>CM038047.1:158326650-159651025 GCA_021397845.1 Areca catechu | reverse complement strand
ATTTAATTTTGATTGAATATGAAATTAAATGCTGTTAAACTAAAAATGTAGTTAAATTTTATTTGTTTAATGTATATATAATTTATAAAATGATAGATAATTTTAAAGTTGATAAAAATAAAAAAAATATTTAATATGACTCAATTGGGTTTGGGTCGGGTAAACCCGATTACCCGATACCCGATTGAGATGGGTTTGGATAAGAAAAACCCAGTCTCGATAGGGTTTGGGCCGGGTTTGGATAGTGTATTGAATATTTGGGTTTGGGCTTGGGTAGTTATGAACCCGGCCCGAACCCGGCCCATTGCCATCCCTACCTGGGGGTGCCAATGGTTCTTTTAAGCCCTGGTGGTTGTTGGGCGCCTACCTGGGGATCTCCCCCGTGTCAGTAGGTGCGTGCAGTGGTGTCCCATGCTGTGAACGGGATGCCTTGCCCGGTTCGTGATAGGAGAACCTGCCATGCGCTTTGACATTCCTTCCAGTTCCTTCATTCCGGGAAACTTGGCAGTGCCTCGATCGGGGGGCCGCCGCCCCCGAGATTCGAATTTTCTGGTTGACTTCCTCTTCCGGGTGGTTCAGGTGGTTGGTGAAGAGCGTGGTGCCTCGATCACAGGGCTTCTCCCTCTTCTGGTGTAAGTAGTGGCCGCGGACAATTATTGCGGCCAGGTGGGTACCCTTTCGTGACCCTCGGATGGCTCACCGGCCTCTTGGGATGACAGTGCTGCCTCCCCGCTCGCTGGTGTCTTCTCCCGAGCTAGGAGCCGAGCTGGAGAGGCAGGTCTCGACTTCGAGGGGCTCGGCCTCGATGCGGCTCCACTTGGCGGAGGAGGGCTGAGCTCAACTCCGGACCAAGGGAGCCCGACTTCGGGTGAGCTCGACCTGACGGAGGAGGGCAGAGCGCGGCTCCAGCCCAAAGGACTCGACCTCGGAGGGGCTCCACGTGGCAGAGGAGGACTGAGCTCGGCTCCATACCACGGGGCTCAACCTCGAGGGGCTTGCTCTGGGGGATGCCGCTTGGCTCCGGCCTAAGCATCACGAGCTCGCGGCCCTACTTGGTGGAGGACGGAGCTTGGCTTCGGCGGGCAACCCCGTTGTTCTGAGGGAGCTCAGCCCGGCGAGGGAGTCTGGGTAGAGTATCTGGTATGGCGGCTTTCCCTGACATGGCATCTGACAGTTTCTCCATGTCAATAATCCAGCCACATCAATGTGTATTGGTGTTGTCGCTTTCTAGTCCGACTATGATCACAGATGACCTATTCTCTTTTTGGACCTCCAGTGGGGCGATCACTGGTACATGACCGGTTTCGGTATGTGTAATCAGGATTCTATTATCTTTCGAAGCTAGCCACGGGCTGATCGTGGCCATAGTCAGAAAAACTAGAAGAGTAAAGTAAATGGTTGGCCATCTATAGTCATGTCGTTTGTAATGGTATATGTATATTAATGTGGTATTGCATTTTATTTGGTTATGAGCTGGTTGTTCTGTAATGTATAATTTGTGTATGTTTAAAATTTGTTATTGTCATATTTATGCATATATTAGAGGTGATGATAACTTACTGAGTCTGTATAGCTCATCCCCTGTTTTCTTATATTTTTGTTATAGATATGGAAGATCAACCAGGCTTTGGGACCAGTCAGCTAGGGTTTAGGTGTTAATCCCTTGGTTTATATTTTTATCTTAAATTTTAGTTAAATTTTATCTATCTATTAATCTTGTCAAAAAAAATTTTAGAATTAAATAAATAATTAATAAAATTTGTTCTCTACCGCTACTTGGATATTGAATTGAATGATAGGCCTTGCATATTCAATGGGATTGAACTTTAAGGATATGCGGCCGTTTGTTATGCTTGATTCGGATATCGGACCGGGACATGACAATGTTTCAAGCGGAATAGGTGACAAACAAGTTGTTATCATGCTGGGCCTCACAACACGCATGCTCCAATAGGCCGGGGGGCAAGCAGGAGAGACGTGCTCAGGACCATATAAAATTAATTATGGTGCTTGTGGGGTGCACCTATATGTCTGATAGGGGGGCAATGAGATATATATATATATAAGAGAGGACATGGCCCTGAAGGCATGAGATCTAATGTATGAAGCATCTGATCAGATATAGGATGGCATATAGTTGTGTCTCAACTCCAGGTTGGAGAACCCGAATTGGATCTTGGAGTGGAAGACTTGAAATTATCATGTCACAAGTCTAGTTAAAAAAAAAAGTTGGAGCTCCTTTACAAGTATTAACTTCTTTTTTTTTTTTCTTTCCTTTCAATGACAAATCAGAAGTTTTAAGTTATCAAATCTATGGGATATGAAGTACAAGTGTCCGGCCATAACCGTACTGGCTTGCAAACTTCGTTAAAAAAATTGCCTTGTTACAATATATTTTCTCGGTCATTCGAATTTTATGGATGATAACAGTCTAATGTTACTTTTTGGATGCGGTTTTCTCTTCTTATAGTTCTTTAAAAATAACAGTAGGGACGCCTCTATTGAAATTACCTGGTTCAAATACTTGAGAAACAATAGCAGTAAAATTCAAAATAAGAGCCTCCTCTTCCATGAAGGAGGGGGTTTGACTGCCATATATGCTGTAGCACAATTTGTCAATCTTGATTTAATATATACATATATACATATATAAATAAGGGGCGAGGGAATTTACATGGATAACTTTTAGAGCAGTCATTTTTTTTTAAATTTTTTTTTACTGTTCTTCTTCTCAAAATTGATTTAAGCATCCGATGGTCTCTTGTCGAAGAAATTTCATCAATTTTTCTAATATTTAAAACTTTTTTTGCAGGTCAAGGAGAAGATTGGATCTACTCTCAAGTCAATGGTAAGTTATCGGTTGCATACTTTAAGATCCTCCGAGCTCAAATCCACTCCAGCACTATTTATTTAATTAGTTTGGAGAGGTGCAACAATATATATATATATATACACACACATACATGCTTGAAAGCAAACACTACTATAAGGCCAACAAACATCAATAAATGAACTATAGACAGAATGATTGAGTATCATATTCTCAATCTCTTACAAGAAATGATCATGGTAAGTATAGCTTATAAACAAGTAGAATATTAGTGATCGTGCAATAACCTAAGCCTTAGTTGCTGGCTTCATTGGACAGCTCAAAGACCAGTGAAAATACATATATATAGAAGATGCTACAATGCTTCTTAATAATATTTTATTATAAAAAAATATTTAAGATATTCCAGCATCATTATTTTTTTATATTTTATTATTAAAAAAATCCTTTTTTGTGACTTATCTTTTTGCCATTGCTTGCTTCTCGTCTTCTTGTTGCCCATCAGCCCACCACTTGCTCCCCACAGCCTCCTTGCCATTGCACATTGCCCCCTTTCTCTTACTCTTTCACCCACCTCTCTACCACTCGGGCTCATTGCTCACCTCATTGCCATTGTGCATCACCCCCCCCTTCCTCCTCTTCCTCTGTCCACTTCTCCTTCTCGACCTCTTCCACCTCCATGATGACCACCCAGTGCCCCTTCATCCTTGGTGAAGTCCCTAACACCCCCCAATACTCTTCTTTCTCCACCCTCAGAGATCCAAAAACTGCCCATCCCCCCAGCTCCTCCTCTTTCGATGGCAACTCAGCCATTGAAAAATCGGGATTTGGAAGAGGAGAGGTGGGGTGAAGGCTTTTGAAAAAAACCTGAAATTCAATTTAATTATGAGTCTTGCCATTTAATACATCTAGATTTTGTTGGTCCAGTATGGTGCTAAACTCCAATTCGTGCCAGATATGCATCACCAGCCTAGAGACCGGGCCATCTCTCAACATCTTGTCATTTGGATATCAAGCCATGTGCTCACCAACTCTTTGCTTGGATGTCGATCGTTGCTGGGTTTGCCTCCCATCCATCCTAGTTGTGCATGGTCTAGGAATGACTGCCATTAATGTATGCTGTCTGAGGGATGCCTCACAGTAAGGACATGTCGATCTCCACTCCATACTCCACCAACCATGAAATAGTTCCTGCTTTGAGTGTGCCTGCCATGACTGAGGTGTCAGACACTATTCCTCTGCAATGCATACTATACCGTTCCTAGGTATCAGGTATATGCCTATAATTTCTTTTCTGAGACTCTTTAGATAAGGCTAGAGATAAGAAAAGAGAGAGAGGAATAAGAAAAGGAGTCATAGATAGAATCGAGAGCTCTCACCTTTCTTTTCTAAGAGCCCTTCCTTTCTGACAAAGGAGCCCTCTTCTCATTCTCGAACATACCCCAAGCTCTCTGATAACCTCTGAGTTCTTTGTAGCTCACAGAGTCCCCAAACTCTAAGCAGCAACCTAAGTGTTCATTAAGATCTTTGCAGGCTGTCTTACACACTTTTCACCTTCCACAATATATCTCAGCTCCGCAAGTCCACTAATTAGTATACCTTCTTCTTGGAAGTGGGTCTCATACACATTTAGATCCCTTCTTCTACAAAAACTCGTTCTGTCTCCCGCCTTTGCCACTTCTTCGGCTTTTCTTACTCTACTCTAAATCCAGGAAACTCCGAGCCTCTTCTGTTTGCTTTTTTGGGAGACAGACTTAGGAATCGGAAGGTCCACCATTGGGAAACCCCTGCTATGTATGGACTTTCTAGTCATCTTTGTCTTGTAGGACCGACTCCCAGTGATAGAACCTTGCGAGACCCGATCTACATCAATAGTTATCTCAGCTCCACCCGGTTCTACATTAGCAGTTATCTCAGCTCCAGCCCTCATTGAGTTAAGTTCGAGTCAATACATCTTTCGATCCGGCAATACCATCCATTCAACAAAACAATCATGAATTCTGAAATATTTACCATACAAGCCATGCACAGTAGTACTTCATATGGTTGAAATTCAAATCATCTATGTTTAATTTGATGATTAGACATGAATCAGGATTGAAAAGACTAAAATAACTTTTAGAACACTATAGCAATGTCTAGTCAACTAAGAATTGAAGCCAAATTTGGTCAAATTTCCCATTATCTGATATATATGAAGATTTGTGTAGCAAATAAAAATTAATGATCTTTTTTTATTGATTTGGATTTGTATTTATTTTGGAGCATTTCTATTTATTTTATTTATATTTATTCTAAAAAAAATTATATTTATTATGAAGATATTTGTACATATTTATTCCATCCAAAATTTATGTTTATCCTGAAATATTTATATTTATTGCTAAATCAGTAACGTGGATGAGATGAGTACTTTTCATTTTCTTAAAATAAACAATAAATATAAATTTTTTAAAAATAAATATATTTTTTTAAAATAAATATTAATAAAATAAATATAAATATTATAAAATAAATATAAATCTAAATAGATGCAAAAATGGCCGTTAACTTTTTGATATCCTATATAAAAATCTGTATGAATTGGATGGTGAAGAACTTAATTGATATATATATATATATATAGAGAGAGAGAGAGAGAGAGAGAGAGAGAGAGAGAGAGAGAGAGAGAGAGAGAGAGAGAGAGAGAGAGAGAGAGAGAGAGAGAGAGAGAGAGATATGGGGTGTTACTCACCCTTCTTTTATTTATAAAGTTAGAGAGTAATATCTCTCTACATTCGGTTTAAATCAGCATGGAGAATGGTTTTTAAATCCTGAAAGTAAGTAATGAAGATAAACGAAGATGTCATATCGTTCACATCATATTTATTTAAAATTACGTGTTTCCATCCATCAATCAAGCAGTCAATCCCATGTACAATTTGACGTAAAAGCTGGACAAAGTTAGCTCGAGCCACGCTGGCCCACCATGATGTTTCTTTAGACTAATCAACATCCATGAAGTAGATGATTAAGATCATTTCAAAGTCGGCACCGGAAGCGAGACTCCATAACTTAGCAGATTTTTGTTGAATTTTTTAAAAATAATATAAAAAAATTTAATTACAAAAATAGATGATCCGTAAAATATTTATGGATCTAGGTGGCACATGGCAAAAGAAATTCGAAAAAAAAAAAAAAAAAGACACGCGATATTTTGGTTGCCAGCTCGGTCGAATTCATCTTTTGATTCCTGGCGTTCTGGTGGTGGTGCATGGCCTGATAGGTTCGGTTTTTGGAAAGACGAATCTGAAGTCGTCTTTTCAAAAGACGAATTCGCCTGAGAATTCGTCGTTTGAAAAGACGAACTCAGGCAGAACCCTTTAAACCCCACTCCCTTGTATTTTTTTCACTGTTCTTCGTCATTTTTTTTTCTTCCCGTGGTCCCTCGTCGGTCCCTCCTACTGTGGACCCAGTTTTTGGTTTTTTTTTTTTCGTGTGGAGTCCTAAATCGATCGAAGGCTTCGTTGTTCTCACTCGTCCGTTCCGATTTGTATTATTTATTTATTTATTTATTTATAGTATTTAAGCTTTTTTTGATTAATATTTTTTTTTGTTGTGTAGATCCGATTTCTGGCTTTTCATTGGACGATCTAGATCTCGTTCTTCCATATTTCATTATCTCGATTCAAGATAATTTTTTTATTAACTTATAATTATTTGATTGTTTAAATTAAATTTTGTATATATTAATTTAAATTTTGAATTAAATTTTTTATTACATATTTGATTAGTTAAATTTTGTGTTTTGAGTTTTCTGTGATAAATTTATTTAGTATTTGTTATTTAATAATTTACATTATTACTTTTATATTAGAAATTAATATTAAAAATTAATTTTACGGGAAGTTAAATTAGTGTGTTAATTATAAAATTGATAAAATATTATTAAAATTTGAGGGATGATTAGAATAAATAATTTATATAAAATTTTTAGTAAATAATAAGATGTATATATAAAAATTTTAAGATATTTAAAATTTATTAAATAATAAGAAGTTTTGATTATCTATTTTTTTGTTTAATATTTTTTATTTTAGGAATTAAAAAAATAATATATATTGATAATGATTAATTAAATAATATGTAGTTCCAATTATTAAAATGTAAAAATTTAGTATTGTATTTCAATAATTAATTAATGTATTAATTAATGTAAAAAGAATAATGATATACTAATAATCTTTTATTAAAAAATATTATAAATATGAACTTATTTATGTTAGTAAATGGATTAATCATTAAGATTATTTTGTCGTTAATTAATTATAGTAATATTTAATTATGAATATATAAGTATATAAGAATAATATATGATTATGTCTATCTTGTAAATAATTATTTAGTTAAATAATTATTTAGTAATACTTAGTTATGAATAAAATTTGAAGTTTACGTATTTGTAGTTATATTTTTTATTATATAAATGTGCAGCATGAATTTTTATAGCATGTATTGTGTACATATTGATATCAGTGACGTAATTATGTTTTGAAATAATTTTTTAGGTTAATCATTTAAATTTTTATTTATATTTTTATAAAATTTATATTTTATTGAACCGTAGACCCGTCAATTGCTTGATATGCATATTTTATAGTATCCATATATTTTTCTATACTTGTATGGATATGAGAATTATGCATATTAATCAATTGATTGTCCAGTTTGGACAGTTTGGAAATTGCAAATAATTTTACATGTCAGTTTATAATAATCAAATGATATGTAGTCAAGGCCGAATGAAATTTCGATCATCATTTTCCTTTTGTTCTTTGCATACATAAATATTTGTATGTGAAGAACTAAGGGGAAATGCTGCTGAAATTTCATTCGGTCTTCATTGCATACCGTTTGATTATTATAAGTTGACCCATAAAATTATTGCAATTCTTGAATGGGATAGGGCCTTTACCTAGTAGTTGATGATAGGATGCATTCATCGTAATAGTAAAATAATTATATTTTTAATTTTATTATCATATTAATTATGTAATTTAATTAGTTTATTAATGATATCAATATATGATAAAGTTATTTCTAAATATATTTTGTTAATTAAACATGTAGGATATAATGGAAGAAACAATCACAGCATTATGTTATATGAATGGTTCTATGATTAATAGATCAAATGGAATTGAGTACAATCATGGATCAAAAAAGACAATTAGAATCAGTTCTGATATGGCATTCTAAGAGTTGGAGAACAAAATATGTAGAGTTCTCTGTATAGATAGAACTGGAAAAAATTTTTTGATTATCTATAGATATCCACAAGTTATCCGGCCGATATTTGTAAAGTACGAACCTGTTCCATTAACCGATGATGAAGACATGGAGATAATGTTTTCAACTATCGGTTCACATCCATGTATATCGGGTGCAGAGTTATATATAGATATCCAAACCATTGAAGCTCTTGAACTTAATTGCGGACACGATGATTACGAAGAAGCTGTTCGAAATATAGCAACAACTCGTGCAACTGAACAAGTTCTATCATATAGTACTTCGAATATTGCAGATAATGAAGTAAAAAATATTGGCTTGATTTTTACTGTAGATCCGTTATGTACGGTGGACAATACTGTACCAGAAAATAATATTAGAGAAGCATCAATATATACAGCTGCTGATGACAGGGTGCATGTCGATAATCAACTTTTTAGTGAGAATGATGATGAAAGTGAACATGATTTGGCTGACGAAGGTGATGAGGTCAGTACTTCACATCCAGTACGAAGTCCAGAGGATACCACTATTCCAAATTATTCTACATTTGAAGCTCCATCTAGAATATTTACTCAGATTGATTAGAATGCTGCAAATATGTCAATGTATTCTTCAATGCAGGAACAACATGTTATATGGCAAAGGAATGAGGAGTTACGTAAAGGACTCCGCTTTATAGATAAGACAGAATTGCAGACTGCAGTAAAACAATATTCTGTTGAAAGACATCATGAATTCAAGGTTATTGAATCAAATCTAAATCTATGGCATGTCAAATGTAAGAGCAGAGATTCTGGCTGTCAATGGATGCTGAGAGGTATTAAACGGCATAATTTTTTTGAGATCTCATGATATACCGGTCCTCATACATGCCTATTTGCAATGATGTCTCAAGATCATTCTGGTTTGGACTCCACTTTAATTGCTAATGAAATTCGGGGCCTGGTTAAAGAAATTCCTACCATTGCTATTGCTGGACTTGGTGCAGTCATAAAAAACAAATACAACTATACACCAAGTTATAGAAAATTATGGAATGACAAATAGAAGGCGATAGCGATGCTGTTCGGAGATTGGGATATGTCATATCAATTGCTTCCGAAATGGTTGCATGCTGTACAAACATTTAATCCGGGTACCTGGGTGAAATTTATCAACAGTCCAACTGGTATACCAAATTGTGCCTAGTTTGATCGTGTATTCTGGGCCTTTGCACCCTCGATTGAACGGTTTAAGCACTATCGTCCGGTCATAAGTATCGATGCTACTTTCATGTATGGAAAGTATAAGGAGAAGTTGTTGATTGCAACTGTCATTGATGGAAATAATCAGATCTTTCCACTTGCATTTGGTATTGTCGATGAAGAGTCAGCGAACACCTGGGGTTGGTTCTTAGCTTGTATCAAAAATTTTGTTACAACACGTCAGGAAATTTGTCTAATTTCTGATCGACATGCTGGTATACTTGCTGCAGTACAGAATGAGTATCTGGGTTGGCAGCCACCGCATGCTTATCATGTATATTGCCTGCGTCACGTGGCAAGTAACTTCAATTCAAGATTTCGTGATCCCAAACTAAGAGATGTGGTGAAAAGAGCTGGAATGTAAATGCAGCCTAGAAAATTTCAAAAATACATGATGAATATTGAGAAATTTAACCCAGAAGCTGTTCAGTGGTTGAATGAAATTTCTTTAGTAAAATGGACACGTTCACATGATAACGGACGATGGTATGGGATGATGACAACTAATATATCCGAGTGTTTCAATGGAGTTCTGAAAAATGCTTGATTTCTTCCCATAACAGCGTTGGTACAGTTGACTTTCTTTCGGCTTGTGTCATATTTTGAAGACCGATGTGTCCAAGCAACAGAGGCAATGGACAGAAATGAAAGGTTTACTCCTTTTGTTACGGGACATGTCATCTCCAACCAAGCCAAAGCGATATCGCATACCATTACACGATTTAATAGAGCAACTGGCTTATTTCCAAGTCCAAACTGCTAGACGTGGACCGAACATGAACAGGGTTGATAATACACAGGTACTTACGATCTTTATGTATCATTGAAAATATGTTATTAGGTTGTGTATATGCTGAATTATGATTTTCATTTACCTTGTTCTCACGTCATGGCTGCTTGTGCACATATTGCCATTGATTTTAAAATATACATTGATCGGTGCTATACATTACATGATTATCATCAAACTTATTTGCCACAATTTTAACCAATTCCTCATGAAGAATATTGGCCCTGGCAAAATGAACACGGTATCATTATACCTAATGTAAATAGGCTGCGACAGAAAGGTAGGCCACGATCCACGAGGATCAGAAATGATATGGATATAAGAGAAGCCGGCAATAGATGTAAGTGTACAATCTGTAAAGAAGAAGGGCATGATAGACGGTCATGTCCAAGGCTTTTACAAGCAGATTAGTTAAATTATATCAGTCATATTTTACAGATATTTTAATATATGGATTATAATATATTAGGCTAATCTTGTCATTGCTTTGTATTTTATTTAATGGATTGTAATATATGGATATGTTTTATTGTCTGATGTTTATAGCTTGTATATGGATTGATATCCTTACTATGCATTAAATGGGCTTTGTGATTGATTTTCTTTGAGTTATCATAGCTATGGATCCTGGTCCTTCTGATAGTAGTGTACTACATGGTCAGCCTTCACATTGATCATCTTTGGTCTGGGAGGGATAGGATGTTGTTTTTCACTGTCGACATCGAGAGATGATTATGCACAGATCGATACCGCTCGATCGTCATTTTTTGCCATTGCTGATGCAGTCCGGATTCTATGGTCTAGCACATGTTGGATTTATTAGATTGGATTGGCATTTGATCACTGCTCTCGTCGAGCGGTGGCGTCCATAAACGCATACTTTTTATTTTCCCCATGGAGAGGCCACCATCACCCTACAAGATGTTGCTGTTCAGCTAGGTTTGCCAGTAGATGGTCTACCAATGACGGGTAGTACACGGGTAGACTGGAGGCAGCTTTGTCTTGAGTTATTAGGGGTCGTCCCACCGGATGATAGATTGCATGGATCATGACTGAGCTTGATCTGGCTTACCGAGCACTTCCAGGATTTAGCATTTGATGCGGACGAGGCAGCCATTCAGTGCTATGCTCGAGTATATATTTCACAGTTGATGGGTGGGTGCCTTTTTATGGATAAATCTGGGAACAACATGCATCTATTATTTCTACCTTTATTAGCGGATTTCGAGACGGCCGGACAGTATAGTTGGGATAGCGCTGGACTCGTTTGGTTGTATAGAGAGACATGCAGGGCGAGCCACAGAGATGTTACTGATATTGCTGGTCCGCTGTTGCTACTACAATTGTGGGCATGGGATAGAGTTCCGATTCTTGCACCCCATAGATTACTTCGACAGGCTCCAGATCCGATGATCGATTTTGATGATGATGGAGCCGGTTTACCACAGGGACTATTAGGGATGAGGTAGGTTTAGAATTTACATAATATTTTTATGTCGTGTATGATATATACTATTTTATTTAATTAATTTAATTTATTTATTTTGTAGATGGAGAGATCTTTTTTCTATCATACAGGTACCTATGCATGTGGTCTCTTCGTATCATTATTTACTTGATTGACTGCGACCCGATGAGGTAATGAATATTGAATTTTTGGTAATGATTGACTTGTTTTATTTGTTCTTGTTTAATAAATTATACTTTAAATTATTTATAAACAGGTCATATGGCAGCTATATACTGCCGCTATGATTGCACAGTTACCAGACTACTGTCTACAGGGTTAGGAGATCTGGTGTAGTAGAGTGCCACTAGTATATTTTTATATAGTAGAGTGGCATTTACCCGATAGAGTGATGCGCCAGTTCGGGATGCGACAGGTCGTGCCAGATCAGTTTGATACGTTGTCTGCACTACATCGTATTGATATGAGAGGACGATCTGATCAGGATTGGTCCACCGTTCATCGGGATTATATACAGTCATGGATGAGTCGTCATGACTATATTATACATGGTGATCCATTCGATGGTACCATGGATTATCACAATCCTTATATACAGTGGTATCGTAGGATCACTTGTCGATTCATCAGTCGCAATGGTGCAGTATATGATTACATGGTAAGTAATTTAAATTTTATTATTTAAATTATAATATACATTTAAATTTTGTCAAACTAATTATTTTTTTTATTTACAGGATAGTAGTTTTGTGACGATACTTGAGCGTGCGACGACCTCCCCGGATATACAGGATATATGTCATTCTGCCCTCCATATTCTTGGCGAGCATGCACGGATTCCACTACATGAGTTTTATCAGGAGGGAGGCAGGTTGGACGAGACTCCTTCGCCTTATTATCCATATGCATCTTCATCCGGAGCACCTCCGTCAGCTCATCATAGACGAGGTACGAGACGAGATAGCATTGTTCTACATCCGATGCACGAGTTCACATCTACTGAGGATGTGGCAGCACATTTTGATTATACTACTGCACCGAATTTCATGGGTTGGCAGCATAATTATTCCGGACATGGAGCATTGTCGTCACATCATGTATCTGCACAGCAGGCATCACATGATGTAGAGCATGCTGCATATCAGGCATCACACGATATAGAGCATGAGACAGAGCAGCATCAGCCACCTCCGATCCATCGTCGTATACAGCCTGCACGAACTAGGAGACGGCCACCATGTGGGACCGAATAGTCATTTATTTTAGAATTTATTGTAATTCATGTTTTCTTGTTAATTTTAAAAAATTGTGTTTTTAATATATGTGTTTATTTATATGTGTTGTGGTCCAAAATATATAAGAATTATTTATATAAGTGTTTATTTATATATATGTTTATATGGATTCTGGCCTAAAATAGACAAGAATCATTTATTTGCTTAACTAAATTTAAAAAATATAAATTATAAAATTCAAATTATGAAAATAATAAAAATTTTATTTTCTGTCGATTCTGTCATCTATTCGGTTCTCAATCCTATTATCGTTTCGATCGCCAATCCGATTACCAAGATCGATCATCGATTCACTTACTGGTCTTGCTACTGATTCGATCATCCGTCCACCTACTGATCTGATCATCGATCCACATATCAGTCTTAAAATGATAAGAATCATTTATTTGCTCAATTAAATTAAAAAATAAATAAAATATAAAATTAAATTTATGAAAATAATAAATTATTTTAGGATTTATTAAAATTCATGATTTCTCATTTATTTTTAAATTTTTTTATTAAATTTTAATTAAAAGAATATTATTTGGTGAAATTGTAGATACAATCGGCGATTTATCATTATTTTATTTTATAAAAAAATATAAATTTTTTAATATTTTTTTAATAAATTTTATTTTTTATTTTTTAATGTAATTTGGTAAATAATATATTTAAAATATTTTAATTTAATATATTGATTATTTAATTAATAATAATAATAATAATAAATTTTTTTCTTTTTTCAGTAAAATCATGGAAGGATCCGACCCTCCGTCATGTCACCATCCCGATTGCCAATCCGGCTACTACCAGGATCCGATCATCGGTTCACCTAACGGTCCCGCTACCAGTCTGACCATCGGTCCACCTATCGGTCAGACCATCGATCTACATATCGGTCCTGCAATTTTTTTATTAATATTTTATTTTTTATAAAATTTTGATACATTCATGTATTATACAGTTATTCACGGGTTAGTTTTTTTCAGATTTTTTTTTAAAATTTTTATTTTAATAATTTTTTTAATATAATAAATCAATATTTTAAAACTAAAAATATCTTCTCTTTCTATTATTTTTTTTTAGGCAATTTATCAAGAATTCATCTTTTGTAAAGGCGAATTCAATTAAACTGAATTCATCTTTACAAAAGTCGAATTCAGTTAAATTGAATTCATCTTTTCGACAGACGAATACGTCCACGTCAGCCCCCCCCCCCACCTAGTTCGGTAAATAAATTTTGCATCACCTATTTTCGTAATTTTTTTTAAAAAAAACATTATTTTAAAAAATAATTCGGTTTTCGTTAATCCTGCATGTATTGAAGTTGGAAACACAGCCACGATTTTGATGACCAGCAATAGTTCAGTTAGGTGACATTATTGTACTTAATTCATGGGCATCTGAAGTACATGTTGTTAATGGTATAATATATGAGCAATATGTAGAGCTTGAGAATCTTGAATACATACTTCTGAATAATTAAATTGTCCAAGAATATTATCCAGGACATTCAAAAAAAAATTAAAAATAACTTTGTAAGTTTTCAGTAATACGACAAATGTTATTACTGTGGTTACTATTACTTATCCGAGGACATGACGTGGAAGCGAAGATGTAAAGATGAAGTGCAGCAGCAATCCTGACTGTTGGGAAGAGATGGTGCAGGTCCTCTTCATCACTTCATGTCAATGATCATGCTTGGACTGAAGAGTGATCTATGATGACTTGACGTACTCCTAACCTTTCACATCTCTCTCTCTCTCTCTCTCTATATATATATATAATTTCCCACCAGTCGATGCATCCTGGTTTTTATTGCTTCGTTGAGAGTTAGGATAATGACATTGTTTTTTTGGTACACCAAGTCCGAAAGATAAAAGCAACTAGTAGAATGAGAAAATATAAGAATTATAAGTTTATAGCCATTTCTTTTCTTGCTCATGAAAGCTATCTTGCTAAAGATTCTTTATGTTGCAAATGTGTGTAATATATAGAAGGGATGGAATGAAACCATTTAATTTATTGGTTAAGATAACCAACTTATAATATTAATAAAATTATTTTCATAAGAAAAATATTTTAAAGTTGCGTTTATATATAGATCCTGCATATATTACTGTAGATCAATAATTTTTATATCAATCAAAATTATAAAGATTTTCTCCTCCTTTTCTTATTTTGATATTATCAATATAAATAAACATTGTTTCATTCGGAAAAGAAAGCATTGTAAGGATACGAGGAAAGTTCAGATATATGCAACTTTATTCTAGTATGCAGATAAGTTATTTTTATATTTCAAATATATGATACCTAGTTTTATCATTCTATCAAGGCCCGTCCTAATACAACTATCTCATAATTGTTATAACAGACTACGACATTGCTAGGGTTAGCCCAGTCGGTTGGTAGAAGGATAAGGATTCAGGAACAATGGAGAAGTGGCAGTGGACTGTGTCAGCCGAGATATATAGACTACTTCTAAGGACTCTTGACAATGACTTCATTATTGCCAGGCTAAAACCAAATCTATAAGGTAGGTGCGGTTGATCAGTTTGAGAAGTGGATTCAAATGACTTCATTATTGCCGGGCTAAAACCAAATCTATAAGGTAGGTGCAGTTAACCCGACCCTGGATAAGAAACTGACCAAAGTTAATGTCTTTATCCAGTTGCAAGCATTCATATTGGAAGTTCTTGATGCAGGACTGTGCAACCTACTGCTAAATATATTAATGCAAGAGGTACTAAAGTCTATCAAGTCAAGATATATATGTCAAAGTTCCCTGACTAAGTGGTTCAAAATGTGGAGAAACAATGAAGGATAGATAACAAAATTTCAATTGATATCCATGGAAATGCTCAACTTGAAGAAATGATCCCAGTGTTTTTACTGTAATCTCCAAGGCTGAAATGATAGACACACTACAGCTCAAACCAACTTTTCTGGCTATGCCATTTCACATTAAAGCAATGATAGCATCATATTTCTAACAAAGACATGATGGCACTAGCCCTTTTTTTTTTTTTTTTTTTGTTAGATAAATGTGGAGTACTCATACAAGTCTATTATGAACATAGTCAAAAAAAATAGAAAACAAAATATCATGAAGTAACCCAAGAGCCGGTCCAATATCGGCCTAGAGAGAACAAAATGTCACAGATGGTCAGTTTGCATGACACTTGCTTTTCAGCTGGACAAATTGGCAATCAAATTCCTTGTGCATCAACTTACAAAGAGATTTCAAGCTGTTGCCATTCTCTGAGTCTTAAAATTTTCCATAGTCTTGTCCATTGAGAGCTATTTGTTAGACATGGAAGATACTACATGCAATAAACAACAGGACTTCCAACAACCACTACCCAAAGCTTCTGAATCCTTCAAGAGCTAGGTGCTGCCTCATCCTGAGGGCTGAGCGGGGAGGAGTGCTCAAGTAGACATTCAATTTGTTTCCACAAATAAAACATCACATATATATATATATATAAACCCTAGACACCAAATTCAGAACAATGACCACTAGCTGTAGCACAAGTAAATGAGACTCCTGCTGGTGTAATTGGAGTAGCTGCTTCTGTTCATAGTTGTAGGGGGGCAGCACACAGGCAGCACTTAGATACCACAGGCTTAGAGGGCTGATTGGTAGCAGGTACAAGTATAAATCTGGTTTAAGTAAAAGAATTGTTTGAATGCTTGGAGATGCTCAACTTGCAATGTTTTTGAGGTCAATTAATCGAGTGTTTCATACCACGCTACAGTAAATAGAACTTTTAACGACGCTTAAATTGATCTTTACCGACACTTTAAAGCATTGGTAATTGCCGACGCTTTTAAAAAGTGTCGGAAATATATTATTTCCGACGTTTTAAAGCGTCGTTAAAAACGTAATTACCGATGTTTTAAAACGTCAATAATAACAATAATTACCGATGCTTTTTAAAAGCGTCGGGAATAAATTATTCCCGATGCTTTAAAGCATCGGTAATTATCGACGGAATAAAGATATTCCCGACGCTTTAAAGCGTCGGAAATTTCATTTTTCGAAAAAAAATATAATTATTTTAAAATTTGAAATCTATACAATTTTTTTAATCTGTACATAAATAAGACATATTTCAATTTCATTTCAGGCATTCATCATACATCCAAACATAAATCAAAATATAAATCCAAAAATATAATACATTATAATTTAATATTAGTTTGTTATACATGTCTGTTTAACAAAATTAAAAATTACATGAAAATACATAGAGTGAAATAATAAAAAATCGAGGTCCATGATCTGCAGGAGGTAGATCGTCATCCAGTCCATATGGATCTGATGCTCCAGAAGCCTATAAAAAAATATTTAAAATATTTAACTTACGAAACTATTAATGACACGGGAATTATATAAATTATTGATTTAACATAAAAATATATATTTAAAATCATATATATATGTACCTGATGTGGAACAAATATCTGTATGACAGATGTGAGCCGCTCAATGTGCTGTCTCATGCTATCCATCGCTGCTCTATCGGCATCAGCTCTCTATCGTATCTCCTTTACCTCGGCACGGCTCTGTCGAATCTCCTCAGCACGGCTCCGTCGCATATCCTCTATCTCCTCCTCGAGTCTGCGAACACGTGCATCCTGAGCACTATCTACAGCCTGACGTGTATGTGTACTGACCGCAGATAACTGAGTGGGGGTGACTCCAACTCCATATCCCCTCACTCGACTGTAGCGCTCCGGGTCTATCAACTCTGTAAATAACTTGGCCTCGATGCGACTACTCTGCGTAGATGCTGTAGAATCATCAACACGCTCAGCAATAAGAGCTGTAGCTCTTTCCTGTATAAATTTAGACAAATTAGTAGGGTTTTAAAGATTAACAAATTACAATTTAAATCATTAGATGAATTAAATGTTAATAACTTACATATATATCCTTTGACTCATCTCTGACAAAAGTACCGTCACGATGAGTATGACTCATCCGATAAAACTCTATCTGACCGGGTTCCTTCCTATGCTCATCGGCCTACAAGAAATATTATAATTTTAAACAAATAACTCAAACTATTTTAAAAATTATTTAAGTATCAAGATATATATGTATCGCGATACATCGTCCGCGATACATATATGTATCGCGATACATCGTCCGCGATACATATATGTATCGCGATACATCGTCCGCGATACATATATGTATCGCGATACATCGTCCGCGATACATATATGTATCGCGATACATCGTCCGCGATACATATATGTATCGCGATACATCGTCCGCGATACATATATGTATCACGATACATCGTCCACGATACATCGTCCGCGATACATGTATGTATCGCGATACATCATCCGCGATACATTGTCCAAGACACATATATGTATCGCAATACATCATTCACGATACATATATATATGTCCCGCAACACATATACATGTACCGCGATACATAAATGTACCGTTATAAGAAATAACTTATCATAGCACCTCTAAATCCTAGTATTTAGGTAACTTGATATTGTCATCAAGTGATCTGTTGCAAGACTAAGACACAATTTTGAAATAACCTGTAAGGACTTAACAAGAACTACTTAATCTATATTACAAAAAATTAAGGGAATAGTTTAAGAAACTTACGAACTCCTGCCTGACTCGCGTGTAACTCTTCGATCCTGATGTGTGGGGAACAGACTGAGATGCTCGGGCAGCTCTACCAATATCAGAATATGTCTGCAAAATAAAAAAGAAAACTCATATCAAGAAAGTAATGTATATATATATATATAATATACTATATTCTTTAATAAACTTGCTTCAAATAAATTAGAAGATACCTGTCCTCTGTCAGAAAACCAGTAGTGAACCAACTCCACCCACTGATGCGGGGGTACATCAGGAGGACAGGTACCAACTACCTGCTCTGTCATACCCGGCAACTTGTACTTCGTCTTCAACTCGGCTTTATATTCTTTCCATTTCCGGTTGAGAGATTTCAGTACAAAGTTATGGGAGGATGGAGGAAGTACAAACTTACCCTACAAAACAAAATAATTAATAATAATATAAAACATAGTAATATTTGAACTATACAAGATAACAAATAATTTAATACAAATTTTTTACCTGTATAACTCGAAGAATCTCTACTTTATACATCGGAAGCATATCATTCCACTTAGCATAACTAAGTGGACAAAGCTGATGCCTCCGTGCAACCATCCCCAGAAAAGAGCTCAATAAGCTGGCGGCTTTCTTAATTGGCTGCTCCAGCTCATTGCACTCAACCAATATCCTCTCACCCTCGGGCATCTACCAAACATCACGTACTACTGTAGGCCCGCGCCTACGTCTAACACTCCCCGATCCATCTGCACAGAAATAGATAAAAGTAAGCTATAATAAAAAGTGTAATCAAATTTAAAGTTACCAAGGATATTGGAATAAATTATCCTGAATATGTATCCCATCATCTGCTAGATCGACGGGAGGTTCATGATGCCCCGAGGATGATGGAGCTGCAGTAGTATGTTGTGTGGAAAGAGAGGAAGGACCGGCATGAACATCCTCCGAAGTACTAGCCTCATCATGCTGTCCAGAAGAACTGTCGGCCTCTGTCCGGGAGTGCTGGAACTGCACCCCAAGAAAGCGTCGCCCGCGAGGCATCGTATGACCTATCATTTACATCAGAGACAAAATTAGTGAAGATAAATAGTAATTTAACATAATAATTACTACAAATTGTAAACATTATAAAATTTAATACCAATAAGAATCAATCATTAGCGTTTTCTTCAACTTCTGTCCTAACCAAAGGTATTGTAGCATGTACGTCATCAACTGGTACAAAATTGAATGGCATGGAATGCGTATAAGTATCATCATCTTCATCATCTTCATCATCTTCCAGTTGTCTTCCCATATCATATAAGTCCCGAGGTTTTGTCTTAATAACAATAGCCCAATCTTTGTCCTTTGCTTCTTGTACAAAAAATACTTGATGAGCTTGAGAAGAAAAGATAAATGGATCATCCTTCAATAAGACACCAGTATGTATCAACCTTGTAAAGTTTACAAGTGTAAATCCATTTGCATCTTTTTTCAAACCCCTTGATGAATTTATATCTACCTAATCACATCTAAATAATATGACTTTAAAAATTCCGTAGTAATCTAACTCGTATATATCTTTAAGTACATCATTATAAGTCTTTCCATCAGCTTCTACCATAACACCACTATTCTGTATTTTTCTAAATTTCTCATGATATTTAGTGTGAAATTTAAATCCATTGATTATGAAACCATTATATTTGATAACAATTTTGTTCGGTCCTCGAGCCAGGGCTATTAATTCATTTGAACAATTCTTCTCCATCATTGTTGATACCTAAAGAATCATAAAAATTATTAACATGTTATTCGATATGAGATCTATACATATATTCTTTAAATATATGTCAAACCTGTTTTGAAAGCCATGTAGGAAATAACTCGACTAACCATCGCTGCTCAATCCTTGGATTAGGTCGAGTGCTATGACTAGCTTGTCACTAAGATATTAAAAATTCGCTGCATAAAAAATATAATTATTAAAATAGTTTCAAAAATAATATATGATATTTAAAACCATTGAAATACATTAAATATGATAACCTTCAATAGTTAGATATTATTTCACTATGAAGTAATACATAACGGTGTGCTTGTGCAATTGATTTATGGTCCAATACAATACTTTCACCTTTTCCAATTAATCTTCCTGCAGTTAAGAACTTATACAACTCTGCATTGGCTACGAAATCACTATGCCGTTGAGGTCTGTTAAACACAGTATCTATATCTTGAAGATATCTTGAACAAAATGTTAGACACTCTTCAGCAATATATCCTTCCGCAATAGAGCCCTCTGGATAGGCTCTGTTTCATACATAATCTTTCAATCGTCCAAGATACCTACAACATTTAAAAATTTTATTTATATATCATCATGACGCTACTTTTATTAAAAATTATCTAAACATTAAACATTAACATTAATACCTTTCAATAGGATACATCCATCGGTAGTGTACCGGTCCACCAAGCTTGACTTCCGAAGCTAAGTGAATGAGTAGATGTATCATAATAGTAAAAAATCCAGGTGAAAAGATCTTCTCAATCTGACAAAGTGTAACCATAATTTCCGACTCCAACCGGTCAAGCTCTCCAGGATCAATAACCTTTGAACATAATGACTTAAAGAATGATGATAACCTGATTATAACTGTAAGAACTGGTTTAGACACCGATGATCTTGAAGCTATTGGAAATATATCTTGCATCAATATGTGACCATCATGACTTTTCAGATTGAAAATTTTCCGGTCTTTAAGATGCACGCACCTTGAAATGTTAGATACATATCCATCAGGTATTTTTCAATACTGTCAAAAAATTATCTTTTTCTTGAGTAGACATGGTATAAGATGCAGGGGCAAATAAATTCTATCATTAGCAAGCATTTTGGGATGAAGATCATGTCGGATACCCAATTCTTGTAAATCCATTCAGGCCTTCATGTTATCTTTGGTCTTTCCATCAAGATTCAACAATGTTCCAAGTATATTATCACATACATTCTTCTCTATGTGCATGACATCAAGATTATGCCGAATCATATTATGTTTCCAATAAGGTAAGTCAAAAAAGATACTTCTTTTCTTCCACAAATGTTTACTGGGCTGAGTTGTAGATGCTATCTGTACATCTTTCTCATTTTCATTTTCAAAAAAATTATCAGGATCTTCAAATACCTGTGCATCCACCATAGCAGTAGTCATTTCTTTTGACAAACCTTCTTGATCTTCCCTTCTTCTTTTTTTATTAGACTTTGAAGATTTACCATATGTGTAACTGATAGAATCCATTTGTCCATGAACATTAGTTCCAGAAGGTGGAATAGGTGCACATCCCATTTCTATGGTACCATCAAATAAATCTTGCTGAAAACGAAATAGATGATTTGGTTCTAACCATCGACGATGCACCATATAACAGAATTTTTCTCCATGTTTTAACCAAATCGAATGTGTCGATTCTGCACAACAAGGATATGCAACCCGTCCTTTTGTACTCCAGCCATATTAATTGGCATATGCTGGAAAATCATTAATAGTCCATAACAAAGTAGCCCGTAGTTTGAATATTTCACCATTGGAAGCATCAACTACATCGACACCTTCCCACAACTGTTTCAATTTCTCTATTAAAGGTTGTAGAAAAATATCAATATCATTTTCGGGACCCTTATCACCCGGAATAACCATTGATAAGATAAGTAAGGATTGTTTCATGTACAACCATGGTGGTAAATTGTATGGTATCAGAACAACTGGCCAAGTACTGTATGTAGAATTTAGAGTATGGAAAGGATTGAAGCCATCTGAAGCTAAATCGAACCGAATATTATGAATATTAGAGGCAAAATCAGAATGCCTAGCATTAAAATCCTTTCATGCTAAACTATCAGCTGGATGTCTCAACATTTCATCATTCGTACGCCCTTCATTATGCCATCTCATCAATGAAGCTATTTTTGATGATGAATATAGCCTTCTCAACCGAAGAATAAGTGGAAAGTAACGCAATACCTTCGTCGGTTTCTTTGTATGCCATATTGTATCTGTTGCATTCACTACATCATCCTCATCTCCTTCATGACTTGTCCATCGTGAAGATCCACATACATTGCATGACTCTCGATCAGCATTTTCACCATGATATAATATGCAGTCTTTCGAACAACTATGAATCTTTTGATATCCAAGATCCAGATTGTTGACAACTTTCTTTGCTTCATAATAAGAGGATGGTAAACCATTACCTTCTGGAAATGCATCCTTTAATAACATCAGAATCATAGTAAAACTCTTACCCGACCATCCATTTATATATTTTATATGGAATAAATGTATAAGAAAAGAGATCTTAGAAAATTTCAAACAGCCCGGATATAATTGTTCATCTGCTTTTTTCATTAAATTATGATATCGAGCTGACTCAGAAGTTGATGATTACTGAGCTCCCGTTATTTCATGTGTACCACTTGAACCTACAAAGTTTTGAACACCATGTCGAAAAGCATCTATGATCAAACCCAATATATCATCATCTCCTACTAGATTCTCTTGCATATTACTGGATCCAAGATTAGACGATGGTTGATTACTTGATTCTGGCAACATAAGTTCTCCATGAAAAATCCACTGAGTATAACCTCTTGCAAAACCATTCCATATCAAATGTTCTTTTACTATTTGTAGATCTAAATAGTGACTGTTAACACATCGTCGGCATGGACAATAAATCTTTCCATTCAAACTACTTTTTTCCATACCGAATTTAATGAAATTATGAACTCCATTTAAATATTCGTTGGTATTTCTTTATTTATTTATCCAGCTTTTATCCATTTTAGGATAAAATGATCCAACTTTCAAGTTATCTAAATACCAAAAAAAGTTTTAGTTAATAACAATGCACTAAGTAATTTTTTGTTTAAAATATATAAAAATAACATAGATTAACTAATAAATATATCCTATCACCAACTAATAGGTAAAGAGGTCCTATCCCATTCAAGAATTGCATTAATTATATAGGTCATTTACAGTAACCAAACGGTACGCAATAGAAGCTCCAGAAAAAGTTCGGCAGCATTTCCCTTTAGTTCTCCCCATACAACTAAAAATGTATGAGGAGAACTAAAAGAAAATGCTATCCGAAATATATCTGAAACTTTATCCATACCGCTTGATTACTGTAAGCACCTATAAAATTATTTACAATTCTCAAACTGTCCAAACTGGACAATCAATTGACCACTGTACATATTTCTCCCATCCATATAAAAATTAAATAAATATACGGATATTGTAGAATATATACTTTAATCAATTGACGGGTCTATGTTTCTATGCAATGCAAGTTTTGTAAAAAATATTTTAAAAATCATTATTGATCATAACAAAGCTATTGATGGTTTTAAAATGAAAGCTATGCAATACTAAACAAATCTTAAAGCATAACATATTCAGTAAAATACAGGTATATACCAAGAAATTTATAAAGAAACATAAATAATCCACTAAGAAAAAGAAAAATAAATGAAGAAAAATAACAAGAAGGCTCAGATCTACTATTTAATCCACAACTAAATCAAAACGACTACAATCGGTTGCCTACAAAAGAAGGCCATCCAAGATTATAGGCATTAGAAATTGTTGAATCAGCAAAACATACATCCATCAACTAAATCAAAATGACTACAATCGGTTGCCTACAAAAGAAGGTCATCCAAGATTGCAGCCATTAGCAATTGTTAAATCAGGAAAACATACATCCGAAATCATCATAGCCTTCATATACAAACCTTAAACCAATTTCAAAATAGGGTAGAAACCCTCTTTTCCCTCGAAGCAATCAAGCACCTGATAACAAAAAGACAACAAAACATGTAAAGCATATTTGGGCTATGGATGGGGATAAACCTTACATATTGTCTAACAAACTAATACATGAAGGCAATTTAATTCTCATACCCTACTTCCTCTTGTTCATTCTTCTTGTTCTCCTCCTCCTCCTCCTTCTCTCTCTCTCTCTAGCTTTTCATTTTGGTACCGTGGTTGAGCCCGGTAGCATTACACTTTCTATTATTCTTTGTATCGGAGGCAGGGCAACTTGGAGCTTAGAACCCTAGTTTTCTTTTCCTTTCCTTTTTTTTTTAATTTTTATTTTTATGGTAGGTGGGATCTCCCTCTATGATGGACTAATGGCAACTCCGAACATGTCTCTCCCTTATCTCCTTACTCGAGATAAGTTCTTGTTCATTTTTTTTTTTCAATTTTCTTTTATTTATTACAATTTTTTTTGTTATTCTTTGCTTTTATATTCATCTGTTATGCCTATATTCTATCTAATACAATATTTTGTGTTATATAAGCATCCAAAATCTATCTAATACATAATTATCTAAAACATAACCACATGAGTCTTCACATATTCAGTTCATATGAATTATGAAACTAATTTGATATGATATCATTTATAACACCTAGGATTTTATCCAATGTAGTTTTGAAATGGGGGACAAAGGACAACATTTAAGTTGGCTGGCAAGAGCAATTCACTAGCAAAAGAATGCAGGATGAAGCGGAACAACACATTTTTGTTCAAATAAAAGAAGAATAGAGGAACGCGTTATTCCCTGTGCAAGAGAAGAATTCATTAAACTATCAGGCACCATAAAAGAATGAATTCTTTAATGCCTAGATCATAGATTAATTGTAACTTTTATTCAAACAATGAAGGTAAATGGACTAACTAATCCAAATGCTGCCATGCTAATTATAATTTATTTCATTTCTTTCGAGAATATAAACTTAACTTTTGTATGGCACAAGTATTTTAGCTTCTATCTCAGTTACAATCAATGTGATTACTATTAGTCATACTAATTTTAGGAAATTGGGCATTGTATTAGAATTCCACCTATGCCAACTCATTCTATCTTAATTATATATAGGTGAGTTTGGATTCTCTCATGCTTATAAGGGATCGGACTTGAGAATATGGACTAGATGTATATATAAGAATAACTTTGGATATAAGCAAACTCAAAAAGGTATGGGAAGTGGAAAGAGTATGAGCCTGGATGTAAGGATAATATTAGGGTGTGGGTGTGGCCCCAATGTTAAATATTCATGATTTGATTCCTCACGAGACTCAGCTTGGACTAGAGAATGTGTCTTCAATCATGGCCATCCATGATTGGCTTTACAGTAGTGATTGGATGGGTCCCACCATAGCATATGGGTGATGTACTTGTGCACCCATATATATCCAATCACAGGCAGCCATGATTAGAAGGTGGTGCCTCTCTAATCCAAGTTGGGATTGAAGAGGATCCCAATTAAATGGAAATATACTTTGGATATGCCTCATAAATATAGCTTTAAATTGCCGAAATGGCAACCGAAGCGACCAAGTGACTGAAACAATGTCCAACCTAAACATTAACATCTCAGAAAATTAAAATGAACAATTGTTGTCGAGGGCCCGAGGCAGTAGCATGTTGATTGAACTACTGACTGGAGTCCCCACCTATGACACTATTTTCCTGTTCATTGACCTAACAGCTAAACTCATGAGGGTAGGATGCCAATCACCAATTTATTGAGATTGTAAATTAATTATAAATTCTATTGAGGGAAGGATGCCGATCGAGGTCTTTTGATTAATAATATTTTCAATATCAAATAATAATATTAATTAGCTCAGTCTTGCAATGCTTAGCATATGTTAAAGGCTTACATGTTAGCAAGCAAGAGGGGCCTTAAAAACTACATGGTGCACCATAATAATGCATGCATAATTTTGAAATTAGATGCAATGCATTGGAGACAATAATTTTATATTATCTAGTAAGCATCTCTCAAAAAAATTCACTAATAATTCTTTAGAAATGAGAGGACTGCCACAAGAAAAATGACCATGTGATTCACGGATGGGGGAAGAGTGCATATTACCTTAGCACAGTGATTCACGGAGGAAATGGAGAAGCCCAGAGATGAGAAGCCTGGAGCTGACCGGAGAAGCCCGGAGACGACCGGAGAAACCCGCAGATGACCGAAGAAACCCGCAGATGATGGAGGGAGGGGGAGATTGCGCGGCTGGAGCTCGGGAGAAGGCCGTCTGGGAGAGCGGCGGTGGAACGAGAGGAAAGGAAATGAGATTGGAATTAAGGAGGGAGAGGGAGATGACGGAGGGAGGGGGAGATCGGCTGGAGCTCGATCGGGAGAAGGCCGGCCGTCTGGGAGATCAGCGGCAGTGGAACGAGAGAAAATGAGATTAAGGCTCGGGCTCGGGAGGAAATTGGACGAAATCCCGACGCTTTAAAGCATCGTTAATACCATTATTTTGCCGGCGGTTTTGAAAAGCATCAATAGATGGCGTGGGAGAAAATTCTGACGCTTTAAAGCATCGTTAATACTGTTTTTTTGCCGACGGTTTTGAAAAGCGTCAAGAGATGGCACGGGAGAAACTTCCGACGCTTTAAAGCATCGTTAAATTTTTTTTTTGTCGATGCTTTTAAAAAGCGTCGGGAGGTGGTGCAATTTTAACGACGCTACCCACTAGCGTCGGAAAAATTCCGTTGCCCAAAACACCTTCCGTTGTAGTGCCAATTGGCAGTCAATTTCCTGAAACTATGTTTGTTAGTTCACAGCGGCATATCATGGAATGGATCTAGACCTCTCCATGGAAATCTGGACACCCATACTGGTGATGCAGACTGCAAAATTCTCATTCTTATGAATGTTGGTCCAATTCTATGCAACAAATTAAAATGAGTTGGGACCAAAGAATCTTTAGTTAATTTACAACTTAATTTGAACCAGGTGGATGTTAATCCTTTCTATTGCAATTTGGGAGTCTAAGACATGCACAAGTTCACGAGCACTCACAATGTATAACCAAAAAACAAAAACAACTACTAAGCAAAAGAGGAAGAATTAATGTAACAAAAACTGAACAGGAACTAAAAACATGGTAGAAGGATGCCTTGGAGCAATCTAATGGCGATAACACTCTTTCCAGAATTGATATTTAAAAGAATTAGAAGTGGTTGTTTTTGGTGTCCTATCATGTATTCTTCTTTTCCCATCTACAAGCGAAATATGATGAGAAAGAATTTGGCAAACTTGTTTTGTTTTAGTATTTAATTTAAAATTGTCATGCAATCTCATCGGGCAAAATTGCTTAGTATCAATTTGATAATTATACTTTAGGTCAGCTTAACATTGTTTTTTCCTGCACACATATAAATGGTAAGCACATGTTCAAAGGGACCATTGAAGACATGCCTTTTTAATTTGATTCAATTGGATGCTGAAACTTTCATGCATATGAGCTATTGATTAGAGTATACTACGATCAAATTAGATATTTCTTTGTAAAATAAGAAGATTTAAAGAACGAGGTTTCTTTTTTTTTTTCTCCATTAATTTCCTTTTTTTTTTTTTTTTTTGGTTAAACGGATAATTTATATTATATTCCTGGAAAAAGTACAGCCCAAACTATTAGCATACAAAATATGTCTAAATTGTATAGGCATATCCTCAAGAGAGCTACAAATGAACCTTCCTAAGTGATGTGCAACAAAAGAGGCTGCCCAGTTCGCCGCGGAATTGGCTCCTCTATAGACATGGCGGATGATAAGCTCGGAGCAGTGACGGAGCATCATCGCTATATCCCGTAGGATGGGGAGGGTAGGAGTGTTCCTGATAGCCTTATGGATCCATGAAATGACTATGAAGGAATCGCCTTCAATGACTAGGCGATCCAAGTTAAGGATCCATTAATTTCTTTATTATGCTATCATTTTTTGAAATGTTCATAATAAGATCATATTTTATGACAGGGAGTAACTTTGAAACAGCGAAAGAACTGACATGTAGAGAAACTCATTCTCTTAAAAAATATATATATTTTTTATGAACTCATTTTGGTTTATACACTTTGACATATATTTCCTTTGTTATGCTGGGGCAAGTGTGGTATAGGCTTTGCCTCACTACCAACATGTCATGGCTTTATGGGTTCGAGGCGGGATTCCGTGGATGACTCGATTAAATTTGGAAATTATTTTTTGGGACTCGAGACAGTTGGTATGAATGAGAAGTCAGGATTCTCCTTTTTTGTTTCCCCGTTCTACCGGCCGGTGTCTTTTTCTTTATGATGTCAGGTTGACGTACTCATCTCTTGATGGAAAAAAAAATTTAGGTGCCTTGAATCGAACGTTACTTGACAGGATGAGGACCTGTGAGGGTAGTTACACCGGGTTTAACCCTTCTATCCTTTTTGCTGACCAAAAAATAAAAAAGAAAAAAAAAAAGGAGAGAAAAGAAAGAGATTAAAAAAGCGGATAGACAGGAGATTAGGCTAGAAAAAGCCTAACAACAAGAGGCCCAACCTTGGCCTATAAGGTAGGAGTAGGATCATTGGGGTCCCGGCACAGTCTTGCCGTTGTTATTGCTATTGACAAGACATAGGTGCATGGAAAGCTATAATGATGGATTTGTTATACCATGAATCCATCCTTCTGAGGAGGCTCATGATGAGTTGTTATTCCATGGATTATCTCATGAGATGGGTTTCCTTGCCTAATGAGATGACTCCATTGGTGTCCTTAATTTGTGACTTCTTGTTAAGTTAAAGAGAGAAGAAGTTTGGACTTGTTTGGTTGGGGGCCAATAGACCAATAATTAATGGGCCACATTTCTTTTGAAACCATTAAAAACAAAAGAAAGTTCTAAATTCCTTTTTTTTTTTTGGTGAGGAGTATGCTCCAAATGAACTACATGATGATGAATTGAAGCTATGACTTTATTAAAATTTCTTTTAAGAAAGGGACCATGAGCATTTCATTAATTAACTATTTCATTATTTGAACATCCATGAATCAAAGAAACTTAAAATTCAACTATATCATATTGTTATTGTTGGAAATTTTTCTATTAAAATATAATAAATCACTTAGTTTGTCTTAATTATTTAATAACCAGCTTTGTGCATGTACAAAATAAAATAAATCAAGTTTTAGATGTTACCTGGTAAGCACTTCTTTCAAAGTTTTTCTATTAAAGTATAGTAAATATCTTGTAAAGTTTTTCTATTAAAGTATAGTAAATATCTTGTATAATAATTTTCTGTATTTGTTCTTTATAGTAGAGATTTGATCATATACGATCGTGGATATAGAAGCAAGAGGCTCCAAATCACGTAATCTCTGTGTTGCTTGTACTTGTTTTTATTTATTCTTCAGGCTTTCTATTTTATTTTTTCAGTAAACTTTTCGGTATCACACTGCGATCCACATCCCTAATACTTTTAACTGCAGAAGGGGGGGAACAAATGCCATAGTAGGATGAAGGTCATTAAGAATGGCATAGAAAGCATTTGAGATAGGCATGATGCAGAGAGAGCATTACATGGTGAGACCTAAAGCCTTAGCATGGGAAGTCTCCTATGGCCAGATGGATAGGCTCCAAATGCCCGGAAGGCATTGGATCAAGCGAGGTTGATGGCGAAGGGAGATGGACCATTGGGAATAAGATTTGAATTTGAAAACCGGACCATAAACACAGGAATGGGTACTCCCGACAGGAACATGGAAGCTGGTCAAAGAAAAATCGGGGGGATAAAGAAGCCAAGAGAGGCAGTGAATTGGAGTAAGTTAGCCAGTATAAACCCTAGCTAGGCTATCAGAGGTTAATCCAAGAAAAATGAGGGAAAAGATTCTTTGGTTTGTGGGGAAGTGCTGAGAGGCTTGAGGAGCAAACGAGTTGCTTTCTGAATAATTACCATTGTGGTGATGAGATTCATTTGGAGGGTTACAGTGAGACGATCCAAACTAGAACTCCCATTCAAAGGCCCCAAGCTCACAATGATCATCACTTTCAGAGGAAGAGTGATCAACAAAAGGGTTACAGGGAGTAGAGAAATTAACCACGAGTTTAACGAGATAATAATGAAGTGCAACAATAACTTCGATGAACTCCAAAGACAATCTCTAAACTTTAACAAAGATAATCTCTAAACTTTCAGAGGAAGAGTGATCAACAAAAGGGTTATAGGGAGTCGAGAAATTAACCACGAGTTTAACAAGATAATAATGAAGTGCAATAGTAACTTCGATGAACTCCAAAGATAATCTCTGAACTTTAACAAAGACAATCTCTAAACTTTCAGAGGAAGAGTGATCAAGAAAAGGGTTATAGGGAGTAGAGAAATTAACCACGAGTTTAACAAGATAATAATGAAGTGCAACAGTAACTTCGATGAACTCCAAAGATAATCTCTGAACTTTAACAAAGATAATCTCTAAACTTTCAGAGGAAGAGTGATCAACAAAAGGGTTATAGGGAGTAGAGAAATTAACCACGAGTTTAACAAGATAATAATGAAGTGCAACAGTAACTTCGATTGACTCCAAAGATAATCTCTAAACTTTCAGAAAAAGAGTGATCAACAAAAGGGTTATAGGGAGTAGAGAAATTAACCATGAGTTTTAACAAGATAATAATGAAGTCCAACAGTAACTTCGATGAACTCAAAGATAGTTTCTAAACTTTAACATAAGAAATGCAAATCAAAACAGGTAAGATCAGACTTGTTAATACTAGAATGACTAGCTCTGAACAAGATGCCGAAGCTAGAAATAATGTCACCACTGTATCGACGTTCCAACAGATCAATGAAAGATGAATCAGACTAGCACAAATCTTAAACCTTATCTTACTATGAGAAATACTAATGTCATGAGAATGATGTTAAAGCCCAACAACCACAATGGCATAAAGAGGGCTTTAGTTGTAAGAGTCCATGGCTTTGTGATCCTCATGCTAGGTTTTTAGGACCACTCGGGGGGGACGTTGCAAACCAGTTCAGTAACTAATATATCAAAAGATTGATGAGGCCACCACACCATGATATCCTTCTGCCTAATTGGTCCCTTCCAATGATGTGTTTAGCTCTTAATTTTATCTACAATTGGTTCACATTTCTCTAAAAAAGTTTAGAAAAAATATGTGCTAAGTCGATGGCTCAAGCAAGGGTATCATATTCTATTAGGAGAATTAATGTATGCCTAGTTTTTTATTTATTTGATTTTTTAATTAAATGTGCTCCAGCCCTCTCACATTTAGTTAAAAGTATTTGTTTTTTATTTCTCCCTCTTAATTATATTTGAACTGTTTTTGTACTTAAAGCTTCTAATTCTATAGATGGGCTTTCCAATACTGTAATATAGTATCTAACATTCACATTATCATCTAGGTCACTGCCATCAAAATCGAGGAAGAAAAGTGCAAGAAAATGTAACTTTTATTACACAATTATGTGTTCAACTAATATGACCATATATAGTTTTTACATATACAGTGATGCTTTTACCACACCGCAACAAATAGATCTTTTCTTAAGTGACTGCATATATCCATTCTATAAAAACTCCATAAGATAAAATTCTTAGAAATGGTGAATTTTTTGATGCTTCATGACTATCATACCTTTGATGAAGCCAATAGTTGGTTGGGTTGGATCTTATTAAAGAATTATTCCTAGTACATCCAAAGAAGATATAGAAGAATAAAAAGTTCATCCACTATCATGGAAGTAGGTAGCGTTATTGTCAAAAAAAATATCACTCAACATATTTTGGAGAGTGAAAGATCTATCATTATTTTCTGAAGTAAAGGCAGCTCTAATCTCCGCATTTTTATCAGATTTTTATTGGAGTTGGCTTGATAAATGGTTTTTTTTAAAATTTTCATAAAGCCAACAACTAGATAGACAAAAGACAAATAAAAGAAAGTCGATATCTAATCTACAGCTACATAATTTTGTAAATTGCTTAAAAGCCAAGATAATACACAAAATGTCTCTACATAATATATTATCATCTGATTGTCCTATATAAAACTAAATAATTATAATTTGAAAAAATTTTATATCTCTAACTACATTTTAATTGTCTCCCAATATATTGCAAAAATATTTAAAATCTTTGCCAAAAGAAAAAAAAAAAATGGGAGAGGTTGATAATTGTACGTGATTGCCAGCAACCTTGCATGGATCGGACATTATAGCAGCTCTCTCTCTTTCTCTCTATCTGATTACTAATTTTTTCAATTATATATAATAAGTTTTGGTTAAGTCATGCTACAACAATGACTACCAATTAATTTTCCCTTCTCTTTTTTTCAGCATTCTCCTGTATATATCTATTGTTTACTATTTATAATGAAAACTCCTTGAATGAGTCATATGTTGGTAAAATCATGAGGTCTCACTCTAGCTATCTCTCAGCAATGCATGAGTAGTATATATTTTATTATCATCTCTCTCTCTCTCTCTCTAATTTGTTGCTTTAGTGTTTTTTTTTTTTTTGGTGCAATTATATTGGAAATTAAAATGCTCATCTGAATGTCTTGCACTACTTCCACAGAAATTCAGAAGCATAACTGCTTAGCAATTTTAACTGATGCAGTCACAGTCATTGATCAATTATTCCATAAATAAATTAACACAGCATGCCACAAACAATGAGATTTAGTTAAAAGTAACTATTAATGCTAAGAATTAACTGTTTTCAAGAAATCATTGTATGTATGCCAGACCTTGTAACTAGTATTTATTATATTCACATCAAGAATTGCGGTATCAATCAACATGAGTGCAACAACGGCTAATAATTCATTTATATATAATGCTATATTTTTACTAAAAAATACTAGATTTCATGCATTATTGGATACAGAGAACTGCTAACTAGATCCACTAATGCCAGCACCCATTTCACAATTCATCTTGGAGTACTATGCCATCATCGTTCGCCCTTAGTTAGATGGGAAGATGCTGCACTAATTAACAATCTTGTTAGAATTTGAGAACACAAGTGCAACGTTTGTCCTACTCTTAGATGCACCTTGGATTTCTGTTATTTTCCCCTAATTTTATTTTTTGGGTGCTTTATATTCTTTGAGATGTTTCTTTCCTACCTACCATAATATCCATAACACAAATACTACATAAATGCCGAGACGCATGAATCTAAATAAATAAATTTTTTAAATCATAGTCTTTATGTCAAAAGATTCAGCATTTAAAAATGATGAAAGTGAAACGGTTGGGCACTTTAAGAAAGCAATTGGTGTCATTTCTTTAAGCTAAGGATGCTAAAGTGATGTACATGCCTTTGACCTGCAACCGGATTAAAATGGATCATGCAAAGGTGTGCAAAAAGTTAAAAGTAAACTTTGGAGTAATATATATATATACATGAACTATATTCCATGGACAGCTTTGCAAGATTAACGGATATAATTAATACATGGAAAGGATTGAAAAGATATAATTAATACATGGAAATGTTTAATTATGGCTACCTGAGTAAAAAAATATTACTAAACTAGTTGTTTTGAAAATGAGAAAATTAAGTGACATCAACATTTTTTGTACGAACTTGCGAGAAGCTTTTTTATCACCATTAATCAAACATAAGTCTCAAAGTTTCATAAAATGGTACATCATCTCGAAAATAATTTTCTTTTTCCAACATAGCACACTAAATTACACACATAATTTGTGAGATGATGTTGTAACAGACTTAGAACCAAACTTTTTTCCAGCCACTATTAGCACATAAATTGTTGTGACCAAGAGGACAAATGATGATAAAATAAGTTATCTAAACAACCCAAATATATTATCTTGTCAATTGGCTCCTTGACATTTGGAGAACAAAAGTGCTTAAGGTTGGGTCTTCTGTTTGAATTATTATGAGGTCCAAAATTTCTAAATCAATATTGCCTAATTTACGATCATCAAAGTGATGCCACAGACAAGCTGACAGATTTGTAACACTTGGTGCATAGAAATCTTAATGAGCACTTTGGTAATTAAGATGCATTTTCATGTAAAGATATGACCAAATTTATGAATTATCACTATAAATGGAAATAATTATCATATGATTGTTCACTTTAATGCCATGTTTTCAAATAGAAAAATATGGAAGAAAATATGGAGATAATTGGAATTTACTAATTGTCATTATCTGCATAGATTTAGTGGTAACGCATGCAAACACCATCCAATATTCTCTCTCATTCAAAGATACTTTCTATGGTTCTTAAAGCACCCTTGAATTCTAACAAAATAAAAAGGTACCCTTGAAGGCATAATATCTTGTTCACAATTATTTTCTTCCTCTTTATCATATCAAAGTTTTCAATTTGTATACATGAGCTATATGCCATGCATGGACAGCTTTGCGAGATTAAAGGATATAATAAATACATAAAAAAGGATTGAAGAGATTAAAAACATAGTCATTTAATTGAAGCAATGTTTAAGGCTGTCCCATGAAAAAAAATATTACTTAAGTATATGTTTTGAAAATGAGAAAAGTGGAATCAACTATTTTAAATGAACTAGTGAGAAACTTTATTATCACCATTCATCAAACATAAATCTTTCATAAAATGGTGCACCATTTCTGGAAAAAAATTCTATTTTCAACATAGCATACTGGATTGAACACATAATTTGAGAGATAATGTTGTAACAAGCTTAGAACCAAACTTTTTTCCAGCCAATATCAGCACATCCTTGCACCCTTGGGGTTTGAACCAACTTAAACATCCAGATCAAGCATACACTTAGCACATAAATTATCTTTATCAAGCACAAATGATCATATAAGTTATCTAAGTGACCCAAATATTTAATCTTGTAAATTGGCTCCTTAATATATTATCTAAGTGACCTAAAATTTCATGATAAATTCTAGGGTGGTGCACTATTCATACCTCCCTTTAGATCAACGGGAAAAAAATATTTGAGGAACAAAAGCACATAAAAGTTGTGTTAGTTATAATATATGGAAATATATATGTATTTATAAAATTTGAAAGTATTTGAAAAGTAATTTTCATGGTGTATGTAATAGAATATTTTAGTATGATAAATAATTTAAGAGTTAAAAAAGAATAAAGTTTGGAATCTTGACCTTAGAGATAAATGAAATCACTATCCTAAAGGAGATTCGGTCCCCTCTTTGTACAAAGAATAACTAGAGCTCACTTTCTCCAAAGTATAACTTGGAAGCTAACACTTTAACGTTTGCTAGTGTTATGATCTCGAACGAATACTGATCAAGCTCATCATCAGTCCAAAATTATCAAATAAAATAAAATAATAATATTGATGTAAAATCAGAGGGAGATTGAATGAAAAAAAGAGTAAGAGAGGAAGAAAGAGGGAGAGCTTTTTGATGATTATAAACCAAGACAAAGGAGCCTATTTATAGGCTCAAAATCTCTAATAAAAAACATCCAAAACCCCTCAAATTAGCTATTAAAATATTTAAATGTAATTAAATAAAAATTACCATTTAAAAGAATTTTTAAAAAATGTGTGGAATGGCTAAATGGCCAAATGATCGAACGATCGCCGCATGTGGGCGTGCAGCTGTGCCCGTGCATGGGTCGTGCATTGAGGAACAGTCTGCTGAGAGTTTTGAAACTTCCAAAAATAGACAATAATCTCCCAAAAGTTTTAAAACTCTTAAAATATTTAAATTCAGTAAATATTTAAATAATAAAAGTTTTGAACTTTTACTATGCTTAGTATAAGTACCTTCTAGGTTTAAATTTGTATTTAGTATAAAATATACATAGTATGAAGATGAACTGATCATAATATGGGATAGCGCTATGTAGGCCATGTGCTTATCTTGATTTTCATGAGAGTTATTAAGGATTCGTCTTGGTTTCATTATTGTGGCCTTACGAATACTCTCATTAAGATAGATCATCTAAGAGTACATGTAATGAAATCACACCTCACTGAACTTCTAATCTTGGATTTATTAAGAGTCATGCTCAACCTAACCGTCATATAGAGACTACACCATAGGGATGGGATAGAGAAAGACTCCAAACCAGTGCTCCCAGATGTCACCTTTGAGATGTTTCCCTTTGAACCTTAACCATAGGATTGCCATGACAATAATGGTCCTCTGGTGACTAATGTATGGGCTTAAGCCCCATTCCCCTCGACGTCTCAGATACCGTAGTCTTTGAAAGGTCTTTGATGAAAAAATCAGTCAAGTTATTTTTTGATCTTACAAATTGAAGTGATATCATATCTTTTATTTTAATTTTTATAGCTTTATACCTAATCAAGATATGATTATTTATTTTTTTGTTAGTTATCTATTGATTTAATAGATCAATTAGAGCTCTACTATCACAATTTAATAGAAATTTTAAAATTTTTGTTAATAGAATTTCTATATCATTTATTAGATCTTTTAACATAGTGCTTTGATATATGCTATGTTAAGAGCAGTCAACTTAGATTCTAATATACTTCTAATAATTATTTTTTGTTTACAAGAATTATAAGATACTGTAGCTTCTCCTGATAAGAAGAGATATCTGTTGGTGGACTTAATATTTAAGCTATCTATTATCCAATTTGTATCACTATAATCCTCAGGTACTTCTGGATAACTTGAGTATATTAGAAAATAATATAAGATTCTTTTAACATATCTAAAGATTTTTTCTAGAAGTTTTCAATGTTATTTACTATGATTACTAGTATACTTTTTCTGTCTGCCTACTATATAAGCTATATCTAAACGGGTTCTATTTAAAATATAAAATAGGAATCTTATCCTCTAAAAATATTTTAATTATTTAACAAGTTCTTTTGAATTTTTAATTAAGTGAGAATTATGATTATATAGAATAGAGATATGATTTAAATCAAAATATTCAAACTTTTTAAATATTTTTCTATCGAATGTGCTAAGCTTATTGCTATTCCACCATCTATTTTTTAAGCTTCATTTCTAAAATTATATCAACTTCTCCTAAATCTTTTATATCAAAATTATTTAATAGATAGCTTTCAATTTCTTGAATTATTTTTATTGATATTCCAAATAATAAAATATCATCTATATATAAATATAATATTATAAAGCCTGTATTCTATCTTTTATAATATACATATTTATTATATTTATTTATTTTAAAATTATTTCTAAAGATAATTTTATCAAACTTAATATGTCATTTTTAGGAGTTTATTTTAAACTATAATATAATTTAATCAATTTACATACCTTATGTTCTCGTCCTTTTACTTCAATCCTTAAAGTTGGTTTATATAAATTTCTTATTCTAATTCTACATTTAAGAATATAATTTTTATATCTATTTGATGGATTATTAATTTATGAATTAAGGCTAAATCCATTAAAGTTTTTAGAATTATTATCCTAACTACAGAAGCATAGATATCAAAATAATCTATCTCTTTTTTTTTGACTAAACTCTTTTACTATTAATCTAGCCTAATATCTTTTTATTATTCTATCTAACCTAAAATTCTTTTTAAAAATTATTTTGTTCCTTCTGGTTCAGATTGATGTTCTACTGATTCAGATTCTAAAGATTTAAAACTTTGCTTACCAAAAATTCTAGTCTTATAAGGAAATATATTCTCAAAGAAAAAAGTATCTCTAGCTTCTAAGATTGTGTTATTTGCTATATCACTAATCTCTAATTTTATTACTAAGAATCTATATGTGTTATTGCTGAACCCGGTTGATCTTCTTGCACTGTCAATATTTGTCGGCCGATCTTCCCATACTCCTACAAAATAAGTCCACTCACCAGAGGATTTTCGATGAGTGACGCTCCGATGCTTAAGTCAGCAAGGGTTCGTGCAACAGATATAGAATCTCTAGATAAGCTAGGCTGGATCAGAAATATTTTACTCAGTTTTTTCTTACTTACCTATGGAGATCCCCTCTTATTGGTATTTATAAGTAATTGCCTTAATAGAAGTTAGTTAAAAAGGATTTCTTATAGTTAGTTTTGATGTTATTCCATTGAAACAAACCTGGACCCGTTATAGCGAATGGTTGTTATTCTGTTAGAATAACCATCTCTTTTTTTGCCATCCCCATTCTTCTTGAATCGATTGACGAATCTGGTCACTGACCCATTCCTCTAACCTTAAGTCGATCGTACTTTATAAGTTAGTCGAATTTATATGCTCTAAAGATGAGTTTGCCAAATGTTGTACTATCGGCTTATTAACTTTTGAGCCTGTGGTCTTTCATTAATCAGTTTGACTAGCCCATCATAATAATAGGCATTGTTATTTTGTACATAGCCTATAAATACGGCATCTATAGTCTTAGATCTTAGTTTTTTCTTTTTAGGTTTAGAGATATTAACCTTGGTTAAGCACCCCTATACTTTAAGGAAATTCAAGTTAGGAGTTCTTTTTTAAAGTTCATAAAGAATTTTGCTACTATCTTTAACAGGTATCCTATTTAGGATGAAGCAAGAAGATAAAAGAGCTTCTCCCCACAAGTTCTTAGATAAGCTAGAACTGATAAGTATATCGTTTACCATATTCAAGAGGATATGATTTTTATGCTTAGCTACACTATTAGACTGTAGAGAGTAAAGAGCAGTCACTTAATAAATTATACCATGTTCTTGATAGAATAGAGAGAATTCATTCGAGAGATATTTCTCTCATTTATTAGACCTAAAAATCTTAATATTCTTTTTTTATTGATTTTCTACTTCACTCTTATAAATTTTAAATTTATCAAAAGTTTCATCTTTAGGTAGCAATAGCAGTATCTAAAAAAATTATCTATAAAGATCATTATATACCTATTACCACCATGGATTACAGTCTTGATAGAGTCACATACATCACTATATATCAACTTTAAGATTAAAGAATTTCTTTTAACTAATTTGAATGATTTTCTTGGTTGTTTAGATTCCATACATATTTTATACTCGGATGTATTTAAGTAATATTTAGAAATTAGTTTCAACTCCATCATATATTTAACTTTTTCTAAGTATACATGACCTAGCCTATCATGTCATAAATTTTATTTAGATTCATTTACAAAATAAATTTGATTATCAACTTTATTAATAAAAGAATTTATTGCATCTAATATATCCTTTTTCTATGAAGGCATTATTCTTAGTTATTATAACTTTATTATAATCAAGGATCATTTCATATCCCCTCTGAACCAGCTGAGACTCACTAACAAGGTTCTTCCTAAAATTTGAAATATATAACACATCCATTAGAATAAGGACCTTTCCTGATGTCATCTTCAAGTTGACCTGATCTTGTCCCATGATCTTGGTGGCTGTGTTATTCACTAGGATTACACCTCCTTCACTAAGTCCTGAAAAGTAATGAATCAAGAGCAGTCAAGATAAACATGAATATTAGCTCCTGAATCTAACCACCAATTAAGGTTAGAGAAAGTAACATTAATTTCAAGATTAAGACTTATTGATCTAAAGATGATATCTTCTGGACCTTTAACTATATGAGCTTGGAATCTAAAAGAAACAGAAGGTTTACAAAAAGACTCCTTTCAATGAAAGCAGTCTCTAGCAAGATAGTTTGTTCTTTCACACACAAAGCAAAACTTTTCACTTAGACCTTGGATTGGCTTGTTGGATTTAGAGTTATTGGTCTTGAAGGTTTTATCCTTAGTTTGAACTTATTTGGATTAGGTCGGTAAGATTGGTTTGACTTTGTCACTTTGATGATAATTTGGTTAAAATTTATATTTTGATTTTAGTTTGGTATTGCTATTAGTCTGGTATTATTGGGTTAGGTTAGCTTGGGTATCTAGGATTCTAGTTTATTAGATTTTGGACCTGTGTTGGTCTTCTATCCTGATTGAATTCAGAAAATAAACTAGGGTTACTCTCTTTGCTTTTAGAGCTATCTTTTAACAAAATCATTTTAGGAAGGAGGCATCTTATCTAGAAGGTTAGAGTCCTTCAATCTTTCTAATAATTTATCCATATTGGCTTAAAGTTTTCTAAGATACTATTGGAATTAGTAAACCTGGTCATTTATGGATTTATCTTCTACCATGTTATACCTAAGAAATGATGCAATGTTGAATCGTTTAACCCCATCATCATCAAGATCATATTCAGATTTGATTGGATCTGACAGGGGCTCCATGTCAGCGGTCTAGCCACATCATGAACCATTTAGCCGGTCCATGATGGACCGGCACTTTAAAAAGTATGCTATAACTTATTAATTCCTTCAATTTTTCCTTCCAAGCTCAATTGAAGTCTGATCTAAACGCCGTTTGCAATGTTAGACTCCTAAAATCATGCTCTTCGCATTGGTGAAGTTCTTTTATTAAAACACTGCATAAAAATATTAATTTAAATTAAATAAGGATAATTTGATCTATAATTTAATGGTTTTATATCTAATTTTTATGCAATTATCACCACCTCCATGACGAACTATTCCACCTGGCAGGTAGCCTTTCCCTTCTCGGTTGCCAGGGATGCTTCGAGATCCCTGGCACGCCTCTTTGCTCTAGCCGTCAACTCCTTTGCCTCGGCCACCTCGGTCCGAAAGATCCTAGTTTGCTCCTCCAGGACACAGACCCTTTTAGTCTGCACCCGTGCCTCCGCCTTCAGCGGCTCCGAGTGCTTCTTCTCTTGGGCATCCCGCTTGGCCCATTATGTGCAGTAATCCCTGATGAGGATTATGTCGATGGCTATCTGCAATAATGGAAGCGTCAGCAAAAATAATGCAAATAGTAATGAAAAGAAGTTAGAAGAGTAGAAGACTTATCGTGAAGAGCTGAGGGAGGATGCCTATAATGGCCACCGATAGTTGTTTGCCACTCCTCTCACGATGGTCACGTAGCTGCATAGCAAACTCCATCATTCGCTCAGCCAGTCCGGTGTCCTGGGTGACCACCGCATTCAGTGGTACTATGATGGATACCAGCTTCACCCCGGGAGTCGCTGTCACCGGGGCCATCACCAGTCCCGGGGTGGGCGATGGTGTCGGTACCTTAGCTGCCAGGGCCATGGTCGCCGCTCCTGTTGCCAGAGGCGGTGTCGGTCTCCTTTCCACCGCTGCCTCATCCTCCACTTCGACCACCTCTGGGGCCCCCTGGAGGAGATCACCGGCCCGGCCCATATAGCTTTGTCGGGTCCATGGGTTGGGAGCTGGGCCTGCACCCCTAACGAGGTGGGGGCTGGCCCGGCCCTCATTTCCTCCCGATCAACTGACGAACTCACCCTGGGCCCCCGCCCAGGCTCATCGCTGGCCCTCTTTGATGGGTCCTCCCTGGGCTTGGGGGATGCACTCCTCTTTCAGGATATCTCCCGGATTTGGTCCATTGAGAACTTCATGCCTGTAGAAAAAGAAGAACACTGGTTAGTCTCAAAGCTGAGAAGGACCCCTACGGGAAAGGAAATAAGGCTCATAGAGCTCACCTAAAGCACGAATCGAGCTGACCCCGACCTCGAACAGGTTGTGTTCGGCCAATAGGTCCTGGTGGGAAGGGATGACGGAGGTGACAAGCAGGTCGTACACCTCCCGATCTACAACCTTCACCTAGGAGTTACGATTCGAGGAGCGGTCTAGGTCACTCCAGACCCAGTTGACCGCCTCGACCGAGGCAAAAAAAATCTATTCTTCCATCTCTTGATGAAAGAAGGAAGGTCGAACTTGATGGCCCCCGGACGGGGGGCCAAAATCACCACCCATCATCAGAGGGGTGGCGCTTCAGGATGAAGAATGCCCTGAAGAGGGAAAAATGGGCAACAATCCCATAGAAATGACAAAGAATGGTGAAGCAGGAAATGACCCTAACGATGTTTGGAGTGAGTTGGGCTAGAACTAGGCAGAAGTTACTGAGGAAGGAGAGGAAAAATGGATGCAAAGGCAAGCAAAGATCCCTGAGGAAGAAGTTCTCGTATAGGGCAATTAGACCCGGGCAACTAGAGGTAATCCGTTTCCCTGATCCTAGAACCGAGAGCCAGATGGAGTTCGAAATCCTGTAAGTATCTCGAAGCCGAGAGAGGTTCTCTTGGGTCATCATCAAGGTGATGCCAGAGGGACCAGCTGCACCAGAAGGAGCAGAAGGGATAGGAGCAACAGAAAGAACAGGAGGAGCAAAAGAAATGGGAGGAGTAGAAGAAACGAGAGGAGCAGAAGGAGAAGGGGGTGCCCTAGGTCGACCTATGACGATCCTCGTCGACCTGGGACCTCTACGGACATTAAGAGGGATATCATCCTCCTCATCGGAGGATGGGGTCCTGGGTTGAGAGGGCCCTACCTCGCTGGAGTGCCCTAAGTGGAGACTTCTCCAACCAAATGGATCCATCCCAAAGCAAAGAAGAAGAGAGGCATCGACGAAGAGAAATCTAAAGACTCTAGAATGGGACTCCCTCAATGCAGGCCAAAGGGAAGAAGAAGATAAAGGAGGGGAAGACTAACCTGGATGCCTCAAAGAGAAAGGTCGGATTGGGAAAGAAAAGGCTCTGGTCCTCCTGCGAGCTCGAAAGTTTGAAATAGATAGTTTGGAAAAAGTTTTCCTCCCTTTCAAAAATAGCCTAACAACACCCATGCATCTTTTCAATCCTCTCACCACCGGATGCATGCCACGTGTCAAGATTAGCTAGGAATGGTGCCTCAACTTGCTGAAGATTGCCTCGGGCTTGGCATCAATCATCATGCTTCCTTAGACCCGCTAACATAGCATCTCCACATTGGCCTCACGACACGATCCACAAGTCATCGACAATCGAGGCATTTAATGGTGCCAGATAAGGTCCTTCCACGTCAATGTCATAATAACTCCCTTCGTCCTGAGCACTGCATCATGCCCGGGACTTGAGATTGGGGGATAACTTATATGGCATAATCGCTGACATGGAGCCCCCCTCGGATCTGGCTAGCAGCCATGCTAGCAGAAGGCGCCACCTGGATGCACTGGCTGGATGAGGTGCCTGGATCGCGCCCCTGGTCGAGGTCAGCTCTCCCGTAGGGTCGAGCCCTTGCTGAGGTCGTGCTCTTGTTCTTCGAGCCCTTGGTCGAGGTTAGCTCCCCCCATGGGTCGAGCTCTCGCCAAGGTCGTGCTCTCGTTCTTCGAGCCCCTAGCCGAGGTCAGCTCCCCTCGGGGTCGAGCCCTCGCCAAGGTCGTACTCTCATTCTTCGAGCCCCCTAGTTGAGGTCAGCTCTCCCTGCAGTCGAGCCCTCGCCGAGATCACACTCTTGTTCTTCGAGCCCCGGCCGAGGTCAGCTCCCCCCAGGGTCGAGCCCTCGTTGAGGTCGCACTCTCATTCTTTGAGCCCCTAGTCGAGGTCAGCTCCCCCAAGGTCAAGCCCTCGTCGAGGTCACGTTCTCATTCTTCAAGCCCCAGGCTGAGGTCAGCTCCCCCCAAGGTCGAGCCATCGCCAAGATCACGCTCCCATTCTTCGAATCCTTGGCCGAGGTCAGCTCTCCCAAGGTCAAGCCCTCAACCGAGGTGGACATGGTCTTCTTCTCGAACACCTCTAGAGTAGCCAGGATAGTGAAGTTAGTAAGTGGTGTCGCCGTCCTCATCAAAGCCCCTATGCTGCCTGGGGGGACTAGCACCCCAGTGGGGAGTGCTCTGCTAGGGCATGCCACCTGCAGCCCTAAAGAATGACATTTCATCAGAGCACATCACTTGCAGAGGGGCATTTTGCCAGAGCATCAGGCCACTCAGCTCACTGTTGGCACTTCCTGAGGGGGGTACTCCGCTCGGGGCACCGCACCCTCGACCTACTGCCTGTACCACCCAGAAGAGGAATGTCCTACCAGAGGTCTCAAGCCCCATGGCATCTCCCACCAGATCGGTGCCCTAGCAGGTCTCCCAAAACATGGCAGAACAATGCCGATGAAAGGCAGTGTCCTATCAAGGTGTCAGGCCCTGTGGCATGCCACTTGTACCTGCCATAAAAGGAACGTGCACTCCTCCATACTCCACTACCAGTGGCAGACCTCCCCCGAGGGAGGTTGCGGATCCTGTCCCCCTCCTCTAGAGGGGGGAGGAAGAATAGGCCAACGCCTTGCCTGCATAAAGAAAGCCCAGAGAGTGCCATGCCAGGGCTCTGTACCTCACTAGAGGTGCCACTCTTCTATAAGAAATCCAAAGGGGCCTCCGGCAAAGGTAAGCAGAAGGGGCAGGCAACCAGCAAAGCTCTGAGGGCAACCAGAATATACTAGGACTCCCTAGGAGAGTTCCAGCAGCAATGACCATAACTGCTCAAGCCCCCCTTCTCGATCCCAATCCTCATTCCATTATTTCTAAGAACCTCTGAGAGTGGAGATCCCGCCGAAATTCATCGAGGAGGATCTGTTCCCCTTGATCGTCCACTGACTTGACTGTCAGAGTGCCCTCGCCAGAATTATCGGTCTGGGTTTCCCTTCTTTTACAGGACCGGGCACGTGCGTAGGATGCTAGGTGGGAGAGCCACCAACGGATGCCACATAGGAGCTACGGGCTACAGCGATCTAGACGGCAATAATACCTACTTGGAAACTTACATAAAATGGTTTATACTCTGTAGAGTCTTTCTATAGATTTATTAATAACTGTGGTCTCATCTATCCCTATTTTAGGATTACCTGGAAAATCGCCATTTCAGAGAAGATAAGAATCTTTCTTTGCCTCGCTCTTCGAAATAAGCTCCATAAAGAAAAAGTTCTTGTTAAGAAATGATGGCATATTTGCTTTGGATGTGTACTATATAGTGCTGATTTGGAGTCCATCTTTCATCTTTCAATCAAATGTCTTTTTGTCTAGAGCATTTGGTTGGCACTAATGATTTAGCTTAATATTAGAAGATGACTTGCCTCATTACATGATATTTGGATGGATTGGAGGCAAAGGCAGATTGATGCTTCAACCAAGAGAGCAATGGATCAATTAGTAGCATCTTTGTGTTGAAAAACTTGGCATAAGAGAAATGCATGCATCTTCTTGAGGAAGAAATGTTCAATCTACAAGGTACTTCAGAAAACTCTACAAAGGTTCTTTAATTAGGGACATCTTTGTTCTTTGAAGATATTGGAGGGGCATGCTAAATTATGACAGAATTTAAAATTATCAGTTTATCCTATAGTGCAACTTTAAGTATCTGGTTGGTGTTTCAATTCTTTTATCATTATTTGAGAGTCATTTTCATTCGAAAAACTCTATTATTGCTTTGTTGCTATTTCTAAATTTTTATAAACTACTCGGCATAGCTATTATTTTGAAGGCCGTTTTTGCTAGCTCTTTTGATCGAGAACCTTTTCTTTATACCTTGTAGAATGTACTCAAGCTCAGGTTGATTAAATTTAGAACCAAATCTAGACAAGTTCTCGTTTGTCCAATCCATACAAATCTTCGTACAAGAAAATAAAAAATTAACCCCATTTTTCCATCCATGTTAATTTAAAAATGTCATTAATGCATATAAAATAGAAATTATAAAAATAGCTAGGCCATTAATACATATATGATGAAAAGAATATAAAAAAAGATAGACTATTAATATGAATTAGATGGAAAACTATAAAAAAGTCAAACCATTAATGCGAATGAGATAGAAGTTCACATGTGCAAAAGATTGAGATTAAAGTTTGTATTTATTTTAGAACATTTTTATTTATATTGGAACGATTTATATTTATTCTAAAAAAACTTATATTTATTCTATCCAAAATTTGTGGTTATCTTGTATTATTGTTGTTTATTGTGAGAAAACAAAAAGTGACTAAATCCTATCTATATTAATTGCTACTGGAATGTCCAATTCAATCATTAATACCAATATGATAGGCCACTTTTTGTCTCTCTATAATAAATAATAATACAGGATAAATATAAATTTTGGATGGAATAAATACATATTTTTTAAAAATAAACATAATTTTTTTTAAAACAAATATAAATTAGTTTAGAATAAATAGAAACACTCTAAAATAAATACGAACTTGAGCCCATCTATATTAATAATTTATTTTTTAAAATTTTTAAATCTAAATGGATAAAAAGTGGCCATTAACTTTTGTTTTACTATGCGTAAGATAAGATAGTGAAAAACTTGATCAAATTTAGAATCAAATTCAATCAACTTAAGCCGTGTGTGTATATAGTTCGGAACCCTTACTGTCTTAACCATACAAGTATTTAAAGCTACTCCTATGAAATATTATTTCTATTCAAGTAACATACACACCTTCAGCACCATGCTCATACTTTTAGCATTTTATCTTCATCATTTGTTTCATTTTACCCCATCAATTGAATCATACCAACACTTGATTTTCATTTTGAGAGTTGGAGTGCTTTACCCCTCATTGAATAAAATAAATAATCATCATAAGATTTATTTAGAGACAATATTGGAAGAAAAAGAAGAGTTAGTGTTCCATTTTCTCTCCTAGGATTAAAGAAGATACGATGCCTAAAATATAATTAAATATTTCACCTCTACTTCATGAGTTATCTTATCAGTTATCCCATCCGTTTTATCACACCAGCTTTTTTTGATATCACACCAGCCTTTGACTTTTATTTTGTAGGCTAGATTTCTTTCCCCTCATCGAATAAAATAAATAACCATCATCATATTTTTGCAATTAGAGAAATAAATAACGTTATTTAGAATGGCAATCTTGGAAGGAAGAGAGGTGCTCATGCACTAAAAGAACTTCTCACTCCAAGAATTAAAAAAGATAGGATACCAAGAAAAGAAAAAAAAATCCTAAAATAAAGAAGATAAGGTAGGGCCAAATCCACATGTTTATGGATAGGGATGGTAATGACGAGATTTTTTTTTTTTTTTTATTTCCGACTCATCCCAAATCCTAATAAGACTCATTTAGCATATCCTAATAGGATTTAGGATATATTTGGAATTTATCCATTAGGTACCTGCTACCTAAACCTGATTCTAGATATACTTTTTATTTTTTTATAAAATAAATTTATAATAGATGGAAGGAAGGATTTAACCTTCAAAACTTGGATAACTTGTTTACTACCTTAGCCACTAAGGCCCAATCCATTGGACTTTCTACTTTGTTTCTTATTTAAAAGAAAAAAATAAAATTAGATTTGGCCCATTGGGTTTGTCTTAAATTAACCTATCGGGTATTCGAATAATCAATCCTATTATAAGATAATCGGGTGGGTTCAGGTACCCATGGGTATACCAATTTAAACATGGGATAGATTTGGGATTAATTTCAAAACTAGATTTGGGACATGCTTGAATAGTGAAATTGTAATCGGGTTTGGATATGGATATGGTAAATTTCATGGGTACTATATGCATTGCCATCCCTATTTGTGGGACCCATATATTTTTTGGATGGAAAAATAAGGAAAATATGGGTGCAAACTTTTGTTTTAAAATCGGTTTGAATTGTGGTTATGAGTATATTTTAAAAGGACTTAACTACATCGCTAAGGTGATAGCTCGGTTGGTAGAGGCCTTGTCTCGCTACTAATCGATCATGGATTAAATCGATCACAGGTTCGAGGCATGATCCCGTGGATGACTCGATTAAATTTAGAAATTTTTTGGAGCCCGGGATCGTTGGTGTTGGTGTGAGTAAGAGGTCGATGTCTTAGTAGTGGTGTCATGTTAAGGTTGGTGTTGGTGTGAGTAAGATGTCGACGTCTTAATAGTGGTATTAGGTTGTGGGGAAAGGCTCTGCGTCTTAGTGGTATCAGGTTGAGGTGGGGAAAGACTCTATAAGATGTGTCAGGTTGAGGTGAGGAAAGACTCTACAATGATCTTGTATCGAACATTCGTTGGTGTGAGTAAGAGGTTGAGGTGGGGAAGACTCTACAAGATGTGTCAGGTTGAGGTGGGGAAGACTCTACAAGATGTGTCAGGTTGAGATGGGGAAAGACTCTACAATGATCTTGTATCGAACATCCGTTAGTATGAGTAAGAGGTCGGTGTCTTAGTAGTGGTGTCAGGTTGAGGTGGGGAAAGACTCTACATCTTAGTGGTGTCAGGTTAGATGGGGAAAGACTCTACAAGATGTATCAGGTTGAGGTGGGGAAGACTCTACAAGATGTGTCAGGTTGAGGTGGGGAAAGACTCTACAATGATTTTGTATCGAATATTACCTGGCGGATGGAGGCCTGCGAGGGTAGCTACACCATGATTTATCCCCCCATCTCTTTTTTTCTACCAAAAAAAAAAAAGACTTAACCACCAAGGCAGTAATCAAAGAACATATTTTTTAAATTAAACAAATATATTGTTACGGCCGTAACGGTGATGTGGCGTGTCTCAGATTTCGTTGGACGTGATTCGAGCCATGTGGAGTTTTTTCGGCCAAGTCAGTTGCGGCTCCACCCCGGCCGAAGCTGAGCTCGGCCCGGGCCCTCCTGCCACCTTGCCAGGCGGCACCCTGAGACGTTACCGCCCCGACCGAAGTCGAGCTCGGCCCGGGCCCTCCTGCAGCTCCGCCAGGTGTCCACCTAGGAGGGGTCCACCTCGGCCAAGGTCGGCTGCTCCCCCGCTCCCTCGCCAGGTGGCGCCCGGAGACGGTCCCACCTCGGCCGAGATCGAGCCGGGCCCCTTCGCTCCTTCGCCAGGTGACGCCCGGAGACGGTCCCGCCTCGACCGAGATCGAGCCGGGCCCCTTCGCTTCTTCGCCAGGTGGCGCCCGGAGATGGGACCACATCGGCCGAAGCCGAGCGCCCTTCTGCCACTCCGCCAGGTGTCCACCCGGGAGGGGTCCACCTCGGCTGAGGTCGGCAGCTCCCCCGCTCCCTCGCCAGGTGGCGCCCGGAGACGGGACCACCTCGGCCGAAACCGAGTGCCCTTCTACCACTCCGCCAGGTGTCCACCCGGGAGGGGTCCACCTCGGCCGAGGTCGGCAGCTCCCCCGCTCCCTCGCCAGGTGGCGCCCGGAGATGGGACCACCTCGACCGAGGTCGAGCCGGGCCCCTCCGCTCCTTCGCCAGGTGGCGCCCGGAGACGGGACTACCTCGGCTGAAGCCGAGTGCCCTTCTGCCGCCTCGCTAGGTGTCCACCCAGGAGGGGTCCACCTCAGCCGAGGTCGGCCAGCTCGTACAGAGAAGGTCCCGAAGAACGGAGGCGCAGGCTCCGAGGTTGCCCCTCGAGCCATGCGCACCGCACCTCGAGAAAGGCGCCCCGAACGAACGGCGGCGGCACGAGAAACATCACTTACGTCAGCCCGACAGGTTCTGCAGTCGAGAGACGAGGCCCTGACAAACAGGACCCGATAACGGACAGCGCCGGCGCCTAGGAAGGAGAACACTCACGCTCGGCCCGAGGTCTGGTCGGTAGTCTGACCAGCGGCCCCCTCCCTTACTCTTTCCCCGCTGGGCTCGGCAAACGAGGCCGGAAAGCCGCTCAGCCCTCTGAACCAGAAGGGGAAGGAGAAAGGGGCGGAGGGAAAGAGACGAGAGCGACAAGGGAGCCTCCCAGGAGCGGAAAACGAGCAGGCAACAGGAGGAGATAAAAGGAAGGAGGAAACGGACGACAAGGTAAGTGAAGTAGAGCAAGTAAGAAACAGAGGCTGGAAGCTTCGCTTCAAGAGCAAGATCCAAGGTCCCGAGAGGGGATCGCTTGGCATGAGCTCGGCAAAGGAATCCAGCCGGGTTCCTGGTTTCTCTGGCATCTTTCTTGCTAGCACGTTCTCTGAGCCTAGGACTCCTTTGGGGGCCCATCCTAGAGATTCTGTCCCCTCTCGCCGTCTACTGACTTGATCATCGGAGCTCCCTCGTCGGAATCCCCGACCAGGGTTTTCTGACCTTGCCTTGCAGGTTCGGTCCAGCCAGGAGGCCCCAGGGACAGGACGGTCTAGTCGGATCGACGGTTCCGAGGCCACGGGCGCGGCGGCGAGATCGATAACAGATTGGCATGCCAGGTAGGGGGGCAGGACAACACCCCTAGTGGGAGCTAGCTTTCTGCAGGCAAAGCGCGCTCAGACAATGGTGGTCACTCGTGGATGCGAGGCGTCCACCAGCCGTGTAGGGGAGGTCCCCTCCCCCCAAGGGGCCCACAGCCCGGAGTGGGAGCTCCCAGCTCCCCCCCTCTTCCACCACAGCCGACTTCGGCAGACGGACCTCTCGCGGCCGTCATCCAACAGCTACAGACCTTGACCTCGGTGGTCCGGCAGCTACAACACCAGCAGCGCTCCCTGGCCACGCAGCCGCAGCCAGGGACCCCCGCGGCTCGGGCCGCGTGGGAGCCTGCGCTCCATTCAAGGCAGGCCATCCCAACCGCGGGCAGTCTCCAACCCCCGCGGGAGCCACCAAACTCCCACGAAAAGAAACTACTCCGGTTCGGCAGATCACGATAGTCGATCCCCCGCCAATGAAGCCGAGACGGCGCATTGCAGCAAGCGACGCCGAGGCATGACCCTGCGCCGAGACCGATCGGCGCCCCCTTCACCAGCGGTCTCGGTGGAAGATTCCACCGACGAGGCCATCAGGTGCCAGGCCGAGAGGCGCCTGGAGGAGCACGAGCGCAAGTTGGCGGAGTTCGCCCACCGATTCGCCGACCTGCAGAACTCATCGGCGGACCCGGCGAGCTACGACTCTCGTCCCCCCTTCTCTAAAGAAATCCAAGCGGAGCCGATTCCGAGCCGGTTCCGCATACCACAGGTGGATCCCTACGACGGGACCACCGACCCTCTGGACCATCTGGAGAGCTACAAGGCTCTCATGAGGGTCCAGGGGGCCACTGACACCCTTTTGTGCATCGCCTTCCCCGCTACCCTCCGGAAGGCCGCTCGAGTCTGGTTCACCCGCCTCGAGCCCGGATCTATTTGCTCCTTCCATCAGTTGGAAGGAAAGTTTGTGGCGCACTTCGACGCTTGTCGAAAGGTGCCGAGAGAGGTGGATAGCCTCTTCTCCATCCACCAGCAGGACCAGGAGCTGCTCCGGGACTACATCACCCGGTTCAAGACCGCAGCCCTGGAGATCTACAGTCTAGACGAGCCCGTCGCCATGCTGGCTTTGAAGCGCGGGCTCAAGACGTCCCGTCTGACCTACTCCCTGGACAAAAAGTCCCCCAGGACGTACTCCGAGCTCCTCCTCCGCGCCCACAAGTACATCCGAGCGGAGGAGGCCGTCCGCACCCGCCGAGAGCTGGACGGGAAGAGTTTGAAGAAGCCACCCCCGAGGGACGTTCCAGGAGCTCGGAGGCCCGGGCCGTCTGCCGACCCTCGCCCGAACCTAAGGTTAAAGGGCGAGGCCACTCCGGAGCGAAGGTTCAACCCTCTCCTCGCTCCCCGAACAAAGATCCTCATGGAAATTGAGGGCGAGCACTACCTCCGCCGACCTCCTCCTCAGAACCCGAGAGGTATCCGGGACAAGTCAAAGTACTGCCAGTTCCACTGTGAGCACAGCCACGACACAGAAGAGTGTCGTAACCTAAAGCGTGAGATCGAGGAGCTGATCAAGAGGGGCTACCTCAGGAAGTTCGTCAGGAATGAGGTCCCGGCGGAGGGACAGCCACTCGCGGCCTTACCCCCGGTTCCTGCAATCGACAACAGCCCGACGGAGAAACCGGTGGGCATGATCTCACTTGGGGTCGGGCGGGCGGTAAAGAGGGCCCGGGAGGTCAGGAACCCGGAGAATGTACCCCCTTCTGAGAAGGGGAATGAAAATGATAATGTAAACAATGATGCTGTGGTGGTCGAGATGACCATCGCGAAGCATCCTGTAAACCGAATTATGGTAGATAGTGGAAGCTCGGCTGACGTGCTTTTTTATGATGCTTTCTCTCGAATGAATTTGTCCCATGATCAGCTGAAGCCGGTGCACACCCCCCTGGTAGGCTTTACTGGGGACTCGGTGGGGGTCGAAGGGGAGATCACTCTCTCGGTCACCACTGGATCCCCACCTCGGCAGACGACTGTCTTGATGACGTTTACCGTCGTCAAGCTCCCTTCGCCTTACAACGCGATTCTCGGGCATCCCGGGCTCAACCAACTGGACGCCATGATCTCCACGAAGAGGTTGTTGGTGCAATTCCCCATGGCTTTCGGGCTCGGGGTGATGAGGGGGACGACCCAGCCAGTCCCGCATTGCCTCCAGACGATCCCGGGTGCCCGGAGCGCTGAGCTCGGCCCTGACATCGACGACCTCGATCTAAGGGAGAAGGAACCCAGGGGAGGACCCGTAGAGCGCCTGTTGACTTATCCCCTCGGTTCGGACCCGCTGAAGACGATGCAGGTGGGAGCGCAGCTCCCAGAAGAAGAACGGACCCGCCTGCTGGAATTCCTCCGCACGAACGCGGACGTGTTTGCCTGGTCAGCGACCGACATGCCGAGCATTCCCCCCGAGGTCATTACGCACAGGCTGAACGTGGACCCGAGCTGCTGCCCGGTCCGCCAGAAGAAGAGGAGCTTCGCTGTGGAGAGACAGAGGGCCATCAACGAGGAGGTGGAGAAACTCCTTGCCGCCGGCTTCGTACGGGAGGTCCAATATCCCAGCTGGCTGGCGAATGTGGTCATGGTAAGGAAGAGCAGTGGTAAGTGGAGGATCTGTGTAGACTACACCGACCTCAACCGAGCTTGCCCGAAGGACAGCTTCCCCCTTCCAAAGATTGACCAGCTGGTCGACACCACCTCGGGGCATCGCCTCCTATCCTTCATGGACGCCTTCTCCGGCTACAACCAGATCCGAATGAGCCCGGAGGACGAAGAGCACACTGCCTTCATCACCGACCGTGGAACTTTCTGTTACAGGATGATGCTGTTTGGCCTCAAGAACGCCGGGACCACGTACCAGCATCTGGTCAACAGAGTCTTCAAAGACCAGATCGGCCGCAACATACAGGTGTACGTGGATGACATGCTGGTGATGAGCAAGCCCCACTCGGATCACGTGGCCGACCTGGCGGAGACCTTCGGTAACCTCTGACGTCATCAGATGAAGCTGAACCCGGCGAAGTACGCTTTCGGCATCTCCGCTGGGAAATTCCTGGGGTTCATGGTAACCCAGAGAGGGATTGAAGCCGATTCGGAGAAGGTCCAGGCCATCCTGGACATGGAGCAGCCCGCCTCCAAGAAACAAGTGCAGCAGCTCACCGGCCGGGTAGCAGCCCTGAGTCGGTTCATCTCCAGGTCGGCCGACCACTACCGACCCTTCTTCAAGATGTTGAGGAAGATGAACGACTTGGCCTGGACCGAGGAGTGCCAAGAGGCCTTTGAAGAGCTGAAGAGGACGCTCGCATCGCCCCCACTGCTTTCCCGGCCTAAGGAGGGAGAGGAGCTCATCCTCTACCTGGCGGTCACCCCGGAGGCAGTCAGTTCGGTCCTGGTTCGGATCGACGACCAAGGAGTCCAGCGGCCGGTGTACTATACCAGCAAACTTCTGTACGATGCGAAGCTCAGGTATTCTCGGCCCGAGAAGCTCATTTTTGCGTTAATAGTGTCTGCTCAGCGTCTCAGGCCCTATTTTCAAGCACATCCCATCGCCGTCCTGACGGATCAGCCGCTGAAAGCGGTGCTCAGCCGACCCGACACATCGGGACGATTGGCGAAGTGGGCACTGAAGCTCAGCGAGTTCGACATCGCGTACAAGCCGAGGTCGGCCATGAAAGCGCAAGTGCTGGCCGACTTCTTGGTCGAGTACGCGGGCTTAGACAAGGAGCCCGAGGAGGACCCCTCGCACCAGCAGCTGAAAACGGGCCCCGAGGAGCCCGGAGAGGACGCGTGGATCCTCCACGTAGATGGAGCCTCGAACTCTGGCGGGAGCGGAGCCGGACTCATTCTCCCCAACAGCGGTGGGGTCGTCGCCGATTGCGCACTCCGTTTCCAGTTCACCGCGACAAACAATTAGGCGGAGTACGAGGCGCTCCTCGCCGGGCTGAGGGTCTCTCGCGAGCTGGGCGTGGCTAACCTCAAAGCCTTCACTGACTCCCAGCTCGTGGCGGGACAGGTCTCCGGAGAATATGCCGCGCACGACCCTCAGATGGCGAGGTATTTGGAGCTTGTCAAAGCGGGCACAGCCGGGTTTCGGCGCTTCAACATCTTCCACATCCCCCGCGGGGAAAATGCCCGTGCGGACACTCTTTTCCGGCTGGCGACCCTACCGGACTCAATGCTGGGCCACGCTCATGTGGAGCGCCTCAAGGCCCCAAGCTACGAGATCCTAGTGGAGGTCCATCAGGTCAGCCGTGAGCCCAACTGGATGGACAAGTACGCCGAATACATAACCAGTGGTACCCTGCCGGAGGACCATGCAGCGGCCCGCCTCATTAGAAAGAAGGCCACGCGGTTCGTCCTGATGGATGGGCAACTATATCGAAGATCCTACTCCTACCCCCTCCTTAAATGCCTAGGACCCGCGGAGGCCAGACTCGTGCTCCAGGAGATTCATGAGGGCATCTGTGGGAACCACGTGGGGGCAGAACATTAGCCTACAAGGCCCTCCGTCAAGGCTATTTTTGGGAGACGATGAAGGAGGACGCCGCCGATTTCGTGAAGAGGTGTGATCGGTGCCAGCGGCACGCCGTGGTACAACGACAGCCCTCCACTCCAATCTCCCAGCTTTCAGCTCCGTGGCCATTCGCCCAATGGGGAATGGACCTTCTAGGACCATTCCCACCGGCGTCTAAACAACGGAAATTCCTGATTGTGGCCATCGACTACTTCACAAAGTGGGTCGAGGCCGAACCCTTGGCGCGGATCACCGAAGCAAACATCGCCAAGTTCTTCTGGAAGTCGATCATCTGCCGCTTCGGCCTCCCCACACCGTGATCACTGATAACGGGTGCCAGTTCGACTGTCAGGAGTTTGAAGAGTTCTGCAGCGACCTCGGCATCCAGCATCGCTTCACCTCGGTGGCGCACCCTCAGATCAATGGAGAAGCCGAGGTCACGAACATGACTATTTTGTAGGGCCTCTGCATGCGGCTGGACCAGGCCAAGGGCAGGTGGGCGGAGGAGCTCCCCAGTGTCCTTTGGGTGTATCACACCACCTCGAGGACAGCGATCGACGAGACCCCATTCAACCTCATCTTCGGAGCCGAGGCAGTTATCCCAATTGAGCTCAGCCTACCCATACTGCGTGTGGAACGATACGACAAGACGGAGAACCCCACCAGAATGATGCTCAACCTTGACCTTCTTGAAGAGACGAGGGACAAGGCCCGAGTTCGGATGGCGGCATACAGGCAGCGAGTGGCCAAGTATTACAACTCTCGGGTGCGGCCAAAGTCCTTTCGTCCCGGAGATCTGGTGCTCCGGCGTGTTGAAGCTTCTCAGCCACGAGAGTGCGGGAAGCTCTCACCGAACTGGGAAGGCCCGTATAGGGTAGCGGAAGCCCTCCCTCACGAGGCCTACTACTTGGAGGAATTGGAAGGGTCCAGGTTCCCTCGGACATGGAATGCCTCGAACCTAAGGATGTATTATCAATAATGTAAGGTTCCCCCAAACCCTGCAATAAAGTTTCTTTGCTTCAAACGCTCCTCACCTCGTAGGGAAACTGGCGCATGGCTCTGAGTTCGGCATACACGACTGTGGCCGAAGGCCAGAGAAAGCGAGAAGTCCCGAACCTCGGTCTGGAAGGCGGGGCAGAACCCAGTTCGCCCACGCGAGCACAGAGAACAGCTCGGCAAGCCGCGCAAGGCTTGAACAAAGCCTGCGACCCCGGGGTTCAGTCCGGAAGTCCCGGACCTCGGTCTGGAAGGCGGGGCAGAACCCAGTTCACCCACGCAAGCACGGAGAACAGCTCGGCAAGCCGTGCAAGGCTTGAACAAAGCCTGTGGCCCCGGGGTTCAGTCCGGAAGTCCCGGACCTCGGTCTGAAAGACGGGGCAGAACCTAGTTCGCCCACACGAGCACGGAGAACAGCTCGGTAAGCCGCGCAAGGCTTGAACAAAGCCTGCAGCCCCGGGGTTCAGTCTGGAAGTCCCGGACCTCGGTCTGGAAGGCGGGGCAGAACCCAGTTCGCCCACGCGAGCATGGAGAACAGCTCGGTAAGCCGCGCAAGGCTTGAACAAAGCCTGCGGCTCCAGGGTTCAGTCCGGAAGTCCCGGACTTCGGTCTGGAAGGCGGGGCAGAACCCAGTTCGCCCACGTGAGCACGGAGAACAGCTCGGCAAGCCGCGCAAGGCTAGAACAAAGCCTGCGGCCCCGGGGTTCAGTCCGTAAGTCATGGACTTCGGTCTGGAAGGTGGGGCAGAACTCAGTTCGCCCACGCGAGCACGGAGAACAGCTCGGCAAGCCGCGCAAGGATTGAACAAAGCCTGCGGCCCCGGGGTTCAGTCCGGAAGTCCCGGACTTCGGTCTGGAAGGCGGGGCAGAACCTAGTTCACCCACGCGATCACGAAGGCAAGCCCAAAGAAGGGCCCGCGCAAGGCCTACTCTACTGCCACCCAGTCCGGAATGTTCCGAACTTTGATCTGAACGCTGGATGGGACCAGGTCCACCTGCGGACTCAGCCCAGAGTAGGTCCACCCTCGTCTCGGCACTCCACACCAACATCTCAAAAAAAAAAAAAAAAAAGAAGAGAAAGAAGAGAAGAAAAGGTGAAAGAGGAAGGCAAGGTCGAGACTTGGCAAAACTAGATCTTCATTAATTTAAGAAAAGGATTACACCAAGGGAGTCCCGACAGGCCGGGAGTCCCCAAAAAACAAAAAGGAAAAAGAGATACACAGCTCAGTTCGGTGCGGTGGCGGGGTCCTCAGCCTGGGTCGCGCGCACCACGTCCTCGCCGTCGGCGGCTGCTGGCTCGAGGGGCCGCTCCAGCTACGACCGTGTCGCTCGCTGGGGCCGCAGCTGTGTCGCCCGCCGCGCCGGGAGCCCCGCTGGCGGGTCCCTGCCTTCTACCTCCGAGAGCCACCCCACTGAGATCGAGCTCGGGATAGAAGGACCCCACCTTCTCTCGGCACACTTGGAACCCCTTCAAGAAGGAGTCCACAGCGGCCTCTCGGACCTCCGAGACGTACTCGTCGGAGGCCCGGAACCTCGGGACGGCTTCCTGCGCCTCCCGCTTCGCGGCTTCCAGGAGCCCATTGACGTAGGCGCTCCGCTCCTTTACCGCACTCGCCTCCCGCCTGGCCTCCTCCAGCTGATGCTCCAGCCACTGAGAATGGGCCTGGAGACGAGCCCTCTCAGCCGCATCCTCCTCCGTGCGACGCTGGTGGGAGATCCTCTCCTCGGACAGAGAGGACTCCAGATCCTTGACGCGCTCCTCGGCGCGTGCCAGGTCCGCCTGGAGGGCCTGGTTGCTCGCTCGCAGCTTGACCCCCTTCTCCATTAGGTCTTTAACGTCGACCGCGAGCTTGCCGAGCTTCTCTTCCTTCTCGGCATCCTTCTTCGCGTACCCCGCGAGGAAGTTCCTCAGCAGGAGCACGTCATTCCCAATCTGCACAGCAAGAAGAACAGGTTAGTAGAAAGGCTAGCCGAAGCAGCAAAGAACAGGAAATTCTGAGTTCGGACTCACCGTGAAAAGCTGCGGGAGGATCCCGAGCAAGGCGTTGGCGTAGTCCCGGCCGCTCCGAGATCGGCGGTCCCGGGAGGTGGAGGCGTACTCCATTACCTTCTCCGCGAGCTCCTTGTCACGGATCACAGAGCACCGGTTGGTGATCACCGGCGGTGGGGACGTCAGGTCGGCTGCGACGGTGACTGACCCCCCAGGAGGAACCGCCGTCGCCGGGGCGGCTGATGTCGCGGGGGCGGCTGATGTCGCGGGCGGCGCCGTTGGCTCTGCAGCAATGATGGGGCCGGCGCGGGGAGGGACTGCTGACGGTGGGCATCCCTCGTCGGTAGCACCACCGGATCTGACGGCTGGAGCATCAACGGCCCCGGCCCGAGGCGGCCTGGGCGGGGGAGTAGCAGTCACCGTGCTAGGCACGAGCGCCGGCGCGACCTCCTGGCTTACCTCGGTGCGAGCCCTCTTCGCCGCAGGCTCATCCACCTCGATGACGTCCCTCTGGGCCGCGCCCTCCAGGAGGTTCTCCAACGAAAATTTCATGCCTGCAACACAAAAAGAGTCAGTCAGCTCGGCTAAAAGAAGAATAATGCAAAGGTAAGAGGAGGACTGAGTCTCACCCGGCTCGCGGATGGGACTGATCCCAGCCTCAAACAAGTTCTGCTCCGAGAGCAGAACCTCGAGCGCTGGGACCTCGTCACTCAGAAGCTGGGAGTAGGACTCTTGGTCCACCGACTCGACTTGGGAGTTCCGGTTCGGGGACCGATCCGGTTCACTCTAGGCCCAGTCGACGTCCTCGACCGAAGCAAAAAAGAACCGGTTCTTCCAACCCTTGATGGAAGAAGGGAGGTCGAACCGGAGACACCTGGGCCGGGGCGAGATGTACCACCAGCCGTCATCAGTGGAGTACCTCTTCAGGGTAAACAGAGCCCTGAAGAGGGAGAAACGGGCAACAAACCCGTGGAAGTGACAAAAGACAATGAAAGAAAAGATGACCCGGATGGCATTGGGAGCCAACTGGGCTGGGACTAGACGAAAGTGGCTGAGGAAGGAAAGGAAGAAGGGATGCAGAGGGAACCGAAGACCCCAAGAAGGAAGTCCTCATAGAAGGCTATGCGGCCGGGGCCACTCATGGTGACGCGATCCCCGGGCCGTGGAACAAAGAGACAGATTGACTCCGGGATGCCATAGACCTCCCGGAGTAAGGAAAGGTCGTCTTCGGTCATCGTAGAAGTATGACCGGAGGGACCGACAGAAGGAAGGGTCGGAGGAGGAAGAGAAGAAATGGGAAGAGCTGACACGATGGGAGGAGACCTGACACCCCTGGGGATGCCAATGGTGATACCCCCAGGTTGCAGTCGCCTGCGGGTCTCCTCCGGGATCACTTCCCCCTCCGAGGAGGAAGAAGATGGAGTCCTCGACCGGGACGGACCGGCCTCGTCCGGGTTAGAAGAAACATGGCGACGGCGCGCCATGACAGAGAAGAGGGTGAGAAAATCTCACTAGGGAGAAGGAGAAGAGCGAAGAAGAGAATGGGGGCACTCACCGAAATGCGCTGTGCAACGCGGGGCAGAGGGAGATAGCCTGCAGCAAACCGCCCACGGAGCAAAGGGAAAGGCCTCATTCCGGAAAGTCCCCTCCTTTTCAAACTCAATCGATAGCCGCCGTACCCGTCATTCCGCTCCGGGCCATCGGATGATCGCCGCGTGGACGCACGCCCGACACCGACGCCTCGTTAGCAGGAAAACGGCCTCTGCTTCGAAGCGACGCATTAATTGCGGGCGAACGGGCGTCGCGTGGCGGCCTCCTATAGGGCTTTGGACGCACCAAGAAATGGCGACGAGGATCGTGGCAATTATAACGCAAGATCTTCGCCTCCCCACGTCATCTCCGCATTTAATCCCAACGTTCCGTTCCATGACGCCTCAACGGAACGTTGGGTTGGGGAGCAACTGTTACGGCCGTAACGGTGACGTGGCATGTCTCAGATTTTGTTGGGCGTGATTCGAGCCACGTGGAGTTTTTTCGGCCAAGTCAGTTGCGGCTCCACCCCGGCCGAAGCCGAGCTCGGCCCGGGCCCTCCTGCCACCTTGCCAAGCGGCACCCTGAGACGTTACCGCCCCGATCGAAGTCGAGCTCGGCCCGGGCCCTCCTGCAGCTCCGCCAGGTGTCCACCCAGGAGGGGTCCACCTCGGCCAAGGTTGGCTGCTCCCCCGCTCCCTCGCCAGGTGGCGCCCGGAGACGGTCCCGCCTCGGCCGAGGTCGAGCCGGGCCCCTTCGCTCCTTCGCCAGGTGGCGCCCGAAGACAGGACCACCTCGGCCGAAGCCGAGCGCCCTTCTGCCACTCCGCCAGGTGTCCACCCGGGAGGGGTCCACCTCAGCCGAGGTCGGCAGCTCCCCCACTCCCTCGCCAGGTGGCGCCTGGAGACGGGACCACCTCGACCGAAGCCGAGCGCCCTTCTGCCACTCCGCCATGTGTCCACCCGGGAGGGGTCCATCTCGGCCGAGGTCGGCAGCTCCCCCGCTCCCTCGTTAGGTGGCGCCGGGAGATGGGACCACCTCGGCCGAGGTCGAGCCGGGCCCCTCCGGTCCTTCGCCAGGTGGCGCCCGGAGACGGGACCACCTCGACCGAAGCCGGGCGCCCTTCTGCCGCCTCGCCAGGTGTCCACCCAGGAGGGGTCCACCTCGGTCGAGGTCGGCCAGCTTGTACAGAGAAGGTCCCGAAGAACGGAGGTGCAGGCTCCGAGGTTGCCCCTCGAGCCATGCGCACCGCACCTCGAGAAAGGCGCCCCGTACGAACGGCGGCGGCACGAGAAACATCACTTACGTCGGCCCGACAGATTCCGCAGTCGAGAGACGATGCCCTGACAAAACAAGACCCGATAATGGACAGCGCCGGCGCCTGGGAAGGAGAACACTCATGCTCGGCCCGAGGTCTGGTCGGCAGTCTGACCAGCGCCCCCTCCCTTACTCTTTCCCCGCTGGGCTCGGCAAACGAGGCCGGAAAGCCGCTCAGCCCTCTGAACCAGAAGGGGAAGGAGAAAGGGGCGGAGGGAAGGAGACGAGAGCGACAAGGGAGCCTCCCAGGAGTGGAAAACGAGCAGGCAACAGGAGGAGATAAAAGGAAGGAGGAAACGGACGACAAGGTAAGTGAAGTAAAGCAAGTAAGAAACAGAGGCTGGAAGCTCCGCTTCAAGAGCAAGATCCAAGGTCCCGAGAGGGGATCGCTTGGCGTGAGCTCGGCAAAGGAATCCAGCCGGGTTCCTGGTTTCTCTGGCATCTTTCTTGCTAGCACGTTCTCTGAGCCTGGGACTCCTTCGGAGGCCCGTCCCAGAGATTCTGTTCCCTCTCGCCGTCTACTGACTTGATCGTCGGAGCTCCCTCGCCGGAATCCCCGGCCAGGGTTTTCTGACTTTGCCTTGTAGGTTCGGTCCAGCCAGGAGGCCCCAGGGGCAGGACGGTCTAGTCGGATCGGCGGTTCCGAGGCCACGGGCGCGGCGGCGAGATCGGCAACATATATCATGTTATAAATATAGTTATTTTAAGCAATATGTGGCATTTTCATAATTAGTTCTTTGCATGAAAAAATTAATCATTTTTTTCTTTTGGTAGAAAATAAAAGAAAAGGAAACCTATTCCATCTTGTCGTTTGATATTCTTGAAACTTTACTATTTATAAAAATTTAAAAATATCGATAAATTATGTATACTTATTTAATATGTATTATTAATTACATAGTTTTTATAAAATTTAGATGATTTATAATTATTTTATATTTATTTCACAACTAGAGATAATTTTAGAATATTTAGAAGTAACAAAAAGTAAAAATCTATCGATACTCATATATATTTTTCTCATATTATGTTTAGTTTCTATATTTTTACATTAAAATTTATTCTAAAATAATGCAATCTAGGTGATTAGCCTAATAAATGTAACAGTGATCCAATAAATTGGTTCAATCAATTTGTGGTATGGGTTTAAGAAGCCTAAAATTGGAACAACAACATAGGTCATATCTTTTTCAATAAAAAATCTTTGTCTAGCTCTATGATGTTAAATGAGCTTTTAAGGTTATCTTGTGAAAAACAGAAACTATAATAAATCAATTATTAATATGTTTATTTTCATGAGAAATATTTCTATAGCTCAAGATGGCAAGTAAAAGTTACTTATAGGTCATGTGTTGATTTTTTTGATTTATTTTAAGATGGATCCCCATTAAAGAAAAAATCTATTTATGCCTATGTTTCAATTCTTGAATTAAATTAATACTAAGATGAATCTATCTTTCCATCCCGTTCAATTGTGTTATCTTATTAGGTTTGATAAATGAAGAATTGAAAATGATGATAAATACCTTTTCTTGATAGGTATCTATTTTAAAGTAAATTAAGAACTAATATGGAATTTACAAATAATTTTTTACTTACCATCACGAAGAAATAAGGAAAAAAAAATTATAAAAAGATATGTTTTGGTAATTGGTCTCTTATTATTTTTCATGTTGAAAGAAGTCAATTTGCAAGTCCAACCATGGTGCTGTATAAAAAGTTTCTGTTGAAAATGGGCCTATACTTGTCAATAATTTTTTAGAATCAAAAAAGATAAGTTTATTAAATTCAAATAAGAGATCAATTTAGCCAAGATATATCTGGTGCAGCCATCAAGTTGATCAGGCTGGATTGAATTTCAAATAAATTAATAAAAATTAAAATCTTAAATTTTAAAATATGTTAAATCTTATATATCTATACATTATGGTTTAATTATAGCATAAGAATAAAATAATTATAAATTACATAAATTTAAAAAATATAAGAAAGCATTATATTATAAATAAAATTGTAAAACTTATTAAATCTTTTTAAAATTTTTAAAAAATAAAAATTTTAAAATATCTAGAAGAATAAAATAAAGTTTCTATTTTCACAGGTTCCGTCAAGGAGACAAATTTTGATATTACAAAATCACAATTTATTGAAAATTTACTTAATAATACATAACTATATATATATATAATTAATAATAATAATAATAATAATAATAATAATAATAATAATAATAATAATAAATACAAGTGAATTGTATAGAATTAAAGGTACAATTCTGTTTTAATACCCTATTTTAGAGGATTCTTTTAAAATTTTAAAATTGATTTGGGATGTGGCATGTTAGCTAGTGGGTCCCACTATGTTGGACATGCAAAATGATTTATTTATCCTTGAATAGAGAAAAGAGATGAAGGGTGAGCAATGTCAAATTACCTTTTCAGCCTTGGTGTGGTGTATAGGGATAACTTGAAGAGAGAACATGAGTTGAAATATTATATGCATACCTACGTTATCTATCTTATGATCTTATCTATATGCATATCAATCTTTTCTATATGTATGTATATATAAATGTGTATAAATATTAGGTTAACATCTAGTTTCTGGTATAGTTTAGCTTCTAGTATTTTCATTGGACAGTTTTTTACTCTACAATCCTAGCTTTCAAGAGAAGTTCTCTACCAAAGATTCATGCATTCAAAGCCCCATTCCTAGTCCATGCCTTCATTTTGCCACCTTTTTCTATGTTATCTTACAACTACATGCTAGGATGATAATGATGAGGTGAAGATCATTATGTAAGAGTCCAAATCTCCAAATCTTTATTATGACCAAAATTATCTTGGATAAGACACCACAGAATTACCAAATTAACACTACCCTCCACAAATGGCTCATAATATTTACATAATATTTACATAATATTTTTTGCTGCCACAATTCAAGTGCATTGCATGTGTACATGATGCTACTGCTATCAAGCATAGAACTGGAAAAGAAAACTTCCCATTTAAAACTCAATTAGTTGCATTAGTGAAGGCACCATGTCCTTCCAATGGTACATCATGAATCTATGATATATAACTTTGTATTAAAAAATAGCAAACTAAAATATAATAGTGATATTTAAAAAATTTAAAAATAATTAATGAGTTTTTTATTTTTATTTTTATTTTTATTTAGCTCTTTTAGATTTCCATGATTTCCTGAAATTTATTTCTATGGTTGGTTGATGACAATAGAAAATTAAAGAAATAAATGTTAAAAATGGAACAAGCAAACCTAAGTTTCCATCTTTGTGGGTGCATGCATTGGGCCACCCCTTCCATGATGCCTCCCAATGGGAAGCTCTGTTCTTTTCCTGATTTAACCTCCTCCGTTCCCCCTCAAATATTCCCTTCCGTCGACCCTTTGCTTCTCCTTCGCCAACCCATATCTCTCCTCCTCCATCTCCTTCTGCCGCCTTTCTCGCTCCCCTGTACTTATCATCTCCTGATTGCTTTTACGCAGTCTTTTCTCTTCGACAGGTCTCTGTTCTTGGATTTAAGAAGGCTATATAATAAAGCGGCTTTTGTGGTGCCTGGGGAGTCTTGTTGTTGGGATTCTTGCCAAGGATTTGGTGGTCTGGTCCGGTCCTCTACTTCACTCTGGGGTGAAAGAATGACAGAAGAGGGGGGGAGAAGCATGGAGAAGGAGAGGGAACCCACGGACGAGTTCCCTGTGGGCATGCGTGTTCTCGCCGTCGATGATGATCCCACTTGCCTCAAGTTGTTGGAGAATCTGCTCCTCCGCTGCCAATACAATGGTTTGTTCTCATATAATCTTTCTGTTCTTTCTCCTTTTGGCGGTTGATTTCCATATCATAGTTTTTCTCCAAGGAAAAAAGCTCAGTTTTTTTATCGTGTTTGAGACTCTTCTCATAGTTATTTCACCGAACATTTCTTTTTGCTATTTTTTGGGTATTTTTTTTCTTTCGTTTTGATGGAAAGTTATGATTTTTATGTGATTATCTGTAAGAGTTGAAAGAAATTGGATTTTTTTTTTTTTTTTTTGAGAAGAAATTTGAATTTTTGTTTTTAGATAAGAAAAGAATTGGGATTTAAGGAGGCATGGATTTATTTTCCTTCAGTTACGACAACAACCGAGGCGACTGTCGCTCTGGATCTATTGAGGGAGAGCAAAGACAAGTTTGATCTGGTTATCAGCGATGTCCACATGCCGGACATGGATGGTTTCAAGCTTTTGGAGCTTGTGGGCCTCGAAATGGATCTCCCGGTTATTAGTAAGTCTCCGGTGCTAGTCTTTATTCCTATTTTTCTGATTAAAATGAAGGCTACTCTCTTGCTTGACTGTTCTCATTTGTAATTGGGAAGCTTTTTTTTTTTTTTCTTCTTGAGAATATATGCAACTACAAAGTGTTGAAAAATTGCATTTGAGTTTTTTCAACAAGGATCTTACTCTACCCCCTATTTGTTTTTGATTTGTCACATTTGATACCTTAATGAAAGAAAGGATAGAATCTCTTATATATTGCATGAAATCTGAAAAGAAACTGATGATGGAATTGCTGAACTGTGCTAATTTACAATGCAGTGCTGTCTGCCAATGGTGATACCAAAGCTGTGATGAAGGGAATAAGTCATGGTGCTTGTGACTATCTGTTGAAGCCCATCCGGATTGAGGAGGTTAAGAACATCTGGCAGCATGTAGTAAGGAGGAGAAAGTTTGATACAAGATATCACATTAATGGGGAGAACAGTCTGAGGCTGCAAATACCTAATTCTGAAAGCATGCAGGGGAATGGTGATCCTAGGAGTAAGACTAACAGGAAGAGGAAGGACAATAATGAAGAAGATGATGAAGATTCTGAGGAAAACATTCAAGATAAAGAAGATTCCTCCGCACGGAAGAAACCAAGGGTCGTTTGGTCTGTGGAGCTACATGGCAAATTTGTTGCTGCTGTTAATCAATTGGGAATTGAGAGTAAGAACTTTCGGTAATAATTTAGTCCATTTGGTCGAAGAAAAACATGATTCTTGTATTTCCATAGTAATACCTTTATTAATCTTTTGATTGGATATGCATCATAGTTTTCTAAATGCCATTGTTGCTCTAGTTCTAAGAGCCATTTTGTTGTTTCTGATAACAGAGGCTGTTCCCAAGAAGATATTAGATCTCATGAATGTTGAAAATTTAACAAGAGAAAATGTTGCTAGCCATCTACAGGTTAGGCTTTAATTTTCAGCCAATATTGCTAGCATATGTTTTTTTTTTTTTTTTTAATCTCTGATATTTGGTACATTATTTGAAGATGCATTATGCCATTTTCAATATTTAATTCGATTAACACTAGAACACTTTGATTGGAAGTCATATAAACCTTAGCTCAAGGCCAAGAAGGACTCTCCTATTTTGGTGATTTCCGATAATTACTTGTGGTGAATGGACCTACTAGTCCATTTGATGAGTTCCTTTTAAAATGGTTGTAGAAGTTGTTGGCGATTTTTTAATCAAGGGTAAACTTTTAGATGTTTAAAATAATTCAATCAGGCTGTCTTTTAAAATAATTTTCCATGTTGTGATTGCAGAAGTACAGGCTTTACCTGAAAAGGCTAGGTACCGTGGCAAACCAGCAAACTAACATGGCCACTGTTTTAGGAGGTAGAAATTCCTCTTATACTAATGCGGGTTCATTGGATGGTTTTAGAAATATTCATGCATGGGGGGAATCTAGACAGCTACGGGCCCTTACATCTTTTCAACCAAATGGATTATGTGGTAGAATGAATGGTTCAACTGCATTTGGAATGCATAGGTTGGTGCCTTCTCAGACAATTCAACTTGAGGATACACAAAACAACACAAGCAATGGTATCAATGATCTCTGGAAGCTTCAGGGTGCTAGTCTACTGGGAAGCCATCAAGGAAATTTGATTCAGGGGATGCCAACATCTATGGGACTGGATCAGCTGCGACAACTTGAGTTCGTGCGGGAAGCAAACAACATCTCGCCTTCCAGTTTCTCTGGCAGTGGACTGGCCAATGGTCTTGGCAGCAACTCCTTCACTAATATGGCAAACAAACCTTTCTCAGTGCAAGCAAATAAGGAGCAGACTCATTCTGGGGAACTGGACAAATATTATTCTGTTAGGACGCCTTCCTCTAGCTCAGACCCATTTGAGATTTCTCCTGGGGATTCTTCTCAATTTCCTGATCTTGTCAGATGCAAAACTTGGCAAGATGCTCTGCCATTAACTGATTATCATGCAACCACTTTGCCTATGTGTGCCCCTTTTAGTAATAACTGTTCATCTCCTAGCAACGTTGGAGGCAGTGTTCCTTCAACAGTCTCAAATATGGACAGTGATATTTGTGGTCAATCTTCCTTCCATGCTGCATTGTCACCCATGCATGCCTCATTGATAGGCAATGATGTACATGGCCATGTTGGCTTGCTTGGTGGGAGTGTTATGCCTGTTCCAATGGGTGCTTATGAAGAGCCAAAGTTCCCTGACTTAGGTAGCTTAGACAAATCTAAACAGAAATGGGAGCAACAGGAGCAGAATCATAGCTCTAGTCCCAGTGTCATATTCAGTTCTTCCTCAAACTCTTCATTGCCCAATCTTCATGGAAATGATCCTATTGCTAATCAGATATTTAGCAGTGCCATTGGTAACAAAAAGATGGATACAGATGTGATTGGACAAGCAGCTCTCGATGCTCAGGACCTTGCACAACATAGCAATATTAATAAGTCGCAGTGTAACTTCAGTTCTGCTGATTGCAGCTATAATGAACTTGTAAGTGCCATGATTAAGCCAGCATGATCAATTTTGTTTCCCTTACAAACTCTAGTAGTCCACATCTGATCTCCTAATCAAAACTTGCAAACCATGGTTTGAATGAGGGGAGAAAGATGATTGGACCTATAATAAATGTTTGCTGGATATTGTTTTATTCTCTGAAACACAAATTCTTAGCTCTCATCTCTTACTTAAAATTAATTTCTTCATCCTTTTCCAGAATATGAATAATGTTTTGCATTGACAAAATGAATGTTCTATAAAAGTCTCAATATGTATCCTTGTTATACATATTGAGAATCCAAGCTATTCCCTATAGCTCACATAGAACCATATAAGTGTCAATTTAGGATTATGGACCAAAAGTGTGGCAACAATAAAGACTAACTAGAAGTTTTACTTTTTATTTCCTTAAAACTCTTCATTGCCCAATCTTCATAGAATTGATTGTTTTAATATCAGTCGTTTCCATTAAAGTTAAAATGTTTTAACTTTGATGGAAACCACTGATATTATCAGCTCAAAGTGTTACTTTTTGTCTAACCTCTCTTATTTCATGCAATAATTTAATTACATACTAACCGGAGGTTTTACTTTTTAAAAATAAAAATTTACACTGATATTTATTTTCACTATATCTTAAAGTGTCACTACACTCATATATCATTCAAATCTGTGTTAACTTAATGTTTGTGCATGGCTCCTACAATCATTGTCATATATGTATGCAAATTGAAATGCATCATACATGGATACGTGTCATATGAATTTTCTAATTGCAGCTTTTGAATTTGGTAGAGAGCTGGACTAACAAAGAGTGCAATTAGCTATAATAATGTTAAAAGTGAGCATTTCTTGTTTTAGACATTGGTCAAGAATGTAAGTATTAAAATAACTTTGTAAAATATTATTTTTTGAAAATCCTTAAGGGTTTGTTTGGTTGGGGATAATCAAGCATGAGAAAATAAGTCCCATCTCAGATTACCATGGTTGGTATGAAAAGTAGAAGAAAGAGATGGTAAAAAAATTGGTGGGTTCCATGTTTATTTTTCTAAGAGAGAAGATAAAACAAATACCATGGAAATGTTGGTATTTTATAAATTTCTGAGTGGTGGTAATCCATACTTGATAAAAATATCCCTAATAAAATATATATATAATCATTGAATTTATTTTGATATCTTCTCAAATTCATTCAAAAAAAAGCTTTTGCAAAATAATTAAAATGCAAATGGAATTATACAAAGGGATACATGATTATAGTCATCATATAAAAATTAATTAGAAATAGCAATGCTATCTTGATATTAAAAAATTATTTTATGTTGATGGACATATTTGTAAATTTAACCATATTTTCATATAGAATTGCCTCTAACCAAAAATAGTAATCTTTTTCTAGTATCATTTTCTGGAGAAACTTTCCCACCAATCAAATATAGTAAACGTTATTTCCCTCCGTAATCATGTTTCTAGATAAATGATTCCCAGGAATTATCAGATTATCTCGTAATCGAACATACCCCAACCAAATGGATCCTAAACTAATTAGAAAGTTTGGATAAGAAACATGCATATTGGATGACCTTAACAAATAATAGTTGTTAACTGTTTCTTTTATAAAAATTAAAAATACATATATTAGTTAAGATTTTTTTCTTGTGATTCAATATTCCCATCTCTTTTTTTCCTACTTGTTGACTAAATTTAAGGACATCTATCTAGATCCAATTCTCATATCCGTGCCCATTCTTGGACAATTTTGTTTTCATTACTCCAAATACACAAATGATACTAGGTATTGTTTCAATGGTAATGCATGTGGAGTATTTGTTTAAGTTTGGAAGGCATGATAAATTCAAGATGCCTTCGGTTGGTTGCACTCACTATGTTGTACTTACTGATATATGTTTTTCATTAGCTTTTATCATAGTTTAAGGATCAGCTGTGCAACTGATATGTAGATTATTGGAGAAGCTAAGATTAGGGTGTTTTTGGTTGCCAGGGAATCTGTACAAAAAGAAATGAAAAAAAAAAAAAAACCTCTATGAAAAGAAATTTTTTTTTGAAATATATGAAAAGGAGAATGCAAATTAAAGAAGAGATGCTAATCTCTTTCTTAGAGGGCCTCTGATTCTGTCTTTCATTTTCTGGAGGTTCTTTTGGAAAATGGAAAGTTCTATTTTCTCTGAAGTATAGAGAAAAAGGTTATCCAGATTGATGAGTTTTCTGGTGAACAAAATTAATTGGACACTGTTTTTTGCTGGAAGATACACTTTCCTTGTGCTGTTTTTCTTGCAACAACACATATCCTAAGAGGAAAAGGCAGTTGGTAGTGGTGTTATTAGACTATCAAAATTATCAATCGAAAGGTCAGAAATACCAAAATTGTATTGATATATAACCAATAACTGGACAAGAATATATTTTATTAAAAGGTTTTGCACCACAACCTTATCTTTCATTTTATTTCTTCGGCATGCATCAGCATTAGGGAGAAAGAGAGGTGAAAATGCCCTAAAAAGAATTCAAGAATGGTCCAATGGAGGGATCTTTCTTTTTGTTATATTTTTGGATGGAATGCAAACTGTTCGTGGTACATATTAGAGCATATGCTGCTCTCCATTCTGAGATGTTATCATTGTTCGCAACAAGTAGTTGATGCCTTTATCATGCATTTTGGATTGTCATCTCAGTAGTTTCGGAAATTTCTTCTATAATTTAGTACAGAGATTCATCCATATATTACTTATCCATAATTAATTTTAATTATTTTATTTTCTGAGCCTAAGTTGTAGTTATGTCCTGAAAAGTCTAACCAGCATTGCTTGGACTCTCATCTATAATATTAAAGGCCAGTGGAGAGTGGAATGCTTCCAACAATGAGTCCAGCGCATGACATTAGAAGTAAGCCTTTTACGCGTTTGGAGCTTGGTCAAGGATGGAGGTATTTAGTTAATCTTGCAGAATAAGACATGTACTTTGATAACAAATATTTTTGTAAGCCATACAATACTAACTTTTGATTATGATTTTTTTTAAGCATTTAATGACAACATTTTGTATGGCTTGCTAATGTTTCTTATGATCATTCTTGATGCTAAACCCTTTAATTCTTACTCTATATAGCAAACAGACAATATCATTTCAATTTTTTTAATTTCATATATATGACCGCTCTTTAAAATCTTGCAAGTATCATCAATTTACTAGTGCTGCACATTTTGATGAAAATATCAAACAAGTTAAAAGTATTGAAAATTTTGAACTGAATGGCAATATTTAAATTAGTAATTTATTAATATTTGCTTTTGATGTAAATAATTTGTTAATGAGTTGGCACCAAGAAAGGAGTGCTTTATCAAATTTATGTAGCAGATGAAACATCTTAATATGTTTTTCACTTTTATAGTATCAAAATCTAATATAATTCTAAGTTAAATCGTTATTTTTCTAATGCATTCTTTCATGTCTTTTTCTACTTTTCCTCTTTCTGAATGAGACACTTGGATATGCACACAAATGTGACATGAGTCTGTCTATGCAATACTACATGCCCTGATTTTCTAGTGCTCCAAACCTAATGTAACACCATAAAATATTATTTTCCACTTATTAATATAAGAAAGATAGAAGTGAATGAGAATCATATTGGAGGCAGAGCTGAGTAAACTAAATCTATAAGAGAAACTGCTAAAATATATACAAGGACAGGGGTATTGAAAGGGTAGCAGTGCAGATCATGTACAACCCAAGGAAAGGCCCAATGGCTCAAGTGAGATGAGACTTACCAAGTTTTCCACTGCATAATATAGGCAAATATGGTTTGAGATCATGTTATGCTCTCTTAGATTCCCACCGTTCATCTCTCTATTCAGCATAGTTCATTGCAAATCTGAATAGCTTGCAATCGTTGATTTCAATTTTAGAAAAAGTATCTGTCCATATAATTTGCAGAAGGAAAGATATGTTTATGTAGCTAATTGCGTTATATTTGCCTTGCAGGAGCTGAACTTTGTCAAATACTTGAGCTCACGGGTGGAGAGTTGGGATATGAATGTGAAAGTGGAAGTGAAACTCTTTAGTTTGAGAACTAATGGCTCATTGGTGCTTGGTTTGTGCATAATTTCTCGACTTATTTATGCTGTTATGCAGTCCCTATGTTAAAGGTCCTATTTACCATGGTCATGTTAGTTTACCTTTTCTTTCTCTAGGATGTTCAACATACGTTTCAAATGACCACTTAAAGGAAAATTGGTGGTTTTGCAATAAAATTTTGTACCATGTTACTTTTTGATAGCATGAATAATACTTGTTTTTATGATGAAATAGGCTGGTCTTCATGTTGGAGGAGCATCAGAGTTTTGTTGAAACTTCTCCATCTAATTCGGAACTTATTCTTCTGTTCCCTGCGACCACAGATTTCGACCACTTTAGTATCATGGAGAAGTAGGTGGCAGAAGTTGTTTTCTTTTTTTCTCCACATTAAAAATAAATACAGACTTATCAATACTTATGATTACAATCCTTAAAATTTCCTTCACTTATTAAATTATTCAAGAACTAATCAAAAGCATGAGTTTTGTATTCAAGGATAGTTTATGAAGTGTTGCACAATTGAATAATTAATGTTTATGACTGTTGTGCGTTGCTACTAATTGCATTTATTCTCTCTCTCTCTCTCTCTCTCTCATTCACGAGTGTTTCAACTTTTAATTGTTGTCATTTTCGCCCTTCTTTTTTTTTGGATAAAATTTTAATTGTTATCAGCTTCCCCTGAACTTTTTATTAGTTTTTGAGTAAAAAAAATATTCTAAGTTTACATTCTTTTCTTTAATTTAGAAATTTCTCTCTTTGCTGGATAATTTTTAGACACCAAACCTTTGACAAGTGGTGATGTTTGGTGTCGAATTGATGTCGTGGCTGGTGATGCTAAGTGGCCATGACTGTAGTGATGGCTGATAATGGATGGACCAGGTTAATGGCTTGGCCCTTTTGAGATGGCTTGCTAGATTCTCAGGAGACCAAAAGAGATGTTAGAGGGGCAAACATCTAGCTTATGTATAAAAAGAATTCTACCTCAGAATAAAAGTATGAATAAAATTCAAAGAATCATGGTATTAGATTTCTTTAGTAAGTTTAAGAAATGTGATACAAGAGAAAAACTATATGAGACTAAATAGGGCTTTAAATAGAAAATTGAATGCAAACTGTATGATTTTGTATCCAACTAATGCAAACACTGGTTGGATGCTAAGTTTTATAAAATGTATCTACATGGATTCAGATATGGAAAAGGATTCCGATGAATATTATCCATTTCATTTTTATCCCTATACAATAATTTACTTGCTGCAACACAACTACTTTATTTGTGCTAGATTGCATGTTAATAAATCAGGATTCAAGATCTCAAAGTTTTAATCAAGTCCAGTAAATACTCGAGCAGCTCTACTTCCTGACTTTCAATCCATAGAGCTATAAAGAAGATCCATGGACTACTTGAGCATTGTGTGTTGCTTCTAACACCTAGAATTCAACAAGCTCGATACACCTGAAAGCATTTTATTTCATCTTTCCAGACAATTATACCCAATTCAGCTCCTTACTCATTGGATTCCACTTCTGCTACTTGTATCATTGATGCAATGAGATCACAAGACTGAAACAAAATTTTAGACAATACCAAGTAATGAACTGAAATAATTAACACTCTGTTTACAAAGCTGAGGTAGCTTGCATGGTTAAATTTACAAAGGATCAGAGCTCATAGATGCAATGATGAAACTGGACGATAGCCACATCAAAACACCTGCAAGTTTTCTGCGTTCAACCTCAAAACTTTGACAATCAGCAAATTCATATACCATAGCAAGAACAGGAGTCTTTACTAAACCAAAGAGATACTATTAGGAAGAGAACATGGGTCATGAGAATAGGTTCACACTAACTGAAGGCTGCCTGGTGTTATCTCTAGACCACTAGTTAGGCTCGTATATAGACAACAGGCTGGCTGCATGACTTCTGACCATTATCCAGTCTTTACAAGGGGTATCAACATTACTATTTCTCCCAAAGTAGACATGAATACAGAAGACTCAGATAGAACAGAAAAGGATGGTGAATACTTATCATCTTTATTCAATCCAACTCCACCAACTGAGCTCTCCTCTCTGCAGCTTTCTTCCTAACGAAGATGCCCCATCTGAAAGCTGCTTTCAGCTTAAGCCAACTTATTGCAGCCTTTGCATTATTTCTGTTATGCTCCTGCCCAAACATGTACTCACTCTGGGGCTCGAAGTGAGCACCAGGATAAGAATAATGAGACTCACTGGAACCACCAAAACCTCCAACTCCACCTGTATTGATAAAGGAGCTCAGCAAGCACTGCATGTCGCCATGTTCTAAGATCTCCGAACTCCTGTTGCTAATCTCTTCCATGTAATCTTTGAAATTCTTCTCTTCTTGCACATGTTGCCAATCTCCTGAAGAGCACACACCACCATACGATGTTTGTGTGGTTGCAAGAGCTAGCAGGGCTGAGTGATTAGTGTGAGCTCCTTCATTCTGGAGGCAAGTTCCAGAGCTTGATGAATGGTAGCCTTTAGGGTGTGCTGTTGGCATGAAACAATGGCCAAGGGGGGAGTTGTAGTCTGTGGTGGGTGGAAGTTGTGCCTTTTGACTACTCTTTACTGAATTCAGCAGGTCTTGGCCATCATACTCTATGGCATAGTTCCAGTCATCATATGCTCTCTTCACTAACAGATCAACTGAGACCTGTTTCAGAGCGTAATTTATCTCACATGAAATTTAATCATTCAGTAGACAAGGAACCATAAACATAACTTCCATATTGCTTCAAATAAACTAATTTCAATATTCCTAAAACTCATGCTAATCGATGAAAATATTTTTTTTTCACATTTTAAAGATGGCATAAAGTGGAAAAATCAATAAAACATAACTCCTGAAAGAAGCAAAAATTAAAAAAGAGAAGAATGTAAGGACCAATCCATTCGATGTAGGTTTTATTGACAGTCTCATTGATAAGAAGCAGCACCATACCTTTTGATCATGAGAGAGTGATTCAACAGAGAGAAACTGGCCATTTGCAATGAGTCCCCTAAGCTCATAAATGTGGTTAAAAACAACTCCCGTGATTCTTGTTTCATCAGAGTAGTATACATAAAGCTTCCCACTTAGCACACAAGTCTTGGCATGCTCCACCATATTCTCCCACATCTTATTGGACACAGCACTTCCAAGTACCTATATGGTCAAAGCTCCACGAACAATTTGTAATACAAATTCAATGGAATTAAAAAGAGCAAATTGGTAATAAGAAGAAAAGAGGAGAGCACATGAAAGGAATATTGGAAAGTGAACAGTGGGACCTCACATTTCTTAATCTCTGTGGATCTCTAACAAGAAATCGGAGGAAATCTTCAACAGTTAGTATATTGGCATTTACCAACTTCTTGTGCAGTGCTCCATCCTTTGCTATTCTATCCAATCTCCATACCTCATCGTGTAAGGCAGGTGGGTAGTGTTTCTTGTATACTATAATGATGACAGCAAAAATCAAGTCATGATGCATTGAAAAATTCAAAAAAAATATAAAAAGAGATGATATAAAATTTAGAAAGCAGCTTACATTCTCCTCTATGATCTTTTACGGCAAATGCATCGGTCTTAGCCCCACGAATGTGGATGCCATCACAATAACCATCAGCCACTTTCAAACCAAGTCTAAATTTTCTGCTCCTTGTCCAGCTAGAATTGTCTGTGAAGGTCAGCTCTCCCAGGGTGCCAACTCCTCCTTTGAGAGTTACCTGCAAGTCCCCGGTGATAAGTGGTCTCTTTCCTTCACGTTCCTTCACTTCATAGCTTTCAAAGTGCTCTTGGGACCAATCATCATCAGCTTCATCATTGAAGTCACCTTCCAGCACCGCTACATTTAGTTTGGCCATCGATTCAGGCCCTGATGGCACAACCACGCCAGTGTTTGCATCCAGCAGCACAACATGGATCGTCGCACCCTGTTCCCCCTCTACCTTCCCTCCAGTGAATAGGTGAGGGGGCATCCTTGATCTGAAATGAAGTTGCAGCTTCCTCCCACCTGGTCCATCTATTCTCAGGTGGGAGGACCTGCTGAATTTGACAGCAATTTAGATTGTCGGATGTTCCTAATAGCTAAAAGCTAGACTTCAAATCATCTTCTCTCCAAAAAAATGCTGTAAACACTAGAACAAAAAGTTTCCTATGAAGTAAACAAAATCACACTTTCCTCCATAGGCCCATCTCTGTAAAAAGTGTTCTTCTCCCAGATCAAAGAAAATTCTTAAGAAACATTAGAAGAGTTTGAGGGAGGATAGAATCCATATATTAGCATGAATAGTCATAATGTTGTGGATTGTTGTTAGAGTTTTCGTACAATCAGAAGCTTGTAATATGAAAAAGGCACCAATGATGTTCATAAAATTGATGTTATTAATATCTTCTAAAAAGAAATTCCAGTGAATGAGACTCTTGCCATTGCTAGGTCTGGGAAGCGTTAGAGGAATGCAGCCTTACCCCTGCAAGTGGAGATGCTATTTTCATGCTTTGAACCCATGACATTCAAATCAAAATAGAGCCACCTTTCCATTGTGCGCCTATCCTCTTGTTACGAGCAACCTCTAGTGTATTAAAATGAGATACCTGTCCTAATGATGTATTTCTTTCTACATAACAATCTATGTGCAAGGGTTTTGGTGACCAGGGCGGAAGCTTGGATTTCAAAAATTTATTATGAAACCACTACCAAACCCTTAACCCAAGACCTCCTTACTAGGAATTAAAACATACAAACATGCATATATAATATAAACTAGAGTTTAGGCACCAACCTGAACCGCTAGTATCCAATCCGATGAAGAAAATCCTGATCAGCCTTCTTCTCCACCAGGCGCCCAAATGTTCGTCCTCCAACGGTGATCCACACGAAACTCGGACCAAGGAAGAACTCCTTCTTCAAGTTGCTTGGATAAGTGGAGCTCTTTCGGTAGCCTTTGGTCTATTGACCACTGTAGGACACCCTGTCCTACTGTAGGGCACTAAAGACACTCTCCTAAACCACTCTTGGTTTTAGGACAACCCTTCTCTAGGACCCCTTAGGCTTCTGTTCTAAAACAAAGCCTTGTCCTATTAGAAAAGACCTTGTCTTAACAAGACAAGTCTTGTCTTAAAGAAAGGAGGGAGAGAGAGACACTCAGAATAATACTTCGGTGGAATTCTTATATCACACTCATTTCACCGCCCCCTATTTATAGATACAAGAGGGGCGTGTGATATGTCCTCCCATCAACTTATCAGATATGATTTTTCAAAATCGAAGAGAAGTTATCTGGCTTGAAAAATCATATCTAATAAGCCCATTCATGCACCGAAGGCCTTATTCACATCCCTTCTTTTATTTGGATGAATTCTCACTTGCCACATGTCAATTACCGATCCCTAGGAAGCCAAGAGGCGCCTCTTCAATCTCCAAACATCGGAGATTATGAAGAGTCCTGATAGCAGAAGGACTCTCCATCAGAACCGCGCGCCACATGAAGAGTTGCGACTCTTCATGCACCGCGCGCGCCATCCTTCTTCCACGCAAATTTCAAAGAATGTTGACCAGTCAAAACATATGCAATATGGGTGTCATTGGAAAGAGCATAAAATTTTCTTTCTGACCATATAAATTATATTCAAATCAGATATCTATAGCTCATTCTGTGCCCTTTTGAAGTTAAGGTATAATTTAGGTACCAAGAGTTCCATGCCATTGGGACTCTTCATTTATAGCGCCTAAAATGCCCTTAAATCAAAATTAAAATCAGATTTAGCTCTGATTAAGCTAGCCCCACTTAGGACTCAACCTAATTTAGGTTTTCCATAATTAGGTTAGTCCAATTAGCAAGCAACCGGACCCAATCCAATTGGATTAGGAATTTGGTTAGCCTACATATGCTAGTATGTAATCCGGCTAACCAATTAGGATCCTATGACCCTAATTAAATCATGAATGACTTTCTTGGCCAAGTCTCTATTGTGTGTGATCCATTGGGTTCCACATCTAGCCAGCAGTAGGTTTAGGTTTGAGCCGATTCGATCCGATCGAACCCGATTGACCTAATTAGGTCAAATTGGCTCATCTAATTGTCCAATTCGAATCACAAATCGAATTGACTCAGGAAACCAAATCAATTGGTTGATGAAGACCTACAAGACAAGATTGACATCTAGCAACGTGTCATGCCTACCTGGAAGATGAGGAATTTTGGTGGATTTACCAAAATGCCCTTCAATGGTGAGTTACCGGGCAATTCAATCCTTCGATCTACTTGCACCCTGAATATGACTATGGATATGGATACTTGTCAAATCCAATTTCATATTCATTCCTTGCTCAATCTGATAATGATGATTCATTAATGAACCATTAGAAACTATTTCTAATGTTCATACTTTGATCAAAGATTTCCCGAATCTTCATTTGATTGAAATCATCTGGATGCGCTTCCCTCTTACTAGGGTTGATCGATTCCTTTTTGACCTACTCACAACCTCCATATGCAATCCACCATACCCAGTATCACCCCATGCATTACTCAGTGTCATGATTGAGTGTGAACCAAAGTATGGATTCATGCATACAAGGTACCATGGCAGTCTCAGGTCAAAGGACTACATGCACTACTCACACTATGAGAACTATCTATTAACAAACAGATAAGGTTCCATTAGATGTTCTCAAGCTGGATCCATTCAGTGAACTCATTCTCTAATAAGCACCCACATCCTAGTATTAGTGTCAAATACAAGTGATTGTGAGATCAGTCACCCTCTTCACCAAGCATACATAGGATGTGCTGGTCTTACCGGAAACATTGATCCCCTACTCAATATCCCATCGACCAGGAATATTTTAGATTAGGGTTTTAAGGCTTTAGGTCTCACTGGTATGATCTCATCATAACCCTAGAACCATAGCCCTAATCTATGGGGTTCATCATATCTTAATAAAATTAATAAGACACAGCGTATGATGAAAATAAAATGCCTTCATTAATTGATAATGTCAATACACTGGTTTGGGATACAAAAGAAAATCTCATCGAAATACAACATTTCGATTGGCCTTTAGGGCATAATCCTTTCACTATGATCTTAATGAAGTGTCACAAGTAGGTGATTACCAGGTATTAATAAAGGTTATAAACATATTATACAGTGTAGCTAAAGACATGTACAGGGGACTCATAACAAGATGAAATCTTGTTAGAGTGCTGTTTGGGTGTGCATACCAAGGGTTGGACTCAGGTTCTCAGCACCTCGTGGTTGTCCCAGAAGGAGAAAATTAGAGAAGAAAAGCTCGAACCAGCAGAACATGCCATTACTGCACCGTATCAAATTTTATGTACACAATGTTTGTGATCACCCATGGTTGACAATACTCCAATCTGCATGATATGGTATATGAGGAATAATTACAGAACCCTTTTTTGAGGAAAGGGAAGTTGACTCAACTGCTAGGTCCAAATTCTTGAGCAGTGAGCATGCACCAACCAAGACTCGAACTGAAAATCTTCGATTGCTAGGCAGAGGGGTGAAACTCTCAGTTCATATATTTACAGAACAATACTTTCATTAAAATTGGTATTGGTAACAAATGGAACCGACTATTGATTTTTAGGAAGATGATTCATGGTTCGTTGTTTCAATCGACATTCTATTAGGTTTTGAGATTACAAAAGTAGTTATCCTCAGATAAGAACTGAGGAAAATTGCAAAGGGAGATAGAATTCTATTCTTAAGTTGAACCAAAACCTATATATATAGAAAAGTATCAAAAGCTACATGAAGACTTCATGAACAAGCAGCAGCAAGAGAAAAGGTGGAGATATAATGAACAACATATACTGGAAGGATCTAAACGGATAAGACAAAGCTATGGAGTGTATTTTGTGGTATGCAATTAGCATGTCAACTTATCACATTCTGATACAAACTTATATATATCATTGTGACTTGATACGTGATAATTTTTGTGATTGGTTGACATTATTTATAGTAAATAATTAAATATCTCACCTTCCAGTCAGCTTGGCACAGCTTGATTTTGTCAATGCACGCTCCACTTCTTCACTGACCTGTTTTCCATATGAGATGCATTACGATAAGTAAATAGGAGAGCGAGCCCCAATTCCTATTTACATCAATAGATATATAACCTTGATAATCTAATTGCTTTAGAGGAGAAATTATTATTTATGAAACAACAAATTAAAATATTCAATACCTTATCCGCTATTCTAATTTTATCTTCTAAATTGCAGCATGGAATTTGGAATGATGCTACAAAAACATTCCTGCCATAATGTCTATACATTTTTATCATTCCTCTCTCAAAAAGTGTGCATCTTTTGAACAATGTAACCTATATTCTCACCATAAAGAGAAAACTGCAAACTGGATTTCTCCTTTTGACCTCATGCTGCAGCTAGGCCTGTAATATACTCTTGTACAAAGGCAACCAAAATTCCGTAAGTAACTAAAACCAAAACTAAAAATTAAAGAACTAATGGAAGGGCTATAGCTTCAGGCATCTAAACCGTGCCTAAATTTCTCATCACGATTTGCAACTTCCAAAACAATCACTAATGACATCCAAAGAGGGTGTCCTAATGCAAGGGGCTCTTGCTGTAGGGTTTTGTGTGGTGCTCCCAAGTTTTGGAGAGACTTGGGAGACCATGGCAGGGATGCTAGAGACGATCCCTGGAGCTTGGGGGCGTGTCCCAAGCTATCCCGGAGGTATTCCAGGGTTTTCTGGGGTTTTTCCCCAGGGTCCCTTTTGAGTCATGTTGGGTCAGGGGGTTTGACCCAATGATTATTAATTTTATGTTGGCTTTGAAAGGGAGGAGTTTTTTGAGAGATTGTAACATAACCCGATTGGGTTATGGGGTTGGGTCCAGGTTTGTTAAATTGGTTAGGAGGTTAGCCAATTGGTTGGTTAGTTGGTTAGTCATAACCAATTAGGAAGCCCAACCATGTGAGGTATCCTAATCAGTTTGTTATTTGCCCAAGACAAGTCCTAACTGCCCATGTGATTGAATCCTAACAAGATTCAAGAGGTAGTTGCAGTCCAACAAGAAGTTCAATATCAGACGTCCAATTCAAGAAGGCTTCAACGTCCCCCATGTGCTATAAATATGAGAAGATGAGGTGTGCGGTTGGAGGAGGGTCCAAGAGGCCGACCCCTTTGGGGTCTCACGATCATGTGAAAACCGTGGAGAGATCAGCGTGAAGGCCTTGGTCCATGGGGCTTGGCTCATGATTCCAAGGTAAAGGCTCCTTGGAGACCACACGTGAGGGAGTCCGCGTGAGAGACCATGGTGATGGACTGCAGAGAGGCGCACGTGAGGGAGATATCACGTGGAGGGCTTGTACCGTGATGGTGTTTCACGGGGCTTTGGAGAAGGACGCACATTGAGGTATTGTTCGTGCGTGGCGTACGTGGATTCTTGGGGCATGAGGCCTGCAAGAGAGAAGACGTGCGGGACGGCGAGAAGCTTCTGGGTTTTTAGAAGGGCTGTCGAGTGTTATCTTGTTTGTTGTAACAAGGTTTTTCTCCAAAAAAATAAAGCAATCTCTCTTTTTCTCCTACATCTCTTCCTTGGTAATTGTTCCCTTTCCACCATGACAATATCAAGTTGGATCCGGGTATTCCGTGAAACGGGTTTACTCCATAACACTTGCTGTTGCAAAGTCTGAGTAGAGTCAGATGCACGCAGCCTTACCTCAAGGTACTCGTGACACCCATATCATAACGAAGCAACCTTACCTTTGTGCCAAGGCATGCTTTCAATCACTAACTACATGTATACCAGCAAATTTCTAATATACCAAGTCTCTGACTTCATAACCGAGAAGAGAATGATGTCCAAATCTCAATCATCCGTTATGTCTGTACATCATTAAAGTATTCCTGTGAACTTATTCATGTATCATTTTTTTTTTTTTTAATATGGAGTTATGTGTACTCTGCACTGCTTTATTTAGCATGCGCGTAAGGTTTTATTTTAACCCATAATTGGCATCAACAGAAGCCATTCAGAATCCTTTCAAACAGCCAACAAATAAAGAAAATCCAGTACATGTGGATGGATTCCTCAAGCATGTATTACTCCTATGAACTTATCTCCACCAACGCATATGGCCATGTCAATTCTCTGTAATTGGTTTAAGTGTTCTAACAAGGTAGTAGCGATATAATTCTCAAGCAACCAAGCTAAGAAAACATGGAAGCAACATAAAAATTTCAACACATTCAACTTAAATAACAAAGAACAAAACCATGGAGGATGTTCAATGACTCACAATCCGGCGAAGAAGAGGCTCAAGATTGGAGCAGAGCCTCTGCAGGCCATCCATCTTCAGCGCTTCTTTTATAACACTGTACCCACAAAACCACGAAGCTATATATTAACAGTCATCATGTAAATAGTTTAAAACAACACAGAACAAAATATTAATTCTCTATCTAGTATTATGAAATTCAGAAAAACAGAAACTAACCCACAAAGGCCTGGCACTTTAGGCCTCTTGGTGGCCGCCGAGGAGGAGGTCGCCGCCTCGCTTTCCCATTCAGTCGGTGGCAGTCTCTTCTCCCCCATCATGGTACGAGAATCTAGTACCAGTTACCTATTCTCAAAACCAAGATAGCTAGTAGTTGCTGCTCTGGTTGGTTACAGTGGCTGGCGGTCTAACCTTTTCTACTAAAAGAAGCAACAAAGAGGAAGCTTCTGGGAAGAGAAGTCTCGAGGCAGGGACAAGGAAAGATCTCGGATCCGGGAGTTGCGGACGGAAGGAAAGAAGGGGAGAGAGGGGGGTTCGAGTTGACCGGCTCACGCATGAAACGAAGGGAGGTTATGGACTCCAGGATTTTATCGAGGGGAGGGATGAAGGATGGACCGCTGGATTTTGGATGGGAGGGTCGCGATGGATGGGACCCAGCGTAGGCGGATACCGCGTTGGATTTTTTTTTTTTTTTTTGCGGGGCGTGGGATTCCGTGTAGCTTGATGCGGACGGGTAGAGGGTGACGGCACGGGAGAGGGGGCGAGAGGGGAGAGACTCTCTACAGGAGGGTTGCGGGGGGTATGCTCACGGAGGGGTTCTCGGCTTCTCGCTTGCGCGCGCCGGCGTCAGAGTGACGGCGTGCTGGCCAGAAATGGAGGTCGTGATGCTTTGACTTCGTTGGCACGGTGCCCGTATTTCAGACGTGTGAACACGCATGCCTTGGACCGAATGGCTCATCATGAAGCGGCATGGTCAACACTAATCATTCATTTTCGGAAAGGCTTTTGTGTTATTGGTTTTCCGGTACGAGAAAGTCTATGTGCACATTATCCGATGAAATAAATATACATTATATAATTTGATTGGACATATAAATCATATTTTTTATTAAAAATTTTAAATAATAAAAATATTTTTTTATAAAGAATTATGATATTGACATGGGTTATGACATTTAAAATTTTGATTACGGCATTTCTTTATCATAAAATTAAGAATATTTATATTATTAAAATAATTTAAAAATTTTCAATGATAAAAATATTTTTAATTTTATGATATTTTTATAAATAAAATTATAATATTCTATTCATATAAAAAATATCATAAAAAAATATTTTAAACATTCAAATATATATTTAATATTTAAAATTTATTTTTTATTAAAAATTTTGAATAACAAAAATATTCTATCCTTGTGACATGAATAAAGCATTACCATCATGTTAACAGAATATCATAAAATCAAAAATATTTTTATTATTAAATTTTTTTAATAATAAAAATATATTTCTATCTATTTATAAAAATGTTATAATCTAAATAAGAATAACATAATCCAAATTAACATATATCATAACTTTTTATTAAAAAATATTATAAAATTTAAATTTTTAATAAAAATATAAAATTATATATATTAAAAAGTAAATTTTACATGATCCTCGGATCCAATTATATTTGACAGTATTTTTTTTCTTTTTCTATACACCATCTTGGACAAAAATTACTCTTTCCAATGTATATATACCTGAGATTTAATTCTTTTGCGGTTTGCTTAAATGGGTTCACGGTTGAGTCTTGAGTGATGTTATTCCTTGAGATTTCACGCGGACATGGAACTAAAAATTCTGAGTGAAAGTCGGGAGTCCAGGTCTCAGATTAGTACAGACGGGTAGGTCGAGCACCACCGTAGTCTCCAAACAAATGTCAATCTAATGACACACATAGACACTGTAATACCCGGCCTAAATGGCCCAGGCATCTAATGGGCCTGGTCTAAGACCAGCCCGGCCACCAGGAAAAATTGACCCGAGAGATCTCCGCATAATTTTTAAAGCAACAGTGTGTATATATATATACAAGAGAAGTTCTTTCCTGGTAAACTTATCAGAGTCGGAAATCAAAGCTAAGAGAAAATTTAACTCCTCTCCTCCGGCACCATTTAAACGGATAAGGGTTTTCCTATCCTTTCATGTTAAGATCAACACTCAACAAAGAAGACCGCTGGAGTTTTCTTCCCGAAAGCCCATTACCATGAATGCTAGATTTTTAGCCTAAACACTGCTTTGCTTCTAGAGGTAAGGACCCTTCAATCGCTGAACCATTCCTCCTCCCCATCCTCCTTGGCCCACAAATATGTAATTACTGCCAGCAAATCACGGGATTTAGTCGACAAAAAAGGGTACTTTGTTCCTCTATTTATTTTGTTGATTTTTCTCCTGGTTTTCTTCTCCCCTTTTTCCAGCATCGATCAGATAAATAACTGCCGGCTACGGCCCAATGGCCCCAACGACCACTGGCTACAGCCATGCTGGCTGCCAACCATGAGCCGTCTATTTCAGGGAAAGAAGGATAAGCCCCCGTTCCGCCACACAAAAAAAAAAAAAAAGAAAAAAAAGAAAAAGAAAGAACAGCCTCTTCCCACTTTCTCCTGTCCCCTCTCTCTCTTCTACTTTCTTTACAACTGTCCATATGAAATCTCTCTGGAATCAATCTAGTAAAGGACCTTATAATAATTTTAATCCAACTTGGTGAAGATATTATGAACCATGATCTTCGGACGATGTACTCACAACCACCCTAACAAAACCAAATACTATTAAATTTAATTATTCATATTTTTTTACTAAATTATTTATATATACTAGTTCAATCCTGATTTTATAAAATTACCTTGATCAAACTAAAAAGTATTGATCACTGTCACTTGCCCTAGCCAAATACCGCTAAATTTAATCATTTTTTAAGTTTTATAGAGGTAGTTGTGCCCTACTTTGATCTTCATCAAATAAAATTATTATAATCAACCCATTCTAAACCATTAAATGCAATGATATGCTAATCCTTTCTTCTGTTTTTAATTATATGTATCCTTTGTACTATTTATTGAACTCAATTTTGTATAAAAGCATAATTTCAAGATATCCACCAATAAATACTACAATAAATCTATTAAATAATTTTTAAGAAAAATCCTTAAATCATTTAGATTTATTAAAATACATTTGAGATAAATAATGTAACCATTTTTTCAAATTTAACAATAAATTATAAAATAATTTTTATTAAGATTTATTAAATTAACATATTATATTTTGAAAAAAATGAATATGTCCCTTTTTAAGTATTAACTAATTTATGATCAAACCATTGAATTTAATGACTTGCATCCAATTAATTTCGATATCACACATCTTACAAATTTATTTAAATTATAAAATATTTTTTAAAAAATTATTTTCATTTGATACAAATTTCACATATTGTATAGTTTTTTTCTAGCCCTGCCAATAAAAATTATATACTAATGTTTTGATAATCTATCAATGAAAATTATACACTAATATTTCAATATCTAACATTAAACATTACACAATGACACTTTAATTGAATGAACCATTGAGATAGTCTGATATTTAAAAAAAAATGATTTATAAAAAATTAGATCCACATGTTTATTAATTCATTACAATTAAAATTTCATATAAAACATTAAAATATTATTAAAATTTCTTATTAAACAAGAAATATTATTTTATAAAATATTTAATTTAATTATTTAAATTAATATTAAATATCAAATTATCGATCCTACTTCGATATTGTTTTATATGACCCCTGACTTATAACCTTGAAAGGGAGGTGTGACATACACAAACAAAGACATACATAACATGTTTATACTTTTATTTTTTAATTATTGATTATATTTCACTTTAAACTTAATTTTACATCAGTTGTTGGATAATAAAAGTACCAACTCGCTCATACATAAAACGAAACATTTCATTCACGCCCCTCAACGCAAACATCCAAAGAGAAATAATAATAGAATATTTGGAGTATCACGCAAGTACAATTCTGAACTTTTTTTCAATTTGTTAAATAATCAAACCAATTACAATAACTCGTATTTCCAGAAGTGAGGTTCAAATCCTGTGATACGAGTAACCCTCCCCTTATAGTTACAAGGGATTAGAACTACTCTAAAATAGCCAGTGCCACGAAAAAATCACATCCTGAAATTATCTCAGTATATAATCATTTTTTTAAAAAAAATCCCACCCCAGATCGTCTAGACTTCTCAATCATATCCAGCAAAGATAAACTTACGTGCTTACAAGAAGCGTTTTTTTAATACGACCCAGAGGGCTAACCCCAGATACAAAATACGGGAGCTGAGAACACAGCTGGAGCTCCCCAGTTGTGTGGTTGGAAGGTGTAGCATCGGACGTACAACAATATTCAACATAAGAACAAAAAGGCCACCCGCCAATACAGGTTCACTGAAGTTTATCAGATAGAAGAAACGAAGGATTTAAAATCCTAAAAATACTTTATACAAATAAAAATACTAATAAAAATAAAAAATAAGAATAAGAATAAGTCAAAAGTAAATAAAATAGATAAAAAATAATAAAAACGAGCGATAAAATATAAAATAAAAATATTAAATTAAAAAAATTAATAATTTATATTATTATTTTAAAAATATTAAATATTCCAATATGATTTTATGGATGTAGAATTTACAAGTGAAAAAATAATATTGTTAGAGGTAATTTTTTATAAAATACAATAAATCTTAAAATAATAAAACAAATAATTAATTAATCAATCAATTAAATTTTAAAATGTTTTTAATATTTATAATTTAAAATAAAAAAATTAATTTATTTCGATTTTTATTTTATAAGTGTAATAATAATAAAATAATAATCATTCATTTTCGCTCCGATTCCACCAAGAAGCTTAAATATTGGTAACAAACCCACTTCAAATAGATGACGCACTTTCCTAGATGTCCTTCCCAGCAAAGACAATAGGGCGCGCGCACGCCCAAAAAAAAAAAAAAAAACAATGGCACACAAACAAAAAAAATTAGAAAAATTTAAAAAAACACACAATGGCACTTACAAAAAAAAATAAACACATTGGCACGTACTCTTCATCAAGTCCTGTTAACAGATGACTCACTGTAATTTGTTGATGCTGCCCCTTTTCTTTTTCTTTTTTTTTTTGAATACTTCCATAATTATCTTCTTGATTGTTGTCTCTCTTTCATAATGGTACAAAATATAATAACATAAAAATCGATGAGGAAGGTTACGTGGGTGCCTTCTTATTTACGTTTTATCTTACGTCTTGGTTGAGAAAAGAACAAAATAGAAAGAAAAATATTTACTTTCCGTTAATTAAAATTTTTTTCATGAATGTCAAAAAAAATAATAATAATAAATAAATAAAATACTAATCCTATCAACTCCATATTCTTTTCTCTTCTAGATCAAGAAAAATAAAAAAAAATAATCAAGATTTAATAATTTTTTTATAATTTCTATTTTATCCTTTCTTTTTACTCGATTCAATTACCCCTTCATCATTTATATAAAGTATAAAATAAATGTACTGTTTTAAATTTTTTTTTCAATAATTTATTTAAAATGTTATTTTTAGTATTTAATTAATTTTTAAAATTAATTAACATATTTTTTATCTTTTATAAATTTATAATACATATTATAGTTTAAAAATATAATAACAAAAATAATTATAATATTTCTTTTTTTATTTGCTTTCTTTTCTATTTCCAACCGGGTAAACAAAAATTATTTCTTTTTCCCTTCTCAAACACCCAACCGAAAAAAAAAAGAAGTGCCTTTCTTTTCTTTTTCCTTATAACTAATATTTTCCACCCTTTTCTTTTCTTTCCAAAACTCCCAACCAAGGCGCTTTCTTTCCAAAACTCCCAACCAAGGCGTTAGTAACTTGAACCAGGCACATCATAACTTACTTGAACTAGGCACATCATCACTGATAAAACTAAATAGAACAACTCACCTTTACACTTTCAAGGAATTCAATTGTTCCTCTTTCCAACAAGAGTTTGTTCCACGAGTGGTAAACTTCGCAAGTATGTTCAATTCAATAACGAACTCGGTGGTAAGAGATGAAAGCACACTTGCAGAATAATAATAGAATGATCCAAAGAAAAAAAAAAAACTAGGTATTAACAAAAATAAAATGCACCGCACCAAAGACATTTTTTTAAACCCAACAAGTCATCAAATCCACCCATTTGAAAACCGGGACCTTGCACCAAATCGACGAAAATCGACGAAATTTCCAATTTAAAAGCTTTTCGGATCACGGAAGTTTAGAATACATAGATCAAGGGAAGACTAGGGCAGAAATGCCCCAAAAATAACAAAGAAATTCGAACAAAAAAAACATCCAATATCATTAAATAAAATTATCATTATAATGTTTTCTCTGGAAATTTCAGAGACCATTCTCAGAATCTTTGAAAAAGAATTTTTAAAAAAAAAATCAAAATATAACGAATAACTTACTAATACCAAAAAAAAAAACAAAGAAAAAGCCAAGTAAATGAAAACCCTAGACATAACATTAAGCCCTAACCCTAAAAATGAAATCACCGTAAAAGAAACAGACAGAGGAAAATAAAATATCGAGGAAGGAAAAAGAGGGGGCGAGGCTCAGATTCGCCTTTGACCGATCACATTATATGGTTCCCTTCCTCTCCCCCGCTCTTCTGAACCCCTCCTAAAGGAATGGCTGCAGCGGTTGCCGTAGCGGCCATCCGAGCTGCCCTGCCATCGATCCATTAGGATGGAAAACAGGAAAAGAGGATAGAGGGTTTAGGGTTCCACAACCCCAACAATCTCAGGATTTAGGGTTTCCAACCCCTAGAACCTGGAGATGTCGAAATTAGGGTTTAAGGTTTAGGGTTTACGCACCAAGAATCTGAGATTCTCGATCACCTGAACCGAATCACAAGGATCAGGAGATAATCATCATCATCATCATCATCATCATCGCCTCTAAAAGATGAGGAGAGAGAGAGAGAGAGAGAGAGAGATCAAACCGAGCCGCGGATGATCCAACCGGTGGATTGGCTCGAAGGAAGATGAATCATTCTTTCGCGCGAAGGATACATCGATCCGATTCCGGAACCCCTGCGGTGCAGCAGGAAGGGAAGGGTTGTGGACATTGGTTAAGAATCATCGGCTTGGGAGAAGAGAAGAGCAAGGAGGCAGCAACCCTTCCCAAAAACCAGACCCCCTTCTCTCTCCCCCAAAAGCCTCATACTTAAACTAACGAGCACATGACGAGCAAGCGAAGAGAAAGTCTTTGTACACCACCCCCGGTTGAGTAACAAAGCTAACAAGCCCAGTATTTATAGCAGAGAAGCCCTAAAAAAAAGGGTCTAGAAGTCGGTAACTTTGATCCGGTTCGGTCGGCCGCTTTCGGATCGGATGAAGAAACCGATAACCCAAATCCGACCCGATCATGCCTACCTCACGGTTTTTTTTTTTTTTTTTTCCTCCCCCCTTTTTTTTTCCTTTGCTTTTTCTTTAATGATCCACGACCTGAACGTTAACATTTGAAAATAATTATTTTTGCTTTTTATTTTTTGCTGGGGGCCAAATATTTTTTATTAATGAAATTTAAAGGCATTATCTTAAGAGGAAAGGAAACATACGTAGATGTTGCTTATGAAGTTATGATCAATATAGATGTTGCTCATCATCAATACCCTCTCCAACCTCCTAAAAAGCTTATGCCATCTAACACTGTTTGGACACTACAATGTCCAATCCGTGTATATATTCTCATCATTAAAAATTCAATGTTGAAGATCATGGAGGATGTTTGGACTTTGGAGTCCATTAACCTTGCCTTTTAGAGATACGATAACTATTTTAACATAAAAGCAAAAGGAGGCTAAACAAATAGCTTAAAATTTTTGGCTCCGTAATCTTGTTTTTTTGATTTCCAGGGTGTTTCCATCACAATAGTGATGGGCATCAACAAAGCAAATTCCAGCAGGTATTTGAAAAGTTCATAGAAACTCGTTGGTATTTTCAAATTTGGAGTCAGCAGGGGTAATTGCCATGCACAGATAGGAGCCTGCAATTGGTATTACATATCTTCGAAGAACATGATGTAAAGAGACTAATTTGAACTTCACTAACAGTCAAACACACACAACATCTCAACAACTGTCTGATTTGAATAAGACTGCTTCAGTTATTCACAGCATCAGTTTAACAATTCTACAGGTCACAACTGCAGGCAAGCCCTTTCAAAGATCATATGACCCTTTCAGACATCCTTAGTGATCCACTTCAGGTTCTTGTTAGATTTGCTGTCAACAGAACTTAATTTTTTTAAAAAAAAATAAAAAACTGTGGATATTCACTACTTGAACTATATAAATGCTACTGTCAAAACAATTTTTCAGGAATAAATCACCCTTACAGAGCTTACAAGCTAAATACATCTAATATTTCTGCATGCGCACAGACCATTTGCTGATAAAAGAGGTCTGTAGATGGAAGAAGTTGAATCAATTATATTGACCGCTAGTTAGGGAAAAAATCCAATTATTAGTGATCTTGGAATGAATGGACAAGCCATCAGGAAAGACTTCCAGTCAGCAAAACTAGTTCACAAATCCCCATGGATGTAACACTTATCCCTTGCACAAAATCATTGTACCATCTCACTCCAGAACTATAGTAGATAAATTATTACCACATTTGGCTACGCCAGTTTATTCTGGTGACCCAAATCAAAGGTCAGCTTATTCTAGAATGAGCATGCAAGAATGCATTTTAGTACAAAAATCTGTAAATTCTTCAGCTATGTGAGCACAATATCTTGATTACAATTTAGAAGAGAGCTAATACACACTGCTGCTGCCACCAAAATATCAATTTGGTCAATGCACATCATCTCCTGTCCATGAATCCAATAAAATAATGAAATAATAAAAAAAACCCCAAGGATATGAGTTTCAACGGGAATAGATCACAAAATACAGAAGCTTAATACTAGACGGTTTAAGGGCACTAAAAGGCAGACATTACATACTCGAGCAAATGTTGAAAACACTCTAAAATCAAAGACAATTGGGTTATTTGTAACTGTACTAGCTAAGCATGAATGCAACTAATGATAAATGGGACAATGAAAGCACATCATAGCCACATAGAACACTACAAAGACGGGAAGAACAAGAGACTTTGCAGGCACCACATATCGTAGTAAATGACAATCAGGAATATGGTCGTATGAGGAAGCTGCTGAATCAATCAAGAATAAAGATCAATTTCTTTTACTCAAATATCTCAATATTTACAAGTAATAAATCTTAATCTCCATCAACGACCTTTAGATGAAACCACTGGGAAAAACCAATCCTTCGACTCAATAAAGCTGCATCCTAATGTTCTGGCTGTACTCATAAAATCCTGAACATGCTGTGTCCTAAACAGATACGTCAAGAAGGATTGCAATTAAATGAAACTTCTATTATTTACACCCTACACCCCAAGAAAACTGCAGATTCAGTTTCAGTGGCATCAAGCATGCTTAGTATGTGGAAGCTTCAAAGAACAAGCTTCCAAGAACTCTGAACCAGCTTTTATAAAGCTGTTGAATAAGATACCCCAACAAAGTCTGCATTTGACACCTGGTAGTTGTCACAAGCATCTGCTGCATTTTGGACATGAAATAGCAGATCTGTGTCTAGTTCTATTTTGCACCATATCAAACAACTTGAAGATACTTCAAAAACTAAAACTTTGATAATATCAAACAACTTATGAAGCAGTGCACTAGTTCTTTCAGGCAATCTAACATATTCTATTTTGCTTCTGCTTGTGTCAGTAATTGCGGTAAAAAGTTCTAACTTCATTGAAATGATGGATGCAGTCCCATTTGTTTCACTTTAAAATAAAAAAGGCCAATGCTCCATTGATGATGTAGACTGAGATATTTTCCCCCAGTACTTTTCTAGGTTATGTTGCACTTGTGTTTGTGCTTGATAACTTTATGGAAACCTTGACAAAAAAGTACACTGTAGTCTCAATAAACATCATTGGTATCATACCATGCTCAAAAATGCCTTAAGCTTCTAAAACCATATTTCAAAAAAAAATAAATCCACTTCAACAAAAGTTAATCAAATTTTAATATATTTCATCTTTATATAAACAGACAGACTTTTTAAAGAATTTCCAGTCTAATAATTCTTGTTTTCCACAAGTGTCCATATTCACTTCTCAGCATATGATCTTTTCTATATTTTCTTGCAAAATTCTAAATCAAACCAAGTGGTTGAGGAGTCATGCCATACTACCTCTAATGGAGAAAGTGAAGATTAGGTTGGTAGATGAATCACTACGAAGATAGTTTAATGTAATTGAAAAGTTGCTGAACTCCAGTTGATAAACTATTTAAACTTGGTAGTCGGCCTATGTTCTGCCATGCTATATTATGAACCCTACAAGCCACCAAGCCACCCCTCGTGTCCTCAATCAAGCCACAAATCAACTGCCCCTCAACCTAAACCAAGAAGCAATGCTGAATGACCTTTCTCCTCCCCATTATTGCCTACCAAGTATCCACCCCTCATATCCTAATCCAAGCCACCAATCAACCACCCCTCTTAAATGTATACCATCAACACAGGCTAAATATCTCTCTCCTTCCTATCTGTGTGTTTCCTGTCATTACTGCTATCAACATTGCCCTCTGGGAGGGCAAATGACACCCTTTCCCAATAAAGAAGACCAACCATTACATGCTCAGCATCGAAAAATAGTTGGAAAAAAAAAATGACCACCTGCAAAGCTTTCAGTGGAGACCGCAACAGTAAATGGTGAGCAACACATAATTGTTATTCCCCAAACAAATGATGAATGTAAACTTTCTACTCATCAACCCGCCCTTGAAGTTCAAAACATATTGCAGATTTCTATGGTCAAAGTAGACGCTCAATCAAGTAGACACAGTCATCTTCACCTCGACTAACAATGTGTAGGTTATCAAAGAATAATAGCATATCCAAAGAAGCTAGTACCTAGCAGGTGTATTTAGGTTATGTCCCTGCTATTGATTGCTTGAAGAAGCTTTATTTGCTAGTCTTTTGCATCAAGATCTTTAAACCCCATCATTGAAGAACCACCATGCTGTAACTCACACCATGAAAGATGGTAAATGGGTTCTACAAGGAGAAGAGAAACTGCTTATAGAAGTAAGAGGAGGTAATAACAACATAGATGTAACCCTAACAAAGGATATGGGTTCTAGAGGGTTTCCAAAGGCAATTTTATGCATGGAGGCATGGATAGATGGAAGAATGGGGAAGGAAGAATTTTTTTGAGGGAGGGAGACTCAGCTGTCCTTCAATTATACAAGTCCACATTTTTGGGGATGCGTCACCCAAGAATCAAACCTAGAACCCTCGGTTGCTAAGCAAAGGGATGTGGACACTAAGGCAAGATCCAGATCACAATGGGGAAGGCAGAATGATATTGCAATGTTGTTTGTTCTGTAGAATAGCTCATTACAAAGATCTAACACAAGTAAATAGTTTTAGGCAAAACCCAAGAGGTATGCCATTCTTTCCCCATCCCTCATGCAATATGGGCGCCAACTTGCCCATCCAACAATTGCTCCAGAAGAACCTTAATGCAACATCTAGGCATGGAAGGTATCACAACTCCTATAGCATGTCAAGGATTGCTCAACTCCAAAGGGCATGGAGGAGTTAATGCACCTTCCAACAAACACATCCATCCATCCTTGATGGATCAAAAGCTATTTGGGAATATCAATGTTCCCTGGCTATCAATTGCAAAGTAATTTACAAGTTTCCAATTCTTCATACCGATGCCAGCAAGCATGCCTGCTCTTGCAAAGCAATGCTTTGACATATCATCGAGGCACTGCCTTAAATAGGCTAGCCCTTAGGGCGCTTTGCTTAAGGGTGTAACTGACCTGAGCATTATCGACCTAGGGTTTAATCGAGATTGGCTTGACATTATTTTCAAGCCTAAAATTTGAGATCAAGCTCAGGTTGACATTATTTATCATATTTTACCGGTTGGCTCCGAAGCACATAGAGAAATTGACTGAGAATGCCCAATCAACTAAAGCAGTCACATACAAGAAAAATATGGTAAATGAATGGCGATGTCAAGCATGTCATTTAGCAAGAAAAGAAGAATCAACATAATTCGAGTTTTACCAAATTAGTGATTCCAATCTCAAAACTTAAATATTAAGCTCAAGAAATGAGAAGGAAAGCTTGAAACATTTAAGAATCACACACATGCATACCTCGAATGGTATGATGTTCTTTAATAGGAGTTGTTTGTAGTTAATGAAGCATCTTTGAACCTTCAAGTGGATGGAACAACGACAAACAAAAGATAATTCAGATTGCCAATGTTGTCTGATGGAGCAATGATCAGAACTTGAAGAATGACCAAGAAACAAGACTCCTATAGCATACCTGCTCCAACACAAAAATCTGGAGCATCATGATGATTCACCAAAAATTCTTGAAGAATGAATCCATGAGATGCAATCCTACAACTCTAGCATGCACAAAAACTATTGATAAGGTCATCAGAACCAGCAAAAGAAGCCATCACTTCCACCAACCAAATATATATGTAAGCAAACAGATGAGGAAAAGATCACACCAACATATATTCACCAAAGGAAACTGTTTTATTTTTTTCTGAAATTCATTCAAATCTTATTTCTAACATTTTTCCTTTTTTCCCAAATATTCTGTCAAGTCTCAAGACCATACAACAAGCCAGCATATCTCTCAATGGACCCATCAAAGTACTTCTCCTTCAACCTCCAAAAGACACGAGCAGTAAGCAAACTGTCGGAGCCTGCCTGGTGGCAGACCCCAATTCGCTCAGCATCCAGTTGCTCGGCGACGTTGTTGAGCCCCCCATAAAGATTGTTGCAGAATCGCATCAGGTGCTTGATGTCATAAATTGTAGGGAAGAAAATCCTGACGAGTTCGATAAACCCCCCTGTGGTCTCCGGGAGCCTGCGGCAAGTCAGGATCTTGAGGAGGTACGCAAAGTCATACGCGCCATGGAATGCGATCCACTGGACCGAATCATTAAGCACGACCCCGGAGGACATGAGGAGCTCGGCGAAGCGGAGGGCATCAACCCCCCGCTCCCGGTTCTTCTCGAAGTCAATGCCGGAGCGGCGGAGAAGCTCAATGGAGTCGGGGCTGGCAATATCCCGGTCCACGTCGAACTCCCGGAAGTTGAACTGCCATATACATCGGTGGCCGTCGCCGGAGGGGGAGGGCGGGAGGCTGCCGGCGGCGTCGGTGAAGGTGAGGCCGACCTGGATGAGGTGGAGGACGTCGACGTTGGCGCGGAGCCCCTGGTAGTTCCGATCAGCGTTGTTCTTGAAGGCACCGACGTGCTTGATGGCGACGCCGGGGAACTCGGTGTCCATGGCCACAAAGGGATACTGGTCGACGATATCTCGAATCACAGCTATCTCCGCCTCAAGGTTGTCCGCCCACACCTCCCGGATCTCGGCGTCATCGTCGGTTTTCGCCGGAATCGACATCAAAGCCTCGAATCCCTAGAAGCTCGAAGGGGCATAAGAAAACCTAGCCGAAGTCGGGATCCAAGAAGCCCTCAAACTTGAGGAAGACGGATCGGAACCCTAAAATCGGGGACGAAGAAGCGAGATCTGATGTCAAATCTAGAGAAATTGAAGGAAAATCGGATGGATTTAGGGATGGGAAGGGGGAAATTTAGAATTTGTGAGATCTTTTTGAGGGCGGAGAGAAGTGGGGAAATGGGAAGAGGCGAGTTTTTTTTTTAATTTTTCTGAGGTCAAAGAAGGGGGCAAGGAGTGAGGGCAGCGGACGAGGGGTAGACGCGTTTCGGCCACCCTCTAGGCTTTCAGAGGCTAATCATCGAGGCGAAGACGGTTGAACGAGGAAAGAAAAACGAAACACGGAAACGGAGATAAAAGAAAGAGAGAAAGATGGGGAGGAGGAACGACGAATGAAGTTGCCACGGTGGGATGTTCCGATGGAACTGGCTAAGTGGGAGAACACAGGTATACTTGGTCAGCTTTTGCACGCTCTCGAATTCGGACATCATCTCCGACCGACACTGAGGCAACCGAGGTGAGACCCGCGTGAAGGCGGAAGGGCGGGCCCAGTGCTCGAGTCAATCCTGTGCGTGTGCTTTTTCTCCCATAAGAAAAACATGTTTTTTTTTTAAATTTTAAAAAAAAATTAAATCCGGTATAATTATTCCGAAAGGCTTTAATATAAGATACTTAGCTTTTCGTAATCTTTTCTCTATTAAAAAAATAAAAATAAAAAGAAAGAATCCTGATCTCCCATCCAATTCACCTTATCATCGCATGTGAATCATATCTCGAACTTGCGATTAGATGTGAGATAGGTCCTCTACCAATCAAACTATTATCTTAACGAGTTTTTTTTTTGTTTGCAGCCATGGCTGGTACGGTTCTAAAACGTGGCATATTAGGAATAGTATAAGATTGTGGACCCAAAGAGTCAGGTTGGTGCGCTTAAGTTTTGCGATCCTTTTGAGCTTGTAGGGCAGCACAAGATTTTAGATCACGTTTAGGATGGTAGAAAGTACTTTCTGTTATTTAAAAAGTACTTTTTAAATAAAATATAAAAATAATTATTAAAAAATTAAAAAATAATTTTAATTTTATTAAAATATTAAAAGATTTATTTAAAAAAATATTTTTTTTAAAAATACTTTTCGTTCAATACTAAGAAATTATTTAGATTTTAATTTTTTTATAATCAAAATACCTACTGTTGCCGCCTGATCGCCGTGGCATGTAGCTGAGGACGGCCTCGAACCGTGCCCCTGTCATCCCGGATCCTGTCCAAATGCCCAGACCAGCAAAACAGAAGAGACCCGGGCCGATAGTCCTAGCGAGGATACTCTGACGCTCAAGTCAGTGTCGATCTAGGGGAACAGATCTTCCTGGTCGAGCCCCGTAAATGGACTCCACGCTAGGAGGAGAATGTAATGTATTGAAAGAGTGTAGAAAAGCTAAGTGCGGAGTGGGGGAAGTGCTGGCTGAGGAAAGTTGGAGCCGGGATAACTGTGTCTGTCAAGACCTTTCCCGTAGGTCCCCGATAGCCTGGAACTCTCGGGCTGCTTGGCACTCTCTTGTGTACTTGCCTTCCTCCCCCTTAACTTTGCTTACCTTCCTTTTCGGAACCTTGGAGAGTTCTTTTAAGCCACAGGGGACTGCCAAATACTTACCTCGGGATCCTCATCCTGTTTGCTGGCGCGTGCGGCGTTGTCCGGTGCCGTGTGCGGGGTGCCTTTCCCCATCTGTGATAGGAAACGGTACTATGCACTCTGACATTCCTTCTGGTCGCTCCATTTTGGGAAGCATGGCAAAGCTTCGATCGGCAGGGCGACCGCTTCCCGGATTCGAATCCTCTGGGTTGACTTCCTCTTTCGGGTGGCGTAGACGATCATCCAAGGGCACAGAACCTCGATCGGGGGGCCCCTTCCCTTCTGGTGTAAGTGATAGCTGGGTGTAGTTATTGCGGCCTGACAAGAGCCCCTTTGTGGTCCTTGGATGGCTCGCTGCCGTCCAAGGAAGCGGTGACATCCTTCGACCGCAGGTCTTTTCATCGGAGGTGGGCGAGCTCAGGAAGGTGGAGCTCGACTTTGGCCACGGCGTCTCGACCTCGAGAGGAGCCAGCCTAGCGAAGGAGCGGACAGAGGCGGAGCTCGACTTCAGCCACGGCGTCTCGACCTCGAGGGGAGCCAGCCTGGCGAAGGAGCGGGCAGAGGCGGAGCTCGACTTCAACCACGGCGTCTCGACCTCGAGGGGAGATAGCCTGGCGAAGGAGCGGGCAGAGGCGGAGCTCGACTTCAGCCACGGCGTCTTGACCTCGATGGGAGCCAGCCTGGCGAAGGAGTGGGCGGAGGCATCCCACGTGGCAGCTTCGTCCGACGTGTTACACGATGGAGTCTAACATGGGTTCCACGTCAATGATCCTACCATATCACCTACCAATAAATCTCATAATTATATAGTATATCATATTATATCATATTATATTTTTATATTATAAATATAATATAATATATATTATAAATATATAGTATAATATATTATAATATTATTATGATATAAACATATGATATAATATTTTTATAGTATTATATTATTATATAATTTGTTATATTATTGTTGTCGCCTACACTACCGTGGCCTGCAGTTCAGGGATGGCATCGGATGCCGACCTCATCGCCTGGAACCCAGCTCGTATGCCCGGACCTGCAAAAAATGAAGAGCCCTGGGCCGGGGATCCTAGCGGGGGCATTTTGACGATCAAGTCAGTGACGATCTAGGAAAACAAATCCTTCTCGGTGGGCCCCCGATTGGACTCCACGCTAAGAGGAGGAGGTTTTGAGTTAGAGGGAAAGAGTTGGATGAGCGTGGCCACGGTCGAGGAGAGCTTGAGCTATGGTGGCTGTGTCCGTCGAGACTCTTCCAGCGAGTCTCCAATAGCCCCAGAGTGCTCGGTCCCTTGCTAGCTCTCCCCTCGCTTGCCCTTGCTTGCTCTTTGTTTGCTTACCTTGTTCGAAGACCTTTTGAACCTTCTTTTAGGCCATGGATCCTTCCAACAACCTACCTCGGGTTTCTCCCTCTCTGCAGGCACCGGAAGGTCAACGTCTAGCAGTGCTCCGTGCGGTACGCTCCAGTGCCTTTCTCCATCCATGATTGGGAGTTATGTCGCAGGCTCTGACTTCTTAGCCCGTTGCCGCACTTTGGAAAACTTGGCAGGGCGCCCCTTTCTATTTGGTGTAAGCGATGGCGGAAGAGATCATGGCACCCTGGGGACGCCCTTCTGGAGCCCTTGGGCGGCATGCCGCCATCCAAGGGAGGTGGTAACGTCCTCTTCCTTTTGCTTCCGAATCCTTTGAAGTGCCATGGACTTTGCCATGGGGACGGCCTCCGACCGCTGGACCTCTCGACTGAAGAGCGCTTGGCTCGAAGAGAGGGAACTCGACTTCAATCGAGGTGGACTCGACCTCGAGGGTATCGCCCGGCGAAGGAGCTTGAAGAGAGCGGGCTCGACTTCGACCGAGATGGGCTCGACCTCCAGAGAGCCGCCCGGCGAAGGAGCTCGAAGAGAGGGAGCTCGACTTCGGCCAGGGCGGGCTCGACCTCGAGAGAGCCGCCCAGCGAAGGAGCTCGAAGAGAGGGTATGTCATGATAGCTTCTGCCAACATGGCATCTGACTGGATCCTACAGGGACTCCACGTCAGCGATCTTGCTACATTATTTGCCTCCCACTCCCAAGTCCTGTTGGCGCGCCACGTTAGGGGCAAAGGAAGTAATTATGGTGCTGACGTAGAAAGGTGAAAATCTGGTGCCATTAATACCATGATCGCTGCCGCTTCGCGAAATGGGCCTTGAGACCAATACGTGGATGATACGTCAGCAAGTTCGAGAAAGCATAATGACCGGCACGGGACCCGAGGTGGTTTCTGGTGAACCGAAATATTGTTCCCGGCTGATCTTGACACATGGTGCCAATCCAACAGAGGAGGTTCTGAGGGGGCATACGGTTGCTGTCTGGCCATTTCAAAAAGAAAGAAGTCTTTTCCAAAAGATCATTTCTTTCGAATCCTTCGTGCCCGCCGACGGACCAAAGTTTTCTTCCTCCTCTCCTCCAACTATCCTTTTCCTTCAAGGCCATTAGGTTCGTCTTTCTCAGTCATTTCTCTTCTTTGGCTAGGTTGAGTTCGTCCTTAGGGCCTCTCTAGACCCTATTTTCCTTCTTCCTTCCTTGCTCTGCCTTAGGATGACCTGCTCGGGTCGGAGCTATCGCCCTTCCAGCAATCCTGACGAGGCAAGGCCCTCTCGACCGAGGACTCCTTCCTCCAATGAGGAGGAAGAAGTTTCTCTCCATGTTCGTAGAGGCCTTCACCCAACTGGGATAGTGATAGGAGAGCCCAAGGTTCGCCTTCCTACTCCCTCTATTCCTGAAGTCCCTTTCGTCCCTTCTCGTTCGACTGGACCTTCTGGCATCGCTTCGGTGATGACCAGGGAGGACCTTTCGATATTCTGGGAGGCTTTCGGCATCCCAGACTCTATCAGGCTCTCGATCCCAAGACCGGGAGAACAGGTCACCTCCAGTGGCCCGGGTCAGATTGTCCTCTACGAGGAATTCCTTGTAGGGGGTCTCCATTTTCCTTTCCTTCTTTTTTCCTTTCTATACTCAACAACTACCGCCTCGTCTCTCCTCAGCTGGTCCCGAATGCGGTTAGGACCATTTATTGCTTCATTATTTTCTATCATTTTCACGGAATCATTGCCCGTTTTTCTCTGTTCAGGACATTTTTCACCTTGAAATGCCACATGACTGAGGATGGGTGGTGGTTCATCTCTCCTCGCTCGAAGGGCATCAAATTCGTACTCCCTTCTTCCATCAAAGGATGGAAGAGCAAGTACTTCTTTGCTTCTGTTGAAGAAGTCGACTGGGTCTGGAGTGATCCGGACCGAACTTTGAATCGGAACTCCAAGGTCGAAGCGGCTGATCGAGAGGTTTACGACCAACTCATTATTGACCAAATCCCTTCTCTTGAGGTTCTGCTATCGGAGGATAACCTGTTCGAAGCTGGAGTCAGCCCAATTCGGGAGTTGGATGAGTTCGGTATAACCCTTCCTTTTTTCTCCTGCATGTCTCTTCGGATTTGAGGCTGACCTTAACTTTCTTCTTCTTACAGGCATGAAATTCTCAATGGAGCAACTCATCCAATCTTCCCATAAGAGGAGCGCACCGACGGGACCTAGGGAGTCCACACCGAAGAGGGCCCATAATGAGCCCAGTAAAAGGCCTGGGCTCGTTGTGGGCTCCGGCTCAAGTGGAAGAGTGGCTAGTGTTGGGAATTGTGTCCCAAAGCCAATTGCCTGGGTTGTAGGCGGTTGTGCTCAGTATTGTACTCTTTTTTATGAATTAATAAAATATTATTTGGCAGCTCATCACATATTGTATTTCCCTGAAATGAACTCTTTCCATGTGATGAAGTCCTTAGGACTACACTGACTTCGATACAGAGATGATGTATCGAGTGATCCTTAAACCCAGTTCACAACCAAAGGATATATTGTACTGGACGGCAATATATCAAGTATAGGTTGTTGCAGTTCACATCGTTTGGTTGTTCTCTTGACCAAATGAGTATGGTGACACTGATATGATCTACAAGTGGGATATGTGGTATCCCATTGAACGTGACTCCGTGCAGCCCCTTTCTGCCAAAGGGAAACTCACGATTGGATATGGGTATATGTGTCCCTCAGACCTGAGGTCATCACGGTAGCTTGCAAGCAACTCCCTATGCTTTGGTGCCGGACTACCCGGATTTTTAATCCGGTGACGAAAGGTTTCTGGGTACAGGCAAGTACTTGTGGAGCAGTGATGGACCTAGATGGAATTGACCTGTCTAAATAGTTTGGATTGAATGTCTCGCAGTATCTCAATTTAGCAAATCCTCGGTCGGGATAGTCCTAGTGAAGAGTCACTGGGCTTGCGAGGTTGAGACACGTTGTCGACTGACACAGTCTGGGTTGGTAGCCCAATCTCAGTCGTCATGAGTATTAGAGGTCAAAAGGATGAATTATACGGTAACCATATGCCAAAGGTTCGATTGTTTGCTCCCGCATCTTCAACCTATCCGGATGCTGGGATCCATTGCTAGATGGTTTCCTGTGCTGGTACTAAAAATTGTTCTAGTGCTACCGTTTAGGTTCGAACCTATGAGGTCACACGCCACAGAGGATAACTCTCTGATCCGGATACCGATTATGATTGAGAATCGTCTCAGTTTTATGGTCATAGTATTTTTGAGCACTCATTTCTCCATCTTGCCCTTATCTGTGTCGACCGGAAAATGTTCCGGGTTGACCAGCTCTGCGCCAGGATTTTTCTGAATAAGTTTTGAACTGATTCGGAGTTCGTTTCGGCCTCCAATTGGTTGTGAACCAATTTTTTTTCCTGAACCAGGTTCAATTGGATTGAACCGTTTGGTTCAATGGGATTGAACCAAAATGGGTTGGTTTAAATGGTTTGAACCAAATTTACCATGGACCGGTTTTGGCTCCATGGTTTTTCTCTCCTTGTAACCGTTTACACGTTGTTATGCTGGGAATTTTTTCTAGCATTGGAAGAAGGCCAAACGACTCAAAAGCTCGTGTCTCTTCCTCTTCTCCCTCCACCATTTGGCTTAATGGCTTTAATCCCCTATTAATAGCAGGTTAATTGGGTTTATTGCTACCAACTGCTGTCCCTGCCGCTCCACCTCCCTTGCTCCTCCCAGCAGCTTATAAGATGCATCACCCGTCCCCTGTTTTGGAAAATTGGGAATAGAGTTTCAACAAGAGAGTTTCAGCCGTGAAGAACCTGAAACTTTACCTGCTATTTGTTTTTTGAGAGAGGTTAAGAGATCCCAAATTGAGAGCTTAGACTCTCCTCTTATAGTCTGGGTTTATGAGGGTGTGAGGGAGAGTTTTCCCATTGTTTCAAGTGCTCCAATTCCCATTTCAGCAAAGCCCTGTTGCTAAATTTTCTTGTGACCGTGTTGCTCCTTCCAGCGGCTAGCACCGCATGTGAAGGCGGATCGGAGGGCCCCCAGTGTGTCTCCCCTCTAGAGGGAGTACTCTTCTACTCCTGGGAGCAAGCCACGCGAGCCAGATCACCTGCTGCAGCTCAAAACACAAAGAAAAGTGCTGCTGTCCTGTTCTGCTGAAATTTTCAGCAGCAGTCTTTGGCGATTTTTTGTATTTTTTTGGACTTGTTTTGGTTGCAGCTGTTGGTGGCAAATCGAAGAAGACTTGTCCAAGAAGCCTTTGCTCAAATTTGGGAGCAAACGAAAGTCCGGAAGGCGGTGTTCCGATGACGTTTTGCAAGCCAAAAATATTGTCCCAAGGAGGAAGACGACTGGAATAACTTTATTCCAGTTATTCCAGTCTATTCCAGGTTTATTCCAAGGTTATTCCAGGCAGAATAAAGGTATGGAAAATTAATTTTTTAATCATGCATGGATAGATTAAATTGTTTAATATTTTATAAATATTTTATATGATCATGCATGCCTAAATGCAACTAGATTTAGATTAATTCCTGGTGGAGCAGATCCCCGCTGCATGAATTTTAAAAATTGTTTTAAAATCAAATCTGCTCCCGCAGATGTTTGCATACCTAGTGTAGGATCTTGTCAAACAACCTGTTTCAGTTTCCTTTCAATGGTATCAGAGCCAGGTTGAATTTGTAATCTAATCTAGTTTGCATGTTCTTAGATTAAAAATTGTTTAATCTTATAAATGTATCCAGATTTCTTTTTGGAACCTAGTTGAGACCTTCACCATGACCGTGTGTCTTTGACACGATGCGGATCGTCTGTGTTGGCCTCTTCAGAAGGATCCTTAAAGAATATTAAAAAATTAAAAATTGTTTTAATTTAGAGATACATGGATTAGGCATGTTTTTATAAAATGTTTTGATGCATGATTTGGTATGTAAAATAATTTTACATAGAGACTTAATTAAAAATTATTTTAATAAAGTATTTGGTTTATTAGAAAATCTTTTAGGTTTATGAAATCTAAAACACTTGCATAAGCCATTTTTGGGTTAATTGGGTTAGCTTACTAGTTGGGTCCAATACTGGGTTAGACCTAAGTTTACTTGAACCGGATAATAAGAAGAAGATTAAACAAAAGTTGTTTAAGGTCATTCTTTAAAACTATCTAATAGTTAGAATAGTTGATCCGTTCATCTAAAATGGATCCAATTAGTGGCTCAGTGGACGCCCGAGTCTTTAGGCTAATCTGATCGAGTCTGGTAAACCGACTGGTGTCGAGGTAGGTTTGGCATTGTGATCATGGTTGTATGAGGCTACCTCTTTCCTGGCCAACTTGGTTGGTGTCTAGGAAAGATGGTTAATGGCGGATACTCACCCATGACCTCACCTATCTGGCTAGTCGAGTTGACCAGAACTGATTGAAAAAGCTCAATGACTCGAGTTAACCCATGTCACCCAGGTTGATCGGTCTGACTGATCTATGGTGCCCATGGATCATTTGTTGATTTATTTTAACCCTCCTGGAATCTGATTGATTCAGTGGGAGGATGATCCATGTTCTTATCTCTTTCTTCTGTCACAATTAAAAATCCTCTAAAATTATTAGGTCCTTTAAAAGACTAAGTCAAGGAGTTGATAGTGTCTTTGCCTCCCATTAAGTTAGATAGAAATGTGTCCACTAGCTTGGTGTGCATCGGCAGTTACATAGAACGGGTGTACATCCGGCGACTGAAATTTCTATCTGATCGATGATGGTTCAGTGCAACCTCCTTAACGGGACCAGGTGGGCCGGCCATAGTCGGGCTTGGTCTTTAGTTAACTGGAAGCATTAAATTCGTCATTTTAATGGTTAGACCTAACCAGAGACCCGCAATAGGAGGCCCCTAGGCCGATTGGGGTGCTCTCTGGGGCAAAATAAAATACTGAAAATTGTTTAGGGAAACAATTGGTTTACGAACCTACCTTTAGGCTCGTATGGGTGAGCCGGCCATAGTCGGGTTCATGCGAGGCCTATTGGATTTCAGTACCCACTTGAGAAAAAGTATTTTCACGGATTGGAGTTAGAGGCTACCAATCTGAAAAATTAGTGGGAGAAACCTTTAGACTAAAGTCCAAGTCTTTTTGTTAAATTATTAATTCAATACACTAATTTGGTCTTGTTTTCTTTTTAGATGTCTTCAAATTTATCGCTCCAGTCACTTCTCGATAACGAGAAGTTAAAGGGTCATAACTTCGATAGTTGGTATCGAAGATTAAGAATTGTTCTGGAGCATGAACGGATCCTATATGTGATAACGGATCCGGCACCTGAAATCCCTCTCGCTAATGCATGGAGTGTGGTCAGAGACGCTTATCTGAAGTGGGTCTCTGATCGCACTACTGTCCGGTGCATTATATTAGCGGCGATGAACGACGAGTTCAGTCACAAATTCGAGGAGGTCCAACCTGATGAAATCCTTCAAAAATTGAAGGAATCCTTCGGCACCCCGGATGATGTAGAACGGTACAAAGTGTCTTGTACCATCTACAACTCCAAGATGCCGAATGGTGGTTCAGTCACTGATCATGTATTGTACATGATCGAGCTGATTGAAAAACTGGGCAAACTCGGATGCCCCTTGCACGAGCAGCTCGGCAAGGATGCAATCCTGAATTCTCTTCCCTCCTCCTATCTTGACTTTCTTGATCATTATATAATGAACAAGCCTGCAGTAAACTACCATGGTCTTTTGGGGTTGCTGCAGACTTTCGAGAAAGACCACCAACTGAATAAAGGGTTGGTGAATTTAGTGGGAGGAAGTAGAGGTCGCCGTCCCTTTAAGAAAGGGAAGAAGAAAATAAATAAGAAGGGAAAGAAGGTACAGAATGTTCCTGGCCCTAGTCATACCAGGAAGTATAAGGCTGATCAGTCTTCTGCAGAATATTTCTACTGCAAGAAGAAGGGACACTGGAAGAGGAACTGTCCTCTTTATATTGCGTCCCTTGATCCAAACAGGCCGAGGAAGCAGAAGTCTGCTGAACAAGGTATTTATATGATAAAACCTTGTAATTACTCAATTGTTGATACTGCTAACTGAGTATTGGATACTGGTAGTCCAATTCATGTTTGTAATTCATTATAGGGACTTCAAGTTAGCAGAAGATTTGAAGATGGAGAACAGTTTCTGAGCGTCGGGAATGGAAATCGTGTTTCAGTACTGGCGATCGGAGTCCTGCGTCTTGTCTTTGAGTCTTGTACTGTCGAACTAGTCGACTGTCACTATTGTTCTAGTTTCATTATGAGCATAATCTCTGTAGGCCTTTTGGCCAATTATGGTTTTGAACTATCAATAAAAGGAGATTTTTGCAATGTTATTTTGAATAACTCTGTTATAATGAAAGTTAGATTAAATAATGGCATATACGTACTATCAAGGCCTGTTAGTGTAATGTACACTTCTAGCAAACACCCAAGGTTAGATAATGTCAATACTTTGTACCTTTGGCACTGTAGGCTAGGTCATATTAACCAAAATAGGATAAACAAGATGCGAGGAGATGGACTTCTCGAGGTCAGTGATTCTGAATCACTGCCCACTTGTGAATCCTGTTTACTTGGTAAAATGACCAAGTCACCTTTTACTGGAAAAGGTGAACGAGCTACAGAACTTCTAAGTCTAATACATACTGATGTATGTGGACCGATGTCAGTTAGTGCCAGAGAATGATACAAATATTTCATTACTTTTACAGACGACTTTTCAAGATTCGGTTATGTCTTTTTAATGAGACATAAGTCTGAATCGTTTGAAATGTTCAAATGATACCGTAATGAAGTAGAAAAGCAAACTGGAAAAAGTATTAAAACCCTTCGATCTGATCGAGGTGGTGAATACTTATCTGGTGAATTTTTGACATATCTTGAGGAGAATGGAATTCTCTCTCAGTGGACTCCTCCAGGAACACCACAGTGGAATGGTGTGTCCGAAAGGAGGAATCGAACCTTGTTGGACATGGTTCGATCCATGATGGGCTTTGCAACTCTGCCACTATCCTTTTGGGGATATGCGCTTCTGACAGCCTGTTACTTATTAAATAATGTTCCAAGTTAGTCTGTTGTCTCCACTCCGTATGAGATGTGGAATGGGCGTAAACCCTCAATCTCACACCTTCGGGTCTGGGGTTGTCCGGCTTACGTAAAACGTTTAGACTCAGACAAACTTGGTCCTAAGTCTGACAGGTGTTTATTCATTGGTTATCCTAAGGAAACCAAAGAGTATTTCTTCTATTTGGAGAATGAACAAAAGGTGTTCGTTGCTCTTAGAGCTATCTTTTTGGAAAAGGAATTCCTTGGAGAAGGAACTATAGCTTCTAAGATTGAACTTGATGAAGTTCAGCCAATAGAAGAACCTACACACTCTAAGGACATCGTAGAACCGGTTGTGATTGAATCACACCAAGAACCCATTAGGAGATCCGGTAGAATACCGCATCACCCGGACAGATACTACGGTTTCTTGGTCCGGGACGGCGATCCCATTGAGCTCGATGAGAACAATGAGGATCCGATCACCTATATGGATGCACTTCAGAGATCTGACTCTGAGGCATGGCTTGGAGCCATGCGATCCGAAATGGAGTCTATGGAAATCAACAATGTTTGGACATTGGTTGATCCGCCTGAAGGAATAAAACCCATCGGGTGTAAATGGATCTTCAAGAGGAAAAGGGGAGCAGATGGGAAGGTAGAGACCTATAAAGCCCGTCTGGTTGCCAAGGGGTATCGTCAGTGATATGGTATCGATTATGACGAGACTTTCTCCCCTGTGGCAATGCTCAAGTCCATTCGGATCATGCTTGCTTTGGCAGCATATTTTGATTACAAGATCTGGCAGATGGATGTTCGAATCGCTTTCCTGAATGGGGAGCTGGAAGAAGAGGTGTATATGATACAGCCTGAAGGGTTCACATCCACAGATGAATCAAAAGTATGCAAGTTGCAAAGGTCCATCTATGGACTCAAGCAAGCGTCTCGAAGTTGGAACTTACGGTTTGATAGGTGTATCAAATCGTATGGCTTCGTTAAGAACGGAGAAGAACCGTGCATCTATAAATGGGTTAATGGTTCTGTGATCGTATTCCTAGTACTGTATGTTGACGACATTCTCTTAATCGGGAATGATGTCGCAGCATTACAAGGAATAAAGGTCTGGTTATCATCTCATTTCTCCATGAAGGATTTGGATGAAGCTTCTTACATACTAGGTATGAAAATCTATAGAGATAGATCTAAGAAGCTTTTGGGACTGTCCCAGTCTACGTACATTGACACTGTGTTGAAACGGTTCAGCATGGAAAATTCCAAGAAAGGCTATCTTCTGATAGGTTCTGGAATTACTCTTTCCAAGAAGGATTGTGTGACAACTCTTGAGGAAAGAGAGCGCATGAGTAGAGTACCTTATGATTCTGCAGTAGGCTCTATCATGTATACTATGACTTGTACTAGACTAGACGTGGCATACTCACTAGGAGTAGTGAGCAGATACCAGTCTGACCCAGGTGAGGTGCATTGGAAGGTGGTTAAGTCCATCCTTAAGTATTTGAGAAATACTAAAGATCAATGGCTGATTTATGAAGAACCTGACTTAAAACTTATGGGGTACTCTGACTCCAGTTTCTAGTCAGATAGAGATGATAGCAAGAGTGTGTCAGGGTTTGTTTTTACCCTGAATGGAGGAGCGATCTGCTGGAAAAGTTCTAAGCAGGCAACTGTTGCAGACTCGGTATGCGAAGCGGAATATATTGCAGCATCAGATGCGGCAAAGGAAGCTGTGTGGTTGCGGAAGTTCCTTGGAGAGCTAGGGGTGGCACCTTCCCTAGATGGTCCTGTTCCGGTGTACTGTGACAGCACTGGAGCCATTGCTCAAGCTAAGAAGCCGAAAGCTCATCACTGCACTAAGCACATTCTGTGGCGCTACCACCTCGTACGAGAGATCGTGGAACGAGGCGACATCAATCTTTTAAAGATCGATGGAAAAGAAAATCTGGCCGACCCCTTCACTAAAGCCCTCGGAATAAAAGAGTTCGACTATTGTAAATGGGAAATGGGTATTAGATACTCTTCTGATTGGCTTTAGTACAAGTGGGAGTTGTTGGGAATTGTGTTCCAAAGCCAATCGCCTGGGTTGTAGGCGGTTGTGCTCAGTATTGTACTCTTTTTTATGAATTAATAAAATATTATTTGGCAGCTCATCACATATTATATTTTCCTGAAATGAACTCTTTCCATGTGATGAAGTCCTTAGGACTACACTGACTTCGATACAGAGAGGATGTATCGAGTGGTCCTTAAACCCAGTTCACAACCAAAGGATATATTGTACTGGACGACAATATATCAAGTATAGGTTGTTGCAGTTCACATCGTTTGGTTGTCCTCTTGACCAAATGAGTGTGGTGACACTGATATGATCTACAAGTGGGATATGTGGTATCTCATTGAACGTGACTCCGTGCAACCCTTTTCTGCCAAAGGGAAACTCATGATTGGATATGGGTATATGTGTCCCTCAGACCTGAGGTCATCACGGTAGCTTGCAAGCAACTCCCTGTGCTTTGGTGCCGGACTATTCGGATTTTTAATCCGATGACGAAAGGTTTCTGGGTACAGGCAAGTACTTGTGGAGCAGTGATGGACCAAGATGGAATTGACCTGCCCAAACAGTTTGGATTGAATGTCTCGCAGTATCTCAATTTAGCAAATCCTCGACCGGGGTAATCCTAGTGAAGAGTCACTGGGCTTGCGAGGTTGAGACACGTTGTCGACTGACACAGTCTGGGTTGGCAGCCCAATCTCAGTCGTCATGAGCATTAGAGGTCAAAAGGATGAATTATACGGTAACCATATGCCAGAGGTTCGATTGTTTGCTCCCGCATCTTCAACCTATCCGGATGCCGGGACCCGTTGCTAGATGGTTTCCTGTGCTAGTACTAAAAATTGTTCTAGTGCTACCGTTTAGGTTCGAACCTATGAGGTCACACGCCACAGAGGATAACTCTCTGATCCGGATACCGATTACGATTGGGAATCGTCTCGGTTTTATGGTCACAGTATTTTTGAGCACTCATTTTCCCGTCTTGCCCTTGTCTGTGTCGACCGGAAAATGTTCCGGGTTGACCAGCTCTGCGCAAGGATTTTTCTGAATAAGTTTTGAACTGATTCGGAGTTCGTTTCGGCCTCCAATTGGTTGTGAACCAATTTTTTTTCCTGAACCAGGTTCAATTGGATTGAACCGTTTGGTTCAATGGGATTGAACCAAAATGGGTTGGTTTAAATGGTTTGAACCAAATTTACCATGGACCGGTTTTGGCTCCATGGTTTTTCTCTCCTTGTAACCGTTTACACGTTGTTATGCTGGGAATTTTTTCTAGCATTGGAAGAAGGCCAAACGACTCAAAAGCTCGTGTCTCTTCCTCTTCTCCCTCCACCATTTGGCTTAATGGCTTTAATCCCCTATTAATAGCAGGTTAATTGGGTTTATTGCTACCAACTGCTGTCCCTGCCGCTCCACCTCCCTTGCTCCTCCCAGCAGCTTATAAGATGCATCACCCGTCCCCTGTTTTGGAAAATTGGGAATAGAGTTTCAACAAGAGAGTTTCAGCCGTGAAGAACCTGAAACTTTACCTGCTATTTGTTTTTTTGAGAGAGGTTAAGAGATCCCAAATTGAGAGCTTAGACTCTCCTCTTATAGTCTGGGTTTATGAGGGTGTGAGGGAGAGTTTTCCCATTGTTTCAAGTGCTCCAATTCCCATTTTAGCAAAGCCCTGTTGCTGAATTTTCTTATGACTGTGTTGCTCCTTCCAGCGGCTAGCACCGCATGTGAAGGCGGATCGGAGGGCCCCCGGTGTGTCTCCCCTCTAGAGGGAGTACTCTTCTACTCCTGGGAGCAAGCCACGTGAGCCAGATCACCCGCTGCAGCTCAAAACACAAAGAAAAGTGCTGCTGTCCTGTTCTGCTAAAATTTTCAGCAGCAGTTTTGGCGATTTTTTGTATTTTTTTGGACTTGTTTTGGTTGCAGCTGTTGGTGGCAAATCGAAGAAGACTTGTCCAAGAAGCCGTTGCTCAAATTTGGGAGCAAACGGAAGTTCGGAAGGCGGTGTTCCGACGACGTTTTGCAAGCCAAAAACATTATCCCAAGGAGGAAGACGACTGGAATAACTTTATTCCAGTTATTCCAGTCTATTCCAGGTTTATTCCTAGGTTATTCCAAGTGGAATAAAGGTATGAAAAATTAATTTTTTAATCATGCATGGATAGATTAAATTGTTTAATATTTTATAAATATTTTATATGATCATGCATGCCAAAATACAACTAGATTTAGATTAATTCCTGGCGGAGCAGATCCCTGCTGCATGAATTTTAAAAATTATTTTAAAATTAAATATGCTCCCGCAGATGTTTGCATACCTAGTGTAGGATCTTGTCAAACCACCTGCTTCAGTTTTCTTTCAGCCAGATCGGTCCCCGAACCACCAAGGTAGCATATTCCGCCTCTAGTTCGGGAGTCCGATGCGAGTGCCCGGGCTTGGCCTGCTGCCACTACTGTTACCGCGTCCCCACCTCCAGAAATCATCGAGGTGGAGACGGGAGAGGAAGAGAGGGGGGAACAACCATCGGAGATGCGCGCCGCGGCGAGCTCCAACAGGGGCTCAAAGACATCTTCAGCTACTCCCGAGGGCACGACGATGGTCCCGGTGAAGCCAAAAACTGAGGCCCGAATGGCGTCCATCGAGGTGGCGCTAAATTCCTCCGTCACCTAAGACCGTTCCCTGGCCACACGCATGATGGACTTCACCATCCAGTCATGCGACCGGCATGAAAGGGGAGGGAGATCACTGCCGGATGCCATCCTCAGCACCTTCCCTCACCTCTTCACGATAGGATCCTTTCCTTTCTTTTTCTTATCTTTTTTTTTTTGCATGGCTGACATTTTCACCGGTGCAGCTCGGGATGGACCTTTTGCTCATCTGCAACTACTGCTCCCAATGGTCTAGAAGGAAGAATTTGAAGGAGCAAGAGATTACGGCGCCGGTTGCTGAGGCCAGGGAGAAGACTGATAGGACCCAAGCCATGGAGGAAAAGAACAGGGAGTTTAAGGCCGAGGTGGTGAACGTTGAGAGGTGCGTCAAAGACCTTGAAGCATCTCTGGCCCGGGAGAAGGACCGGGTCAAGCGCCGGACTGAGGAGCTCAAGGCTGAGGCGGCCCGGGCAGCGGAGCAGTCTAAGGACCTCCGAGCCCTAAAGGCAGTGCAGGCATGGGCTGCCGCTACTGAAGAGAAGGCTGCAGGGGCGGTAGCCTTGATAGAGGCTGCTGAGGCAGTGCCAAACTTCAAGGCCTCGGTGGAATATACTGACGAGGTCTAGGAGGTGACCACGGACTCGTTCCTCAAAGGCTATGAGTTCTGCCAGTCCTGGGTGGCCTAGCTCTTTCAGGAGCTGAACCTGGATGGGCTCGCCTTCCCAGTGGCTTCGATTGGGATCCTAGATGAAGCCGCAGTTGAAGCGAAGGAGGAAGAACATGCGGTCGCCGCTGAAGCAGCCCCTCTGATGGAAGTCCGAGAGGATGCCGGCGTGCCCCAGTGCCATCTCCGGAAGGAGTCGGTGGGGTAAATTAGGAACTTCTCCATTTTCTTTTTGCTTCTTGTACCCTTTTTTTTCTCTAGACTGCCCGGCTTGTCGGGGATCCCAGGATAATGTAACTCTTCCTTAAATTTCAATGAAGTATTTTTCTTGTTAACCGAGTTCTTCTCTATTTTCCTTTGTGTTCTTGACTGCCTCAACAATCCCTCTTCCTTCTTCTCTACTTTCTCTTTTTTTTTTTCTTTTTTTTTGTAACTACCCATGTACATGTTTTTGTTGTGATGCTTTGTCTCGAGGTACCAAGTTTCGGCCCTTCCTAGCAAAGCTCTGAGTACAGAAGGCGGTTAGGAAGAGAGATGTTGAGTTCTTTGAGTGGTTTATACCATGTCGGAAATCAGGTAGAGGGGCTTCATGCATCTCCTCGAAGCTAGTTGTGTATTCCAGGTTCTTCCTGGTCGGGCCAAGAGCCGATGAACACTTCGAGGAGGCTTGAGTGACCCAAGTGAAACTGTCTCCAAGTGCCTGGAATACAACCGAGCTGGGGGGCTTCTGGAGTCTCCCGACTTCGAGGTGCGGGGCTTCAGGAGTTTCCCGGCTTCGAAGTGCGGGGCTTTCAGAGTTTTCCAGCTTTGAGATGCGGGGCTTCAAGAGTTTCCTGACTTCGAGGTACGGGACTTCAGGAGTTTCTCGGCTTCGTCTGCCAGACCTGGGGTCGGGCAGCAATATTCCTGCAAGGCAAAGACAATTTGCATCAAAATGAAGTATTTCATTAATGAGAGGAGGCCTTATATCATTGGTAGTACATTCTCAAATTGCTGGCATTCCAAGTTCATGGAAACCGGGCGCCATCGAGCTCAGCAAGGTAGTTGGCTCTGTGGGGAAGAGCTTTGACCACCTTATAAGGGCCTTTCCAGTTCAGAAAGAGTTTGCCGCACTCTCGAGGCTGAGAGGCTTCAGCCTGCTGTAGCACCAAATTGCCTGGGTGAAAGATCTTTGGCCTTACCCGCGTGTTGTAGTACCGAGCCACCTGCATCGGTAGGCCACCATCCAGAGTTGAGTAGAAAGCGAGACAGGTTTTCAACTTCATCGTATTACTCTACCCGTAGTATGGGCACACCAAGTTCTACTGGGACTACGATCTCGGTGCTGAAGATGAGGTTGAAAGGTGTCTCATCCATGGCCGTTCGGGGCATTGTGTTGTAGGCCCAAAGGATACTGGGGAGCTCTTCAGCCCACCTGTCCTTGGCCTGGTCCAGTCTGGTTCGGAGTCCTTGGAGGATAGTTCAGTTGGTCACCTCGGCCTCTCTGTTGGTCTGAGGGTGAGCCACCGAGGTGAAGCGATGATAGATATTGAGGCCAGCACAGAACTCTTCGAACTCTCGATTATTGAACTGTCGTCTATTATCAGTGATGATGGTATGGGGGAGCCCAAAGCGGTAGATGATTGACTTCCAAAAGAATTGGCTAACCTTAGTTTCGGTAATCCGTGCTAGTAGCTCTGCCTCCATCCATTTGGTGAAATAATCGATGGCCACTATCAGGAACCTGCGCTATCCGGACGTGGGAGGAAAGGGACCAAGGATGTCCATCCCCCACTGTGAAAATGGCTAGGGGCGGAGAACTGGGAGAGTGGCGTTGCCGGTTGATGCTGTATACAGCCATGGCACTGGCAGCGATTGCACTTCTTCATGAAATTGGCAGCGTCCTCCCTCATAGTCTTCCAGTAATACCCTTGATAGAGGGCTTTATATGCTAATGTCATGCCCCCCATGTGATTCCCATAGAGGTCTTCGTGTATCTCTTGGAGCACGAAGGTCACCTTCGTGGGTCTCAAGCACTTCAGGAGTGGGTAAGAGTAGGACATGCGATAGAGTTGCCCATCCATCAACATGAAGCACGTGGCCTTCTTCTTGATGAGGTTAGCCTCCGTGCGATCTTCTGACAGGATGCCATCGGTGATATACCTGATGTACTGGTCCATCCAACTGGGTTCCGGGATGACCTGCTGGACTTCCCCGGAAACCTCATGGCTTGGGGTTTCGAGGTACTCGATGTGGGCGCACCCCAGTGACGAGTCCGACAGGGTCGCGAGCCTTGAGAGGGTATCGGCGTTAGCATTCTCTCCACGAGGAATGTGAGAGATGCTGAAGTACCGAAAGCTTGCCGTGCTCGAGCGTACCTGCTCCAAGTACTTCATCATCTGGGGATCTTGGGCCTCGAGTTCTTCTAAGACCTACCCGGCCACTAGCTGGGAGTCGGTGAAGACCTTTTGGGAGTAGGTGAGACGGGAAGTCCTGAGTCCCCTCTTCAATGCTAGCATAGCGACTGGCTCATCTAAGTTATAGATCTCTAGTGCGGCAACTTTGAAGCGGGTTACATAGTCTCGCAGGGGTTCATGGTCCTATTGCCTGATGGAGAAGAGACTATCTATCTCTCGTGGCACCTTCCAGCAGGTAGCAAAGTAGACCACAAACTTTCTTTCCAGTTGCGCAAAGGAGTCGATGCTTTCGGGCTCGAGGTGGGTAAACCAGACTCGAGCTGCCTTCCGAAGAGTGGCTGGCAAGGCGATGCAGAAGAGGGCGTTAGTCGCCCCTTGGACTCTCATGAGAGCCTTGTAGCTTTTAAGGTGGTCTAGAGGCTCGGTGGTCCCGTCGTAGGGATCCACCTGTGGCATGCGGAATCGATTCGAGATCAGCTCCTCTTGGATTTCTCGAGAGAAAGGGGGACGGGCGTCATGACCCGCAAGCTCATGGGAGGAGCCCTGCAAGTTTTCAAACTGGCAGGATAGCTCCGCCAGCTTGCGCTCCTGTTCCTCCAGGCACCTTTCAGCCATGCGCCTGATGGCCTCATCAGTGGAACCTTCCACTGAGGCCGACGGAGGAGGTGAAAGTGATAGTTGAGGGGGGTCGCGATGGGGGGCCTTGCCTCGACGGCCTCGGAGGTGCTTAGCAGTGGCCTGCTTGAGGACCGAAGACTGGCTCTCCCCGTCGACTGAACCGATCTACTGTCTCTTCACCGGGATTCGGTAGCTTCCCCGGAGATCTATCGTGGCCCGCGGCAGCGAAGGCCTTTCTTGGAAGGATCGCAGGCTGTCGCGGGATGCGGTGGCTTGGGTCGCAAGGGTCCCTGGCTATTGGTGGGTGGCCAGGGATCAATGTTGATGCTGCAACTATCGCACCGCCGTAGTCAGAACTTGCATCTGCTGGGCGAGCCGGCCAACTGGACATCCGCCGAAGGCGGTTGCGGTGGTGCGGGGGCCTCCCTCTTTGGACTGTGCGGGCCCCCATGAGAGGGGTGTTTCTCGCACGACTGGTGGAGACCTCGCGTGCACATGTCATCACCATGTTTCGGGTGGAGTTACATGTATGGGGATTGGCTTGGATCAGACTGTGTCCTGCCTCCCTTCCTGGCATGCCAATCTATTGCCACCAACACCGCCATGGCCTGTAGCTTGGGGATGACCTCGGATGTTGACCTCGTCACTTGAGAATCAGCTTATGCGCCCGAACCTGCAAAACAAAGGAGACTCGGGCCAGGATCTCGGTGGGGGCACTCCAACGATCAAGTCAGTGACGATCTAGGAGAACAGATCCTTTCCTGTGGGCCTCTTTACTCGGACTCCACACTTGGAGGAGGAGATTTGGTTTGGGAAAGAGAGAGCAGAGCGAGGGTGATAGTGGTGGAGGAGAGCTCGAGCTGTGTGGCTGTGTTCGTCAAGACCCTTCCGATGAGTCCCCTATAGTCCAGAGCGCTCGACCTCTCAGTTGCGCTCCTGTGCGCTAGCCCTTTTCTTGTTTTCTTACCTTGTGTCGAGAACCTTTGGAGAATCCTTTTAGGCCAGGATCCCTCCCAGCAGCTTACCTCGGGATCTTCCCCCTCTACAAGCGTCGAAAGGTCAATGCCTGGTAGTGCTCCGTGCCGTGCACCCAGGTGCCATCCCTATTCGTGATAGGGAGTTATTTCACATGCTCTGACTTCCCATCTGGTCGCCCTACTTTGAAAAATTTGGCAGGACCTCGATCAGGAAAGAGTCGCCCCCTGGATTTGAATCCTCTGGAGTGATTTCCTCTTTTGGGTGGTGCAAGCAGTCTGGCCGGGCACCCTTTCCTATCTGGTGTAAGCAGCAATAGGAGTAATGATGGCATCCTTGGGGGGTGCCCCTCTGTGGTCCTTGGGCTACGATGTGCCGCGCAAGGGAGGTTGCACTGCCCTGTTCCTCGTCGTCGCCCAAGGGAGGTGGCGCTGCCCTGTTCCTACTGCCTCTGAACCTCTCGAAGCACCATGGGCTTTGGCCACGGGGATGGCTTTCAACTGCTAGACCTCCCCTCTGAAGAGAGCTTGGCTCAAGAAGGAGGAGCTTGATTTCGGCCAGTTCGAAGAGGGGGTCTGACGTGGCAACTTCTTCCAACACGGCATCTGACTGCATCTGACAAGGGCTCCATGTCAACGATCCTGCCACATCACTCACCAACAAGGCGGGCCCCTCCATCAAGCCCGCCCTCATCAGCCATGCTTACAGCCCGGAGGTGGCACCAAGATGCTGTCTACTGCGAGATTCATAGCATGGCAACTCCTCACTAACGAGCCAGGCCCATCCCATCAAGCCCGCGCTCATCAATCGAGCTCACAGCCTGGAGGTGGCGGCAGGGCAACCCACCATCTACCGCGTGACTCAGTTCGGCATCCTCACCAACAAAGCGGGTCCCTCCATCAGGCCTGCCCTTATCAACCTCGCTCACAGCCCTGAGGCGGCACCAAGGTGCCATCTACCGCATGACTCACAGCTTGGCTTACCCATAAGTCCGGCGCCCCAAAACCTCATTACTGCGCTCACAGCCCGGAGGCGATACCAAAATGCCATCTATCACATGACTCATAGAATGGCAAATCGAGAAGCTCGATGCCCCCAACCTCGGTCATAGCCCGAAGGTGGCAACAAGGTACCGTCTACCGAATGGCTCACAGCTTGGCTCACCCATAAGTCCGGTGCCCCATAGCCTTATGGCCGTGCTCATAGCCCGGAGTTGGCACTAAGATGCTGTCTACTGCATGACTCACAGCATGGTGAATCGAGAAGCTCGGTGCTCCCGGCCTAACTCACAGCCCAGAGGTGGCGATAGGGCAACCCGCCATCTACCGCGCGACTCACAGTCCAACATCCTTGCCAACAAGCCAGGCCTACTCCATCAGGCCTGCACTTCTCACCGTGCTCATAGCCAGGAGGCGGCAACGGGATGCCGTCTACCACGTGACTCACAGCATGGCAACTCCTTATCAGTGAGCCAGGCCCACTCCATCAGGCCCGGGCTCATCAGCCGAGCTGACAGCCCAGGGGTGGCGGTAGGGCAACCCACCATCTACCGTGTAACTCGCAGTTCGACACTCTCAAGCCGGGTCCGCTCCATCAGGCCCGCACTTTTCAGCCGAGCTCACAATCCTGAGGCGGCGATAGTGCAACCTGCCATCTACCATGAGGCCCACAACCAGGCAATCTTCAAGCCAGGTCCTTCTGAAATACCCGTGCTCAGTCGCCCCGCTCATAGTCTTAAGGTGTAATTAGGATTCCTGGAACCCCGCCATCTACCGCATGACTCACTGTTTGGCACCTATAAGCTGGAAAACTCATGAAACCTTGCATCCACTGCCTTACTCACAGTTCGGAGATATCCATCGGGAAACTTCAAAAGTCCTACCATCTGTCGCTTGACTCACAGCATGGCGAATTGAGCCAGGATATTCTAGAAGCCCCGTATCCAGTTGCCTTGCTTACGGCCCGGGGATGTCGATGGAAAATCCCTGAACTCCCACCATCGGTTGCCTGATGCATGGCTTGGCAAACTGAGGAGACCCCCCAGAAGTGATCCAAGCCGAAGAAAAGAAAAACAGCAAGCAAAGTGGAGAGAGGCCCCCAGCAGCCAGGGAGGTCGTATAGCAGATTCAAGCTCAAAAAAAAAAAAAGAAAAAAAAAGGGACAACGATCGTAAAGGAAAGGATGCCTTCATTGATCAAAAGTCTCTTACATCCTATGGAGGCTCCCGACAAGCTGAAAGACCTCCTGAAATCCTCAGTTACAAAGTAAGAAGAGATAGGCTCAGGCCTCCCTTGCCATCCCTCACTCGACCAATGGGCTAGTACTCCAACTTTGGGCTTCGCCCTCGGGACCGGGTGGAGCATTCCAGTCCCTTCTACTCCAGAAGGCTGATGCCCTTCCTTAAGCGAGCCTACTGGGAAGGAGAACAACAATGCATCCACCTCTACCATGTCATTCTCCTTGGAGTTCACCGATCCTGTGATTCCAAGGGTAGCTGCAGCAGCTCCGCGTCAGAATACTCCTGTCAGCACCATAATGGCCGTGGCCCTTTCAGCAGTGACCACGATCGAGGCCACCACCTCCTCCTGTAAGATCTCCGATCTTGTGAACCAGGAGGTGGCTCCAAATGCCCCCTATCTTTGAGGCAGCCTCTTTCTCTACCCCAGTTGCACGACCAGAGGCTCTCCCCTTTTACATCCTTGGGGGAAGCTTCGAGCTCGGTGGATTTCTTCTCCGAACCAGACACCCTTGCCATGATGCTGGCCGGTTGATCCTAGAGAGCCTTCATTTGGCCCTCCGGGTCTCGGGCTGAAATCCTGAAATCTACTAAGAGCCCTCCCTCGGCACAGGCCGAAGGTGAGGGATCGAAGAAGGAGAACATGGAGGCCAACACAGGAACAAGGAGGGGGCTGAAGAGGAGGAAGAAAGCTTTGCGAAACCATGGAAGCCTGTGCCCGAAGGCCTTTTAAAAGTTACATAGCCAATCGGAGGCCACCACGTGTCGGCACCGGGTGCCCCTAGACGCTTCGGTTCACGGAATGGACTACATAGCCAATCGGAGGCCACCACGTGTCGGCACCAGGTGCCCCTTGAAGCTTCGGTTCATGAAATGGACACCTTAATCTAGCCAGGGCATTGATGATCCCTCTGTTGGAAGACTGAGCACATCGCCCCATTAATGCAAAGGTGCAGTCTTCGAGGCATGGCCAGTCGAAGTATTGATGGCGCAGAAGGCACATCCCTCCACGTCAGCATGGTCGTTACTCCCATCGCTCCGAGCGACGCTTCGTTTCCCAGGCTTGGGAGTGGGGGCATCTGATGTGGCAACATCTGCTGATGTGGACCCTACACAACTACCAGCCAATAGCCACATGGGTGTGGACTGCCACCTGGATGTAGCTCCCGGCCGGGGTCGAGCTCATAAAGCGAGCCCTCCTGTCGAGGCCAGCTCCCAGCCGGGGTCGAACTCATAGGGTGAGCCCTCCGTTTGAGGTCAGCTCTAGGCCGGGGTCGTGCTCACGCTGTCGAGCCTGCCGATGTCAGCTCCCAACTGGGGTCGAGCTCACAGGATGAGCCCTCCGTCTGAGGTCAGCTCCCGGCCGGGGTCGTGCTCACGTTGTCGAAGGCAGACCTCCCAAATGGAGGTCCTTCCCTGCCATACGAAGGCCAGAATTTTCACCAGTGGTGAAGGAGGGAAAGATCAATACAAATTCAAACCATGGCATGGAGGTCCCTGTCCACCGTAACCTCCGGAAGGTGGTGCATGCCCTGCCACCAACGCCAGCTCTACAACATGCCGCCAGCATGCTCTGCACAAGGTAAGCCCCGTCAGACCCAGGGCCCTATAACGTGCCACTACGTCCACTGTCATACAGCCAGAGGATGCTGACTCACATGGTGCGGGACCCAAAGTTCTCCTATAAGGAGAACCCTGTCAAAGCCATGGGCCCTGCGACGCTCGAACGGTCCCTCTAGGAATGGAAACTTCCCGCCATGGCACGGGGCTCAATGGTAGAGCGCCTGCCCCTTTTAAGAAAAAAGACACCCCCAACAGAAGGGGACTCTCCTCCTCAAAAGGAGGGGACCGGGAGGGAGAAAGAAGGAGAAGCCGCAAGCAGCGGCAAGTCCCTTCGGAGAAGACTCCGCGAGAGGGCACACAAAGAAGGACACTAGGATGCAGCCAGAAAATATGAGGAAAGTAAGTAAGAAGGTAAGTGAGCAGGAGGGGGAGAGAGGTAAGCTAGCAGTCAAAAGCTCAACGGCCAAGGGACTGGTCAGAGAGATCCTCCCCGTCCCTCGCTCTCCATTCCCTTTTTTCTTTTGCTATTTGATCATTATCATCTTGTCACCCTCTGGGATGAGGGAGTCTCCCAAGTTCTTCGTCTCAGAGGTTATGTTCCCCTCGATCGTCCCATGACTTGATCGTCGAAGTGTTCTCGCCGAAATCCCCGACCCGGGTCTTCTCTGTTTTGCAGGCTGATCGGACCAAAGAGCCGACCCTCGAAGAGGAGGGAACGCTTCCGATGGGAAGAGGCACCCGACGCAGCAGCGATGCGCTGGAGCTACAGGCCACGACGATCCAGGCCGCAACAAATATAATAATATCTTAATATATAATAATATATTTTTATATTTTATTTTTTATTGTATAATATTTTATTACTATGTTATTACATTCAAAATATTTTTTATTTAATTATTAAATATATAACTATATATTTCAAAGTATTTTATAAATGTGATTACTCAATAATGAATATCTTTTTATACAAACTCTATTTTCAAAAATTTTACTTCCTAAAAGCCCTATTTTCCAAAGCTCTAAAAATCCTATTATCAACAACAATTTCAAATAAAATTTTTAATCTATAGGCGGACGATGGATGATGCGACTTTTTTTTTTGGGTAGATCATTCAGTCGAAGATGTAAATCCCAGGATGGGATAAGGCCAAGACTGAGACAGCGTTTGGTTAGCGAATAAATGCCCATAAATGCTGAATAAGGGATTTATTTAACTAAACATGAATAATTCCCCATAAATTCTTATTCATCTCTAATCAACATAATTTTATTTCAATTAATGATAAATAATCATGTTAATTTATGTAAATCGATTCCAGGTACAACGGAATTATTCAAACTTCTAGAATGGCTTTAATTCATCTCAAACTGTGAAAAAGTTAGCAGTTATTCATTAATTGCAAGTCATCTAACCAAAAAGCATTTGCAGCTATTCCAATTTATTCAGAGATTCCGCTCAAAAAATTTACAGGTTTAGTCATATAAGAACAAAATAAAGTTGAATTTGGAGAAACACAGAGAAATAAAGTATCTTATTCGCAGATTTGTGAACCAAAGATAGTCTAAGAGTGTTATCACCAAGCACATGCTAATGTATGTGATAAGAATGCAAGATAGATAGTTGTGATCAAATTGTTTTGAAAAAAATACATGTGATAGACAAAAAAAAAAAAGATTTAAAACAAAAGCATTATTCCCACAGATATCGAGGAAAAATGGGGAGGGAGGGAGGGAACTCATCGAAATTCAATCATGATAAGATTAGGTGTAGATTGGTGCATAACATCTTATTTCAAGTATTCCCCAACATTGTCTAAACCATTACAATTATACCATGCTATATTATACATCAAAAGCATGGTGAATTCTTGAACTGTAGTAGATAAATGATGCTTCTAGATTGATCACAAGCTAACTTGGCAACCTGGCTTCTCAACGACAAACAAATCCTATGGCACAATTATGTTCATGAACTTCCTCTTAGCAAAAGCCAACCACCACTTATTAGGAGTGCCATTAGGTCTATAAGCACAGCTTAGTAGTCTTCCACTAGTCTCTTCTCTTATCTGCTTCAGATAGTTCCTGAACATTTCTGCAATTCCACAATAAACATAAGTTTCGTAATACTTTATATGTACCAAGATAATCAAGAAATTCTTCAAATTCAAGGTATTTTTTTATGAAAACTTTAAAAAAAAACAAAGTCAGGTGCTTGGAACTTACATCAAAAGATTAAGTATAGACTTTCATGTTAAGATACCAAAAGACTTGAAAACATACCTGCTTCTTTCTGAGATTGGGAGGGGCAAATAGACCAGGAAAAGGAAATCCTGGCTCTCCAGGCACAGGGACTTTTTCAAGGCCTAAATTAATGATTGCCTTGGTCCCTACAGCCAGCGTTCTGCAACCCTCCAGCCGCTTCAAGGCCACATTGATGTAAAGTGTCAAGTATATAAGCAGCTTGTCAGCTGCGCTTTTAATGTCGAAGTTCCTAAAGAAAACATTGGCTCGAAAGAAAGTAATTGCTTCATCTACGATGTCAATCTTGTCTGCAATCACGTTGGTGCCAATTGGTAACAAAAGAAATAATTATTGGGTAAAGGAAACAGGAAACCATGTAAAGAGATGAGCACTTGAGGGAAACCTGGATCTGAGAGTGGAGCAGGACCCTTGATGTGACTTTTTAATGGAAGAAGAGGGCACCCACAAGCTTTGGTGATACCCTCTTCATCAACAAAACTAGAGTGATAGACCTGTCAATTGTGATGCCAACACTGTTGTCAGTGTTTACCAAGCATCAACAATAAATAGAATTTGTTCGCAGCATGGAGCATAGATGAAATTAGTGCATGAATCGAAAAATGACGTAAATATGGATAGCTGATGACCAGTAGTCTATCTAATCATTCAACTGATTTTGTAGTTGATCTAGCATTCCAGCATGCTTGTGCACTAAACAGCATATCTAAACAGGTTTGATGCTTAGGTATGCCAGCAGGATGCAAAAAGGGTCCATAACCAAATTCATGTATAGAATCCTCCAATTTGTTCTTTGCAAGCTTGGGTTATTGGCCAAGAGTTCTGCCCAAAGAGTTCAAATAGAACCTTAAGAGCAACTGGAAAAAGGAGTGTGGACATAGGGCAGCCTAATTAACTCAGAAGTGCAAAGTCAATGACACATCAACTTCAGCTAGTGGGAGCCAATATACCTTACAGGTTTGTTCCGCTAGTTTATAGAATCATCAGACAAAAAAGAACTCTACTCGTCGTCTACGTAGCGGGCTGCCAAAATGTTGTTAGGTATGGGGAACAAACACATAAGAATCTTTCAGAACGAAAAACTTGCTGAAACCAAAACTCAATATAAGAACCTTTGAAAAGATAATGTAGTGGATTAGCCAAGAAGAAGAAGTCCAAGAGATTGACAGTGTGCAAGTTAAGTTCACCTAATGGTGCAATTCTACTAAGGAAACTATGATGAGCCTTATCACTTCACGTCGAAAGATTATCACATCTTCATAAAAAAAACTGAAGATAGAGAAGGATGTCTTAAAAAGAACAATGTAAATAAAATAAAGATGCACATCTATAAGTAGGTTTTTGGCATAAACAGGTTTAGGTCATGAACCAGTTGACCCAATGTAAACCATTTATTAAATCGATTGGGTTCAATTTAAGAGTTCTAACCCATTTCAACTTGTTTAATAGTTTGGTCAAGTTGAGATAGTTGCAACCCCAACCATTTAAGATACATTCAATCCATTTAAACCATTTAAGATCCAACTAAAGCCCGTTTAACCTGTTTAACCTGATCCAACTTGTTTATTAAACAGCTTATGCAGTTCAAGTTGGGTTACCTATTTAATAAAGGGGTCAAGTTCGAGGTAAACAAGTATCCTATTTGACCCACATCCAACCTAACAAAACCCACCCATTGCCACCCCTATTCTTGGTCATAAGGTCAAAAAGAAGAGAGTAACCAAAGACGACTGCAACATATAATGTGAAAGTATTTGAATAATAACTTTAATTATCAAGGAAATAGATTTAAATAAGCAAAGGAAAAAAACACATCATACAAAGCCTAGAGTTAAAGCAATAGATGACAAAAGTTAGGACAACAAAACATAGTGGATAAGCCCAAAGGAGGGGCCTGGTTCAACTTGCATGGTTGGAAAAGAAGAGTTAGCAACCAAAGAAGACCAAGCAGGTAATGTAAAAGAGGCACTAGCTCCAGTGTCATAGAAACAGACAACGCTTGTTAGAGGTGGGTCTAGATTGACAGGATCAAGGTTGTTCTTTATGGTTAGGATTTAGAAAAAGATGAAGTAACATTTCACTAAATCATCATCATGACACACATGCACACACCTTTTACTTATAGTTTGTGATTGTAATTTGTAATTTATTCAGCAAGATCATAAATGGTAAACTAGAATGTAATTGCTTAAGAAAAAGAAAAAAGTGAACCACAACTACTGGTGTAACCAACTAAAAATTCTTAGGAAATCAACTCTGTATGCAGTATGATAGCATCACCACTAAATAAATAACTCAATCAACCAGCCCATGATTTGTACTTCTCTATATCTCCATTTCTTAGTTCCATCATCATCTAAAGCCAATAAGCCATATGGCTCTCCTCCGAGAATTTCAAAAAGTTAAAGCCTTAATTATTTCTCCTTCCATAATGTTGTCTTTTGTGTTAAGTTACCAGCCCATCATACTTGAAATGCTCCATGACATCATTCAGAATTCCATCATCAATGTCACTAGCTGCAATGACCTAAAAGATGTTTGTGCATCCATGTTTGTGTGCCTGTAGAAGCTAGCCCCTAGTTACAATTTACAAGCCACATATGCTCTTCAATACTTTCAAAATGGTAAATAATATAATATCGATAACCTCATGAAAATTATCCATGCCATATCCAAGTGTGGGCAATTACCATGGTACAAATCTATGCAATCATACAGCAAGAATCATCAATTCCACATCAACAAATTGTAAAGTCTTTGATCTCAGATGAATGTTTCTTAGCCATTTTGCCATGCTTTTCAAAAATTTAACCAAATTGCTGTTGCAACATATAGGCAACATTACGGTAGATAAGAACAGATTTTAGCTAAAGTAAACTTAGTGAACCTCAAACTTTTAAAAAAATGGTGGAAAAGCTTACTTCCACTGACCAAACCTTAATGCACCATCTATGTAGATAAACATATATATCCGGACCTCTTAAAACACCCAACCCCCATTTTCTTTCATGCTTTGGCTTAAATACCACATAAATGCTGGCCTGCTCAGATCATATCATAAAGGCCATTTTCTGACAACAATTATAAAACTAGCACCAAAATCTCCTAATCTGCCCAACTACTTCACTTATTTCTCCTAAAACTGCCTAAGACTCTTTGTTTCAAACCTCTCCAATGATTTACAAGATACAACTTCTGATCAATGTTCCACTTAACTGGGGAATCAGTACCTCAAACAGATTCCTTTAAATTGGAGGCGAACCAAAGAGTTGAGAGTGAATTCAACTCGGGAAATACCACATCCATTGTTTAGGCCTCTTTCCTGCCAAGCATCATAGTAGACCATGTGAAGCTACAAATAAGGCATTCAGCATACTCTTTGAATCAACAGAATTAGGGAGATCATGACAATTAGCTATGCCATTACAATAATGCTCTTCACTATCTTGTCACATGGAGTAAATGGGTCATCTGAAAAAATAGAATGGAGTGCCTTGAACTCAAGCAGAAATAACATCCCTTCACATCCTTGGCAATTCAAGCACCAATTGTATGCCTTGAACTGCCAATGGAGCTTCTGAAACAAACCTCTACTGTTTCAAAAGCCTCATGTCACAATATATCAATAGCACAAAGAATTTTCCTTCACCAGAAAGCAAGGTTTGTAAATCCAATATCTCAGCTTCTCAGTAAGCAATTTGTACCAAGATAAACCAAGAATATACTTTATCTTAGTCAATATGGAATGTTGGAGAAAATTTTTAAAGTAGCAAGATACCTAAATCCTTTTGCCAATGTATGACAATCTAGACATCATGATGTCAGCTAATATAGTAAATACAAAAGAATTTGCTTTTAGTCATTGAATTTAATATCCAGCAATTTAAAAACATATCTCATAATATAGTCAAAAAGATATTACAATATCTTTGGAATATATTAATTTCATGTCGATTGATTTCTCAGCATATATTTCCATCAAAAAAGATTTCTCAACATATATTACTTTCTACCAGCCAAGGAAATATGATTCAACATTTTATCATATTGCATTGGTGAGTGTCTGATGCTGATATAAATCCATATCAAGTCCGGAATGAAAAAGCATGCCTAAAAGGTAATTCTGCTGCACCTGACATGTCTACTCAAGCCTTCAATATGAAGGTTCCTATGATACTCCTTAACTCACAGGTACACAAGTATATGACAAACATGCATAGACATGTACATTATAATCGGCCCATGAATCTTCATGGTGTCTGAAATGTATCCTCCATAAATTGCATAAAACATGATTACTGATTAAAAAAACTTATTGATCTCATCAAATCGTAGTAGGATGAATAGAATATACTAAGTTCCAAATCACTCTTCACCCTTGAGGTCCAACCACAACCTGCCAAATTCATTCAAATATCTGGAAAAATCATACTACCATGAAGATGAAATCTACTCCGGCTACATTCTCTTTAAGCTTCCATGGGTATTACCATGCTCTACTACTAATTCATTATCCTGTCTCATGTAAACACAAGCTCCATCATATAGAATCATTCCACTTTCAAATGAGATGATGTTTATTCTGGCTTGCCCTCTTGAGATTCTTAAAAGTCAAATCAGTTTTATGATATCCATTTTGAATAATAAAGCCTCTGTTCCCCATATATAAGGAATAAAAATCATTTTGAACAGCACACTAAAGTCGAAGATTGTGAGCAAGAAGGTAAACAACAGCTTGTTTGCAAGGCATGGTATCTCTTTTTGACTCCTAAGGTCCATATGAAATATATGTGATGCAGTTAGTGAAATAAGATGATCTGTTGTCGAAAATTTCTAGATATGAATTCTAAAACAAAGCCTTAGGTCTCACATCTTGCACATCTTAACATGCCATCCTTATCAGTTATCCTTCATTTTGTCCTCATCAAGATATTCAATTATTCTAAAAAAATGTCATCAACAAAAGAAAGAAAAAGAAAAACTGCAATTGTAATATAATATTTCGCTAAAGAAGTTTTAGTACACAGAGTTCCTCATTTGAGAGACTTGATAATTATGACTCTTCATTGTTCAGAAATGACTATAGACAAGAATATCATCAAATGAAACAACTTCTCTATGAATGGGTCGAGCACCTGATTCATCAACAACAAAAAGATGCTCAGGGCATTCATGAGATCACTGGTCATGACAAATAATACTACATTCACATGTCTCAAAAGCAAACTTTCATATGTTTCCAAAAAAATCTTCGATATCAGTATGTTCACATTTTTCTGGGTACATTGCCCTTACAAACAATTATCTACAGTTGCCGTTGTGCTGCAATCCCATCTTCCTTGGAACTTGTCTGATAGAAAGGTAGCTCGCCCTCCTAATCTCCTTTGATCTTGGTTCTTCAAGTCCAATCTTAATACAAGCATCTTGGTAGCTTGAAAATCTCAAAAAGCAACAAATCTCCGAAGCCAGTCCCATAAGCTACTGTCTATAATGTGCTTCACAAGCAAGGATACCAATCAGCTTCCCAATTAAAGCTCTCTTGTCCCTCTTTCTGCTACCCATTCCAATATCAATAATTCAGCACAAGAAAAACCAACACAAAATATTGCAATACCATAAAAAGAAACCAGATTCAACCACCAAAACAGAAACAAGGGAGATCCTTATCAATTTATTTCATACGAAATCGTGGCAATCAAGAAAAAAAAAGTAGCTTGACATGAATCATCAATCAGTCAATTGTATTGTTTTTGAACCAACCGATTTCATCATTCACATCTAGATCGAGGGCAAACACGTCAGCGATTGGATGGTGTGGCCCCAAATTACTGAATTACAACAAAACATTTGATTTTACATACTCCGACATCAAGCATTGGCCCTAATTAATTGAATAAAACGAACAAGAAAATGGAATTAATTTATTCCCCAAATCACTGAGAGCTAAGAGAGGAGAAGTACCATTTTCTTCTGTCCTTAGCTTGGGGCTTCGCAAGATCCAGAGAGGGCGGTAAGAAATCTACGGTGGACGTGGAAAATACAGAAGAAATGGGGGAGAATTCCGGAAGAAAAGGGGCGGGGCTTCCCTTCTTCGGATCTCCCGAGGTGGGACTTCCTGAGATATAATGTGCTTCAGGAACAATTTTGACCAACCACCAGGGAAAAGGATCCAAGATAAATTTTGCTTATCCAATATCCGTCACCTGTCAGCGAACCTGTCCAGGGCGCGGATCCTTTGCGGTGCAAACATTGCACCGCAAGATACCGTACAGGCACGATGAAAGCTACGTGAAAAGAAAAAAACTCAAATGGTAGAAAAAGAAGCCTTTAGACTCAAATGGTAGGAAAAGAATCCCTTTAGATCTAATTTAATGATTTTTTTTATTAAAACTTGCTTCCCTTAAAGTTCATTCTTCTCTCCTCTCCTCTCCTCTCCTGTTAAAATAAATTTATAGATAAATTATATATATAGTCCTTAAATTAATCATATTTTTTATATAATTCTTAAATTATAGAATCTTAATTTTTTATTTTCAAAGTTCTGAACTATTTTAATATTATCTTCATTCATTTTTGGTGACTTTCTCTCACTAAAAATCATATTTGGTATTATCGATGCATATGTAGTTGGTTTAACTTAAATAGATGGCACCGACGATGAGCTAGAAATAAAAAAGTTTAAAAAATTTGATGATGTGACTATCTGGTAATGATTCGATTTTCTTCTAAATGGACGGTGTCGTTCCATTCTTCGAACAATTTTTCATGTCTCTGTCCTAATTTTCCAAGACCGCTCCTCCAATTCTCCTCTTCTCGAAAAATATTCTTCTTCACCTCTTCAAAGAGGACCATCAATTATCTTCCTAGTTCAACCTAATCGGATGCTGGTCTGTGTATTATGTGAATCCTTGTCGGTATTCTTTTTTTCCCAAATTTGATATTCATTCTGCATTTGGAGGTCACGTAGGTGCCTTTTCTCATCAAATGAAGGTTTGTATCCATGTTAGTATAGGTTTATAGGATGCATGTTTGTATTTGGCTTTGTAAAAGCCATGAAGGTAGTTAGTAGAGGATGATACTTGATCACGAGCCTGTGCTAAATATTGCTTTCGTTTGTCTGTAGTTGTGCCCTAGAGTTTAGATATGGTTATCGATTATTTTTCTATCACATTTCATTATGGTGGCAAATTCATATTCAGACCTACAGTATAGTATGTTAGAGGGCAAATTTTATATATGATAATGTTGGTCTTGATATAATATCTATTCTAAAGTTATGTTATCGGATCGATGCCCCTAATCATTCTTACAAAAGGAACGTCCATATTATAAGAGACCGATTTTCTCTCTTAAACCAGCAGCGAAGCAACCCCGGCACTCGAGTCAACTCCCCGCCGACCCCCGCAAGAGCTATCCAGGTACTAAACCTCGAGTCGACTTGCTGGAGACGAGCACCACAGCACCAACCAAGGGATGTTGACGTGGCACCAGACCCGCCTTATCGGTGGCACCCACATCCCCGTGGGCCCAGACCCTACATCCGGATGAACCACGAGGATGCGAGTTGGCCCAGCCAACAATCCCCCCTAGCGAAATGACCGAGTTTTTTTTCCTACGGAGACTCGAACCCGAGACCTCGGCTCTGATACCAGTTGTCGGATCGATGCCCCTAACCATTCTTACAAAAGGAACGTCCCTATTATAAGAGGCCGATTTATCTCTCTTAAACCAGCAGCGCAGCAACCCCGGGCACTCGAGTCGACTCCCCGCCGACCCCCGCAAGAGCTACCCAGGGTACTAAACCTCGAGTCGGCTCGCTGGAGACGAGCACCACAGCACCAACCAAGGGACGTTGACGTGGCACCAGACCCGCCTTACCGGTGGCACCCACATCCCCGTGGGCCCAGACCCTACATTCGGACGAACCATGAGGGTGCGAGCTGGTCCAGCCAATAGAGGGCATGTTAGAGAATATTGGGGTTTCTAACTTCTCTTAATTTTACTATGCCAAGCTAGGAAAAGATCTAAATAATGGCTTAAAATTTATCTTTGGAGATCAAGATATTAGAGATAATTTCAGACATTTCAATAGATAGGATGATACATGTTTATATTGAACATGGAGATGAAGGTGACGGTGGTCATCAGGGGGCTATGTTGGAGATGGAACCAGAGCAACAAGCTGAACTGTAGCCTTGTTCAACTAAAGAGCCTTTGCTAAATATAGAGTGTATACCCATTCATAGACTTAACCAAGATGTTGGGAAGGTAGACAATAAAAGTTCAACCGAAAGAAGTATTACTTTATAGATGATCTATAAGATAGTGATTATGTTGGAATTGATGCTGAAGAGCCCGGAGAAGGTGCTGCAAAGACTGAAGACAGTGAAAACTAGCAAGATGTTTTCTCAGAATATGCAAAGTCCGAGGAATTGGTTTCATGGGATTCATCAGATGAGGAGTGTGGACCTACTTTTGATGTATTCAAGAAAGAAACTGATATAGTAAATATGCAATTTAAGTTAGGTATGAAATTCAAGATTTTTGAGATGCTTAAAAGAGCAATAAGAGAGCATGCAATAACTGGAGGACACATGTGAAGTTGGTGAAAAATGACAAGTTTAAGGTGAGAGTCGTATGTCAAGATAATTGCAACTGTATACTTGATTGATGTAGAATGGTTCAACAGTACAGATTAAATATGTTATGGTGAACACACTTGCTTTAGAAAGGTATGTAATAGAAACATGAAATCTACTTTCCTAGCCAAAAGTACCTGGAAAGGTTCAAGAGTCAGCAATCTTAGAAGCCTAGTGAGGTGGTTATGCAGGTTTGGCAAGATTTTAATATACTAGGCAAAGAGGAAGGCTATGGAGATTATACAAGGATATATTATTGAATAGTATAGTAGGTTATGGGATTATGCTAAGAAAATTAGAAGGACAAATGATGGTAGTATGGTAAAGATGCTTGTTGATACATAAGAGCTGAGTGGTGAAGCAATCTTCAAGAGATTTTATGCCTGCTTTGTTATTCTTAAACAGATTTTCTGGTTGGCTGTAGACTTCTAATTGTCCTAGATGCTTGTCATCTCAAAGGGACATATTTAGAACAATTAATGGCTACAGTTGCAATTGATGGAAATTGTTATAACCACCATGCACATGTGTGGACTTGAGGACACTAGTGAAGAAGCTCTCCATAAAATTCCATGTCAATTGGAATTTGTTTGGGCAGCCAACAATCAAGCCCTTGTTACTGCATACTAGAAAACCTGCTGCAGCTATCTAGTTTGTGTCTCCCCACTTCTATGGACCTAGGATGCACCTCTAGATCTGAAATTCATGCCCTAACACCCTAGGAACCAGGGCAGGGGGTGTGGATGCTTGGTGCTTGGAGATTTGGATGAAATCATTGGAGGAGTCCCAATTCGATAGGGACTTCATGGTAACTTTTTAGCACAATAGTCTTTACCAGTACTCATCTTCCTTCACACCCTATCTCTAATTTTTGGACATGGAACATCTTTCTAATCAATGCACAACCTCTCCTGATCTTTCCTAAGATTTGGTGAACTTGGACATCCAAGATCTAAGTATGATCATGCTAGAAGAGAGACTCCCAAGCGGATGGGAGTCTCTTTTAGACCTTCTAGCACCAGCACTCAACTTTCCATCGCATGTGAACTTCCTTAGACAGTAATTTACTATGCCTTCCTAATATAAAGTTCCACCTTTAGATGCTACAAGCCTTCCTAGAAAATAGGGATGAGGTGTGAATCCTTGTAGCATAAGAGAAGAGAGAATAACTAAGGAGCGCATACCTTCTTATAATACTACATGCCCCCTTTTGGAAAAGGGAGGCCGCACGTAAAGCCTCCTCTACTCACTGCCTTGGATAGCATGAAAACTAGGAGAGAGAAAGAGAAGAGTTAGGGAGAAACTAGGTTTAATTTCTTGATACTTATGTTCATGATATGCCTTTTTTATAGACTAAAAGGGCCCTCCTAATCTAACTAGGAATATAACTCATGAACTTAACATGACTCAAACTTTTTTAAGGCTAGTTTAATTAGGAGAGCACTCATCCAAATCCATGTACACCCATGACTTGACTCACTCTCACACCCACTTAGATCCAAACCCAAACCAATATGGATTAGCCCTCTCAAGATCTAAAATCCTGGATTTCGAGCCTATGAAGGATCCAACCTCCATCCTAGACCAAATCAGTCTTGCCCTAGGATCTAAATCGATCCTAGACTCCTAGGAGTCATCATCATGACTCCTCTCTTGGCTTTCCAAGTCTTAAGAGTACCATATCTATGCCAATAATCTCAACCTTGGTGCCTACAAGTCTTGGCATGCTCCACGAAGTATTTACACCAACTTGCTATTGCTATACTATTGTTGCATATCCTGGTAGTTTCCTATGCAAACTCCAATGCCAATACCAATCCTTTCAACCCTGAAGATTTTTGAGATGACTATCTTCACTTGAGTTGAAGATCCTTGTTTGTATTTAGGCACCTTCCTATGTCATGTAGGCGTCTTCCTCTTCTACACCTATACCAATTGTCGCTTCAGCTTCTCCTGGAGGGATTGCAACTTACATGTCCTGCATCGAACCCATCTATCTCTCCTAGAATTTGCCTTAACCTCCACATAGGTCTTTGGATCCTCTCTTGCTGCAACCAAATCATCTGATATGGTCTCCTTAGAGCCACGCCTCTTTAGTACCTGCATATCCTGCATCGATCGGTACAGTGCGTTATCACTGCTGGTACTGGAATCTGGCACTTTTTCCTACATCTCTTGGCTCTGAACCTGTGCCAAGCCTCCCTCCACCTGTGGAGGCACCTCTAGCCGATGCTCCACTTGAATGATGGCTCATCCTGGTGCTCTATAGAATAGGTGCAGATTTTAGCAACAAGAAACAAAATTGTAGTAGCCTTCTTCCTCCCTTCTCGAATACCTTTCCTTGCTTCCTGTCCTCGAAACTTGATCTCTGGAGACTCCTCTCCTTACCTCCTATCTCACATAGGAGTTTCACTAGATTCTAAAAACCTAGAACCAATAGAGACAGCAAAAAATGTCTTGTTATCAAATTCTATTTTGAACAGAATTTCTACAGTGCCCTACTTTCCCTTCTTGCTTACCTGGCTTTGACACCAGTTATTATTACTACCATAATCTTGTGTGACCTGAGGACACTGGTGAGGAAGCTCTCTACAAAATTTTACATTGATTGAAGGTTTGTTTGAGCAACCAATGATCAAGTCCTATGCATTGTGTACTAGAAAACTTGCTGCATTGACCTAGTTTGCATATCCCCACTTCCACAGACTTGAGACACATCTCCAATTTGAAATTCATGCCCTAACACCCTAGGAATCAAGGCTAAGGGTGTGGATGCTTAGGACTTGGAGATCTGGATGAAATCCTTAGATAAGGAGTCCCAATTCGACAAGTACTTCATGGTAGCTTTTCAACATAGCAGCCTTTGTCTATGCTCGTCTCGCTTCATGCCCTACATCTGATTTTTTGACATGAAACCTCTTCCCGATTAGTGTAAAACCTCTCCTTATTTTTTTAAAAATTTGGAGAACTTGGACATCTAAGATCTGGGCAAATCACACTAGGAGAGAGACACCCAAGTGAATGGAAGTCTCTCTTAGACCCCCTAGTGCTGGTACTCAACTTTCCATCACGTATGAATTTCTTTGGATACTAATTTATTATGCCTTCAGATCTAAAGTTCCTCCTTCAGATGCCACATGCCTTTCTAGGAAATAGGGATAAGGCATGAATCTTTGTAGCATGAGAGGAGAGAGAATACTTGAGGAGCACATACCTTTTTGTGATACTGCATGCCCCCCTTTTGGGAAAGGGGGCACGCGTGAAGCCTCCACTACTTGCTGTATTGGGTGGCATGAAAATCAAGGAGAGAGGGAGAGAAGAGTTAGGAAAAAGTTAGGTTTGATTCCTTAATCATTAGGTTACATGATATGTTCCTTTTATAGACCAAAAAGGCCCTCCTAGTCCAGCTAGGAACATAACTCATAAACCTTACCTAACTCAAACTTCTTTCAAGGCTAATTCAATTATGAGAGCACTCACCCAAGCCCATGTATATATATGACTTGACCACTCTCACACCCACTTGGATCCAAACTCAATTCAACATGGATTAGCTCCCTCAAGACCTAAAATCTTGGATCTCGAGTCCATAAAGGACCGAACCTCTATCCTAAGACCAAATTGGTCCTAGCCCTAGGACTTATCAAAAGATAATTAGAGTTGATTCTTGGAGCTTCTTCAACTTAATATTGGCTCATACAGGAACAGAAGTTGGACATTCATTACTGACTAATAGAAGGAACATCTAGGATTTATCATTCTATATAAGATGCTAATCATGATTCATATTAGTATGATAATCATGTTTCATATTAGTATGGTAATAATGTTTCATGATCATGGTAGGGCTTACTGTCTATATTTGATGATCTACTTTCCGGGGCCAATCATAAATTTTGTGTACAGCATTTATTTGCCAACTTCAATATAAAATTCAAGGATTTGATACTGAAGGATGTTCTTTGAAATATAGCAAGGGCTACAACCCAATCAGACTTTAAACATCATGTTCATGTAATAAAACAAATTGATCCTGCTGTATACCAATGGCTAATGGCTATTCCTATCAGATTTGGTCCAGACATGCAGTTAGAGTTGGCCAAGATATGATATACTCCTAAATAATCTATCTAAGATATTCAATTCTTACATACTACATTCAAGGGATAAACCTATTATACAAATGCTATGATGTGCAAGGTCGTGATAACAAGGATAATCAAAAAGAGGGAACTAATGCTGAAATGTGATTGCCCAATCTATCCAAAGATCATGAATAAACTGGAAAAGATTAAAGAAGTCTAATGATACTATCTTACTACGTAGGCTGGTGATAGTAGATATGAAGTTGAACAAAGTATTAATAAATATGTTGTGGACTTGGATAAGTATGAATGTAGCTATTTCAGTTAGTAGTTGACTGGTATATCTTGTACCCATGCCATATAATGTATTTATTTTTTGAAAAAGAAGTCTGAAGAGTTTTACATTCTTACTTTCATAAGAAAACATATCTAAGAATGTATTCTCATGCATTTTCTCCAACTACTTAATGGTCAGAACATATGGCCTAAGACTAACTTAGTCCCTCCACTACCTCCTGTAATAAGGAGATCACCTGGTAGGCCAAAAAGAAAATAAAAAAGAGATGTAGATGAAACATAAATCCCACTCATGGTAGATTAAGAAAGATAGATACAATAATAAGGTGTGGGAATATTATTTGATAGGACATAATTCAAGGACATGTAGAAGGTAACTGGTGGGAGATAATCCAAGATAAAGGCAACGAACCACTGGTACCTCTGCTACAACACATGAAAGCCAAGGTAGTCAAAAGCAGAGGAGTAGTAGGGAATTCATGGGATTCAGATTTGCATCACAGTGTCAGGCACACAAGTATGTCAATAACCATTCAGTATTTAATTTACCAATCAAATTTAGCACTAACTATTTGATCATGCTATCTTAAAAGGATCTTCATCTGCTATGAATGAGACAGCACAAGTGGGTGGTGCTGCTGCAAAGGCCATGTTCATGATGCCGAGAAAGGTTGTGCCAGAAAAAAAATTGCTGATAGACGGGTAGTAGGCAGAGCTTGATCTGTAGGTGTTGCTAAAAGGATTAGTTCTACTATTGATAGAGCTAGATCAATATATGGTAGAGCTAGATCTGCTACTGCTAGAGCTGGATCAGCTATTCTAAAGATTACATGTTTTGCTGGAAGAGCTGGATCAGTTATTGCGAGGGCTACAACTTCTACTAGAAGGATTGAATCTATGGTTGAGAGGGGTGGATCTATTGTTGGGAGACTTCAGCTTCTGCAAGAGGTGCTTCACTTCGCTTCTGTGAGAGGTTCTTCAGCTTCATTTTCTATGAGAGCTATTAGGAGGGCATCCTCTACTATTGAAAGAGGCATATCTGCTAGAAGGGCTGAAGTTAGGGGTGAGAGATATAAATTTGTTCTAGTTGGGAGAGCTGTAAGGGATAGGTCTAAACCTACTCCAACTACTGGTATATGATCTTTTAATAGATATATGTAATATTAGTTTTAGGACTTATTCACTATGTGTTATTTAAAAAAATAATAATTTATGGTCCATAGCTGTTCAATTATCTTTTATGTAAGGTCTCAAATTATTAAATAATGAATGATATTGTATAACCAATGGTATTCCAATGAAGTTGTTTAGCAATGAATGATATTGTATATAAAAAATTTGTGATATGGTCTATATTTCTATATACATACTAGTTTTTTTTTATGAATTACTATTATTAATATATTAAGTTGTTTGCAGATAAGATAGTGCAAGTTAGTCCTTGAACTATATAAATATTTTTTTCATTTGATCCTCAAGGTTTCTATGTTCTCTGTTATAATATTTTATTTTTTTCTTTGATTCATTCCACACAGATTGTGAGATAGCCATGTTCCTATGCACATGCTATGCTAAGGTTTTAATGAATTATTGTTGTAAGCCCATTGAATAGTAGTTATCTTGTAAGTCCATTATACCATTCGAAGTGTTTTCATTTGATCCTCGAAGTTTTAGTATATTTGCTAAACATGTCAGCTTAATTTTACTATGATTTCGATGGTTTTATAGAGATATTTGTTTGCAAGTTTACAACATTCATCGCAGAAACAATCAGAGAAATAAAGAAGACAAGTTTTGATATAATAGTATCAAAAAAAGGTTTCATTTTTTTGCATTACAATCCCAACTTACATTTATAAACCTCCATCACTAACAAGTTCTGACGATCAAAATATATTATAAAATGATAGCTTCTCCAAACTTAACTACTACTACTGATTCTTTAAAACCAATATACCAACAACTAACCAAGATAGCAAAATAATCAACTAATATAACCTCTGTTTGTCGTGGAAATGTCCGACTTCCTCCTCCATTGCGTCCACTTCCTTCTTAAGCTAATTAATTGCCATCTTTCCATGAGAGAAGATCTCATCATTATCTACTCAAAATAATCACAGGACATCTTTCCCTGTACAGAGGCAGTTTTTTGAAATAAAAAAGATAAACAAAAATGGAGTTAGAGCCAAAAAGAATTCATACCCCAAATCATGGATATCCAAAGAACCTTCGACCTGGATTTCTTTTTGTCCATGAGGTCCTTATCTGAGCACGTTGCCCATAAAGACAAAACCTATCTTCCTCACTATTCAAAGCCCTGGGTTGGTAGGGGTGCTAGACCTAACTGTTGAGCTTCTTTCTATGATGAATATAGTGGCAAGATATCTACTGTAGAAGGGAAATAGGTAAGAAGATTGAAAAATTAGGATTTTGAGAGGAAGATTGGAGAATATCCCTTACACCGATAGGATGATCGAAAGGATTTGGAGGGATAGGGTTTTACTCATAGCGAATGAAAGAAAGGTTTTAGAGGAGGACGATAGGAAATAGGAAAATCATTTTCCCTTTCCATGGTGTTACAATCTTGCTAGGTAAACATGCCAATGCTATCTATTCAAAAAACATCCATATAAACACCGGTTCAGTAAGAAACAACTAAACTAGTGAGAAAAAGTTGCCGAAAATGGGTCAAAGGGCAACATTAAAATGATTCGAAAAGATCAAGGACCAAAAGTTTGGGTTTTATAGTTTAAGGACAATTTTAAAAAATGCGATATAGTTTCAGAACTAAAAATATAATTTGTCCTAAATTTTATGATCAGATATTTGCATATGCTCCTGTCGCTGCCACCTCCTCTCCAAGCTAAGAACCTAAAAGCTAGAACTTTACATAGAGCAACTTCTAATTCATTCTCTCTCCATCCTTCAACTCGGAGTAAGGCTGCAAATTGGTTGGGCCCCGTGACCCGGCCCGACCTAAACCCTTTAAACCCAATCCGATCCATTTTCAAGGACCCATGGATCCAGATTGGTCCTAAAATTGGATCCATTCCTTTTTTGGGGTTGGGTATAGGTTTATTGAATTTGGACCCGATCCGATCCAGACCTAATAATATTGTTATGATACAAATTTATTTGATCCTCTAAGTTATGATTTAAGACTTTTATAAATTATGTTTTTAACATAAAGATAGATTTATAATTATTTTTATATTCTAATTTATTTTGAGAGTATTGTTTCTTATTTATTTTGTATGCTTAATAATAGTAGTCTATGCATAACTAAAATATAGTTGTATATATTTAATTTAGACCCAATCCAAATCTAATTTTTTTAGATTGGAACAAAGTTATATGTGGACCCGATCTAATCTAAATAACTTATTGGATTAAAAACTTTGATCATGGGCCCTACCCGAATCGACCTGATCTTCTATCAAAATGGGTATGGGCCTTATAATAAATCTAATTAAAGAACTAGATTAGGTCAGAGTCACTTATGACCCGATCCGACCCGATCCATTTTTATCCCTAACTCAGAGATATCCAAATCCTTTTGTCTCTTTAGCAATAGAGAACACGGCGGCTAGCGAATAGGGGTAGAGTGGTATTCTGTATGGGCATTACTACTGGAAGACATAGGGGCAAGGCTGAAGCACCTTATGGTGGATCTTTGGTCAGAGATTGGCAGACCTGAGTTCGAGCCCCACATCACCATCGTCAATGCCATCCGCCTCCACTCGGACGACGCCGTCCATCATCTTTGCTCTGCCTGCGCCGCCCTCTTCCCATACCTAGCCCACATCGCCTCCATTGCTTACAGCACCTTCTTCTATCAGTGCATCTACCTCCTCATCGATCCCTCCATCGAGGCATGATTCTCCCTCATAAAATCCAACTTGTCCTTACTTTTTCGTATAAATCATACCTTTTTCTTTTAATTCTTATAAAAATAAATAATCTTTTGCTTTAATATTCAAAAAAATATCTTGCCATTTCCTTTAATTTTTCTGTAAAAAAATCCTATATTTTTCTTTGATTTCATCTAATTCTTATAAAATTCCACCTTTTCCTTGCATTCTCACAAGAATATCTGAACCTTCTCTTTAATTTTCATAAAAATTCATAAACTTTCTTTAATTTTTCACAAAAATCTCACATTTTTTCTCAAGTTCTTCACAAATATGAAATTGGCTTTTCTTGGCAAGTAATGTAAACAAGTGTCCACTATTGCGACCACTTCACTTACAAAACTTGGCTCTTGAGTTGAAACCCTAAATTCTTTTTTTTGAGATTGGATTTACTTGGACTTATTCTTCTATGGAATTCTGTTTTATTATTGTAGCCTACATGCTGCATTTGAGCCTCTTGTATGGGGATTTGATGGACGAGGAGAAGAAAAAGGCTTGGTAGAGGATGGAGTTCGATAAGGAAATATGTGGGCTTAGCTTCCAGGTCTCAGACCTAGCTCTCTATAAGATGGATACATAGGACTAGCCTAATGTCATGGGACAAGGTAGAGGTCTGCTAGCTTGGGAGTGATAACTAGATTCCTATTCTTCCTATAAAGTTTTAATCTTTGTTAGTTTGGACTCTCTTTAGATTATATTCAAATTTCTACTTTGATATGTAATATGTACTCCCCCTATGCCACTCTAATCAGTCCAGAGCAGGGTGCTTTCGTCAGTGGCCATAGCATTAACGCTAATATCATGATCATCCAAGAATTCATGTATGATCTATAGTATATACCCATTCATCAAAGCTTGATGATAGTCAAGCTAGACATGGAGTGTGCTTACATTAGATGTGCTGGCCTTTCCTACATCGAATGCTCCATGAGTTCGGTTTACAGAATAAGTAGATCGACTGGGTCATGGATTGTGTGGAGATCTTGAGTTTGCTTTCCTGATCAATGACATCCCAATGGAGTTCTTCCACTCAACTAGTAGACTTCGCCAAGGGTGCCCTCAGTCCCCCTACCTTTTTATTTTATATGCTAATGCTCTGTCTCGTGATCTATGGATGGTAATTTAGAGGCAGAGCTGAAACCCTACTGGCCTGCCCCTAGGGCTAAGCATTTTTCCATCTTCTTTTTGTAGATGATTGACTACTTATTGATCGGGCCTCCATCCAGAATGCTAAATGCTTTGCATCTATTATCAAGGCCTACTGTTGGGCGTCTGCTAACAGGTGATCTTGCAAAAGTTCACTACATGTTCAACCCCAAGATGAAGGTCCATGTGAATCAGGCTATTCGGGATAGGTTAGGAATCTCGGAGTAGACTGGGACCCTAACCTACCTGAGGTTTCAATCATGGGGTGGAGACTTTGGAGAGTTTATTATAGGCCTATGGAGCAGTGGATCCAGGATCGCCTTAAGGGCTAGCAAGTCGATTTCCTTTTTATGATGGATAGGATAACCCTAGTGAGATTGGTTTTGAACTCCATCCTAGAGTGAATACGGATGTCGATCACCTATCTAAGATAGCTGGAGTAGTAGTTCCAAGACTTCTTATAAGAGTCTATGAGTGGCAGATGGGGTTCATTTGCTTCTGAGGGATGGTTTGCCAGCCTATGCAGGATGGAGGCCTGGGGATTCATCTTTGTTGGTGATGAGGGAGGCCATAATTATCAAACATGCTTGCTTCTTTATCCAACCTGAATGTTTATAGTGTAGAGTGATGCGAGCTTGATATGGGGCATGGAGTCAGGGGTTCCAGGTCTAGAGTGCGCATAAGTGCTCCTTCATCTAGAAGGAGATTTGTATCAGAGCCCCTACTATTGCAGTCAAGGTCAAATAGCTAGTTGAGAATGGGACTTCAATTGATGTCAGCCATGATGCTTGGATCTCTAGCTTTCCCCTGTCTCGCTAGCCAACCTACATCAATATAGAGGTGGGTAACCATCTACGGGTCCGTGACTTGATTATGGACAAGGGTAGGAAGTGGAGGACACTCGATGTCACCCATATTTTTGACGGTTGTCTTAAGGATAGGGTTCTTGCCACCCCGATTTATGTCCATCGATGTCAAGATTTAAGGATGTGGGGTTAAGCATGTTGTCTCAAGATTCCTGCGAGGGATCTTACCAAGTTGAGCAAGATTGTGCCAAAGAGGAGGATTCAAGTTGCTTGGATTTGGAAAAAGAAGCCCATCCAGGATTAGGCTGTTTCTCTGAAAGGTTGCTTGAGATCGACTTCTGACTCGTGTACTGCTCAGGGCAAGGGGCTTTGACATTCTAATAGTCTACCTGGTTTGCAGGCTTGAGGATGAGTCTACAGAGTATGCACTCCTTCAGTATTCCAGAGCGAGGTTGATTTAGAGGTGGTGGGTGGCTAGCCTTGGACGGCTAATAGTGGCTCATGGTTAATTCTATTTTTGACTACGATCCATAGGAGTTCTACTGAGGGCCTGATCGACTTCTAGAGGGTTGAAATGGTATATGCCGCTTACAAGATTTGGCTCTCTAGGAACGATTTAGTTTTCGATGCTAAGATTATGCATACTCATTGAGTTCTTGAAAGAACCCTTTCTTTAGTCGATGAGTATCGCAGTTCCAATATTGCTAGCTCATCTATTGATGCCTTAGCATCCTGAGACTCCCGTGATGTGCTTGCAGCGAGCCAAAGGATACTTTTCATCTTTTAGGAGCCCCTATTGTTTTAGTCTGTAAAGGTCAACTTTGATGGCAGTATAAGGGATGGCAAAGGGGGGCAGGCTTTGTCATCTATGGTCCAAATGCTAGGCTCTTGGCTACAAGGGACTCATCTTTTCAAGTTGTCTAGCCCGAAAGTGAAACTTCGTATTGCTTGGGTAGGCATTATCTATACGAAGCAAACCTACGAGAAGAGAGGATTGTTCTTAAAGGTGATTCTACCACTGTTATTAGCTAGATTCGGAATAGGGCAAAGTATCTGGATGTCCATCTAATCCTCCATGATATCTGGAGCTTTCTTAGCCTTTCCGTTATGGTGACTATTTGACATATCTTTCGAGAGATGAATAGCACTGCATATTGGGTTGCCTTCTTCATTACTAATCATACCAGTAACTGGAGCTAGCATCATGACAATGTTTGCCCTTGGTATTACAGAATATTTCGTACTCTAATCGATTGGATTGCACTTATATAAGATTAGTGCAATCACTCGCTTGTATCAAAAAAAAGTATTGATTACAAGATGAGGTCTTGTGATATGAGTTAGAAACTCCTATTTATGGTTAAAGAAATAAGAAATATTTGAAAGAAGCTTGGAAGGGTTAGAGCATTTCGAGGAGATGGAATCAAATATATGGAGTAAAATATCAATCCAAAGCAGGTTGATGTTTTGTGTTGAAACCTTCGTTTCATAATATTCTTATCATGGAAAAGAAGTAAATATTCATCGAAACAAAGTAACTATTATCCTATTTTAAGGAAGTCAAGTTTTAATAGAAAAATGGAGAGAAATTAAGTCATTTATTTGGATCATTAAAGCCTTCTTCAAAGGAGATTTTTTTTTCTTACTATTGAATTCTCTCCTTTCTACATGGCTTTTTTTGTATTTCATCCATGCTTATACAGCACCCCATGGTATAAATTTTGCACCACAGAGGATCCGCCCCTTGCACCATAGAGGATTCGTACCCTTTTATTTAACCAAGCATGATGATTATTAGAAAAAATAATAATTTTTGACAGGTGATGTGAACTTTGTGGAGAAATTGTGCACTATTTAAAAAATTAACAAACCTTGTTTTTTCACAGAAATAAATAAATACGTAATTAGTCTTTGCATAAACTTCTACGTGTTGCCAAGTTTTTGAGACGAAGGGAAAGCCAGCTTCTTCATAAATGTCCGAAGTTAAGAATATAGCTTTTGCTTAAGAAGTTGATTCTAGTTGCTAAATGGAGGCGCATGACTATTTGGACAACCAAATCACCTCTAGTCAAAATCACAAGGAGCAAAATTAACAACAAATCTAATTATAAACAAAACCTTTTTTCCATGTTGTTGGCGTAGAATCCCCTTTCGATCAAGTAGAGCTGTTGGATCATAGGTTCGCTCCCCTGGTTCACCTGTAAAATAGGTCCCTGGCCGGATTTTCTCTGGCAGGGGACACTCCGATGCCTAAGTCAGAGACGAGTTCCAGTGATAGAATGGAGAGTATTCTGAAGAGAAGGAAAATGGCAAGGAAATGAACTTTTATTTTTCCAAGATCTCGCTGTGCTTACCTTGAGTGTCCCCTCTTGTCAATATTTATAATGACTGGTCTAGTACGTAGTTTGGTCTCCCATCCTACGATTAAGATGGGGACTAATTGACTCCCCTCCATCCATAACCGTAGGTGGTTGTCGAGAGGTACCGACCAGGCTGGAGGTGTTATAGTTGGGGTTAATAGCCACGTGGCCACTTCAATATTATGATTCGAAGGTGATAGCCAGGCAGTTGATCATAACTGTCGTGCCCATGTTCGCGTGGGTTTGGGGTTGGTCGGAGATTTGCCTTCGGGCCTCTTCTTCAGGAGGGGCCGTCGCTGGACTGGAGAGGTGTCTTCATCCTATTTTTTCTGGGATAGTCTGAAGACACTTTTGCTGTTCATGACGGAGCTGTTCTTTTCAGGATGAATCATAGGGTGGAGTCGGGATCGTCTTTGGACTGTTCTCCTTCAGGTTGGTGTCTTCAACTGAGGCCGAAGACTGGGTATATGATGTGGTGGACACCATGTCGTCGCTTTTCCTATTCACTCAGCTTCCTCTAGATGCTCCGGTTCGAAGTGTCTAGTTCGGGAGGGATTGCGTGAGCGGTCGAATCGGTAGCTAACCCATGCTTGAACCGACATATCCTAACAGTTGCCCTCCACTCTCAGTTTTCAAAGCAATGATTTATCTCGAAGAGTGAGAGTATTACTGGATTGTCATTTTCTTCTGAAGGGAGGTACAGCCAACGATGGTAAAATCTTTGGTTTGGCTGCTTGCCATAACTGCCGGCTGATTCGAAGATCAAGTTAAGGACAGCTGTCGTTCCCTAACTGGAGTATGAAAAAGGAAAGGGTCGGTCGAGAGGTCGCTTCCCTTTTCCTCCGTTGCAGTGGTTCAGCCAATCTTTTCATTGAAATTTGGGTGGAGGACGTGGCCTCTTCCCGTCCCTTGAAAAAGACATGGGCTTCATCTCTACCATCGATTGGGGTCATGCGGATCATGACTTTCGGTTCTCCCCGCATCAAATCAGCTTGGGGTTGTTTGGAGTTTTGTATTCATCTCCAGTATCTATGTACGTGGTGGACTCGGAGAGAGATGGTCTCTCCCTTCGAGGAGGCATCCTAGATGCTTCTTGTCCCTTTATAAGGGGAAAGCAAGGACTGGTTGAGGAAGCTTCTCTACCTTTGTTTACTTTTACCTTTTGCTCAACTTTTCTCGCTTCTAGCCCTCAGTCTCTTCCGCAGGTAGGATTCTTCTATTCCTTCCCTGTTCCTTTTCCCACCATGGCCAAGTCCATAGGAGTTCATGTTGCCAGTGGGGGGGAGGTTGGGCCTTCCGGTGTCGGTAATGAGGTCAAACCGGAACTAGTCCCTAGTTCCATTTCGTTCAGGAAGATAGCCCACCTTCGGGAGTGTTATCATGTTCCCGAAGGATTCCTTTTGATACTCTAGAAGCCTGAAGAGTAGGTGAATAGGCCTCCCGCCGGGCGCATCGCTGTATATGAAGATCATTTAAAGTCTGGTCTTCGCTTCCCGATACATCCTTTCTTCGTCAAGGTCTTTCATATGTATCAGATTGTGCCCGCACAATTGACTCCGAGTAGTATTCGGAATATCTATGGGTTCTTGGTCTGGTGTCACATAGCTAACGTGAGGCCTGGAACCAATTTATTCACTTCTCTCTTTGTCTTGAAGAGGGATTTCCATGGCCACGGATGGTGGGTTATTGGTCCTTGTCCTGACCACAAAATAATGAAGGACATGCCCAATGCCATCCATGGGTGGAAACCCAATTTTGTCTTTATCTCCTCCACCAACCATGGGATTTCAACAGTGAGTGGAGGGAGCCTTGTTTGGAAGCTAATGCTGGGAAGAAGGTTCTGGCGGCCGTCCAACCTGACTATGCTTTATTATTTGATTCGGAGGCCATTTCCATCCGAGAGCTGTTAGAGAAAAGGAATCTTCACTTCATATGGATCAGCGAGTTTCTCATGTTAAGTACAAGTGGTAGAGGTCTTCGACTTTTACCTTTTGGTAGCTATGTTGTCTAGCTAATTTTGAATTGTATTTTTGTTTGTAGGTGGCAGGATGAGGCCTGATTTGGGTTGGCTTCGTTAGTCTGCCAAGAGGAAGATAGCTCATGCTTCTCCTTCAGGATCAGAGGTCTGGAAGAAGGTCCGGGGGGATGATCCTAGTAGTAGTGCTTCGCCTTCCAGAGGAACGTCCGGAGGGGATGGAATATCGATGGTGGAGGCTTTGGCAGGGCATCCGTCGTCTGAGTCTTTGCCAAGGGCCAACTCCCCAATTCAGATCAGGGGGAGCCCGTCTTCGGTAGCTGACGTATCATCGCCTTGCCCCCCTACGGTGGACAGGGGCAAGGTGCCACAAGTCAAGGAGAAGTCTATGTGGAAGACTCCTCTGGGCAGGGGTCGCCCTACAGACCCCTCGGAGTTCTTCATCATGAGGGGTCTCACAATCCCTGCCATGGCTAGGGGGTACTAAAGGATGTTCTGTTGCCCCATGATTTGGCGGTCATTCAGGGTCGGAGCCTTACCAAGATGTTTGATTCTACCTTTTCTTCTTTGCTGCAAGTAGGGCAGTCGTCGTTTCTTTGGTCTCCAACGGGCCATTTAGGTCATGACCGATATTGCATCTCGTTTTGTTGGTGCAGCTGCTCTACGATGTCACCTTCCTAGAGGAGGGTCTGGGGAGCATCGACAGCATCCTTCATGGCTTGAAGGAGGAGCTTCAGGTGGCCAAAGCCGAAAGGGAGGTGGCCGAAGAACTGAAGCTGTCTATGGAGGAGCAGCTCACCCGTAGAAATGTCGAAGTTCAGAACCTGAAGGGCGAGCTGAAGAAGGCTTAGCTGAAGATCTCTGAGCAAGAGGTGAAGCTGAGGAAGAAGAAGAAGCAGGTCCATTCCTTGGAACATTCTACCAAGGAAAACCAGAAGAAGGCCGAAGATTTGGTCAAGATGACTGAGAAAGCGATTAGGAGGGTCGAAGAGACAACTTTGAAGGCCAAAGAAGCGACTCTGAAGGTCGAAGTGGCTGTGAAGGAGTCTGAAGCCTTGAAAGAGCAAGTAGCCAAAGCAGTCGAAGACTTTCAAAAATCTTCGCAGTTCAAGAAGGAAGTAACTGAAGCAAGCCTGTTCAGTTATCAGTATGGCTTCAACGACAGACTCGCTAGGGTGGGCGAAGTCTTCCCTGATCTCAACCTCTCTGGCATCCCAGCATATGAGATTGAGGAAGAGGAAGAGATCGTGGCCCCCGCTGAGGCTGAAGAGGTACAGGGCCAAAATGAAGAAGTCCCAATCATAGCTGAAGAGCTGGTCATGGCTGATCCGATATTCTTAGCCCAAATTGAAGAGGCTCAGGCTGAAGAGACCTTGGCCTTGGCCCAGATTGAGGAGATCCTTCCTGTTCAAATTGAGGAGATCCTCCGTTCTGCTGACCCGGAGGCTTCTTCGATCGGTCTGTAAGGCCCGATAGGCTTCGAGCCTTGTACTTCTTATTTTTTTTCTGTTAAGAGGAACGACATGTAATTGACAGTTTCTCCCAGATTAATGAATGTCGTTCCTTCCTCCCAATAAATGATAATATCTGAATTAGAATGTCTAAAAAATCTTTCAAGTATCAAGTCTTCAGATTTGGCTTTGGCAAGGCCGTTGACCTCGATGACGAGTTGGGCCATATGATTCTTCGCTAAGTCGACTCTTTCTGAACATGGGTTCATCCCTTAGACTTTAGGATTCATAGTTAGGAAATTCTACATCCAAGAGAAACTTTTGGTTCACTGGGGGTTCAGCAGCCATCATGCTGTCACTGGAGAGAGAATTGTTGCATGGGTCGCGGAATCATGGCGATCGGAGTCATAAGGGCTGCGTTCGCAAAGGACCAGCATGGTTGCAGCCTCCCAATGGTTCCCTCCAGCATGCAATGGTTTCCTCCAGTGGTCCCCTCCAACATGCGGATCGAGGCCTTCATTGATTAGGGCAACCGTGCATGGCACGATTAGAGGCTTATTGGAAATGGGAGCATTTGACCTGAGCCTTCAATAGTCTTGGTATAAGAGAAAGGGATTCTCATGGGTCGAATTTTATCCGCTCCTGACAAAGTTGCTCTCAGCACCATTTTCGTCTCCTTTTTCCCACACCACCCGGAAGCTTATCATGGCATGAGGCTAGACGTAGCATAGCTTAGGCAGGCGATGAGGAGGAGGCCAGTGGGGGGCCTTCTGGTGAGGAGATCGGACCAGCGGTGGAGCTATGTTTTGGCATTTCCGCACGCCCATGTTGGGAACAACACCCCAATCGAGGTAGGTTCTTCCTCATGGGGGGAGTAGTCCTCTCCAGGGAGAACCGCATTGGCTGGGCCATCTAGGAGGTCAAGTCTGCCGAGCATTGGTGGGATTCCTCCATGCGCTGAAGATATAAAACCTGTGGCTCCGGTTGTTGTGGAGAGAATTCCTATGGGTGCGTTGCATCCGCTGCTAGAATTGAGAGGCGGGGGTCCGAGGACCCTTTCTCCGCCATCCTTCTCGGAATACAACAGGTAAATTTTTGATACGTGTGTTGTATGTCTGTGCATGTCAGACAGACTAACTTTATATGTGGTCCTTTTTTGGCAGGTTTCTCATGGCCTTTCCTTGCTAGAGAAAAGAGTTCGTGAGTCTATCAGCTTCGACGAAGGTCTTCGAAACCAAGTGGCTTCCACCATAGTTGAGAAAGATATCGCCGAAAGGCTCCGAGCTACCGTAGAAGAGGAGTTGGGTAAGGCTGTCGCCTTTAATGATGTCCTGAAAAGACAACTGAGGATGCTTGAGGGGCAAGCATTAGTTGATCTGAAGTCGAAGAGAAGGAAGGTGATCTCTCTTGAGCTGTTGTTGAGGGAATGTCTTCGGGATGTTGAGGGACTGAAGACTCGAAAGGCCAAGCTGGAAAAGAGGATTGGCGGGATGGAGATGGATCTCTTAGCGGCCAATCAGAGGGTGGCGCAGGTCGAGGAGAGATCTTTCCAAGCCATTGAGGCTTACAAGAGCTCCCAGGCCTTCAAAGATGAAGTGCACGAGGCTGTGGTGGAAAGTTATCTCCATGGCTGTGCCGACTGCCTGGGTAAAGTTAAGAAGCTTTACCCCAGCTTAGACTTCTCCTTGGCCGCCGTTCCAGGTGACGGGGCTGAGGAAGTAGAGGCTCCAGCAGAAGAGATATCAGCGCATCTTGCTAAAGACAACGGGATGGCCGCTGAGGGAGTCTTGACCCCAACTTTGGCTGCCGAAGAGGCTGACGAAGGATAAAGTTGTTAGTCTCTTTTGGGTCGATTGTCTTCCGGTAGGTACGTAGAAGATCGATTAGTCGCTCAATAGCAGACAACTAAGGCAAGGGATTCGGAGTCGATGTTTTCGGCCTTAACCGAAGGCTAACTTTCGAAGTGAAATCATAGTGCCATTGGATCGTCTCTGATTCTTTCAGTGCAATCGATCGATTCAGAAAGGGCCTAACCGGCCTCTCGGGTCGGGATTAGTCTCAGTTGGACTGGTGTCAATTGTCCATCATAATTGTTCCCTCTGAATCGGTGATCATGGGATGGACAAATGTTATCGTATCATTAGCGATTGGCCAAAGGACATCGAGCATATTCTCCATTGTCAGTGTCGAATGTGTTGGTATTCGAGCAACCGCGCTCCCGCACATCTTGAGCACCGCTAGGCTGCCAGGCTTTCCTTTCTCGGAGATGGTCATTGATGCTATATCCATTCAAAAAAAGCCACTCCAGATTCGAAGTGTCGTTGACTCTTTTTACGAGAGCAATTATTAATGAACATATCATCTTCGAAAAGGCCGTTCAGGCCTCGATGCATCGCTCCGACACGTGGCACCTTGTGGTTGGTTTGGTGAAAGGCACGAGGCACATCCTCCATGGGTGCCAGTAGGCACGAAGTGCCATTAAATAGGACCCATCTCCTCATTTCTTGAAAGTAACCAAGGCATTTTTCTCTCAGTATTGCAAAAATGAAGTTCAATATGGCGGAACTCCGAGAGATGGCCCGGAAAAGGGCCGCCACTTCCCGACTGGTGGGCAAGCCTAGTGAGAAGGTTCACCGGGATGACAACGACGACCTCTGGCCTGGAGATGCGACCCGCCTGAGGAGGAAGGTGCGGGCCTTGGAGACCCAGTTGGAAGAGGCAAAGGCTAAGGCTGCTAAGGCCGTTGCGATGGTGGAGCGAGCCAAAGAGGAGGCGATGGAGGCCGTCGCTGTGTTTATGGCATCGTCGGCCTTCAAAGACAAGGTTGCTGAGGCGGTCCTAGACTCCTACCACTGAGGGTTCTGGGAAAACAAGGACAAAGCCTTCCGCTTCTACATCCTAAAGGGTTTGGAAAACATCAGGCCTTCCATCCCTTGTCCTGGGCATGAGGATGATTCTGACTTCGGAGAGGAGTCAGAGTCGGAAGTGGAGGAGAAATCCGAAGCCTCCCCAAGCGCCTCTCGAAGGTCTGATACCATTCTTTGCTTTAGGAAGGGGCCGGCGGCTGGTCCTTGAGTCATCTCTTCTAATACCTGTTTCCGTCCTTCTTCTTCTCCTCTCTTTTTCTCTTTTTTTTTATTTTTATGAATGAAATTATCTTTTTCTTTCCATAAAAGGCATACTTCAAAATGTTGTGGATTGTGGCCATAGTAGGCGACTGAAGAGCTCATAAGATCATGTAGGATTCGCCACCAGTGTAAGCCGGTTAAGCCATTCTGTGGGGCGTCTGTCGTTGATAGGGTGAGTGATTAGGACTTACTCCGGCACGTCTTCGGATCTCCCATATGGTAGGACGTTTAGACCATCCCCGTGCCTTCTTTTGAAGTTAAGACAAGCTGATTAGGCCTACCCCGGCGTGTCTTCAGATTTATCGTAGGGTAGGTTATGTGAACCATCCCTGCGCCTTTAATTAGAGTCAAGGCAGGCTGATTAGACCCGCCCGGTGCATCTTCAGATTCACTGTAGGATAGGTTATGTGAACCATCCCTGCGCCTTTGATTGGAGTCAAGGCAGGCTGATTAGGCCCATCCCGGCACGTCTTCGGATTTACCATAGGGTAGGTTATGTGAACCATCCCTGCACCTTTGATTAGAGTCAAGGTAGGCTGATCAGGCCCACCCCGGCACGTCTTTGGATTTACCGTAGGGTAGGTTATGTGAACCATACGTGCTCCTTTGGTTGATCATAAGGTAGCCTGGTTGGGCTTTTCTTTGCACTCGTCGGGCATATCGATAAGGTGAGTGGATCAAACCCACCTTTGTACTTCTGATCATAAGGTTGCCTGGTTAGGCTCCCTTTTGCGCTCGTCAGGCATACCGATAAGGTGAGCGGATCAGACCCACCTTTGCACTTTTCGTCGGATGAGCCACTGAGTCTCCTTCTGTGTCATTGATTGATGACCGGTGGGTTGTTCAGACTAGTATTCAAATGGACTTTTGTGAAAGCCCCCCTCAATGGAAAAGTTCATTGATAGTATCTATGAAGGTTTTGCACATTCCAAGGCCGAGGTAACACAACGTCGCCCAAAGTCTCGAGTCGATACGTCCCTAGGCATATGACTTCCTTGATCCGGTAGGGTCCTTCTCAATTGGGAGAGAGTTTGCCTTGCTCCATCGGTCTGGACACTTCGGTTCTCCGCAGCACCAAGTCTCTAGTACGAAAGACCCGCTCTTTCACCCTAGAGTTGTAATACTTAGCAACTTTTTGTTGATATGCTGTTATTTTCATTTGAACTTGAAGTATGGTGCCCTGTAGTAGATCTAAGTCCGCCCTTCTGCGTTTAAAATTTTTAGGTTCCTCGTACTTGTCAATCCTTAGAGATTGCAAGCTAACTTTGATGGGGAGGACTACCTCAGTACCGTAAGCCAGATTGAATGGGGACTCGCTAGTAGCCATTCTGGGGGTCGTCCGATATGCCCAAAGAACAGAGTTCAGTTCTTCGGCCCAAAGTCCCTTGGCATCGTTCAGTCGATTCTTTAGACCATGAAGAATGGTCTGATTTGTCACTTTGGCTTCTTCATTAGATTACGGGTGGCCGACAGACGTCAGCTTATGGAGCACATGGTAACGAGCACAGAAGTCTTTGAATTTGGGATTCGTAAATTGCCTCCCGTTGTCGATGATTATGGTATGTGAAATTCCGAACTAGAATATGATGAAGTTTTTGACGAAACTTTCGACTTTCCCTTCTGTAATGTGAGCCAGTGGTTCAGCCTCGACCCACTTGGTGAAGTAGTCGATGGCAATGATGAGAAATTTCCTTTACCCTGACGCTGGTGGGAATGGACCAAGAATGTCCATACCCCACTGAGCGAAGGGCCAGGGAGCTGTCAGCCGAGTCAGCTAGCTTGCTGGTTGTCTTTGGATATTGGCGTATCTTTGGCACTGGTCACATCTTCGAACAAAGTAGGCTAAATCCTTTTGAATAGTGGGCCAATGTAACTCTGGCGTATTATTTTATACGCCAGAGATCTGCCTCCCAAATGGTCTCTGCATATGCCTTCATAGACTTCTCTTAGGGCATAGTTGGCGTCCGATGGCCCTAAACATTTCAGCAGAGGTTGAGTGAATGATCTCTTATACAGGGTCCCATCCAAGGTAACGTACTGAGATGCCATTCAGCGGGTCTTCTTGGCCTCTGTCTTATCCTCTAGTAATGCACCCTCATCCAGAAATTTGAGGATAGGATCCATCCAACTGGGCTCTCTCGGTTTGGTGCACCTTTAAGGCTTCTTTGGCTATGCTTGGAACTTCAAGATGTTCAATGAAGGTATAACCGAGAGATTTTGGAGTGGTGATGGTGAGCCTAGATAGTGCATCCGCCCGGGAGTTCTTCGATCGAGGCATATGGGTGATTTCAAAAAACTCCAACTAAGAGGATAAGGCTCGCACCTTCTCTAAGTACTAGATCATTGTAGTATCTCTAGCATCGAATTTGTCTTTGACTTGGTTCACCACCAGTTGGAAGTCTGAGAAGATCTGGATTTTTTGGATTCCTAAGTTTTTGATGATTCAGAGCCTTGCAAGTAGGGCTTCGTACTTGGACTGATTGTTTGAAGTGTGGAAGGAGAATTGGAGTGCGTACTCCACTGTGTGACCATCCGATTCGACTAGTATGAGGCCTGCTCCACATCTAGTGGAGTTGGAAGCTCCATCTACATGGAGTACCCAGATGGACTCCACATCTTTCGGAGCAGCTCCTTCCTCTCTGGCCGGTCGTACTCCGTCTTCAGGCTTCCAAGTGCACTCAGCTAAGAAGTCAGACAACACCTGTGCTTTCATAGCCAATCGAGGTTGGAAGATGATGTCAAACTCACTCAACTTAACGGCCCATTTGGCTATCCTTCTTGAAGTGTCAGGACAGCGAAGAATAGCTTTAAGGGGATGGTCAGTCAGAACCACGATGGCATGGGCATGGAAATAAGGGTGCAATAGCTTTGCCGCAATTACTAATGAGTAAATCAGCTTCTGTATTCTTGAATATCTTGTCTCAGCATCGTGCAAGACTTTACTGATATAGTAGATCGGCTTATGGAGGCCATCTGCCCCTTTTCGGACGAGAACCGAACAAACTGCTTCGTCCGCAGCAGAAAGGTTGAGGTAGAGAGTCTCTCCTTCTTGAGGTTTGAAGAGCAAGGGTGGGGTCTCCAAATATTTCTTCAATTCCTCGAAGGCAAGGTAGCAATCCTCAGTCCATTCAAAGCCTCGGGACTGCCGGAGTACTTTGAAGAAGGGGAGACACTTCTCGACCGACCGGAAAATGAATCTGCTTAAGGAGACGATTCTTCCCATCAGCTGCTATACTTCCTTCTTGCAAGAAGGGTGTCTCATATTTTGAAGGGCCTAAATCTTTTTGGGGTTTGCCTCGATTCCTCATTTAATAACGAGGAACACCAAGAATTTGCCTGAGGTTACTCCGAAGGCACACTTTGTTGGGTTCAATTTCATATGGTGGCGTCGTAGGGCACCGAATGACTCTTCCAGGTCTTTGATGTGGTCTTCTTTGAGGAGGCTTTTGACGTCATGTCTTCGACATAGGCCTCCATGTTCCTTCCTAGCTGTTTCTTGAACACCTTATTAATCAGCCTCTAGAACGTCGTCCCAGCATTTTTCAGTCCAAAAGGCATCATTTTGTAGCAGTAGAGGCCTTTTTCGGTGACGAAGGCCATCTTTTCTTCATCCCGAGGGTCCATTCAGATCTGGTTGTATCCGGAGAACGCATCCATGAAGCTTAATAGCTGATGGCCCATGATGGCGTTAACCAGTTGGTCGATCTTTGGTAGGAGAAGGCTATTTTTCGGGCAAGCTTTATTGAGGTCTATGTAATCAATGCAGATCCTCCACTTACCACTAGCCTTCTTTACCATCACCACGTTGGCCAGCCATTCAGGATAGTACGCCTCCCAAATGAATCCCGTCTTGATAAGTGTTGCCGCCCGGATCGTCATGGTCCGTAGCTGCTGATGGTGTTGGGTGGGTCGAATCCGCCCGCATGGTAATGCCTTCGGTGCCTCGGGACCTGCAAGGAAGCAATGTCAATGACCCGGGCCAGGGATTCCAGCGGGGGCACTCCGACGGTCAAGTCAGTGGCGATCCAGGGAAACAGGTCCTCCTGGTCGAGCCTCTCTGGATGAGCTCCATGCTAGGAGGAGTAAATATAGTGTGAGTGGAAGATGAGGACGAGCTGGGAATGGTGTTGGCCGAGGTGGTCTTGCCCTCCTCTCTGTCCTTTTTCCCTTGTGTCGCTCTGGTTCCTCTCTTCAATTGAGAGTATGATATGAATCTCCCCTCTTGAGGTTAGATGCCGATACCTTTTTGCTTAGTTTTTTGGCGGGAGTTTCAACCTTGGTTTGCTTTGGGATCTCTCCCTGGTGTCGTGTGTGGCAAGGTACTGTGACATGAACGAGACGTCTCTCCTGTTATGACAGTCAGGAAAGTCTCCGTAGATTTCTGACATTCCTTCCGCTTATCCCTCTCCTGGGAGTCTGTTAGGGTCTCGATCGGCGGGCCACCGGTCTTGGGATCTGTGCTCTCCGATAGGATCTTTTCTCTGGTTGTACGGCAGATCGACGGAAGGTATGACGCCTTGATTGTGGCATGGTTGGTGTCGTACGACCCTCGGGAGCGTCACCACTATCCTTGGAGGAGAGGTAGGGCTCCCTTGGCGACCAGCGTATTGGCTTGAACAAGGGGCCGAGCTGGAGAGGCAGGGCCTGTCTGCGGTAGAATCGCCTGGGTGCTGCTCGGCACGATGGAGGCAGACCAAGCTCGGTCGCAGAGGGCGCCTCATGGCGGAGGAGGCTGAGCTCGACTCCTGACCACGGGGCCCGACCTCAGACAAGCTCTGTGCCGGGGTGCCACCTAGACCAGGGGACCTGAGCTCGGAGGGGCGCCTCGTGGCGGAGGAGGCTAAGCTCGACTCCTAACCATGGGGCTCGATCTCGAGGGGTCCACCTTCGGTGGGAACTCAGACTCGGCTCCGGCCTACGTGTTCCGGGCTTACGGGAACAGACCTGACGGAGGACGGAGCTTGCTTTTGGCGAGCAGAGGTGTTGCTTCAGGGGAGCTCAGCTCGGCAAAAGCGCTCATGTTGAAAGCTTGTCGTGGCATCTGATGGGGACTCCACGTCCGCTGCCTCATGCCATGTCAGCATTCTGGCCACATCATTTGCCCCCCACACCCGAGGCCCATTGATACGCGGTGCTTGGGGCGAAGGGCATAATTATGGCGCTGACATGGAAAGGCGAAGAAATCGGGCACAATAATGGCTAAAATCGGTTGCGCCTCGCTTTGCGATCCTACGAGCTTGTGGGAGGATGCCACGTGGCCACGCAGGAGGGGGGGCATCAAGGCGGGCGCGGAAGTCGGAACGACCATGGTCGGATGGGCGCCCGGGTCCAATGGATGGTCGACACACGGCGGGCGCCTTCTGGGGGGCCGCAAAGGTACGGTTGGGCGTAGGCAGATTGAGAAGGAGGGGTAAGTTTCTTCGAAGCTTACCCTCATTCGAACTTTGCGCGCCCAACATTCTGCGGGAGTATTCTCCCTTCTCTTCCTCCCTTCCGGCCGCCGACGACTCCCTAGGGTTCTTGCAGGTTAGCTTCCTCTTCTCGTCTCGTAGGAGCCACTTTAGGATCCCTCTTGTCCTTTTTCTTCTTCCTTCTTGTCACGCCCCGAATCCAGCACCGGAATCGGAACGCGACCGGCCGCACAAACCCTAGGTTTTATCCTAGAGATCATGCAAGGCCTGGGTACACAAGAGTCACTTACTTCAAGAAAATCTCACTCATCATCAAGCCAAGTATCTGCACGACTCTGTAAAAGAAGAAAGTAGGTTGTGAGCTCTACAGCCCAGTAAGGTTTTCATATGATCACACCAGTAATAATATACATTTCTAAAATAGCAAAATACCAGTATATTATGTCATTCAATTAAATGATCTAAGCCTCATGTATTATAAAACTTTGATAACTTTGCATTTTTCCTTTAATATTCTCATTATTGCACTTTATCTTTAGGGTTCTGGTCTAGCCACGATCATGTACCAGCCCATGACTGGCAACCTCAAAGCGACCATGCATACTATGGTCGGTCCTGCTCACGTACTAAGCCCGTGGCTCGGCTGTCCCACGTACTATCCGCCCGTGGCCGGCTCCCACGTACAAAGCCCGTGGCTCAGGCTGTATAACCACGGTGCAACCGTAGCATGACTAGACCAAAAACCATATTTACTTCATTAATACTTGTCATAACATATCTTTTATGACCTCTCGATAACCGGTATCGTGGTCCAACCCACTCGATAACCGATATCGTGGTCCAACCCATTTTAATAACTGATATCGTGGTCCAACCCACTCGATATCCAGTTTCATGGTTCAATCTATTTAGCAATCCGGTATCATGGTCCAACCCATCCGGATATCAATCTTCTTTATAACATCACGCATGAGATATCCACAATAATAATGATAAAACCACAATATCAAACATGAAATCTCAACTCTTCCACTGACCGACATCACGGTCCAAATCATCAAAATAGAATTTTTATCCGATAAACACGATATCCGGAATATAAAATAATAACAACCATAATCATATTGTTCTTCATAAAACTCAACTACACCATACAACAATAATTCATGCATGCCAAATGATCATGCACTCGGATCAAAACCATGCATATAAAATAATATAAACTGGTGATCACGTCCAGAATCCTTACCTTCAACCGCTAATCCAAAATATCCGGTATCAATCTATACCCGAAATTCGTCCAAATCCTCCCTGCTCAAAAGATTGATCTCCTACAATAATAAATAAATTCATCAAATCGGTTCCCCCCCGATTTTCTCTTCCCTCATCTTCCAAACCAAAATCCCTTCCCTCTCCCTTTCTCTCTCTCTTCTCCTCTTTCTCTTTCTTCCTTCTTCTCTTCTCTTTTCCCTTCTCTTTCTCTCTCTTCTCCTCTCTTTTATGGCTCTCAGCAGGCTCTTTCCTGCTTCCTATCGATGTCCTGTTTAAAAAGAGAAGAAAAACCCATCCAAAATCACCTCAAACGTAACCTAGGAAGTTCAAAATCATTAAAATATCTCCCCAGCCGTCAGATCTGAGATCGACGTCTCAAACCACGTCCAAATCCGAATCCAAAAGCAGCTAATCAAGCCTAAACTCCTTTGGACCAATCTCAGCCATTCGATCGGACGATCGGACGGTCTAGATCACTCAGAAATCCCATGGACCGCCATACACCGCGAGAAACGGTTGGGAAACACCTAGGAAACGCGTGGGAAACGCCCACGCAACAGCCGGCTCGGGCTGGGCCGAGCCCACGCGCCCGCACGCGTCGTGCGCGTGGGCCTGGGCCGTGCAACACGCGCGCCCGTGCGTCGCTTCCCACGTCGTGTGTCGCCACGCACCGCGCACCCCTCTCACCCATTTTCGCCAACCCCGCGTCGCCCCCTTTTTTTTTTTTATGCATGTTACACTTCTTGTCTCTTCTCTCCATGGATCGCTTTGGTCTGGAGTTCCGTCCTTCTTGCCAAGCCGAAGCCAGATCCTCCCGGCCGAGGACTCCCTCCTCTTCCGATGAGGAGATGGAGGTGGCGAGGTTTGAGTTTAGTAGGCGGCCCACCCAGGGCCCGGTGATCATTAGGGAACCCGGGTCTTCCCCTCCTGTTCCTCGAGTCCTTCCTGAGCCTGAGCCTTCTCGGTCGATAGGTCCCGGAGGGATTGCTTCGGCGATCACCGCTGAGGACCTGGTGTCCATCCGGGAAGCTTATGGCATCCTCGAGTCCATCCGGCTCTCCGTTCCTCGTCCTAGGGAGCGGGTTACCTCCAGTGGCCCTCGGCGGATCGCCTTCTATGAGGAGACCTTTGCCGGGGGTCTCCGCTTCCCTGTACATCCTTTCTTCCTTTCCTTCTTGGCCAAATACCGGCTTGTTCCTGCCTAGTTGGTCCCCAACGCCATCAGAACGGTATTTTGTTTTATCATTCTGTGCCACTTCCACGGGATTGTTGCTCGTTTTTCCCTGTTCAGGACCTTCTTCACCCTGAAATGCCACCCTACTGAGGACGGGTGGTGGTCCCTCTCTTCCCGCTCTCGGGGCATCAGGTTTGCACTCCCCTCTTCCATCAAAGGATGGAAGAGTAGATTCTTCTTTGCCTCCATAGAGAGGATCGACTGGGTTTGGAGCAACCCGGATCGATCTCCGAATAGGAATTCTTCTGTCGAAGCCGCCGACCTCGACCTGTACGACCTGCTCAAGTCGGTTGAGATCCCTCCGCTCGAGGTCTTGCTGTCAAAGCAAAACCTTCGCGAGGTCGGGGTCAGCTCGGCGCAGGAGTCGGGTGAGTTCGACTTGGCCACTTCCTTATCAATTCTTATTCATTTTCTCTTTTTTCTCTTTTTTTTTTGCTGCTGTTGGGCTGACCTCATTCCATTTGGTGCAGAAATGAAGTTTTCAATGGATGAGCTGCTATCGTTCTCGGAGGAGCGGGAGCAGACCACCGAGGCCGCCGAACCGGCATCGAAGAGAGCCCGAACTCAGACGGGGCGAGGCCGGTGCAGGCTGGGGCGGACGTGCCGGTGCAGGAACGCGGGCGAAAGAGGGCGGTCGAGCCCGTGTCGGAGCCTCCCATAGCGGCGTCCAAGCCCAAGGTGGTTGTCCGCGCGAGGTCAGCCACTGCTGCTGCCAGGTCGGCGCCCTCCACCTCGGAGGTCGCCAGTGCGGAGGAGGACGGTGGGGTGCAAGAAGTTAGGCCGGTGCCCCAAGTCCTGTCCGATACGGTGCCGATCTCTAAGTTGGCACCGAGGGAGCCTTCCACCGTCGAAGGAGCTGAGTCGGCGAGAACACGGGAGAGGGATTATCACCGAGTCCCTTTCTGGCTAGGCCCGAACGTGTCCTTGATGAAGGACGCTGGCCTAGCGGAGCACATGATGGACTTCTTAGTCCAGTCATGCGACAGGCACGAGGGGAGCGGGCGACTCCTCGGTGACATCATCACGGCATCGTTCGCCCAGCTATATGCTGTAAGTAACTTCTTTCCACCTCGATATCTTTTTGCCTTCTTTTGTTGCTAATCCTGGATCTTCTCACTGCAGCAAGGGCAGGAGCTGATCCTCATAATGGATTACTGCCGCAATTGGGCAAGGAGGGACAGAGAGCAAGGAGCCGAGCTCGCATCCCTCAAAGCTGAAGTAGGCCTCAAGGATGCGGAGGTTCGGGAGGCTAGCCAGAAGGCGAAGAGCCTCCAGGCCGAAGCTACTGAAGCGGCCAGAATAAGGAAGGAGCTTGACAACGAGCTCGAGTCCAAGAGGGCCCGGCTGAAGGAGCTCTGGGCCGAGTCGGAGGCGACTAGAGAGAGGGCCACCTGCACTAAGAAGAAGGTGGCCACGGCCGAGAAGAGAGCTGTCGATGCAGAGGAGAAGGCCGCTCTTTCCCACCGCTCCACTGAAGCTGCCGAGAAGGTACTGGCGACAGCCGTCCGTCTGTCCGAGCATCTGAAGGCGGAGCTGGAAGAGGTCCGGCGTCGGGCCGAGGCTGCGGAGAAGGTAGCCGCTGATGCTGTGGCTACCTTCAAGGCGACCCCGGAGTACCTCAAGGACTTCCGGGAAGCGGCAACAGACTCCTTCGCCAAGGGGTTCGCGTACTGCCGGTCCCAATTGCGGGGAGTTCTGTTTGAGGAGCAGCTGGCCATGCTTCGAGTCCTGGGGAAGAAGGCTTCCTCCGCAACGACGACGGTGGTGGCAAGGCAGGGAGCTGCTCCAACTGAGGCTCGGGCTCCAATGACCTCGGAGGCGCCTGGCCCCAGGGAACCGGCACCGACAGCGATGAGGGCGGCACCTGCGCCACGGCCGGAGGTAGCCAGTCCGACCCCAGTGGCCTCAGCGGCTGAACCTGCTCCTCCTGCGGAGGTGGAGGAGGGAGAGGTCCCAATAGTACGCCACCCGGGGAAGGAGTCGGCCCCTTAGGATAGGATTTTTCTTCTTTTTTACACTTATATTTTCTTTCATTTCTTGACCGGGTCACCCAGCCTGTCGAGGCCTGGAAGATAATGTAATTGGTTCTTCCAGCAATGAAATGCATCTTTGTAATCATGGTGTCTCCGTTGTCTGTAATGTGGAATGTCCCCTCTCTCCCTTCTTCTCCCTTTCTTTGCTACTTCTTTCTTTTCGGTGCAGGGAGGTCCGAGATGGGAGTCAGAAACTTTGACTGGCACTGACCCGGTGTTGAGCTTGAGGTCATGTCGGTGAAGGATGTTGACCTTGGACTCAGCTGCTTGGAGATATGATCCAGCGGTCACCATCTCGGAGCTGGGCCCGGGGGCGTCGGAGGCTGAGATCCTTGGTGCTGGAAGTTTGGGTCTTGAACCTTAGTGTCTCGAAGCCAGTCTCGAGGACGTTGACGCTTAAGAAGTGCGGCGCTAGAAATCTGAGTTCTAGGCCTTGGCGTTCTGGAGTTGGGCTCGGAGACACTAAGTGCCTGGGGGTTTCCCATGTCCTTTGCCGGGGAGCTGGGCTCGTCGATGCCGGAGGGTTGTTCGGTCTTTGAGGCCGGGGAGCTAGGCTCGTCGGTGCCTGGGGCTTCCCAGGTCTTTGTGCCAGAGCCCTCTTCTCTGGGCTTTGATGCCAGGGAGCTAGGCTCGCCGGTGCCAGGGGGCTTCCCAGGTCTTTGTGCCAGAGCCCTCTTCTCTGGGCTTTGATACCGGGGAGCTGGCTCACCGGTGCCTGGGGGCTTCCCAGGTCTTTGGTTAGTGATGATGCTGTCCAGCCCAGGGGACCGGAGCTCGGAGGGGTGCCTCGTGGTGGAGGAGGCTGAGCTCGACTCCTGACCACGGGGCCCGATCTCGAGGGGTCCGCCTTGGGTGGAAGCTCATGCTTAGCTCCAGCCTAGGCATCTCGAGCTTGCGGGAGCGGACCTGGCGGAGGACGGGGCCCGGCTCCGGCTGTCATCATGAGGCCGGGCCTGGACATGTTGATGATGACAAGTTACGTGGTTCCAAAGCGCCCTTGGCCGGAGGTTTGAGCTCCGGTCTTGCGCAAGCGTCCTGGAGCTGGGCTCGAAGATGATGGGAGCTTGAGATGGCACCTAGGAGTTGGGCTCGTAGGCGCATTGGTTGAGAGAATTCCCTTGGTCGGAGATCTGAGCTCCGGTCTTGGGCTGGCGTCCTGAAGCTGGGCTCAGGGACGATGATGTTGGAGAGCCGCGAGGCTCGGAGGTGCCCTTGGCCAGAGATCTGAGCTTCGATCTTGAGCAAACGTCCTAGAGCTGGGCTCGAAGACGTGAGAACTTGAGATGGCACCTTGGAGTTGGGCTTGTAGGTGCGTTGTGTGCCTGGGGGCTTCCCAGGTCTTTCGCCGGGGAGTTGGGCTCGCCGGTGCCTGGGGCCTTCCCAGGTCTTTTATGCCGGAGAGCTGGGCTCGCCGGTGCCGGAGGTCATTCGGTCTTTCGATGCCGGTGAGCTGGGCTCACTGGTGCCTGGGAGCTTCCCAGGTCTTTTGATATCGGGGAGCTGGGCTTGCCGGTGCCGGAGGTCGTCCGATCTTTCGATGCCGGAGAGCTGGGCTCGCCGGTGCCAGAGGTCGTCCGGTCTTTTGATGATGGAGAGCTGGGCTCGCCGGTGCCGGAGGTCGTCCATTCTTTTGATGCCGGGGAGCTGGGCTCGCCGGTGCCGGAGGTCGTCCGGTCTTTTGATGCCGGGGAGCTGGGCTCGCCGGTGCCGGAGGTCGTCCGGTCTTTTGTTGCCGGTGAGCTGGGCTCGCCGGTGCCGGAGGTCATCCGGTCTTTTGATGCCGGGGAGCTGGGCTCGTCGATGTCGGAGGTCGTCCGGTCTTTTGATGCCGGTGAGCTGGGCTAGCCGGTGCCGGAGGTCATCCGATCTTTTGATGCCGGAGAGCTGAGCTCGCCGGTGCCAGAGGTCGTCCGGTCTTTTGATGCCGGAGAGCTGGGCTCGCAACTAGGCTCGCCAGTGCCTTGGGGCTTCCAGGTCTTTTGATTCCTGCAAGGCAGATAAATCGTTGCACAGGAAAAGGACTTTTATTGCAAATGGAGGGAGAGCTTACATGTTGGTAGTAACTCCCCGAATTGCAAGTGTTCCATGTCCAGGGGGAGTCTGGTTCCATCCAGGTCCTCGAGATAGTGGGCTCTCTACATGAGGGCCTCGGCCACTTTGTAGGGGCCTTCCCCACTCGACAGGGATTTACCGCGCTCTTTGGGTTGAGACGCCTCAACTTAGCACAACACCAGGTTGCCGGGTCGGAAGATCTTCAACCTCACCCGGGCGCTATGATGTCGGGTGACCTGTTACCGGTACGCTGCCATCCAAGGCCAAGCTTTGACCCTCGTTTCTTCGAGGAGGTCCCGGTTGAGGGGGTGCGCCGAGCTCAACTAGGATCACTATCTCCATGCTGAAGACGAGGTTGAATGGTGCTTTTCCCGTGGCCACTCTGGGCGCTGTGTGGCAAGCTCACAGGATGCTTGGGAGCTTTTCTGCTCCTTGCCCCCCCAGGCCTTCTCGAAGGCGCACCCAGTACCCCAGTGTATCATCCCCACCGACTTCTCGGTGGGGTGATTGTCGACCGCTGGGACTGGTGGAGGGGCAACGAGTGCCTGGGATTCCAACTGGGATCTATCCCCCATGTACCTTCCGAGGTAGCCTCTCTTGATGAGCTCCTCAATCTCTCACTTGAGGTCGCGGCATTCCTCGATGTCATGATCGTGGTCACGATGGAAGCGACGGTACTTTGACTTGTCACGGGTGGCAGATGACTTCAATGACAGTGGGCATCGCAAATAGGTCTCGCCCTCAACCTCCATGAGGATCTTCGTCCTCGAGGCAAGGAGAGGGGTGTAGGCCTCCGCAGGAACAGGAGTCCCCCTCGGTCTTGGTCGGTCCCTTCGGGAGCTTTGAGCTTGGGGCGTTGGTTTCTGTGCCCCTGGCCCCTCGACAGGCGCGGGCCTCTTCGGTGGCCTCCCGTCTAGCTCCCGTCGGGTACGATCCGCCTCCTCGGCGTGGATGTACTTCTGAGCATGGATGAGGAGCTCGGAGTAAGACTTCGAAGTCTTTTGTCGAGCGAGTACGTCAAGTGGAAAGTCTTGAGCCCTCGCTTCAAGGCCAGTATGGCGATCGGCTCCTCTAAACAGTAGATCTCCAGGGCGGCAGCCTTGAAACGAGCCACGTAACTCTGCAGCAGCTCTTGATCCTGTTGCCCGATGGAGAAGAGGCTGTCCATCTCGCGTGGCATTTTCCGGCAAGTATCGAAATGAGCCATGAACTTCTGCCCCAACTGGGCGAAGGAGCTGATGCTCTCCAGTTCAAGGCGGGAGAACCATACTCGAGCTGCATTCCGGAGAGTAGCGGGGAAGGCGATGCACAGCAAAGCGTCGGTGGCTCCCTGGACCCTCATAAGGGCTCGATAGCTTTCTAGGTGGTCCAGGGGGTCTATGGTCCCGTCGTAAGGGTCCACCTGCGGCATCCAGAACCGGTGCAGGATCGGCTCCGCTTGGATTTCTTGGAAGAATGGGGAACGGACGTCGTAGCCTGCTGGCTCACTAGCAGAGCCCGGCATGCTGGTGAATCGGCGATCGAACTCCGCCAGCTTGCGTTCATGCTCCTCCAGGCGCCTACCCGTCGCGCGCCTGGCGGCTTCATCAGGAAACCCCTCCGTCGAAGGAGACGGAGAAGGTGACATGGATGTGCGGCACCGTGGTGGGGGGTCTTACTTTTCCTGCCACGGCGGGGTATGGGCGCCTCCCACCCGAGGTTTCGTGAGCGGCTCTCTCCGTCGGCAGAGCCGGCTCGTTGTCTTTTCGTCGGAGCTTGATGGCTGCCTCGGTTGTCAGTGGTGGCCCATGGCTGCGATGACCTTCCTCGGGAAGAGCCCAGGCTGTCGTGGGGAGTTACGGCATGGGCCGCCAGGGTCCCTGACTGCTGGTGGGTAGCCATGGACCGGTGCTGGTGCTGAAGCTGGCGCACTACCGCAGTGAGAGTGTACATCTGCTAGGCGAGTGCAGTCAGCTGGGTTTCCAGTGGGGGTGGTTGAACCGGGGCAGGCACTTCCATCTCTAGTCCGTGCGGGTTCCTGTGAGAAGGGGATGCCTCTGCACGGCCGGGAGAAGCTCCCCTTGCCCGGGTGGTCACCATCCTCCCAATAGGCTGGCCAAGCAGGACTTGAACTGGAGGAAGTGTCGTTCTCCCCCTTACCTGGCGCGCCAATCTGTTGCCGCCCGGATCATCGTGGCCCGTAGCTGCTGATGGCGTCGGGTGGGTCGTGTCCGCCCGCCTGGTAACGCCTCCGGTGCCTCGGGACCTACAAGGAAGCAACGTTAGTGACCCAGACCGGGGATTCCGACGGGGGCACTCCGACGGTCAAGTCAGTGGCGATCGAGGGGAACAGGTCCTCCTGGTCGAGCCCCTCTGGATGAGCTCCATGCTAGGAGGAGTGAATATAGTGTGAGTGGAAGATGAGGATGAGCTGGGAATGGTGTTGGCCGAGGTGGTCTTGCCCTCCTCTCTGGCCTTCTTCCCTTGTGTCGCTCTGGTTCATCTCTTCAATTGAGAGTATGATATGAATCTCCCCTCTTAAGGTTAGATGCCGATACCTTTTTGCTTAGTTTTTTTGCGGGAGTTTCTACCTTGGTTTGCTTCGAGATCTCTCCCTGCTGTCATGTGTGGCGAGGTACCGTGACGTGAACGGGACGTCTCTCCTGTTGTGACAGTCGGGGAAGCCTCCGTAGATTTCTGACATTTCTTTCGCTTATCCCTCTCCTGGGAGTCTGTCAGGGTCTTGATCGGCGGGCCACTGGTCTTGGGATCCGTGCTCTCCGGTAGGGTCTTTTCTTCGGTTGTACTGTAGATCGGCGGAAGGTATGGTGCCTTGATTGCGGCATGGTTGGTGTCGTACGGCCCTCGGGAGCGTCGCCACTGTCCTTGGAGGAGAGGTAGGGCTCCCTTGGCGACTAGCGTATTGGCTTGAATAGGGGGACGAGCTGGAGAGGCAGGGCCTGTCTGCGGTAAACTCGCCTGGGTGTTGCTCGGCAGGACGGAGGCGGATCGAGCTCGGTCGCGAAGGGGCGCCTCGTGGCGGAGGAGGCTGAGCTCGACTCCTGATCACGGGGCCCGACCTCAGACGAGCTCGGTGCCGGGGTGCCACCTAGCCCATGGGACCTGAGCTCGGAGGGGTGCCTCGTGGCGGAGGAGGCTGAGCTCGACTCCTAACCACGGGGCCCGATCTTGAGGGGTCCGCCTTAGGTGGGAACTTGGACTCGGCTCTGGCTTAGGTGTTCCGGGCATGCGGGAACGGACCTAGCGGAGGACGGAGCTTGCCTTTGACGAGTAGAGGTGTTGCTTCAGGGGAGCTCAGCTCGGCAAAGGCGCTCATGTTGAAAGCTTGTCGTGGCGTCTGATGGGGACTCCATGTCCGCTACCTTGTGGCATGTCAGCATTCTAGCCACATCAATAAGCTTGTTCACTTCTCCATCTATTGCTTTCTACCTCTCTGGGATGAAGTTTTTTTTCTTTTGTCGAATCGGCTTATGTTCAGGGGCAACTTCCAGTCGATGAGTAATCACTTCGATTGGAATCCCAGGCATATCCGAAGCTAACCAGGCAAAGACATCAGCATTGTTTCTGAGAAAATAGATCAGCCTTGCCTTTATTTTCTCATCAAGCAAGCTTCCGATTTGCACGACCTTGATGGGGTCCTCCTCGGTTAACTACACCGGAATGGTCTTTTCCATGGGTTCACCACAGTTCACGGTTGAATCCCTCGGGTCCAATTGATCCAAAGTTGTGGGATCACTGGATTGCTTGCCTGTATCATCAGGCATTGTCATGCAGTTCTTTGGTCTCCGTTTGCTTCCCCAACTCCATTCCTGGTGGAAAAACATACCAGGAGGTGATAAGTTGACACTATGGCCCGAAATTTGTTTAGGACAGGCCATCCTAAAATCACATTATAAGCCGAGGGAGTTTGGACCATCATGAAGTTAATTAGTAGTGTTTTTTATCGGGGTTCGGTGCCGAGGGTTACGGGCAGTATCATTTCACCCTCAACATCGACTTGGTTGCCTCCGAAGCCGATGAGCGGCACAGGGGACCTCTGTAGTTTATTTTTAAGTAGGCACATCCAAGAGAATGCATCGTAGAGTAAGACATCTATGGAGCTTCCATTATTGATTAAAATATGCCTTACATCATAATTGGCCACGATGGCCGATATTACAACTGGATTATCATGCAGGAGTTGGACCCCCGCAAGGTCATCATCGGAGAAGAGTATGGCGTTGTTGTCCTTGAGCTGTTTCGGGGCATCATCTTCGGCTCTTTTCTAATTAGTTGGCCGATGTAGCATTCCCATGTTTCCACTGGTGGGCCTCTAGTTTGGTAGCTCAGCTTCTTCAGGGGTTCTTTAGGGGACTGTGGCCTCCAGCCGAGATCCTTGGCGATCGATGTATCGCCCCAAGTAACCCCTCTTGATAAGATCTTCAATGGCATCCCTGAGTTGGATGCATTCTTCGGTGTCGTAGTCGTGGTCCCGATGGAATCGACAGTATTTGTTCCTGTTCCTCACAGAAGAGGATGCCTTCATGAGATGTGGCCATTGAAGATAGCTTTCTTTTTCTATCTCCATCAGGACCTTTTCTCTCGGGAGATTGAGAGGGGTGCAGGAGTCGAACCTCCCGCCCGATGCTCTGGGCTTGGGACTTCGTCGCCGATTAGAATTATTGTTGTTGTTGTTGTTGGGGGGCCAGGGGGGCCTAGCCCCTGCTGTTCTTCTTTTTTGGAAGGGGTTTTCCTTCAACTAGTCGTCAATTCGCCGCTTGCTCCTCAACGTCAGCATATTTCTGAGCCCTTGATAGGAGCTCAGCGTAGCTTGTGAAAAACTTCTTATCCAGGAAAAAAATAAGCCTGGACGATCGAAGCCCCTTCTTCAGTGCGGACATAGCCACGTGCTCGTTGAGATCAGGGATCTCGAGCATAGTCGAGTTGAACCTGGAGATATAGTCTCGCAGGCTTTCTCCCTCGTTCTGGTGAAGGAGAAACACACCAGGAGAAACATGGTGTCTGTGTTTCGGGATGTCTTGCAGCAGGTCCTGAAATGCAAGACAAACAAATTTTCTAGTTCGGAGAAAGAATCAATGGTACCTGGACGTATGCTTGAGTATCACATCCAAACTGCCTTCTTCAAAGTAGCAGGGAAGGCAAGGCAGTATAGTGCATCTAAGGCCCCTTGAATCATCATATGGACTTTGAAACTGCCCAGATGATCAAGTGGGTCAGTGGTGCCGTCGAGGGCTCCATCTAAGGAACCCCAAAATACCGGGGGACGATTTCGGCCATGATGCGAGAGGTGAACGGAGGGGATAACTCGTAAGCCACGAGGTCATCGTGATTCCTCTGGTCTCGAAGCTTCGCGATCTCCGATTCGAGGGCCTTGAGCTTTCTCTCATAATCGGGGCGGGCCTCCCTCGGCAGGTCCCTTTCGGGAGTGGAGTCCTCGAAGGAAGCTGAGAGAGACCATCTGGGTCTCTTTCCCCTCTACAGCGACTCAGTTGGCTTTGGGTTTCGAGAGCTTCGACCCTCGGAAGAGGGCCGATCATGGAGGGAAAGATAGGTGGATCCGTATTGATGGTCTCCCTTCCTCATGAATTGATGGCTATGTCTGGAGGTGGCTGGCGGATGCCCCACTTGAAGGGCCCTATCTTGGAAATTCTAAACCATAGTCGTGAGAGCACTGACTTGGTTCAGAAGAGCCTCGAATTGCTATTGTCCCACGACAAGCATGGGAGGTGGAATGTCGTTCCCCGCCGGGGGGTGCCCCTCTGAGAGGGAGCGTGATCTCTGCTTGTTGAGGCATTCTAAGTTTTTCCCTTCGCCATTAGAACCTCCTTACACTCTCCTTTTTCCAAGGAGGGGAGCTAGCAGTAGATGCTTAGGCTGTCCCCCTTCCTAGCGCGCAAATCTGTTGGCGTAGAATTCCCTTTCAACCGGGCAGAGCTGCTAGATCACAGGTTCGCTCCCCTGGTTCACCTGCAAAACATGCCCCTGGCCGGATTTTCTCCGGCGGGGGACACTCCGATGCCTAAGTCAGAGGCGGGTTCCAGCGACAGAATGGAGAGTATTCTGAAGAGGAGGGAGATGGAGAAGAAATAAACTTTTATTTTTTCAAGATCTTGCTGTGCTTACCTTGAGTATTCCCTCTGACCATTATTTATAATGGCTGGTCCAGCACGTTGTTTGGTCTCCCATCCTACAGTTAGTAACCGCAGGCGGTTGTCGAGAGGTACCGGCCAGGCTGGAGGCGTTACAGTTGGGGTTAATGGCCACGTGGCCACTTCGATGTAGTTATGATTCGAAGATGATAGCCAGGCAGTTGATCGTAACCGTCGTGCCCACGTTCGCGTGGATTTGAGGTTGGTCAGAGATTTGCCTTCGGGCCTCTTCTTCAGGAAGGGCCATCGCTGGACTAGAGAGGTGTCTTCGTCCTATTTTTTCTGGGATAGTCCGAAAATACCTCTGCTGCTCATGGCGGAGCTGTTCTTTTTAAGATGAATCATAGGGTGGAGTCAGCGTCATCTTCGGACCGTTCTCCTTCAGGCCAGTGTCTCGGCTAAGGCCGAAGACTGGGTCTATGATGTGGTGGACACCATGTCGTCGCTTTGCCCATTCACTCAGTTTCCTCTAGGCGCTCCGGTTCGAAGTATCTAGTTCGGGAGGGATTGCATGAGCGGTCGAACCGACAGTTGATCCATGCTTGAACCGACATATCCTAACACATATAAATGAAGCATACAAAGATTGAATGTGTCTCAACATTTTTATCATGATGTATCAACAACAAAATTAAAACCTAGGCCCCAATCTTAAAGATGCACCATTCAAGACTCGAATCCAAAATGTAAACAAATAAGTATGACCACGGGTACAAACCTCAATGTCATAATGATAGTTAACTAGAATTTACTTAAAATTTTGAATTTGTTGGCTAGAATTTACTTAAAATTTTGAATTTGTTGGCTCTTAATAACATTGGCCAATATCGGCGTCTATGTCCGCTTTGTCTATCCATACGGTTCTATCTTATCATTACATGTTGAAATAAGTCAAGATATCAAGTTAATTCAGAAACGTGAAAATATAATCACACTAATAACCATTCAATCTTTTTTCATTTACTTAGAATTATCGTTATTGATCCTCATTTATCGACTATTTTTATTGAGAGATGTTCTTTTCATATTAAATTCTGATTGCGCACATCCATATCATCTCAATAAATTTTTCATCCATCATATTATTTCTAACATATGCATCCTCATGAATGTATCTTCTACTGCTCATGTACTATATTTATCCATTAACATAACCTAGGACAACTGTTGCCAACTTGCTATAATAGATCTTGGCCAGTGGCCTAACATATTGTGCCCTGAACATGAAAATCAGAAGAATAGGCAACAAGAATAAATGAAGACTGTGCTGGAACTGATGATGGCTAAAGAGATCAACAACCGACGTGGCTGCTCGACCACGAGGATTTAAAATCCAGACACGGCTCTGCCGTCTACCAGCTTGGTTCCCAAAACAGTACTAGCAATTTGTCTTACCCACCTCTAAAGACGCCCTCATTAAAAACCAAGCATCAAAAGAATTTCACAACATCCCATGGATGGAACATGATGCCCCGGGCTTAGCGTTTCGCTTGGCCACCAAGGCTATTTTGTTCAGCATTTTCGCATGGTTAAAGACGCCTGGCAAGGTCATCAGCAACCACCGCAGGAACGTTTTTCCCACACTCACCATCTATTCAAGAGCCAAGTAAAGCTTTTACTCATAATTATAACTGAAACCTAAAAGATCTGTCAGGAATATAAATAGCACCAATCCAGTTCCATGCAAATAGCACAGTTGATAGTAGTCAATTACCACCACAGGTTGTTCACGAATCAAAATATAGCTTACAGCTACTAGCACGAATAACATCAGCAAAATCACCTTTTTTTTTTTTTTTTTTTTTTTTATCAACTACAATAAAAGTTCCAGACCAAAATCTCTGCTGTTGATTTTGAGTACACCTAGCCATTACACAATAGCATTGGCTGCACTGGCAATCCTTGGCCACAGATCAGCACATTCTTTTCCAATGGGTCCGGTGATAGCAGAGCCTGCAACCACAACACAGCCTGATCAGCACTCTATTTGTTTGTGAAAAGTGACAGACGAGTCACATTTCAACCTGACACACTACACGTCCATTTTATGGTCCCAGTAAACACATCTTTCATGAGCAAGAATCTCCCTAGCAATCATGGATTGCTTAGGTTGAAAACAGAATCTAGTTCATGATATTATATAGACCTTTGTCAGAAGTGTAGTACATTAGTTCAACAGACCTAACATCCAATTATCAATTCTATAATGAAAACTCTGCTGCCAAAATGTTATGGACTACTACCATTTATCATATTGTGCCTAAATTTGCCAAACAGCATCTACCATACCTTTCATTTCTCCCTTTGGATTCACGATAACTCCAGCATTATCTGCACAGATAGTAAAGAAATAACAGCATTAGAAACATGGAAGTTTCACAAAAGCAACAGGACCTGCAAATAGAAGTTTTTATTTAAGCGTTACAAGGCAGGTTTTCTTTTGCCTGTTCATGGTAGCAAATTTTCAGCAAGACAAAGTGAGGAACACGTGACAACAGTGAGCCACAGAATTCAGTCACGTAACGTGAAATTCAAAAAAAATGCTGAGTTTGATGCTTGGCACTTGCCAGTAACACATTATTATATGATTTTTTTTTTTTTTTGGGGGGGGGGGGGGGGGCAACAATTTTTTGTTCTTTTTAAAGAATCAGAATATCATGAAAGCCCATACAAAGACAAACAGCTGACCACCACTGCCATATCTAGCAAACCAAATAAAGACCAGGTTGACATAAGATACAAGGAGAAAAATAACTTTAGAATGCTCTAATGGATATAATTAAAAACGAAGCATATTTGAAAACATTATTTACCAGGAGACAGGTAACATGATGCTATAGTAAACAATTACAGTGTTTAATAGTAGCCCTTTTTTAAAAAAAATACAAGCTTTTTATTGTGAATGGCCAATATAGGCCACTCGTGAAGTAACATGAAAAGAAATTTAAGAGAACAAAGCGAGTATACAAAGTGGGAATTGCAAGACATTACCGTACTACATAATGTAGACAAGAGATTGTACTTTGTTATTACAAAAAAAGGAAAGAAAGAAACTAAAATTTTAGTAGCACTGAAAATAAAAATATCATTTTTCATGTAGCTAGACTGATAGTACCAGTACCTCTCATGAGGGAGGGAGGGAGGGAGGAGGGATGGCAGGGAGCAAGAAATTAGGCAGCATTGGCATGTAGAATACAGATGTTCCTTTCTTATGTCTACTCAAGCTCATGAATACACCATTCACTCAAAAGATAGAAGAACCATGAATCTACTGACTCCTCCAGCAAACTATCTTAAGAATATGCTATAATACTTCAAGATTGCATAGACTTAGAACCTGAGTTTCACCAACATTTCAGAAGGAACACTTCCTAAACATATCGAGTACATAAGCTTGCGAAGGGATGGGCAAGTCATGAAATATGAAAAAATTAATCTGGATGCATGATAGATGGTCATTCCAAATATCCATAAAACATACTCTCATATAAAACACCACAATAGGGATGGCAACAAGCCTGTTGGCCAATGCCCATACCCGCCCTGCAATTAAAAACCCCATATCTATAACCACCTCGGTCACATAAAGTAGATGGTGCAGGTCAAGTCAGGTTGAGTAAAGAACTCATCATACAAACATTCTAAAATGATTATGATTTTAAAAGGAGAGATTCAAATTAAGGTTATATTGGGTCAGGTTCGGAGTAGGGCATACCATCACCTACTCCAAACTCATTTCGGATATTTTTTTCTAGAACCTAAACCCATGCCCTAGGGTTTAAACAAATTCACTAAAATCCACCCCATTTGAGTCAAGTCAAGTTGGGTTGGATCCAGTCAAGTATCCATTGGGTCAGCTAGCATTGCCACCCTTACACCACAAATTCATGAATTTCAACAATAGAGAAGAGCAAAATAAGTGATCATAAACAAAACCATCTATCTTTATAACAAGGGCATGGAATTTTTCCAATATCTACAAATTTGTCATAAACATGACAAGCTTATACCCACGCTTGGAGAAATATTTTAAGAGCATAAGCATAAGTGTCTCCATGTGTTTTGTTAATCCTATGATAGTCATTATTTTACATTCATTTATATAGGAAAAGCAGCTCCAATTACAATAGCAACAGATGAAGGCAATATTTGCAGCAGCAGACCAGTGACAACATAAGGTGAAACTATGGTGCTTTATTGAAGAACTATATCTCAGAGGAAGTCTGTATGCATCTAGGAATCAGGTCAGGAAAAAATGTTTAGAGCTCTTTCAAGCAGCAGTATGTTCAAACATCCAGACCTAAATATTTAGGGCATGAAGATGGAAAGAGAAGAGTAAGAGAATGCAGATAACAAGACAGCTGAATTTTTCTAATAAGAGAGAAAATTGTTAACATGGAGTATCAATAGTAGTCTTCTAAATTTACAGTCTCAAGATTTCATTGTCCTGTCCGCATACATGGACAACTATAATGTTAACTTAATATTCAAACCGAATAATCTAAAACCTGCATAATGTTTGTATAATACTTCTTTAGCAATTGACACTATACTCGAATCATTAATTATCATGGTTCCATCTGCAAGTAGTTTATATGATAAATCTTCCCAAATATAAATCACTTGAAGTTCACTAGTAATAGGTGCAACAAAGTTGTGCAACTCAGATGCTATTTTTTTTACAAAATTTTGAGAGCTAATACTCTAGGATAAACAGACTTCATGCAGCATTTTTTGACAATGAAACACTTTTTGGCATTGGAAATGAAAAATCCTGAGTACATTGATCCCCTATGCTGATTATTGGCACACTTTTGGACCATCTTGTTAGAATGCCCTCCATTACACGTGTTTGATGTCCATGATTCAGAATGCCAAATGGAGTATTAAAACTTTTCTGCTCTTTCTCTAAAATAACATATAAGAGTACTTTTCTCAAGATAAGGTACCATTGCCTGGTCAAAAGCCCTTCAACTAATTTCCAAGAAGTGTTTGAGCAAACCAGAGATTTCATGTATGGAAGCCATCCGGGTGATACCTGATTTTCCTATTGCTCCCCAATCTGCCAACTTGAATGATCCCGGCTGTGAAGTGAGCAATAGGATAGAGGCATTAAGTCTTGCCAAATGTGTAACTTTTTACAATAATTTCGTGTTAGAGTTGGACAAGCAATGCCTAATGATTATACTATTGTATCTCTGTACACGCATTTGATTTATAAACTGTGTGGAGGTGCAACTCTTGCTGTTATGATCTAATAAAAAGTCCCTAAGGGCAATTCAACTTCATTTTTAAAAAATCATTCTTATACAAGATAAAAACGAATATGAAGCAGTGAAAATAGCACAAAGACCACTAGAAAAGAGAAAGTTATCAAATTTCATTCACATGGGAACAAACCAAATTTAAACTAAAGAGAGGTACCTTCAAAGTACATATAGACGCCGTCCTTTCGGCGCCATGGCTTCCGCTGCCTTACGATGACGGCGGGCATGACCTTCTTCCTGAGATCGGGCTTCCCCTTCTTGACGGTTGCCATCACCATATCCCCAACGCAGGCCGAGGGAAGCCGGTTGAGCCGCCCCTTAATCCCCTTCACCGAGATAATGTAGAGGTTCTTCGCCCCCGTGTTGTCCGCGCAGTTCACTGTCGCCGCCACTGGCAGACCTAACGACATCCGGAACTTATTCCCCGCCGACCCTCCGCGCCCTACAACAAGAGATCAAAAAGATCCCGTTCAAACATCTCAGAAACACCTAACACCACCGAAAACCATCAGCTTAACAAGTCGATCTCAAGGGGAAAAAAACCCTAAAGATGTTCCTCCACGCCCTGAGATCAAAAGGATCCCATTCAAACCCCTAACACCGCCGGAAGTGGTAAGATGAACAAGTCGATCCGCAGAAAGGAAAAAAAAAAAACCTAAAGAGATTCCAATTGTTTTCTCTGACGATTTGAAGGATAAATACGAAAAAAACACCATAGCGAAGAGATGCATCACAGCGCGCAAGCCCTGGAAAGGAGAACGAGGAAAAAAGCGAGAGGAAGAGATCCAAGAAATCCTTAATTTCACAGAGAGTGAAGGAAGAGCAAAGATACCTCGCTTCGACATCTTGGAAGAGCTCCGACTGAGACTTGGGGTAGGGTGGGAGCGGCGGCCTTGCCGTTTTATTTTATCGCAGCTAGATGCTTCTAGGTTTTCGGGGCTTAAGTTACCCAAAAAAAAAATCCCTTTTTTTTTTTTTTTTTTTTTTTTTTTTTTTTGACAAATTCTAATGGTTGGCGTAAATAAAATTACTCATTTCATTCTTTAATATTTATGTTCAAGATTTATTTATATATTCAATTATGTGCATGACCGATATAATAATATTATAAAAATCTAGAATTATTTTATTATTAAAATATATATGGTTGTCGTTTTATCACTGTAGCCTGTAGCTGAGAGTTGGCGCCGAATCTCAGTCCCCCTTTATTTCGGAATCCTGATGTTCCCGGTCCTGCAAAATAAGGTTAGAGATACGAACCGGGGGTTCCGGCGGGAGCATTCCGACGATCAAATTAGTGAACGGCAAAGCGGAACAGATCCACTAAGACGAATCCCCGTTGGATCTCCGTGCTTAGTGGAATTCTTAATGAGGAGATGAGAGAGTGAGAGGGGGGTCAGTACTCCGGTTCTTGCAATTGGGCTTGCCGGACTTGCTCCTAAGAGTCCCTTCGGAGCCTTTCTCTTTGAATCACCTGTTTTCTTCTCCCGTGCCTTTGGCCTTCTCGATTGCTTACCCTCCTCCTTGCCCGTTGGTGCCCTTTTGAGATCGTTGCTTCGGTGCCTCGATTCTCCCCCTCTGGGAGCCTTGGAGGTCAACGGTGCTCATTGGCCATTCCCCTGAGGTTGTCTCTCCTTTCGGTTGGGAGTTGAGTGGCGAGCTTGTCTTGTCCGCCATGCTGTCACGAAAGGGAGAACTAGGCGGGACCTCGACCCAAGCGCAGGCACCCTTGGGCTCGAGGCGTTGACCGTGGCCCTCCCCTCCGGGGGATTCCAGGTCACCGGCCGCTAGATCTGGTACCTCGATTAAGATGTCCCTCCTAAACTGGTGCAAACAAGATTTCGCGTACCGTTACAGATCTGGGAATGCCATACTGGGCGCGCCGCACTATGCGCGCCGACCTCATCCTCGGGGCTTGCACCTTCAGCCCTCCCAACGCTCTATGGAGAAGGCTCGACTTCAGCCAAGGTGGGCCCATCTCGATGCAGGAGAAAATGAACCTAGGATGTCCATGCCCCACTGAGCAAACAGCCAAGGGGCGGAGAGCTGGGAGAGCAGTGCATATGGCTGGTGTTGCATGACGGCGTGACGTTGACAGCGGTCACACCTCTTGACAAAGTTGGCTGCGTCCTCCCTTATCGTTTCCCAGAAGTATCCTTGGCGGAGGGCCTTGTATGCTAGAGTCCTGCCCCCCACATGATTCCCGTAGAGGCCTTCGTGTATCTCTTAGAGCACAAGTGCCGCTTCTATGGGTCTCAAACATTTGAGGAGCGGATAGGAGTAGGACCTCCGGTAAAGCAATCCATCCATCAGCACAAAGCATTCAGCCTTCCTTTTGATTAGGACGGCTTCTATCCGATCTTCGGGCAAGGTACCATCGGTGATGTATTTAACATACTTGTCATCCAGCTGGGCTCCGGGGTGACTTGCTGGATTTCTCTAGGGGCCTCATAGCTCGGTGCCTGAAGATGCTCGATGTAGGCGCGGCCCAATAATGAGTCTGGTAAGGTTGCCAGTCGGGAGAGGGCATCGGCGCGAGCATTTTCTCCGCGCGGGATGTGGGAGACACTAAAATGCTTAAAACCCGCCGCACTTGCACGTACCAGCTCCAAGTACTTCGACATTTGAGGGTCCCGGGTCTCGAACTCGATTGAGACCTGCCCGGCAACCAACTATGAGTCGGTGAAGACCCTCAAGTTGGTCATGCCCAGTTCGTGGGAGACTCTTAGTCCCACGAGGAGCGCCTCATACTCCGCCTGGTTATTGGTGGCGGTGAACTGGAGGCGGAGCGTGCACTCAGCGACGACTCCCTCGCTATTAGCAAGGATGAGTCCGACTCCACTTCCACCAGAGTTGGAAGCTCCATCCACATGAAGGACCCAGATGTCCTCCTCCGGTTCAGGCCCTGGTTATTGATTCTGAGGGCCCTCCTCTGGCCCCTCGTCCAGGCCTGCACACTTAACTAAAAAGTTAGTCAGTACCTGCGCCTTCATGGACGACCTCGGCCGATACGTGATGTTGAACTCGCTGAGTTTCAGTGCCCACTTCGCCAGTCGTCTGGACGTGTCAGGTCGGCTAAGCACGGCCTTCAGTGGTTGATCCATTAGGACCGCGATCGGATGCGCTAGGAGGTAAGGCCTGAGGCGCTGTGCGGACATAATGAATGCAAAAATTAGTTTCTCAGATCGAGAATACCTGAGCTCTGCATCGTAGAGAAGCTTGCTTGTATAGTATACAGGTCTCTGGATCCCTCCATCATCTGTCCGAACCAGGACCGAGATGACAGCCTCCGGAGTGACCGCCATATACAGGAGGAGCTCTTCTCCCTCCACCGGCCAGGAGAGCAGTGGTGGTGATGCCAGGGTCTTCCTCAGCTCCTCGAATGCCTCTTGGCACTCCTTCGTCCAAGCGAAGTCGTGCATCTTCCTCAGCACCTTGAAGAAGGGCTGGAAACAATCAGCAAATCGCGAGATGAATCAGCTCAGGGCTGCTATCCGGCTGGTGAGTCGCTAGACTTGCTTCTTGGAGGTGGGCTGCTCCATGTCAAGGATCGCTCGGACCTTCTCTGGGTTGGCTTCTATCCTTATTTGGGTCACCATGAAGCCAAGGAACTTCCGCGCCGCCACACCGAAAGCACACTTCGCCGGGTTCAATTTTATTTAGTGGAGGCGAAGGTTGTGGAAGGTCTTCGTCAGGTCGTCGACATGGTCTGAGGTCGGCTTGCTCATCACGAGCATGTCATCCACGTACACCTACATGTTACTGCCAATTTGGTCTTTGAAGATCTTGTTGACCAATCGATGGTACATGGCACCAACATTCTTCAAACCGAAGGGCATCATCCTGTAGCAGTATGTCCCGCGATCCGTGATGAAAGCGGTATGCTCCTCATCCTCCGGATGCATCCAGATCTAATTATACCCGGAGAATGCATCTATGAAGGAGAGGAGGCGATGTCCCGAAGTGGCGTCCACAAGCTGGTCGATATTCGGGAGGGGGAAGCTATCTTTCAGGCAGGCACGGTTGAGGTCGGTGTAGTCCACACAGATCCTCCACTTTTCATTGTTCTTCTTGACCATCACCACGTTCGCCAGCCAGCTGGGGTACTGCACTTCGTGAACGAAGCCAGCGATGAGGAGCTTCTCCACCTCGTTGTTGATTGCCTTCTGCCTTTCTACGGCAAAACTCCTCTTCTTTTGCTGAACTGGGTGGCACTTCGGGTAAATCTTCAACTGATAAGTGATGACATCTGGGGGAATGCCTTGCATATCTATCGTAGACCAGGCAAACACATCTGAGTTTGCCTGAAGGAAACTCAGCAAACGAGCTCGCTCATCTTCCAGGAGTTGGGCTCCTATCTGCATCGTCTTCAGTGGGTCTGAGCCAACGGGGTATGTCAGGAGGCGCTCAACGGGGCCACCCGTAGGGTTGCACCCTTTGGTCGAGGTCGTTGACATCAGCATCGAGCTCGGCATTCCGGGCCCCTAGGATAGCCTGCAAGCAATGCGGGACTGGCTGTACTACCCCCCTCATCTCTCCCACCCTAAAAGCAGTAGGGAACTATACCAGCAACCTTTTGGTGGAAATGACTGCGTCGAGCTGGTTGAGCCCAGGACGGCCCAAGATAGCATTGTATGGTGACGGGGGTCTTACGACAGTGAAAGTCATCATGACTGTGCTCTGCCAGGGTGGAGTCCCGGTGGTAACGAGGAGGGTGATCTCTCCCTCGACTCCCATAGAATCTCCGGTGAAATCTACGAGAGGGGTGTGCAATGGCCTTAGCCGATCATGGGACAAGTTCATCCGGGAGAAAGCATCATAAAAAAGCATGTCTGTGGAGCTCCCACTATCAACCATAATACGATGTATAGGGTGCTTAGCAATGGTCATTTTGACCACGACAGCATCATTATTTATATTTTTTTTTCACCTCCCTTCCCCTTCTCAAAGGGGAGTATATTTTCCAATACATTTTCCAACTCTCCTCCCTCCCGGGCTCTCTTCGCCGCATGCCCTATTTCCCAGGAGATCATGCCCACCAGCTTCTCCGTGGGATGGTTGTCAACTACAGGAACAGGGGAAAGGGCCGCAAGTGGTTGATCCTCCGTTGGGGCCTCTCTTCCCACAAACTTCTTGAGATAGCCCCTCATGATGAGGTCCTCGATTTCTCTCTTCAGGTTGCGGCAATCCTCAATGTCATGGCCGTGGTCGTGGTGGAACTGGCAGTACTTTGTCTTGTTGCGACCACTTCTAGGCTTCTGAGGAGGAGGTCAACGGAGGTAGCGCTCGCCCTCGATCTTTATGAGAATCTTTGTCCTTGGAGCTAGAAGGGGAGTGAAGGTCTCCTCGGGAACGAGACCGTTCTTTGGCTTCAGTCCTGACCGGAAGTCTGCAGGTGGCCCGGGCCTCCGGGTTTCAGGCACATCCCTTGGGGTAGGCTTCTTCAAATGCTTTCTGTCCAGCTCTCTCCTGGTACGGTCAGCCTCCTCAGTGCGGATGTACTTGTGGACTCGGAGGAGGAGTTCAAAGTACATCTTGGACGACTTTTTGTCTAAGGAATATGTCAAACGGGAGGTCCTGAGCCCACGCTTCAATGCCAGCATGGTGACGGGCTCATCCAGACTATAGATATCCATGGCAGCAGTCTTGAAGTGAGTGATATAGTCCCGCAGGAGCTCATGGTCTTGCTACCGGATGGGGAAGAGTCTATCCACCTCCCGTGGCACCTTTCGATAAGCATCGAAGTGCGCCACAAAACTCCTCTCCAGCTATTGGAAGGAGTCGATGTTTTTAGGCTCGAGACGGGTGAACTAGACTCGAGTAGCCTTCCGGAGAGTGGCCGGAAAGGCGATGCACAGGAGGGTGTCCGTCATCCCCTGGACTTTCATGAGAGCTTTATAGCTCTCCAGGTGGTCTAGGGGGTCGGTGGTCCCATCATAGGGATCCACCTGAGGCATTCGAAACCAACTCGGGATTAGTTCCTCTTGGATTTCTTAGGAGAATGGGGGTTGGGCATTATAGCCTACTTGCTCGTTAGGGGAGCCCTGCATGTTGACAAACTGGTGGGAGAGCTCCACCAGTTTGCGCTCTTGCTCTTCCAGGCACCTCTCGGCTTGGCGCCTGATAGCCTCGTCAGTGGAACCTTCCACCGAGGCTGCTGAAGAAGAAGAGGCCAATGGATCGCAGTGAGAGGCCTTTCCCCGGCAATGCCTGTCGCGCCTGGCGGCGTCATTGTCGTCCGCCGGGGATCGGCTCTCGTGGTCCGCCGATCCAGTGTAATTCCTCTTTGCAGGGGTCTGGTGACTCTCACAGGGGTTGGTTGTTGTCCGTGGATGGGACGTCCTACCTTGGATGGAGTACAGGCTTCTGTGGGGGCTCGTGGCTTGGGCCGCGGGGGTCCCTGGTTGGGGCTGAGTGACCAGGGAGTGCTACTGATGCTGTAACTGCCTTACAGCCTTGGTCAGTGCATGCATATGTTGGACAAGTGCAGCATATTGACCGTTTGCCGAGGGCAGCTGAGAATGAGCGGGAAGTTCTCTTTCCGGGCTGTGGGGGCCCGGGGGAGAGGGAACCTCTCCCGCCTGGCTGGTGGAAGCTTTATGTCCACGAGTTACCACCATGCTCGAGGTCGAGCTGCTCTCAAGCTCGTGGGGGCTCGCTCATACAGGGGCTTTCGTTCCCCACTTCCTAGCGTGCCAATCTATTGCCGACCTTACCGCTGTGGCTTGTAGCTACGAGTTGGCGTCGAACCTCAGTCCCTTTTACTTCGGAATCCTGACATTCCCGAACCTGCAAAATAAGGTTAGAGACCCGGGTCGGGGGTTTCGGCGAGGGCACTCCACGATCAAGTTAGCGAGTGGCAAAATGGAACATATCTACTAAGGTGGATCCCCGTTGGGTCTCCGTGCTTAGTGGAATTCTTAATAAGGAGATAAGAGAGAGCAAGAGGGGGGTCAGCACTCTGGTTCTTGTGATTGGGCTTGCCGGACTTGCTCCTGAGAGTCCCTTTGGAGCCTTTTCCTTTGAATCGCCTGTTTTCTTCTCCTGTGCCTTTGGCTCTCTCGATTGCTTACCCTCCTTCTTGCCCGTTGGTGCCCTTTTGAGATCGTTGCTTCGGTGCCTTGATTCTCCCCCTCTGGGAGCCTTGGAGGTCAACGGTGCTCATTGGCCATTCCCCCGAGGTCGTCTCCCATTTTGGTTGGGAGTTAAGTGGCGAGCTTGTCTCGTCTGTCGTGCTGTCATGAAAGGGGAAACTAGGCGAGACCTAGACCCAGGCGCAGGCGCCCTTGGGCTCGAGGCGTTGACTGTGACCCTCCCCTCCGGGGGTTCCAGGTCACCGGTCGCTGGATCTGGTACCTCGATCAAGGTGTCCCTCCTAAACTGGTGCAAACAAGATTTCGCGCATTGTTATAGATCTGGGAACGTCGTACTGGGTGCGCTGCACTGTGCGCCCCGGCCTCATCCTCGGGGCTTGCGCCTTCGGCCCTCCTAACACTCCATGGAGAAGGCCGACTTCAGTCGAGGTGGGCCCATCTAGGGGTGCCACCTGTTGAAGGAGCAGAGGCAAGCCACCTTCGACCGAGATGGACAGCACCTAGGTCAACACCTGGCGAAGGGGCAGAGGTGAGCTCGACTTCGACCGAGGTGGACCCATCTGGGGGTGCCACCTAGTGAAGGAGCAGAGGCAGGCCCACTTCGACCGAGGTGGATCCCACCTGGGTTGACACATGGTGAAGGGGCAGAGACATGCTCGACTTCGACCGAGATGGACCCATCTGGGGGTGCCACCTGGCGAAGGAGCAGAGGCAGGCTCGCTTCGGCCGAGGTGGATCCCACCTGGATCGACACCTGGCGAAGGGGCAGAGGCAGGCTTGACTTCGACCAAGGTAGATCCATCTAGGGGTGCCACCTAGCGAAGGAGCAGAGGCAGGCCCACTTCGACCGAGGTGGACCCCACCTGGGTCGACACCTGGCGAAGTGGCAGAGGTTCCTGGCTCGACTTCGATCGAGATGGATCCATCTGGGGGTGCCACCTGGCGAAGGAGTAGAGGAAGGCCCATTTCGATCGAGGTGGACCCCACCTGGGTCGAGACCTGGCGAAGGAGTAGAGGCAAGCCTGCTTCGGTCGAGGTGGACCCCACTTGGTTCGACACCTGGCGAAGGGGCAGAGGTGCCTGGCTCGACTTCGACCGAGATGGACCTATCTGGGGGTGCCACCTGGCGAAGGAGCAAAGGCAGGCCCACTTCGATCGAGATGGACCCCACCTGGGTCGATACCTAGCGAAGGGGCAAAGGCAGGCTCGACTTCGACCGAGATGGACCCATCTGGAGGTGCCACTTGGTGAAGAAGCAAAGGCAGGCCCACTTTGACCAAGGTGGACCCCACCTATGTTGACACCTAGCGAAGGGGCAGAGGTGCCTGGCTCGACTTCGACCGAGGTAGACCCCACCTGGGTCGACACCTGGCGAAGGAGCAGAGGCAGGCCCGCTTCGATCGAGGTGGACCCCACCTGGGTCGACACCCAGCGAAGAGGCAGAGGTGCCTGACTCAACTTCAGTCGAGGTGGACCCATTTGGGGGTGACACCTGGTAAAGGAACAGAAGCAGGCCCACTTTGGTCGAGGTGGACCCCACCTGGGTCGACACCTGGTGAAGGGGCAAAGGCAGGCTCGACTTCGACCGTGGTGGACCCATCTGGGGGTGCCACCTGTTGAAGGAGCAGAGGCATGCCCACTTTGACCGAGGTAGACCCCACCTGGGTCGACACCTGGTGAAGGGGCAGAGGTGCCGAGCTCGGCTTGAGATGGGCGCGATCGCTGGTCAGGCCACCTGGCAGGAGAGCTCGGAAGCACTGCTTGGCTGCCAGTTAGGTCCGACGCATGCTCCACATCAACGATCCTGCTATATCATATATTATTAAAATAATTATTTTATCACTAAATTGGTATCAGTTATAATGATACCAATTGTACCATTATCATTTATTGAGAAATTTTTTATATGAAATATGGATCCTTGTTCTCAAGATCATTGTATCATTTTTAATATGCAAGAAAAGGAAGAAGAGAAAATAAAAGATACAATTTAATAAAATATGCAAGATTTTACTGAGAAAAATAAATACTTAAAAGATAAGAACTCACAATCTTAATCCCGTATAATGTTTTTTAACAAGAAGCTCCAAATTATTTACAAAGCCCTTAATTTTAAGGAGGCCATTTATCCCCTATAAGCTTTTTCTATCACTGCCATCCCTCCTGAAAGCCCTCTGGATTCTCATACCTTATTCCTAATTTGTCTGTCCCTTTATAGCCTTAGCAACGTCTTTTTGTCGAAGAGCACTTCAACAGAAAACTAAAGATTCAATCCACATCAGAATTGAACTTCAATTTATTATCTAATTGACGTTTACCACTAGAAGAGTTCCTAGCCATTCGATCATTATTAGTTGCACTGAAATCACCGTGTATCATGTTGGATCAGAGTCAGACTCATCGCTGGATGTTGAATCATGCTCGAGAATGCACTGGAGTGTTTGATCATGCAAAAGCCGCACCCAAATTGGTCTGATCAGTCGACAACCCTCTGGATCGTTCGATCATGCCAAGGAGTGCTCAACAATTGTTCGATCATGCAAATGTTGCCTCCCCTCTTAAACGCTGCAACTATGGACTGGGGCATTAAATGCCTACGGACTGTGTGATGCATCCCTTGTGGATCATGCAGTGGTCCACGATGTGCCATGCCAACTCCTGGGCTGCATGTGATTGGGCCATGCACGGGCATGCTTAGGCCGTGCAGACCTACAGGCCTTTTTTCATGTGAGCCTAGTCTATTATTGGGTTATGGGCTTTTTAGGTTGTTGGCTCCACCCAGTGATTTTGATGAATAACAAAACATTGAGTGCATATTGTATTCTAATGAGGATTTCAAGTTATGAGTTTTCAGGAAGAAAACACCTCAAAATCTCAAAAACTTATGATGTATGGCACGTAATGGCACGAAGCAATTCTCACAAATCCGGGCATCCTCTTCATTGAAAAAGGGCATCTAAATGTTTAAATATTATGTGTTTATGTATTCAAGAATTTTATTTATGTTTTCGAGGCATTTACACTTGAATCTGAAAGTTTTCAGTCTCAAGTGTCGACACCTGGACAGTCAAGTATCGACACTTCAGCATTTGGCACAGACAAAAATCCTTGGTACGCCAAGTGTCAACACCTATATTCAAGTGTCGATACTAAGTGTCGACACTTAGGTTCCAAGTATCGACTCAAGGCCTGAGATTTTTGAAAATACAGAACTTTGTAATATTAAGGATTTTTGTGTCAAGTGTCGACACCTGTGCATCAAGTGTCGACACTTGAATGTTCAAGTGTCGACACTTGAATGTTCAAGTGTCGACACTTGAATGTTCAAGTGTCGACACCCAGAGATCAAGTGTCGACACCTGACAGCCAAGTGTCGACACCTGACAGCCAAGTATCGACACTTGCAGCCTGACAGCTCTAACGGATCTATTTTTCTGGATTGTAGAACTTGCTTTTCAAGCTCCAAACGACTATTTCCAAGGTACCAACGGTCACAAACCATTTTTTGGAAGGTTTTTGGTGTTTTTAAGCTCTACCAACCTCATTTTAAAGCAAGAGAAGAGAAGAGAAGTGTATTCAAGTGCATTGAAGTCTACTCAAAAGCCAATATTCTCTCCATACTTCACATCAAAAGCCTATTCTAGCTTGATTCCATTGAAAAGCCTACAAGCTCATCCTTACTTCATTCCAAAAGGAGGCACCTTGAAGGAGATTCCATGGAAGAGTGAAGACAAAGCATCCACTTGAGCTTCAAAGATTCCAATCTACTCTTAAAGAGAGTTTGTTGTAGTTTTAAATTACATATCTATTTTTATTATGATTTGACCTTGCTTTCAAGGGTGTCTTGAAAGAAGGTTATTGTGGTTTGTTGGTGAGCCAAAGGGATAAAACCAACTAGGGTTAACTTGTGAGCCCGAAGACAAAACAAGTGTTAAGGTTTGTTGGTAAGCCTAAGTGACAAAACCAACTTAGGTTTTGACTTGTGAGCCTTGTGAAAAACAAGTCGACTGTAATCTAGTGTGGATTATAGTAAAATTTCCAAGGGTGGCTTGGGGAGTGGATGTAGGTGCTAGGTTTGCACCGAACCACTATAAACCTTGTGTTTGTGTGTGATTGCTCTTTTCCTCTCTTGCTCTTTAATTGTTACTAACATCTTGCATCAAATTTATCATTGCTCACAAGCACCACTAAACCTTCATTTTATTGTCTTAATTTTTTAAAAAGACCCAATTCACCCCCCTCTTGGGCTCCATTTCTGGGCAACAAGTGGTATCAGAGCGCCGGTACTCTCTTGTAGGTCCAAGAATCTTGAGTAAAAGATCATGGCAGCCCCAATAGGAATGGGTATTGTTGAAGGTCAAGCTTCAAATCGACCCCCACTTTTTAATGGCACTAATTATACATACTAGAAGACATGCATGCACATATTTATACAAGCTCTTGATTATAATTTATGGAGAGCAATTGTAAAAGGTCCTCATCAGCCTATAATGATGATTAATGGCATTCTCACTCCAAAAATGGAAGATGATTGGGATGAGAATGACATTAAGTAAATTGAGCTTAATGCTAAGGCAATGGACCTTTTATTTTGTTCTCTTGATCCTAGTGAATTTAATATAATATTAAATTGTCTCTCCGCCAAGGAGATTTGGGATACACTTGAGGTTACCCATGAAGGTACACACCAAGTGAAAACCACTAAGGTCAACATGCTAATTCATACATATGAAATGTTTAAAATAGAACCTACTGAGTCTATCAGTGAGATGTATACTAGGTTCACAAATATTGTGAATGGCATGAGAAGCCTAGAAAAAATTATTTCTAACGGTGAACTTGTGAATAAACTTCTCAGGTCTCTACCAGCTTCATGGGATGCAAAGGTCACTGCCATTGAAGAAGCTAAGGACGTCAACACTTTGTCGCTGGAACAACTGCTGGGCTCTTTAATGACTTATGAGCTCTCCCTCAAATAAAAGAATGGAGAGGTGGACAAAAAGAAGAAGGCAATCACGTTCAAATCTACTACTAGAGAGGACTCAAGCGAAGACTCTGAAGAAGATGACGAAGAAGATGAAACGGCTCTGTTAGCAAGAAAATTCAAAAGGTTCATGAGGAAGAAAAATTTCAACTACAAAAAGAAATCTCTGAAAGGTGAGCCGAGTAAGGAAAAGGACAAAGAAAAGGAGGAGTAGCCTACGTGTTTTGAGTGTAAAAAACTCGGGCATTTCAAGGTAGACTGCCCCTTGTTAAAGAAAAGCAGAAGAAAGCTGAGAAAGAAAGCCATGATGGCAACCTGGAGTGAAAGTGAAGACTCCAGTTCTGAGGAAGAACAGCAGGAGGTAGCAAACTTCTGTCTGATGGCCGATCAAGAAGAGGTATGTTCTGAAACCGAAAATGAATTTACTTTTGATGAGCTTCATGAGGTTTTTGATGAACTAGTCATAGAATTTCAAAAGTTAAAGTCAAAATATAAAGATTTAAAGAAACAAAATTTGGATCTAGCTAAAATAAATAACAACCTTTCAAATAAAATGAATGCCTTCTTATACAAAATAAAAAATTAAATGATAAGATTATGGTACTTGAAAAAGAAAAGGATATCTTTAAAAAGAAAAGTGACTTACTTTCAAATAAAAATTTGTCAAAACAAAGCAAAGAAATTTTAATTGAAAATAAAATATATAAAGAAGAAATCGAAAAACTAAAACCTTTTGTTGAAAAATTTACTTACAGTTCTAAAAATTAAATTTACTCTTAAATAACCAAAGAGCAGTATTTGACAAAGCTGGCTTAGGATTCAGAACTCATAAGAAACATAAACTCTTTAAAAATTTCTTTGTGCATGCATCTTCATCCATTACTTGCTATACTTGTGGTATCAAAGGACATAAATCTTATATGTGCAACAAAAGAAAATTAAATAATACTAAGAAAGTTTGGGTTCCAAAAGGAACCAATGCCACTAACCAAAAAGGACTCAATATGGCTTGGGTACCTAAAGTCTCCACTTGATCTTTATTGCAGGTATGCCTTGCAACCAACAAGAAAAGGATGTGGTACCTTGATAGCGGTTACTCAAGGCATATGACAGGAGATGTGGAGCAGTTCTCATCACTCACATATCAAAATGGTGGCAATGTAACTTTTGGTGATAATGGAAAGGGCAAAATTATCGGTATTGGTAAAATCCATATCACCCCTACCTCTTATATTGATAATGTTTTATATGTTGATGGCTTAAAACATAACTTGCTTAGTATTAGTCAGTTTTGTGACAAAAATTTTAAAGTTATTTTTGAATCTTTTTGTGCATTGTTTCTAGTCTAGATGACAATGGCATTAAGTTCATCGGTCACAGGCATGGCAATATTTATATGGTTGATCTTGATGATCTTTCTATTCAAAAAGGTCAATGTCTAGTGGCAATGGAAGCTAAGATCGATGAAACTAGTTGGCTTTGGCATCGTAGACTAGGACATGCAAGCATGCATTTAATTTCAAAACTTAGCAAAAAGAATTTAGTAAAGGATTTGCCTAAACTCAATTTTGAAAAAGATAAGATCTGCAGTGCATGTCAACTTGGAAAACAAACAAAATCTTCTTTCAAACCAAAAGGAGTGATCTCTACATCTAGACCTTTGGAATTACTTCACATGGACCTCTTTGGGCCTACTAGAACATCTAGTTTGGGAGGTAAGAAGTATGGTCTAGTCATTGTAGATGATTTCTCATGATTTACATGGGTCATGTTTTTAGCACATAAAGATGAAACGTTTTCTGAATTTATTAGATTTCACAAAAGAGTTTTGAATGAAAAAGGTGTTTCAGTAGTATCTTTAAGAAGTGATCATGGAACCGAATTTGAAAATGCCAATTTTGATAAATTCTGTATTGAAAATGGAATTCATCACAATTTTTCTGCACCTAGGACACCTCAACAAAATGGGGTAGTAGAAAGAAAAAATAGAACTCTTGAAGAAATGGCACGTACCATGCTTTGTGAAAATGATTTACCTAGATATTTTTGGGCGGAAGCTATAAATACTGCATGCTATATTTTAAATCGAGTTTTAATTCGTCTGATTTTAAAGAAAACACCTTATGAGCTTTGGAAGGGTAGAAAACCTTCAATTCATTATTTTCATGTTTTTGAATGCCGTTGTTTCATCTTAAACAATGGTAAAGATAATTTAAGTAAATTTGATGCCAAATTAGATGAGGGAGTCTTTCTAAGCTACTCCACATCTAGTAAGGCATACAGGATCTTCAACAGTAGAACACTTGTTGTTAAAGAATCCATACATGTGGTATTTGATGAAACTAACCAAAAATCTTCAAGAAAAGAAGATGTACTTTTTGATGAAACAGGTAGCAAGAAAACTGAAGAAATAAACAACAATGAAGGGCTTACCAAGGAACAGAACGATGATCAAAACACCGAAGGAGATCAAGCACATGGTGATGAATATACATCAACTGTTGATCCATTACCAAAAGAATGGAGGTATGCTCATGGACACCCCAAAGAACTAATTATAGGTGATCCATCTAAAGGTGTAAGTACTCGATCATCCCTTAGAAATATTTGTGATTACTTAGCTTTTGTGTCTTAATTGAACCTAAAACTATTGAGGAAGCTGAATGTGATAGTAATTGGATAAATGCTATGCAAGATGAACTTAATCAATTTAAAAGGAACAATGTTTGGACACTAGTGGATAGGCCTTCAAACACATCAATTATTGGTACAAAATGGGTTTTTCGAAATAAACTTGATGAAAATGGAATAGTAATTAGAAATAAAGCTAGACTAGTTGCCAAATGATACAATCAGGAGGAATGGATAGTTTTTGATGAAACCTTTGCTCCTGTGGCTAGACTTGAGGCAATTAGGCTATTGTTGGCTTTTTCTTACTTCATGAATTTTAAACTATATCAAATGGATGTTAAAAGTGCCTTTTTAAATGGATTAATTGAAGAAGAAGTTTATGTTGAGCAACCCCCTGGTTTTAAAAATTCTGTATTTCCAAATCATGTTTATAAACTTCATAAAACTTTATATGGATTGAAACAAGCTCCAAGAGCTTGGTATGATCGTTTAAGCTCTTTTTTGCTGAAAAATGATTTTACTAGAGGTAATGTAGATAAAACTTTGTTTTTAAAGAAAAAGAATGATGATCTCTTAGTAGTACAAATCTATGTAGATGATAGAATATTTGGTGCTACTAATGAATCTCTTTGTCAAGATTTTGCAAGATTAATGCAGGATGAGTTCGAGATGAGCATGATGGGAGAACTGAATTTCTTTCTCGGACTCCAAATAAGGCAAACCAAAGAGGGGATCTTCATCAACCAAACAAAATACACAAAAGAAATACTCAAGAAGTTTGGGATGGAGAACACTAAACCTCTAGGTACCCCTATGAGCTCTACATGTAGACTTGACAAGGATGAATTAGGTAAGTCTATAGACCAAAAATTATATCATGGCATGATTGGTTAATTGTTATATCTTACTGCCAGTAGGCCAGATATCATGTTTAGTGTTTGTATGTGTGCTAGATATCAGTCTAATCCTAAAGAATCTCAACTTTTGGCTGTTAAACACATACTTAGATATCTATCTGGCTCAATTGAAATTGATTTATGGTACTCTAGAGATTCTTCATTTGAATTAATTGCTTATTCTGATGCTGACTTTGCTGGGTGTAAACTTGATCGTAAAAGTACTAGTGGAACCTGTCAGTTTCTTGGAATGAATTTGATCTCTTGGAGTAGCAAGAAACAGAACTCAGTTGCTCTATCTACGGCGGAAGCCGAATATATAGCAGCTGGAAGTTGTTGTGCTGAAATCCTCTGGATCAAACAACAACTCGAAGATTTTGGCATTAAACTAACTAAGACATCCATAAGATGTGACAATACTAGTGCAATCAACCTATCTAAAAATCATGTGCAACATTCAAGAAGTAAACACATTGAAATAAGACATCATTTCATAAGAGATCATGTACAAAACTCTAATGTAATTCTTGATTTTGTTTGTACTGATGATCAGTTAGCAGATGTATTTACCAAGCCTTTGAGTGAGGATAGGTTATGTCTGATTAGAAAAGAGTTAGGTGTCATTGATCAATTCTCCTAGAACTCTCTTAGTATCAATTATACCTAAATCCTAAAGCTTAAAACCTATTGATTAAAGCCCCAAAATTTTATCAAAATTTTTCCTATTTTTTAAATTTTTTTCGAATTTTCTCGACTTTTTTTTTTGGCCAAGTGTCGACACTTGGAAATTGTCAAGTGTCGACACCTGACCAAGTGTCGACACTTGACACATACGAAGTGTCGACACTTGCGAAACATATTTTGTTTTTAAAAGGACCGAACGAGGGTTTTATATTTTTCTTTCCCCTGCCGATTTCTTGCAACAATGGTCCCCTCTATCCAAATCCTTCCTTCTACTCTCTAATCCATCACAAATCAGGTATTTCCCCCATCTAGTTTTATCTTATTTTTCCTCGTTTTTGGTTTTGTCATTTTCGAAACAAATAACCGTGATTTGGGTTTTCCGAGTATTTTTCATGAATCTAACCGGATTTTTGCATGTTTTAGTGGATTTCTAAAACTCCATTTGAGGGAACAGTGATTTAAACATATTTTTCTCGGATTTCCCTCATCTTTTGGCCATTTTTTTCCCACTTTTCTTAAAAAACACTGTTTTATTAATTTTGGCTGAAATAATTTGGGTTAAACATACTAAATCCATTTATTGATGATTTAGAAAGGTTTTTCGTGATACATTTGCGACATTTTCGCCTATTTGCTAAAATCCTAAGTGTTTAGACACAAATCCCATGGTTTTTGATTTTTAATTATTTTTTCAAAGATTCAAATGTGTTCTACCAAATAAAATATTTTCTACAAATATTGTTCGAAAGTTTGTCATTTAATCAAAATATATTTTCTACAAATATTATTTTTATAATTTTTCAAACGTTGTTGATTCTGGTTTTCAAAACCTATCTGAACTTTTTTTTCTAATCTCAACCTGTAGCCAGTCCCTTGTTCTAAGCCTTTCTTCCTTTTTCCCTGGTCAGTTGGCTGTAATGGGTCCTAGGAAGAGACTTGCAGTTAGGGAGAGGCCCAGTCATGGTGTTGAGAGGAGGTCGAAGGCCAGATTTGATACAGCACAGCCGAGCAGTACAGCCACACCGAGCTCCCCCCCTGCAGAGAGGATGGCAAGGAAGTTAGTAGCTTCAGGGAGGAGAGTCAACTTGCAGTGTTTCGACAGGCACCACTTCGGCATTCGACAGGTACTCACTGATGCAGGACTAGTACTATTCTGTACCATGCATGAGAGGTACTATCCTCACCTAGTGAGAGAGTTTTATGGTGCACTGGACTGTCGACGACTACTGTGGACGACATCAGTCAGGGGTATTCAGATTTCATTGACTGATGAGCTTCTGAGCCGTGTATGAGAGATACCCCGGAGAGGAGTCTGTGCCTTTTCAGTGGATGATAGAGAGGCGGCATTTAGGTGCATCCTTGAGAGAGAAGATGTTCGCGGTATATCAGTAGTTACCGCGAACCAGTTATCATTGGAGATGCGCCTTTTGCACCATATCACTGCACGGATCCTACTACCGAAGACTGGGAGATTTGACTTCATCACCGAGAGGGAGTTGATGGTGATGACGAGTCTGATTGAGAGGAGGCAGATAGATATTCTGTCCCTAATGCTCACTCAGATGTATGATGCTGCTACTCAGCGCCGACACTGTTACCATACGGCATGGCACTGACCCGACTTTTCAAAGCGTGTGGAGTATCATTGGAGGGGGAGATCCCCAAGGAGATACTACACACAGATGTGTACGACGAGAGGTCATTGCACCGGATGGGATACAGGTTAGTTGGAGGTTGATGGGTTCGCAGAGAGTCTGGCCAGGAGCCAGATGAGGAGGAGATTCGAGAGGCTGAGGCTGGACCATCTGAGCCAGCAGTTTTTCCTCCAGTCGATATCCCATTGACATAGACAGAGCACTTGTCTCTTGACACTTCAGCTCCTCCACCACCGTCTACAGGACTATCTTTTGAGGAGCATGCCAGAGTACAGTTCACAGAGATCAGAGATGAGGTGACTCAGCTACGTAGCGAGGTCGAGCTTCTACGAGCACATACTATCTCGGAGCATGCTAAGATTCGCATATCCATGGAGGAAGGATTCTCTCGCATTGAGAGTCTGTTGAGATTCCTTATACCTCCTGCAGCCCCTGTACTTGCACGATCTAACGATGATGACGATGATGATGATGATGATGGCGGCGATCACCAGAGCGATCATGCTGATTCTGTTGAGGATGGTGATCAAGATGGAGACCGAGCTACAGAGGTTGTGGGCAGTGACAGTGACAGTATTAGCGATGCCGATGCTTATGAGGTGGTCAGTTGAGATCCTCCTACTACACCAGCTCCTACTACCGCCTTTGTTGATTCCACACCGGACCTTATTGCGCCAGCTGATCGTCTTTCACCTCCTTCCACTAGATCTTCTAGGGTTGTACCTGCCTTTGGTCCTTCCGGCCGCACTAGGAGTCGTAGAGCTTTAGCACCTCCTAGGGCATTAGCCACCAGATCTAGGATCAGTGCTCCTTTCAGTCTTGATGTTCCATCTGATGAGGATTAGCCTCACAGATGTCTGTTTTAGCTCTTATGTTATATGTTTGATACTTATTTAACTCTGATGATATATGTATGTTTCAGCTATTGCTGATGACTCAGCAAATTTTGTACTGAAAACTTATCTTATATATATATTTCTGTTCAGTACTCTTTATTTATGCTTCAATGAATCAATTTACTATTTTTTTGGCTCTGATACTCTTTTATATTGGTATATTTTAGTTCTGATACTCTTTAATATTAGCATAATTTTGACTCTGATATCTATGATATGTGTTTCTCTACTATCTTTTTGTCTCCATGCTCATTGTGAGGGGGATGAAAAATTTCCCTTTCTAATGATTGACAAAAAGGGGGAGAAAGAGTATTGATTTTATTGATGTATAAATTTGTTGAGAAAAAAGTGTTAATTCATAAATTTGTTGAGAAATTGTATTGATTGTGTTGATTTTTCACCTTGTAAGAATCTTTGAAGTTTACCTTAATAAGAAATATCTAATTAAGAGGGAGATTGATTCTTCCTATCTATGAAGTTTTGCCTTTCTAATGGACTTAAATTCATATTCAAAAATTAAATGGTTAAAGTTTGAAATATGTTGCCTTTTTACTCAAGATTTTGTCATCATCAAAAAGGGGGAGATTGTTGGCTCCACCCAGTGATTTTGATGAATAACAAAACATTGAGTGCATATTGTATTCTTATGAGGATTTCAAGTTGTGAGTTTTCAGGAAGAAAGCACCTCAAAATCTCAAAAACTTATAGTGTATGGCATGTAATGGCACGAAGCAATTCTCACAAATCCAGGCATCCTCTTCATTGAAAAAGGACATCTAAATGTTTAAATATTATGTGTTTATGTATTCAAGAATTTTATTTATGTTTTCGAGGCATTTACACTTGAATCTGAAAGTTTTCAGTCTCAAGTGTCGATACCTGGACAGTCAAGTGTCGACACTTCAGCATTTGGCACAGACAAAAATCCTTGGCACGCCAAGTGTCGACACCTATATTCAAGTGTCGACACTAAGTGTCGACACTTAGGTTTCAAGTGTCGACTCAAGGCCTGAGATTTTTGAAAATATAGAACTTTGTAATATTGAGGATTTTTGTGTCAAGTGTCGACACCTGTGTATCAAGTGTCGACACTTGAATATTCAAGTGTCGACACCCAGAGATCAAGTGTCGACACCTGACAGCCAAGTGTCGATACCTGACAGCCAAGTGTCGACACTTGCAGCCTGACAGCTCTAACGGATCTATTTTTCTGGCTTGCAGAACTTGCTTTTCAAGCTCCAAACGACTATTTCCAAGGTACCAACGGTCACAAACCATTTTTTGAAAGGTTTTTGGTGTTTCTAAGCTCCACCAACCTCATTTTAAAGCAAGAGAAGAGAAGAGAAGTGTATTCAAGTGCATTGAAGTCTACTCAAAAGCCAATATTCTCTCCATACTTCACATCAAAAGCCTCTTCTAGCTTGATTCTATTGAAAAGCCTACAAGCTCATCCTTACTTCATTCCAAAAGGAGGCACGTTGAAGGAGATTCCAAGGAAGAGTGAAGACAAAGCATCCACTTGAGCTTCAAAGATTCTAATCTACTCTTGAAGAGAGTTTGTTATAGTTTTAAATTACATATATGTTTTTATTGTGATTTGACCTTGCTTTAAAGGGTGTCTTGAAAGAAGGTTATTCTGGTTTGTTGGTGAGCCAAAGGGATAAAACCAACTAGGGTTAACTTGTGAGCCCGAAGACAAAACAAGTGTTAAGGTTTGTTGGTAAGCCTAAGTGACAAAACCAACTTAGATTTTGACTTGTGAGCCTTGTGAAAACAAGTCGATTGTAATCTAGTATGGATTATAGTGAAATTCCCAAGGGTGGCTTGGGGAGTGGATATAGGTGCTAGGTTTGCACCGAACCACTATAAACCTTGTGTTTGTGTGTGATTGCTCTTTTCCTCTCTTGCTCTTTAATTGTTGCTAACATCTTGCATCAAATTTATCATTGCTCATAAGCACCACTAGACCTTCATTTTATTGTCTTAATTTTTTAAAAAGATCCAATTCACCCCCCCACTTGGGCTCCATTTCTAGGCAACATAGGTCATGTTCTACTATGGATGGGCTTCTCGCAAGCAAAGCTCAAAGTGTAGCCCAACAACCTCTACCCTGAGTCGATTTTTGGCCTCCACGTGACTTTGAAAGCTCTTAAAAGATCTCGTACCCATGCCCTGAGATAATTATCTGCTGCTCATGGATGGGCTAACTGGGAGTCAAGCTAGACCACTAGATTTCATCTTCATCGTATACTGTGTTTACCTTGACCTGAAACATGCTCAAAAAAGCTTTCTGCGATAATAAGAACTTCATAATACAATATTACATGTCATCCTTCCAAGTTTCTCATCTCGTGCCTAATCTACCTATTCCTAGAGCTTCATCTTATATTGGACTTCATGTCAAGAGATAATATCCTCTACACTTCTTTACTCTTAAGATAATCTTACTGTCATGGATAACCTTTAGAATTCCATTGTTAGCTCTCAACATATAGCCATTTGAATTCAGTTTACTTAATGAGATTAGATTCTTGCTGAAGCTGCGTATATATCGGACCTCGTCCAGATTCTTTGATGTTCCATCATGAAGCTTTAAACTGACTATCCTTTGGCCATTGATCGCATAGCTCAATCCATCTAGTAGGTAGACAGCATCCTTTCTACTCTCTAGAAAGTTGAATAACTTTTTTACAACACACATGATGGGAACATATAAAATCTAGAATCCACTACTAGCAAGAAGAAGATATCTCATTGGATATCATGAGTGCATCATCGTATTCATCACTGCTGCATCCATCAGTCAGTTTTATAGTAGCACTCATCCGATTCTTGAGCTACAAGCAATCTTTGACGCGATGTCCCAACTCGTTGCATCAGTAGCACTTGATCTTACTAGTATCTTCGACTTGGACTTGGACCACCCACATGCGGTCCTCTACTACCACCTCCTCAAGAGATCATCAATGTTGAATTCCTGTCTAAACTCAAAACTTGGTTCTCTCGCTTGAGTACCTCGTTCTAAAAAGTTCTAAAATGACAACTTCCATCTTGATAGTACTCTTTCTTACTAAAAGAGTAGTCACCAAGGACTCTAATGAATGCGGAAGTGATGATAGCAAGACCAACACCCTGGTCTTCTTTTCAACCTTCTCACCTACATTGAGAAGATCAATGAAGATCCTTTAATAGTTGCTCGGATATTTCGTATGTTATGTCCTTCGTTCATCCATAGTTGATAAAACTATTCTCAAATAAAGAGCATATTGGTAAGGGACTTTGCCATGTACAATCTCTCAAGCTTTATCTATAGCACTGTCAAGGAAATCTCACTCGGTACATTGATCACCATGCAATTTATCAAGTACAAGCGGATCATGCTCATCATGTATATCTGAAGTCGCCTCCAACTTTTTTTCTCTATGATGGTCAGCCTTTCCTCATATACTAGAGCATCGATCAATCCCTACTAGATGAGCATATCTTTGACCATCACTTATCAGAGAAAAAATTATCCTTTCCATCGAATTGGTTAATGTTAATTTTGATTATGTTTACTATCTTCTTCAATCTCGATTAACACAGACAATCTAGAGCTTTAATACCAGTTATTATGGTACCAACTATACTGATACTACATGTTGGGAATCCCTTACGCATAATATGGATCCTTATTTTTTAAGATCACGATGTTATTGTTGATGCTGCAAGAAAAGAAAGAAGAGAAAATAAAAAATATTATTTAATAGGGCATGCAAGATTCATTATGAGAAAAATAAATATTTACAAAGTAAGAACTCACACTCTTAATCCCGTATAATTTTTTTTAATAAGAAATCCCAAATCCCTCACAAAGTTCTTAATTTTCAAGGAGACCCTTTAACCTCTACAGACTTTCTCTGTTGCTGCCACCCCTCCTAGAAGTTCTCTAGGTCATCACACCTTGTCCTTGACCCATCATCCCCCTTTTATAGCCTGTAGGACATCTTCTTATTGAAGAGGACTTCAACAGGAAACTAGATGTTCAATTTGCATCGGAATTATACTTCAATTCCTTATCCAATTTACATTTGACCCTTGGAAGAGTTCCTAGCTATTCGATCACCACCAGATGCACCAAAATCACTGCGCATCACATTGGATTGGAGTTGGACTTGTCACTGGCCATCGAATCGTGCCCAGGGAATGCATTGGAGCATCTGATCACATAAAAGCCATGCTAGAGAAGCCTATTCAAATGGCAACCCTTTGGATCGTTTGATCATGCCAAGGAATGCTCAGGAGCTGTTCGATCATGCAAATCTTGCCTCTCCTCTTATACGTCACGACTGTAGACCGAGGTATTAAATGCCCATGGATTGCATGACCTCCTTGGTGGATCGCGTGGTGGTCCATGGTGTGTTGCGCTAACCTTGGGCCATGCATGGGTGTGCTTGGGCCAAGCACGTCCACATGCTGGCTTGCAAGCCAGCCATCGTGCGGGCATGTGGACCTTCTTCTGTGTGGGTTTTGGCCTACTATGAGGTTCTGGGCTTGGTTTTGGGTATTCTGTTATGGCTAGGCTTCTCGCGAGTCAGGCTCGAGGCATAACCTAACAAAGGACTCCATGCTGCAACTACTTTAAATGGTATGATGATAAAATATGTTCTTATAGGATGGTGGTCATAAATCGGCTCAAAAACGAAGTAGATCATATGATGAACTAAGTTGGACACTGTCATGCCAAAGAGAAGATGTATTGAAAAATTATTTTGCTCTCTTTGTTAGTTATTATTCTATTGTTATTAAAGAATCAGCAGTAGCTTCTACCCTTGGGGGATGCACTGTTTTGCAATCTATTTTGACATTCTATTATGATTAATGATGGAGGTTGATGGATGTTAAATGGGATGTTTGTAAATGAAAAATTTTGAGGACCAAATCAACATGTGTTCCTTAATTTGTTAACTTCTTGCTTTTTTGAAGAATATTGTGTTATAAATAAGTTGTGAAAGTATAAAAAAAAAAAGCTATAAATGTCTCAAAAAACAAGTTATAAATGTTACAAAAATGAAAATGTCTCAAAAATAAGCTATAAAAGCATCAAAAAACTACCTGTGGAAGTATCAAAAATTAGAAGAATATTGTACAAAATCTTTGTAAGAATTTTGAGGACGAAATGAAAATAATTCAAAAAGTATAAGGACTAATGCGATATATACTGTATGGGCCATCTAATAGATTAACAATAGTAATTCATCAAAATATAATTTGTACATTAACAAAATTATATAGTTAAAAGCTATTAGTTACATGATATATATTGAATAGATTATGAAACAATTGAAAGAAAAAAATATTATAATAGGCAATAGTTATTTTAACAATGTAATATATTTCAAATGCTATGGATCACCATTTACATCCATTAAATGCTATACATTCATAAAATGCAAAAACCAATATTTTTTACACCAAAATTAATAATTATATCATGCACACCTATTGCAACACTATTACTACATCATAAAATCAAAAAATAATATATGAATTAGGTCCAACCCTTCCAATACCATCTTTTATAGTCCTTCCTAGTGGAATAAATCTAGCCCTCCCACCTACAAAAACTTTAACCTTTCTTGTACCAGCAAATCCAACCCTCCCACCCCTAACTCCAGCCCTTTCAGCAATAAAAGAAGCTCTCTCAATAGCAGATCCAGCCATCTTAATAGTAAAAGATGCCCAGCCATCTCAATAGTAAAAGATGCCCTTCTAGTAGCAAATACACCTCTCCCAGAAGTAGATTTAGTCCTTCCAGCTATAGATGTAGCCCTTCTAGCAGTAGATCTAGCTCTTTCAACTGCAAATCCATTATTCTACCACCAGATCTAGCCCTTGTTATAGCAGTCCTAGCAATGCCTCTATCCATAGCTCCCTGCTTGTAGCACCACTCTTGGCACAAGCCCTCCTAACAATAGCCCTTCTGGCACTATGAAGACTTCTCTTAATAGCAGTAGTAGCAACCATGTGTAGAGCCGCAGTTCTAACAAATGTAGAGGCTTGTAAGAAGTATAATCAATTGGTTATTACATAGTTTGCATTGTTGATATGAAATATATTGTTACTTGTGTGCCATCATACTTTGATGCAAGCCTAAATCACATAAATCTTCCATTGCTACCTCCTTGTATGCCCTTGGTTTCCTTGGCTTCCATGTGCTGATCTAGAGATACCACTCATTCATTGGCTCTATCTTGGATTACCTCCCACCAGTTGTCCCCAACATGTCCTTGAGTTATATCATACTAAATGACATCTTTCACACCTTCGCATTGTATTTGTCTTTCTTATTCTACTTGGATTTTGTGGTTCATTTACATCTCTTCTCTTTTGTCTTTTTAGCCTATAAGGTAGCCTCCTTACTATTAAAGATAGTGAAGAGACTAAATTAATCTTAGACCACATGTTCTGTAAGTGATTGGAAGAGGTGAGAGTATGTTCTCAAATAAGTTTTCCAATGGAATTGAAGTAAATATGTACAAACTCTCAATACCTCTTTTTCAAAAAAAATATATGTACTATATGGTATGTTTACAAGGTATACTAGTCAAGTATTACTTATAAAATCTGCATTCATGCTTATCTAAGTCTACAACATACTAATTAAGACCATGCTCAACTTCATAATTATTATTATCAGCTCATGCATGTAGCTAGGCAGTTCAATGAAACTTCTTTATTTTTTCCCAACTTCTTCATGACGTTGTGACAAATTAGATAATCATGTTTCAACATTAATTCTCTTTTTTTGATTGTCTTTGATATCATGGCCTTGCATATCATCTCTAGCATTTATACTATAGACTTATTTCTTGTCTACAATATATAAACATTAAAAGTCTTGGATAAATTATTTAGTAGCATATCATATCTTAGGCATATCTTTAATGCATGTCAAGACCAAAATCATGTAGGAACTGCCATCAACTACTGGTATATAGTTGGATCAATTTGTTCTATCTTATGAAGGAGTACTTCAAAATATGCCTTGTTGTAGCCCTTGTTGTAATCTATAGGGCATCTTTGAGTATCAACCCCTTGAATTTTACCTTGAAGTTGGCAAGCAAATGTCGTACACAAAATCTATGGTCAACCCCTAAGAGTAGATCATCTAATATAGGTAGTAAGTTTTGCCATTATCATGTAATTTGATTAATATATATACTACTCTCATATTTAAATTAAGCTTTATCTAATGCCAATTTGATAAATTGTAAAGGTACTTTCTACTTGTTTATGAATATCCAGTCTCTCTTCTTAATGAGCCAATACCAAGTTGAAGAATTTCTAAGAATCAACTCTAGCTATCTTTGGATTTAACTTCAACAATAGGCAATTAGATAAATATTATTATTTCCATCAATCCTAGATGTAGCAATTAATTATGCCAAACATAGTCTTTTAAGATGATAAGCATCTGAGACAATTATAAGCCTACAGCCATCCAGAAAACTTTGTTTGCAAGTAGCAAAAATAGATATAAAATCTTCTGAAGATTGGTTTATCACTGGGTTATTATTAGAGCTGTCAACGGGTCGGGTTCAGGTCGGAACCTAGATATCCAGACCCGGACCCGACATTAGTTACTGGACCCGGACACGAATACCTGACAAGTCTAATTTTAAAGTACCAGACCCGGACCCGAATGGATCCGGGTATCCAGACCCGAACTCGGACCCGAACTAGAACAAGCATTACCTTAAAAAAAAAAAAACTTACTAATAGGGGTCGGATCCGAGGAAGGCGTCGACTGGAGGGGATCTAACATATGGTACAACTTACCTATATGAAATATTGATCATCAATTCAAAGATTTTCTTTTATCAAAGTTTCAAAGAGTAAAGATGATGGGTTCTTTTAACAAATCATCTACCACTTACATATTGTAACAGAATTAGCTTAATACCTGATACTGCAAGTTTGTTTTAGAAAATGCATCAGAAACTTACGTGGATCCATTTTTATTTGATAGATAGATCAGGATTTTTTGTTTCAGAAGACTTTAATCATGGCTTTTTAGATTTTGACATCAAATTTAATGTCATAAAATAGTTCCGCTAACTTACAATGGCAATATTGTTGCCATTCAGCAGTATCTGATCAAGCATTGTTATCCGGCAACCTTCAGCTGTGAGGGGATCTGCCATCGAAAAAGGCATCGGCCGGCGGGGCTCGGAGCTGAGGAAGCCGTCGGGGGCGAGGCAGAGCGCCGGGGGCATGGAGGCGGAGCACCGGGGGCATGGAGACGGAGCACCAGGGGCGTGGCGGAGCGCCGGGGGCGTGGAGGCTGAGCGCCGGGGGCGTGGAGGCAGAGTGCCGGGGCGGAGGCGTTGACCGTGGGCGTTGGTGGCTGGAAGGGAAAAGGGAAAGGTTAGGGCACGAGTGATTTGAAGGAGGATTTAATATAATCTTGAACGATTTTTAACCATCCGATTATGATCCATCATCCCACGTTTATATGTGAAGGCCCACGTAGGCAACCCAAGAGGGGGGGGGTGAATTGGATTTTATAAAACTTTTATACTATTTAAAAGATGAACTAAAGCAAGTATATGATAATACAATTTAAGTTACTGTATTTCAAATAAATGCAGTGGAAATAATGAAATAAAGCATAAAGAGAACAATCACACAAACACAAAGATTTATAGTGGTTCGGTGCCAACCAAGCACCTACATCCACTCCCCAAGAATCCCTTGGGAATTCCACCAAGTTTGGTTTTATAACTTAGGCTCACCAACAACCTTTACAACTTGTTTTGTCTTCGGGCTCACAAGTCAAACCCTAGTTGGTTTCAAGGCTCACCAACAACCACCCTTGGTTTTACGGGATAACCAAGAACCTAAACAACTTGTTTTGGCTTCAGGCTCACAAGTAAAACCCTAGTTGGTTTCAAGGCTTACCAACAATCACTTTGATTTTCAAGGCTCACCAAAAATCTCTTTGGTTTTCCAAGGCTCACCAAAAACCTTAAGTAAAACAATGTAAGAGCAAGTATAAATGAATACAATAAAAGCTTTCTAAAATAAAGCAAATATCTCTTTGAAGCCCGTTGAGAGTTGATGAAGATCTTGTCTTCAAGTTGATGAAGCCTTTGATTGATACTTGAGGATGTGAACTTTGGATGCTTTCTTTGAAACTTGGAAGCTTGAAGGCTTTGAATCACTCAACTCTTGAATCCTTGAAGAATATTCAAAAAACTCACCAAAGGATTACTTCCCCAATTGATTTTTGATGTTTATATAGCTCTCCAAATCATAGATGACCATTTATAACCGTTGGAGATGAAGATATGACCGTTTGAAGCAAGTTGGAGAAGTTCTGCGGCTTTTAAAAACTAGCCGTTACAGTCAAGTGTCGACACTTGACCTCCAAGTGTCGACACTTGACCTCCAAGTGTCGACACTTGATTCCCAGGTGTCGACACTTAGGGTCGACACTTGGTCTGCAAGTGTCAGCACTTGGTTCTGCAAGTGTCAACACTTGGCTTGCAAGTGTCAACACTTAGCCTGCAAGTGTCAACACTTGATCTTTAGGTGTTGACACTCGGTTGAGCCAATACTGAAACTTCTTCAAAATTAAACTTTAAGTCATTCCAAGTCTTCCTTATATTTCAAAGTCCTTATAACTTGATTTTTCATTAAATTAAGGACTTTTTTAATTGAAATATAAGCATTTCTTCATTCAACATGGATGAGTACTAAGATCTGAAAAAAATATACTTAAAATATAATTAGTACTCATATATACTTAAACATTTTGTCAATCATCAAAATCAAGACCAGAGTCAACAATCTCCCCCTTTTTGATGATGACAAAATCTTTAAGTATATGAATAGGGTAAGCTTAAAAAGATTAATAATAAGATAAACATGTAAGCTCAAAACAATAAGCACCAAGCTCCCCCTCAAAATATGATCCAAAAATCTTAAAAAATATTTTTCAAAATATGCGAAAAATTTTAAATTTTTAAAATTTCTTCTTCTTACTAATTCTTTCCTTTAGATAAAAATATTTTACATTATTCTCCCCCTTTTGCACTTTCTTTCATTTCTCAAATGATTTTTCATGTTTATCCAATCTTCCCCTTTTCATACTTAACAATTTTCTCTCCCTTTTTGACATCATGAAAAAAAGGGTGAAAGACAATACAAAGAGGGAATGAAGTTGGAAAGAATGGCAAGTAGGTCATCAAAATCAATGCATGAAATCAAATATTTATGATATCAATTGAATATGATATAAATTAAACAAGATACCAAAGAATGTAAGCACATGATTTGATGTATATTATCCATTCGCCTTACTTGTTCATGGGATAAGGTCACAGCGGCACCCCTACACGTCATAAAAGAGCCCGTTGAATGGGAAGAGAGGGTCTTTAAGCCCTACTTGTCTCCTATGACCAGACGGCCATGGTGACTAACCCAATCCGAAGCGGTTACTAGGAATTCTTTTAAAATAATTTTGATACCAATAGAATATGATACCATTTGAATGTAACTCCCCTCAAAGAATTAGATTTGAAAACAAGAAGGAGTATCATAGCAATATAAGCAAAGTATGATATCAACAAGATATTCAAAGCATCAAATATGATAACAAATCTTTGGATGCTCCTCCTGAATGTTATTCCTCCTTTAAAAATATGCATTTATTTCAAGAATAAAATATGAAAGCTTATGCATCAAGATTTGAAATTTTTTTTTCAAGATATTCATGATTTTCAAAATACAAAGCATTTATATCGCATAAAAATGTTTAGCATTATTTCAAATTCATTTTAAGATGATTTGATATCCATACAAATGCTATAAGTAATATGATATCAAGTCTAGCTATTAGAGCAAGGGTTTGTCAATAAGCATACCTTCTTCTTAAGAGTAATCCTTAACTACTAGTTCTATACTTGATCCAAATCATTTCTAGATTATGCATAGATGCCAAAAATAAAAACATATAAATCATAGCATTTCACTTGAAATAATTTAGAAACTATATTAATCAAAATCAAGTAAAGATCTAATAATCACAAGTTTGACCATGAGAGCTTGAAATCCATCAACATCAAAATGGTCATGATCACAACAAATGATTATTTGTCTAAGCTTGATTCTAATCAATCAATTAAAACATTTTTCAAATCAATATGCATCTTTAAAAGTATTTTTCATGAAATACATTAATCAAAATCAAGTGAAGGTCTTACAATCATAAATTTAATCATGATAGCATGAAATTCATCAATACCAAAAGGTTCATGATCATAGCCAATGATGATAAGTCCAAACTTGATTCTAATTAACTATTTAAAATAATTTTTCAAAGTAATTGATGCAATAAAAATTAATCTACATTTTTAATTATGGAAGGAGATGTTTAGAATTTACCAATATACATAATCCTTCCTTTTACCATTTAGTCCAAAATGTAGCTTGTCCACTTCTTTAAATTGTCTTGTACAACCTCTTTTCAAGAACTTCCTTTCTTCATGTTGGGTTGCAATACATTCCTGCAAAACAAATTAAGTGGACATTTTTGGTACCCAAACTTTCTTGGATCCTTTATGATTAGTAATTATGGTTCCTTTTGGAACCCAAACTTTTCTTAATCTAGAAGGATAAGCATTGAACCCACATTTATAAGAAAAATTGAAAGAAGCAGGAATATTGAAGTTCTTCAAAAGTTTTTGCTTCTTTTCCTCAATCAAAATATTTTTCTCATTAAAAACTTTATCACATAAATCTTTTAAAATAACATTTTCTTTTTTTAAATTTTTTTTTTCTTTAGAAAAATTATTCTTTTCATTTTTTAAAATATCAATCTTGGCATTTAAATCATCATTTTTATTTGCAAGATTGGTGTTGTCAAGAGAAAATGAATCTACATGCCTATTTAATTTCTTGTGCTCAATTTTTAGCAATCTATATTCATGCACAAGATCATTAGATGCATCATGTGATTCTTTAAAGATAAAATCATAATTATTTTTAGCACATACCTTTTTCTCATTTGCCATGAAACAAAGATGGGCAACTTCATCATCCGTATTTGAATCTTCGCTATCGCTCCAAGTTGCCATCATTGCCTTGAATTTCATTTTGGCCTTGAGAGCTATTATTTTCTTTTCTGAATCAGCTTCCACTATCCTTTGCCATAAGTTCAACTCATAGGTCATGAGTGAACCGATAAGCTCCTCCAAAGGTAAGGTTTCTACATCTTTAGCTTCTTGGATCGCCGTCACCTTTGGATCCCATGATTTTGGCAAGGATCTAAGAATTTTGTTCACCAAATCAGCATTAGTATAGATTTTGCCAAGACTTTTTAATTCATTAATAATAGTCATAAATCTTGAAAATATATCAGATATAGATTCATAATGCATCATTTCAAAAATTTTAAAAGAATGTATAAGCAAATTAATTTTAGTGTTCTTCACTTGAAGAGTACCCTCATGAGTAACTTCAAGTGTGTCCCATATTTCCTTCGCTGATGTGCATGTAGAAATTCTATTAAATTCATTTAAGTCCAATGCACAATAAAGCAAGTTCATTGCTTTAGTATTGATTTCAATTTGTTTAATATCATATTCATTCCAATCCTCTTCGAGCTTTGGAATGGAAATGCCATTAACCAAAATGGAAGGAATATGAGGACCACTAACAATAATTTTCCAAAAAAGATAACTAATAGATTGAATATAGATGCGCATGCGAGTTTTTCAAAATGTGTAATTTATGCCATGGAAAAACGGTGGTCTAACACTAATACCTACAAGGGTTGCCATAATCTTTAACTCAAAATCGATAGATTTTCAATCAGAGCACCGAGCTCTGATACCAATTGAAGGCCCACGTAGGCAACCCAAGAGGGGGGGTGAATTGGGTTTTATAAAACTTTTATACTATTTAAAAGATGAACTAAAGCAAGTATATGATAATACAATTTAAGTTACTGTATTTCAAATAAATGCAGTGAAAATAATGAAATAAAAGCATAAAGAGAACAATCACACAAACACAAAGATTTATAGTGGTTCGGTGCCAACCAAGCACCTACATCCACTCCCCAAGAATCCCTTGGGAATTCCACTAAGTTTGGTTTTATAACTTAGGCTCACCAACAACCTTTACAACTTGTTTTGTCTTCGGGCTCACAAGTCAAACCCTAGTTGGTTTCAAGGCTCACCAACAACCACCCTTGGTTTTACGGGATAACCAAGAACCTAAACAACTTGTTTGGCTTCGGGCTCACAAGTAAAACTCTAGTTGGTTTCAAGGCTTACCAACAACTACTTTGGTTTTCAAGGCTCACCAAAAATCTCTTTGGTTTTCCAAGGCTCACCAAAAATCTTAAGTAAAACAATGTAAGAGCAAGTATAAATGAATACAATAAAAGCTTTCTAAAATAAAGCAAATATCTCTTTGAAGCCCGTTGAGAGTTGATGAAGATCTTGTCTTCAAGTTGATGAAGTCTTTGATTGATGCTTGAGGATGTGAACTTTGGATGCTTTCTTTGAAACTTAGAAGCTTGAAGGCTTTGAATCACTCAACTCTTGAATCCTTGAAGAATATTCAAAAAACTCACCAAAGGATTACTTCCCCAATTGATTTTTGATGTTTATATAGCTCTCCAAATCATAGATGACCATTTATAACCGTTGGAGATGAAGATATGACCGTTTGAAGCAAGTTGGAGAAGTTCTGCGACTTTTAAAAACTAGCCGTTACAGTCAAGTGTCGACACTTGACCTCCAAGTGTCGACACTTGACCTCCAAGTGTCGACACTTGACCTCCAAGTGTCGACACTTGACCTCCAAGTGTCGACACTTGATTCCCAGGTGTCGACACTTTGGGTCGACACTTGGTCTGCAAGTGTCAGCACTTGGCCTGCAAGTGTCAGCACTTGGCCTGCAAGTGTCAACACTTGATCTTTAGGTGTTGACACTCGGTTGAGCCAATACTGAAACTTCTTCAAAATTAAACTTTAAGTCATTCCAAGTCTTCCTTATATTCCAAAGTCCTTATAACTTGATTTTTCATTAAATTAAGGACTTTTTAATTGAAATATAAGCATTTCTTCATTCAACATGGATGAGTACTAAGATCTGAAAAAAATATATTTAAAATATAATTAGTACTCATATATACTTAAACATTTTGTCAATCATCAAAATCAAGACCAGAGTCAACAATATGAATATATATAAATATATAAATATATTTTATTTTATTTTATTTAATCGGGTCTCGGATCTGTCAGGTCTGGATATTATATATCTAGACCCGAATCCATTTAACTATGACTAATCGGGTCTGGATCCGGGTAAACGGGTCCAGACTGAGATCCAGATCCGGATCCATTGGATCCAGACCCACGGGTCTCGGGTCCAGACCCAACCCATTGACAGCTCTAGTTATTATGTATCAACAAGCATTTTTACCATACTACCTTTATTTGTCCTTCTAGTCTCCTCAGCGTAATCCTACAATTTGATTTACTAATTTGTAGTTAAACCCTCTATCATCTCCATAGCCTTCCTTTTTATCCAGTTTGCTTGGAATCTTGATATTTGTGCATTCAAATCTTGCTTAACTTACACAATCAACTCACTAGGCTTCCAAGAAGGTCGACTCTTGAATCTTTCGAAGTACTTTTTGGCTAAGTAACTTAATTTTATATTCCTATTCTAAACATTCCTAAAGCAAGTGTACTTACCATAGTAAAAACTTAATATGCCCATTCTGTGTCAAAAAAGCATGCATCTTCCAATTATTGTTCTCTTGGCATATTGCTTTTACCCTTAACTTGCCATTTTTCATGAACTTCATATTGTGCCTCCTAGATATTGCATGCTTTTTTATTGATACTTTTAGTAGTGCAAAGCTCTTGAATTTCATGTCCATCTTAAACTGCATATTTGCCAAGTAATTTTTCTATCTAAAAACATTAAAGGTATCTACATGCTCATTATCTAAAGTATCAGTTGAATCCAAATCCCTAGACTCTGCATTATCCAAGATAACATCCTACTAGTTTTTACCCTCATCAGCTCTTGGTTCAAATGGTTCAATCCTTGGTTCAACTCCTTCAATCCTAGAATCGACCTTTACAACCCTAGGTTCAGCCTCTGTAGTCCCAAGTTCAGGCTTTTCAACTATAGGTTCAACATCACTCCCCACATAATCACTATCTTGTAGGTCATCTAAATTAATGCTTCTCTCAGCCATGCTTTCACTATCTTCTGCACCATCTCCCTCACTACCTTTAACCTTTGATTTTCTACCTTCAACCCTTGGTTTAGCCCTTTTAGCCCTTGGTTTACTATCTTTAGCCCTTGGTTCATTACCTTCAACCCTAACATCCCTACTGCCTTCTCCAATAGCTTGGCTCGGTATATGAATGGGCACATACTTTAAATTGAACAATGGCTTAGCAACTGAACAAGGCTATAGTTCATCTTGCTATATTGGCTTCGGCACACCTTCTTGCTACCACTGACTCCTTCATCTCCATGTTCTACATAACCATGTATTATCCCATTTTTAGTAATGTCTAAAACCATATCTAAAATATCTTGATTTTCAAAAATAAATTTCAATCTATTATTTAAATCTTTCCTTGGCTTCACATAATAAAATTGAGGGAAATTGAAAATTGCGATATCCTTTAACATGCTTTCTAACTCTAAAATAGATATTCTATTAAGACCTATATTATCATAAATAGAAACTTGCCCCCCAACATAATGCACTATAGGTCTAAATATGAATGTCCCGCCATAATGAAATGTGATAAAAACAAAAGTCAGAAGCCATATCCACTAATACTCTAAGAACCAAATTATATATTATTTTAGATTTAATGACCATTTAAAAAGAAGACACAAATAATGAGAACCATAGAGATATATTATCCAATTAAATAGACATGCTTCACTATGACAATGTATTGGGAAAACAATAATTGCACATAGATCAACATATATGTTAACAATACAAGACTTTACCATTATGTACAATACAATGGTAATCAAAGTATTAGCCAACAATATGTACATGCTTATAAAAAACTTCAATCTTAAAGAGGGTCATTTCTAAGAAAAATAATATACTCTGTATAATCATAAAAAAGCTTTGGTATAGAAATTGGTTTTTGAAATCATTGGATCATTTAAAACTGACAAATACTTCAAGGATACTCTAAGGACTATAGACATACTCTAAAGTAGAGCACTCATCATCTTCAAATTAGCTTAAATATAGCACAACAGAGCATAACTTCATTATAAAACAAAGCAAAAAAAAAACCCCTATCGAACCCTATTCAAATTTATTTCAACAACCGTCCTATTGTATAACCATTGATTGAAACCTTAGAACATAACCACTGACAAACAAAGACAAAAATGCCCTAGTTTGTGATGAAGTTTCACCCTCTACCGACTCTCTTCTTGATTTCATAATGCCAAATAAAAAGAAACAAAATTTACATTCGTCCCACCCCAAATTCTGAATAAAAATAAGCATTCAGATTATAAATCCAAAAACTACAAGAATCCTTATGGATGCACACCTCTGTTTGATGGGACAAGGTGCCGAGGTGGCCTTCCAATGTTGAATAACTAAAAAATCTCGACTGATGCCAAAGAGGATTCGTGGCCGATGAAGACTTGCATTCAATTAGATGGAATCATGCTGAAAATCAATTATCTTCTTCGAATTGGGGAATAAAGGATTCTGATTAGGTAAGATGAGGAGACATCTTGAACAATTAGGGCATAGGCAAAAAAAAAATTGAGAGATACCACTGATCAAACAATTTTGACTTGCCATGATTGGTTTGGGCATATCATCATTAATTTTGTACTTATTTCAGTCCATGTTAGCATTGGTACCCACCTGAGTAAGGATAGGAGCCATGTAGGACTTCCGATGAGAGAAAGTCACCCGAAACAAGTTTGAGAGCTACATTAGAATAGTTAAGATAGTTCAGGGATTGCACCTTAGCTTTTTGTAGTTAAAGAATCACTAAAAAAAACCCAACATAGTTTAGGAACTAAAAACATAATTTATCATAACTTTTATTTATTGTCCGAAATAATCTTGGTTAACAAAGTTATCTACAAGGTATAATTAGGGGTGTAAATGGATCGAATCACACCCGGTCATGAGTGATCTTGGTCCGATCCAATTTTTTGATTGTGTCTAATATTAGATTCAACCCTAATCTAATAGAAAATCTCATCAAGTTAGATCAGATCTATGGGTAAGATTTTTGACCCAATGAGTTATTCGGGTCAAGTCAGCTCCATGGATAATCCAGTCCTAATCCAAAAAAATTTGGATTTTGATTGGGTACGAATAAGATCCAAGTCAAGTCCAGGTCAAATTTAGCCACTTATATTTTAATTACTGCATAGCTAATTATTATTAATCATACAAAATAAACAAAAAAATAATATAACTTTTAAAATAAATTAAGATATAAAACTAATTTTAAATTTATTTTTATGTTAAAGATATGATTTATACAAGTTTTAAATTATAATTTAAATATTTAAAAAGGTTTGGATTCTAATAGTATTATCATGTTCGGGTTTGAATTCAATAAATTTAGATTCAATCTATAAAAAAAAAAAATCGAATTCAATTTTAGAACTTAATTTGGTCTATAAATTTTTAAAAATAGATTGAACCGGATTAAAAGGTTTGGGTTGGATCGGGCCACGGGCCCACGGGCCAACCCGACCCCTTTGCAGGAGTAAATCACGCAGGAAGCGCGTGGAAGCTGAGCATCAAGTTCAGAAAATTCTCCAAACTTGTCCAGCCCTCGCCTCACCGCCAGAAGAAATTTTCTAAAACCCCTCTCCAATACTTCTAGGACTTTCTCCCTCCCTCTCTTCGAATCCAACTCTATCGCCGAGAAGCTCTCGCCATGGTGGGGAAGGCATCTACAACGATGCTCGCAAGGTCCGCCTACGCCGCGGCCCGTTGCCGCTCCCTTCACTCCTCCCTTCGCGTTCTCTCTTCTCCCTCCCGGCCGATTCTTGGGCGCCCCGGTGCTCCATCCCCGCCCTTCTTCGGAGTCAGAGATGTGATCGGAGCCCAGGGCTCTATCGGGAGCTTGGAGAAGGGCTTCCTCTGTCGCCAGTTCCACTCGACTTCTCCTTCTCAGCACAGCTATGGAAGCTCCTCTCAGGTATTCCAATCATCTATTTTTCTGGAATTGGATACATGATTGTATTTGTCATTATTTAATTATTCTAGAATCTACGCCTGAGGTTGCTCCTTTTTTTTCCTTTCTCTTTATGCCGGTTAATGTTCAGTTTTTTTTTTTTTTTTAACGATTTATGGTAGCAAGATTTTGTCTTGGTATTTGATGTTGGAGTATTCTTGCCAAGAAAGCACAATGGTAAAGCATTTATCCCGTAAAGTTGGCTTTTTGTTGAGGAAAGGGAAGAAGGACTCTTCCTTTCCTGACTTTGAGCTGCAAAACTGGAAATTGTGGAGCAATATGTAGAACGGTAGCTACATATCGTTCATGGAGAATTCTAAAGCGACAACCATCAAGCAATGTAATTGTACTGTTGAAAGAAACCAGATTCATGCACTACAGCTTAGAGCATCGCTCTTTTCTCTCCATTTTGTGTTATTTGGTGCACCAAGCAATAGCAAGTTGGGTATCATTATGGTCAATTTTGGCTTAATATGTGTCAGCATTTTTCAACTTTATCTGATGTTATAGTCTGATATTCATGTGAGTTTTAAACTCCGATGAGGCATACTGCATAGATTCTAAGTTGGACATGGAGCCCGTGTTGTTTTCTTGGTAACATTTACTAACTCAGGGAGCATAAATGAGCATTTCCCAAATTTTATTGTAGCTTGTCTTCTGCTTTTCTGATGACATAGTCTGATATTTTAATGTGAGTTTTAAAGTTTGATGAGACATGTTGCTCAGATTCTGAGTTAGACATGGAGGCCATGATGTTTTCTTAGTAACATTTACTAACTCAGGGATTATAAATAAGCGTTGCGCAAATTTTATTGTAGGTTATCCCCTGCTTTTCTGATGACTTAGTCTGATAATCATGCGAGTTTTAAACTTTCATTAGCCATACTTTTCAGATTCTGAGTTAGACATGGAGCCCATGGTGTTTTCTTAGTAACATTTACTAACTCAGGGATTAAATCAAATAAATAATTGAATGATAGTATTGATCACTGGAGTATCCATTGCCTTAGCAATTTCTCATAGAAAGGGATAATCATATGTTTGGGTCCAAAACGGTCATGGTGTTCGTGATTGATTCTTAAACTCATTTAACTTCGCAACTGAACATTTTTCTCTTGCACCAGATCAACCAAGGAGAATTCACCGAAATGGCATGGGAAGGGATAATTGGTGCTGTAGAAGCAGCACGACAGTGCAAGCAGCAGATTGTGGAATCTGAGCATTTGATGAAAGCCCTTTTGGAACAGAAGGACGGTTTGGCTCGGAGAATATTTACCAAAGCTGGAATCGACAACACATCAGTGCTGCAAGCTACTGATCAGTTTATATCTGGGCAGCCCAAGGTACATGCCACCATTGTTTTCAAGTATCATGTGCACGGATGATAAAAACAACTTTGTAACTGTTGTTCATTTGCCAGGTGGTTGGTGATACAAGTGGGCCGATAATAGGATCAAGTTTTGTAACTGTATTGGACAGTGCCAAGAAGCATAAAAAGGAGTTCAATGATGAGTTTCTGTCAGTTGAGCACCTCTTGCTAGCATTCTGTTCTGACAAAAGGTTTGGACAAAAGTTGTTCAAGGACCTCCAACTTAGTGAGGAGCAGTTGAAGGATGCTGTATTAGCTGTACGTGGAAATCAAAGAGTCACTGATCAGAGTATGACACGTCTCTTTTTTCTTCCCGAACACCCCTCTCCACAAAAAGAAAAAAGAAAAAAAAAAGATACCATGCTTTAGATATTTCAGTTTTTTATATTTTCATGGTTCATCTCTTCTAAGTAGTAGGAGTTGGTAATGTTGTGCATGATTTTTAATTTTAGTAGGAGAGATATCCCTTTTGTGTCTGGATATCGAAGATTCATTTATCAGATATGGCTGCTTCTCCTTTGAAGATTTTAGTTTGTTTTGTTTTGTTTTCATTGTTGTATTTCCTCTGGCTAACGTCCAAGACAAGAAATTAACATTTTGCACTTTTGTTAATTGAAGTATGAAAGAAACTCCTGTTGGTACTTGCACAAGAGATAGTATCAGTGAGCTCATTTTATTTTTGGGAGGAATATATAGACAGGTGGAACTATGAACTGAAAAGGATATATGTAATCCGCATAATTTGTGTTTTATGAGTGATTTAGGTCATGATATGTTGCCATTGTAACCAGTAGGGGTAGTCCTTATGTCATAGCCATTAATGCTGCTTTCAATGACCATTACTCTCTTCATATTACAGCAGTATTTTGGAGAAATGTGTGGCTGAGTCAAACGCTTGAATGCTGTATGCTGAGAGGAACCATTGGTTGCCTCTTAATGCCCTGAACTAGTTTGTAGCAGACCATTATGCTAATAAACACAATTTTGCATGTGACAGGTCTTATCCAAATATGCAGTAAAACACTATGTATCTGTTAATTCCACGTTCAAAATCCATATCTATGTGCTTGTTTAGATACAGACCAGTGGCTGACCAATGACAGCAGGTCATCTTAGCATTGAGAAAGGAGGATATAAGGAATACAAAAAGGACACAGAAACTGGCAGATGAGTAGTACCAAACTAATGGTAAAACATATATTGCCTATTTGGTCAGAAGACTCAGAACTTTCTTCAGTTTGTTTCCTCATTATATTTAATTATAACTTAGACTAGTAGCATGTCCACATAACATAATGTTGTTGAAGAAAACTTTGTTTTTACTCTTCAATCTATTCCAAATTAATTGATCGAAGAGTAATTAAAAGCAGGTATTCTTCAAGTCCTAGGTCAGCCAGCTTGTGTAAAAAAGGGCAAAAGGTTCAGATCTGTTCCCAGTCTGCCCCTCCCAGGACCCTGGATTGCTGGAACCATAACTGGGTTATAGCCTTTTACTCTCCAATCTAATCTGAAGAAAATGCGCCTAGCTTAACACAGTAATTAGGAAGATAATGATATTTGATTATATGTATTTTTGTTGAAACTTGAAAGGGTAGGTTATGACCAGGGTGTTGACTGACTTATCAGTCCATTCATTTCATCGTTGCTGTGTAGTTTTTTCCTAAAGTTCTCCAGACTTTCTTGTTTATATCTGTGTAATGTTAGTCATATTTTGTTACTGTCAAATAAAGCTCATAATGGTGGATTCTAATAGTGCGCTTTATCATCTTGAGCTGGTCGAGATCTTTGCTTCATGTTGTGCCATATATTGCTAAAAGCCTAAAATGTGGAAATTTATGTTCATCGATCTGCAGAAATTTTCAAATGATATGATTATTATTGTTGAACATACTTTGTTGGAGTTTTCTACTAAATACTGTGAATTTGAAATGGGGTTCCTTTACTATGTTTTTGCTGCTTCATGATTTCTTTTTTTTAATCTGTGATTTTTGAAGTGTCCATATTTTTTGGTAGTTTGAGCTGATTTTTGAAGTTTTCATCTTTTTTGGTATTTCATGTCACGCTTTGGTTTTCATCTAATGGACTTATGCACTGTACTGGTCGTGCTATAGATCCTGAAGGAAAATATCAGGCACTGGAGAAATATGGGAATGACTTGACAGAGCTTGCCAGGCGAGGTAAACTGGATCCTGTTATTGGCCGTGATGATGAAATACGACGTTGCATTCAGATATTATCTAGGAGAACAAAAAACAATCCGGTCATTATTGGTGAGCCTGGTGTTGGAAAAACAGCTATTGCTGAAGGGTATAGCTCCTCAGATTCATATGTTTCTTGAATTTCACTTTGGAAATGTGATGCTCGATTATTTTGTTTTCCTTCGCATTAGTTCTACCAATGGATGCCCTCCATCAGAGACCATTATCCTTTTACGGTGACCTTATTGCGAGTCTAATGTAGTTGTTTCTTATTGTATGTTACAAGGCTTTACTGTTTGATTCGTTGCGAGCTTCTTATATCAAGACGCCTGGAAGTTTTTGATGTTTCTCAATGATTTCTGTATGCAGTGACATCATCTGAAGCTCTGATTTGTTAGATCTTATCATCTTGCAGATTAGCTCAACGGATTGTGCGAGGGGATGTTCCTGAATCATTATTAAATAGGAAGGTAGTCAGATTGAATTTGCTATTATCATCTTTTTATTGATTTTCTTTTTCGCTACATCCTTGATTGTTAATTATATTATAATCATGCTTATCATCTCCATATTCTAAAGGGCCTGGCTCAAATCTGTGCAGTAACAAAGCATTATCCCATCTACTTGTATTCTATTATTATAAGGCAAAACACATCAGCAATCCAATATTTACATTTCTGTTTCTATTTAGTCTTTCATTTTCATTGGTCTTTGTCCTTTATTCTACATTCTCAAACAATTTTCATTAAATTTTATATATATATATATATATATATATATATATATATTATGTTTATGGCGGTGCTCAAATACTGTGACCCATATGAGTTTTATGGTTTGAGAAAATATGATATAACTCCAGATGTTGTGTTTAATAATTCTGAGATACTTATCTGCGATGAAAATTTTAGTGGCAATTTTACTGATTTAACTTTCTAGTTCTTCTATTGTTGCCAAATGCTAGGTATAAATGTGGCCTTCAATGTGAGGGCAAAAAATGTCTTGTAATCGTGTTGTCAAATTCCTAGTTTTGAAAGAAAACAATGCGACATGACAGTGTTGCCAGAAGCAAGGAAGAACATAGATTGAGATGGAAATCTTATTGATGAATTCCATGGGGGAAATCAGGGTAACTTTTGAAATCCATCATTCATTGCTCTTTTATGGTTTAGTTTTAATCTTATGTATCATTTATGCATCGTTGTTGAATTTTTCATTATCTAGGTTTTTTTTTTTCTTTTTCCACCTTTTATCCTATCCTTGGTTTTTTCTTTTTCCACCTTTTATCCTATCCTTGGTTATCTCCTTCAAGTTATTCATTCAAATTCAATTTCCATCTTATTCCACTTAGTACTTCATTATTCTCAAGTTGGAGACTTGGCTATTTTTAATGAATAATTGCAATTCTTCTCCATCTAGGATAGTTTAAAATTTGATTTCAGCGTTGTGTTCTAAACTTTCTTCAAAACAGCTTCTGAACGACTTTTAGTCTTGCCTCCTGCATTAGAAAAACATTATAAATAGGACGACCACAAGACATCACTTTTTTTCTTGGCTCACCTTCCCAGGAATGGAAATTGTTGTGGTTGCAATGAAAATGGTGCTGTCAAAATACCATTCCTTAAAATGGCATCTTTTTGTGCCTTATCATAAATGTCACAACCATGAGTCGCTTTATCTTGTTGAAAGTATCATATTTGAAACAATGAATCATATGAGGTCTCAAGGAATGGTAGATGTGCCAGGGTCCTGTAGATAAGACATCTCAATGCACTTGCATAATGCAATGTTGGCTTTTGTATATATGTTGAAATTAAGCAGTAGTAAATAGGCCTATGTTTTCATCCATGATGTTTGGGAAATTGATTGGTAATAATAGATATGCAGACAAATTTGTTCAATCTGTTGACATTTCTATTATTGAGGATATAAAGAAACCAAGTTTCTGGTATACTCAAGGAACGGATCCAGCCAGTGGATAAAATTATTTATTTCTACATGTCTTGTACATGTTATGATCAACTTTATCGAGTAGATAAAAGTAGATAATTCTGTTTGTAGAAGTTTCTATTCATCTATATTTTCCTCATGGTCATCATGCCTTTTGAGACAAGTCAAGTGGACCATTGTTTGTTATAGTTACAGGCCCTTAGTCTTTTCATTATTTATTCACAGCTGATCGCATTGGATATGGGATCATTGGTTGCGGGGGCTAAGTTTCGAGGAGATTTTGAGGAAAGACTGAAGGCTGTTCTTAAAGAAGTCACTTCTTCCAATGGACAGATCATTTTGTTCATTGATGAGATTCACACTGTTGTTGGTGCAGGTTTGTGTTTCTCCGTGGCTTTGTTTGAACTTTCCATTCTACTTTCAGTCATATTATCTTTCTTGTCAATGATTAAAAAAAATTATCTAAGATATGAAATTGAGACTTTTTATTTTTTTTAAATTTTTGAGAGAAAGGGAGAGCCCTGGCTATACTATAATCACTGAGATTCAAATTTTTCGGGATGCACCATCTAAGAATCAAACTCAAAACCTCTGGTTGCTAAGCAGAGGGGGTGTGACCACTGGGCAAGCTCCGGTTCACTTGAAATTGAGACTTTAGAAGGGGTATTTTGACTGCAAAACTGTATGGAGTAAAAAAGAGAAGAGGAAGAGAAAATCCATAGAACTTAATAACCTGTTTTGACAAGAAATATTCAATTTCATGCTTAAGATCGTTTATACTGTTAAATCCATTTAAACATGCATAATATTGAAGCAATGCACAATCAGATATTATCTTGATTCAGCTTAATACTATGTACCCATAAGTTTTTGAAGTTCATCTTGGTCTTTGGTAGAAGATAAAATGATCACTTTCTGATCTGTTTTTCCAAATTAACATGATATTCTTCAGTTATCAATTTGATATTTTGTAGTGTCATAATGTGGTATATGCTCTTGTAAAATAATAATTAAAATTCTAATGTGCTAACTGATCGACTTCTTGTTTGAGATAGATGAATATAATGACCCTTAGATTTCAAAAACAATGTCCTGTTATTGTGGAATATATACACTGAATTTGTTGTTGATTGAGATCATTTGTTTGAGAAGACATGCTATTGCCTTTAATAGCGTTTGATCTAGAAGTTGTTCATCTTGCTTCCTAAGTTTTGTCTACATTTTCTATTTGTCGTCAAAATGATTGATCTTTCCTAACTTCGATGTTCAGTACTTCCATTGTATTCTTTTCACTGCCAGTGACATGGAACCTTATCATTGCATATTGAACATAGCTAATGTGATAAATGGCTAATCCCCAAGAGCTTCTACTTTGTAACTCTTCTGTTTAATCTTTTTCTTTATCAGCAGTATATTAATAAACATGATATCTGACTGTTGATCTGTTGCTCTGGGCAAATGCTATAGGAGCTACTAGTGGAGCAATGGATGCTGGCAACTTGCTAAAGCCAATGCTAGGTCGGGGGGAGCTCCGTTGTATTGGAGCAACCACATTAAATGAATACAGGAAATATATTGAGAAGGATCCTGCTCTGGAGCGTAGATTCCAGCAGGTTTACTGTGGTCAGCCATCTGTGGAAGACACCATCTCTATACTCCGTGGTCTTCGTGAACGCTATGAATTGCATCATGGTGTTAAAATATCAGATAGTGCCCTTGTTGCAGCTGCAGTTCTGTCAGATCGGTACATAACTGAACGGTTTTTGCCTGACAAAGGTATCTTAGAATCTTAGAATTTGTTAATTTTGATCTCATTATAGGTAAAAGTAATTTCATTTTCTGTGGTCAGTGACCTTATAGATGTATGTATCAAACACCTTGACTTTTGTTGCTTGTAGCCATTGATCTTGTTGATGAAGCAGCTGCAAAGCTGAAAATGGAGATAACATCTAAGCCTACAGAGTTGGATGAGGTTGATAGGGCAGTGTTGAAGTTAGAGATGGAGAAACTGTCATTGAAAAATGACACAGATAAAGCATCTAAAGAACGGCTGAGCAAGCTGGAAGCTGATCTAGCATCTCTTAAAAAAAAACAGGAGGAGCTTGCACAACATTGGGAACATGAAAAATCACTCATTACTCGAATTCGATCAATTAAAGAGGAGGTAATTGTTTTTGGCAACAAGATAGCGGAATATATCAACACTGGATGAACCTTCTTTAGCTAATGGCATTTAATCTTGTTATTAGGTTGATAGAGTCAACTTAGAGGTGGAAGCTGCTGAACGTGAATATGATTTGAACCGTGCTGCTGAACTCAAGTATGGGACATTGATGTCTTTACAGAGACAGCTGGAAGAGGCTGAGAAGAATCTTGCCGAATTCCAGCAGTCAGGAAAATCAATGCTTCGAGAAGAGGTCACTGACCTTGATATTGCTGAGATTGTCAGCAAGTGGACAGGCATCCCGATCTCAAACCTTCAACAGTCAGAGAGGGATAAACTTGTTATGTTAGAAGATTTCCTCCATAAGAGGGTGGTGGGTCAGGATATTGCAGTCAAATCAGTGGCTGATGCTATCCGTCGCTCTAGGGCAGGTCTTTCAGACCCATATCGACCTATAGCAAGCTTCATGTTTATGGGACCTACAGGTGTTGGTAAAACAGAGCTTGCAAAAGCCCTTGCAGGTTACCTTTTTAACACGGAGAATGCCCTTGTAAGGATTGATATGAGTGAGTACATGGAAAAACATGCAGTCTCCCGCTTGGTTGGTGCACCACCTGGCTATGTTGGTTACGAGGAAGGGGGGCAGCTGACTGAAGTTGTTCGACGGAGGCCTTTTTCTGTAGTTCTTTTTGATGAAATTGAGAAGGCACACCATGATGTCTTCAACATCCTTTTGCAGCTATTGGATGATGGGAGAATTACAGATTCACAGGGAAGGACTGTCAGTTTTACAAATTGTGTTATTATAATGACATCAAACATCGGTTCACACTACATCCTAGAAACTCTTCGCAACACAACGGATACCAAGGATGCAGTGTTTGAACTGATGAAAAGGCAGGTTGTTGAGTTGGCCAGGCAAACATTTCGTCCAGAATTTATGAACCGAATAGATGAGTATATTGTCTTCCAGCCACTGGACACTAAAGAGATCAACCGTATTGTTGAATTACAGGTAATGTCCCATGGAAGTAATATAATGAAATTTCGCTGTCTCATGGTTATTTGAAGTTTCAGACATGATTTCTGTTTCTCAAAATATTGTCCTATCTATTTATCGCTTGTGCTAGGTATTTGAGGTAGATTGTGCCTACCTTCAAATATCTACTGGTAGAGATTCTTTAACCTAGCATTTTTTCATTTAATCTCTTTCTATTTTGGAGTTCTTTAAGCTGATTATGTGTTAAGTAGTTCTGCTGCCTGTGACCTTTTGATTCTAAAGTCAAGGCAGGAGATTGACTTGGATTACCTCATCGGTCGTGCTATGGTCCTCTTTCTTCTCCTAGTTAGGACTGGAATTGGACCGGCCCAAAGCCTATCGCCTAGAGCTGGGCCGGGCCAGCTCAATGGGTTTCGGGCCAACCCGAAATCGGGTCAGATTTTAAACATATCAGGCCGGACTTCGGGTTTTAAAATAGAGTCCATTCAATTTTCGGGCCAAAGAGGTATCCGGGCTCGATTCGAAAATTCTTAAAATCTGGCCTGAAACCCGACCCGATTTTAGGCCAGCCCAAAGTCCATTGGGCTGGCCCGTCCCAGTTCCAGCAGATGGGCTTTGGGCCGGTTCAGTTCCAGCCTTACTCCTAGTTGAGCCTATAGTTTTTCCTGCATCTTACTTTCCTATTATAAGCTACTTCGGTTGGATTTTTAGTTATTCATATCTATTGCTTGAAGAGTGCTAGCATGTTAAATTGTAGACAGTTTCCTTGGTTTTGCTATTTGATCAGTCTTTTAAGTAAATTTGATTCCTTATCAAACATTTCATCATATCTTTCTGTAGCCTGCTGAAATCTTGATGATATCATCGAACCTGTTGCCATCTTAGCCTTCTCTAACATGAATTATGCTACTGTTGCAGATGAACAGGTTGAAAGACAGGCTTAAACAAAAGAAGATCCATCTTCATTTCACACCAGATGCAGTTGAACTCCTGGGAACCCTCGGCTTTGACCCAAATTTCGGGGCCAGGCCTGTGAAGAGGGTGATACAGCAGATGGTGGAAAATGAAGTGGCTCTAGGGGTGCTGAGAGGACATTTCAAGGAAGAGGACTCGATCATCCTGGATGCCGACCTCACCCCAGCATCAAAAGACCTTCCCTCACAACATAAGCTGGTTATCAGGAAACTAGAAAATGCACCCCAGGGATATCAATTGGTGGCCAATGATTAGAGGTGCATGTCGTTCTTGTTTTTCCTTGGTCCAGGCAATGTAATCTATAAATTTCACTTTTTTTCTTTTTTTTTTAATTATTTACTTTGCTAAAAAAAATGCTTGCACTTAATGAAGTGAGAAATCTGGTGGTTTTTTAGTTGTATTGAGATGTGGTTACGTTTATATCTTGCAATGCATTGTTAAAGCGTTCGAACAGCTGATTTGACTGGTGGAAAGCTGGGGCTTTTGAAATACACAATTATCATTAAAAAAAAAGAAGAAATGCTAGCCTTTGTCTTTGGAATTTTTTTAAATAATAAAAAAATATTTATGAATATAGGTGTTCGGGTATTTATTTATGAATATAGGTATTTTTGAGGACATGGTAGGCCAGTATGGTATGAAATCGTCTATTGTAAAGATGATTTCAATTCAACTTGAAATCGTTTGTGGCGAAGACAATTTTAATGCTGATTTTTTTTTAAAAAATATTATTTGAAATTAAAGTTAAATGAAAGTAATTTAATATATTATTAATTATATTAAAATTATAAATTGAAATAATTTAATTTGTTTCGAGTTCGGGCTCGTGCATATCAATGTATCGATAAGTGACCGGTCATTCCTGTGTCAACGTGCGACCGATGCCGTAAATTCTAAATTCTAAATCTGAAATTCTAGAACATAAATCCTAAACCAATCCTAGACCGTAAACCCTAAACCCTAGAATTTTTTAAAATAATATTTTTTTATTATATGTTTACGGAGTTGGTGTAATTCGATATTTATTTGCGAGAATAGGTGTTTTGGGTTACGTGGATTGTATGGATACAGGGAAAAGATTTTTGGTCTGGACATGGAAGCTGGGTGGACTTGAAATCGTTTTTGGCAAAGATAATTTCTAGTTCAGGTAAAATCGTTTTTGCCAAAAACGATTTCAACCATTCGAATGCAGTGAATTTTTTTATTAACTTAATTAGGATTACATATATATTATTTAAATAATAAATAAATATTAACATAAATTAAAATTATATATTATATTAAAAGTACTAGTATGTAAAAATAATTTTTTAGCATCCCGGACCGATGACAGGACTGGGGGCCGGATCGGAGGCAAAACTGAGGGCCGGATCGATGGCTGAACCATAGTGGTCGGACCGACGGTAAGATCAATGGCAGGACTGGGGGCCGGACTGGTGGCAAGATTGGTGGCCTGACCCTAGCGGCCGGATCGGTGGCAGGATCGGCGGCTGCACAGGTGGTCGGACCTTAGCGACCGCACCGTCACTTAAACCGATGGCTGGATTCTAGCGGCCGGACCGACGGTAAGACCGATGGCAGGACAAGGGCCGGACTGGTGGCAGGATTGGTGGCTGGACCCTAGCAGCCGGACCGATTTCATCTAAGTTAATAAATATTTTTTTTTACATTATTAAAAAAAATTTCATTCGTGACGGCTTATCATTCCCACTTTCGTGACTCCTTGGATCAAGAGAAGATGGAGATCTCTATATATATCCTTCGTAAGAAACAAAAACATCTTGGTGGGCCCTCATTAATAAATGAAGTTTTTGTCGTTGTATTTCCACTCCAACATCCTCCACTGGTGGCTCTACATCATAACCAACTAGCAATGATTACAGTTTATAAATGGAACTTAGCGTTCTGTCTAAATCAATGCCCCATCAGATGCATGTCATGTATCATGGATGCATGCATGCATTTAACTCCCGTATGACACATCTGGAACCATATAGAAGAGATGCAGTATCGGTCTCGGGTAGGATCGACGGTCGGACCGATGGCACCTATTCTCGTATTCGTACAATCCACGTAACCCAAAATACCTATTCTCGTAAACACGTGGGATGGCACCGATTCCATAAATATTGAATAAAAAATTTATTTAAAAAAAAAAAACTCCTAAACCAATCCTAAATCCTAAACATTAAATACTAAATCCTAAACCCTAAACCAATACTAGACCGTAAACCCTAAACCATAAACCCTAAATCTTAAACACTTAAACCATAAACTATCGACCGAACTGGAGCCGGACCGGGGATCGAACTAACACCGGGTTGTCGACTGAAATAGTACCGGACTGGATATCATTTCAATGTATATATCTTATTTGTTTTAATTATTGTATTGTGCTTTTATAATTGATGATGGATGCCGTTACCATTGATGAGGAGTTGATGCCACATAGGAGAGGCATGAGTATACCAAGCACCTTAGTCTATGATGATTCTTAGTCCACTACAGCTACAACATAGATCAGAAAGTTGATTCGAAACCGTGACTTGGTATTGCATGAGAAATCACTCAATAATAAATAAATATTTTATTCAGAATATAGTTTTACAAATACAATACACAAATAAATAAAAAATAATGGTCCTAGGTCCCACATGGTGGCCATCTCTTCCTGCGTGCAGGCTAGACACGACGAGGCATTTGCGCAACTTCAGCCGGTGGCTGATGCTCTATCATATGCTCATGTCCTATGATGCTTGCTGTGCAGGTGTGTGATGCGACGATCCCTCGCCATAAGCTTGTTCTCGATGTTCGGAATAATCGTGGTACATCTGTAGTCCGGTGCTGCGGTATATTCAAAATGCGCATCAACATCATCAGTAGATGTGAACTCAGGCATCGGATATGGAGAGGTAGTATAATGTCGAGTACTTCGTCCATGCTACAATGACGAAGGTACTCCCGATGAAGATGCATAGTGGAAAGGTGAAGGAGTCTCGTCCTCTCTGTCAACCCCCTGATAAAACTCACGTAACGAGACATGCATGCTCGCTGACAGTATGAAGAACGGGATCCCATCCCTCCCATACCAGAGATGATCTATGTGAATCCTGATCGTATAATACATTACGATCTGAAGGACTGGGATTCATGGCTGTAATATACAATAACTCAAAGAAAATGAAATAAGCAATACCACTTAACATAATTTTTTTCTTAGAAAATTAATTAGAACATATCATAAGATGAAGTATAATACAAAATCTTGATTAAACAAAAATGACAACAAGCTTAATACAAAGTATTGACATGAGACATAATACATCACAAACCATATGAATATATTACAATCCAACAAATGTAATACAAAGCAATTACATGAACCATGAACATCTGATAGGAATCCCAAAGCAACAACCAAATCATGTCCTGATACTTCAACAAAACTTAAATAATGAAAACAATATGAGTACAGTTGTATTAATTAATAAATAAATAACATATGAATGATAGAAATAATTGATGTACCTTAAAATATCTATGAAATATGACTACTATAATTTTATTGATGTGCTTGTACAAGTCTTGGACATGACCGTCTATCATGCCATTCCTCCTTACAGATTGTACACCTATGTCTGTTGCCAGTTTCTCCGACATCTATATCATTTCTAATCCTTATGGACCGTGGCCTACCTTTCTGTCGCAACCTATTGCTATCAGGTATAATGATACCATGTCCACTTTGCTGGAGCCAATATTCTTCATGAGGAATTGGTTGAAATTGTGGTGCATATGTTTGATGAAAATCATGTAATGTGTAGCACTGATCAATGTATCTATAAAAATCAATAGCAGCATGTGCACAAGTAGCCATGATATAAGAACAAGGTAAATGATAACACTGCCATTTCTGACACGTATATATCTGCTGGGAAAGACGAACAACCTACAACATCAAAAAAACATAATTCGGCATATACACAACATAATATGTAATATGTTTTCAATAATACATATTGATAGTAGGTACCTGTGTATTGTTGCCCCTGTTCATGTTCGGACCACGTCTAACAATTTGGACTTGGAATAAGCCACTTCCTCTATCGAACCTTGTGATGGTATGTGATGTTGCTTTAGCTTGCTTGGAAATAACATGTTCCATGACAAATAGAGTAAACCTTTCATTCATGTCCATTGTCTCATTTGCTTGGGCACGTCGACCTGCAAAGTATGACATAAGCCGAAAGAAAGTCAACTGCATCAATGCTGTTATTGGCAGGAATCAAGCATTTTTTAGAACTCCATTGAAATACTCGGATATGTTAGTTGTCATCATCCCATACCATCGTCCGTCATCATGTGAACGTGTCCATTTCGATAAAGGTATTTCATTCAGCCATTGAACAACTTCTGGATTAAATTTTTCAATATTCCTCATATGTTTCTTAAATTTTTTGGGCTGTGATTGCATTCCAACTTTTTTCATGACATCCCTTAGTTTAGGATCACGAAATCTTGAATTGAAATTACTTGCCATGTGACACAGGCAATATACATGATAAGCATTCGATGGCTGCCAACCAAGATACTCATTCTGTACTACAACAAGAATACCAGCATGTCGATCAGAAATTAGACAAATTTCTTGATATGATGTGATAAATTATCTGATGTAAGCTAAGAACCAACCCCAGGTGTCAGCTGACTCTTCACTCTTCACCAACAATACCAAATACAAGCAAAAATATCTGATTATTTTCATCTACAACAGTTGTAATTAACAACTTCTTTTTATACTTTTTATACATGAAAGTAGCATCAACATTTATAACCGGGCGACAGTACTTAAACCCTTCAATTGAGGGTACAAAGGCCCAGAATACATGATCAAACTGAGCACAAGCTAGAATACCAGTTGGAGTGTTGATAAATTTTATCCAGGAACTAGGATTAAAATGTTCTACAACATGTAACCATTTCAGAAGTAGTTGATATGACATATCCCAATCTCCGAACAACATGGCTATTGCCTTCTGCTTGTCTTCCCATAATTTTCTATAACTTGGTGTATAGTTGTACTTATTTTTTATCACTGCACCAAGTCTAGCAACAGTAATTGTAGGAACTTCTTTCATTAGGTCTCGTATTTCATTTGCAATTAATGTGGAGTCCAGCCCAGAATGATCCTGAGACATCATTGTAGATAAGCATGTATGAGGACCAGTATATCGTGAGATCTCAAAATAATCATGACGTTTAATAGCTCTTACTATCCACTGACATCCCGAATATCTGTTTTTACATTTTACAAGCCATAGATTTAGATTCAACTCAATAACCTTGAATTCGTGATGTCTTTCAACAGAATACTATTTTACTGCAGTCTATAATTTTGCCTTATCCGTAAAGCAAAGTTTTTTATGCAATTCTTCATCCCTTTGCCATATAACATTTTGTTTCTGAAATAAAGAATACATTGACACATTCGCAGCATCCCGATCAATCTGAGTGAATGTTCTAAATGGAGCTTCAAATGCAGAATAGTTTGGAACAAGAGTGTCCTCTGGACTCCGTATTGCATGTGAAGTTCCTACTTCATTAACTTCATCAGCCACATCATGTTCACTTTCATCATCATTCTCATTAAAAAGTTGATTATCTAGATGCACCGTATTATCAGCAGCTATATATATTGATGCTTCTCTAATATTACTTTTAGGTATAGTACTGTCCACCATACGTAATGGGTGTACAGTAAAAACTGAACCAATATTTTCCACATCATTTTCTATGATGTTCAGAGTATAGAATGAAATAATCTATTTAGTTACACGGGTTGTTACTATATTTTGAACAGCTTCTTCATAATCATCCTGAGAACAGACATGTTTAGGAGCTTCAACGGTTTGGATATCTATGTATAACTCTGCACCTAATATACATTGATGTGAACTGATAGTTGAAAACATTATCTTCATGTCTTCATTATCTATTAGTGGAAAGATTCATATTTTACAAATGTCGACTGGATAACTTGTGGATATCTACAGATAATCAATATTTTTTTCTAGTTTTATCAATATACAGAATTCTACATATTTTGTTCTCCAACTCTTGAAATGTCATACAAGAATTTATTCTAATTGTCTTTTTCGGAACCTAGTTGTACTCAATCCTATTTGTTCCATTGATCATAGAACCATTAATATAACATAATGCTATGATTGTTTCTTCCATTATACCCTACATATTTAATCAACAAAATATATTTAAAAATATTCAATGCACTACAAATTTTATCGAATTATATACAGAATATCGGATTACTAACCTAGCAATTAATATTTCTCAGTGATACATGAATTATTTATCAGATTACTAACCTAACAATTAGAACAACACAAATAAGTAAGAAAAATACCAGTACATGTTTCTAATGACATCAGTAACAAAATAATTAAACTAAATATAATCCTCCATTAAGATTATGAAAGCAATTATTCCTTTCTACAAATTATAATATATTTTTAAACTAATATGTATGTACGATAATTCTAAAGAATAAAATGAAAAATGCATCCTATTATCAGCTAATAGGTAAAGATAGGTCCTATCCCATTCAGGAATTGCATTAATATTACATATCACTTTACAGCATGCAAATGATGTGCAATGAAGATTGAATGAAATTTCGGTAGCATTTTTTCTTAGTTCTCCATATACAAATATTTATGTATGTGGGAAATAAAATGAATATGCTACACGAAATTTCATTCGATCTCCATTGCACATCATTTGCATGCTGTAAAGTGATACGTAAAATTAATTGCAATTCCCAAACTGTCTACTTTAGACAATCAATTAATTAATATGCATAGTTTTAAGATCCATACAAAATTATAGATAATATATGAATACTATAAATTATACATATTAATCAATTGACGGGTCTACGGTTCAATGCAATGCAAATTTTATCAAATTATATACAAAATATCGAATTAGTAACCTAGCAATTATTATTTGTCAGTAATATATGATTTATTTGTTAGTAATACGTGAATTTACAAATTTTATTAACGTAGCCTATATATTACTAACCTTATTTACAATTTCATCTATCATATTTCTAATATATACTATTTATAACTTTTTTTTATACTATTATTGTTTTTTCATTAATTTTATTTATAAAGTTACATACACTACTCATATACCATGATAAATTCATTTATACTTAAGTAATTAATTACATCCTATAAATAATTATATATTTAATTTATTTTTAGTAATAACATCAAAATTTATTTTTTTCAATTTCATATCATTATATAATATTTTTTAATTAATTATGTATAAAATATTTTAAAATATTGAAATAAATTTAATAATTAATTCAAAACATATAAATATATAATGATATTTCTTTATTGATTTCTTTATCTTTATATTTACAACTTAATATTTTATATTTAATTATTATTTATTTAAACATTATCAATATATATTACTTTTTTTAAATTTTTATATAACATATATTATAAATATATGCCAAATAATTAATCAAAACTTAATAATTTTCAATTTTTTCAATTGCACCATCAAAATATAAATAAAAATATACATAAATATATATTACTATATGTCCATGTAATTTAATATAACCTTTATGCTTGTCACATTAACAAATTACATTTTAATCAATTTTTAAAATACATAATTAATATTCAAGTACCAAAATTAAATATGTGAAGTAGATATAAAAATTTAAATTATAATTACACCTGAATATAAAATATTAATAGTATAAAATTACAAAATTTATTTTCAAAAATTAAATTACTTAATATAAAATAATTATATTAAATAATAACATCAACATAATATTTAAATAATTACAACAATATAATCATGTAACCACATTAAATTATTAATAATAATATTTAAATAATTTAAATAAAATAATCTAAAAAAATTAAATTATCAAGAATTCATCATTCAATTTGTTGATATTTTAAGAATTTTTCTTAGATTATTTTAATATAATCATGATTATTCAATATATCTAACAATAACAATAGCATAATATTTATCATGCAACATAATTAAATTACTAATAATAATATTTAAATTACTAAAATAACATAATATAAGATAATCAACTGTCAAAAATTCATATCAACAATTCAACATTCAATTTGTAACATGATCTAACATATTTGTAACATAAATAACTATCAAGAATTCAATTTGTAAATCAAAATTACCCGTAATGCCAAATATAATTTTTTTTTATGAACCGGAAGATATAAGATCGAATCTTTGCTAGGAAACAAGAAATCAAGTTAAACCTTCGCTTTGACCAGATCTAGAGCCCTAAAACGAATCACAATGAGGATCTGAATAAAAAATAAGATAATGTGGACAGGGAAGAAACTAAACTAAAAAATAAACCTGAAAGTCGGAGTGGGACCGGAAGCCAGTGAGGTCGGGAGCCCGGGAGCCAGAGTGGACCGGAAGCCAGAGTGGGGTCAGAGCTGGGGAGCCAGAGTGGAGGCGGCCAGCAAAGAAGAACCGGGAGAAAGAAACGGTGGGAAGGGTTAATGGCTTAGAAATCGTCTTTGGCAAGGATGACCTCAGCATGTTGTGCCACGTGTCTGCACGATAACGCCACATGTCGACCGGTTCTGTGCCATTTGCTTGCCACGTGACACCTGAAATCATCTTTAGCAAAGACAATTTCAGGTGTCCACGTGGGCGCCAGAGTGGAGGTGGCCAGCAAAGAAGAACCGGGAGAAAGAAACGGCGGGAAGGGTTAATGGCTTAGATTTTGTCTTTGGCAAAGATGACCTCAGCAAAGATGACTTCAGCATGTTGTGCCACGTGTCTGCACGATAATGCCACATGTCGACCGGTTCTGTGCCATTTGCTTGCCACGTGATACCTGAAATCATCTTTAGCAAAGACAATTTCAGGTGTCCACGTGGACGTGCACGTCCATGTTGGCAAAAAACACCTACTTCCATAATTATATGCCTGAACACATATATTCGTAAATATATATATATATATTATTTTAAAAAAAATTTCTGGTCTTTGTGGAGGATGATTGATAACCATACCGTGGTAGAAAGATTTATGGGTAGCGGTAAGAGATTGATATGTACATTATGAAATCGGAATGAAACTTGTAATTTATACTATAAATTGATACATCATTAATTTCTCCTCCACCAGAAGAGGAAAAAAAACATATTTTTATTAAAATTGTTTATAGAAAGGCCTTGAATTCTTGATTGAGCTTCTCGGTGGCTAATTCATGAATAACCACCACCTGATATCTTTCTCTTTACAGAAACATGCCAGATCATATTTTTACTCAAAATTTCATGTCCTATGGTTGCCAATGTCAACCCTAAAAAAAAATAACGAGGAGGCATCACGATAAAATTAGTAGGCATCCAGACAAGCCCTACCGTCGTCGATCACGAGCTCGGATAAAAAGACCTGTACCGAGAGTCCCAAAAGCAAGAGGCCCCTTCTTTTGTAACGTACCAGCAATTGGATGCAAAAATTGGGGATTTTCGACAAGAAAGAAACTGCATGTATTGCCCAAGGTTCTATTTTCTTCGAAGAGAAATGATCACCAGGCTAGAAAATAGCAAATATCGAAAACAAAGCAAAATACATAGAACGGTAGCTACCATGTTACAAGAAGAGTTCTGTTGCACCTGACTAGCTGGTATAAGCTAGTCTGACTCATAGAAGGTTGATACCAATATTTGCAACCATCTTGCCATATGAGCATATTACTTAGTACATCAGCAACAAAATATCTGGTTATCAGCACCAATCTGCAACTTGGGTAAAATGAAGTAATCGTTTACTTGCTTCCATTTACTGGGAGATAGACACCCTCTGCTGCCAACCAGACATTGTCAGGACGCTTTTCTCTAACACCGCAGACCTGCAAAGGCATCAAACCTACACTAAGCCAAACAAATACCCCCCCCATGCATGTAGTAATGAAAGCATGACGAACCATGATGGAGAAATTTTAATCCTTGTCCTACGATAATTGAAAGGAGAGAAGAATTGCATGAAATTTCCATGAGAGAAGTTTACACACGTCTGCTCCAATATATTTTTTTTTTGGCAAAGAAATGATATTGTCAAATCCAGTGGCCATGCAGACACAAATAGGATTTAATAGGCATGATGATGGAGAAACCCAAAATATCATTTTACCTCTTGCTGCCCGCCGGCTATACGAGAGTATTTTTTGTCATGACTGTGTAGATAACCACCAGTATCAACATGTCGCAGTCTTACTCTCTGGTCTTGCCTCCATGTTTTCCCGTTCCCCTCGATTTCAAGCCTGAAAGGAAGGCCAGGATCAAACACGATAAGCAATTTTGATGCATGAGTTGAATGCTAGTCAAATCCTTTAAGGTCAAAAGCAGTTTCTCACCGCCAGTAATCTCCAGTATCTGACTCTCTATCACCTCCAAAACAGCTAACCTGCAGGGTATGGTAAAATAAGTGCCAGGAAAGTTAGTTCCCAGTATTATGAGTAATGGCGATCTAAAAGGTACAGGGTTTGAAAGGGAATGATAGGGATACAGAAAACTGAAAACACAATTCGAGAACATGAAAAGCACAGCATCAACATGCCATAGAGTTTTCATCAGAAGAGAAACAATCAATTATCTAAGGATTTTTAAAAAAAAATAATAAATAAAATTCTATATGTTCTTCCAGTAAGAATATAAAGGCATGGATTCAAGAAATATCAAGATTGGAGAGTTTGAAGCACTTGTTTTTAGCTCAACGCCTGTCAACTGAATCTATAATGTTCTCCCCTCAAATTTAGGAATAACATCCTCAACACATCTGCAGACAAAAAATCTTAGTCCTACCATGTCGGTCCTGTAGGTAGTATCCACCTTCAAAGCAGGGACTGGACCCAGAAACTCAAGGCTGTAAACAAAATTGTCAACCAACTGATTTGTAGGCTGAACTACCATGCTTCCAAATATATTTTATTTAACAAGCACACACCCAATCACAAATAGATGGTATAATGTCTGTTGTTTATGAATCCTTCCCACTAAACAGACTTGCTTCCATACCTCCCTGTTTATTGACACCTTAACTTTGGAAACTTCAAGAACAATTTTTCTTTATTCTTTACTCTTCTACATATTAGCAGGTGTCTTTTCATTTATATATAACTATAAATAAAATAAAAAATCTCTAGTGCAGTAATTCCTTTGATACATATGGCTACCACTAGGAACAGTTGATCAACCAGTTTGCACTGATACATTCAGGCTTCATGGTGTTGCATGGACAAACAAACAGGATTTGACATCAAATGCCAACTTCTGTAGTCAATGATAGAGTAGCAAGAAATATCTTAGGACATTATACTCATTATGGGATCTCCCTTCAAACTTTCTGCTGCACCCATTTTCTAAGCTCTTCGGAACTTCAAAACTTTTTAAAAGATTAGCTTCCACACACCCGCATCCACTCCCAATTCTAGTAACCAAGCACGTGAATGTAAAACTGAGCACTTTCATGCATGTATCTAGAAACACATGTGATCTTTTGCCAAAATTCAACAAGTTCAAGAACATTTCAACTCACATTGGAAAGAAATGGAAGAGCAATCTAAAGAAATGGTTAATCCTCACAATATGATATGACTTGACAGGTTCAAGCATGTTAAGTGGTAGCAAATCAATATTAACATCATCATCACAATTAACATGAATCAACATAAACATGACCTCCATTATACAAATGAAATAACTGGTTCTGTCATGAACACCAAATATGCCCCTGAGCAGTTGACCATTCTTGATTAATTTAAACTTCTTCAGATAATGTAGGTGTACTTGATACTTTGCCGCAGCAATAACATGAATGAGCATCGAATAAATGCTAATGCTGCAACATAAACATATGTCTATAAAATCAAAGGATTCACATAGAGCATCATCAATGCTCTCAATTAAGACAAAAAGGTGGCACTGGACAAGCCTCAACTCTGCTTGAACTGAAAAGAATATGAATCAAGGTTGCACAACACCAACAGGGTCAACAAAATCATATAGTGGCATGTATCTGAAATAGCAAAAAACCAAACTGATATATGCAACACTTGTTATATGTAGTCATTCAATGTATGAAACATAGGATCAACTTAACTACATCAAGTCCTTGCAAAGTCCTTGCAAAGTTCAATATTACTGAGTTCATTGGGACTAATCAGCATGGTCTTTCTCACAAGTTGGATGAGCACTGAAGCTGTTATCAAGGTATGACTTGATTGATTAAATTTGTGCATTAACAATATATGGTATTATGAACCATGAGCAGCTCGATGTTGATACTTCTAAGCTATTAAGCATCCAAGAAGCTTCAAATCGCAAAGGTATGAGTTAATAAAATCTAGTTTTTAAAGTCAAAGTTTGAGATCATGCTTGCAGTCATCATTTGAAAGTCAAAAGAGACATTGTTGCTTTACAAGCAAGGCTTCTGAAAAACAAGAGCCACATCACAATAGTTTCCATTGGGATCCAAACCATTTACTAAGCTGAAGCAAATGGTAGCTAGGGGGCACTGATGTATTTACTAGAAAGAATCAGATTAAGGAGGTTTGTTGGTAAAGTGAAAAGCTTTACAACTTATTTTAGGGGGAAAAGAAAAATGAAATACAAAAAAGCAAGAGATCTGAGCAGTCCTGCCTGTTGCCAGGTTGTTAAAGTCCAAGTCTTGGCAATACTGATTGGACAACTGAAACAAAAAAACCCAAGATCGCTTATATTTAAAAGTGGATGGCTTTCATCTTTTTACACCATGTTCTAAATGATCAAGTCCATGTTTATCCATCTGATTAGAAAATGGAGATCAAATATAGTTATATCAACATTGTTGTATTAAATCATTTTCATTGAATTTCGTAACAGGGTCCTTTTTACAACTTTTATGATTGAAAGGTTCTTGATACAATCAGATCATAATTCTTGTTCTCATTAAATCAATGATATAAGAGAAATGGTAAAGTTTGCTTCTTAGTCAAAAACTAGAATCACCAAGATATTGGCAACAACTTGTACAATTAAAAATCGCTCATATATAAAATATTTATTTTGCCAAAATAAAGGTTAAGATTATCAGCATGTCAAATTGATCTTGACTTATACTTGATTTGCCAGCATTTGCAAAACATCTCAAGTCTCAACCAATATACAGGAACATTTTGGTTGATGTCTCCAAGTATGTCAATTTACATCAACAAGGAGGAAAATAGACATCATGGTGAACCATCCAAATTAAAAAGCCACACCATTCATCAAGTTCTATATATTTTAAAATATAAGTGGACTAAAATTCAAGTGGTTGAGAACTTCAGATAGTTCCTGACCATAAATGAAGCAAACCACTCCTTTAATTTTATGAACAGCCTTTTTTTGGGTCATCATTCAATACACATGTAATTAGCCTCCAAAACATCTGAAATCTTGATCATAGCCACTTTGGACATTTTAGACAATGAAGAATGGGGTGGGCCAAAATGAGAACCGTTATCAGTTGATAAGGATATAGGGAAACTGGACTAATTACTTTTTATAACAATAGTTTCTATCAAACTAAACTGATATGAAAATAATGATAAGCATATATTTGTCAAATCAAAAAGGAAGAAGTAAAAAGAAGATCCAAAACTGTACTAACCTCCAAATTACCAGTTATTGGTGAAGCATGCAAGTGGCTATGCAGCCATTTTGAGTTCTCATATGTTTTAAGCGTATGATTGTTCCATTTGGTATGGAATCACCTTGTTTAGCAGATGAATCTGGTAGAGGCTTTATAATCTGCAGAATTTATTTTATTGTAAGTGACAAAGCAGAGACAAATAAAATAAACAATTATAATAGCCTTTAAAACAATATAAAACTATCAGAGACAAAAATTTAAAAGGATATTTTTTTTAAAGAACGATAACTTTTTTTTCTTGTTTCGCGAAGTGATCATCAGCATCCACTTGTAAAGGATACCCATGGTAGCTAGAACTTCAGCATATATATTTTAGTGCTTAGCGGAACACACGATTTAGCAGATTCAATAACTACAAGAATAGGTAAATCAATTTAGTGAGTCTTTATGTTTGCATTTATATTCAGCTTCAAGCTTTATGACTAACAAGACTCAAAATTTATTCTTCTTTATTATATGAGTACACACACATATATGTACATGTATATGTATATAAGTATATGGAGTGCCTCGATAAAATATACCTTTCATGTCGTATTAAAGGCATCATGCTTAAACCAAATTATGAAATCCTTTTAAGTTTTGCCAAGAGATAAGACATGTAAATATCTTCTCTTTTTCGCCATCCATAGTCATCATTCAGTTTAAGGACTAGAATTATGGTAACTAAATGCATTAGATTATGCTCTGGTTTTGTCCGATTCAAGTCATCATGGTTAATATATGTAGATGTAAAGCCATCTAAAGATCTAAGGAATGTAATGAAAAAATTATAATATTCTCTTTTTCATCAAAGTGTGGTGGATTTTGATGTTCATGCATAGAATAGGTTTAAGGGTCTATCTCCTCGCTCTTATGTCCAATCATAGATTTGATCAAATTCCCTAACCGGCCTTTTCTAGTATGGAACAAAATCAAAAGCAAGCCCTTTTTAAGGTTTGATCTTCATGATAGATTGTCATAAGATGATTGAAAATCTGGTTCATACTGGATGAATGTACCAAACCACTAGGGATCGGCCATGGAATCACAATGATACCAAGTTCCTAACCAAATTGGTCCATCCCAATCTGTATGATACAGACTGGCAGCTGCAAGTTCCACTAGATGCCAACCCATATTGAGTCAAATGAAACAGAGCTTATTCTTCTTCTTTTTACTTTCGTGTTCTGTTTTTGGTTTTGGATGTTATGCATTCAAACAGGGAGAAAGAGAGTAAGGAAAAATCAGAAGAGATCAAATTTGGCTAATTCAATGCAGATCCAGTTGACCCCAGACTTAGAAGAGGTCATGATCAAGGAAAAATGCTCATAACTCTAATTTCTTCCCATGTAAAGGTGGCTGAAAATCACCAGATTAAAGAGAAGCCCTACCAAACTCTCTCTGTTTGGCATGAATTTTGGATTTCTTATAGGTTATGCATCAACAAACAACATGCTGTATTTTTTTCCGTGTACTCATAGTTTTTTATATGCCTATGATTTACAGCTAAAGAAGACTAGAACAATAGTGCCCATCCTTATATCAACACCATAAATTCAATCTACTACATTTTAGACCCTAAACTAACCTTACGCCTAATACCAATCCTAGAACATCATGAAAACTAAAAAAAGAGAAAAAATGGGTATCAATACTGCAAATGGCATCACAAAAACACCATGTGGTAGCATAGTATCGTACCGTTACTGTACTGACCCAATCCCCAACTTGTACTTAGTGTACTTTAATCCTTTCATCAAACTAAAATCATGGTGAACATACATGCAATCTAGAAAGACAAATCTTTTAGGCCAAGCAATGGGCAAGAAGTGGACAGCTGAGGATACAGACATACTAGCAAATTGCTACTAAACTAAGAGAAGACTATCTAACTGTTACAGAACTAACACATGGAAATTTGATCATAGAGGATTTGGTCATAAAAAGAAGTGAATATGCTAGAAGACTGAACCATCAAAGGTACAAAGAGGACCACTTTTGACAATTGATACATATCAATGATCATGAATTCATGATCAGGTAAAATGGCACATTTTGCTGCAACATGAAGGATCACATGATCAACCTTATCATGGTAAAATTTAAAAATCTATAATGTAATAAAAACAAATTTATGTTCCCATCATGATTAGTGTTTAACATGTCAAAGGTGATTTCTGATTCATTATCTATACATAGTACATCATGCAAGACTGGTGTTATCTAACACAAAAATCCACTTTAGCGGTAGTGATTCATCTGAAACCACATGAGATACGATATCCATCACAAGAATGAAACATATGCAAGAGAAATTCATGAAAGAATCCTAACAAAGTTGGTAATAATCCAAAGAAGATGAGCTTCTAATAAGAAGCTTCAACTTCCATTAGAAAAATCACAATCAACCATGGTTACGGAAAAAAGGGTGTCCTAGAAGTTGTTTATGAGGATCTCTCTATACAAAAAGAGAATAAAATAGCTGCAATTCATAAAATATGCATGAATTTCATTCATATCTTAGGATACTTAACTAAAGATCATCATTTTACACCACCCATCATGGACTTGAATATATGCCGAAAGCAAGACTGGGGTCCAGGACACATCTAAATGGAACAGTATCCTACAACTTGTAAGAAAAAAGATTGGCAAAGATATATGATTAAACATGGGACTTTATCATCAATTCCTCATTGAATTAAAAAAGCAACATGATGAGCCTTCATGAGACTAACATATCTGAAGCCAGAGACAACTTCATACACAGAACATATGATACAATGCACAATCAGAATTTTAGAAATGTAAGTTTCTATGATTTTTTTAATACTATGATAGAAAGAAAATCAAGAAGGATGCTATGAGCTAGGGTTGAACTATGGGTCCTTAGTTGAAAGATTTTTTTTTTCTTATTTTTAAAAATTTCTTTTCTTTAGTCTGGACAAGCAGAATTCCAATAGCTTTAGGAATTCCTTTTTTGATGTTAAATTTTGATCATGCCACCCTAATTTGCATAGAAAGTTTCTCTAAGAATGTGGAGCTGGCAAACACTTGCATCCTGGGCAAAGCAAATAGCAAAAGGAATCTCCCCTTCCCCCTTGCAATGCAACACACACTCACCAATTGAGAACTGACTACAACGACCACCATGCATTCATCAAAAAGGTTGCACTACCATTACATGTCAAATTTGCTGCATGACAAGTTAACACATAGGCTTAAAAACCCTTCATGAAAATCCAGTGCCTTCGCAGGTGCAGTAATATCAAGCGGACGAAGAAGTGGACAAGCTAGCATTCAGAGAAAAGTCACCATGCAGATGTTCCAAAACCAGATACTTGCTAACAGTTAAAACCAAGCATTCTACGACCATACTATCATTCCAAAAAATTGAAAGCTGGATCATCATCATCTCAAACGAGATTATCCTTTTGTGTTTCAGGCTGATACAGCAGGATATTTCATTCAACACTATGGATGGATTACCTCCACTTTTTTATAATGGCCAATACTTTAAAGAAGAAATGCAAGATTCGTCCAGCCCAAAGCGTAAATATAACATCAAATCTCAGCAATTATGAACAAACACAAAATTCAATATTTCTTCTTCTTCTTCTTCCGGAAAAAAAAAGAAAAAAAAAGATAAAGAATCAAATCCAAGGCATACCCAATAGCTATTGGAATCGTCGACATTGGGAAACCCGGTGACCGACTGCTGCCCGCTTCCCGACCCATACGGAACCTCATGCGAGTGAAGCCGGAACTTAGTCCTTTCGTGCATCAGCTTGATCACGCTCCCATAGGTTATCTACCACAACAAAACCATAAAAGATCCATAAAAAATAGCTAAAAGGGGGGTAAACAAGCGATCGATCCAAGAACCAACCTCGACGCCCTCGGAAGCTGCGGCGGAGGCGGGTGAGAAGGAGACCTCGGGGACATCAAGGCCCAGGTAGAGCAAGAGTGCGAGAGCGAAGAAGGAGAGCGACATCAGGAGGAGGAGGCCCAAGAACCAGTTCTGCTGCCAGAACGGAAGAAGAGGAGGAGGAGAAGCAGGGGATTCGCGGCGCGTTCGGGAACGGCGCGGAGGGGAGGAGGGCGGGATGTTCCGGCGAGAGAGCCCCTGGGGCCCGCGTGGAGCCACGACGACTTCCTCCGCGCGGCTCTCCACAGCGGACACAATGGAGGCGGCGATAGACCGGGGAGTCGGGCAGCGACCGTATCGCGTCGCCTCCAACCCCTTTGGGATCGCCGTGCCGTGCCGTGCCGTCTCCCCCTTTCGGTCTTTCTTCACATACGCTACGCATCCCCGGGATATACCCGGTTTAGGACAGCTTCCGAGGGCAAAATCGGCATCTAGACACGAATGACGCTGCAAACTCTGCTAAACCGCGGCAAATAGGGCAACGGTTTATGCCACTTTGGTGACGCACTGGGGTACGCGTAGAACTGCAACGGGATGCGCGGCCACGTCGAGGGGGGGGATTTAGAGCGAATGGAGAGGCGAGTGATGTCATTTAAGGCGATGTGGCATGCGATGGTTGGTTCACGGATGTGGGGGAAGACATGTGGACAGGTAGGTGTTGGTCAAGTTCGGCTGCCCGTCTGGAAGCGAGACACGGCAGGCTTTGAGAGTCGGGTTGGAAGATGATGACGTGGTCAAACTAGAGTCAGATCCTGTCCCCTAGACTTGTCACAACTTTATTGATCACAAAATGACTTTAGTTTGACCACGAAAATTAAAACCACCACGACACCGAGAGAGGTTATGTAATCCTAATTTTTTTTTTTTGGTAGAACGTTGCCTAAAGGCTTTAATATAACATATTATTGTACTCATAACTTTGGTTAATTTTGGAAAAACCAGCTGCCGAGATTCCAAAAAAAAGTGATACTTTGCTTAATTTTGGAACATAGATAAATAAGACCCCTCTGATATTGGGAAAAAGCCTACTTAAAGAAAGGAGGAAAAAAAAAAAAAGACTCTACCGAAGTAATCATAAATTCCTTGTAGCATATTCAATGTTTTGACATATTAATGTGCTTATAAATCCCTGATGACCTGGCTTATAATCCTTCTTTTGGAATAAACTTTTAACATCGTACAAGTGATATAATATCGGAGTCCTGGAAGGAATGGTTTGTTCCAAATGTGGCCTGTTGTGTCCATCATTAATTTTTATTGAGTAAATTGAGATGAAACCGGACTAAGAATTTTCTTTTTAACATGATATTTTGATGCTACGACTGGTAGCTGGAGCGGTTAACGGATCTGGTTCGGATCGAAACTTAGATATTCAGATCCGGATCCGAATTTAGGTATCGGATTCGGGCTCGGACCCGAATATCAATATATCTAATTTTAAAGTATCAGACCCGGACCGAATAGATCTCAGGTATCCAGACCCGAACCCGGACCCGAATATCACCATGCTTCTCCCCCCCTCTCTCAGTAGGTACTGATATACCATAGCAGGTCTCGGATTAGGGGCAGCAGCAGCCGACGGACAGGAGCAGCGGCCGTCGGCGGGGGAGGTGCAGCAGGCAACGATAGTTGGCGGGGGAGGAGGCGGGCGTAGAGGGCTCTCGAACAGTCGGCCGTGGGGGGGGAGGGAGGCGGCGTTGGCTGCCGTGGGTGTGGAGGTGGAGCGGCGGGGGAGAGGCCAGAGGTGGAGGCAATGGGCGGTAGGCACTGGCGGCTGCTAGGACAGGGGCAGCAGCAGCTGGTGGGGGAGGTGCAGCTGGCAGCGGCAGTCGGCGGGGGAGGAGGCGGCGTAGAGGGCTCTCGAACAGGGTCGTGGGGGGGAGGGAGGCGGCGTTGGCCGTCGGCCGTGGGCGTGAGGCAGAGCGCCGGGGGAGAGGCCGGAGGCGGAGCGCCGTGGGAGAGGCCGGAGGCTGAGTGCTGGGGGAGAGGCCATGGGTGCTGGTGCTGGTAGCTGGAAGGGAGAACCGAGAACTGAAGAGAAGGTTTAAGGTTTAGGTTAGGGCAGGATTTTGTTTAGGATTGAATAGTATAACCTTTGAACGATTTTTAACCATCTGATCATGATCCAACATCCCATATTTATAAAATATATATTATTTTATTTTATTTAATCAGGTCTCGGGTCTGTCGGGTCTGGATATTACATATCCAGACTCGATCTATTTAACTATGATTAATCGGGTCCGGGTAAATAGGTCCAGATTGAGATCCAGACTTGGATCCATTGGGTCCAGACCCGACCCATTGACAGCTCTACGATTAGCAACGTGGTTATAACCAATCTGACAATCAACCATAGAGTTATTAAATGAATATCATAAATGATAAATCCAGAACATTTCCAAAATAATTATTGAGATAAATAATTAAGATTTTTTAGAAATTTAATAATTCTTTAATTAATCATATAACCATTAAGCAACTATTATTATGATAAATCCTAAATATTTTAAAAATAATCATGAAGATAAATTACTGTGCCTTTTTAAAAATTTAAGAACCTTTACATTGCCTATCATATTTGTCTAAAAATGTGATGATCTTTGAGGCCAAGACTATCCTGGTTTTTTGGATTATCCAAAGATTGTATTTGATAGACGGTAATCTATTAAGATTACCAGTAATTTTAAATTGAGCCACCAGATAACTTTGTTTTGTATTTTTTCAAACCGGTAATCTATATTATAATGGTAATCTCGATTACCTTTCATGTGGCAATCTAGATTACCTCATAGAGAGGTGGCTATCCAGATTACCGGAGATATGGTAATCTCGTATTTTTTTTTTTACAAAATTATTCCGTCCCTTTCGTTTTGGTGAGAATGAAACATTCCCCTCCTCACTCTCTTCCCCTTCCCTCACCTAATGGTATCCTTTCAATCAGATTTTTTTTAAGCCCTTGTATTAAAAATCCTTTTGTAATATTTATGAAAGAACGAGGAAGGACTGATTTTTGACTTGGAAATATTTTAATAATATATAAATTTTAATAAATTTGATTTAGGGTATTTAAGAATTTGAGCTTAGATTATTGGTATTCTATTTGTCATACCAAATAGAGTAATCAATCTTATGCTAGATTACCTGTGTATACCAAACACAGTAATCAACATTACTGGCAATCATCAGTGATAATCTATCTGCAGGTAATCCATATTACCATTTAGGATTCCTGGTGATCCACCAAATGCAACCAAAGAGTTAAGTTCATGACGATGGAATATCACCAGTTTGACACTATCACCTTCCTTGTAACTCTAGATTCTTGGGATTTCCATACTGTCTCAACAGCTGCTCGGATAGCTATTTACATTTCCTGGGAGCCCCCTCCTTTAGGATTTGTCGAGATAAACTTTGATGGCAGTGTTCGTGATGCTGATGGTGGTGCAGGGTATATCATCCGGAATGATGACGCGAGGCTTTTTGTGACTGAGGGGATTTTTCTTCATGACCCGTCTATCCCAGAAGCGGAACTCAGAGCTGCATGGGCTGGTATCATCAGAGCTATCCAGCATTTGTATGCTCACAGGATTATTATTGAGAGTGACACTTCTATTATTAGTATATGGATTCAGGACAGGTCGAGTCGTTATGATACCGATCCTCTTCTTCGTGATATTTGGAAGTTCTTGCAACTTCCTATGACAGCTATAGCCCATCATATCTATCGGGAGGTAAAGTGTGCTACAAACTGGGTTGCCTCCTATATTGCTCAGCATTCTATCGATTGATCTTGGTCTCAAGATGATAGTATTCCTCTATCCCTTTAGGGATTTCTTTCTCTTGATTTTTTTGACTGCCCTCGCACCAAAACTATGTGATCGCCCGGCTGTACAAAAAAAAAAAATCTTAAATCTCCCATATATATATATATATATATATATATATATATATATATATTTGTAAATTGAATAATAACCAGATCCAGTAATAAAATAAAATCGAATAATTTAGAATACCAAGATTAGCCCAATCATGCTTTCTATAAATTTATTTTATGAGTAACTAATGATCAATACGAAGAATCCAAAAGCATGTTGTTGCCACCCGATCATCGTGGCCTGTAGCCGAGGTCAAACTCGGATTGCGCTCCTATCACTCAGGATCCTGTTTGGATGCTTGGACTTACAAAACAGAGTTAGAGACCCAAGCTGGTGATCCCGGTGGAGGCACTCCGATGCTCAAGTCAGTGACGATCCAAGGAACAGATCCTCCTGATCGAGCTCCGAAGGTAGACTCCATGCTAGGAGGAGAACTTATGAGTTGAGAGAATGCGAGTGGGTCGAGAGCAGAGTGTGGGAGTGGCAGTATAGGAGAGTTCGAGCTGAGTGACTGTGTCCCTCAAGACTCCTCCTGGGGGGTTTTGCGGTAGCCTAGAGCGGTGATCTTTCTGTGCACTGCCCTCTTCTTGCCGTTTGTGACCTCACTCCAACTGGGTTTGCTTGACTTATTTGTTTGAACCTTGGAAGAGCTCTTTTAGCTAGACCGTTGCACGCCGCTTTTCTCGAGATTCTTCCCTTGCTTACGGGCACATGCGGCGGTATTTGTGCCGTGGACGGGACGTCTTTCCTTATTCGTGGTATGGAACCTACCATTTGCTCTGACATTCTTTCTGGTCGTCCCCTTTCGGATTGCTTAGCAAGGCCTCGATCGAGGAGCCGCCACCTTCTAGATTCGAATCTTCTGGTTGACTTTCTCTTTTGGAAGGCACAGACGGTTGGTGGGAAGCGCAGAGCCTCGATCGGGGGATTCTTTCCATTTTGGTGCAAGTAGCAGCTGGGACCATCATCGCGGCTTAGCAGGTATCTTTTCGCGGTCCTCGAGTGGCGGGCTACTATCCCAGGAGGGTGGCGACGTCTTTCGGCTGCAGATCTTCTTTGTTTGAAACGGGGCTAATCTGAAGAGGCGGAGCTCGACTTCGACCACGGCATCTCAACTCGGAGGGAGTGCAGCCGGGCGAAGGAGGGGCGGAGCTCGACTTCGGCCACCGCGATCCGGAGGGAGCGCATCCAGGTGAAAGAGGGAAGCTTGATTCGATCATGATTTTGATCTGGAGGGAGTACAGCGGATGAAGAGGACGGAGCTAGATTTTGGCCATGGCATCCTATCCAAAGGAAGCACAACTAGCAAAAAAAAGTCTGAAAAAAAAAAAATCTGATCTAATAGTTTTATCGGATGCGATAACTAACAAGATCTGACATGATTCCATATCAGTGATCCTTCTGACACCACATGTATATGGATGTTTGAAGCAATTTCATGACTTAATTGTAAGCATGTGAATGTTGAAAATTGATTGTAATTTAAAATATGATTTGAATGGCATGATTATTTATGGATGGTTGTCGTATTGGGCGCGTATATTTTGGTAATCTGAATGCAATGCATGTTTAACAAGATTTGGAAATAGAATTGCTCAAACTGGTAATCGTCTACAAAATTTTAGCTTCTCACGGAACGCACGGACGTCATATCGTATCGGGAACTTCTGCTGTGAAGCTAAACCATTCGTCGAATTCTCTCCTCCTCTTCGCGCTCCCCGGTGGCCAGCATGCTCGAAAATGGAGGCTCCAAGCCTTCCTCGTTCGACTCCAGCCATCGCCACCCCCACCATCACCACCACTGGAGAGAGAGACTGGGTTTGACGATGATGTCCACCATCAATGGCCGAGTCGTCGGCTCCGGAACTGGCGGCAAGAGGACGATCGAGGAGGAGCTCTCCCTCCCGATCCTCCTCGCCGAGCGGGTCCGCAAGGCGGTGGGCGATGCCGAGTCCTTCAAGACCGAGTGCGCCGAGATGGGCCGCCAGGCCGACCTCCTCGCCGACATGCTCCGGGCCGCCGTCCGCCGACTCTCCGCCATCCCCAACCCCTACGATCGCCCCGCCCTCCGCATCGCCGGTGAGGCCTCCAAGGCCCTTGACAGTGCGCTCTCCGTCGCCCGCCGCTGCCGCCTCTCCGGCGTCCTCTGCCGCGTCGTCTCCATCACCACCGGCTCCGCCGACTTCCGCAAAGTCCTCGCCCTCCTCGAAGCCTCCGTCGGCGACCTCCGTTGGCTCCTCTCCGTGTACTCCACCTCCGACGGCGGCGCCGGCGGTGGCGGCCTCATCCTCAGCCTGCCACCCATCGCCTCCACCGACCCCATCTTATCCTGGGTCTGGTCCTACATCGCCTCCGTCCAGATGGCCGCCCGCCCCCCCGATCGCGCCGAGGCCGCCGCTTCCCTCGCCAACCTCGCCCTCGACAGCGGCCGCAACAAAAAGATCATCATCGAGGAGGGCGGCGTGCCGCCCCTCCTCTCCCTCCTCCGCGACGGCGCCGCCTCCCTGGACGGCCGGATCGCCGCCGCGAGCGCCCTCACCAACCTCGCCGCCGACCGCGACCTCGTCTCCCTCATCGTCGCGGACCACGCCATCCGCGTCATCGTCCAGGTCCTCGCCGACGCTCCTATGCGCCTCCAGGCCAGCCTCGCTACCCTCGTCGCCCGGATGGCCGCCCACGACCCCGTCTCCCAGGGGGAGTTCGCCCAGGAGGAAGTTATCCGCCCTCTCGTTTCCATCCTTTCCTTCGAGGTCCCGCTGGACGACGCCTGCCTCCGTTCGAACAAGACCTCCAGCATCCCCTCCCTCGTCCGGATCAATCGCGACGTCACGTCTTCCAGTTCCAGTTCCAATTCCAATATTTCCGACGGCAAAGGCGTCTCGGCCTCTCGCGACCACCGCCACGCCTACTACTACTACTACCACAACCACCAGCGCAAGGAGTGGGAGAACGAGAGCCCAGAGGTGAAGCTCCAGCTCAAGGTTGCGTGCGCCGAGGCCCTCTGGATGCTATCTCGGAACTGCGTCTCCAACAGTCGCAAGATCACCGAGACCAAGGGGCTGCTCTGCCTCTCCAAACTCATCGAGCTGGAGACCGGCGAGCTTCAGCTCAACTGCCTGATGACCGTGACGGAAATTGCCGCCGCCGCGGAGTCCGACGCCGACCTCCGTCGGTCGGCCTTCAAGATGAACTCTTTGGCTGCCAAGTCCGTCGTGGAGCAGCTCCTGAGAATAGCGCAGGAGGGGAGCAGCTCATTACTTCAGATTCTGGCCATCAAGTCTCTGGGCTCATCGGCACGGACTTTCCCAGTGCGGGAGACCCGGGTCCTGCGGCCGCTGGTGGTGCAGCTCGGACATTGGAATCCAGACGTGGCTGCTGAGGCAGCCATTTCATTGCAGAAGTTTGCCTGCCCTCAGAATTTTTTGTGTGTGGAGCACTCCAAGGCTATCATGGAGTTCGAGGGGGTTCCAAGGCTGATGAGGCTGCTGCGGCCGGGCGAGAAGACCCACTTGCCGGGGCTGGTTCTGCTCTGTTACTTGGCAATTCATGTGCCAAGCAATGAAGCTCTGGAACGTGCAAAGGCACTGGTGACTCTGGAGTCGGTCAGTCGTGGTGAGATGGCGAACCATGCTTCTCTGAGACAGTTGCTTCCCCAAGCCATTTATCAGCTCCAGCTTTACCGTGCCACAGGGCATACTTGTATACATATGGAGCCAGATTCACACTGAGCTCCATCTTGAAAGGAATATACCTGATTCCTATAGGTGGGCTGGATTCCTAGGATTCAATGTGTATCATAGAATGTGTTTTTTTTTTTTTTTTTTTGGTGCAGATCTTGAAGGGAATGTACATGACTTCTGTAGATGAGCTTGACTCTTAGAGTTTGATGTACATCATGGAATGCGGCACTTGTTAAGAAAGCGCAGTGCTCCATCCATTCATCTCCTCCATTGGATTTTTCAGGTAGTGATAGCTTGTTTAATGGCTTTTTTTCCTTTGTTGATTGAACTGAAATTCTCGGGGATTTGGAGGATACAAATGTAGTGCATCTCATCTTTATATAGAATGCCTTTTGCATTATCAATTCTCCCTTTATAGCAGCTTCGTGTCAATAGATGTTCAGTTTCTAAAGTAGAAAATTTTCTTTCTAGGTGGATTGGTTTCATACCATGATCTCATGGTATGTTTTTTTGCATGTTTTGCTTCACTAACTCCAGTCACTGATATGACTTGATCTTCGATGTTGAGTTCCATGTTGAACCATTTTAAGATGCGGACTCCCATATAGATTAAGATGACTTATCATCTAAACTATCAGGATTTTAAAACTTAGTTAAATTTATGCAAATGAGCATTGTTGTTACATGGTAGTGATTATAATTTGTTTAACAGCTTTGAGATTTCCCCGCAAGTGGGTTGTATTGCCAACTCTATCATTATCTACTGCATTGGTTAATGATTTTATCATTATTTAGATTGAATTGCTGCAGCATGTAAGCTCTTGTTTCTTTTTTGTTTTTTATATTTTTACCTGTCCATTTCCGAGTTCAGAATTGTCTATATTGTATTCATGAATCTAAGGAGTATGCAGGTTTATCTCATAAAGTAGACATGTTCATTTCGATGAAGTGCTGATATGTCAGTGATAATTCATAACCTTAGAACTTGAAAGACTTACAATGCCACAAGCAGGCATGCACGAAATGTTGATACCTATAACCCTGCACCATTTTCATATGTAGATGTATCCACCCCATTTTTCCTGAGTATGTAGCCGTTATTCATTTGTTAAGCTTGCATCGCTTAACTGGAGGTTTCCTGGTAATTAATCAACCCTAAACAGAGATTACTTGTATCATTTTCATCTTATTTTATGTTGTTCTTTCTTTTACCAACATCTTCCGCTTCCTCAACAAGCTTTTATATTCTGCAACAATGAGATCTTTAGTTCTTGTAATGCCTGTCTATCCCAGCTAATGAATTTCCAACCCTCAGTTCAATCCTCTCATTTGCTGATGCTGTCCACCCTCATTATTTGCTTCATCTCTCAATATGTAATCCCTTGTATCAGCGTATATGAAAGACTCCCTCAGCATATAGTCATTCCTTGTATGCATAAAATTTAGCTTCAAGTGGAAATGTTGTTGGAGGGAAATCTTCAAGTTTTTGCTGGTAGATTCAAGTTAAAAGGAACTGTTGTATTTAGTTTCGAAACATTCTGGTAAGCTATGTTTCACATTCCTGGCAGCATCCTGAAGTACTAGAACTACTTTTAGTGGCTTTTGTACAATGCTTCTACTTGTATCCAAATACTAAGGCTGAAGTGGCTTAAGAAAAATGAAACTAAAATGCTGCATTCTTTTTAGCATGTGACAGGGATCGCTAACAATTAATACTTACAGTCATCTTGGACCACCTACAAATATTTTTGAAGGCAGAAGCTTTGGGGAAACTTCAGCAGCAGACAGCAGTATGAGTATTACCAGGAGACAGTTACAAAATATTCTTTCCACAGGAGAATTTTCTTTTCTTGTGTCGTCCTCCTCCTCATCCAAGGCACAAAAGACCCCTTCAGATGTTCCTGCGTCTGATGATGAATGTTGTTGGAATCATATCAACGGCATAGCTTGGAGACAAGCTAGTGCTGTTCATACTCTGCTTACAACCTCTTCAAATGCTCCTGATTATGCATCAGTCTTCCTTGCTCCTGCTCAACCGCGAGGATTTTGTCTCAAAACCTCCTGATTATATTATGCTGCTGATTCCAGGTCTCTGGACTGGAAGAACATCTGCACTCTTTTCTTGATCACCAATGAGTTGAGTGATGATTGAATATGTTCCTCTGCTGTCGACTAAAGGGAAATAACTTGCTAGAAGAACCTTTGTCATTGCTTGATGTTCGGCAGAGAAAACTGATTCTTTTTCTGCGTCAGAGTTGGCACTGATGCTGATTACAAGAGTTACGGATTTCCAACTTTTCAATGAGAGGCTAATAATACAGAGTAAATGAGTTCACAAAGAAACATGGATGCAACTATTATGGTTTGGATTTGTTCTTTGTGAAATTGGTAATATTCTGTTTTTTGGTGAACCATGCTGTAAATTATAGCCTACCACTTCACAAAGAAGGGTTGGCATAGATGCAACTATTATACACGGTAAATGAGTTCACAAAGAAACATGCATGCAATTATTATGCATTCAACCACAACTTTAGAGGGAAAATACATTGATGCCCTGCTGTGAAAAGGGAGGGGCTCGCCAAAGCATTATGCTGGATGGAAATTTCTGCTGCAGTGACCCTTCTGAAATTGGTATGGCTTGCTCTTCCCAATGAAAATTTTGTGTAACAAATAGTGGAGAATGAGTGGTTGCATTGTAGGTGTTTGAAGAGTGTTTTTTTTTTTTTTAAAAAAAAAAAAAAATTGTGTGTGTGCATGCTTTTGTTGATTTATCTTGCTCTGCTACATGGATTCTTAAAGAAACTGCATAGGAGAGTCACCAAGAATCTCATGTTGGGGATTCACAAATTGGTGATTATACCAACATGTTGGGATATGACAAAGTTGATCTGTTTATGCTGACCTGTTGAAAGTCTGAAAGGTACGATTATGATCAATACCTTTTCTGAAAGGCGCAAATATGATCAATGTCCAATAGGTACAAGTATGATCAATGCCCAATAGGCACAAGTATGATCAATGCCCAATGATCAATACCTCTTCCGAGAGGTTCAAGGCTGATCAATGCCCAACGGGTAGCTGATCAATATTTAAAAGGCGTGGAGCTGATCAACGTCCAACAAGCATAAAGATGACTTACTTCTAGGTAACTGACTAACTTTTATAAAGGGTGGAATTTATTAATATTTATGTAGTTCAGGGGCCGATCAACTATGGTGGAGCCGATCAACTACGGAATAGCCGATCAACTATGAAGGAGTCGATCAACTAAGGAGGAGGACTGATTGACTATGAACAACTTTGGTTGCACGTGTTCACACCCTGGATTAACCGTTTAACAGCTGGATGCCAGCTATAAGCGATTAATTTCCTAGCCTATAAATACCCGTGGGCGCGATGATGAAAGGACTTCAGCTACTCATTCTTTTCCCTACACCTTCCTACCGAGCCTTCCTTCAGATCTCATCTGTTTTAGTCCAGACGCCATTGACGAGCTTAGGAGTTGGAACCTTATCAACATGCAGAGCTTCCAAGAAACTTCATCAACTCAATCAGCTTTCATTTGATCTAGCTCAACTCCAAGTCTTGTTGTAATTTTATTTGGACACAACAGATTGACGTGCCAGGAAGGGGGATTCTTTGTAAAAGAGTCGAAAAATCTGGAAGGAATTATGGTGAAAGGTAGGAAGATGAATCTGCCAGCATAAGGTGTTCCTTGTTCTTCAAAAGAGACCGATCTTGTTCTTGGAAACCAAGGGGATGATCCTATTTTCGATGGAAAGGGAAACAGTCCTGTTCTTGGTGAAAGAAGAAATGATCCTGTTCCAGGGGAGAGAGTGGAAGTTCCTCCTGTAGGGCACTTTGATCAAGAAAAATTGAACGCCCTATTCGACAAGGTAGACGTGCTCACCACGACGATGCAGAACCTCCAAGAAATTGCTATGAGGGAGTCAATCGACCAGTTGCATCACTAACTAGCCGACAACCTTCCCTCCAGGTAAGTAAACATCGCAGTCCTAGAAGGCATTCCTCTTATCAATGTTCTTCAGGTTAACAATCCCCTGTATGGCATCATCACCGATCTCATCATCGCTCCAAGAAGCAAAATAAGGGGAAACGACCATGATCCTGGTCAACTTCATCCGGATAATCGACCCCTGACAGTATCCAAGCTCATCACTTCATAAGAGGGAATGATTTTGACAGAAAATTTAAGAAGTTGGAGTTGCAGGTTGCTAAAGTTCTAGAATAGAGAAAAACAGAGGACGTTACACCAAGTTGCAGTATTTTGCCTCCTTTTTCCAAGAAGGTTATGGATGAAAGAATACCGCATTACTTCAAAGTGCCACCGATCGAGCTGTATGATGGGTCGTCTGATCCTTTGGACCATCTGGGTAGCTTTAAAGCCCATATGCTGATCCAAGGGGCATTGGACGCATTGCACTGTCTTGCCTTTCCTGCGACTTTGAAGAAGTCAGCAATAATATGGTACTCAAGTTTGCAGTCGGACACCATCCATTCATTCGGTCAACTAGAAAGGTTGTTCGTCTCTCACTTTAGGACAAGCAGAAAAATGTCCAAAAATCTCGATAGCTTGTTATTTATTCAACAGTCAGAGGGGGAACTTTTAAAGGATTACATCAAGAGGTTTAACTCCGCCACGTTGGAGATACCATATCTCAATGAATATGTGGCGATGTCTACTATGAAAAAAGGCTTGCGAGCCTCCAGATTTACATTTTTCTTGGATAAGAAATTCCCGACCAATTACTTCGAATTACTGGCCCGTGCTCAAAAGTACGCCCAGGTCGAAGAACAGGCTTTGAGTCGGCGACAAGTGGAGAATAAATTGGTGCCAGGTAAGAAGAGACCCAAGGAAAATGAATCCCAATTCTCTGGAGTCCGATCTATTCAACGGCAAGGTCAAAGGCCAAGGAAATTGATCGGTAAAAAGTACATCAATCGGTTTGATGCTTATACTCCAGTGACTCATCCGAGAGAGCAAATTTTAATGGAAATTGAGAAAGAAAACTTTCTACAAAGACCAAGGCCAATGAGAGTTCCACTAGCTGTGCAAAATAAAGCCAAATACTGTCGCTATCATCGTGATCATGGCCATACAACAGAAGAATACATACAACTACGGGATGAAATTGAGGCCCCGATTAAACAAGATTATTTGGGCAGATATATCTGAAATTAAAATCAGAGCAGACCAATCGAAACGGTATTACCGAGGCCAGCTGTTCCAAGGATGATCACTGATGGGACAGAGCTCCCAAACCAGCAAATGACTGATGGGTCAGTTGGAATGATTTGCCATACATGCCTTTAAGATGATCGGAGTCCTAAGAGGCTTCGAGGAAGTGTCATCTTTTCTGATGAAGATTTACAAGGTGCTCGGATGCCTCATAATGATCCTGTTGTAATTTTTGCTATTATTGCAAATTATGATGTACATCGAATTTCAGTTGATAATGGAAGTTCTACAGAGGTCTTGCTTTATGATGCATTTGTCAAAATAAATTTATCAATTAGTAAGTTACGAAGAATTCGTGTACCACTTACTGGATTTGGTGGAAATTCCGTAGGAGTAGAAGGAGAGATCACCCTTCCCGTAACTCTCGGAATGGCACCGAAGCAAATAACTTACGTCCTTTCCTTTATGATTGTTCGAATCCCTTCTGCTTATAATGTTATTTTGGGGAGACCTGCCCTGAATAAATTCCAAGCCGTTGTATCAACATATCACTTTCTGATGAAATTTCCAACTCCAAACGGGATCAGAGTAGTAAGGGGAAACCAGCAGATGGCTCGGCAATGCTTGACAATCCAGAATCAACAATCAGTTAACAAACCAACCTCTAAACAAATGGATCTGCGTGATCCGATTGATGAAGTTAGTGTATCAATTGAAAAAACCATTCATATTCCTTTGACAAAAGATGATCCAACCAAAACAGTTCAAATTGGAAGTTTACTTGCTGAAGATCAGAGGAAGAAGTTGATTGATTTCTTACAAACAAATGCTGATATATTTGCATGGAAAGCTGTTGACATGTTGGGGATTCCTACTGAAGTAATCAAGCATGAACTTAAGGTCGATCCGTTCATTCGGCCTGTTCGACAAAAGAAATGAAACTTTGCCCTAGAAAGACAAAGTGTTATTAATGAAGAAGTCACCAAATTGCTCAATGCTGGATTCATCAGGGAGGTTTATTATCCTGATTGGCTTGCTAACATAGTGATGGTCAGGAAAGCAAACAGAAAATGGAGGATATGCATAGATTACACTGATCTTAACAAGGCATGTCTGAAAGATAGTTTTCCTTTGCCAAAGATTGATCAGTTGGTTGACGCAACGGCTAAACATAAGTTTTTAAATTTTATGGATGCTTTCTTCGAGTACAATCAAATACGAATGAATCCAGAAGATGAAGAAAAAACATATTTCGTGACAGATCGAGGAATATATTGTTATAAAGTGATGCCGTTTGGTCTCAAAAATGCTGGGGCCACTTATCAGAGATTGATAAACAAAATCTTTGAAAATAAAATTGGGAAGACTATGGAGGTATATGTTGCCCAGAAATAGAGCCCAAGAGGGGGGTGAATTGGGTCTTTTAAAAATTTAGTACAATAAAATGAAGGTCCAGTGGTTCTTGTGAGCAATAATAAATTTGATGCAAGATGATAGCAATAATTAAAGAGTACGAGAGGAAAAGAGCAATCACACACAAACACAAAGTTTATAGTGGTTCGGTGCAAACCTAGCACCTACATCCACTCCCCAAGCCACCCTTGGAAATTCCACTATAATCCACACCAGATTACAATCGACTTGTTTTTCACAAGGCTCACTAGTCAAAACCTAAGTTGGTTTTGTTACTTAGGCTTACCAACAAACCTCAACACTTGTTTTGTCTTCGGGCTCACAAGTTAACCATAGTTGGTTTTAACACTTTGGCTCACCAACAAACCACAATAACCTTCTTTCAAGACACCCTTGAAAGCAAGGTCAAATCACAATAAAAACAGATATGTAATTTAAAAAATACAACAAACTCTCTTCAATAGTGGATTGGAATCTTTGAAGCTCAAGTGGATGCTTTTTTTTCACTCTTCTTCAAGGTGCCTCTTTTTTGAATGAAGTAAAGATGAGCTTGTAGGCTTTTTAGTGGAATCAAGCTAGAAGAGGCTTTTGATGTGAAGTTTGGAGAGAATATTGGCTTTATGGCTTTTGAGTGGACTTGAATGCACTTGAATAGACTTCTCTTCACTTCTCTCTTGCTTTCTCTTCTTTTAAAATGAAGTTGGTGGAGCTTAAATACACCAAAAACCTTCTAAAAACGGTTTGTGATCGTTGGTGCATTGGAAATAGCTGTTTGGAGCTTGAAAACCAAGTTCTGCAAGCCAGAAAAATAGATCCGTTAGAGCTGTCAGGCTGCAAGTGTCGACACTTGGCTTTCAGGTGTCGACACTTGGCTGTCAGGTGTTGGCACTTGATTTCTGGATGTCGACACTTGAACATTCAGGTGTCGACACTTGATACACAGGTGTCGACACTTGATGCACAGGTGTCGACACTTGACACAAAAATCCTCAAAACTACAAAGTTCTGTATTTTCAAAAATCTCAGGTCTTGAGTCGACACTTGGAACCTAAGTGTCGACACTTTGTGTCGACACTTGAATATAGGTGTCGACACTTGGCGTGCCAAGGATTTTTGTCCGTGCCAAATGCTGAAGTGTCGACACTTAACTGTCCAGGTGTCGACACTTGAGACTGAAAACTTTCAGATTCAAGTGTAAATGCCTCGAAAACACAAATAAAAATTCATGAATACATAAACACATAATATTTAAAATTTATAAGCCCTTTTTCAATGAAGAGGATGCCCGGATTTGTGAGAATTGCTCCGTGCCATTACGTGCCATACACCATAAGTTTTTAGAATTTTGAGATGCTTTCTTCCTGAAAACTCACAACTTGAAATCATCATTAGAATACAATATGCACTCAATATTTTGTTATTCATCAAAATCACTGGGTGGAGCCAACAGTATATATAGATGATATGATTGTTAAGAGCAATCAGTCTGATGATCATATAAAAGATTTGCAGATGCCTTTAAATTCGACTAAATATGTCTTTGGTGTGACTTCTAGAAAATTTTTGGATTTCATGGTCACACTACGGGGAATTGAAGCCAACCCAGAAAGAATTCGAGCCATCTTGGATATGAGACAGCCAGCCAATTAGAAGGAGATTCAACAGTTAACCGGACGAATCATCTCATTAAGCTGATTTATCTCTCGTTCAGCTGAGAGATGCATGCCTTTCTTCAAGGCTTTATGGCCAACCAAGGAGTTCAATTGGTCGAATAATTGTCAGTCAGCATTTGGAGAACTGAAGAAGTACCTGGTGAACCCAATCATACTGTCTAATCCTCAAGAAGGTGAAGATTTGTATCTTTATCTGGCCGCATCAGACGAAGTAGTTAGTTCTATGTTGGTCAGAAAGGATTCTGACGGATTGCATAAGCCCATTTATTATATCAGCAAAGTTCTTCATGATGCAGAAATAAGGTACCCAAAACTTCAAAAGATTATCTATACTTTAGCAATATCGGCCAAACGACTCATGCCATATTTTCAGTCTCATCGTATTATTGTATGACCGATCAGTCTTTGAGGACTGTCTTACAATGCCCCGATACTTCTGGTCGAATGGCGAAGTGGGCAATCAAACTGGGTGAATATGACATTACTTATTAGCCTAGATCTGCAATGAAAGCCCAAGTATTGGCTGACTTTATAGCCGAATGTACCTGGCATGACAGTGAACCATCTGCTGAAATGGAAGTGACCGATGCAACTTGGGTATTACATGTAGACGGAGCTTCAAACTCTTCTGGTTGTGGAGCAAGGTTAATTTTATCTAGTCCTGATGGAGATGTTATGGAGTATGCACTCCGATTTTTCTTTAAGGCCTCTAATAATCAGGCCAAATATGAAGCTCTTCTAGCTGGTTTAAAAATTGCAAAGGCAGTAAATACTAGACGATTGAAGGTATTATCCGATTCACAATTGGTCGTTAATCAAGTAAAAGGAGATTTTGAAGTTTGTGACGCTACTTTAGCCTTATATTTGAAGAAGGTTCAAGAGCTGGGGGCTTTATTCGATTCATGGGATATTAGTCACATCCCTAGAATCGAAAATTCTCGGGCCGGTTCATTGTCCAGGTTAGCTACTTCTGCATCTGACCAAATGGGTCGAACCTTTGTGGAATATTTAGAGATTCCGAGTATCTCAGCAACTGAAAAAGAAAAGGTTCTTCAAATAGAACCGGAAATGAATTGGATGAATCTGATAGTCAAATATCTAACTAAAGGGATACTGCCTGAAAATAATACAGAAGCTAAGCCGATTCGAAAATTTGCTGCTCAATATGTCATCCTAGATGATTTACTATACAAAAAATCATTTTCTCAGCCATTATTGAAGTGTCTGTCTCCTTCGGATGCTGATTATGCCCTTAGGGAGGTACATGAGGGGATATGTGATGATCATTTGGGAGGAAAGTCTTTAGCCTATAAAATCATAAGGCAGGGATATTACTGGCCGACCATGCAAAAGGATGTTGCAGATTTTGTAAGAAGATGTGATTCTTGTCAAAGATATACAAATATCCAAAGGCGTCCTGCTAGTCAGTTGACACAATTGATAGCTCCTTGGCCATTTGCTCAATAGGGAATGGATATACTTGGTCCACTTCCTCCAGCTTCTGGGCAGCGAAAATTTTTGATCGTTGCTATTGATTATTTTACTAAATGGATAGAAGCTGAACCTCTAGCTTTAATCACTGAAGCAAAAGTTGAAAAATTTGTCAAAAACTCTATTATATATAGATTTGGAATCCCTCATGCGATCATTATAGATAATGGAAGATAGTTTGATAACCAGAAGTTCAAGGATTTCTGTGCTCAATTTGGTATTCTTCACAAATTATCATCCATCGGATATCCTCAAGCTAATGGGGAAGCTAAGATAACTAATCGGACGATCCTTCATGGATTGAAAATCCGATTAAATGAAATCAAAGGATCTTGGGCTGATGAACTCAATTATGTTCTATGGGCTTACCGAACAACTCCTGGATCTACCACGGGTGAATCTCCGTTTAATCTGGCTTATGGGAGTGAAGCCATGTTACCTGTAGAAATTGTCCTTCATTTCAGAAGAACTGATGGTTTTGCAGAACCTGATAATGATAACCGAAGAAGAGTGGATCTTGATCTGATTGAAAATTCCAGGTTATAGGCATAATTAAAAATGGCAGCTTACCGACAAAGGGTGGCGTGGTATTATAATTTAAGAGTAAAAGCCCGAATCTTTCAGACTGGAGACCTTGTTCTGTGCCAAACCGCTGTATCTCGACCAACTGAACAGGGCAAACTTGCCCCAAATTAGGAAGGCCCTTATCATATCATTGAGGTTGTACGATCAGGGACCTATCGGCTTGAAAGTCTAGATGGCTATTCATTGGCAAGGCCATGGAATGTGGAAAATCTACGCAAATACCATCAATGAAGATATTTTCTTTTTCTTTCTCCTGTTATATGAAGGAAATATATAATATTCCGATATTCTCTAAAAAATAGAAAAAAGAAAGGTTGACCTGATAAGTTAACCATAATCCGACAAATCGAGTTAGTTTAATCCACTAACTCAATCGATGTTTAACGATCAAAACAACTGATCTAAAGATTGACCTGATAAGTTAACCACAATCTGACAAATCGAGTTAGTTTAATCCATTAACTCAATCGGTATTTAACGATCAAAATAATTGATCTAAAAGTTGACCTGATAAGCTAATCGTAATCCGACAATTCGAGTTAGTCCGATCCACTAACTCAATCGGTGTTTAATGATCAGAACAACTATTGACCTGATAAGCTGATCATGATTCGACAAGTCGAGTTAGCCTGGCCTACTAACTCATCCGTACTTAATGATCAGAACAATTGATCAAAAGGTCATATTAATAAGATTACAGCCCGACAAATCGGATTGATCTAATATATTAACTCATTTGTACTCAATGATTTACTGATCAATTAAAAGGAAGATTTCATTAATATTCTATTGCAAAAAGGAAATAAATGATAGTAAAATTATAGTTAGTTCTATATTACATATATTATTCGGCTTCTTTCTGGATGGTCCGATCAATTGGAGTTTTTTCTTGTTCAGATGTTTCCTGCATAGGTAACTTTGTCAGATCGTTGCTTGGCTGTCCTTCTTTCTCTATAGAATAATCTACGGCGATAGAAAAAAGATCAAGGCCAGGATATAATTTTTTGACCTTATCGAGGCAATCTTTAAAACCAAGGTCGTAACCTTTAGCTCCTACTTTTTTTATTCCTCTGGAGAAGCCATTAGATTTAGTGAATTATTCAATTGCAAGAGATTTCTGTTGGGTCAGCAAAGTGTTCTCTTGTCCGGCTCGCTTCAACTTTTCTTCGAGAAGCGATATTTTCTTCTTCATCAGGAGATTCTGACCTAATACTTCTTTGTACACCTGAGTCTTCTCCTCTATGGCTTCATCAGCTTGCTGAAGTATTTTTCTTCTTCTGGCTCCGTCTTCCACAAGTTGACAAGCATGCATTTTGGTTTGTTTTAATTGCTTATGCAGAGACATAACCTTTGCAGTTAAAAAAAGAACTTCTGTTTTGAAGACTTTCCGATCGGTGATGGCCTTATCTTTTTCTTCCTTAGCTACTGCTAGTTGCTTCTGAAGATCCTCTTGAAGGTTACTTGCTTGATCCCAACTTTTTTCAATCATGGATATGTCGCTGACAAACCGTATAAAAGATTTTGAATATCGTTAAGATACGAGCAATTTGTCATAAAAGAAAGAAAGGAGTATCACTTACTTTCGAGATTTTTGGGTAGATAGAAGATAAAGTTTCATTCACTCCCTGCTTGATCGTCACCTCCCAATCCCTCCGAAGAATAGTAGATTGTAGTATGGTTTTTGCCAATTTCGAATTATTAATACTTGTATTGGCGACTAGTACTTGAGCGGATTTATCATCAGTTGGGTCAGTCGATTCCCTCATGGGAGCTTTCCCTTTCTCCGTTGGAGTGTGTTTCGTAGGTGGATCTTGGTCTATTTCTTCTGGAATAGGGATGGAGGGTTTCTGTTCTTCTTCCTCGGATGAAGAAGTAATATATTCAGGAACTGTTGATTTGTTGGAAGTACTTTTTGATAAAGGGCTTCTTCTTATGCACGACCTTTCTTCTCTAAATCGTACTGGTCCAACTTTTCTTTTTGACATTTGATGCAATTTCTGACCACCTGGCTTCATCTTTTGAATACGATAAAGATCTCCTTTCAAAGACTATGCCTTGAAACTAATAGTTTCAAAAGAAAAACACTTGAGACAAAGTTGGTTCAAAGCCTTGGGCCTAAGGCCTCTTTATATAGAGAACGCCAATGGTCATGATTCATAATCCGAGTTTCGAGATACCAGGAGATGTCGACACATTTCAGATTTTGATTTGGTGGAAATTCGTGCATTGTTTATGATCCTCAGAAAGTTAGTTATAAGGTATGTATATAAAGGCATATGATTTGAATTTCAAATTTTATGTGCCCTTTTAAGTTCTGACCAATACGGTTATACGGTCCTCAACTGCACTTTTGGCAAAAAGATTACATCTGATAAAGTTGGTATGATCACTTACCTTATTTGGAAAAGTTTTTTTTCATTTATGAAAGTTAAGAGTTTGATAATTTAGAAATTATTTCTGTAAATATTTGAGATGTGCTAAGCTATTTTCTTAGGAAAAGTTAAAAACCATGTCATTCGATCAGATTATTCCATTAGAAACTATTATTTGATAAGCTTATTCAAGATTAGTTCTTTTGAACTTCCTTAGAGGTTTGCTCATTTGATCCGATTGTTTTATACTTAGAAAATTCTTCATTCGTGAAAAAAGAACTTTTCATGGTCTGACAAACATTGAAAAGAAAGATTTTTCATTGAAAAGCAAGGTAAGTTTTTACATCATCAATCTGTTACATTTACATCAACAGAACATTCCTGTATTTTACTTGGGCTTACAGAAGGAACTGGTAAAATTTCTTCCGAAATTTGAGAAGCTAGTACCGGTCCTTCGATCTGATCTCTGACTAATTGTTCAGTTTGATCTCCAACTAGTCTTTCTGCTTGGTCAGTAACTGGTTCTTCCGTCTGATTTTTTTCGTCCGAGTTTCCTTCATCGAAATCTTCTTCATCGGAATCTTCTTCTATTCTTGTAGTGTCAAGATTTGGATAAAATTTCTTTACCTTTCTCAAACAATCAGCAAGACCAAGGTTATAACTTTCGACTCCTGCCTCATAGAGTTTGTTATCGAAAGCTTTCGATTGAACATATTTTTTGACTGCCCCATTGACAGCTTTCTCAATGGCTTGTTCAATTCTTTTGGTTGCTGTTAACACCCTTTCTTCAGCGGCTAAGACCTTATTCTCAGTCGTTGCGATTTTTTCTTCAGCTCCTTCTAGTTTATGGGACATCGATCGGATCTTTTTATTTTTCTTTTTAAATTTTGACTCCTTGTCGTTCATTTTTTATCTTGTCTCTTTTAGTTCTACCTCTAATGCCGAGGTTTTGATCGTCGCTTCTTCCAATTTCTTCTCTATAGAATTTTTTAGTTCTTCGGCAACTTCTTTATCTACCTTTGCCATGTTTACTTCGTTTCTTATGGCTTTGCAAAATTGATCGAAATTTTTAAAACTTTCATCCATGATACTGATTTCATGGATGAGCTGTTATTCCATGTTTTGTGTTAGTCAGATTTGACAAGAATGAAAAGGACGATCAAATTTTACTTAAAATATAAGTATAATTTGTACCTTCAATAATGTCGGGTGAAGCAGCAAAATTGTGTCATCAATCTGCTGGGACTTAGTTATTTTCCAGTCCCTTGGAAGTATTATAGATTTCAGAAGCCGACGAGCCAACATTGGATCATTTAGACCCGAGTCATCGACATATACGGAGAAATCATCCAAAATATTTGCGGCTGGGATTCTTTCTTCTTCTTCCCTCATCGGAGCTTTGCCCTTATCCAGCTGATCAGAAGGGCAAGATAGTGGATCGTCTCTCGGAATATTTGTTGTTTGTCTTTGTATTGAAGGTTGAATGGATGTTAATAAAGGGACTTCATCATCCTCCGACACACTGGCTATCAAAATCGGAGAATCAGGTCCTGCTGCTATTGATGAAGTTGGTGGATTAATCAGAGTTTTCTTCTTCAGTTTTTTGATCTTCCTCTTTTCTTAAATAGAGGAAGTGGCTTCCGCCTTTCTTTTCTTCAAAAGCTTTTGAAGCTTCCGAACGTCTACCATGACTGATGTGTCTATAGTGAGTAAGAGGTCAGAATTAAAACATATTGATTAAAAGAAATGATGACATAATATCAGTGATAAAAATACCTAAAGAGGGTTTAGGGCTGATTTCTGCTGAAAAGAGCCATCTTTCGTCAAGGTGTTCTTTAATCGGAGGAACTTCCATCCTAGTAAACTTCTCGTAATCTTCTTGATCAGAAGCCAGAACTTTCTTGCCGTCATTAGGAGTTAGTCGGGGTTCCCTATGGCTAGTGGTAAAGTTCCAGGGGATTTTGGAAAGGATGTAAAAGAAATCAGGTTTCCAGCGATGAATGGCCGGAGGAAGCTCCGACATAAATTTTCGACCATGTCGTGGATTAATTATCCACCATCCATGGCCATGAAAATCCCGTTTCAATACGAATAGAGAAGTAAAGAGAGAAGTTTTTGAAATTATATCCGCATCCTTGCAAAGAATCAAGAATGCGCAAATAATTTGGATACTATTAGGAGTCAGTTAAGATGGTAATATCCGGTATAACCTGAAGATTATAAGAAAAAAAGGATGGATCGGAAATCTAAGGCCGGCTCTTAGATGTTCCTCGTAAATGGTCAGACAACCAGGTGGAGGCTGATCTATTTGTTCTTCGGGACTGGGAAGAATTACAGCATATTCGTCAGATATATTATAATGATGTTTCAGTGCTAGTATTCTATGTTCAGTTAGAGAAGACCTAACATCCTCTATTTTCATTTGTTCGGCTTGTTTTCTTTACTGTTGAGAACTGGATTCTTCAGGGTTTTCAGGATTTTCTATACGACTGGTTTCTAAGATCTTTACCATGATGAAGAAAGGAAATAAAGGAAGATTAACTTGGAAGAGAAGAAGAGGAATAAGAAGCCGACCTGTGGAGTCTTTTCTTTCACTCCTAAAGCAAAAAGGCAGAAATGGTAGAAAACCTAGTTTTTTGAGGAGGGTGGTGTTTATATAATATCTTCCAATAGATCGAGATCTCTTCGCGAATAACGAGAATGAACCAGATTTAGCCATCTGTCCATAAATATTTAATGAAAATTGGGCTTCTTGAAGGATCGGAACAGCTTTTTATGATACGGTGGAAATCTTTATTCTTTACAAAGATATTTCGATTTTCTCAGATTTTGAAAAATTATAATGATGAGAAGAAGATACGGCTGTTCGTTCTTATAACCACTTCCCCAATTAAAGTTCGACACGTCATTCAGGCATGCTGTCCCAAAATAAAAATTTCTGACAGTTTCTGATTTTCAATTAATGAACTCAGAAACTAGGGGGACTAATGTTGGGATATGACAAAGCTGATATGTTTATGCTGACCTGTTGAAAGTCCGAAAGGTATGACTATGATCAATACCTCTTCTGAAAGGCACAAATATGATCAATGCCCAATAGGTACAAATATGATCAATGCCCAATAGGCACAAGTATGATCAATGCCCAATGATCAATACCTCTTCCGAGAGGTTCAAGGCTGATCAATGCCTAACGGGTAGTTGATCAACATTTAAAAGGCATGGAGCTGGTCAACGTCTAACAAGCATAAGGACGACTTACTTCCAGGTAACTGACTAACTTTTATAAAGGGTGGAATTTATTAATATTTATGTAATTCAGGGGCCGATCAATTATGGTGGAGCCGATCAACTATGGTGGAGCCGATCAACTATGAAATAGCCGATCAACTATGAAGGAGTCGATCAACTAAGGAGGAGGACTGATTGACTATGAACAACTTTGGTTGCACGTGCTCACACCCTAGATTAACCGTTTAATAGTTGGATGCCAGCTGTAAGCGGTTAAGGTCCTAACTTATAAATACCTGTGGGCACGATGATGAAAGGACTTCAGCTACTCATTCTTTTCCCTACACCTTCCCACCGAGCCTTCCTTCAGATCTCATCTGTTTTAGTCCAGACGCCATTGACGAACTTGGGAGTTGGAACCTTATCAACATGCAGAGCTTCCAAGAAACTTCATCAACTCAATCAGCTTTTATTTGATCTAGCTCAACCCCAAGTCTTGTTGTAATTTTGTTTGGACACAACACAACATATGCATAAACTAACTGCAAAAAATGATATGCATGATGATGGAAGTTTTGATGATTTGGCTGTTTCTTCCATGACTAATTTTTATAGTTCTAGTAGTTTACGAGAACTCGAGTTATTCATCAAATTCCTACAATGTATTACGCGGAACGAAAACTACAATGGCACTATGCTTTTTTATCTTCCATGGAGAAGTCTGCAGTTCAATGCCACCAGAGAGTCATAAATCATGCTTAAAATGTGATAATCCATAATTGATATCACATTAGACACTAAAGATGTTTTAGAAATATGAAAAATTAAGATTTAGTGTTGAAGTCTCTTGAATCATTCTAGAGATCAGATTTGGAATCCATGCAGCAATTTGATTTAGTACAATTATCTGGTGATTTATCAGAAACAACCTGAACCAAATGTGGCCTCAACATCTTCCACTCAAGTCTCTCCTGTTATGATATCCCGGTTTTATTTCAATTAATTATTAGGTCAATCTCTGAACCGACCTCAAATCTTTGGGTTTATTATGCAACGGAGAAGATCCTTTGACTTGATAGAAATTACGGTTCGTAGAAGGGTATTCTTGTCTTCGGTCTTCGGCTTTATATCTTCTTTTAAGTCCAAAGACCTTACCTAATGCCTTTATGCATACAGCTTCGTATCCTTATTATTCTTGTCTTCGGCCTCATACTTTTGTCTTCGACTTCATGCTTTTAACTTATTCCGAAGACCGTGCCAAGTTCTCACTTTCATATATTTACTTCTTTAAAGGCAAGGTTTATTAACCCGTGTCCTTGGCTTCGTATCTTTTATTTTGATCCGAAGACTATGCCATGCGACTTCATGCTTTTGGTTCTGTCTTCGACTTCTTATCTTTGATTCGAAGACCGCGTCTACTGATCGAAGATCTTTGGCTTTATTCTTTCAGTATAATCCAAAGAGCCTATTGCCTTGTTTTTCGGATTGTAAGTGTTTACTTTCGTTATTTCCAAAAAGACTTCTATGAAGCATGTAGCCAACATTTTCTTTAGGAGCGCTACTAAGGAGAATGTGCGTTTGCTTCGGATTTGTCCTAAACGAAAGGAGTCATATTAAGTATGTGGGCCTTTTTCGCTCTCAGGACAACTAACTCTGTCTTGGCAGCTGTAACCGCCCACATGGTTGACATCCTCAGAATGGATAAGCTCTAAAATAACTGATTCTTCGACTGCCACTACTTGCAGTTACGAAGTAGTTGCATTTGCCAACTTGCATAACTGAAAGTAGTTACGATTGGAGCCTATAAATACAGGTAAGAGGGGACACTCGAGAGAGGTCTGATCGGATAACGAGAAGTTCAAATTCTTTTCTTTCCCACTCTCTGTTTTCAAGCTTTCAATTCTATTGCTGCCTGAGTCCCTTTTGACTTTAGCATCGGAGTGTCCCCCGCCGGAAAACCTCCGGTCAGGGATCTGTTTTGCAGGTTTCGGTTCATGGCGATCCAGTGAAAGAATCACTCCATCCGGTCGATGGGGATTCAACGTCAACAGATCGGCGCGCCAGGTAGGGGGGCGTAAATTTCGCTCTCCTGATCAAAGGAAAGCTTCATTCGAACAAAAATGGTGAAAGGGAAAGCTCGAAATGCTTCCATGAGCCAGGGGCAGCCGACTCCTCCGGTGAATGGCCTTCCAGTAGGCGATTTTTTGGCAGATCAAGGAATTTAGCCCTCCATGATAATGGTGGTTTAGTAACAGTTTGAGGACCTTCAAAACAAAGTTGAAGTTCTGACAGCTTTGGTTCAACATCTACATGAGGCTGCAGCTCAAAGGCAGCCACCACCATTTGCAGTTTCACCCTCTGGTCACCAATCTCTGAAGGAGGATCGACATCAGGAAATCCCCCCAGTTTTTCACAGGTCCGATCATCCCGTGGCCGTTGTGCCTCTCCATCAGATCGATAAGCATGGGATCGCGATGGGAAGAAAATGGTTCGACGATCTCCCTCTATTTCTTCTAGAAATCTCGCATTGAAGGAGGATAGGCAGAAATAGATTAATTATGAATTTGAGGAAAAGTTTTAGTTCATGCAAGCACAGATTGCAAGAGTCGTGGATCTGAGAAGGAGCGATGAGGTCATCTCTTTCAACTCGCAACCCCCTTTTTCTGATCATATAATGACAGAGGTTATTCCAAGGCATTTTAAGATTCCATAGCTGGAAGCTTACGATGGGACCTCAGATCCTCTCGACCATTTGGAGAGCTATAAGGCTCACATGATGGTCCAAGGAGCTACAGATGTTCTTTATTGCCTTGCCTTTCCTGCTATTCTGAAGAGGTCCACTCGAATGTGGCACTCAAGCCTCCCGCAAAAGATGATTCACTCTTTCTCTGAGTTAGAGCAGCAGTTTGTCTCGCACTTCAGGACATGCCAGAAAATGCCGTGGAATACTGATAGCTTGTTTCTTCTCCAGCAATAAGGAGAAAATTTGAAGGATTTCGTTCACCGTTTCAACTCGGCCACATTGAAAATCCCAAATTTGAATGAACATGTGGCAATGTCAGCCTTAAAAAAAGGTTTGAAATCGTCCAGGTTCACTTTCTTCCTGGACAAAAGGTTCCCACTAAGATATGCCGAACTGTTGGCGAGAACTCAGAAGTACTCAGTCGCTGAAGAGCAAGCGGCATGCCGAAGATTGGCGGAAGGGAGGTTTCCTTCTAAGAAGAAGAATGCCAAAGGACCAAACATGCCCAGTTCCTCTAACAACTCTTCGGCCCCCAGGCGTAGTCCTAGGCCCAGGTAGCAGAACAGCCGGTTCGATGCTTATACTCCCCTTAACTTTCCTAGGGAGAAGATTCTGCTAGAGATAGAAAAGGAAAAATATTTCTAGAGGCCATGTCCCCTAAAGACACTTGCAAAAACAAGGGACAAAAATAAATCCTGTAGGTTCCACCGAGATCATGGCCATAATACTGAGGATTGTTTCCAGCTTCGGGACACCATCGAAGATCTGATAAAGAGGGGTTATTTGGAAAAGTACATCAACCACCCCGAGCCTTAAGCCGAAGCTGTAACTCTTCCGAGGATATCCGATGAAGCCGACCTGCCACATCAGAAGCCAACTGGTGGAGATGTTAGAATGCTCCATCGATCATTAACTTGGAATGCTGAAGTTGAAGAGAGTGTTTTGAAGAGATTTTGAAGGAAAAAACTCTATCACTTTTTTCTGATGAAGATATTCAAGGAATTCAACTTCCACATGATAACCTTGTAGTGGTCTCGGCTGTCATAGCCAACTTTGATGTAAAAAGAATTTTAATTGATAATGGAAGTTCGGTTGATGTTTTGCTGTACGATGCATTTCTTCGGATGGGATTGTTTGGGCATAAATTACGGAAATCTCTTATTCCAATCACAGGCTTCGGCGGAAACCAAATTGGGGTAGAAGGAGAAATGGTCTTACCTGTGACTTTTGGATCCGAACCACATCAAAGGACCCTTCCCATCAATTTTATTATGGCCAGAACCTCTTCAGCGTATAATGCAATATTGGAGCGCCCGGCACTGAATAAGTTTCAAGCTATTATTTCCACGTACCATCTCTTGGTACGGTTTCCTACCAGAATGGACATTAGAGAGGCAAGGGGAGATCAAAGGATTGCTCATCAATGTTTGATGATTCAAGACAAGCAACTAGCCAAGTCACTAGCACTTTATCAGCTAGATCCCCGAGATGAGTCCGAAGACGGTGGGGAGCCAATGGAAAAAAACACTCTTCATACCTCTATCCAAAGATCATCCTACCAAGCTATTGCAAATTGACAGTTTGCTCGATAAAGAATCAAAGGTAAAATTAATTTCCTTTCTTCGAGATAATGCTGATATTTTTGCTTGGACAGCTTCAGATATGTCCGGAATTCTATCCGATGTAATTACACATCACCTAGAAGTTTCTCCCAATTATAAACCTGTCCGGCAGAAGAAGAGAAATTTTGCTCCAGAAAGACAGAATGTTATTGATGAAGAGGTTAACAAATTGCTTGAGCTAACTTCATAAGAGAAGTTCAATACCCAAGTTGGCTTACGAATGTAGTCATTGTAAAAAAATCAAATGGCAAGTGGAGAATTTGTATAAATTACACTGATCTCAACAAAGCATGTCCGAAGGACAGTTTTTCATTGCCAAAAATTGATCAACTGGTTGACGCTATGGCTGACTATCAGTTGTTGAGCTTTATAGATGCTTTCTCAGGCTATAATCAGATCCAAATGAACTCTGAAGATGAAGAGAAGACTGCTTTTATCACAGAAAAAGGGGCTTTACTGCTATAAAGTAATGACATTCGGCTTGAAGAATGCTGGGACAACTTTCCAAAGGCTCATTAATAAAGTTTTCAAGAATCTGATTGGGAGAAATATAGAAGCCTATGTTGATGATATGATAGTAAAGAGTCTTCATAAGTCTGATCATATTGCAGACTTGAAAGAGTCCTTTAATGCTCTAAGACGCCATCAGATGAGATTGAACCCAACCAAGTACGCCTTCGGTGTGAGTTCTGGAAAATTCCTGGGATACCTGGTTACTAAGCGAGGAATAGAAGCTAATCCAGAAAAGATACAGGCTCTTCGGACTATGAGGCATCCTACTTGCAAGAAAGAAGTTCAAAGACTAACAGGAAGAATTGCCTCTTCGAGCCATTTCATTTCCTGCTCTGCAGAAAGGTGTTTACCTTTCTTTAAGGTTCTCCACCAAGTCAGAATTTTGAGTGGACAGAAGATTGTAGAGTCACCTTTGATAAATTAAAGGAATATTTGGAAAACCCATCATTGCTTTCTAAGCCATGTGAAGGAGAAACACTCTACTTATATCTATCCGCCACTGATGAGGCAGTTAGTTTGGTTTTGGTGCAGAAAGACACCAAACATATGCAGAAACCGATTTACTACACTAGTAAAGTGTTACATCAGACAGAAGTCCGATATCCTAAAGTGCAAAAGATTATCTTTTCACTTGTGATGGCGGTAAAGCGTCTTCGGCCTTATTTCCAAGTTCATTCTATTATAGTTTTGATTGATCAGCCTTTGAGGGTCATCCTTCGTTGTCCTGATACTTCTGGGAGAATAGCTAAATGGGCTGTTAAATTGGGAGAGTTTGATATTGATTATCAACCTAGATCAGCAATGAAAGCACAAGTCTTAGCTAACTTTATAGCAGAATGCACATGAAGGTTTGAAGAGGACCAACTGAGAGCCGAAGAAGAGAACACCGAAGACATTTCAGGATTTGTTTGGATGTTGCATGTGGATGGTGCCTCAAATGCCAGCGTCTGCGATGCAAGTTTGATTCTGGCTGGACCCAATGGATAAGTTTTTGAGTATGCTCTTCGTTTCTCTTTCCAAGCTTTGAACAATCAGGCGGAGTACGAAGCATTAATTGCTGGGCTTAAAATCTCCCAAAAATTGAAAATCAGAAGAGTCAAAGTCTTTTCTGATTCATAGTTGGTGGTGAATCAAGTGAAAGGTGATTTCGAAGCTCGGAATCCTAATATGATTCAATACTTGGAGAAGGTCCGAAGCTTGACATCTGAATTAGAATATTTTGAAATTGTCCATATGCCAAGGATAGAAAATTCCTGGGCGGATGCTCTTTCAAGACTTGTAACCACAGCACCGGATTCTCTTGGAAGGACATATGTGGAGTATCTTGAAAATTCCAGCATATCGGAACCCACAATTGGAATTTATCAAGTAGAATAGAAGCTCTCATGGATGGATCCGATTCTTAAATTTCTAAAATAGGCATCTAGCCCGAAGACAAGCTGGAAGCAAAATGGCTTCGTTGGACAGCTTCTCAGTATGTGATTCTGAATGATGTATTGTATAAAAGGTCCTTTACTCAACCTTTACTGAACTGCCTAGGCCCATCCGATGCTGAGTATGCACTCAGGGAAGTGCATGAGGAAATTTGTGGAGATCATCTTGGGGGCAGATCCTTGGCATACAAAATAATCCGTCAAGGTTATTATTGGCCAACTATCAAAAAGATTCTGCAAAATTTGTCCGAAGATGTGATCATTGTCAAAGATATTCCAATGTATAACGACGGCCCGCAAGCTAGTTAACTCCTTTGACAGCTCCCTGGCCTTTTGCACAGTGGAGAATGGATATTCTTGGTCCATTTTCTCCAGCTTCCGGGCAGTGGAAGTTTCTCATTGTGGCTATTGACTATTTCACAAAGTGGGTCGAAGTCGAAGCGTTGGCACATATTACTGAGGCAAAAAAAAAAAAATTTGTAAGAAACTTCATCATCTTCCGTTTCGGAATTCGTTATTCTATTATAACTGACAATGGAAGGCAATTTAATAATCTGAAGTTCAAAGATTTTTGTACTCAGTATCATATCCTTCACAAACTTACTTCGGTAGAAAATCCTCAATGCAACGGAGAAGCCGAAGTAACAAACAGGACTATCCTTCATGGTTTGAAGACTAGGTTGAATGATGCTAAGGGATCATGGGCTGATGAGTTGAACTCAGTTCTCTGGGCATATCGAACAACTCCTCGAACAGCCACTGGTGAATCTCCGTTTCATTTGTCTTATGGCACCGAAGCGGTTCTTCTTATAAAGGTCTCTTTGCAATCTCTGCGGATTGATCAGTTTAAAGAGCACGAAAATTTCGAACGCCGAAGAGTTGACATGGATTTATTATAAGGCACACGGCTTCAGGCCCAATTGAAAATGGCTATATACCAGCAAAAAGTTGCAGAATACTACAACTCTCGTGTAAAAGAATGGGTCTTCTTCCTGAAGATCTAGTTCTGCGAAAGTTCGAAGTATCTAAACCAACAGAACAGGATAAACTTTCTCCTACGTGGGAAGGATCGTACCGAATCAAAGAGGTTATTCGGCGGTGCAGGTTTGATTCTGGCTGGACCCAATGGACAAGTTTTTGAATATGCTCTTCGTTTCTCTTTCCAAGCTTCGAACAATCAGGCGAAGTATGAAGCATTAATTGCTGGGCTTAAAATCTCCCAAAAATTGAAAATCAGAAGAGTCAAAGTCTTTTCTGATTCACAGCTGGTGGTGAATCAAGTGAAAGGTGATTTTGAAGCTCAGAATCCTAATATGATTCAATACTTGGAGAAGGTCCGAAGCTTGACATCTGAATTAGAATATTTTGAAATTGTCCATGTGCCAAGGACAGAAAATTCCCGGGCGGATGCTATTTCAAGACTTGCAACCATAGCATAGGATTCTCTTGGGAGGACATATGTGGAGTATCTTGAAAATCCCAACATATCGGAATCCATAATTGGAATTTGTTAAGTAGAACATGAGCCCTCATGGATGGATCCGATTCTCAAATTTCTAAAAGAGGTTATCTTGCCCGAAGACAAGCTGGAAGCAAAACGGCTTCGTTGGACAGCTTCTCAGTATGTGATTCTGAATGAGGTATTGTATAAAAGGTCCTTTACTCAACCTTTGCTGAAGTGCCTAGGCCCATCCGATGCTAAGTATGCACTCAGTAAAGTGCATGAGGGAATTTGTGGAGATCATCTTGGGGGCAGATCCTTGGCATAAAAAATAATCCGTCAAGGTTATTATTGGCCAACTATCCAAAAAGATTATGCAAAATTTGTCCTAAGATGTGATCATTGTCAAAGATACTCCAATGTACAATGGAGGCCCGCAAGCCAGTTAACTTCTTTGACAGCTCCCTGGCCTTTTGCACAGTGGGGAATGGATATTTTTGGTCCGTTTCCTCCAACTTCCGGGCAGCAGAAGTTTCTCATTGTGGCTATTGACTATTTCATAAAGTGGGTCGAAGCTGAAGCATTGGCACAAATTACTGAGGCAAAAGTTAAAAATTTTGTAAGAAACTTCATCATCTTCCGCTTCAGAATTTCTTATTCTATTATAACTGACAATGGAAGGCAGTTTGATAATCCGAAGTTCAAAGGTTTTTGTACTCAGTATCATATCCTTCACAAACTTACTTCGGTAGGGCATCCTCAATGCAACGGAGAAGCCAAAGTAACAAACAGGACTATCCTTCATGGTCTGAAGACTAGGCTGAATGATGCTAAGGGATCATGGGCTGATGAGTTGAACTCAGTTCTCTGGACATATCGAATCACTCCTCGAACAGCCACTGGTGAATCTTCGTTTCATTTGTCTTATGGCACCATAGTGGTTCTTCCTATAGAGGTCTCTTTGCAATCTCTACGGATTGATCAGTTTAAAAAGCTCGAAAATTCTGAACGCTGACGAGTTGAGTTGGATTTATTACAAGGCACACGGTTTCAGGCCCAATTAAGAATGGCTATGTACCAGCAAAAAGTTGTAGGATACTACAACTCTCGTGTAAAAGAACGAGTCTTTCTTCCTAAAGATCTAGTTCCGCGAAAGTATGAAGTATCTAAACCAACAGAACAGGATAAACTTTCTCCTACGTGGGAAGGACCGTACCGAATCAAAGAAGTTATTCGGCCTGGGACTTATAGGTTGGAAACCTTAGAAGGTGTTCTGTTACCTCGACCTTGGAATGTACAAAACCTCCGCAAGGTGTTATCAATAAAGGTTTTATTCAAGGCCATCAAGATGGATTTAATATTTCTATCTTAATTTTCTTTCCTTAAAGGCATAAGGATGATCTCCATGATCTGCTGCTCGAAATGCCAAGGTAAGCTTTTCTAGCCTATCTTATTTTTTCCTTCGTTAAAGATATAAGGATGATCTTCATGGTCTATCCTATGAAGTGCCGAGTTGGACTTGATCAGCCTATCTTAATCAAAAGGCATAAGAAAGATCTACGTGATCTATCATATGAAGTACCGAGGTGGGCCTCATCAGCCTGTCTTAATTTTTATCAAAAGGTATAAGGATGATCTACGCGATCTATCCTATGAAGTATCGAGGTAGGCCTGATTAGCCTGTCTTATTCTCTAATAAAGGCATCTATCCTATGAAATGCCGAGGTGGGCCTGATCAGCCTATCTTAACCATTGATCAAAAAGCGGATGGCCCATGCAGTCTATCCTATCCTCAAGTCCGAAGACTTAGTTTACTTCTAAGTACAAAGACTCAGTTTATTTCTAAGTCCAAAGACTCAGTTTATTTCTAAGTCTAAAGACTCAGCTTATTTTCCAAGTTCGAAGACTTAGTTTATTTCTAAGTCCGAAGATTCAGCTTATTTTCCAAGTCCGAAGACTTAGTTTTATTTTCTAAGAAGAAGATAGCTTATTTTCTAAGTCCGAAGACTTAGCTTATTTTTCATGTCCGAAGGCTTAGTATATTTTCAAATATGAGGACTTGGTTATTATTTGAGGTTGGTTATTCTTCTTATCCCATGGATATTATCCAATATGATATGATCTGGGATCGGATTTGGGTTTCTATTTCTTAAAAAGTATTATTCTGAGTCCAGAGACTTATTATCATCTCATATGCTTCGGAGTTCTTAGTTATCCGAAGACTTTATATTTGGGAGATTCTCATTCATTTACATGCATTCAAAAGAGAAAAGAAAGATTTTCATTGAAAAAGATCTTCGTTAATAAGGTTGTTTATATTTTAGAAAGGGAAAAATTGCTAAACATTCACTTTGTTGGTGGCGCTTCAGGATCCTTTTGTGATTCGAGTTCATCTGGACCTTCGGTATCAAATAGTTGAATTTTCGAAATATCCAAATCTGGGTAAAGCCTTTTCACTTCCTCTACCCCATCATTGAAGCCTCCTTTGTAACTGTGGATCCCAGCTTCAACCATCTCGGCTTCAAAAGCTGAAGATGCCTTGAAATTTTCTATCGCCCTTTCCAGTTGACTTTTTAGAGAGTGATTTTCTTCAGCAACTTCTTCGGACTTTTTCTTTGCCTCCTCGGATTTCTGAAGAGCATCTTTAAGGAGAGCTTCCAAAGAGCGAATCTTATTTTTCCTCTTTTTAAGCCTCGCTTCTTGCTCAGAATTCTTTGATTGAAGTTTCTCCACTTCAGCTTTTAAATTCCAAGCCAAGGCATCGCTCTGAACAAGCTTTTCCTCCGTAGCCCGCATGCGCTCTTCGACTACGGCCTTCTTAATTCCAGCCGCTTTTACTTTTTCTTTCATCTCTTTATAATTTTTCCTAAAGTCAAAAATACTCTCCTCCATGAGAGTAATGTCATACATCATCTGCAAAACAAGCTGAAGAGTTAGCGACAACAAATTTATGTTTTGAAAAGAACCAGCAAATGGTTACCTTCAGTGATGATGAGAACACTGAATCAGAAATCTCTTCGATGCACCGGGACTTAGTTTTGTCCCAGTCTTTTAGAAGCAGAGTCTATTTCATCAACTCCCTGGCCAACTCCGAGTTCTCCAAGCCCTCTCGGTCCGAGAACACCGTGAAATCTACATTGCACCCTCCCTCCGAAGAAGCATTCCATTTGGGGTCATTTTCAGAGCGAGCCTTGGCTCTTTCTTGTCTTCTCCCCTTGGGAGGTGCAATTACTGATTCTTTGTTGAATGACAAATCCCGCTGCTCTGAAGTTGGCATCGGATCCCGCTGCTCTGGAGTCGGCATCGGATGAGGACTCCTCGAAGAAGATATCCTCGGAGATGGGCTTCTAATGGTTTCAAGCGGAGAGGAAGCAGGAATATCTTCATTCAATGTGGCCCTCGTTGGAGGGGTGCTTGAGCCCTCTTTGGCTTTCCTTTTCTTGCGTACTTCAGTTATGGCTTGAGCAGCCACTGGCCTTTTTCGAGAATCCTGTCTAACTTTCTCGAGTAGAGGCTTCATTTTTTCACCTACAGCCAGAAGATATTATCATATAAAAGGGAAGGAGAAAGCTTGCAGGGAATAAAGATCTGAAGACCACTATTTCTATACCTAACTCTGGGACTTCGCTGATGTGAGCTCGATGAAGATTCTCCTCTTTCAGCAATTCTTTAAAGGAAGGAATTTCCAGCTCTGATAAAGTTTCAAATTCCCTTTCATCGGCCTTCAGGACCCTTTTTCCAATGTTTGCACTCAAACACGGAGCCTTCCAGTCAGTATTAAATCCCCAATGGGGATAATACATAAAAAAGAAGCTAGGCTTCCACCCATGTATCACACTAGGGCATCCTTTTATCAATCTTCGGCCAGGTCGAGGACCTATAACCTACCACCCTTTGCCGTGAAAGTCTCTCTTTAATATAAATAGGGAGGTGAACAGAGAAGTCTTCGGCACTATATTCCTAAATTTATAGAGGACCAAAAACCCACAGATATTCCTAAAACTATTAGGAGTCAGTTGAGCCGGGACTATTTGGTACAAGTTAAAAATCTTTGCGAAGAAAGGGTGGAGAGGGAGCTGAAGACCAGCTTTCAAGTGGTCTTTGTATATGGCAATAGATTGCAAAGGAGGTTTATCTACCCTTTCTTCGGCTGTTGAAAGGATCATCTGAAAGGTCCGTGGGATATGATATCATTGTTTTACTTCTATTTTTGCAAGGGAAAAAGAACTGGTAACAGAATCCGATGATCGTTCCGGGCTTCTTTTCCTACCGGAACCTCTTCCCCTACTAGATTCCCCTCCCGGTGGACATCAACCTACCCCACCTTCCGGTGAACTCCTGCCGGTATCCCTTTCCGGTAGTTCCCTATCGATTTCATTTCTCGATGAACCTCTGCTAGAACTGGGAGAAAGACTCCAAGAGACTTCTGACATTGTAAACAAAGAAGGAAGAAGGAGAAGAAAGACCTCTAACCTTTGAAAGGATAAAAATGGCGGATCACAGGGAAGGGTAGCAAGCTGCGAAACTTGAAGCTCAGGTGCGAAGAAAGTTCTTCCTCTGATACCTTCTTCCCTTTTATAGTTGAAAGAATGAGTTTTGGGATGCTTCGGAGACCGCCTTGATCGTGAGCCGTATCATTGGCATCGATCGTGGGTACATATTTTCTAATTAATGAGGCCATAACCATAATTTCTATGAAATGACGTGGATGGTTGTGATCTCTTCCTAGGTGTGATCAATCGACAGACGATTGCCAGGTGTCCTACCTGGGGTGAATAAACACCTTTTCCTGAAAAGATTTCTCGAGATTCTCCAAATTCGAGACGTTTCGTTTGAAGCAACTAATCGGGCGGTGACGCGTGTCTTCTCCCCGTCCCGCATCATCATGATACAACATTTTTCGGTAAAAGACAAAACAGAAATACTCCCAATTTTCGAAATTAAATCATTTCGAACTTGGAAGTGGGGGACAGCTGTTATGATATCCCGGTTTTATTTCAATTAATTATTGGGTCAATCTCTGAACCGACTTCAAATCTTTGGGTTTATTATGCAACGGAGAAGATCCTTTGACTTGATAGAAATTCCTGTTCGTAAAAGGGTATTCTTGTCTTCGGTCTTCGGTTTTATATCTTCTTTTAAGTCCGAAGACCTTGCCTAATGCCTTTATGCATACAGCTTCGTATCCTTATTATTCTTGTCTTCGGCCTCATACTTTTGTCTTCGGCTTCATGGTTTTAACTTATTCCGAAGACCGTGCCAAGTTCTCACTTTCATATATTTACTTCTTTAAAGGCAAGATTTATTAACCCGCGTCCTTGGCTTCGTATCTTTTATTTTGATCCGAAGACTATGCCATGCGACTTCATGCTTTTGGTTCTGTCTTCGGCTTCTTATCTTTGATTCGAAGACCGTGTCTACTGATCGAAGATCTTTGGCTTTATTCTTTTAGTATAATGCAAAGAGCCTATTGCCTTGTTTTTCGGACTGTAAGTGTATACTTTCGTTATTTCCAAAAAGACTTCTATGAAGCATGTAGCCAACATTTTCTTTAGGAGCGCTACTAAGGAGAATGTGCGTTTGCTTCGGATTTGTCCTAAACGAAAGGAGTCATATTAAGCATGTGGACCTTTTTCGCTCTCAGGACAGCTAACTCTGTCTTGGCAGCTGTAACCGCCCACATGGTTGACATCCTCAGAACAGATAAGCTCTAAAATAACTGATTCTCCGACCGCCACTACTTGCAGTTACGAAGTAGTTGCATTTGCCAACTTGCGTAACTGAAAGTAGTTACGATCGGAGCCTATAAATACAGGTTAGAGGGGATACTTGAAAGAGGTCTGATCGGATAACGAGAAGTTCGAATTCTTTTCTTTCCCCTCTCTGTTTTCAAGCTTTCCATTCTGCTGCTGTCTAAGTCCCTTCTGACTTTGGTATCGGAGTGTCCCCCACCGGAAAATCTCCGGTCAGGGATCTATTTTGTAGGTTCCGGTTCATGGTGATTCAGCGAAAGAATCACTTCATCCGGTCGACGGGAATTCAACGTCAACATCGCCTATGAAATATGATGCCTTGAGACACGTACAAAACTATCCAATCCTTCGACTGCTGATTGCAACTCCACGTCAACAATAACCCTAGTATACTCATACTTAGTAATGATGATTGGGACAAAGTGGTGGGTGATGTACTGCTTATAGAGCTTTTGAAAAGTTAATCTACCAAGTTTAAAAGCAAGAAAACCAATGTTGAACATAAGAAGAATGCTGCTGATTTAAGTTGTACCGAACAGTCAGCTAGAGTTGTTTTAAGTTTGAGCAGGCCAGTGGAGATGCTTGTTTCTCATCCTTCTTAATAATTCATTAATATTTGTCAAAATTTAGCAGCTATGGATCGGGCTAATGTGGAATAAAAATGTGGAAGGTCACCATTCTAAAGCTGTCAAGTGCGAGCGTTGATTACATCTAGATACCCTTTCTTTTCCATGGACTACCATAGAAGTTTGTACAGTTTGTTACTTCCCCAGTAGATTGGTAGAAAACTTGTTTCCTTGGCATTTAAAGGATGTCAATCAATGCATAGCTATATGTGAACTTGCAGACATTAGTTTTTTTTGGCTATACTTGCTCTTGGAATAACCATTCTTCTGTATGAGGATAATTGATGGTAGACAAGAGAGGGTTGTTTCATCTTTGTTATGTGGATTGCCCAAGAATTCTTCCCCAGGTCCATGCAGAATATCTTATTTCTAGCTGTAGCTATCACTTTCCCCTACTGAAATTTATCCATTACCACTATATTGAGTCAATCTTTTGCAAATTTAAACTGGTGAGCTGATTTAGATTCTCTCAGATACTGAAGAGGCCTGGCCGGTTAGGACCCATGCTTATCCTGGTTATCAAGTGGTAATGAGGCTGAAGAATTTTAAATACTCTGATGAGATGGAAAATTGCTTCTCAAAATTCGAGTCGGGCTTCATCCAGTCCAAGCTTCATGTGATACCAGGCCTCTGTTGCTGATATGAACCAATAGGTAGGGCTGAAAATGGGCCAGCCCAAAAGCTCATTGTTTGGAACCGGGTTGGGCCAGCTCAATAAATATCGGGTCGGTTTGAAATTGGTTCAAGCTTCGGATAAAATTTTAAGCATATTGAACTATTGGACCAAAGGAATGTCCGAATTCGATCCAAAATTTTTTAAAATATAGTCTTTGGGCTGGTTCAATGAAGTTTAGGCCGGCCCATTTCCAGCCCTACCAGTAGGTGCTTGCATAAATATCAGTCATGTAACATAGTGCATTCTATGCTGTCATCTGCTAGCTTCTCTTTATTTGAATAATTCATGGCCCTCATGTGAATAAGGTTAGTTTTGAGAGCAAAAGTTCATCTATCAAGTCCTTCTGTCTCTCTAGTGATTTTTTATTCTTAACTAGTGCTTCATGTGTCATCTCCTGGACATGCTGCTAACTTGTTTATAGCCAAATAGAATTATCGTTTCCTCTATGAAAAGGAATCAGGGGAGAAGAGAAGCCAGGTTTGTAGCATATGCTCTGTGGAATTAATAAAGTCACTCTCTGATGACATCTCTGTCTTTCATATTTAAATCATCTGTAGTGTTCTGAACTGAAGCTCTGTGATTTGAATTTTGAACTATGAGGTGCTTGTCCTATCTGAATTATTTCTTTCACAGACCATTTGACTAGTGCACAAGTTAATCAAAGTGACATTTTAACTGGTTGGAGCTTATCGAATCAGAATCTTGTTCCGGCGAGTTGCAATTCAGTACCAGCCAAAAAAAAAGGAAAAAAAAAAAGATAAATAGTTGTGAACAATTTTCTGTTTTTTTTTTTAATGACTAATTGTTCTAATTCAGTTCTCAAAGATGATAGTTTGGTTGGCAAAAATGCTTCCACGAGCATTTTCCATGACATGTCTCAGAAGGAGGCTGTGCAAATTAGCTTTTAAAAATGGAAGCTACTTGCAACAATCTCAATTTTCTGTATCTAAAAAGAAAGGAACTTGCCCACTCTTCTCAAATATTTGAATTTTGACATTTGTGGAGATGTGTGGGAGACAAAGAAATAGCTCTCTTACAATTGTGATGAAAGTTAACCCTAGACAGTAATGCAAATCACAATTGCCATTGTTAGAAGAAGCAGATCTTGCAGATGGTGACTACCACATGAAGGCAGTTCAAGTTTTAGATAACCTCGAGGACAGTGATTGTTTAAGGTGGAGTGAGATGCCATAAGATTTGTTCTTTTTATCGTACTTTTTTTTTATACAGACGAACGATCACACTACTCTGGTGTGATAGTATCCTTGAAGATCAAGAAATAGTAAGTCCTGAAGGGACAGAGAAATACAATGACCTTGATGCTAGAACCATTTATTCAAGTACTCGGCCACAAATGAGGCAACCCAGCTGGCCACGCTGTTCGCCTTCTCGTAGACATGCCGAACCAATGCAGTTAGTGGCAGTCCAAGAGATCGCTAAATATTATCGAGGGGAGGGAGTGGACGTGATGCTGCTCGATCCTGTCCTGAATCCATCCATTGATAATGGATGAATTCTCCGTAATGTGAATCCTTGTGGCGTGCAGCTCCTGTATGGTCCAGGTGATGCCCGTCCATGCAACTTTGAGTTTAGTCTTATGAATCGAGGGCTTATGGAGAATAGAGCCTTCAACGGCCAACCGCCTATCATCAACATCACGAATATCAAAATCAGATTCTCGGGACACTTCTAATGCTACCATCGAAATCATACCTTTTTTTTAGTATCCTATAATTATGAGATTTAGATTGAGTATTCAATCCTTAAGATGTGAACAGGTAGGATCCCATATCTTTGGATGCAATAATGTAGCGGTACTGCATCTCTGTTTTCTAATTTAAATGGTTCAAGAGCTATTTATTTAACTGATGCGTAACTTATGCTTTATGTAACTGATCTGCAACTTGTCTTTAGTAATAAAAAATAAAAAATAAATCTTCCGAAGAAGATTAGGTACAATTTTATGGATGGTACTTAGAAATATTTTGTTTTTTTTTTTTTTTTTGGGGATGTATCCTAGAATGATGTGTATATCTTATAAAGAAAAAAAAAAAAAAAGCTAAGTACCTTAAAGGATTTACTAGGACATCCTTGTCTCCTCAAAATTATTGATCTTTTCCCTTTTCTCTTCATTCTATTTTTCATGAAAAAAATAATGATTTTTTTAATCGACACCATCATGGCAATACCTAAAATTATATTTAATGATGAATTTAGAAAATAAAAATCTTTGATTTATATAACTTAGCATTTATTATTAATTTTTTAAATGATAAAATTATTCATGAAAACCTAATCAAAATAGTTTAGTATTTATTAATTTTTTAAAATAACAAAATTATCAAAGAGAACCCAGTCAAAATAGTTTAGTATTTATTACTAATTCTTCTTAATTTCCTCAAAGATGTTATTTAATGTAGATTTGCCTGGTACATGCCTGGGCACTATCAAGTACATGCTCGGTTCCCGTTAAAATAATCCAATAAATATGTTGGAGTTGATAATCTATTATCATTCATTATTACTTTTCCTCAATAAATGGATATGGAAATCATGAACTTTATCTTAAATTATATTGTAAGTCAGAAAAATTCTAATATCAAGATTAATGAATTTATAATGAACTAATAAGATCCAACAGTTCTAAAAAGTTGGTACATGTAAGAAGACAAATGTACATTGCACCAATATAAAGTAGCAGACACTAGGGTTGGAAACTGGGAAGGCAGACCCAAAGCCGAGTTGGCCCAATCCAAACTTGGAGTTGGTGGGGTAGGTTTTGCCGGAGCCCGGGCTGAACCTAGTCTTAAGAACACCAACCTGACTCATACTTGGGTTGTGTTCAAGCTGAGGTATGTGGTTACCCAAGCCAACCTGATATCACCTGAGGATAATGTACCCGAACCAACTCGAGTTCGAACCCTTAGCTCAAAAATTAAGGTTGGAAGGGTTTGGGTTAGGGCTGGCCCAAAAGCCCATTGTTTGAAATTGGGCTGGGCCAGCTCAATAAACTTCGGGCCGACCTGAAATTGATTCAGGCTGCGGATGAAATTTTAAGCATATTTGACTAGTCTTAGGACGGTAAAATAGAGTCCATTTAATTTTTGGACCAAAGGGATGTCTAGATTCGGTCCAAAAATTTTTAAAATATAGTCTTTGGGCTGGCCCATTTCCAGCCCTAGTTTGGGTTGACAAGTTTCATTGATGGCCAGGTTCGGGTCATGGTTTAGATTTTCAGGGTTTTGGGTCGGGTCTGGGCTAACCTTTAACATGACCCGACTTGTCTAATTTCTACCCCTACTAGACACCCAAATCTCAACTAATGTAGCATCAAATCTTACATAATCCACTCCTTCCAATGTCATGCTAGTTGATGGGGACATCAAAATCCATCCAGATTTTTCTTTTTTTTTTTAATTTTTTTAATTTTTTGTTTAATTTTTTTATTCCACCTATTTCACATATCCCTGCTATTCCTACTTTATCCTCATTTTATTCTCAACTTATCCCCGATTATTCCCGTCATCTTCAACCTCCAGAAAACTTCCGGAACTCCATTTTTTTTCCTTTTTTCTTTCGTTCGTCCCGGATCTGCCACACCTGACCACCGGCGACCCCCCCCCCCCCCGACGACCCTCCATCTCTCCGGCAACAATCTCCTCGTGGGAACGCCGACGAATCCCACGAAATCGCCCACGGCCATTCCCCCCATGCGGCTCCTCCCATAGCCGTTCCCCCCCTGCGGCTCCGCCCCCATGCCGCGCTCCTCTCCGCCACGCCACCAGTCGAGCCGTCGTCTTCCCCACCGAGCCCGAGCGACCGGCGAGCACCCGCGCCCCCCACCCTCTCCGCCCTCTGTTCCACGGTGATTCTTTTCGGCATGGATTTCAGAGCAGAACATTTTGCACGGATCTCAGAGTGCACACTTTTCAAAGCAAGAAGTTTCTGCACGGTCATCAAGCCTGCATATATTTCAGAGCAACTTAGCATGGATCTTGATGAATTTGGATTTTATTTTATTTATTTTAAATCTGGATGTATGGACCAGTTAGGAAGTTTTTTTTAATTATTTTAGATTATGATTAGTTTTATTTTTTACCATATGGGAAGGATTGTTTTTAATTTTCTGCCATGTTTTTAGGCTGCAAACAAAGCAGGTTTGGGTTGTTACGTTTTTCTGGGCTGCATGCCTTGTATTTACTTCCTGGGCCCCAAGTTTTGTAGCCTATATAAAGACATCCCATCTCTTGAATAAATAATGAAGAATATGAATTTTTGAGAAAAGAGTTTTGCCTCCGTCAAGAGTGGGCATGCGGCCCGTTTTTCTTTCACCTATGGGTGTCGAGGGGTGTGAGGCCCCAGTTATCTTCTCCCCTAGCTGAGTTCCCTCTATGATCTTGGAGTTTCTCCTTCATAGCCCCAGGTAGCGATTTGCATGGGACGCCCTAGGCTCCGCATATAGTGAGATGGGTTGGACGCCCTAGACTGCATGTAGTGGGGTGGGTGGGATGCCCTAGAGATGTGACGTCTCTCCGTGAAGGTAAGTCCCAAGTCCATAGAGTATCCATCTTTCTTGCCCCCGTATATTTTTTCTACCTTTTTGACCTTAATCACAGGAGATTTCTCAGCTCTCCAACGATCCTCCTAGCCCTCCTTTTGTCTCGCATTAATTTTGGTATCAGAGCAGGAAAAGTTTAGGATTGAAAAAAAAAAGTTTGAAAAAAAAAAGAGAAAAAAAAGGAAAAAAAATTGCAATGAGCCTGACTCGATGGAGTCGAGTTTTTTCCACTCCAGGGGAATGATGGGGACATCAAAACCCATCCGAATTTTTCTTTTTTTTTTTCAGATTTTTTTATTTTTAGTTTAATTTTTTTATTCCACCTATTCGCCCTATCTCCGCTATTCCTATTTTATCCTCATTTTATTTCCAACTTATCCCGGATCTACTCCCGTCATCTTCGACCTCTAGAAAACTCCCAAAACTCTATTTTTTTTCCTTTTTTCTTCCCGTTCATCCCGGATCTGCCACGCCTGACCACCGGTGACCACCTCGACAGCCCTCCATCTCTCCGACGACAATCTCCTCGTGGGAACGCCGGCGAATCCCACAAAATCGCCCACGGCCATTCCCCCCCCCCCCCCCCCCCCCCGCAGCTTCGCCCCTATGCCGCGCTCCTCTCCGCCACGCCGCCGGCTGAGCCATCGTCTTCCACACCGAGCCTAAGCGACAAGCGACGCCCGCACCCCCCTCTTCGCCCTCTATTCCACGGTGATTTTTTTTGCACGGATTTCAGAGCAAAACATTTTGCATGGATCTCAGAGTGCACACTTTTCAGAGCAAGAAGTTTTTGCATAGTCATCAAGCCTGCACATATTTCAGAGCAACTCAGCACGGATCTTAATAAATTTGGATTTTATTTTATTTATTTTAAATCTGGATGTATGGACCAGTTAGGAGGTTTTTTTAATTATTTTAGATTATGATTAGTTTTATTTTTCACCATATGAGGAGGATTGTTTTTAATTTTTTGCCATATTTTCAGGCTGCAAACAAAGCAGGTTTGGATTGTTACGTTTTTCTGGGCTGCATGCCTTGTATTTACTTCTTGGGCCCCAAGTTTTGTAGCCTATATAAAGGCATCCCATCTCTTGAATAAATAACGAAGAATATGAATTTTTGAGAAAAGAGTTTCTTGGTTCTGCCAGTGGGCATGTGTCCGTTTTTCCCTCACCTACGGGTGTCGAGGGGTGTGAGGCCTATTTATCTTCTTCCTAGCTGAGTTCCTTCTATGATCTTGGAGCTTCGCTTCACGGCCCCAGATAGCGATTTGGATGGGACGCCCTAGGCTCCGCATGTAGTGAGATGGGTGGGACGCCTAGACTACATGTAGTGGGGTGGGTGGGATGCCCTAGAGATGTGACGTCTTTCCGTGAAGGCAAGTTCCAAGTCCATAGAGTATCCATCTTTCTTGCCCCCACATATTTTTTTCACCTTTTTGACCCTAATCACAGGAGACTTCTCAGCTCTCCAACGATCTTCCTAGCCCCCCCTTTTATCTCGCATCACTAGTGTTTATTTGGACTTTAGAGTCAAGATATGTTGGAAGAGCTTCCTATACATTAAATAGGCCACAAATAATATTTCAGCAGCTGAGGCATTAGTAACCTTGAAACAATATTTTAATTATCCTCCTTTGATGTGCTCTAAATCCAATCTACCAATCACGGATTAGTAGGACTAATATTCTTAAGCTGATCTAAATAAGAAAAATCAAGAAATAGTTCTCCAATTAACTTAGGACTCAGAAGAATCCAATTATAGTGGGACAAAGACTCCACATCTACAAAATAGAGCTCAGCATACCAAGTATGAATCTTATATTATACAATACTCTCTATTATTTGCTGCTATTCTTCATGTCTTTGTTTGACTTAAGCATCAGCCTTTTTTTTTTTTTTTTTTTTCCTCTCCAGATCAGCATCTCATCATGCATATATAACATGTTGATCAATGCTTTTTATTAAGCCTTCTAGATTAATTATGGGTGCCAACAGCCCCATATGGAGAAGGCCAGTGCTTCTCAGCATCAACGTAAGGCCTTTTAAAAGGGAAATCAACAAGAGAGGAAGAGTTAGATTGAAGGAAGCCTGCTTGAGGAATCTGCTTTTATAGATGTAAAGTGAAAGATAAAACTTAGAATCGAGGAATGCGGCTTGGAGATGGGAATTTGAAAAAAAATCAATGAAAAGAACTGAAAAAAAAAGAAAAAAAAGAATGGAGCATACATTTTGGTGCGTTTAAGAAAACACTACGTTGATTGACATTGATGTTATTCTATGGATCATGGGAGACCAGATTTGATGGGAAAAGGATATTAATATTCTTTCGTATTAAGTAGTGCAAATGAAGAGATGATGGTAGGAATAAGAAATAAGAAAGTGAGCACTTAATGATAGGAGGTGGGTCCCAAAATTCAGTGGGGCAGGAGGCTCCACTCGGACTATTCAGGAAACCCAGGAGCTTTTAAATTCTCAGGATGGCCGTGGCCCCTTCCCCCTCCCCCGCCGGTTCAAGCATCTACAAACTGCATGTTTATATATATATATATATATATATATATATATATATATATAGTAAATAAAAGGGATAGAGGGTTAAACCTGCCCCTTTCCTCTCCTTTTTTGTCCCTTTCCTGTTAAATAATGTTCGATCCCTTCCCTCTCCTTTTTTGTTTTTCTATTAAATAATGTTCGATATAACCTGACATCACTAAAACGCCGGTAGAACTCTCACTTAATTCAACCTATCACGGGTTCCAGGCGGGAATGGAACAAAAGGGAGAATCCTCCCTTTCCTGTTAAATAATGTTTGATCCCTTCCCTCTCCTTTTTTGTCCCTTTTCTGTTAAATAATGTTCGATGTAACCTGACATCACTAAAACGCCGGTAGAACTCTCACTTAATCCAACCTATCACGGGTTCCAGGCGGGAATGGAACAAAAAAGGAAGAATCCTGATCTCTCACTTAATCCAACCCATCACGAGTCCCAGGCACATGAATCATGCCTTGAACCCACGATCGATTGGCTATAAGACAAGGCCTCTATCAACCAAACTACTGTCTTAGTGGTAAACTACATAGTTTATTAGCATGCTAAATATACTTTATATAGTTTCTAGGAGCTTGGGTTGTCTTTGTGGTTCATGCATCTTACAAGAATATTTGTTAACATAATTTTAAATGGTTACATAAGTTGATAGATTATTTAATTTTGGATAATCATATGATTTTAAAAATTACTTGATTTTAGATAATCACATGATTTTAGAGATCCTTGGTATCATCATATGATTTTAGAGATCACATGACAATCTGTAATATTTTTCTTTATTAATATGATTGCATAATATTTTTATTTATTAGCGTGATATTGTATTAGCCTATATTATTTTTATTGTATGGAATTTATACTCTAGTATATGTAATATTTGATATGTATCGATTACAATTGAAATAGAAATAACAAAAGTCAATTCCCTCTCTCTCTCTCTCTCTCTCTTGTTTTTTTCGTTCCTCTGTAAATATTTTTATATGGTATTAGAGCTAGCCATTGATTACCTTCCTTTATTGTGGCTATTATTGACATGTTTACAAGTCTTGAAGATCCTCGTTGCCTATCTATCAATCTTTATTTTTCTGTAGATCCTTTGTTTTTTAGTAAATTTGTAAATTCTCTATTTTTTGATAAATTAATATTTAAAGATTCCTTATTTTTAATAAATCAATAACTTTTATCCATCATTTTTTTTCTCAGCTTCTGATCTTCAGTTATCTATCTTTTTCATCACTATAAAAATCTCTCCATCATTGGCTTGGATTGCCCTCTTTGAGCTCGGCCTTCTTTTCTATAATGTTTTTATCTGTGAGGATCATTGATCTTCGATTGCTTTTTTTTGAGTGCTAGCTTTCTTTTCTATAGCATTTTTGTCTATAAGGATCATTAGTCTTTGGCTGCCTTCTTTATAAATGTCAATCTTTTTTTCAATGATATTTTTGTTTGTGAGAATTATTGGTCTTGGACTGTCTTCTCTTTGAGCGCAAATCTTTTATGATATTTTTACTAGTAATGATCATCAATCTTCGATTGCCTTTTCTTTGAGCATCAACTTTTATTGCGACTGCCACCTTCTGTGTATCTTCTCACAGTCAACATCACCAATATGTCAAACTGCCACATCGACTTTTAAGTTGCTAAGTTAACTCCTAATCTATTAAATTAGCTTCTGAGCTGCTATAATATCTCATAATCTACCACATCAGTCTCCATGATGCCATGTCAGTTTTTCAGTTTATTGGTGATCTAGTTTTCAAACACAAGTTGGAATGTATAATGTCACATTGAGTTTGAAGATGAGTGTTAGTATAATTTTAGATGATTACATAATTCTAGGAATTACTTGATTTTAGATAATTACATGATTTTAAAAATCTCATAATATTATTAAATCACATGACAATCTATAATATTTTTTTGTTGACATGATCCAATTATATTTTTCTTTGTTAGTGTTATTCCGTATTGATCTATATTATTTTTTTATATAGAATCTATATACTAGTATATGTAATTCTTGAGATATACTGAATGCAATTGAAATAGAGATAATAAAATTATTTTCTCTCTTTCACTCTTGATTTTATGTTTTTCTATAAATATTTTAACAATATTTACCTTCCAAAGATTGCAGCAGCAAGACATCTGAACATTGTTAATCCCAGAAAACCATGTTTTACATGCTGTAACACAAGGCTGGTTTGTGAGCTATGGTGCTCATGTATTGCCCCTATGTAAATTTGAAACTCTTCTATATATATATATATATATATATATATATATATATATATATATATATGAACCAATTCAACCATTTGATGGTGATTATAAACATTTTAAACTAACTTTTTTCATAGCAATTAAAAATGGTGGACAAATTGTTCATATATAATGTAGTTTGGGATCACAAAGTATGTGATTGTTGAGTATGTCTTGAGTTTCAAGATCCAGAAAAAAAAGGTTCCCTTGGTTGGCATACTTGTTTTTATTTGGGCCACACAATTAGTTAGCCGGGGGGCATATGGATGGAGCTCTTACAATCCAGACTAACCCAATTATATTACAGGGCATCAATTCTAAGTTCAAATTGATTTATTTTATTATTATATATATATATATATATATATATATATATATATATATATATATATATATATATATATATATATATATTTATATTTATTCTAAAATAAGAGATTAATATAGTAGTATGGATTTTTAAAATAAGTGTAATTAATGTTAGATCCTCTGCAATGCATCGTAGGGATAGTGCATTGCATGTACTATCCATCGTGCAATAGATGGCCACGATACGGGCCTTGTGAGCTATTTATTATGTGATGAATGATGCATGCTATGCACTGCACTATAAGATGAATTGAGTACCATAAATAATCCATTATTATTATTATTATTTTTAAAAAAATGGCAATTGGGCATCAGTAGATGCTTTTCTTTTCAGAGCTTGGTGGTCTGGCGAATAAGAAATTAAAGGACGCTTCTGAGGATGAATATATTTGATCCAGCACCACCCAAAAAGCTACACCAAGGTTCAAACTCATATAATAATGCTGGCCGCCTGACAGAAAAAAAGTTAGTGAGATAAGATGCACTTCTTATCTTCAAGGAATGAATTCCACAATGGTTGGCCTATAAAAAGGAGGAGCCAAGGAGCTCAGAAACCAAACCAGCCTCAACTACTCTACTAGAACTCCAAGTAGAAGAAGGTTGCAAGGTCTCTAAAGATGAGCTGCCACCAGAGCAAGTTTTCCTCCGAGGATGACTACTGCACCTATGTCTCGAAAATGGAGAAGAAGACAAGCATGACCGAAGGACCTCACTTCCCCCATGTCCACACTGTGATCAAGCACAAGGAGTTCCATGAAGAAGATGGGAAGTCGCACCTTGGAATCTTGGGCCGCCCAAGGCAAAAGGAGTACTTTGAAGAGGAGAGCTATGAAGTCACTGAGACAGCCTACGTAGACGACAATGGCTTGCAAGGAGAGTGCATGAGGCGCCAGGAGTATGCAACGAAAATGGCAGCTTGAGAGCATTATCTATAGTTCTATGGTGATGGATGCCATGGCTTGGCATCTTTATAGAATAAATCTCTCGCTTGTCTACTGTATCCTATCCATATGAATATATAATAATACTGTACTTCTCTAGTACTCAATAAAGGTATATATACGTATATATATTTATAGTTCTATACTTTAGCCTACTACATACTTTCACCTTTGACATCTTTAGTTACGTGTTTTCAGGTAGATTTTTAAGAATCCTACGACAACTCTTTGCCGCTTCTTTTTCGATAATATAATTTGGAAGAGGTAGGATAGTCTACACTTTGAAGCCTAAATATATTGCTGCAAAATAAACAGATGGCATTCTAAAATGTTGATTCAAGCCATGCATTGATGCATAATGATATATAACATGTAAGTCGACATCCACAAGAATTAATCAAGTATATTTTTTGTAAGTTGTCTATCCATGCACCAAGAGGATACATATATATATATATGTTAAGATGAATGATAGGGTGTGAAAATTTTGAATCCGGCCAGTTCATTGATCATGATGATCACTTCTTAGAGAACATATATGAAGTAAAGCTCGATATGTACGTTTGAGCGCTCGTAAATCTTGAGTCATATGAAAACATTATATTTATTGACCCAAAACAGACTTCGATACTTAAGACTCGACACACAGATTAATGAAGTTCAAAACATTTAACTTCCATTATTTCTAGGTATTATTTTTGATGTTTTAGATCATTACTGGTGACACAGATATTGTCATTTTGGAACTTCGATGCTTGCTTTGCACCAGCCGGTGCACTTGGTGCAACTCGAGCATGCTAGACTAGTCTGCCTCATCTTTAAATTTTTAAAGCTTCATAAAAATTGCAGTTGTTTAACGACAAATTAAAGGAAGTGGTTTAAGGTGACAGTAACTTCACAGCAGGTTTCCTGGCTATTGCAATATATGTTAAATAGTAGAGAGGATTATACTTTTCTGGAGTTCAAAATGGTTGAAAGCCTTATCAATGCTTCTTTTAAAAGCATGCAGGATATTTGGATGTTTTACAGAAGGAAGGTGTGACCAGAAATAAGAGCCATCCCTGCCCACCAAAAGCACACTGGTGTGACGGATGGTGAGCTTGGAGATTTTGTATTAAAGCATCATGACAGGAAGATAGATCATGGTGTGTTCTAGAGTGATCATATAGATTTCAAACATCTATCTCAAACCATGGCAAACAGGCCTTGCAAATGATGAAGTTTTAGTGCTTTTAAAATCTTAGTTGCACCCTGTGATATAGCCTTGAGCATTCCTGAAGGAAGGACTCTGATCATGTAGAGCAAATATAATTAACAGGCCGCTGCCAAAGGATAAATGATCACAACTCTCTAAAACTAAACTTTCACTCTTGAACCGTAGCTTTTTTTTTTTGGAAGAGAGAGAGAGAGAGAGAGAGAGAGAGAGAGAGAGAGAGAGAGAGAGAGAGAGAGAGAGAGAGAGAGAGACTAAGATGAGAGAAAATTAAGCCAAAACCGGGTAAGGCTGCTGTCTTTAGAAGCGCAAAAGCTCGAGAAGGAAAAAGAACTAGACCAAACAACATGGATGATGGAACCCTTTTGTGTTTGAAAATTGTTTATAAAATTTTTAGAGCTTTTGAAAGGAAAGTTTATGGCTTTCATGGAAGAGTGAAATAAAAGCAAGGAGTAGCAAAAGTTTTGTGCAAATGCAACCTTTGACATCAATCTGCATGAGATATTTCATTAATTTATTGAGAAACAAAAACACAAAAGCAAAAACATTACCAATTGGGACCTATAACTCTATTTAGAGAGAGAGGAAAAAAACTGAGACAGCAAGGACAGATGCAAAATGTTGCAATTCCTGTGTTGTTTTAGATTTTCTAAAGCTGGAACTTTCTCAGTTTTTATTATAACTTCAAGATCCTTTCAGAGAACTCGTGAATTCTAACATATAATTTAAGCAAGCTTCAAAACAAGGCTGCAATAATTAACAAGATTTTTGAGGGCCTGGGGGATGCATACATAATTGGAGGATCCAAAATATTGCAATATACTGATGATACATTGATCTTTGCTAAAGCTAAAGAAAAAATATATTTGCTTTGCTAACTATTCTTTACTCTTTTGAGCTTATTACTGTTCTTGCCATAAATTATCAAAAAGTTCTGTGGCTTCCATTGCCTCTAATGACAACTCTAATATTGACCTTGCTTCTGGGCTTAATTGCAGCCAATCTCCTTTACTATTTAATTATTTGGGGTTATCTTAAAGGAGGGCACCTCAACAAGTCTGATTGGCTATCACTCATTCAAAGGTTTGACACTAAACTCAATTCATAGAAAAGTAAATTTCTCTCAATTAGCGGGAGACTTGATAGAATTTGGATAGAGGGTATTTAATCATATATAAGAAATATTTAAGAGAGGAGAGAAATAATATCATAACAATATTTTATTTTATACCTAACTCTTACTATAAACTAAGAAATCCATTTCAATTTATAATACTCAAATTAATTCTAGAGTCTTTAATAACAAGATTTTTCATATTCCAAAATATAGAAATTCTAAAGGTTATACAAAAATCAATAGATTTATTGACTCATAGAATTTCAAACTATATAACTTCATAGTGCCCTGGATGAAGGTTGCATCATTTTAACAGAGATATGAGATTTGTCTCGCAGTTTGGAAGAAGGTTGCATCAAGCCATGAAGAGTAAGTTAGAGTTCAATATAGCCTTTCACCTTTAGATAGATGGTCAGAGAGAATAATTCAGACTTTGGATGATATGTTAAGGGTATGTGTATTAAATCTGAAGGGACCTTGGGATGAACATTTATTATTAATGAAGTTTGCAAACAATAATAGCTATCAGGCTAGCATTAATATGGCTCCTTTTAAAGCTTGTATGAAAGAAGATGTAGGACCCTTATATGCTGGTTGATGTTGATGAGAAAAGACTTATGGAATCGTATATTATTCAATAAATAGTATATAGATTCAGCTTATTAGAAAGTGGCTCTTTTCATCTCAAAGTCGACTAAAAAGTTATACTGATAATAGGAGAAAAGAATTGGAATTCCAAGCAGAACATCAGCTCATCAAAATATAGCTCCTCTCAACTAAAAGTCGACTAAAAAATTATGTTGATAATAGAAGAAGAGAATTGGAATTCTAAGTAGGAAATTATTAAATTGTCAATAAGTTTTCTTTATCTCTAAAATATTTTTAATGCATTTCATATATCTCTAAAATTTTGAATTTATATAATAATTATTAAAATATTTAGAAAACAGAAAGTTTGGAAAAAAAATATAGCTTATGAATGCTTGCATAAAAAGAAATTCATAATTATAGATCAGGCAAAAGGTATTACTTTGGAATAAAATGAAATGGTTTCCATGTTTTAATATTGCATCGAATTTAGAAAGGAGATTACAATTGTTATTTTTGCATGAATTTTAGAAGGAAAATTGTTTTTCGATTTTTGTTATAAATGAGATATAAAACTTGGACTGATAGTACTACGGGAATATGTATGTTCATGTGAGATACTGGATATTAAGAATTTATGAAAAAAATTCTCAAGTTGACTATAATTTGGGTTTAGCTAATAAGATTGATCGTTGACTACATATCAAAAACTAGTTTCTTCAGAACCTAGTTAGTCGAGATTAATCATTAGCAGAGCTAGCTCTTTCGAGTTTAGTCAGTCAAGATTGATCACTGGTACATGCTGATATATCATATGTATATTCCTAAAACTAATTTCTTTGTCTTGTCAATGTATTGTATATTCTTAAAACTAGTTTCTTTACCTTATCATGTGGCTAATCGTGGTTGTACAAATCAGAATTAGTTCCTTTCAAGCTTAGCCTATTAGGGTTGATCGTTGGTATACGTTGATGTATTGCATATTTTACTATTATGCATGACATATTTTGAAAAAAATTATGTTATTACATATCATTATTATATTGCTATATTTGAAAAATTAATTATGCTCTATCTCTCGGATATATTGGTACTAAGTTCATAAAGCTCACTTCTCTTTTCCATTTTTTTTTCAAATCTAGAAGATCATATAAAAATTAGGATCAATCGATAAGGAGTATAGAATTTAGGTGTTATCCACTTAGTTTATTTTTGAATAAAAAATAGTTTAGACCTTTATTCTATTCCTTATTAGTCTGAATAAATTATTTTATTATTAAATAAAATATTAATGAATTTATTTGTATTATTATCTAAATTGGATTAATATAATTATATATTGATAAAAGATAGATCTTGTATATCATGTGAAATTAAATTCTAAGAATGTATGGCTACCTAACATATGCTTGGCTCAATCATAAGTAGGGGCATCATAAGGAGAACTCAAACTTATGATTTCTATATATATGCTCCCATAATTTGTTCCTTTTAGCAATCTTGCCACTTTCGCGAGCTTATCATTTTCCTATAAAATATATATTTTATTTAGATAAAAAAATTTTAATATATCTTATTACCCCATGACAGCTTTTCTAAAGTTCTTGATATATTATAAATTCATTTGTCACGGGTTCGAGAAATGATTCCTCGGATGATTCGATTAAATTCCAAAATTTCTGGACGTACGTGACTAGGGGCGGAGCGGCTCTAACTCCGGCGCCGTAGTGGGGTTAGGTTGATGTACCCACCGATTAGTGGGAAGAGTACGCGATAATATACGGCCCAAATTGAATAATCGTTTAATGGGCTAGGGGCCTGAATGGGGAGCTACACCAGGATTTTACCCCCTCCCTCTACCTATTTTGTTCAATCAAAAAAAAAAAAAAAAAAAATCTTTATATATCATAAATTTCACCTTTATATAAGTGAGAAATGTATAGGAAAGCTAGAAAGGGACGTGCGTCAATGACGAGTGGTTGACCCAAAAGAAATTTCTCATGCTTATTGGCTCGCCGCAAGCCCTAGCTCCGAAATCTTACCCTCAACACCTCCCAAGCGCTTTTCTTGAAACCCCCGAATCAAAAAACGACGGCAGCTCGGACTCCCACCAACAATGGCGAGACGAGGCCTCCCTCTTCTCCGGCACCTCATCCGCGACTCCGCCGCCGCGTCCTCCTCCCCTCCGTCCCTGAAAGCCGTCACCTCCGCCGAGAGCCGGCGGTCGGTGACCTACATGCCCCGCCCCGGTGACGGCACCCCGCGGGCGGTGACCCTGATCCCCGGCGACGGGATCGGCCCTCTCGTCACCGGCGCCGTCCGACGGGTCATGGAGGCGATGCACGCCCCGGTCTACTTCGAGACCTACGAGGTCCACGGCGACATGGTCACCGTCCCGCCGGAGGTCATCGAGTCCATCCGGAAGAACAAGGTCTGCCTCAAGGGTGGCCTCGCCACCCCCGTCGGTGGTGGTGTCAGCTCCCTCAACGTCCAGCTTCGGAAGGAGCTCGATCTCTACGCGTCCCTCGTCCATTGCTTCAACCTCCCCGGCCTGCCCACAAGGCACCAGAACGTCGACATCGTGGTCATCAGGGAGAATACGGAGGGTGAGTACTCGGGGTTGGAGCATGAGGTGGTTCCCGGTGTTGTCGAAAGCCTCAAGGTATAATCTTTACTCCTTCCCGCCTGCCGCCACTTGGATCTCCGTATTGACGAATATATGTGTTGGCTATGTTATTTCTTTTGCACTTGATTACGGCTTGGGTCGATGTACTTTATAGGTTTTGGATTGTTTTTAGCTATGGTTATGTGTAACTGATTAGGGTTACAGAGTGCTAGGCATATAGGAAGCAATGTAGGGGAAGTAAAGGGTTTGATCTCTCGCAAGAGGATTGGTAATTTTATGTTTATGTTAAGGCATTCTATAAAGGAGATGATAAGGAAAGTAGAAAAAGGATGTCAGAAAGATGTCCAATTTGAAGCACGTGGTTAGGACAAAAATATTTGATCATCAAATTCAGCTTCAAATTTTGTATATGGGAGGCTAATGATTTTTCCTGATCCGTTATGTCAATATTTGTTTTTCGTGCCATGCTGCAGCAAGAAGCACTTGATCGAGAAAGACCAACTTTTGGCAACAGGACCTTGGTCTGCTGGTCGGATCGTGCGCACGCACACACAAAGAGAGAGAAGGAAAATTACAAGTTAGGATCAAAGGAAAGGACATTGTGACAGTGGAGAGTGAGAGGTATCAATGATATTTTCATAAGAATACTTCAAAAAAGATAGCAAGGATGTAACCGTGGGTATTGAGAGAAGTCATAGCAGAGGAGGAATGCTTTTGTCCTTGCTCATGTAGCATAAACTTATATGGAGATAGGTTATGAAGGTGGGAAATAATAATTGGAGGTGCACAAAAGTTGAGTGTGAGTGAGAGAAAAGATATGGTTGTATTTAGTGTTCTTTTGTTGTTAGCATGGAGGAGTCCCTACTTGGAGGGATGGAGATTGATTATGAATATATAAGTGATATTGGGCATACTGGATGCATTCTAAGATGATGATTACTTTGTAAATCATGATGTATTAAAATGTGGCTGGCAAGCATGTAGCTTTTAGGGGTTTAATGGTGGATAGCAGATAGTGGGCACTATTGTAGGCACCATGAACCAAAACAGGCTGCTAAAACATGCCAATATTTTTCTTGGTAAGTACGAAAAAAAATCAATATCTTGTCATAACAGCAACAGTTTCCCATAACATTTCTTGCTATTTTAGCAATATCATCAGGGGAAGAGTTAAATTCTTTTATTTGTGTGCCATAACAGCAAAGAATAGGGGAATGTGATTGATGTAACAGCCAGAGGCCCAGAAATCTACTATTTTGCTGCTTAGATTGGAAATAAACAAAAGATAGGGAAGAAGAAAACAAATAAGGGAAAGTAGGATGGAGTAAACAGAAAAAATAGAGGTGCAACATGCCTCTACTTCTGCCTTGCTGCCACCACCTTTCTTTATGTCCTCCTTATCTGTGTCTATCGTGGAGTTGTTGCCACATTTGTGATTCCTTCATCACATTATCCTCCATTCTCAGCAATTGCTTTCCCTGATTGCTTCACCTTCACCTTGACTGCAAAGGCTATTTCCACCATAGATCTGCCTCCGAAGGTGTCTAGATTCACTCTGTGTTGAGATGTGGATTCTAATCCAATATGTACGTGGTAAGGGCTCTCTACAGCTTGTATTCTTCTTTTCTAGACATTGGTTGAGCTCAACAGCCCTTCTATTTGAGCTCTGAGATATTGTGTTAATCTTGTGAAAAATGACAATTAATTTGTTTGCGAAGTCTGAGGTGAGACAAATGTATTTTGAAGTGTGATTACATTTGGGTATTCTAGGAAGGCTTGGTTGAATGGGCAATCTTCGTTTAACAGAATGCTTTTCACAAGGAATATTATGACCTAGAATTTGATGGTGTTGGGGTTCACGAGTTATCGGCTGTTGCCACTAGGAACGAAGCTATTTGGTAAGATACTAGAGAGGATCATATTGTTGTGAGTTTTGATGGTTTAAGGGTATGGCTGGAATGGGAGATGGGACCAAGCAAGGATTGTCTGATCAGTGCTTGAGACACATGTCATTTCTTTGAGCTGCATGATTTCATGTTATCCACAAAGTAACTGCTATACAGAGGTACAGAGATCTTCAAACAGATTTCGTTATAAATTACTGTAGACCCAATGAAGCCACAAGGTAGTGTGCTCTTGGCTTGACAGGCTTGTGCACACCTTGAAGACTTGGATCAAGGACAACAACTTCATGCTTACATCAATAAAAAAATGGATGGCTTTAGATGATGATGATAATACTTGGCTGTATTCATCAATGTGCGTGCCAGCAAACTGTAGCTTTTAAAAATGTGCAGTTGGAGAGTATTGTGAAGCCTGATAAAGTCACTGTGGTTAGTATGCACTTGATGAGTGCAAAGCCATGTATCAAAGAAAATGGGTCCATGCTTACATCAACAAGAACCGGATGAGTTTAGATGATGACAGTAATTTTGTGGCTGTGTTGATTGATATGTATGCCAATGCATTGTAGCTTTTCAACTTATGCAGTTGCAGAGTCGTGTAAAGTCCAATGAAGTCATAATGTTTAGTGTGTTCTTTTTGTCTTGGGGACAGCTTGCAAACTTGGGTCAAGGAAAACAGATCCATGCTTACATCAACAGGAACTTGATGACTTAAATGAAAATAATCTTTGGGTCTATGCTGATTAATTTGTATGCCATGTTGAAAGATGGAGACTGCTCAATCTTGTCCATGAATTGGGTTGAAAGAATGCTTTTAGCTCAAATTCCCTGATCATAGGATTGGCAATCAATGGGCAAGCTACAATGCTCTTGATGACTTTGAGCAGCTGTAGGTATTAGGGGAGGTATGAAATGACATAACCTCTTTGGAGATATTAATAGCTTGTCTTCAGGGTGGATTGGTGGAGGATTGTAGATACTTTGAGAGGTTGTATGGGATTCATGTCAAGATGAGAGAGGTTTTTTGGGATTCATGCCAAGAATAGATATTATGGTTGCATAGTTGATCTCTTAGGCCAAGATGGGTTATTGGAAGAGGCAGAAGTGATCATTGGAAGCATGTTGATGAAACCAGATATTGATGGTTTTGGGTGATTTGCTCAATTGCCTAGGATTCACAGAGACACCACTGTTTTAGTCTAATATCCATGCCTCTAAGGTTTGGTGGCATGATGTTTAGCAGATGAGTATTCTTTGTGACTATTGGATGGTTATTTGGAGTGTTTTGGTGCTAAAAAGCTGCATCTAAAGCCATCCAACTGTTGAAGTAGTTTTTGTAGGGGGTAATTCTGAAAAAAAAAACTTTCTGCTATACCAATTGAATGTTGGAGAATTTGGAAGGAAATTAATGCAGAGAAATATTCAAGTCATTTTACACTTAAAAAGCAACCTTCTGATTTGCACGAGGCAGAAATCTAATTGCAGGGGTAGCACTACAAAAAGGTATAATGTGAGGGTGTCAAAGTAGAAAACCCTAATAGATATTGATAGGTTACATCAAGCACCACATACTACCATCATGGCAAGAAGATATGTCGTATCCTAATGCTTAATCACATGTAATTTATGCCAAATATTTGTATACATAATTACAGCTTAATATACACGACTTAGATCAATATACACTTGTATGTTAAAAAAATCAAGAGACATAATATGTAAATGCCATGTATTTAATTATTACTGACTTTTGTTGCTAAATTGGATTAATTCATTGTTGGTCAATTTCAGTTTCAGTTGATAGAAGAAAATTTCTTATGACCTAGCAAACATGACAGCAACATGTGGGCCATTTTTCCGGATTGTTTGACATGCAGTAAAATTTTTTGCTTGGCCAGTTTTGTTGTGCCCTGGCATTTTGTTTCTTGTTTTTCCCCCTAACCAGAAACCTTGCTAGGTGATGACAAAGTTCTGTTCAGAGCGCATTGCAAAATATGCTTTCGAGTATGCATACCTGAACAATCGGAAGAAAGTCACAGCTGTGCATAAGGCCAATATTATGAAGCTTGCAGATGGTCTATTCTTAGAATCTTGCCGTGAAGTTGCAACAAAATACCCAGGGATAAAATACAATGAGATCATTGTGGACAACTGTTGTATGCAGCTGGTGTCAAAGCCTGAGCAGTTTGATGTCATGGTAGTTTTCTCTATCTTTCTTCAACATTTATGGTTCAGATGTTTATTTTTCTGGTCATCATATTGGTTGACCTGCATGTTCTATCCATTAATTGCTTTTGTTGATGGTCTCTTTTATCTTGATGTTGATAGATTTAAAGATATGCGGTATATAATGCTTGATTTGTACTGTATCATATAAATTATATCTCACAATCATTTGTTGTATGGTTATTTTCTGAATCTATGGAATCTTTATTGGGTTCTTCAATTAATCTGATATTACATTAGGTACTTGATGATAGAAAGTTTTGAAATGTATTTAAGCAATTTATTAAATTTATTTACCTGCATTTATAAATGAATCCGCCTTTCATGCTAGCATGTGATAACCAGTGTATCCATTGATGGTAGATTTCAGACCACCATTTCAGGAACTTTTAAAGAAGCACATGGACAATGTCAAAATGAATAACCACGACAACTGGAAAAAGTTTATACTCTTTTAAGCCTTTAACATAAAACTAGGAAAAGACTGTTGCTTGAATTCATTAGTTTTAGAGGCTCTATGCAGGTTAGAGGGCTACGTTTACGTTTTATGGCAGGATTGCTTGGCCTCGACAGAAAAGCCATTCTTTGGCTTATGTACAAAATGCCCTTCTGGGTTTGTAGACAGGCTTTATAAATCACTTTTGCAAAATGGGTTTATCAAAAGCAAGTGAACAAGTTCCTTCCTGCATCATTATTCTAAAGGTGTTATACAAGTCCATTTTCTTAAAACATGGCACCAAACAATCCATTGGGGATTGGAATAAAACTAGGCATTGACAAGAGTTACACTTTTTTTGAATTGAATGATGGGAGTTAGACATTGATGATGCAAGCTGTTGGATGTGATCTACCATCTCTAAATTGCTTACATATCAAAACTTATGTGATTTGGGGACTCTAGGCTTTGCATCAAGTGGTCAAAAATTTGCAATTTAAAGAGCACAAATAATACATATTTTTTGACCACTTGATGCATAGACTACGGGTCTTTTAATCACACAGTTTTTGGGATGCATGTATTTTAGAGATACTAGATCATATTCAATGGCTCAGATCATCAATGCAGGATCCTTATTGTCCTTTTTTTTTTTTAGAAAAAAAGTGTAACTCAATAAGAGTTATACCTTGTGTAACTTGTCATTTTGTAATATAATTGAAAGTTAAATGGTACTCAACAAATCCTTTGGGGTTAGAATAACATTAAATGGTGCTAAACTACTTTGGGATTATAACTGCTTGCTAGTGGTCCGTCTTATGTCCACTTGATGCAAAGGTAAGAAACCTCCAATACATGGCTAAGTGTCAATAAAAAGAATAACGTGAGCAAGCGCAAGTGTTCTAAATGGTTTGAAATCAGTAGAGATGGTTCATTTAATTGGACGCAAAGAAAACTCCAAAAGCTCCATAATTGGTTCTAGACATTTTAAATGCAGTAGTTATTACCAAAAAATGCAGTGGATCATTATTAGCCCATTACTTATTTTACATTGTATGATTTGCCCCCAAATCCTACTGGCAGGATTCTCTCTCTCTCTCTGCTTGGTGCATGCGTGCGTGCACATATGTTGCACATTTATTTCCATCAACATTTCATTTCTTTGCTTGTCTCATGCATATTTATTTTTATTTGCAGGTTACTCCAAATCTGTATGGCAATCTGGTGGCAAACACAGCTGCTGGTATAGCTGGAGGCACAGGTGTAATGCCAGGAGGTAACTAATTCTTGGTAGACACTTAAATATGCAGTTTCATTTTGGTCACTTGGATTTGTCTTTATTTTGTAGTATGCTTTATTGCTGCTTCCAGCACCGGTGAATGGCCTGCATTGTTGCCATTTGCATAAACAACTACTTTTTTTTTGTTCGCTCGTGCATAAACATAGGTCTTTGGGCTATGCATGAACCAAAGAAAACGTGAAGCCTTACTGACTGCAATTTTTACTGTCACGCTGGCTGTGTACAAAAAAATTATGCAATCAAATAATCAGAAGCCCCCTTCATGTGCCATAGCTGAAGTTCAGAATGGGGGCATTAAAACAATCACATAATAGACATTGTCGATTACTAGAGTCTTGCGCATGTAATGAACATTTTTTTTTTTTTGGTTGGGGAGAGGGAGTCGGTGCTTGTAGGAAAACCTTTTTCTTTCGTTCTTTTTTTTTTTTTTTTGTGTTTTTGTTTTGAGAGAGAGAGAGAGAGGGGGGGGGGGGGGGTGGGCGGAATCTGAGGTATGAGTATTTAATTTTTATGTTCTATTTTGTTGTCTTGAGTTGTGTCACAGTGCATTGTATTCTGGAATCTGCTCCATACATTTGAGTGGTTGTCAGGTTGGACATTGAAATGCTTTGAAGCAGCTGCTGACAGTATTTTTTTTAAGCGACATCATATTTAATACAGTCAGCAACTTGACATTTTTTTTATTTCCCTTCATCTTTTGTCAGGCAATGTCGGTCAAGATCATGCAGTTTTTGAACAAGGTGCTTCTGCTGGCAATGTCGGAAACCAGAAGATAGTAGAACAAAAGAAGGCAAATCCAGTAGCCCTTCTTCTTTCTTCAGCAATGATGTTGAGGCATCTCCAGTTTCCTTCATTCGCTGACCGGTTAGAGACTGCTGTTGAGCGAGTAATTTTGGAAGGCAAATATAGGACCAAAGATTTAGGAGGGGATAGCACCACCCAAGAAGTTGTTGATGCAGTCAGAGCAGCACTGGACTGATGATCCTGATCTTTTTTCAGAGTATTGGTGCAGGCAACAGATCAATTGCTTCTCCTAAAATATTAATTTTGTTTTGTTACTTTAGTTACATTGTTGTTTACAACTATCACTGTGGCAGCTTGATTTGAGATTCATGATTCTTTTTCTTTAAATAATTCAATTCTTGTCCAATGAAGATGTATTTGGATTCAAGCTGTTCATGTAAAGTCATAAATTGGAAAATAAACAAGCAGAGGCATTCTAGAAACGTGTCATCTCTTTGGCAGTTTGGGGGTCTGCCAATTGGATAATGGATGCTATTTTGGCAGTTTGCACAAGCTAAGAGTAACCAGAAGCTGGCATTTTCACTTTATTATAATGCAATTGATTGGTTTCACCCTTAGTTGACAGTGCCATTCTCATGGCATGATGCCTGGTACAGTAGTTTATCTGTTTTTTTATTTTTTATTTTTTTGATAGAGCTTTTTTTTTTTTTTTTGGTAGAACAGGTACAGAAGTTTATCTCTGAAAAGAGATTAAACAAGAGCCACACATGTTTTGAGAGAGAGAGCATGGTCTGTTATGAGTACCTGAAGATGACGCACCAGTGGATAATCTAGGAAAGATCTTGGATCGGTTGGTGGGTGCTCTACTGACCATTAGAGCAAGCAATATGAATTGATGATTCCTGAATAAATCCCTTGGTACTACAAATCCATACCGTTCGGTTCTCAATCATGTCCTATTCACCTCCTCCCACTACAAATCTACTTCAGTATGTTGTGTTTCAAAGATCATGGTAAAAACTGAATCAACTGTCTACAACTGACAATCTATACACATTAGCTGAATTTTCTCTCTGAATTATCACAACTTAACCCCACGAGTAAGTTCTACATGTCTGTTAATTGGATAAAATTTATAACGCTGTACTCTTCTATGAAATTGGACAGCCAATAATTTTTTCTCTGAACTGTTATTGCACAAGGTATAACAAGCAATGCTAGAACCATGCAAGGAAATCCCAATTTTAACTCCGCTAACTCCATACATTTGCTTGAGAAAAAGTAAGAAAAGCAAGAACAGGCATACTTATAGGGCTTAAAAATTATGATTATTTATGAAAGTCACCCACAAGACTATTAGAGTTGCCCAACAAACAGCATTGAATGGATTGTCACATTAATACCTCTACCATGGACTTTGGCTATTTAGATGTCAAAAGCTCAACTTTCTTATCTCTCCAAGTTTTGGATTTCAATGGTCAGCAGACAGCAGGTGGCGAAAAAAATACCTATCATTTAGAACCGAAGCCAAACCACTTTGCCAAAAAGAATTTGTTCTTCCCACGAGAAGCTATTTCCTGTGCCTTCACTGGAGCAAGGGCAGGTGCTGGTGCTGGTGCTGGAGCTCTTGGCTCTTGCTTTCCTGTACTTGTAATTCAGTCATAGTCAAATCATCTGAAAATCAATGATGCTGATGATTTTGAAATATGGATCACTGATTAACATCAGGATTTGGCATAGACCATAGTATCCCACCATATTTGTCCAGGAAGAAAAAAAGTATATAGGCATATGATGCAAATGGTGGAATGATGTTGCATGCAAAGCATGCTGAAAAGCCGATAGAGAAGTGGAAGGAAAATGAATAAGTCAAAAAAAGTAGGTGAGAATACGTGAAATATATTAGTAAAACGAACTGATTGATTTGAAATTACCCAAAATTCATACAAAGTTCGTTGCTCTCGGTGGACACTTTATAAGTAGTCAAACACCCAAACTTATAACATGATGTGAGAAGTTGATAGAGAAGTAGAATGAAAAAGAATAAGCCAGGAAAAAAAAAAAGTAGGGGAGAAATGCATGAAATCCACTAGAAAAAGAAACTGATTAATTCAAAAATATCCAAAATTCAAACAAAGTTCATTGCTCTTGGTGGACCCTTTTATAAACAGTCAAACCTAAAATATGTTTTCTGATGACTTTCCCTTTGATGAACCCTAGGACTCCAAATAACAGTTTATTGACTTGGGATAGCTCCTATCAATGTAAACATGGAGTTATAAGGAACAGAAGATTGGAATTTTAAGGAGCTAGGCTGTGACAAATTGATTACATGGAGTATAGAACGAGGAGTCATCATGAGCAGCAAAACATGGATACTTAGAATTATGGGATTTCCACCAGTGTAGCATGATAGCAGTGCAATCAAGAAATCAAGGAAGCTTGAAAAGTTAAGGGCTCCCGTTGAGTTTATAATATGGACAGAACGGTATTAAGCCTTACACAACTAGGTCAAAGTGTTATGACTAAGATAAGACTCTCGGGATGGATCATCAGTTTCCTAAGAGGGAAGGAGTGAAATGTTTGAAAGGCATCAGCATTCACTTGGCAGTTTGTCACTCGGTGCAAAAAAGGAGATTAGGTAAGGTAACATGGCTATACCGTGTATGTTTGTTCACTATTTTGAAGGCAAAGTTTTGAAATCACAGAGAAGCTTTAAGCTGCTTCTTGTTTACCAGAATTGGGCTGCATTTTTACAAGTTTCCATGTGTGACTCTCAATGATATAACAAAGCAAGATTAAGTTCTATTAATCACATTTGTACACCTTAGTGGTAATATATATGGACAAATCTAACTGATCCAATGTTGAAATATGTAGTCAATCCCGGTAATCTCTGCACCTTACAAGACAAAATGTTTAATCATTATTCTTCTGTAGGGGATCAGTAGTCTTACCCATTCTTGGTATATCAACTTCTTGAGGAGAAATGGATGCTGCCTTCGCTGCTGAGGTCGTTTGTTCATGAGATTCTCCATTTCCATGATTATCTAAATTCACAATGACATAAAATATGTCTGCATAAATGTAACGAATTGGAAATGGAAGAGAATGTGATCTGGCACTTGTAAGATTTAAAAGCTTAGCTTTTCAAAAGTATGGCATGATAAACTTGGTAGAAGAATTTGTCAGCTCAAAGCGGTTTCACCAAAAATCAGAGTCAGGGTTGTATAGTGAAGTATTAAAACATGAAATGGGAATGGAATTTTGCAAATTAAATAATGGATATATGCTTTGATCGCAGAACTTTTTTAAATTTTTTAAATGAATTCAGAGTTTTGGAAGTTAAACCTATCGAGTTTCTAAAATATTAAAAGAAATCCTAAAATATAATAGGACAAGAGAATCATAAAGTAAAACATTTCAGTAATCTAACAAATCATGTTAATTTTCATAACCTGATGGAACATAAGTTTTCAAAACAATATCTTTTATATTCCATGTTCTCATTTTAGTTTCATAAATTCCTTTCTCATTTGGAGTATATTTTAAAAATCACTATGTCACAATATAATATTGCGATCCATGTGACAACAAAAAGAAGTGTCAAAATTCCACTTTTCCTCCACATAACACGAATGTTAAGCCATCTACAATTAAATGACTTCAGAATAATTTATCAAGCAGGCAGGTCCATTCAAAATCAGATTTAATAGGTAAGATGAACTGGTTTATATAATTAATCAAATGAAATCATGTTGTAAGATACATAAATACATCTCCCACTCTTGTCACTACCAAATAGTCTACTAGAGACTTTGGTCCATCCATTCAATGTTGAGGAAATATTGAAATGTAATATTTACAATATTAACATACTGGAGCAGCTGGGCTCTTGACCCTTTTTTGCAAATCCTCCACTAGTGCTGCTCCCTCCATTGAATCTTTAACCCCACTGCTGGTGGTGCACCGGCATGTTGTCAAAGACCGAAGCACCAGCATGTTAGCAAAGTTCAGGTCTTGCATGTACTTTTGGGTTTCATTTTGCACATGCCATCAGATGCCACTTTGGTTTCTAGGTTTCCGAGCAATGTCGTTGCTTTTGTTACCACAGCATGAATGTCTCATGTCTCTAAAATTTGTAATATCACACCCATAGGAATAAAAACGCATGTCGTTTTTGTATTTTAAAAAAACTGTTTCATGGGAGAAAGATATTTCTATGCCACGCTGACATTTTGGATAATTTTGTTTTTTGGTGAATGTAAGCTTGAGTTGTAATACTGTGTAAACAAGAAAAGGAAGCTTTTTCACTCATGAACTTCAAGAAAAAACTAAGATTAGAAGGTAAAATAATGGTGACGATGATAGAAGGCAGACAGTTATATAATAACTTGGTGATCACATATAAACAAAGGTTGCTTGATCCAATTACAAACAAAATCATATCAGTAAGTTATGTTTGATAATGCAGAAGGGCACAAGGATAAAGCTTACCCTCATTAGAAGGATTCCCATAGTTTTGCCTCAAAGCTTCAAGAAATGTACTTTCCCCATGATCTTGCATCACTAGTTGAGAAACAGAAGACAAGATGTTATGCACTGGTGGAACATGGATGGTTCTGTAATTACATGTTGTGATAGGGGTTAGAACAGAAGAGTACATTGCTCAAATAGTTCATGTCTCTGGGTTGGAGCAGAGCCAACCAGAAGCAATTGTACCGCCTCTGCATCCCTATTTGAAAAGAATTTAGCAGCACTGTTCAGATTTTGTGTATCCAAAAGAATACCTGCAAGCTGGAAACAGGAGTGTTTCAAAATGTAGGTGCACAGAGAAGTACTGATAATATAGAACAGTAACACAAATAACATTTAAAGGTTTCAATACCAAAAGTTTTTTCAGATTTGGTATCTCCAGCAGATCATAGGCTTCTTCACAGTAATTATCTGTGAGAACCGTGCATTGTGATCCCACCTGGATGAACAGCATGAAACATGCATAAGAACTCATCTCACCATCCCATGCTTGCTAAGCTTGAGCATTGAAGAATTACCTCACTACTAGTTTTCAGAACATCTTTCCCAATGACAAGTATGCTTAATTGTCTGGCCATCATTAGACCCTCCAGATCCGCCTGATTCAAATTAAGCAAAGAAGTCAATTAGTATTAGAACTTTGTCCTGAAGATATGACCATAAAAAGAGCTATGAGCAACCATGACTTGGGAGAAACAAAAGGAAGGAACGAAAAAGAAATTTGTTAGATCATATCTTCTTCACTGACTCAAAAAGAGCATAGTATTTCCATGGATAAGGAACTAAAATGCTGAAATGGTACCAAGAGAACATAAGACAAGCAAAAACCAAGGTTCTAAAACTTGGATATTCTGGCCAAATGAGATTTTGTTTTGGTATTCCTATAAGTTTTCAGCTTCAGTTTGACAATTTTGACTGAAAATTATGAAAGAAATAACAATATCAATCAAATCGAGGGAAGGATTCAGATATAATAAAGAATTAAGTAAATACACAAATTTACACATTATTTTAGTGGCATAATATTTTTCTTAAGAATGTAATGTTTAAAAACATATTTACAGTATGATATATATATATTTTACAGTTTGTTAATAATTTAACATAACAAAATCTAAATGCAAATGAAATTTGAGTTCTAAAATAGCCAAAATCACATTTAAAAAAAAATTGTTTTCAAATCTCTTTAGAATACGATGTCGCAATACTTCAAATTTTCTCAAAGCTCATGAAATCCAAGTTTAGCATAGAGAAATGCCTCCAACATTGATACAAATGAAGAATAATGGAAGAAAATCACATAAATAGAATATTTTTAGTATTTTTGATAGAAATCTAACATAAGATAATCATTTTTGAGATTTAGAACAGGTAAAAGAGCAGAATATTGCGACAAGAACAGGATCTTGGCATCCTCCTATCTCAAGATAATCTAGATATACATGAGAATTGAGATTTAAAATAGCCAAATTATGTCGAAAACTTTGTTTTCCTTTATATTTCTTTGGAATACTATGTTGCAATGCATGTAAATTATCAAGATTGAAAGAATGATAATTAGCAAATAAATACTGAAACCATTATGTGTGTAATGAATTTGGGTAACTTGAGATTTTTTATAATAATAATAATGAATACAAAACAATCAGCAAAAATTGACTAGGAAGTATCAAAATATTCATATAAAATTAGGGAACCCATCAAGTGCTTTATTGAGTCTAAAGTGCAACTAATATTTGCTTTTGTAATTCCTTCATGCATCACTTCAAAGAGTCAAAGTATTTCTATTTCATGAAGCAAGGTATTAAATAAATTAAATAATATCAAAAAAGTGATGAGCACAAGATAGATGATTTTTGCAGTCAAATGACAGAATATGTCCCATGATGGGGCAAATAGTCATATTGCAGCTACTCTTACAATTGTATGTGCATCTGCATCTATACTTGCTATATGAAAGTGTACTTCACAAAACCAAATGAAAGGCATCATACCCATTTGCATGTGTCTAATGCTACTAAGATTAATTTATAGGACCCACAGCATCCGTAAACACAACCTACTGAATTGCAATGATGAAAACAAAATTTAAGGAAGAAATCTGTACTGGGAGTTAAAAGTGCTGGCCATGCCGAGGTGTTCTTGGAAAGTACAGTGTCATTGCTGAACTGTCATGACTATGTGCCAGTGTATGCCCAACACTAGAATGACACAGCATGGCACATGCTATGCTAGTTCCAAGCCAGCATGCATTGTAACATGCAGTTAAAATAGATGAATAGAATTTCATACCTCATCGCAGAAGAGCAAGGCAGATGCATCAATCCCCAAGTGAAAAAAGAGCCAGGCAGCTTGCTTTTGCTTAAGCATCCACCCTCTCTTCATGCTCACCACTGGTACCACCACTCCACTGCCACCCTGCTTTTTCTCCCTGTTCTCAAGTAGCCATGCATAGCAAATGGCTGCCACCATTGAACTTGTGCCTGTTGACAAGGCAAGGACATATTTTACAAAAAAAAAAAATAAAATAAATAAAAATTAGTTATGAAATAGATCAAATCTTTTACATTTTTTCTCCTGAAAAAGGTTTCTATTTCCATTGTTTGTGGTAATGGCTCATTTGAAATTTATTCTTCCAGGCAGTAACTTCATGGTTCCTAAAGTCCAAAATCAACTGTTCCTTAAAAATGGGAAAAGGAGATTTTGTATAAAATTATCCAATTCATTCTTGATTTTGTAAAAGATGTATCTATGAAAATATTCTGGGGCTATACCGCCCCTACCTTCAAATGAATGTATCATCAAAAGCACACTGTAAATATATTACAACAGTTGAGGCCAATATATTGGCAATGAATTCAAACATGATACATGTGGATAGTCACAGCATTTCTAAGAGCAGAGGTATAAGGGTCAGTGAAGTTCTATAGATCTTTTCTCTTGAAAAAAAAGCTTTTTTACAAAAAAAAGCTTTTTTACAAAAAAAAGCAAACGAAATTTTCTTTTTTAATAAATATTGGAGAAATGTTCTTTTGTAGCTGTTTTAATTCATCTTTCTCTATCTTTCTTTCTTCTCTTTATTATTATTATTATTTTTTTAATTTGCCATCTATGTTTCCATTTACTTGATGAAAAGGATCACATTGCCCCCCTTTTTTTTTCAGAAAAAGATAAATTTTCTACAAAATTTGGGTAAAAAAAAATAACGAAGTGTAAACATCCCATCACTTCCCGGCGAGACGACCCACACCGGGCAGTGATGGAAGCAGCAGAAGGTGAAGCGGGTCTCGCAACTGTTTGAGGATCCGGAGAGTATGATCTGGGCCTTGGCGGACAGCTCCCCGCGAGAGATCTTCGGGATCATGGCTCTCTGCCTCCTAAGGAACGCATTCAGCTCCCTCGCGTCCTCCTCCGCCACCGCTCGCCGCTCTCCGGCCTCCGACAAGCAGGAGACCGACCACCCATGGCCAAAACGACCCACTCGGGAGAGCTTATCCTGCGAACACGTGGACGACGACACCGATCGCCGATGGGCCGACTCCACCAAATTCCGGGGCGGCGACAGCGGGAGACCTTGCTCGTCGGGCTCCGCCGCAGCCGGTGGAGGGTTCCGGACGCTCCGGCAGGGGCTGGCGGCAGGGTGGGGCTCCGGGGGCTTCCCATGGAAGGAGAAGCGGGACTTGCGGTGGACGGGCACGGGGTGCGGGCGGTCGCGAGGGTCGTCGGATCGGGGTTCGGGGTGGTGGCAGTCGGCGGCGGTGGCGGATGTGGGGGCTTTGAGGAAGTTGGAGAACCAGTGATGGGCGGCGGAGGCGGGCGATTGGAGCTCGGAGGAGTCGGAGTCGGCAAAGCTCTTGGAGTTGTTTCGGTTGTGGCGGGCGGAAGTTCGCTGCAGTATCTCGTCGCCGATGCCCTCCGTCAATCTCTGCCTGCGACCATGTCAAGAAGCATGATGGATACATTGCTACATTGCTTTTTTGCATTCCAAACTACAAATATTAAATGAAAATAAATTCCTTAATCTTTTATATATATATATTGATAACTGAAATTATTTATTTATTTATTTTTATTTTTAATGAAACGGTGTATTCATTATACAGAATAGGAATGAATACAACATAAAAAATAAATCTAACAAAATAAGGTCCCTAAGCTATTCAGGGATATCATGCTAATCCAATCAAAATACAAAACCCGAGTACAGGGACATCATGCCAATACAAATCATGTTTGAATGATCTGATTATACTTCTATCAAATTTGTATCTTCATAAAATGTTATACAACACAAATATTATTGAATTATATATTAACAAGCCATGCAATCATGAAATATAATTAATATTTAATATGATTCAAAATTTATTTCAAAATTTTGATATTTATTTTTTAAAAAAAATTAAATAAGAAAATTTTGCATAAATTTTAAAAGAAATCATGCCCCTTTATTTTTATAGATATAATAATAAATTAACAAAAAAATTAAAAAAATTAATATTTATGAATGTAGATAGTACTATTTTAGTTATATATATAATAGATAATAGATAAATTATGTATCAGAAAAATTTATAATATTTATAAATTAAAAAATTAAATAATATATTTTTTATTTTTAATATAAGATTCTAGGTTATTGCAAAAATTATCGAAGTGGATGTAATTCATGTCTTATCTAGCAAGGTTCTCGATACCATTCCAAATCTAGTTCGGGATGTACTGTACCGTACTGGTCAAAAATCAGTACGATTCAATCATGAAAAATAATCTGGAATTTTGGATCATACAAAAAATTATGTACCAGATCGGTACAGTATGGTATGGTACTATATCGGTGCATTTTGCTCGATTCAGTCTGGTTCGGATCCAGTTCGGATTCGATTCAAGTTAAATAATATAACCATGAAAAAAAATTATAATTTCATGAGCCCGATACAAGATCTGGTATGGTATGATAAGATATGATATTGTACTGTATCGATTGATGATCGGTATGGATCGGTACCGGTCCAGTATTTCTTGTTATCCAGGATAAAGAATACCACCGCATTAATTTTTTGGGGGCTAAATACCAAAGGATGAATTCCATATTGTCCATAAGCAAGGTAATAGTTCTTTCGGTAGTACTTGATTAAGGAATAACTATGTCATGGCCAATGAAAGATGTTTCATCTTCGCCCATCCCAGATAAATATCAGATGGACGTGTTCATTATGTTCTTTTGATAAACTTGCACCGATCCTTTTGCATGCCCTTTTCAGCATATAATTAAACTTCCGATGCAATCCAAACAACGTTAACTCAACATTTGTTTTTCGAGAGGGAGGGAGATTAGTATTGCACGCTCAAATTCTGAAGCAATCAGGAACAAGTACTCTTGCAAGTATTCAGCTGGAAATGATATAATAATAAGGTCAAATAATTTTAATATTCCATCTATTTTCAAATTTGGCAAAAGTATATGGTCATGCTAAAGAAATATTTGGTTCATGATCAAAATTAAAATCAAAATAGATCCGGATAAAAATTAAAATAATCATATCCTTCGGAATAATTGGTTCATTAGGGATGACAATGGATCGGGTTCGGATTGGATCATCCAAAACTCATACCCACCTCGCTAAAATATTCTCCGTTCCATACTCGTCTCGAATCGGATCGGATCGGGTATTAAAAAAATCATGTGTGGATTGGATCGGATCAGGCATATTCGATCTCATAAAATCTAGTTACTTAAAGCTTCAACGGGTCGGGTTTTATTCATCCTATTAGGATCGGGTCGAATCAGGATAAAAATTGTTATCCCTATGATTCATGATTGGAATGGTAATGGATAGTTCTTATTGTTATTTTTAGATCATTTAGAAATTGAAATTGAAATCAACTAAAAATTTTCAAAATTAACTTTTTTTAAATATTATATGCTCATTTCATTTTATTTATTTTAATAAATAAAATAAATAAATTAATTTAGATTTATTTTATTTCATTTAAATATTAAATAAAAATATATTATTAATATTTTTAATCATCATATCTGATAAATTTTTATTAATATTTTTAACTAACTTTTTGTCTTTATTATTATCCATTTAAATTGTCATTTTTTAGATTCGTCTTGTTACCCCTTCATCTATATAGATTCATCCTTTAGTATTTTGTGACCTAGTTAGACAACTCAAACCGGCTACTAATACACGATCGGCATCCCAACACCATTTTATTTTTTTTTTATTTTTATTTTATATTATTTTTATATTTTTATATTATTTTTATTAATATTCATTATTTATTTAAACTTTAAAAATTCTAAATCCTTAAAACCATATTTTGATATTTCAATATTTAAGATTTTAGTATTTTTTAACTTATTTATTTATTTATTTTTTAATATTTTCAAAATATTAATATATTTTTTTCCTGAAAAGGAAGGATGGGAGATAATCTCCGGGCCATTGGTCCGGGATCATGCCTCGAACCTGTGATCAAAGAGAGGCAGGATTGCTCCTCTATTAATACTTTAAAAATATTAATCATTCTCTGTATCAAAAAATATTAATCATTTTAAAGTATTAATTATTTTTAATATTTAAGATTTGATATTTTCAACTTATTTGTTAATTTATTAATATTTTAATATTTTACTATATATATATATATATTTTTTTTTTGATTGAATAAAAGGGGGAGGAGTTAGACCCTGGGCGTGGTTATCCCCAAACGGTCCCCAACCCCAACCAGGGAATGTTCGATACATGGCGCATATTAATTTTTCTGCAGCCTGTTGCCGCTAAGACCGTCGTGGCCTGTAGCTGCTGCCGGCGCCGGAGTGCACTTCCTTCGCTGCCTGTCGGTTCTCTGCTCCTGGACCTGCAAAACAGGAATTAGTGACCCGGGCCGGGGTTTCTAGCGGGGGCACCCCGACAATCAAGTCAGTGACGATCAAGGGAAACAGATCCTTCCGATCGGGCCCCTCTTGATGGACTCCGTACTAGGAGGAGTGAAAGATGTGTGGAGGCGAAAATATAGCAGGGGGAGACTGATAGCGGGGACAAAGGGGTTCCCTGTTACTCCGCTTTTCCTTGTTTCCCTCATTTTCCCTCAGCGGTGATTTTGGTGGTGGCGCTTCGTCTTCTTAGTCGAGCTTGCCCTTGTGTTGGTGGTGGATTGTTGTTGTTACCTCCCCCCTTTTTGGGGGTGTCGACTGTTCTTTTTAGTTGAGAATTGGTCGTTTGGAGCTTGCCTCGGGATCCTCGCTGGGTTGACAGGCGCGTGCGGCAGGATTCCGTGCCGTAGACGAGACGCCTTCCTGATAGGTGGCAGGGGAAGCTTCCATTCATTCTGACATCCTCTCCTGTTGCTCCATTCCGGGAAGCTTGCCAAAGCCTCGATCCGGGGGTCGCCGCCCTAGGGGTTCGTGCTTTCTGGCTTGCCCATCCCCCTGGAAGTACGGCCGGGCAGGTAGTCATGGCAGCATGGGAGGCGCCGCTCCATAGTCCTCGGGCGGCTCGCCGGTGTCCTAGGATGGCAGGGCTTGCTCCGGTCTGGATGCTCCGAGCTCGTGTGGTCACTTTGGTGGAGGATGGACCCGGTCCAGAGGGCGCACGCTCGGAGAGGCTCCACATCGGCGGGTGAGCGCTGAGCTCGACCTCGACCGCATGGCACTAGCCTCCAAGGGTCTCGCTCTAGAGGGCGGAGGACGGACCCGGTCCAGAGGGCGCGCGCTCGGAGAGGCTCCACATCGACGGGTGAGCGCTGAGCTCGACCTCGACCGCAAGGCACTAGCCTCCGAGGGTCTCATGATGGAGGGTAGAGGACGGACCCGGTCTATAGGGCGCGCGCTCGGAGAGGCTCCACATTGGCGGGTGAGCGCTGAGCTCGACCTCGATCGTAGGGCACTAGCCTCTGAGGGTCTCACTCTGGTGGCCGGAGGACGGCTCCGGCCTAGGCATCCCGAGCTTGCGGGCACGACCTGGTGAAGGATGGCTCCGGCCTAGGCGTCCTGAGCTTGCGGGCGCGACCTGGCGGAGGACGGAGCTCGGCCCGTCGCCTTGAAGGGGCTCAGCTCAGCCCAGCTTGGCAAAGTGGTCCGGGCTGGAGTGTCACCTTGGCGTCCGTCGTGGCGGTCTTCTTCAATGTGGCGCCTGTCAGATATCCATATCAACGATCTCGCCACATCACAACCGTTTCTCATTCGAAGATGAGTACGTCAACCTATCTATCACTGATGTCAATCAAATGAACGGTATTTATTATATATATCCCTAATTTTTTCACTATCACTCGTTAACAAGGACTCAGGATTATTTTAATATTTTAAAAATTTCTTAGCCTATCTCCTCCCAGCAAATCCATTTCGATCGCCCATCTCTCCCTTTCTCGCTATAAACCCCGAGGCTAACCTTGGCATCCTCCGGGCCCTTCTCCTCCGGCGCCCCGCCGTGCCCCGCCCTAGTTGAATCTTCCCCTCCGACGCCCCGTGGCCCCGCCCTAGCTTCAACCCCAACGCCAACCCCAACCCAAACCACTCCTTCGCCGCCGACGCCCTCCATAACCTCCAGATCGACCGCCCCCAAAAGCGCCCCTAGCGCCGTTGCCACCCTTCCTTTCTCCTCCCTTGCCTCCCTCTCTTCTGCCTCCGCCCCTCCTGCGCCCTCTTTCGCCGCCATCCATCGTCTTCTTTCCCCAGATCCAGCCGCTCTCGCCACCCTCGTCGCCGGTGCCCACCTCCTCTCTCCTCGTCGGGATTAGATTTGAATCCCATGGTGAAAGACCGGATTGGAAATGGAAGGCTTAGACCATTTCTATTCCACCTTGGAATTGAGATCAAAACAGGATTTCCCCCCAGCCAAACAGTTAGAGTGGGAGTCATCCATTTCTATTCCCATTCCAGGTCTCAAATCCCCCCAGCTAAACGCATCTAAGGGTGGAGGCCGGTCTACAAAAGCCTGTCCCTTTATAAAAATAAATGAGAATATTTGATATATACTATTCACAAATTACTAGCTTCATAAATCTGGATTAAGGATGATTTTATTATAATTATTCGATGACTTTCTAATCCATCATTTGATAATAGCAAGCAGCATCATTATTACAAGATTGCTGATACATTCCATGATCTTTGGTTATTTTTTAACTTCATATATTTTTTTGGGAGGCCAAGAATGCGATAGTTTCTTTCAGGGCAGCGCAGCATTCAGAATCAATTCTCTGAAATTTTACGATAAATCTTTTTTATTCAACTTTTAGATATTTTAATTTTTGATTCTCGGAGATGAATAAAATGTTTAGTTTAATATAATACATTCATTTTATCAAAAAAAAAAAAAAAAAAAAGAAGAAGACTTACAGTGAAAAGCACTTCAATTTTTCCAATTTTATCTCCTTTTGGATTTTCAAGTTTTAATCCATATCATCATAATTACTACTAACCATCATGGAATGATGCAAAGAAGACAAACTAGAGCTAACATACCTTCTTGCCGACCGCGAGGCTGGATCCCTCCTATCGAGCAAAGCGCTTGGTTCCCTGGTCTGCGACGCGGCAAACCTTGGAGAAACCCCCGGCCTGGATGGTGAACCGGGAAGTCTCGCCGGCGAACCCTTGACCATCTTCTTTGCTTCTTCGAGCCATTCTTGCGTTAACCTGCTTGTGGTGGCCTTGCCATGGAGGACTTCTTCCTTCTTCTTTGCACTCGCCCCTGTCAAATTATATTCTCTCTGGTTCGTTCCAATACTCCCAAAGAACCAGTCGTTCATGAAGTCTGTGAGGTCTGCCGCAGTCTCACCATCACCGGGCCTCGATCCTTTCCTCTCCATGCTCATGTTTCACTTGTTTTCCCTGCAACCTGAGATAAAAAATGATCAAGGATGCAAGGAAGCAAGGAATAATCTATTCTTATGGACACTACTCTGATAACACTACTTTGATGAGAAGAGGAGGTGGAATGTTTGATGGAAATGGCTGAGACTACAAAGCAGTGGGGGGAGATTGGCATTGGAATGTTATGTGAAGTGTCCCAAAGGGAATATTTGCAGTCTGGAGAGCACAAGAAGGCCGGCTTTCTCCCAAGGCATGTCTTTTTCTATGCATTGGTTTTTTGACCAAATCTAGGAGCAAAAGCGGCAGTGTTTTAAAACAAAGAAAAAGAAAAAAAAAAAAAAAAAAAGCAGTGGCAATAGTTTGGTACTATTGTTAAGATGGTAGCTCGATTGGTAGGGACTTTGTCTCATTATCAATAGATCATAGATTCGAGATGGGATCATGTAGGAAACTCGATTAAAGTCAGAAATTATTTTCTGGAACATGCAACAGTTGGTGTGAGTAAGAAGTCAGTATTCTCCTTCTTTATTTTTCTGTTCTACTCACCGGCGTCCTGATACGAAAATCTAAGTGTCTCTAAGTGCCATCTTTGTTTCCCTATTCTACCAACCGGTGTCTTAGTGGTGTCAAGTTGATGCGAAAATCTAAGTATCTTGAATCGAACATTACTTGATATGATGGGGACTTGCAGGGATAGCTATACCAGGTTTAACTCCTATCCTTTTTATTTACAAAAAAAAAAAAAAAAATGGTACATTGGTTTCTTTGTTGATGAAATCCAACAAAACTAACAATCCAACAAAAAATATGTTTAGATTAGAGAGAATTGGAGCATGTATCTCTTTGTCCTGTTAAGGAATTAAGATTGTTGCGGTAGATGAATATAATTGGGACACTTGGAGATCGGTCTAGTGGAAAATGAGAAGAAAAAAAATGGAGAACGGGGCTGTGGACAAACAGTAACCGACATCTCATCTTTTATACTTACAACAGGTTGTCAGAAGGGAATTGTTCTCTAAGTGTTTTTGTGATCCTGCCTCTTGGTTTGTCCTGATGGCCTCACAAATCCGACTCATCAAAAGGCCAGTTTAATGGGATGATGGTAAGTTCTCTCAATTTGAAACTACAATCTTGAAGGTCAAAAGGCTTTAACATGCATGAGTCTTTGGATGCTATTTTGGGTTTGAGAATTGGAGCCTATGAAGGGAAAAGGTTGGTTTGATAACTTAAAGCTGATCAACCCTGAGGTGTTAAGGTTCCAGAAATGTTTATGTATACTCCTTGTTAGATGATGGATTCTATGTGATGTTACATTCTCTATAGTAAAAAAAAATGTATTTCAACAAAATATCTAAAATTAGTATAATATGTATGTATATGACTTCGATAATCATCATTTGCCAATAAGGTTATAATTTAAGGATATGATAGCTTCTTGTAGCCAATTTTATGATTTGATATTCAAATATCATTAGTAAAACTGCCACAAAAACTTAATTTCTTAAATATATATCTTGTACAAATTTTTGCTCTATTTTTTATTAAAAAACAAACTATATGATCACCTTTTCGAGTTTTACAATTTACAATATTAAACAATGGCTAAAGAAGTTCGATAAGATCCAAGAAAATTGGATGTTCAACGATGTGAAATAGAAATTCAGCATATTTGATAAATTTTATGAAAAATCTTTTACTCTCTTCTTGATTAAATTTAAAAGACTTGATTGGATCTTTGAAACTAACTACCATGAGCATTTAAATAATGACATTCTTTGAACATTTTTGCAAATATTTTTGTTGCCGTCCTCGTCGTCGCGCCCGTGCAGAGGATCAGCCGATCCTCCCTGACCGCCTGGCAGAGGAGCCTCCCTTCCTGCGAGAAGCCTGCAACAAAGGGGTTAGAGGACCCTGGCCGGGGATTCCGGCGAGGGGGCTCCGACGGTCAAGTCAGTAGACGACGTGGAGGAACAGACTCTCCCTCCGATCCCCCTGGAGGGTCTCAGGCTTGGAGAGTTAACTGGTGAAGGGAAAGCGCCGGGGACCGGAAACTCGGCTGGGCCTGCCCGCTGAGCTCGCGTCCAGTCTTCCCTTCTCGGGGTCATCTGTTGCCGTCCTCGTCGTCGCGCCCGTGCAGAGGATCAGCCGATCCTCCCTGACCGCCTGGCAGAGGAGCCTCCCTTCCTGCGAGAAGCCTGCAACAAAGGGGTTAGAGGACCCTGGCCGGGGATTCCGACGAGGGGGCTCTGACGGTCAAGTCAGTAGACGACGTGGAGGAACAGACTCTCCCTCCCGATCCCCCTGGAGGGTCTCAGGCTTGGAGAGTTAACTGGTGAAGGGAAAGCGCCGGGGACCGGAAACTCGGCTGGGCCTGCCCGCTGAGCTCGCGTCCAGTCTTCCCTTCTCGGGATCCCTGGTTTTCTTCCTCCCAGCGAGGCCTTATGCCGGTCTTTCCTTCTTGTCCCCAGGCTCTTTGGCTTCCCTTGCAGTCTTTGGATCCTTCCCTCTTTATCTCCCTCCGTCGTGCGCTCGTCCTTTTCTCCCTCGAAAACTCCTCCTCCCTGTCTTCCTTTCTTTTCCCTTTCTGGTGAAGGAGGCCAGGCGGCTTTCCGACCTCGTCCGCCGGGCCCAGCAGGAAAAAGGCAAGGACAGAAGGGAAAAAGAGGGAAGGCGGCGCTGGCAGAGCGGCAAGTTGTCAGGCCTCGGGCTTTGTGAGGGTGCTCTTTTCCCCGGGCGTGGGCGCCATCCGTTTACGGGCCCTGTTCCGTCAGGATCGGGTCTCTCGACCGTGGGACCTGCCGGGCCAATGTAAGTGACGTTCCGCGTGCCGCCGCCCTCCGTACGGGACGCCGTCTGGGGTCGGTACGGCCCGAGGGATGGCCTCGGGACCCGTCGCTTTCCCCGGGGGCCTCTCCGTACGAGCGGCCTGGCCTCGGCTGAGTTGGACCTATCTCCGGGGACCAATTGGCGAGAGGCGAGGGATCGGCCGACCTCGGCTTAGGTGGACCCCTCCTGGGTGGACACCTGGCGAGGCGGCAGAGGGTCGCCTGGCTTCGGCCGAGGTGGGCCTGTCTCCGGGTGGCCACCTGGCGCAAGGCGAAGGGTCGGCCGACCTCGCACTAGGTGGACCCCTCCTGGGTGGACACCTGGCGAGGCGGCAAGAGGTCGCCTGGCTTCGGCCGAGGTGGACCCGTCTCCGGGTGGCCACCTGGCGCAAGGCGAAGGGTCGGCCGACCTCGCACTAGGTGGACCCCTCCTGGGTGGACACCTGGCGAGGCGGCAGAGGGTCGCCTGGCTTCGGCCGAGGTGGGCCCGTCTCCGGGTGGCCACCTGGCGCAAGGCGAAGAGTCTGCCGACCTCGCACTAGGTGGACCCCTCCTGGGTGGACACCTGGCGAGCCGGCAGGAGGTCGCCTGGCTTTGGCCGAGGTGGACCCGTCTCCGGGTGGCCACCTGGCGCAAGGCGAGGGGTCGGCCGACCTCGGCCGACCTCACTTGGGTCGTCTCCTTCGCGCGCGGGCGCAGATGAGTCGGTGGAGGAACCCCGCGCCGAGCTCGACCTCGGCCTGGGCGGTCTGCTCTCGGATAATCGTCGGGCGGCGCGATCTTGCCGACCCCAGCTTTAAGGGCGTGGCGCTGATTCTGGCGGGAAAACTCACACATGGCTTGTTCGCATTTGGCGATACCTGAGCCTGGCCACGTCACTGTCACGGATGTAACAGTTGCCCCCCAGCCCGCCGTTCCGTCGGGGCATCGTAGAACGGAACGTCGGGATTAATTGCAGACATGACGTGGGGAGGCGAAGATCTTGCTTCATAATTGGCACGATCTTCACTCGTCGTGGCTCGAGGCGGCTGGAGACCAACGGGGAGTCGCCACGCGTCGTCCACTTGCCCGCAATCAATGCGTCGCTTCGGGGCAGAGGCCGTTACTCTGCTAACGAGGCGTCGGTGTCGGGCGTGCGCCCACGTGGCGACCATCCAGTGGCCTGAGACGGAATGATGGGTACGGCTGCTGCCGACTGAGTCTGAAAGCGAGGGGACTTTCCAGAACGAGGCCTTTTCCCTTGCTTCGTGGGCGGTTTGCTGCAGGCTAACAACTTCTGCTGCTTGCGCCCGCCTGTGCATTTTCGGGTAAGCGTCTTCCTCTTCTCTAGCCCTCCTCCTTCTCCTTCGATCATTCAATCCTTTTCTTCTTTTCTTCTCCATGGCGCGCCGTCGCCATGTTTCTTCTAATCCGGACGAGGCCGGTCCATCCCGGCCGAGGACTCCATCTTCTCCTTCCTCGGATGAGGAGGTAATCCCAGAGGAGGTCCGCCGGCGTTTGCAACCCGGGGGTGTCACCATTGGCATCCCCAGGGGGATCCGGTCCCCCCCGGTTGCACCTGCCGTGCCCCTCCGTTCACTTCCTGCTCTTGCTGCTCTCCCGGCTCCGCCGCTTCTTCCCGCCGGTCCCTCCGGTCATGCCTCCACCATGACCGAAGGTGATCTTTCTCTGCTCCGGGATGCTTATGGCATCCCGGGATCTGTCCATCTATTTGCTCCGCGGTCCGAGGAGCGTGTCACCATGAGTGGCCCTGGCCGTATTGCCTTCTACGAAGACTTCCTCCTTGGGGGTCTTCGTTTCCCTCTTCATCCTTTCTTCCTTTCCTTCCTCAGCCATTTCCGGCTCGTCCCGGCCCAGCTGGCTCCTAATGCCATCCGGGTCATCTTCTCCTTCATTGTCTTCTGTCATTTCCATGGGTTCGTTGCCCGTTTCTCGCTCTTCAGGTCCCTGTTCACCCTGAAGAAATGCTCCACCGATGACGGCTGGTGGTATATTTCACCCCGGCCCAGGTGTCTCCGGTTCGACATCCCTTCTTCGGTTAAGGGATGGAAGAATCGGTTTTTCTTTGCCTCGGTCGACGACGTCGACTGGGCCTGGAGCGAACCGGACCGGTCGCCGAACCGGAGTTCTCGGGTCGAGTCCGCGGACCAGGAGGCTTACTCCCAGCTCCTGAGTGACGTGGTCCCGCCGCTCGAGGTTCTGCTTTGTGAGCAGAATCTTTTTGAGGCCGGCATCAGTCCCATCCGGGAGACCGGTGAGATTCGGCTCTGCATTAAATTCTGCCCTTCCCCCCTCTCTCTTTTTAAGATTGAACTAACCTTCTGATTTCTCCACTTTGCAGGGATGAAGTTTTCATTGGAGAACTTGCTGGAAGGGGCTGCTCAGAGGGAGGTCGTTGACGTGGACGAGCCCGCGGCGAAGAGGGCTCGCACGGAGACGAGCCGGGAGGTCGCAGCGGCGACCGCGCCCGGCCTAGCCGCCGCAGTTTCTCCGCCCAGACCTCCTCAGGGCGGCGTCCTTGGCACTTCGGCTCCACGACCTGGCGGTGCAGCCGAGGGAGCTCCGGCGCCCGCCGCTCTGCCCACCGCCGGGCCCATTCCGGCCAGCAGTCCGGCGGCACCGCCAGTGGCGACCACCGGTCCGTCGGCTGCGGCTCCAGCAGAAGGGGCGGCCGTCGCAGGGATCGGCCCGAAGGGCCCAGCGCCGGTAATCTCGCACCGGACTCGGTCATCCTCGACCGAGGGCTGGCGGAGAGGGTGATGGAGTATGCTTCCACCGCCCGGGACCGCCGAGCTCGGGGCGGCCGGGACTACGCGGATGCGCTGCTCGGCATCCTGCCCCAGCTCTTCTCGGTAAGTCTGCTCCAGCTCTTCTTTTCTCTTTCAATCCGAGGCCTCCTGCCTCGGTACTGACATGTTGCTTTTGTCCTTGCAGATCGGGAACGACGTCCTCCTACTGAGGAACTACCTTGTAGGGAACGCCAAGCGGGACTCCGAGCGGGAGCAGAAGCTCGGAAAGCTCGCCGCCGACGTGAAGGACTTGGTGGACAAGGGGGCCGAGCTGCGAGCGGAGAAGCAGGCCCTCCAGTCCGACCTGGCGCGTTCCGAGGAGCGGAACAAGGAACTGGAGGCCTCCTTGGCGGAGGAGCGGACCTCCAACCAGCGCCGTACTGAGGAGGACACGGCGGAGAAGGCCCGCCTGCAGGCCCGCTCACTGTTCCTGGAGCGTCAGCTGGACGAGGCCCGGCGGGAGGCGGCCATGGCGAAGGACCGGAGCTCGTACATCAACGGGCTCCTGGAGGCGGCGAAGCGGGAAGCGCTGGAGGCCGTCCCCAAATTCCGGGCTTCCGACGAGTTTACGTCGGAAGTCCGGGAGGCCACCGTGGACTCCTTCCTGAAGGGGTTCCGGATGTGCCGGGAAAAGGTGGGGGCCTTCTTCCCCCAACTGGACCTAAGTGCGGTCGTCGTCGGCGGCAAGAAGCCGGGGAGCGAGGGCAGGGCCTCCGGCACGACCCAGGCGACACTTCAGGCGGCACCTGCAGCAGCTCCGACCGACGACGCCGCGGCCCAGACACAGCCCCAGGAGCCGGTCGTCGTGGAGGTCGAAGAGGTGGCGTCCGCACCTCCGACGGACGGCGCCGACCCTGCGCCCCAGTGACTGTTGACTTGTACCTTTGCTTTCTGTGTCTTTCTCTTTTTTTGGGGAGTTCCGGCCTGTCGGAGCTCCCTATTTGTACTGGACACTTTGTAATCCTTTTTCAATGAAGAGCACTTTTCGCAAAAACCTGTCTACTATTTCTAGTTCTTTCCTCTTTTCTTTGTTTGTTCGTTCCTGAGATGTCGGTCTGGGATACCTGAGACAACTGCGGGCCTGGTTCTTCCATACTAAATCGAAGGACGGGGTCTGCAAAACCGTGTTGCGGCAAAGCAAGAATCCTGAGCAGGTCCGACTTTGGGCTGCCTTCATGCTTGCGCGGACAGCACAGTTCCTGCACCATCTTCCGGGCCGAAACCTGGGATCCTCCGGACTGAGCTCGATGCCGCAGGCTTTCTCAAACCTTGCGCGGCTTGCTGAGCTGTGCTCCGGGCTTGCGCGGGCGAAGCGGATTCGGCGCCGCCTTCCAGGCCGAAGCCCAGGATCTTCCGGACTGAGCTCGATGCCGCAGGCTTTCTCAAACCTTGCGCGGCTTGCTGAGCTGTGCTCCGGGCTTGCGCGGGCGAAGCGGATTCGGCGCCGCCTTCCAGGCCGAAGCCCAGGATCTTCCGGACTGAGCTCGATGCCGCAGGCTTTCTCAAACCTTGCGCGGCTTGCTGAGCTGTGCTCCGGGCTTGCGCGGGCGAAGCGGATTCGGCGCCGCCTTCCAGGCCGAAGCCCAGGATCTTCCGGACTGAGCTCGATGCCGCAGGCTTTCTCAAACCTTGCGCGGCTTGCTGAGCTGTGCTCCGGGCTTGCGTGGGCGAACTGGGTTCGACGCCACCTTCCAGGCCGAAGCCCAGGATCTTCCGGACTGAGCTCGATGCCGCAGGCTTTCTCAAACCCTGCGTGGCTTGCTGAGCTGTGCTCCGGGCTTGCGCGGGCGAAACGGATTCGTCGCCGCCTTCCAGGCCGAAGCCCAAGATCTTCCGGACTGAGCTCGATGCCGCAGGCTTTCTCAAACCTTGCGCGGCTTGCTGAGCTGTGCTCCGGGCTTTTTGTTGAAGTCAGAGAAGAATGTTTGAAGCGAAGAAGCTTTGTTAAAGGAACTGGGAGCCTTACATCACTGGTAGTACATTCTCAGGTTCGAGGGGTTCCATGTCCGGGGGAACCTGGCACCTCCCAACTCTTCCAAGTAACATGCCCCGTGAGGGAGGGCTTCTGCTACCCGATAAGGGCCTTCCCAGTTGGGTGAAAGCTTGCCGCACTCTCGTGGCTGGGAGGCTTCTGCACGCCGGAGGACCAAGTCCCCGGGACGAAAAACCTTCGGCCGTACTCGGGAGTTGTAATATCTGGCCACACGTTGCCGGTACGCCGCCATTCGGATTCGGGCCTTGTCCCTTGTTTCTTCGAGGAGGTCTAGGTTGAGCATCATCCTGGCCGGGTTTTCTGTCTCGTCGTATTGTTCCACGCGCATTGTGGGTATGCTGAGCTCGATCGGGATGACTGCCTCGGCCCCGAAGACGAGGTTGAATGGGGTTTCGTCGGTAGCCGTCCCTGGAGTGGTGTGGTATGCCCAAAGAACGCTGGGAAGCTCGTCGGCCCACCTGCCCTTGGCTTGGTCTAGCCGCGTGCGGAGGCCCTGAAGAATGGTCCTGTTCGTGACCTCAGCCTCCCCGTTGGTCTGGGGGTGCACCACCGAGGTGAAGCGATGTTTGATGCCGAGGTCGTTGCAGAAATCCTCGAACTCTCGACAGTCGAACTGGCGTCCGTTGTCGGTGACCACGGTGTGGGGGAGGCCGAAGCGGCAGACGATGGACTTCCAGAAGAATTTGGCGACGTTTGCTTCGGTGATTCTTGCCAAGGGTTCGGCTTCGACCCACTTTGTGAAGTAGTCGATGGCCACTATCAGGAACTTCCGCTGGCCGGATGCCGGCGGGAATGGGCCCAGAAGGTCCATTCCCCACTGGGCGAATGGCCAGGGGGCTGAGAGCTGAGAGATCGGGTTGGAGGGTTGCCGCTGTACCGTGGCGTGGCGCTGGCACCGGTCGCATTTCTTCACGAAGTCAGCGGCGTCCTCCTTCATCGTCTCCCAGAAGTAGCCTTGACGAAGGGCCTTGTATGCCAATGCCCTGCCCCCCACGTGGTTCCCACAGATGCCTTCGTGAATCTCCTGGAGCACAAGCTTGGCTTCTGCGGGTCCAATGCACTTGAGGAGGGGATAAGAGTAGGACCTTCGATACAGCTGCCCGTCCATCAGGACAAACCGCACGGCCTTCTTCCTGATGAGGCGAGCCGCGTCTCGGTCTTCCGGCAGAATGCCGTCGGTGATGTACGCGGCGTACTTGTCCATCCAGCCGGGCTCCTGGCTGACCTGATGGACCCCCGCTGGTGCTTCGAGGCTTGGGACTTCGAGTCGCTCCACATGAGCGCGTCCCAGCATTGTGTCCGGCAGAGTCGCCAATCGAGAGAGAGCATCCGCGCGGGCGTTCTCCCCGCGGGGGATATGGAAGATGTTGAAGCGCCGGAACTTGGACGCGCCCGCCTTGACGAGCTCCAAATACCTTGCCATCTGGGGGTCGTGAGCGACATACTCCCCGGACACCTGCCCCGCCACGAGCTGGGAGTCCGTGAAAGCTCTGAGGTTGGTCACGCCCAGCTCGCGGGAGACCCTGAGTCCGGCGAGAAGCGCCTCGTACTCCGCTTGATTGTTTGTCGCGGGGAACTGGAAACGGAGCGCACATTCTGCGACGACCCCGTCGCCGTTGGCAAGGATGAGCCCAGCTCCGCTCCCTCCGGAGTTTGAGGCTCCGTCCACATGGAGGATCCAAGCGTCCTCTCCGGGCTCGTTGGTGCCGACCTCCGTCGGCTGGGCCGAAGAGTCCTCCTCGGGCTCCTTGCCCAGACCTGCGCATTCGACCAAGAAGTCGGCCAGCACCTGTGCCTTCATTGCCGACCTCGGCCGATATGTAATGTCGAACTCGCTGAGTTTCAGTGCCCATTTGGCCAATCGCCCCGAGGTGTCGGGTCGGCTGAGCACCGCTTTCAGCGGTTGATCCGTCAAGACGGCGATGGGATGCGCTTGGAAATAGGGCCTGAGACGCTGGGCAGACACTATTAGCGCAAAAACGAGTTTCTCGGGCCGGGAATACCTGAGCTCCGCGTCCCGGAGGAGTTTGCTGGTATAGTACACCGGTCGCTGGATCCCGTGGTCGTCGGTTCGGACCAAGACAGAGCTGACGGCCTCCGGGGTAACGGCCAAGTAGAGGGTAAGCTCCTCCCCTTCCTCGGGCCTGGACAGCAGAGGTGGTGATGCGAGCGTCTTCTTCAACTCCTCGAAGGCCTGCTGGCATTCCTCGGTCCAGGCGAAACCGTTCATCTTCCTCAGCACCTTGAAGAAGGGGCGGCAGCGGTCCGCCGACCTGGAAATAAAACGGCTAAGGGCCGCAACCCGACCGGTCAGCTGCTGCACTTGTTTCTTGGAGGCTGGCTGCTCCATGTCCAGGATGGCCTGGACCTTCTCCGGGTTGGCCTCGATTCCTCTCTGGGTCACCATGAACCCTAGGAATTTTCCGGCGGAGACCCCGAAGGCGCACTTCGCTGGATTCAGCTTCATCTGGTGGCGCCGGAGGTTGCCGAACGTCTCTGCCAGGTCGGCTACGTGGTCCGAGTCAAGTTTGCTCATTACCAGCATGTCGTCCACGTACACCTGCATGTTGCGGCCTATCTGGTCTTTGAAGACTTTATTGACCAGACGTTGGTACGTCGCCCCCGCGTTCTTGAGGCCGAAGGGCATCATCCTGTAACAGAAAGTCCCGCGGTCAGTTATGAAGGCGGTACGCTCTTCGTCCTCCGGATTCATCCGGATCTGGTTGTATCCGGAGAAAGCGTCCATGAATGACAGGAGACGGTGTCCCGAGGTGGTGTCGACCAGCTGGTCGATCTTTGGCAGAGGGAAGCTGTCCTTCGGGCAAGCTCGATTGAGGTCGGTGTAGTCCACGCAGATCCTCCACTTACCGCTGCTCTTCTTTACCATGACCACATTTGCTAACCAGCTGGGGTATTGGACTTCTCGGACGAAACCGGCGGCGAGAAGTTTCTCTACCTCCTCGTCGATCGCCTTCTGCCTCTCCATGGCAAAGCTTCTCTTCTTCTGGCGGACCGGGCGGCTGCCTGGGTCCACGTTCAGGCTGTGCATGATAATCTCGGGCGGAATACCCGGCATGTCGACCGCCGACCAGGCGAACACATCGGCGTTGGCACGGAGGAACTCCAGCAGGCGGGTTCGTTCCTCTTCGGGGAGCTGGGCCCCAACTTGCACCGTCTTCAGGGGGTCTGAACCAAGGGGAAAGGAGAGCAGGCGCTCTACGGGCCCTCCCCTGGGTTCCTTTTCTCTTAGGTCGAGGTCCTCGACCTCGCGGGCGAGCTCTGCGCCCTTGATGCCCGGGATTGTCTGCAGGCAGAGCGGGACTGGCTGGATCGTCCCCTTCATTTCCCCGAACCCGAAAGGCGTGGGGAACTGCACCAGCAATCTCCTTGTGGAGATAGTGGCGTCTAGTCGGTTGAGCCCGGGACGCCCAAGGATGGCGTTGTAAGGCGAAGGGAGCTTGACTACAGTGAAAGTTACCATGATGGTCGTCTGCCGAGGCGGGGATCCGGCGGTAACTGGGAGAGTGATTTCCCCTTCGACTCCGACGGAGTCCCCTGTAAAACCTACCAGTGGGGTGTGCACTGGCTTTAGCTGGTCGAGAGACAAGTTCATCCGAGAGAAAGCGTCATAAAAAAGTACATCGGCCGAGCTTCCACTATCCACCATGATTCGATGTACAGGGTGTTTCGCGATGGTCATCTCGACCACCACGGCATCATCGTTTATATTGCCGCTAAATTCCCCTCCTTTGGGAGGGATTACATTCTCCGGGGTTTCCCGGGCTCTCTTCTCTGCTCGGCCAGATCCGCGTGAGATCATGCCCACGGGCCTCTCTGTTGGCCGGTTGTCGATCGCAGGGACAGGTGGCAAGGCCGCGAGCGGCTGCTTTTCGGAGGGAGCCTCGTTCTTGACGAACTTCCGGAGGTATCCCCTCCCGATCAGCTCCTCGATCTCCCGCTTCAGGTGGCGGCACTCCTCCGTGTCATGCCCGTGCTCGCGGTGGAATTGGCAGTACTTTGATTTGTCTCGGGCTGCCCTCGGGTTCTGAGGTGGAGGTCGGCGGAGATAACGCTCGCCCTCGATTTCCATAAGGATTTTGGCTCGAGGTGCGAGGAGAGGGGTGTACCTCCGCTCGGGGGCAGATTCGGCCCTCGGCCTTGGGTTCGGGCGAGGGTCGGCTGGTGGCCCGGGCCTCCGAGCTCCCGGGGCGTCCCTCGGGTTCGACTTCTTCAAAATCTTCCCGTCCAGCTCTCGACGGGTGCGGTCGGCCTCCTCCGCTCGGATGTACTTGTGGGCGCGGAGGAGGAGCTCGGAATACGTCCTGGGCGGCTTCTTGTCCAGGGAATAGGTCAGGCGGGACGTCTTGAGCCCGCGCTTTAGAGCCAGCATAGCGACGGGCTCGTCCAAGCTGTAGATCTCCAGGGCCGCGGTCTTAAACCGGGCGATGTAGTCACGGAGCAGCTCCTGGTCCTGCTGGCGGACGGAGAAGAGGCTGTCCACCTCCCTTGGCACCTTTCGACAAGCGTCGAAATGCGCCACAAACTTTCCTTCCAGCTGCTGGAAGGAGCGAATGGATCCGGGCTCGAGACGGGCGAACCAGACTCGGGCGGCCTTCCGAAGGGTTGCAGGGAAGGCGATGCACAGAAGGGCGTCGGTGGCACCCTGGACCCTCATGAGGGCTTTATAACCCTCCAGGTGGTCCAGGGGGTCGGTGGTCCCGTCGTAGGGGTCCACCTGCGGCATGCGGAACCGTTTCGGGATTGGTTCCGTCTGGATCTCTTCGGAGAAAGGGGGGCGGGAGTCGTAGCCCGCCGGGTCGGCTGACGAGTTCTGCAGGTCGGCGAATCGCTGGGCGAACTCCGCCAACTTGCGCTCGTGTTCCTCTAGGCGCCTTTCGGCCTGGCGCCTGATGGCTTCGTCGGTGGAGTCTTCCACCGAGACTGCAGGTGAGGGAGGCGCCGATTGGTCTCGGCGCGGGGTCCGGACCCGGCGTCGCTTGCTGCGATGCGCCGTTTCGGCCCCATCGCCGGGGATCGACTCTCGTGATCCTCCGAGCCGGAATAGTCTTTCTTCGGGGGAGCTTGGCGGCTCTCTCGGGGGTTGGAGATGGCTTGCGGATGGGACGGCCTGCCCTGGATTGAGCGCAGGCTCCCACGCTGTCCCGCGACCCGGGCCGCGGGGGTCCCTGGCTGCGGCTGAGTGGCCAGGGACCGTTGCTGATGCTGGAGCTGTCGGACCGCTGAGGTCAAGGTCTGCAGCTGCTGGACGATGGCCGCAAGGGATCCGTCCGCCGGGGTAGGCTGCTGCAGAAGAGGAGGGGGAGCGGGAAGCTCCCGTTCGGGGGTGTGGCCCCCTGGCGGGGAGTGGGCTTCTCCCACTCGGCTGGTGGACGCCTCGCGACCACGAGTGACCACCATTGTTAGGGAGCGTGATACCTGCAAAAAGCTAGTTCCCACTGGGGGTTAGTGCCCTGCCCCCCTACCTGGCGCGCCAATCTGTTGCCGTCCTCGTCGTCGCGCCCGTGCAGAGGATCAGCCGATCCTCCCTGACCGCCTGGCAGAGGAGCCTCCCTTCCTGCGAGAAGCCTGCAACAAAGGGGTTAGAGGACCCTGGCCGGGGATTCCGGCGAGGGGGCTCCGACGGTCAAGTCAGTAGACGACGTGGAGGAACAGACTCTCCCTCCCGATCCCCCTGGAGGGTCTCAGGCTTGGAGAGTTAACTGGTGAAGGGAAAGCGCCGGGGACCGGAAACTCGGCTGGGCCTGCCCGCTGAGCTCGCGTCCAGTCTTCCCTTCTCGGGATCCCTGGTTTTCTTCCTCCCAGCGAGGCCTTATGCCGGTCTTTCCTTCTTGTCCCCAGGCTCTTTGGCTTACCTTGCAGTCTTTGGATCCTTCCCTCTTTATCTCCCTCCGTCGTGCGCTCGTCCTTTTCTCCCTCGAAAACTCCTCCTCCCTGTCTTCCTTTCTTTTCCCTTTCTGGTGAAGGAGGCCAGGCGGCTTTCCGACCTCGTCCGCCGGGCCCAGCAGGAAAAAGGCAAGGACAGAAGAGAAAAAGAGGGAAGGCGGCGCTGGCAGAGCGGCAAGTCGTCAGGCCTCGGGCTTCGTGAGGGTGCTCTTTTCCCCGGGCGTGGGCGCTATCCGTTTACGGGCCCTGTTCCGTCAGGATCGGGTCTCTCGACCGCGGGACCTGCCGGGCCAATGTAAGTGACGTTCCGCGTGCCGCCGCCCTCCGTACGGGACGCCGTCTGGGGTCGGTACGGCCCGAGGGATGGCCTCGGGACCCGTCGCTTTCCCCGGGGGCCTCTCCGTACGAGCGGCCTGGCCTCGGCTGAGTTGGACCTATCTCCGGGGACCAATTGGCGAGAGGCGAGGGATCGGCCGACCTCGGCTTAGGTGGACCCCTCCTGGGTGGACACCTGGCGAGGCGGCAGAGGGTCGCCTGGCTTCGGCCGAGGTGGGCCCGTCTCCGGGTGGCCACCTGGCGCAAGGCGAAGGGTCGGCCGACCTCGCACTAGGTGGACCCCTCCTGGGTGGACACCTGGCGAGGCGGCAAGAGGTCGCCTGGCTTCGGCCGAGGTGGACCCGTCTCCGGGTGGCCACCTGGCGCAAGGCGAAGGGTCGGCCGACCTCGCACTAGGTGGACCCCTCCTGGGTGGACACCTGGCGAGGCGGCAGAGGGTCGCCTGGCTTCGGCCGAGGTGGGCCCGTCTCCGGGTGGCCACCTGGCGCAAGGCGAAGAGTCTGCCGACCTCGCACTAGGTGGACCCCTCCTGGGTGGACACCTGGCGAGGCGGCAGGAGGTCGCCTGGCTTTGGCCGAGGTGGACCCGTCTCCGGGTGGCCACCTGGCGCAAGGCTAGGGGTCGGCCGACCTCGGCCGACCTCACTTGGGTCGTCTCCTTCGCGCGCGGGCGCAGATGAGTCGGTGGAGGAACCCCGCGCCGAGCTCGACCTCGGCCTGGGCGGTCTGCTTTCGGATAATCGTCGGGCGGCGCGATCTTGCCGACCCCAGCTTTAAGGGCGTGGCGCTGATTCTGGCGGGAAAACTCACACGTGGCTTGTTCGCATTCGGCGATACCTGAGCCTGGCCACGTCACTGTCACGGATGTAACATAAACAATAATATACAATAAAAATTATAATTTTAATTGAGTTTAGCAACCAACACATGGTATCTATACTCAAAACACATACATTCAACAATATATTACATGAATAACATATGGTATGTAGTAACAAGTGTATAGTTCATGCTTCAAATTAATTCTATCTTCTCAAAGAAAAAAAGGGAAAGCAAGCCATGGGCTATACTCTACACACCTTGAGAATCCTGCTATCTAAATATCATGGTCACATACAGTTCATTCATACAACTAAGGCCCCATTATAATTTATATTGCCAATATTTTGACAAATGAGTCCCCTACTTACTAAAAACTTACTAAAACTCATTGAAAATCTTGTAACACCTATTGGGATGTCTTTTGTGCAATATTACCAATAATGAAATATTAGCAACATGATATGCTGAGGTAACCTACCTCAGGTGCTGACAAAATAATGAGACAAACTTGAAATGAAAACCATTTATACTTTATAGTTTTTTTATAATAAAATTAAAAATGATTGTAGAAATAAGAGTCAAAGTGGGAAAAAAATATTCTTAGCTTCTTAGTTTTCAACTCTAGGCACTCCAAAGTGTTAAGAACTTGGTGATCCTCTAGAAAATGTTACTTAGTGACACTAACATGTGCCTTATCTCTCCTTGGCACTTGCTATAGCTGGCATAATTATTGATAATTTTTGAAAAAGAAATATCTAAATGGGATGTGTAAACCCAAGCTAAAAATACAAATGAGAGTTTAGTTTTGAGTGGGTAATTGTATTTTTTTATATTTGGCTTTTTCTATGCAAGTATCTAGGATGTTTTGCAAAAATTGCAAACTTAAACTTTTTAGATGTAGGTTAAAAATATAAAATCAAAAATAATTTTATAGTACACTATCATAAACACATTGTTTTTGTTAATATCAAATACGTTGAATATATTGTATGATTGTTCAAAAAATTATTTTAGGTATAATTTTTATATTTTTGAAAAAACCCATTCCATCAATTTGTTTCTCCTTTTTGTAACTTTTTTTTATTTTTATCATTCAATGTGTTGCCGCCAAGATCGTCGTGGCCCGTAGCTACTGTCGGCGTCGGATCGCCCCTCGTCTCTTCGGGAGAAAACCTGCACTTCGGGACCTATAAAACAAGGATTAGAGACCCGGGCCGGGGATTCTGGCGGGGGCACCCTGACTGTCAAGTCAGTGACGATCCAGGAGAACAGGTCCTCCTGGTTGAGCCCCTGAGGTGGACTCCATGCAAGAAGGAGTGAGTGGTGTGAGAGTGGGGGTGCAAGTATGCTGGGAAAGATGGTGGCTGAGGTGGATCGGTCCTTCTGTGTGGCCTCTTCTCCCTTACTTGCTTGGATGAATATTTTGGCTTACTCTTGCCTGGCTTTTTTTTCTGCTGGGGTGTCGATGGCTCTTTTAAGTCCAGGTGGTTGTTGAACGCCTACCTCGGGATCTCCCCCGTGCCAGCAGGTGCGTGCGATGGTATTTCGTACCGTGAATGTGACGTCTTTCCTGATTCATGATAAGGGAAGCTGTCATGCGCTCTCACATTCCTTCCAGTTGCTCCACTCCGGGAAACTTGGCAAGGCTTTGATTGGGGGGCCGTCGTCCCCGGGATTTGAATCCCCTGGTTGACTTCCTCTTTCAAGTGGTGCAGGCGGTTGGTGGAGAGCGTGGCATCTTGGTCAGGGAGCTTCCTCCTTTTCTGGTGTAAGTGGTGGCTGTGGACAGTTATTGTGGCTTAGGGGGTGCTTCCTTGCAGTCCTCGGGTGGCTCGCTGGAATCCTTGGGGACGGCATCGCTCCCTCGGTGGCTAGCACTTTTTGTCCGAGGTGAAGGCCGAAATGAAGAGTTGGGGCTCGACTCTGAGGGGCTCGACCTCGAAGGGGCTCCACCTGGCGGAGGAGGGCTGGGCTCGACTCCGGCCAAGGGGGCTCGACTTCGAGGGGCTCGACCTAGAGGAGGAGGGTTGGGCTCGGCTCCTATGTAGAGGGCTCGGCCTCGGAGGGGCTCAACCTGGCGGAGGAGGGCTGGGCTCGACTCCGATCCAGGGGGCTCGGCCTCGGAGGGGCTCAATCTGGTGGAGGAAGGCTTGACTCCTGCACGGAGGGCTCGACCTTGGAGGGGCTTAATCTGGTGGAGGGGAGCAGGGCTCGGCCTCGGAGGGGCTCGACCTGGCAGAGGATGGCTGGGCTCGACTCCGGCCTAGGAGGTTCGGCCTCGGAGGGGCTCAATCTGGCAAAGGAGGTCGATTGACTCCGGCCTAGGCATCCCGGTCATGAGGGAGCTGACCCGGCGGAAGACGAAACTCGCCTTCGACGGGCCGCCTCGATATGGTGAGGGAGCTCGGTCCGGTAGAGGAGTCCGAGGAGGAGTGTCCACCATAGCGGCTTTCTTTGACATGGCATCTTACAGGGACTACACGTCAGCTTCTTGCCACATCATTTGCCCCCCACTCCCGAGTCCTGTTGGCACGGGACGCTCGGGGCGAAGGGAGTAAATGCAATGTTGACATGGAAAGGTGAGAATCCGGCGCAATGATGGCCACGATCGCCGGTGCTTCATGGAGCGGTTTCTTCAGCCTATCTATGGGAGCCACGTAGATACGTCCGAGGAGTAGTTATTGCGGGTTCATAATTCAGAGTGGTTGCAGTCGAAATCAAGCACCAGCCTTGCCGATTGATGACACGTGGCATGGATCAACCGGTGCAGAGCTGTAATGGTACGGTCGGGCCCCGGTCACTTCGAAAGGGAAGGCCACTTTTTCCAGAACATACCTTCTTTCAAATCTCGCGTGCCCGCCATTATACCGAAGTTCTCCTTTCGCTCCCCCAGCCACCTTTGCCTTCCCAAGTTCTGAGCAGGTTAGTCTCCTTCCTCCCCCTACTGGTTGAGTAGGGACCTTCTCCTATGGCTAGGGTCTTCCCCGGACCCTTGTCCATCTTCTCCTTCTTTCTATTCCTTTCTTCCTGTTTTTTGACCTTCATCTCCTTCTGCATGTCTCGCTTCAGACTAAACTTCCGCCCCACCACAAACCAGGGTGAGGCCGGGCCTTATAGGCCGAGGCTGCCTTCTTCTTCTTTCGACGAGTAGGAGGATGTGGCGTGCTTCAAGGTCAGCCGAAGGCCCACGCCTGGGGGAATAACGATTAGGGAACCCGCATCTTCTCCTCCACCTTGTCCTCTTCTTCTTCCTGCTCCTGCACCTGCTCCCAAACCTGCTCAGTCATCAGGTCCCGAGGGAATCGCTTCGGTGATCATCACCGTGGACCTTGCAACCATCCGGGACACTTATGGTATCCTGAATGGCGTCCAGCTCTTGATCCCTCAACCGAGGGAACGGGTCACTTCCAGTGGCCCGCGTCGGATAGCCTTCTACGAGAAAACCTTCTCGGGGGGCCTCCGATTCCCATTCCACCCATTCTTTCTCTCTATCTTGAACCACTACCGCCTTGTTCCTGCCCAACTCGTCCCGAACGCCATTAGGATGATTTTTTGCTTCATTGTCTTGTGCCATTTTCACGGGATAGTTGCCCGTTTCTCCTTGTTCAGGACATTTTTCATCCTGAAATGCCACCCCACCGAGGAGGGGTGGTGGTCGCTTTCCTCCCGCCCAAGGGGCATTAGATTCGAACTCCCCTCTTCCATCAAAGGTTGGAAGAGTAAGTATTTTTTCGTCTCGATTGAGGGGGTTGACTGGATTTGGAGCGACCCAGATCGATCCCCCAACCGGAGTTCTGCGATCGATGCAGCCGACCTGGAGGTGTATGACCATCTCCGCTTCGCTGAGATCCCTTCGCTCGAGGTCTTGCTGTCAGAGCAGAATCTCCACGAGGCCGGGGTCGGCCCAACACAGGAGTTGGGTGAGTTTGGCTTGAAAATCCTTTTCTTTATCTTCTTCTTTTTTTTTCTTTCTTCTTGTTTTTGACCTTCATCTCCTTTCGCATGTCTCTCTTCGGACCAAACTTCTGCCCCACCACTAACTAGGGTGAGGCCAGGCCTTATGTTACAGTATTAATAAAATCCATTCGGCCCAGCATCCTCCTTGGCTAGGCCAGGTCGGCACCTCGGCCAGCCCGCTTCAGCCAAGACTGGAGCCCAGCCAGGCATGCAAGGCAGCCCACTTCGACCCACAAAGCTCTTTGGCTCCATCCTGCGAGCGCCCGCACGGCTCTGCCCACCTCAGCCCGTGCCGATCCAGCTCGGCACATTGGGGAGCGGCGTGACCCCGGTAGCACGGCTAAGCCCACGTGGGGTCCAGTTCCGGCTCTATGGTGGAACTCCCCAGCTCCAACCGCCCGTGGCACGCTCGCATGGCATGCCCGCGCCAAGCTCCGCACCGACCGTGGCACATCCACATGGCACGCCCTCACCCGGTCAGGCACCAGTGCGGCGCCCTCCCGCACAGCATCTCAGCCGACTCTAGTTACCGCGCACCCCGGCCTATCTTCGGCACCAGCACGGTGGCCCCCAGTTCGGTACACTCGCATGCACATCCGCAGCACACTCGCACCTCGGTCAGCGAGCATGGAAGATGCGCGCACCCGCTCCAGCTCCGCATGGTCTAGCCCAGATCCACCTGCGGCAGGCCCGCGTAACCACGGTCGCTCCGGCTCCAGTCTGGCACTGGATCCAGCTCTGGCTCCGCATGTTCCCGTCCAGTGCCCAATTCGCCTGTGGGAGGCCTGCGCCTCTACTTCGATGCTCTGGCACCTGGTCCGCCAGTGGGAGGCCTCCGCCTGCCCCAAGTCCGGCGCGACCTCGCCATGGCAGCTCCTAACTCGGCACGCCCACGGCACGCCCGTGACGGCCCCAACTCCGTCCACGCTTGCACCGCTCGCGGCATGCCAGCATGGGGTTCTTCCGCCCGCGGCAGGCCCGCGCGACCACGACCGCTCCGGCTCCAGTCTAGCACTGGATCCAACTCCGGCTCCGCATGCTCCCATCAGGCACCCAGTTCGCTTACGGGAGGCTTGCGCCTCTACTCCGACGCTCCGACGCCCGGTCCGCCTGCGGGCGGCCTCCGCCCGCCCCAAGTCCGACGCGACCTCGCCATGGCGGCTCCCAACTCGGCATCCTCGCGGCATGCCCACAGTGCACCCACGGTGGCCCCAGCTCCATCCACGCCTGCACCGCCCACGGCGCGCCTGTATGGGGTTCTTCCGCCCGCGGTAGCCTCGTCTCCGGTGCCTGCACCTCGCTCCGGCTCCAGTCCGGTGCGACCTTGCCCGCGTGGCACCCAGTCCAGCATGCCCGCACCTCAATCCGGCTTCTCTGGCTCCGCCTAGCACAGCTCCGCCCGAGGTGGGGGGCAGCAGGGGCCCTCTTCGGCTCCAGTCCGGTGCAACCCTGTCCACCTCAGCCCACATGATGGTGAACCTGGGGGTAGCCCAGTGCACCGCTCCAGTACGTTTCCATGCTCGCCACCGCCCAGGCCAGCACCTCGGTAGTGCCCAGTTCCACCTCTGCCGCTAGGGAGTAGCATGCCTTCGTGATCCTGCACGCTCGTGCACGCATGGGTTCGCACCCACGTGCATAGAGCCTCGGACCCCGCCTCGATCAGTGTACATGGAAGCCTCTACGGGCCTTCTCTCGGTCCGCATGCCCGTATGGCAACCTGGAGTGGCATCCTAGCCCATTCGGCACTTCGACATTTCAGCCCAGCTCCTGGAGCATCGCACAATTCGGTCTCATTCACGTGGGCCCAGCATGCTTTCCGAGGGGCTCCATCCACATGGGTCCTATGGCATGCTACCTACAAAGGAGGATCATGTTGAAGCTTTCCAAGCCACTGTTTACACTAATCAGGAAATAGTGTCCTGCCCAAGGCACTGACCCCATCACCAACTCTTTGAATCTCCCAGAAGAGGAAGCCTCACATGCTATCCCAGCCTCACAGGCCTACAACAAGAAGAGCACGCCTCCCCAAATGACAGAGACCACTCATCTACATAAGACCAGCTTGAGGAGGTAAGGGGGAGGTAAGAGATAATAAACTCTCTTCATTCTTACATCATCTTCCATTTTTTATCACCCTTTGGAAGCGGAGAGTTCCCCAAGCTCTCCACCTCAGAGGTCTTTTGTTCCCTTTGATCGTCCCACTGACTTGATCGTTGGAGTGTCTTTGCCGGAATCCCCGGCCCAGGTCTCCCCTATCTTGCAGGTCTTCACTCGCGAGGAGCGACTGGGAAGAGGATTGCTCCCCACCGAAGAGGCCCACAGGAGGACCACCACAGCACCAAGCCCCTTTCATCCCTACAACGACCCCTCTGAGCACGGCGACTCCACCAAGATCCATGACGGAGGGTATGTTCCCCTTGATCGTCTCCGACCGACGAGCCCGGTGATGCTGGCGAGGAGTCCACTCATTTAGGCTATGTAAGAGCTACAGGCCATGGCGATCTAGGTGGCAACACAATGATATCTTGAAAAATAAATTATACTTTTCTAAACCAATTGTAACCATGGAATTTGTGATCATAATCTTTAATTTATATAAAAAATATGATGCCAATCAAAGTGTTGATACTTTTCTTTCATACCTTTTATATTGCTACAGATTCCGGCTTGAAATTGGAACTGGCGCTAACTGGCAGGAATTGTCGCTGAAGTGACCTGCAAAATAAAGTTCCCAGCCAAAGTTGGCTCCGGTGATGACCCTTCGACATTCAAGTCAGAGTTCTAGAATAAATGGAAAGTAGTAAGCGTAGGAAAAAGTTACTTACCTGAAAGTCCTCGAGGCCTTAGTTATTTATAAAAGAGGGTGGAAAAAATAGAGAACTCTAAGAGTACCGAGCCACTGATTGCTCCATTGCAGTATTATAACCCTTGTCATTCTCATGAATGAAGGAGGTCATTACTAGTGATATCATCAATACTAGATAGCTATTCCCACAATTTGGATAATTGATTATTTAAAATATTTGAGATAGGCCACGTGAGAAAGAGCATGTCAAAGGACCGCACCTCACCTAATAATAATCAAGTAAAAGATATTTCAATATTAGGTTCGGCACCGGTGATAAGTTGGCAGATAGGATCGTGATAATTGGTTATTGAACTATGAAGACATCTCAATAACAAACTTTGACCGTCAGTAATTAGGTCAGTGGATTAAGCATTCATTTCTAAAGCTATGTCTAAAAGGTATATTTGGGGCATCCAAAGTATCTCGTAACATTAACCATAATAATTGTGCAGGACAATGAAATTGTTAGTTGACTTAGATGCTAATGGTAACAAACTATGCATATTTCCTGGTGGGAGAGTGGATAAAATCTTGAGAAATATCAGGACCGAGAGGAAATATTGCAAAAGAAAGAGCAACACTAAAGAAGCACGTTAAAACACAAAATGATGCTAAAAAAATTAATAGAATAAAGATCATGAGAGGCCAACAAAAATAATACCCTCAACTAAGTCTTAAACCCATAAGTGCAAAATAACTGTTCGTATACTTACTAATGGTTTTGAGCCAAGCAGTCATGCTCTATCCAATGAGAGGAGAGACAGAAAGAGAGATACTAAAGAGAGAAGAGCGGAAGGTATAGAGAAAAAAAAAGAGAATAGATATTTGTGTAGCTCCATTGTTGAGAGGATGGTTCCATTCGTCCTACTTAGATTGACAATTAGTGGTGTTGCGATGTCAACTCCTGGACCGAGGACCGAGGGCGGCTGGATGTGTTGGAGTGCTCCTTCCCGGATGAACCTGCAACAAAGTTTCCAAGGGCGCTAGTAATGTTCCGATGGGGGACCCTCCAATGCCTAAGTTAGCAGGAGGTTGAAGGTAACAGAATGGAGGAATCAATGAAAGAACAACGTATGGAGAGGGAAGAGCACTTCTACCTTCAAACGGGATCCCCTGAGTACCTTATATAGGCACGGAACAGTCCAAAATCCGTTAGGGGAGAGGCTGAGAAAGATCAATCTGCCCCTAGGAGAATCTGGAGAGTAGCCACGTGGCGCGCAGATATGGTGACATTGTGGAAGGAGTGGAGCAGGGCTGTTGGGATGGCAGGATCCCGCAGTAACAGAAAGGTGCTTCTGGAATTTCCTGGATGCTAAGGCAAGCTTGTTGGATGTTGGCTGTGGGAAAGCCGGTCGGCCGGACCAAAGGCCAAACTTCTGAAGGAGAGCCACGGGCCGGACACCAGCAGGAGAGGGTCGTTCGGACCTCTGCTCCGGTGGGTTAAACCTCTGAAGGAGAACCACGGGCCGGACCCCAGCAAGAGATGGTCGTTCAGACCTCTGCTTCGGTGGGTCGGACCTCTGAAGGAGAACCACGGGCCGGACCCCAGCAGGAGAGGGTCGTTGGGCGATGGGCCTGAAGGAGTAGCAATCGGAGCCTTGAAAGAGTGGCCCGATCGGACCGCTAGAATGGGCCGGTTCTGGCTGAGGGTGAGCCGTCAGGGTACAACAGTTGTCCCCCTTGTCCTTGTGCTTCTAGCGAGTCCGTAGGATCGAAGGGCGAGGGCATTAAATGGTAGTAAATGCATCAGTCTTTCAAATGATGGTGAAGCCGATTCGGCGTGCTGCGACCAGGCACCTTCTGCTCTGATTTTCGCTCCTGGACATGTGTCAGCATCTGGTTAGTGAGGATAGGGGGAGCAGTTATTGCTGGTACGGTGCATGGCAGCTGCCCGTTTAAATTCTTGACGCGATGTGGGGTACGTGGCTTCATTAGAGTGGTTGGTGCACTCCTTAGAGTGATACATCCACCGTTGCTTCGACTATCACACGGATCTCGATCGGATATGATCCGGCGTATCCCCTCAGATTCTAATCCAACTCGAAAACTGAGATGCCAGCCATCGGGTCGTGGCACGTGGGGGGAGGCATTGGGAAGCTACCCCCAGGTGCCTATAAAAGGGAGGTAGCAGCGCTCAGAAGGGGCCTTTCACCATGCTTGTGCTTGAAGAGAAAGCAGCCTCCTGCCTCCTTCCGTTGCTCTAGCCCCTCTTAGAGAACCAAGGAACCAGGTTAGTCCCGTCTCCACCTTCCTCCGCCTTCTTCCATTTCTGCAACTCCCTTTAGGATGGCTTTTAGGAGTCGAATTTCGGTTCGTGGACATAGGGAACCCGGTCCTTTCGACATCTCTTCGACCATGACCCGAGAGAGGGTCGAAAATCTTAGGATCGTGTACAGCATTCCCTCCACCCTACATATAACTGTCCCCAGTCGCGAGGGTAGAGTGAACGGACCTTTAAACTTAGGAGCTCTCCCTTTGTATGAAGACCACCCGAAGGCCGGCCTTCGTTTCTCGATCTATAGCTTCTTCATTCAGGTCTTCAACACATATAGAGTTATCCCTTCCCAGCTGACCCCGAATAGCATTCGGGTTCTTTGTGGCTTCGTGGTTCTGTGTCGGGAGGCCGACATTGACCCAAGGGTGTCCTTGTTTTCAAACTTTTTCTTATTGAAGCAAGACTTCCAGAGTCAGGAATGGTGGATGTTCAATCCACGCCCTGGCCAGAAGGTACTAGGGGGCTTCCGTCCGCTATTCATGGATGGAAGTCCTGATACTTTTTTGTAGATAATTTAAAGCTGTGGGGCTTTGAGATGGCATGGAGGGAGCCGAGATCGAATGCTTTGAATGGGAGGAAGGTCTCGAGGGCCGATGAGGCCGACTTCCATAAACTGAATGACGAAGACCCGAAGTTCGTCGGCTTTATGCTCCACGAGGGGAGTCTTCATCAGGCTGGACTCAGTCGGCACCAGACGTTGGGTAGGATGAGAGCCGTAGAGAGAGAACCACTACTTTATCTTCTGTCGGCTTTGAAACCATATCTTACTTAAATCGTGTTTGTTGACAGGTGGCAAAATGAAGCCGGATCGGGCGACCCTTTCGGTGCGATCTGCACAGCGGAGGGCCGTCCGCATCGCGAAGCCGACCCCGCAGGAGCCAAAGAAGCGGGTGATAGAGCCAGCGCCTGAGAGGCCGAAGAAACAACGGATGGCAAAACCGTTTGCCACGGTGGTGTCGGTCGATTCGGGGGATGACATGCCTCTGACCGAATGCCGAAGGGTTCTGGCATCCGAGAGGTCCTCTTCGACTGGGCAACCGACCGCCCGGGTGGAGGAGAGGCTCCCGGCACTGTCCGGAGTGGGTGCGGCTCTTCCGTCCCCACCGTTGGAGCTGACTGAAGTGGCCTCCCCGACAGTCAAGGGAGGTCATGCGGAGGAGGGGCCGTCGATCGTTGACAAGGGCCGACGGTGCTTGTGATGAGGAGGAGCGCCAGAAGTGGCACGATGCTGAGAAGGCCAAGAAGCTGCTCCAAAGGGCCGCCCCCGACGATGACGGGCGGTCGGTGAATGAGGCCTCCAGAAGTTCCCTCTGTTGGAAATTGTGTCCCAAAGCCAATCGCCTAGGTTGTAGGCGGTTGTGCTAAGTATTGTATTCATATTATGAATTAATAAAATATTATTTTTGATAGCTCCTCACATATTGTATTTTCCTGAAATGAACTCTTTCCATGTGATGAAGTCCTTAGGACTACACTGACTTCGATACAGAGAGGATGTATCGAGTGGTCCTTAAATCCTGTTCACAACCAAAGGATATATTGTACTGGACAGCAATATATCAAGTATAGGTTGTCGTAGTTCACATCGTTTGGTTGTCCTCTTGACCAAAATGAGTGTGGTGGCACTGATGTGATCTGTAAGTGGGATATTTGATATCTCATTGAACGTGACTCCGTGCAGCCCCTTTTTTTGCCAAAGGGATACTCACGATTGGATATGGGTATATGTGTCCCTCTGACCTGAGGTCATCGCGGTAGCTTGCAAGCAACTCCCTGTGCTTTGGTGCCAGACTATCCGGATTTTTAATCCGGTGATGGAAGGTTTCTGGGTACAGGCAAGTACTTGTGGAGCAGTGATGGACTAAGATGGAATTGACCTGTCCAAACAGTTTGGATTGAATGTCTCGCTGTATCTCAATTTAGCAAATCCTCAGCCGGGGTAGTCCTAGTGAAGAGTCACTGGGCTTGCGAGGTTGAGACACGTAGTCGACTGACACAATCTGGGTTGGCAGCCCAATCTCAGTCGTCATGAGCATTAGAGGTCAAAAGGATGAATTATACAGTAACCATATGCCAGAGGTTCGATTGTTTGCTCCCGCATCTTCAACCTATCCGGATGCCGGGATCCATTGCTAGATGGTTTCCTGTGCTGGTACTAAAAATTGTTCTAGTGCTACCGTTTAGGTTTGAACCTATGAGGTCACACGCCATAGAGGATAACTCTCTGATCCGGATACCGATTACGATTGAGAATCGTCTCGGTTTTATGGTCACAGTATTTTTGAGCACTCTTTTTCCCGTCTTGCCCTTGTCTGTGTCGACCGGAAAATGTTCCGGGTTGACCAGCTCTGCGCCAGGATTTTTCTGAATCAGTTTTGAACTGATTCGGAGTTCGTTTCGGCCTCCAATTGGTTGTGAACCAATTTTATTCCCTGAACCAGGTTCAATTGGATTGAACCACCGTTGGGTTTGAACCAAATTGATTTAATGGGATTGGACCAATTTTGGTTGGACCGGTTTTGGATGAACCGGCGTTTTCATTTCCACTGACCGTATTACACGTTGGAATTTTCTTTTCGCTGGAAGCCAGGCCAAACGACCGAACATGCTTTGACGGGGCGTCCCTTCTCCTCCCTCCACCTGCTGCCTTCTCTCCCCTATAATCTCTCTTTTATTGCTGGTTAATTGGATGAACGGCAGCTGCAATCTCTTCATCTCCCAGCACCTTTTATAAAACCCCTCTTGCTATCCCCTGTTTTCAGAGAATAGATATATTTCTGCTGGGTTGGTTTTGCATCGTGTGAAGAGAACAGCAAGTGCTGTTCTTCTTAGAGTTTACAAATCCCCTGAGACCTTGATTCCTTCCATTGGGTATTGCAAGGGCTGGGTTTAGGAGGGTGTGAGGGAGAGTTTTCCTATTGTTTCAAGTGCTCCAAAAATCCCTGCTGCAGCAATTCTGTTTTGCTGCAGCAACCTGTGACCGTGAACCATCTTCCGGTGGCTAGCACCGCGCATGGAGAGGGATCGGAGAGCCCCGGGCATGTCTCCCCTCTAGAGGGAGTATTCTTCTACTCCTCGGAGCAAACCACGTGAGCCAGGATCGCTCCTGTTGCCCGAAATCCAACGACGAAGACAGCTACTCTGTTCTGCTGCCATTTTCGCACAGCAGACTTCGACGAATTTTTACAATTTATTGGCTTAGTTTTTCTTGCAGAAACTAGTGCCAAATCGAAGAGGACTTTCTTAAGAATCTACAGCTCAAATTTGGGACCGATCGGAGGTCCGGAAGGCGGCGTTCTGGGGACTTTTCGGAAGGCGGCGTTCGGGGATTTTTCGGAAGCCCAATTTTCAGCCCAAGGTGGAAGACGACTGGAATAACTTTATTCCTGTATTCCAGTCTATTCCAGGTTTATCCCAGACTTATTCCAGCTGGGAATAAGGTATGTTTTTGGGTTTTATTTTCGGTGCATGTGTAGATCTAGATTTATTAAAATATTTATAAATATTATATGTCCTGTATCATGCCAATACATGCATCTTGCATATGCTAGATCCTGTGCGGAGTAGGTATTTTTCGCATTTATTAAAAATACTTACCTATTCCCTGTGCTGTTGCATGCTTAGCGTAGGCACCTGCAACCACATTTTTTACTTTCACCCTCCACCATCTTCTAAGGGTAAGTGTTAAAATTGATCCTTCGGTTTCGAACTCACCGATCGCAATTGTCTAATCGTGTGTCTCTGTCGGCAGCTTATCAAAGATACCTTGCTGATGGATGGTGGCTTGGGCGAGCTGCTCTATCTGAAAGAGCACTTGACCAAGAGGGCCGAAGCGACAGAGGTGGCGACGCAGCTTGGGTGGCATTGATAGCCTCCAGGGAGGAGGTCTCGGCTTAAGGGTAGTAGCCGAAGAGGTGTCCACCTTGCGGGCCGAATCGGAGGCCCAGGAAAAGTAGCTGGAGAACTTGCTGACCCAGAAGGCGGACCGGGAGGCAAGTTTAAAGAATAAGAAGAAGAAGATCAAGGCTCTGACTCGTCGGCTGACCGTTGAGGAGGGGCGCTTGACCGAATGCGAGGTCCACGCACAAGGCCACCAAGCGGTGGCGGAGAGGTATAAGGACCTGTTGAAGACAGCCCAGGAGTTACTGAAGATGGCCGGTGAGAAGGCCGTTGCAACTTATAAAGCCTCCGAGGACTTCATCGAGGAGATGAACAAAGCCGAGACTGTCAGCTTCAATTACGGGTATGACGAATGTCTGGGAAATGTTAGTGCAGCCTTTCCATACCTTGATCTATCATTTCTTCAGCCGCCGAAGCCGACGAAAGAGGAAGGCTTGGAGGCGACGGATCCGACTGCCCGAGCGGCTGATGCTCCAGTGGAGGCCATCGTAGAGGTGGCCGGACTGGATGTCCAAGCTGGAGCCGAAGCAGAGGTAGCTGAAGGGGCCGAGGGGGCCGAAGCCGTTGCTACTACTGAAGGAGCCGAAGCGGTTGATGTCAGTGTACCTCCCGAGGGTCAGACCTAGTCGTTTGTAAAGGTCTGACCTTCAATTTTGTAAAGAAACTTTTTGGAACTAATGAAGAACCTTTTGCACAATGTCTTACTTTCTTTCCTCTGAAATTTCACTAAGTGTGGACTAGTCGGCTGATCTGAGCGAGCGGTCGGACCTCCAGGATAAGCGTCGAATAGTGGCTCACGCCGAACTAGATTCCTTTAGGATTTCCGCTCTAAGTATTGGTCCGTCGACTTGTCCGGACCAAGAGCAATCGAAGTAGCGGTCGGACTGTAGCTCAGGTTGGAGCAACGAGCTTAGAAATTTCAACCTAAGTGTTGGTCTGTCGGCTTTCCGGACCTGGAAGTAGTTGAGGCAGTGGTCGGACTGCAGCTTAAGCTGGAGCAACGAGCTTAGGAATTTCAACCTAAGTGTTGATCCGTCGACTTTCCGGACCTGGAAGTAGTTGAGGCAGTGGTCGGACTGCAACTCATGCCAGAGCAACGAGCTTAGGAATTTCAACCTAAGTGTTGGTCCGTCGGCTTTCCGGACCTGGAAGTAGTTGAGGCAGCGATTGGACTGCAGCTCAGACTGGAGCAACGAGCTTAGGAATTTCAACCAAGTGTTGGTCCGTCGGCTTTTCGGACCTGGAAGTAGTTGAAGCAGCGGTCGGACTATAGCTCAGGCCAGAGCAACGAGCTTAGGAATTTCAACCTAAGTATTGGTTCGTCGACTTTTCAGATGTGGAAGTAGTTGAGGCAGCGGTCGGACTACAGCTCAGGCCGGAGCAACGAGCTTAGAAATTTCAACCTAAGTGTTGGTCCGTCGGCTTTCCGGACCTGGAAGTAGTTGGGGCAGCGATCGGACTGTAGCTCAGGCCGGAACAACGAGCTTAGGAATTTCAACCTAAGTGTTGGTCCGTCGGCTTTCTGGACCTGGAAGTAGTTGGGGCAGTGGTCGGACTGCAGCTCAGGCTGGAGCAACGAGCTTAGGAATTTCAATCTAAGTGTTGGTCTGTCGGCTTTCCAGACTTTGAAGTAATTGAGGCTCTGCCGACCGGGGTCGGGCTTTCGGAAGTGGGCTGCCCTAGAGCCTCTGTCGACCGGGGTCGGACTTTCGGAAGTGGGCTGTCCTAGAGCCTCTGCTGACCGGAGTCGGACTTTCAGAAGTGGGCTGCCCTAGAGCCTCTGCCGACCGGAGTCGGACTTTCAGAAGTGGGCTGCCCTAGAGCCTCTACCGACTGGAGTCAGACTTTCGGAAGTGGGCTACCCTAAAGCCTCTATCGACTGGAGTCGGACTTTCAGAAGTGCTTCGTAGAAGAATTATGGACTTCATTGATAATGCTTGTGGAGGTTATCTACATTCCACAGACGAGCCATCCATCGTCTGTCCAAATACTCAAGTCGGTAAGTGCCAGCTCGAACCACTTCAATGACTCGATAAGGTCCTTCCCAATTTGGGGAAAGCTTGCCTTGCTCGGTTGGCCTCAAAATTTCCGTCCTTTGCAAGACCAGGTCTCCGACTCGGAAAGCTTGCTCCTTGACTCGCGAGTTGTAATATTTCGCCATCTTCTGGTGGTAGACCACCATCTTCATACTTGTCCGAAGTCTAGTTTCTTCGAGCAAGTCCAGGTCAGCCCTTCGCTATTTGGAGTTGGCCGGTTCGGCGTAGTGGTCGATCCGCAGAGATTGAAGAGAGGTCTCAACAAGGATGACGGCTTTGCTTCCATAAGTGAGGTTGAATGGGGTTTCGCCGATTGACGTTCTGGCAGTCATCTGATATGCCCATAACACTGAGTGGAGTTCCTCCGCCCAAAGCCCCTTAGCCTCATTCAGTTGGGTCTTCAGCCCATGCAAGATTGTCCGATTGGTGACTTCAGCCTCTCCATTGCACTGAGGATGACCGACCGACGTGAGTCGGTGAGAGATATGATATTGCTGACAAAAATCTTGAAACATAGAGTTGTCAAATTATATTCCATTGTCAGTAATAATCGTCCGGGGAATGTCGAACCGAAAGATGATGTTATTCCGGACGAAGTTCTCGACCTTGGCCTCTATTATCTGTGCTAGTGGTTCGGCCTCCACCAATTTGGTGAAGTAGTCGATGGCCACAAGCAGAAATTTTCATTGCTCGGATGCCGAGGGAAAGGGCCCCAAGATATCTATCCCCTACTGTGCAAACGGCCATGGAGCAGTGATCGACGCCAGCTCATTGGCAGGCCTCCTTTGAATAATGGAGTATCTTTGACATGCGTCACACCTTCGGACGAAGTCCGACGCGTCTTTCTGAATGGTAGGCTAGTAATACCCCTGTCGGATAATCTTGTAAGCTAAAGATCTTCCTCCGAGGTGGTCACCACAGATGCCTTCATGGACTTCTTTGAGTGCATAGTTGGCGTCTGTCGGCCCCAAGCATTTCAGCAGCGGCTGTGAGAATGACCGCTTATACAGAACGCCGTCAAGGATGACGTCCTTAGAGGCCGTCGAGCGCACCCACTTGGCCTCCGTCGGATCCTTCGAAATAGTTCCCCTAATCAAGAAAGCAAGAATCGGATCTATCCAAGAAGTTTCCTGTTCCACCTGGTGGACCTCAGTCGACTCTTCCGTAATACTTGGGTGCTGTAGATGCTCCACAAAAGTTCGGTCGGAAGTGCTGATAGCCACCATAGCCAACCTTGACAGAGCGTTCACCCGAGAGTTCTGCAGACGAGGTATGTGGAGGATTTTGAAAAATCTGAGCCGAGAGATAAGGTTTTGTACCTTATTCAAGTATTTTTCCAGGGTCGGATCCCTCACTTCAAATTCTCCCTTTACTTGATTAACCATCAATTGGGAGTCGGAGAAGACTCTGAGTCGGCTGATGCCCAGTTCATTGGCGATTCGTAGCCCCGCGAGGAGGGCTTCATACTCTGTCTGATTGTTTGACACCTGAAATAAAAAGTGCAATGCATACTCCAGGCTTTCTCCATCCGGGTCGGCCAGGATTAGTCCGGTCCCGCAGCCTACAAGGTTAGATGCTCCATCCACATAAAGGGTCCAGGCTGGTTTGGTTTCGTAGACGGTATCGGCTTCAGGTACTTCGGCCATTTGAGGAGGTGTCACCTGTCTCCATGTACACTCTGCAATGAAGTCAGCAATTACCTGGGCCTTCAAGATAGATCGTGGCTAGAAAGAGATGTCGAATTCACCTAGCTTGACAGCCCACTTGGCGAGCCGACCAGATGTGTTTGGGCTCCAAAGGATTGCCTTGAGAGGTTGGTCAGTCATCACCATAATCGAATGTACCTGGAAATACGGTCGGAGCCGCTTGGCTGACGTGACCAAAGAATATATCAACTTTTGCATCTTGGGGTACCTTGTTTCACCATCGTGGAGGACTTTGCTGATATAATAGATAGGCTTCTGCTGTCCATCCTCTCCGACTCGCACGAGGACGGCGTCGATCGCTTCGTCCGACACCGAAAGATAGAGGTACAAAGATTCCCCCTCCATCGGCTTGGCCAGCAATAGAGGGTTCTTCAAGTACTCCTTCAGGGCTTGGAAGGTCGATCGACATTCGTCAGTCCAAACAAAACTTTTCGACCAGTGCAGGGTCTTGAAGAATGGCAGAGACTTTTCAACTGAATGGGAAATGAAATGGCTGAGAGAGGCGATTCGACCGGTGAGCTCTTGCACCTGCTTTTTGTTGGTCGGATGTGCCATCAGTAACGGCCTTTATCTTGTCGGGGTTCACTTCAATTCCCCTCCGTGTGACCAAAAATCCAAGGAACTTGCCAGAGGTTATCCCAAAAGTACATTTCGTGGGGTTTAGCTTCATCCGATGGTGCCTGAGTGCATCAAAGGATTCCCGCAAGTCCCTGATGTGGTCGGCTTTATGGAGACTCTTCACTATCATGTCATCCATATAGGCCTCCATGTTCCTGCCCAGCTGACCTTCAAACACTCGGTTGATCAGCCTTTGAAAAGTGGCACCGGTATTTTTCAAGCCGAAGGGCATCATCTGATAGCAATACAGATCCTTGTTGGTAACAACGATGGTCTTCTCCTCATCTTCCGGATGCATCTTGATTTGGTTGTAGTCGGAGAAGGCATCCATAAAGCTGAGAAGCTGGTGGCCGGCCATGGCATCCACTAGCTGATCAATCTTGGGCACTGGAAAACTGTCCTTCGGACAGGCCTTGTTGAGGTTGGTATAATCTACACAGATCCTCCATTTCCCGTTGGAGAGGGAAGAGCACTTCTACCTTCAAACGGGATCCCTTAAGTACCTTATATAGACGCGGAACAGTCCAAAATCCATTAGGGGAGAGGCTGAGAAAGACCGATTTGCCCCTAGGAGAATCTGGAGAGTGGCCACGTGGCGCACGGATACGGCGACATCGTGGAAGGAGTGGAGCAGGGCTGTTGGGATGGCAGGATCCCGCAGTAATAGAAAGGTGCTTCTGGAATTCCCTGGATGCTAAGGCAAGCTTGTTGGACGTTGGTCGTGGGAAAGCCGGTCGGCCGGATCAAAGGTCAAACTTCTGAAGGAGAGCCATGGGCCGGACACCAGCAGGAGAGGGTCGTTCGGACCTCTGCTCCGGTGGGTCAGACCTCTGAAGGAGAACCACGGCCCGGACCCCAGCAGGAGTGGTCGTTCGGACTTCTGCTCCGGTGGGTCGGACCTCTGAAGGAGAACCACGGGCCGGACCCTAGCAGGAGAGGGTCGTTGGGCGACGGGCCTGAAGGAGTAGCAGTCGGAGCCTTGAAAGAGTGGCCCAGTCGGACCGCTAGAATGGACCGGTTCTAGCTGAGGATGAGCCATCAGGGTACAACAAGTGGTAATAGGAGAGACAATAAAAATAATAGTACGATGTAGCTTGGTTGCCACACTATATATGGCAGCCATTAACAAGCCAAGCATTATTGGCTTTCAGGGCATACATGCAATGGTCTCAGATGTTAGAGTTGATGAGCAAGGCATATGTAATTAATAGCTTCAATTTATTGTAGAGATGGGATCAGCTGATGAAGCGCAATGCCAAAGGTTGGAGAGAAAAGACGATGAAAAGGGAGTTCGTAACCACTATGATGTTAGCACGGTTGGTTAGCGCGTGACTCCGTTCTTGTAAATAATTCATTGGTCACGGGTTCGAGGTATGATCCCTTAGATGACTCCATTAATTCCAGAAACTCTGGTGCAGGGCGGAGTGACTCTAACTCCGGCGTCCTAGTGGGGGGCGGAGTGACTCTAACTCCGGCGTCCTAGTGGGGTTATGTTGATGCACTCACTGATGGGATTAGGTTTCCGAATTGAACAATCGCCTAACATGTTAGAGGTTAGAGAAGCTACATCGGGATTTAACCCCTCTATCTTTTTTTTATTAAAAAAAAAAAAAGAAAGAAGGAAGGAAGGAAAGAAAGAGAAGAAGAAAAAAAAGAAGTTTGTAAATATTATTGGAGATAAAGCAGGGCGATCTCTTGTAAGAATGCTCAAAATTGATTGAAAGAAAATTAGTACGTTTTATAAGAAGTTAGTCCTATCGTTCAAAAAATCTCTTTTAGAATAATTACAGTAATATTTTTTTATCCTTACTTTTTTTATAAATTATGATTAGGATTAAAAATAAAATATTTTTTATTGACCTTTGTGTTTTAATCTTTAAAAATAAAAAATGCAAAAAAAAAAAAAAAAATCGAAATGGGGCCTAAAATAACAGCCTTCTCTATTTTTTTTGCTTATTTTTTTATTACTCTCTCTCTTGTAAATTGTGATATATGCCGAGGTGGGGGATGACTGCCCTTCCTTTGATGCGCTTCATTTCCTCTGAACGGAAGAGAGAGAGAGAGCGCGAGCGAGCTGCCCTCTTTCCCCCGGCGCATGTTAGCTGAGCTCCGGCTCCGCTAAGGAGCCCTAGCTCTTCCCTTCTCGTCACCGAAACCCTAACCCTGATCTTCTCGGATCCAGTCTCGAAGGAAGGAGAAATGTCCAAGGCCTGGGGCAGAGTCGGCGCCTGGGCGCTCGATGCCGAGAGAGCGGAGGCGGAGGAGCTCGAGCGGACGGCGGCCGAGGCAGCTTCCTCCTTCGCCGCCGGTGCTGGGGGCACCATCCTTGCCAACGAGCCCGCCCAGAGCTTCCCCAGCCTCAAGGAGGCTGCTGCCACCAAGCCCAAGAAGAAGAAGCCCGTCGCCATCCCCTTATCGCAGTTCGCCACCTCCTATACCGGCGGCGCCCGCGGGGAATCTCTCTTCGAGCCCGGGGGCCTCACCCGGACACGATGCTCCGCCTCCCAACTGGCCCCCGCGAGCGCACCCAGGAGGAGCTCGAGTCCGGCCGTCTTGGCGGTGGGTTCCGGAACTACGGCGGCGTTGGCGGCTCCCGTGGCGGTTTCCCGGGTCGCAGGTCCGACGACGGGGACGGTTCTTGGAGCGGCGCTGGCGGCGGCAGGAGGTCATACGGTGGTTTTGAGGAGGAGCCGCGGAGGGGACCGCCGGCTAGGGTTTCCGATTTGGACCTCCGATCGAGGGCTGATGAGGTCGACAACTGGGCTGCTGGGAAGAAATCTTTCGCTTCTGCACCGATGGATTCTGGACGCTCTGATCGATATAGGTCGCTTGGTAGTGGAAGTGCAACGAGGGCTGACGAGGTGGACAACTGGGCTGCCGGGAAGAAGCCTCTCCCTTCCAGGTACCCCAGCTTCGGATCGGGGTTCGGGGATTCTCGTTCTGCATCCGATTTCGACCGGTGGGGGAAGACAAGTGGAGGAGCTCTGCCCAACAACGAGGAGAGGCCACGACTCATCTTGGATCCACGGAAGGGGGATATGGGAGCACCAAGTGAGCCTGTGAGAACTCGTCCTAGCCCATTTGCTGATGCCCGGCCAAGAGAGGAGGTTTTGGCTAAGAAAGGGGTGGATTATAGGAAGATAGATTCTGAGATCGATTCCAAAAGGGCAAGCACGCCAACTAGCTCACACTCGAGCAGGCCTTCTAGTGCACAGTCAAGCAGGCCTGGGAGCCCTGGTTCACAGGCGGCAGCGGCAGATGAAGCCCCTAAACCTCGGCCGAAGGTGAACCCCTTCGGCGATGCTAAGCCCCGAGAGGTTCTGTTGCAGGAGCGGGGTAAAGATTGGAGGAAGATTGATCTGGAGCTAGAGCATAGCAGTGTTGACAGGTTTAGACTCTCTATCTTTATGTCAACAATCCCGGCTACCTTTTTAATATGTCTCTGTTTTCTTTATTAGTCTAGAAGTAGCAACATTTTCTGGTTTCCTGTGTCCAAATGCAGTGTGCTGAGATCATAGTGCATCATTGTAAGTTAAAGCATCATGTAGTTCTTAATTGATATTTATTTCTTGTATATAAAGTCAGGATCTTGGAAATGTTGAACTGATTGTTTTCATCATCATTTGTCGAATGCCACTTTTGTTCCATGCAGAGCTTCATATAGGAACTTTTTAATTTCTATGCTGGATATTTTGATTGTCTAGGAATGACACCAAAACTGCCCACGCAGCCTTTGTGGCTTTATTACAAGGAAGCAACCTATTTGCTCATAGGATCGTTGATTGTGTTGTCTTAAAATTTTTGTCTTCATTAATGTCAGAATGAGAAACATGCAAGGATTTGAGGTATTCACCAATGCCAAATATTTAGATTGAAGACACATTTATTTGATACAAGCATCACTTAGCATAATTAGTTTCATTTTAAAAGATGCGATATCGTTGGGTTTGATAAAATCTTCTGATTATTATTCAGACTTTTTCTATTTCTTTTTAGCTGGTTCAATAATATTCGGTAAGAATATGGTGTGGATTGTTTGGGGTAGCAGAACAGGGTTTGTTCTCATGCTTTAAACAAGCTTGATCCATGTAGTAAAAGGATTCAAGCATCATTGTTTCTCAAACAAGTTTTACAAAAAGCAACAAAACAACTGCTTTCGTAGAGCTTTTTCATTATATGTCTTTTGCACACTTATTTGTATAAATTTGTTTAGTCTTCTGTAAACCAAATGATTTAACTACTTCTTACCATTCCACTGAAATCCATTGTGTGCCATCTTTTGAATTTATTGTTTAACAGAACTTTAAGTAAGCATTATACTCTACTATGAAAATGATTTGGTGCTCTTAAATCCTTTATTTGGAATTTATTCCTATTCAACTTTGTCTAAATTTTGATCAAGTTAGGTTTAAATCATTAAGCAAATCCATTTGAAATGAAAGAATAGTGGCCACAGCTGCTCCCTTTCCTAAATGCTGGGCTCCCATTCCTAATAGTCAATGCACTATAGAAGGTCAAAGCATTTGGATCACATCAAAAACATAGAGGACATTAGTCCCATTTGATTTGTTTTGTCACCAGTCGAACAAACTAGTTGTTCGTTTAGCTTGGTAGAAGAACACAAGTCACATGAAGGGGTGTAGGTTGAACCTATTAAGCAAACATGAACTTGGTATTATATTGTTGACCAGTGGATAACATGTAAACTTTTCTTATAGTAGACTGCAATTGTTGATTTGATATTCCATGATGAGTGATTTTGATGTATCCATAATGTTGTTATTTGTGAACATTACATGGGTTCAAAGGTGGGGTGGATAATAATATAGACGCTTTAATAATTAGGCATGTAATCTAGATGGGTCTAGATCACGGCATGCTGGGCCTAGACCCCACCTAGGCCCAACACATTGGCTTACATGTTGGGTCATGATCTTTGACCCAAGCCCAACACATTGGCTTGCTAGCTTGGGTTGATCCAAATGGGCCATTTAGGCTAGGTTAGCATAGGCATAACTCAGATCAATCCAATTATGTTTGGATCTTGGTTGGATCAAGAATGGCTTGGGTCTATGTTTAGTCAAGTATTCAACCATTGTCTCTAGTAGGCTAGTTACAAAGAGCCAAGTTTTCATTACTACTTTTGTAACTTAAGTTTCTATGCTACAATAATCATTTTAGCATGAATTCTGAAACAGGGTTGTTTGTTGTGCAGTACTGTTGCATTGCATAGGCTTGTCCAAATAATTTGTCAAACATCACCCATGAACCATCAATTATCTATTTATCACAATTCCGATCTTAAAATATGATAGAAGTAACACAAGCAAATTAGTTTTAAAATATTGTTTCCCAAGTCTCTTCCATGGTCCAATAATAAACACTAAAAGACTCTTATTTTATACTAAAAAATTATAAAAAAATCTTAACTGTTTATCAAAACAAAGCTAGAAGTACTAGTGGAATTTTAAAAGTATGCCACTTGCTAGACGAGGAAAAGAACCTTGATTTTTTTTGGATCAGAGAAATAAACCTAATAATAACAACATCCATCACACCCAGGGGTTCAATGGAGAGGAAGCTCACCATGTCTTTGGCCCATCCCTTTGGAATAATACACTTCTCTAGTATTACCTCCCTTTGAAATCCAACCTTCAACAACAACCTCTAGGCCCCTTGTTATCCATATGCACCAAAGCCTCCATCCTCTATAACCCCTTCACAGCCCTAAACTATAGACTTCATCGTTAATCATAGTATGTGCCCGTCCCTTAGTCCTTGGACGCTAGCACATAGTTGATCTCCCCTGGTACCAATCATTTTGGAAGCAAAAATGACTAAGATGGCCCTTATAGGACAGTCGCCAACAATCAGAGCACAAAGTATTCAGGTGTAGAAGGAAAGGATTTAGAGCTTATGGTTGGTAAGTGAGGTTTTTGAATATCGGCAGGGCAACATGGCATCCCGCTTACCCAAGTGTTAGTATAGGGCATCATCTTGGGTGTTGCTACGAGATGAGTTGGGAATTGGACCGAGATGGGATAGGATTTCCGCTGACATGAGTGTTAGGATGCAAGACTTCTGATTCCATGAAGAACCCAATTACTTTGCTCTATCCCATGGTATCTATAACCTTGGTTATAAGGGCTGTTATATAAATGGATTTTGTTGCTAATGCACCATGTGACCTAGATTAGATTGGAGAAATGCACATACTGGGTAGGGACTAGAAAACCCATTTTGGACGAGACCAAACCAAAATCTACCTGGTTTCAGGTTTCGGTCTAGTTTTAGAGATTTTGATCTTTGAGATTCTGGTCAATTTCGGTCAACACTGACTAAAACTAGCCATGCATGCTTTTTTTTCGTAGATTTGTTTTGTTGTTTACTATCATATTGTAGTCACCTATTTATTTACTTAAGTTCGTAGGTTATGTGATGCCACTTTTTAATGCATTTTCTTTTTCTTTCTTGGGTTAAAAGGGGAACATATAATAAATATACTACTTGGTAAATAGAGGCCTCTAACATAGTTTTTATTATAGTACTGAAGATTATTGTAAATAGCTAGTACATTATATTTTACAAAAAATAGTTTTTATATAAATAATATGACATTCAATGACTACATGGACTATCATGAGCTATGCCCATTGTTTTTCTCACCCACATCATGATGATGGTGGTGATGATGGTTGGCATTAATTACATGACCGATCTTGCAAAAGTATGTCGTATTGAATTTGTAAATCTAACTTATTATATACTCTTACATACTTGTCTTGTTTTATGATTGATGGAGTGATATTGGTATTTTACTTAAGAGTTTTACTTGAGATTAGCACATTCATGTGATATATTAGAGCTGTCAACAGGTCGGGTCCGGATCTGGATATTAATCAGAACCCATTTACCCGGACCCGGACCCGATTAGTCATAGTTAAATGGATCCGGGTCTGGACATTACATATCCAGACTCGACAGACCTGAAACCCGATTAAATAAAATAATATGATATATATTTATATAAATGTGGGACGTTGGATCATAATCGAACGGTTAAAAAAATAAAAGAATAGAATCCTCCACTCTTACAAGCCCATGGGCCATAGTGGTATTCGGGTCCGGGTTCGGGTCTGGATACCTGAGATCCATTCGGTTCCGGGTCTGGTACCTTAAAATTGGACCTATTGGGTATTCGGGTCCGGGTCCGGGTCCGGTAGCTAAAATCGGGTCCGGGTCTGGATATCTGGGTTCCGACCCGAACCCGACCCATTGACAACTCTATGAAATATTAAAGCTACCAAGCTTCAACATTGTTTACTATCAATCTGAAACTGTGGACTATTATAATCCTAGATAACTTAAAACATAATTAAAAGATGTGAACTAAATTGGCTTCAATTTTTTTTTTCCTCTCTATCTTTGTATTTTCCCAACTTTTTTTTGGACCGAGATTCCGAAACTTGGAGTCAAACTGGGAACCAAAAGTCTAAATGTGGGTTGAAACGTGTCTTAAAACCTTGGTGCATTTGCATTCAATAGGCAAATGAGCAATGGAGGAGAATGCCAAAATAGAGTAATATTAATTGGTAGATTTCTTGAAAAGGACTGCCACCATTCTAATCTTTATTTAGAAGGTACAGCTGCATGTTTCAAGACAACGAGTGATAGATACATGGATGTTTCTAGATCTAGCCAATTATGAACATTGTTGTAATGTGAAACATAAAGGATGCTAGTACTGAAGTATTAGGCTAGTGTAAGGACATCCATTTAACACCTTATGGCTGGGTTTAAATCTTGGGCTATTTAGATTCTGTTGTGATTAACGTTGGGCTTGTTCGGTTGCCTGTAATTGGGTATCGGAACTCAGTTCGGGCTACAGGATCCCGCTTTGGGCATTTGGTTGGTCTGAAGTGGAGCTGAACTAAGTTCCCGCTTGGCCCAGTTTAAGGGAGAAAAGGCCCAAAGTGACTTCGGCCTAGACTTCAGTGAAGTGGGCTCCTGTTCAGCCCACTTACACCAAACCAAACAAGCCCTTTGTCTTTCACCAAACCAAACCCACTTGGTTAGCCAAGTTGGCTTTGTACGAGAGCTGCTGCTAAGCCCTGACCTCGCATTCACATCACTAAAATCATCAGTGTGCTGACCAGGGTGCAAGAGTTTTGGATATGCTGCCTATAAGCAGGAAAATAAGCACCTGATTGTTCATGAGTCAGGAATGCAGCTGGATGTTGTCCACTCACTTATAGATTAGCAAAATAATATTTACATTCAGAAAATCAACTTTTTTAGTGCCCTGACCTGCATAGATAAGAATGGCCTGTTCATCGAACCTCTAAGGTGACTTCAGGGTTTCCTTCTCATCAAAAATAACAGAGAAGATGGAATTCTAGGTCTACCTTTGCCCTTATGTTTTGGAGAATTCAAATGTGAATCAAAACTTGATATTAGTGAAACAACCACTTATCAACATGTTTTAACCGAGCACCATACTGGTTGAGCTTGTCATTCTGATCGGCATTCATTAACATCTTGTGGATGTTGCTGACCTACTAATGATTCTGGACCTTAGAGCCTTTGTTTCAGTCTGATGTGCCAGTTTGATGCAGATCTGATTTGATTGCCCATGAAATCCTGAATTAGATTTTGAATTTTAAGTCTTACTTTAATATGGAAACCTTTTTTTCTTTCAGATTCTCAACTGAAAACTGGTAAGGGAATGCAGGTCTCTACTTATTTGCAAAGATCAAGGCCCTTGATCGAATGTGATCAGAAAATTTGTTGTACGAACAGAAGGAATCAAAATTTTTACCAGTATTTAGAAGACCTGCAATTTTGAATCACAGCCTTGTCTCTGGTCTTCACTATTAATTGTTAAGAGGACTGGAGCTGTCTTGAGGGGAATGCTAAATTCTTGCATTCAATTTATAAATGTGATTGGAAGAGGTGGTTAGACCCTTGGGGAAGTTGTCTTGAGAAGAGGAGGAAACAGGATAGCTACTCTCTTTTTTATCACTCCTTTTCCCTTTTTCCTTATTTTTTTAAAAATTTCTCATTATGTGTTGTTTCATTTTTTTCTTTCTCATTGCTCTATTCTCCTTGCTTTTCTCTCTCATTTGTTCTATGTTCTACTCCTTACAAGTTGCTAGCTATGTCTTTATTGTAGCCCAAAAATCAAGATTTGCCAAACCATCCCGAATCTCTTCATTCAGGGCATGCTATACCAAATCAGCCAAGAACTGGAATAGTTCAGGCTCTCTAAATGAGGTAGGTGGCAAATCAGGCTGAATTGATTGGTTCCACTCAATCTCGGATTGTACTAATTGGTTGCGTCTAGTTTGTCTAGATGAACCAAACCCATTTACTTGGCCTAGCCCTCTATTTCCATTCCTTCTGCTCTCTTCGCCTCCCCCTTTCTCTTTTACCCACCCTTGTCAATCACCTTGGCCCCAGTATCAACCTCATCAAGCCCACCTTCACTGCTAGTGTGTACATGTACTTGTTCACTGCTGCTACGAAACTTGTATTCCAACTCAAACAGGATCTTAACACCCTTGTTTGGCCTTCATGGGCTCCACCACAGGCATGACCACCATCTCTGTCAACCATTATAGGATGCTGGACACACCACACCCCCCCCCCCCTTCCCTCTTTAGTTTACATTGAAACCCTAGATTGGGTGTACTGGCACCATCCTCTATACTATGTGTCAGTACAAAATGGTATCATACTGTATTGGACTGATATAGGTTGTGGTCATGCCCCGTTAAAAATGGAATCCGTGCAGCCCTATTTGCCTCTTGCTTGAGAATACAAATAGCTTGTACAGCTAGCCCTGTATAACAATGACTAGTATTAGTTCTGGATTCACCACCAAGGCCTTTTTAAGAGCTTTTGTTTTCAACCATTAGATCAAAATAGCTGAAATTTGGAAAAATTGTGATTCTTAGAGCTTACATAATACTTTTGATATGCAATTCTTGTTTTGTACCAGCATGAGTAGTCCATGATTGTTGTATGCAATTGACTTCTAAAGAGAGTTCAGGGATCATATGTTCAGTTTTGATATATAAAATATTTGTCTTATTGGTAGGATATTCTTTTGTATACCGTCCACGATACTCTGAAGATAATTCTCCATGTTGCTTTGATTAAATTTCTTCAAAATTAGTCAGCAGCATCAGATTTACAGCTGAACATTGTCCCCGTGTGTTTCTGGATGACGCTGCTTTATCAGCACATGTTTAATGTTCTTATGATATCAAATGCTTCAGACCAGAGACAGATGAAGAGAAGATGCTGAAAAAAGATATCAATCATCTGAAGACGCTGACCAATGAAGCTGAGCAGAGTCAGAATGGCAAATCTGCACGGTTATCTGCTGAAGATTTGTCCATTCTACGGGAGCAGATACTTAGCAAGGAGAGAGACCTGGAGCTGCTTGTATGTCACTTGGATGACAAGGTTAGGTTTGGTCGAAGAGCTGCCAGCAACATTAGGCCTAGCTCTGGAGCTGGTAGCAGTGATACATCCTCTACCAGGCCACCATCTCAGTCTGGTTTGTCTGAGGAGTCAAGAAGCATTGATTTCATGGATAGACCTCGATCCCATGGTGGCAGGGGAGATGTCTGGTCCAGGCCTGTTGATGATAGACGAGGATTTCATGGTGGTAGAGAGAGAAGCTTCTTTGACAGCAGAAATACGGACAGGTATATTTTTTTCAATTAACCTTGTTATAGGCTTGTGTTGCTGCTACTTTCTTTTTTTCTCTGGATCAGATGTGTTGCTTTTATATTCTGTTAACTATACAAAGTATGGTCAACTAGTGCCCTAGCACAATTTTTGATTTTTAACACAAGGAATGTCATTCAAGTTTCAAGATTGTGAGCCTTGGCGCAATGGTAAAGTTGCTTTATTTTAACTGGCGGCTATGGGTCTGAAACACAGAAACACCCTCTCTGCATGGGCATACATCTGACCATCCCTAAAGCTCACATGGCGGGATCCTTGCGTACATCAGGGAAAAAAAAAGAAAAGTAGTTTGGATATTTCAAACGTTTGGTGATATCGCAGCTCAATTACTTTTTTTTGGTTTTCTTTGTCCCTTAAAAAGGAATGTCGTCTGCATATGCTGACCTTTCAGAAATCATGCATTTAAATGTTTTTTGTTCACACAGTTGAGCAGTTTCCTTTGTGATTTAGAGGGCTATCTTAAGAATCCAATGAGCCGTTCTGTAAGCTGTTCTCAAAAGTCTAGTCTGAAGACAAGTCGAAATGCCAATGTGTGGGCAGTGTTTTCCACTTCCTTTTAAAATGTAGGAGGTAATCTATTGATTAAATAGTGCAGCACGAGTGATGGAAAGTGTGCATGACGCCATCTTGCTCATTATTTGCTTTGCTTGGATAGCCCAAATTTGTGATTTAATAACAGTGGTCCAATTTCAGAAGTTGGTGTTTATTTTGTAAATCTTTGCTGATTCACTTTTTGTTATTTTCTTTTGTTTCTCTCATTTTCAGGTCAAAGTCTAAGGAGAGATGGTGAATGCTGCTGGTGTGAATTCATTGGGTGGGTTTTGTTTCTTTGTTTGCTTGTTTTTTAACCTCAAAAGAACAAAGCAATAACTTGTTCTTTTTTACTTTTTAATACTTGTTCATTTTTCGTCACCAAAAAAGTGGTGATAAATCATGGATAATGATGATAACATTTTCTTTGCATTATTTATTGCTGCCTTGATTAAAAAAAAAGAGATTTTCTTCGATGTAAGATTTGATCTTTACATGTCAAGGCAGTTAGGTGGACTATGTACTTGATGTAACATATATTTACTAGAATATTTTCATCGAGTTCCAACATCAATCCCCGGGCAGTAACTCAGCACATGACAGAGCATCAATGTTTAAAATGGATAAGTAAAGAGAAAGGTGATAGCCTTAGCAAAGTTTAACAGTTAATTGAAAGTATTCTATCGAGATTTCATTAATCTGAATGGCAAAGTTAGGAGCTTTCATATAGTCTATAATTTATTTAATCCATTTATCCTAGAAGTTGAAATCCTAGAACATCTATCGAGGGAATTATCAGCTTATCTTATCTTAAGATTGTTTCATGTCAAGCTTAATAGTCATAAAATTTTATTAGATAGGAGCATATGAAAAGTCATGCATGAACTTCTAGACGAGTAGGATATTATTGGTCATGCAATGGCCATTGACAAATATTTCTTGCTGAAGATTGATTAGTTAAGGTATGAGCATTTGCAGTCACTTAATCAAGATTCTAGTACATATTTTGTAGAGGGTAGTGTACAATTTGATCGATCTGAAGTGATCTGGAGTAAAATTATCAGATCTCTTGGTGATAAGAGTTGATAATAGTGATCAGCATCTTCTTTCATTTGCTAGAGATGCCATTCGAGTGAAAAGCCTCTTGCACTGCCTCGAGCACCTCTCTTCCAATAATGGGATAGTAGCGGTAAAATAATAGAGAGGGGAAGCCATCTAATTCAGGGGCCTTATCCTTCTCAAGAGATCAAAGGGCCTTGCGCACCTCTATATCACACATTAGTTGAGTCAAGTTTATATTCTCTTGATCAAAGATGTGGTCCAATAGTTGAGATACTTGAATAGAATCATCCCCACCTAGAGGTAAGGTCCATCAAGATCCGAAGAATTGGAAGATTGTCTCCTAACCTGATCACCGTCAATCATCACTATGCTATCTCTCTCTTAGCTATCTAATACGATTAGCAACCCTTCGGATCATAGTAGATTGATGAAAGAATTTTGTATTCCAGTCACCCTCCTTGATCCATTGTATCCTGAACATTTACCTCTATAATATCCCCTATTTTATTAATGAGTAGTGTGATGAGAGCTTATGGCGAAGCTCCCTTAAATCAGACTCCTGGAGGCCCCCCTTCTAGTCCTCTCTTATTTGTAAATCCAAAATATCTACCTCGACCTCAATTTTCTTGAAAATGTCATCAATCTCAAGCTGGTTCCATCGTAGGAGCCTACACCAGCTAGCTCCAACCTCTGGGTTATGCAATACCTCACATCCTCATAGATCGACATTCTCCACACCTCCCTGATCAGATCCCATGATCTATGATAGAATGCCTAGAACTTTTCAAATCGAAATGGAAGCCTAGGCATGCATGGACCATTAGTGGTAATGAGAACTGGGCAGTGATCCAATACAATCCTTGGAAGATGCTATACTTGGTTTCTCAGGAAATGCTGGAACTAGTCAGCCATGATAAGCACCCGATCAATCTTTTTCCAAACCCTGGCAACCCCTAGCTGGTTGTTGTATTGGATGAACCGAGGTCCAAAATAACCAAGATCAATCAGGCTTGCACTACCAATAAAGTCCCTGAACTCAATGCTGTTAGTATACTTCCTGCCACCCATCTTCTAGTGGGATCCCATGATGCAGTTAAAGTCCCTAATGACATAAGATGACATCCCCTGAGAAGTTAGTCAGGTGATCCACTCCCTATACTCTGTGGTCACGTACATGTTGGATAGAAGCTAGGGGCCTCCGGTCTCCTCCGAAATCACCAAGGGCACCTGTTGCTCGCACTTATGAAAAACATCAACCCTCGTGAACTACATCTCTGTATCACCAAGATCCCCCTTAACAGACTTGTAGACTCTACTGCGTAGGTGCTCCAAGCTAGTTGGATACATCGCCTAGCACGATCAAGGCTCATCCTCAATAGCCGGGTTTGACACAAATATTAGGGCAATGCTATTAGACGATTCTACCAAAGAAAGTTCGAAATGAGGGTTTCCTCTCCTCCCGAGTGTTCCAAATTAGAAGCCTCATGGAGACAACTATTGGAGAAGGGGATCCACACCAGCACCTTTCTTAGTCTGAATGTCTATCTCGATCCTGGCTATAGATGTGTCCATGGCTGAGGAGCTCTTCCCTACCCCCTGAATGTTTTATCTCAGCCATCTTACAGCATCCTCATGGTTCAAATCCTAATGCTCCCTCGCTAGCTCTGCTCCTGCTCGGAGCATCCCTCCTTTCCTGGGCACTAGGGTCTTGTGAAGGGTCCTCCTGAACTGAAGTGTCTTCTGCCTCCCCCTTGGGCCCTAGAGAGAAAAAGAAGACCCCAGGACCTTCCTCTCCAACTAGCAACCTCTCCTAGGTCACACAAGATGCCAACACCTTGGCCACGACTTTGTTCTTCTTCCCTACCCCCTTGCTGGACACCCCAGCCTCCAAAACCCTGGACATGGACCTCACAAGCTCACGGCCCACATCAAACTCAAGGGGGCAAGCGTGTTTAGGCTAGGCCAAACCCATGCCCACAACTAGCGCTTGCCTACTTCCAAATGCCCCAACACCCCTGCTCCCATGCTTGGACTGGGCCAGATCTATGCCCACAAAAGGCACAACTTGATCTATTGCCAATAGTGCACAATAGCCCACTAAAGGCTCTGCATAAATCTCGATGCCCTCTTCACTTGATCCACCTGTTGAGTAGAGGGGGATCTCTGCCATGCATATTTGGCTAGCTTGATCCAGTCATTGGCTTCCAACATTGGGTCAACCTCGCTAGCCTCCATCTGAGTAGCCTCCTTGCCAGGTCACCTTGGTTCATTAGACTGAGCTGACCCAGGTCATCTTTTTCCCCCGGTTGATTGCCACCCCATGCCTAGGTCTCCACCACTGGATGGCCACCAACCACGGTCCCAACCGTAAGCCACCATCTGATGCTCCTCTTGTCTCTCCTTTAGCTTGGACAACATTCTTCGAGGATAGACCAACACCCTTTTCTTCACCTCCTCTGGTCAAGTATGTATCCTCTCGAGAATGGAATTGGTCACATCGAAGGCAAATGCTGCCGAGATTCTCGAAGACAAATCTTTGCCAGAAGGGCCCCTCCGGTCCCATGATTAAGACTCCCAGTCGAAGTTACCAAGAAAGGTCAATCCGGATGCATGCTTGGTGAACCCGAGATGCTTCCTTTCTGCCGTGCAATCATCCACCAATGATGGGTTTCTAGCTAGCCGAAGCACTTCCTGTAATGCCGCCTCATCCCAGAACTGCACCAGCAATTGTGAAAGCTAGACCTAGACGTGGGCTGAGTGAATCACACGCCCTTTGACGGAGAGAACCTTGGCCATCAAGGCTCTATCGTCAGAGCCTAGCCCATGATAACTCACAGCCGGTGAAGCAGCAAATCTCTTTTCCCAGCCTCCTTGAAGTAAAATACGGCAAACCTATTCTCCAAGTTGAAGCTAGCCACTTCCCCCTTTAGCCCATCTCTTGATCGAAAGTCTTTGGCCATCATTTTCGACGAAACCCACTATCTTAGGCTTCTCACCACTATCGCCAAGGCTACCCAGCTCTCAGATTCTTCCCTTATATTCTTTATCAGGATCACAACTATATATCTCAAGGAACATTTAATAAGATCCTCTACACTACAACCATTCTGGTTATTCCCGATACTAAAATAGACCTTTCTTGACATTTTAAAGTGTCACTAAAAATCCTTCCGATACTTCAAAAAGCATTGCAAAATTAAGAGTGGAGAGAGTTTTTCTCGACACTTATGAAAAACGTCACAGAAGTGTCGAGAATAAAAGAGTTTTTTTGATACTTTAAAGCATCGTAAAATTAAGAGTGGATAGAGTTTTTCTCGATGCTTTTGAAAAGCATCGCAGAAGCGTCAGGAATAAAAGAGTTTTCTCGATGCTTTAAAGCATCGAGAATAATCTTTTATTCCCGACGCTTTAAAGCATCGGGAATAAACATATTCCCGATGCTTTAAAGCATCGAGAATAAGTCCAGAATAAAGTTATTCCCGATGCTTTTAAAAAGTATCGGGAATAACTTTATTTTCGATGCTTTCAAGCATCAAAAATAAATCCAAGATAAAGTTATTCTCGATGCTTTAAAGTATTAGGAATAAACTTATTCCTGATGCTTTTAAAAAGTATCGAGAATAAGTTTATTCCCGATGCTTTGAAGCATCGAGAATAACTTCGAAATAAAGTTATTCCCGATGCTTTATAGCATCAGGAATTCCATTTTTGGAAAAAAATATTTTATTTTAAATTTTAAAATCTGTATAATTTTTTAAAACCTGAACATAAATAATAAAAAAAATTAATTTCATTCCATGCATTCAACACACATCCAAATATAAATCTAAATATAAATCAAAATATATAATGCATTACAATCTAATTTTAGTTTGTTACGCATATGTCTGTTTAACAAAATTAAAAAATACATGAAAATACAAGGTGTGAAATAATAAAAAGTCGAGGTCAATGATTTACAGGAGGTAGATCATCATCTGGTCCGTGTGGATCTGATGCTCCAGAAGCCTATATAAAAAATATTTAAAATATTTAATTTATGAAACTATGAATGACAATTATTATATAAATTATTGATTTAATATGCAAATATATATTTAAAGTCATATATATATATACCTGATGTCCAGGAACAAACATCTGTATGACAGATATAAGCCGCTCAATGTTCTCTCTCATGCTATCCATCGCTGCTCTATCGGCGGCGGCTCTCTATCGTATCTCGTCAAGCTCAGTGTCATAGCTCTGTCGCATCTCTTCTACATCGACACGGCTCCATCGAATTTCCTCTACATCAGCGGCACGGCTCAATCGCATCTCCTCTATCTCCTCCTCGAGTCTACGAACACGTGCATCCTGAGCACTATCTGCAGCCTCACGTGCATGTCTACTGACCACAGATAATTGAGTGGGGGTGACTCCAACTCTATAGCCCCTAACTCGACCGTAGCGCTCCGGGCCCATCAACTCTATAAATACCTTGGCCTCAATGCGACTACTCTACATAGATGTTGGAGAATTATCAACATGCTTGGCAATAAGAGCTGTAGCTCTTTCCTGTATTAATTTAGAAAAATTAATTAGGTCTTAAAAACTAACAAAATCAAATTTAAATCGTTGGATGAATTAAATTGTAATAACAACTTACACATATATCCCTCGACTCATCTCTGACAAAAGTGCCATCATGATGAGTATGAGTCATCCGGTAAAACTCCACCTGATCGGGTTCCCTCCCATGCTCATCGACCTACAAGAAACATTATAATTTTAAGCAAATAATTCAAACTAATTTAAAAATTATTTAAGTATCACGATATATATGTATCGCGATGCATCGTCCGCGATACATATATGTATCGCGATACATCGTCCGTGATACATATACATGTACAGCGATACATATCATGTACCGTGATACATATACATGTACCGCGATGATATGTACCGCGATACATATACATGTACCGCGAAATATTTTTCACGATATATAATATTAGTTTCAGTAAAATGTATAAATACTTTAATATTGAAAATATAAGCGTATAGTTTAAGAAACTTACGAACTCCTATCTGACTCACGTGTAACTCTTGGATCCTACCATGTGGGGAATAGACTGAGCTGCTCGTGCAGCTTTACCATTATCAGAATATATCTACAAAATCAAAAAAATAACTTCTTATATCTAGAAAGCAATGTATATATATATATATATATATATATATATATATATATATATATAATGTACCACATAAACTAATTTTTTTAATAGCACAAGCTTCAAATAAATTAGAAGATACATGTCCCCCCTCGGAAAATCAATAATGAACTAACTCCACCCACTGATGAGGGGGTACATCAGGAGGATAGGTACCAACTACCTGCTCCTCTGTCATACCCGGCAACTTGTACTTCGTCTTCAACTGTGCTTTATATTCTTTCCATTTTTGGTTGAGAGATTTCAGTACAAAATCATGCGAGGATGGAGGAAGTACAAAATTACCCTGCAAAACAAAATAATTAATAATAATATAAAACATTACATAATATTTCAACTATGCAAGATAACAAATAATTTAATACAAACTTTTTACTTGTACAACTCGTAGAATCTCTACTTTATACATCGGAAGCATGTCATTCCACTTTGCATAACTAAGTGGACAAAGCTGATGCCTCCGTGCAACTGTCCGCAAAAAAGAACTCAATATGCTGGCTGCTTTTTTAACTAGTTGCCCCAGCTCATTGCACTCAATTACTATCCTCTCACCCTCGGGCATCTGCCATACATCCCGTACTATATAGGCCCGTGCCTACGTGTAACCCTCCCAGATCCATCTTCATGGAAATAGATAAAAGTAATCTATAGTAAAAAAGTGTAATAAAATTTTATCTAACCAAGGATATTGGAATAAATTATCCTGAATATGTAGCTTATCATCTGCTAGATCGACGAGAGGATCATGATGCCCCGAGGATGATGGACCTACAGTAGTATGGTGTGTCGAAGGAGAGGAAGGACCGGCATGAACATCGTGTGCTAAAGTACTGGCCTCAGCTTGCTGTGCCGAAGAACAGCCGGCCTCTGTCCGTGAGTGCTGGAACTGCACCCCAAGAAATCTTCGCCCGCGAGGCATAGTGTCACCTATCATTTACATCAGAGACAGAATTAGTAAAGATAAATAGTAATTTAACATAATAATTACTATAAATTACCAATATTATAAAATTTAATACCAATAAGAATCAAGCATTAGTATTTTCTTCAAATTCTGTCATAACCAATGATATTGTAGCATGTACGTCATCAACTGGTATAAAATTGAATGGCATGGAATGCAAATAAGTATCATCATCTCCATCATCTTCCAGTTATGTTCCAATATCATATAAGTCCCAAGATTTTGTCTTAATAACAATAGCACAATCTTTGTCCTTTACATCTTGTACGAAAAATACTTGACGAACTTGAGATGAAAAGATAAATGGATCATCCTTCAATAAGACACCAGTATGTATCAACCTTGTAAAATTTACAAGTATAAATCCATTTGCATCTTTTTCAAACCCCTTGATGAATTTATATCTATCCAATCACATCTAAATAATATGACTTTAAAGATTTCGTAGTAATCTAACTCGTATATATCTTTAAGTGCATCATAATAAGTCTTTCCATCAGCTTCTACCATAACATCGCTATTCTATATTTTTCTAAATTTCTCACTATCTTTAGTGTGAAATTTAAAACCATTGATTATGAAACCATTATTCTAATGACAACTTTGTTCGATCCTCGAGCCAGGGCTATTAATTCATTTGAACAATTTCTCTCCATCATTGTTGATACCTAAAAAATAATAAGATATGTTAACAAGTTATTGGATGATAAATCTCTCCATATATTCTTTAAAAATATGTCAAACCTATTTTGAAAGCCATGTAGGAAATAACTCAACTAACCATCGCTGCTCAATTCTTGGATTAGGTCGAGTGCTATGATTAGCTTGTCACTAAGACATTAAAAACTCACTACACAAAATTTATATTTATTAATATAGTTTAAAAAATAATATATGAAATTTAAAACCATTGAAATACGTTAAATATGCTAACCTTCGATAGTCAGATATTATTTTACTATGAAGTAACACATAACGGTGTGCTTGTGCAATTGATTTATGGTCCAATACAATATTTTCACCTTTTTTCATTACTCTTCCTGTAGTTAAAAACTTATACAACTCTACATTGGCTATGAAATCACTATGCCGTTGAGGTATGTTAAACACAGTATCTATACTTTGAAGATATCTTGAACAAAATATCAGACATTCTTCAGCAGTATATCCTTCCGCAATAGAGCCCTATGGATAGGCTCTGTTTTGTACATAATCTTTCAATCGCACAAGATACCTACAATATTTAAAAAATTTATTTATACATCATCATGATGCTACTTTTATTAAAAATTATGTAGAGATTAAAAATTGACAATAATACCTCTCAATAGGATACATCCATCTATAGTATACCAGTCCACCAAGCTTGACTTCCGAAGCTAGGTGAATGAGTAGATATACCATAATAGTAAAAAATCCAGAAGAAAAAATCTTCTCCATCCGATAAAGTGTAACCACAATATCCGACTCCAACCGATCAAGCTCTTCAGGATCAATAACCTTTGAATATAATGACTTAAAGAATGATGATAACCGAATTATAAATGTAAAACTTGTTTAGGCACTGATGATCTTGAAGCTATTGGAAAGATATCTTGCATCAATATGTGACCATCATAACTTTTGAGTTTAAAAATTTTTCAGTCTTTAAGATGCATGCACCTTGAAATATTAGATGCATATCCATCAGGTACTTTAATATTTTTCAATACTATCAAAAAATTATCTTTTTCTTGAGCAGGCATGGTATAAGATGCAAGAGGCAAATAAATTCTATCATTAGCAAGCATTTTGGGATGCAGATCATGTCGGATACCTAATTCTTGTAAATCCATTCGGGCCTTCATGTTATCTTTGATCTTTCCATCAAGACTCAACAATGTTCCAAGCAAATTATCACATACATTCTTCTCTATGTGCATGACATCAAGATTATGCCGAATCAGATTATGTTCCTGATATGGCTACATCGCTGATGTGAAACATGCGTCAGATCCAGCTGGATGCCGCCGGTGCCGCGTGGATTTTTCTTTCAAAATTCCCCACTCGCAAAATGACATTCCTGCTCCCTCGCCAGGTGGCACCCCAAGATGGGTCCACCTATGTCGAGGTCGAGCTGGGTTCTCCTGCTCCCTCGCTAGGTGGCACCCCAAGACGGGTCCACCTCTGTCGAGGTCGAGCTGGGCTCTCCTTCTCCCTCGCTAGGTGGCACCCCAAGACGGGTCCACCTCGGTCAAAGTCGAGCCTCTCTCTGCCACTTCGCTAGGTGTCCGCCCAGGAGGGGTCCACCTCGGCCGAAGCTGGCGGCCTCCTGCTCCCTCGCCAGGTGGCACCCCAAGACGGGTCCAGCTCTGCCGAGGTCGAGCCGGGCTCTCCTGCTCCTTCGCCAGGTGGCACCCCAAGATGGGTCCACCTCGATCGAAGTCAAGCCTCTCTCTGCCACTTCGCCAGGTGTCCATCCAGGAGGGGTCCACCTTGACCGAAGCTGGCGGCCCCCTGCTCCATCGCCAGGTGGTACCCCAAGATGGGTCCACCTCTGCCGAGGTCGAGCCGGGCTCTCCTGCTCCTTCACGAGGTGGCACCCCAAGACGGGTCCATCTCGACCAAAGTCGAGCCTCTCTCTACCACTTCGTCAAGTGTCCACGCAGGAGGGGTCCACCTCGGCCGAAGCTGGTGGCCCCCTGCTCCCTCGCCAGGTGGCATCCCAAGACGGGTCCACCTCTGTCGAGGTCGAGCCGGGCTCTCCTGCTCCTTCGCCAGGTGGCACCCCAAGACGGGTCCACCTCGACCGAAGTCGAGCCACTCTCAGCCACTTCGCCAGGTGTCCACCCAGGAGGGGTCCACCTCGGCCGAAGCTGGCGACCCCCTGCTCCCTCGCCAGGTGGCACCCCAAGATGGGTCCACCTCTGCCGAGGTCGAACCGGGCTCTCCTGCTCCTTCGCCAAGTGGCACCCCAAGACGGGTCCACCTCGGTCGAAGTCGAGTTTCTCTCTGCCATTTCGCCAGGTGTCCACCCAGGAGGGGTCCACCTCGGCCGAAGCTGGCAGCCCCCTGCTCCCTCGCCAGGTGGCATCCCAAGATGGGTCCATCTTTGCCGAGGTCGAGCTGGGCTCTCTTGCTCCTTCGCTAGGTGGCAACCTAAGACGGGTCCACCTCGATCGAAGTCGAGCCTCTCTCTACCACTTCGCAAGGTGTCCGCCCAGGAGGGGTCCACCTCGGTCGAAGCTGGCGGCCCCCTGCTCCCTCGCCAAGTGGCACCCCAAGACGTGTCCACCTCTGCCAAGGTCGAGCCAGGCTCTCCTGCTCCTTTGCCAGGTGGCACCCCAAGATGGGTCCACCTCGATCGAAGTCGAGCCTCTCTTTGTCACTTTGCCAGGTGTCCGCCCAGGAGGGGTCCACCTTGGCCGAAGCTGGCGGCTCCCTGCTCTCTCGCCAGGTGGCATCCCAAGACGGGTCCACCTCGGTCAAAGTCGAGCCTCTCTCTACCACATCGCCAGGTGTCCATCCAGGAGGGGTCAACCTCGGTCGAAGTTGGCGGCCCCCTGCTCCCTCGCCAGGTGGCACCCCAAGACGGGTCCACCTCTGCCGAGGTCGAGCCGGGCTCTCCTGCTCCTTCGCCAGGTGGCACCCCAAGACGGGTCCACCTCGGTCGAAGTCGAGCCTCTCTCTGCCACTTCGCCAGGTGTCCATCCAGGAGGGGTCCACCTCGGTCGAAGCTGGCGGCCCCCTGCTCCTTCGCTAGATGGCACCCCAAGATAGGTCCACCTCTGCCAAGGTCGAGCCGGGCTCTCCTGCTCCTTCGCCAGGTGGCACCCCAAGACGGTTCCACTTTTGCCGAAGTCGAGCCTCTCTCTCTACCACTTCACCAGGTGTCCACCCAGGAGGGGTCCACCTTGGTCGAAGCTGGAGCCCCTTCGCCAGGTGGCACCCCCTGACGGGTCCACCTCGGCCGAAGTCAGCCCTACTCTGCAAAGCCTTGAGGAGGTAGAGGCACAGGTGACGAGGTCGCCACCAGGATTGGCTTGCACCGCGTCCCGTACAGGGTGCCGGTACAGCCTGCAGCGATACGTGGAACCTCGTTTACATCAAATTAGCAGGGCCCCGTGATCGAGGAATAAAATCCTTGTGGGCAGAGGCCTGAAACACTAGAAGCCCACCGTCAATGCCTCGAAAGGAGGGCTCCCGCATTCGGCTTGAGGTCTCGCCAGTTTTCTCCCTTTCATGACACACGGCAGGCGAGGCGTGCCGGCCACTTAACTCTCGGACTTGAAGGAGAAGAGGGAAGGAGGATCCAGAGATCTCCGGGAGCCTCCGGGAAGAGACGGGGGCTGAAGGCGATTCGATGGTATAAAAGGGACGGCAAAAGCAGACGGAAAGGTAAGTCGACAAAAGGGAAAAGTATCGAGAGAATGATCTTGGGACCTCCAAGAAGTCTTCAGGCGCAAGCTCGGTGAACCCAGTGCAGGAAGCCAGGCTTCAACCCTTCTCTTCCTCACATTGCTTTCATCTAAATCTCCTCTAAGCACGGGAATCCTTAGGGAACCTGCCTTAGAGAACCTGTTCCATCTGGCCACTTCTTAACTTGATCGTCGAAGTGCCCCCGCTGGATTTCCCGGCCTGGGTCTCTGACCTTGTTTTGCTGGACCGGAGGCTTGGAGATCTCGAGGTAGGAGAGTCCGAGAACTGGCGCCAGCTCACAAGCTATAGGCCACCGCAGTTAGATCGGCAACAGATTGGCGCACCAGGTAGGGGAGCAGTACAGCAACCCCTGCACAAGCAAGCTTTCCGTGAGTAAGAGTGTACGTCGACCATGGTGGTGATGCGTGGGCGCGAAGCATCCACCAGCCGAGCAGGAGAGGTTCCTTATCCCCAGGGGTCACGCAGCCCGGAGAGGGAACTTCCTGCTCCACCTCCTCCTCCTTAGCCATCCTCAGCGGACGGTCCTTTTGCAGCTGTCATCCAGTAGCTACAAATGCTGACTACGGCCGTGCGATAGCTGCAGTACCAGCAGCGCTCCCTGGCCACTCAGCCCCAGCAAGGGACCCCCGTGGCCTGAGCCACGAGCCCCGTGGAAGCCTGCACTCCATCCAAGGCAGGCCTTCCCATCCATGGGCATTTACCAATCCTCGCGGGAGCCATCAAACTCCCGCGAAGAGAAACCACTCCGGTTCGACGGATCATGAGAGTCGATCCCCGGCCAACGATGCTGAAGCAGTATGGCATAACAGGCACCATCGGGGCAAGGCCCCTCACCGAGACCGATCGGCACCTCCTTCTCCAGCGGCCTCGGTGAAAGGTTCCATCGATGAGGCCATCAGGCGCCAGGCCGAGAGGCATCTGGAAGAGCACGAGCACAAGTTGGCAGAGTTCTCCTGTCGTTTTTCCAACATGCAGAGCTCCCCAACCAAGCCAGTGTGCTATAACGCCCAACCACCATTCTCCCGGGAAATCCAAGAGGAACCGATCCCGAATCGGTTCCGCATGCCCCAAGTGGATCCCTACGATGGGATCACCGACCCCTTGGACTACTTGGAGAGCTATAAGGCTCTCATGAGGGTCCAATGAGCGACGGATGCTCTTTTGTGCATCGCCTTCTCGACCACCCTCCAGAAGGCTGCTCGAGTTTGGTTCACCCGTCTCGAGCCAGAATCCATCAGCTCCTTCCAATAGCTGGAAGGAAAGTTTGTGGCACACTTCGACGCCTGTCGAAAGGTGCCGCGGGAGGTGGATAGCCTCTTCTCTATCGCCAGCAAGACCAGGAGCTGCTGCGGGACTACGTTACCTGCTTCAAGATCGCCGCCCTGGAGATTTATAGCCTGGACGAGCCTGTCGCCATGCTGGCGTTGAAGCGCGTAGGCTCAAGACCTCCCGCTTGACATATTCCCTGGACAAGAAGCCCCCCAAGACGTATTCTAAGATCCTCCTCCACGTCCATAAGTACATCTGCGCTGAGGAGGCCAACCGTACCAGGCGAGAGCTAGACAGGAAGCCTTCGAAGAAGCCTTCCCCAAGGGATGTTCTTGGGACCCGGAGGTCTGGACCACCTACAGACTTCCGTTCGAGTCCGAAGTCGAAGAATGTGCTGCCCCGGAGCGGACCTTCACCCATCTCCTCGTCCCCAGAATGAAGATCCTCATGGAGATCGAGGGTGAGAACTACCTCCGTCGACCTCCCCCTCAAAACCCAAGGTATACCCATGACAAGACGAAGTATTATCAGTTCCATCACGAGCACGACCACGACACGGAGGATTGCCGTAATTTGAAGCGGGAGATCGAGGAGCTAATCAAGAGGGGCTACCTCAGGAAGTTCGTGAGGCACGAGGCCCCGGCGGAGGGTCAGCCGCTCACGGCCCTTCTCCCCGTCCCTGCATTTGACAACCGTCCAACAGAGAAGCCGGTGGGCATGATCTCGTAGGGGATAGGGCGCACCTCGAAGAGAGCCCGGGAGGCGGGAGACCTGGCGAATGTACTCCCCTTTGAAAAGGGGAATGAAAATGAAAATGTAAACAACGATGCGGTGGTGGTCGAGATGACCATCGCTAAGCATCATGTACATCGTATTATGGTGGATAGTGGAAGCTCTACTGATATACTTTTTTACGATGCTTTCTCCCGGATGAATTTGTCTTATGATAAGCTAAAGCGGGTGCACACCCCTTTTGTGGGCTTCACCGGAGATTCTGTGGGGGTCGAAGAAGAGATCACTCTTCCTGTTACCGCCAGATCCCCACCTCGGCAGAGCACGGTCATGATGACGTTTACCGTCGTTAGGCTCCCGTCACCTTACAATGCTATCCTGGGCCGTCCAGGGCTCAACCAGCTGGACACGATCATTTCCTCCAAGAGGTTGCTGGTGCAGTTCCCTACCGTCTCTGGGATGGGGGTGATGAGAGGGATGGCCCAACCTATCCCACATTGCCTGCAAACGGTCCCAGGGGCCCGGAGTGTCGAGGTCGGTTCCGACGTCGACGACTTCGATCTAAGAGTGCAAGATCCCAGGAGAGGTCCCGTGGAGCGCTTGTTGACGTACCCCCTCGGCTCGAAACCTCAGAAAATGGTGCAGATAGGAGCTCAACTCTCGGAGGATGAGCGGGCTCGTTTGCTAGACTTCCTCCGGACGAACGCTGATGTATTCGCCTGGTCTGCTGCAGACATGCCAGGTATCCCCTCGGAGGTCATCACCCATCAATTGAAGATTGATCCAAGGTGCCGCCCAGTCCACCAAAAGAAGAGAAGTTTTGCTGCGGAGAGATAGAAGGCCATCAATGAGGAAGTGGAAAAGCTTCTCGCCGCCGGTTTTGTACAAGAAGTACAATATCCTAGTTGGCTGGCGAACGTGGTCATGGTGAAGAAGAGCAACGGCAAGTGGAGGATCTGTGTGGACTACACCGACCTCAACCGAGCCTGTCCGAAGGACAGTTTCCCTCTTCCGAAGATTGACCAGCTCGTGGACACTACCTCGGAGCATCGCCTCCTCTCTTTTATGGACGCTTTCTCTAGGTACAACCAAATTTGAATGCACCCGGAGGACGAGGAACATACCGCCTTCGTCACCGACCGCGGGACCTACTGCTATAAGATGATGTCGTTCGGCCTCAAGAATGCAGGCGCCACGTACCAACATCCGGTCAACAAGGTCTTCAAAGACCAAATTGGCCGCAACATGCAGGTATACGTGGATGACATGCTGGTGATGAGCAAGCCGACTTCGGACCATGTCGGCGACCTGGCAGAGACCTTCAGCAACCTCCATCTTCATCAAATGAAGTTGAACCCTGCGAAGTGTGCTTTCGACGTATCCGCGTGGAAGTTCCTGGGCTTCATGGTGACCCAAAGAGGAATAGAGGCCAACCCGGAGAAGGTTCAGGCGATCCTAGACATGGAGCAGCCCACCTTCAAGAAGCAAGTGCAGCGACTCACCGGCCAGATAGCCGTCCTGAGCCGATTCATTTCAAGGTCCGCTGACCGCTGCCAGCCCTTCTTCAAAGCACTAAGGAAGATGCACGACTTCGCCTGGACGAAGGAGTGCTAGGAGGCATTTGAAGAGCTGAAGAAGACATTGGCATCGCCGCCATTGCTCTCCCGACTGGAGGAGGGAGAGGAGCTCCTCCTGTACCTGGAGGTCACACCAGAGGCCATCAGCTCGGTCCTGGTTCGGACGGATGACAAAGGAATACAGAGGCCGGTGTATTACATGAGCAAGCTCCTCCGTGATGCGGAGCTCAGGTATTCTTGGTCTGAGAAACTGATTTTTGCACTAATTGTGTCCGCCCAGCGTCTCAGGCCTTATTTCCAAGCGCACCCCATTACGGTCCTGACGGATCAACCACTGAAAATGGTGCTAAGCCGACCTGACATGTCTGGATGCCTGGCGAAGTGGGCGCTCAAGCTCAGCGAGTTCGACATCACCTACCGGCCGAGGTCGGCCATGAAGGCATAGGTACTCGCTGACTTCTTGGTTGAGTGTGCAGGCCTGGGTGATGGGCCGGAAGAGAGCCCCCAAGATCAACACCCGGAGCCTGGACTAGAGGAAGACGTTTGGATCCTTCACGTAGACGGAGCCTCGAACTCCGGTGGGAGTGGAGCTGGACTCATCCTTGCCAACGACGAAGGGGTCGTCGTCGAGTGTGCGCTCCACTTCCAGTTCGCCGCCACCAATAACCAGGCAGAGTACGAAGCACTCCTCGCGGGGCTGAGGGTTTCTCGCGAGCTGGGCGTGGCTTGCCTCAGGGTCTTCACCGACTCACAGCTGGTCGCCGGGCAGGTCTCGGGAGAGTACGAGGTGCAGGACCCCCAAATGGCGAAGTACGTGGAGCTCGTGCGAACGAGCGTGGCAGGTTTTAGGCGCTTTAGCGTCTCCCATATTCCTCGCAGGAAAAATGCCCGTGCGAATGCCCTCTCCTACCTGGCAACCCTGCCGGAATCATCGCTGGGCCGCACTTACATCGAGCATCTTGAAGCCCCGAGCTATGAGACATCCATGGAGGTCCAGCAGGTCAACCCAGAGCCCAGCTGGATGGATAAGTACATAGAGTACATTACCAACGGTACCTTGCCCGAGGATCGCATGGCGGTTGGCCTCATTAAGAGGAAGGCCGCATGGTTTGTATTGATGGACGAGCTACTGTATCGGAGGTCCTACTCCTACCCGCTCCTCAAGTGTCTGAGACCCACCGAAGCCATGCTCGTGCTCCAGGAGATCCACGAGGGCATCTGCGAGAACCATGTGGGGGGCAGAACGCTGGCGTATAAGGCCCTCCATCAAGGTATTTTTGGGAAACAATGAGAGAAGACACGGCTAACTTCGTAAAGATGTACGATCGATGTCAACGACATGTTGTGGTGCAATGTTAGCCCGCTGCTCCACTCTCCCAGCTGTCCGCCCCATGGCCGTTCGCTCAGTAGGGCATGGATCTTCTCGGACCTTTTTCTCCGGTGTCCGGGCAATGGAAGTTCCTGATTGTGGCTATCGACTACTTCACGAAGTGGGTCGAGGCCGAGCACTTGGCCCAGATCACGGAGGCAAATGTCACCAAGTTCCTCTAGAAGTCGATTATTTGTCGCTTCGACTTGCCCCACACCATCATCACCGACAACGGATGCCAGTTCGATCATCGGGAGTTCGAGGAGTTTTGCGACGACCTCGGAATCCATCACTGTTTCACCTCAGTGGCACATCCTCAAATAAATGGAGAAGCCGAGGTAATAACAGAACCATCCTGCAGGGCCTCCGGACAAGATTAGACCAGGCCAATGGGAGGTGGGCAGAAGAGCTCCCGAGCATCCTATGGCCATACCGTACCACCCCAAGGATGGCCACGGACGAGACCCATTTCAACCTCATCTTCGGAGTGGAAGCGGTCATTCCAATTGAGCTCAGCCTACCGACTTTGCATATGGAGCAGTACGACGAGACGGAGAACCCGGTGCGGCTGCTGCTGAACCTGGACCTCCTTGAAGAAATGAGGGATAGGGCCCAAGTTTGGATGGCGGCTTACCGGCAATGAGTGGCCAGATACTACAACTCTAGGGTGCGGCCGAAGTCCTTCCGCCAGGGAGACTTAGTGCTACGTCGTGCTGAAGCCTCCCAGCCGCGGGAGTGCAGAAAGCTCTCCCCAAATTGGAAATGCCCTTATAGAGTGGCTGAGGCACTTCCCTACGGGGCATACTACCTAGAGGATCTAGGTGGATCCCGGTTCCCACGCACTTAGAATGCCTCAAACTTGATGATGTACTACCAATAGTGTAAGGCTTCCCAAACTTCAATAATAAAATCTTTTTCACCAAATGCCTACTCTCATCTTGTAGGACAAAAGCCATCCAGCTCTAGGTTTGGCAAGCTTGGGCACGGTGAAAGATCCGCGAAGGCGCGAAGTTCCCTCATAAAAATTTTGGAGTTCAGTTCGGAGTGTCACACGGAATTAAATTCCGACATGCAGTCCCGGAGTTCAGTCCGGGAGAGGTCCTGGAGACTTAGGTCCCGGTCCTACAAAATCCCAGAGAACAGCTCGGTAAGTCGCGTAAGGCTCAATTCCAACCTGCGACCTCGGGGTTCAATCCGGAAGTTCGCAAGGAACCTGATTCCAAAGCGAAGTCCCGGACATCTATCTGGAAGGTGGAGCAGAACCCAGTTCGCCCATGCAATCCTGGAGTTCAGCCTGGAATGCACCACGGGACTTAGTCCCGGTGGCTACCACCGGGGTTCAGTCCAAAAGATGCACGAAAAAAAAGAGAGAAGGAATAAGTCAATGAAAAAGGAACTTTCATTAGAAGTTTCTTACAAAAGGGGCCCCGACGGGCCGGGTGACCCAAAGAAAGAAAAAGGAAATAAGCTCATACGAGAGCAAAGTGAAGAAAAAGAAAAGGAGCCGCTGGGCTACTCCGCTGCAGCTGCATCCTCCTCCGGCCGGGGGGCACCATCTCCGCCGGCGGCGTTGTCAGAAGGTTGATCGGAGACTGCCACCTCAGCAGCCACTACAGGTGAAGCTCCCTCGGTGGGCTCCTCCCTCTGGTGCCCAGAACGACTCCACTTAGGTCGAGCTCGGGGAAAAAGGAACTTACCTTTTCCCGGCACACCTCAAAGCCCTTTAGGAAGGAGTCGACGACCACCTCGTGTACCTCCGCCCTGAACTCTTCGGAGGCCCGGAACTTCGGCACGGCCTCCTGCACCTCCTTCTTGGACACCTCTAGCAGCCCGTTGACGTAGGAGTTCTTATCCTTGACCGCACTGAGCACCTTGAGGACCTCCTCAACCTGGCGCTCCAGTGACCGGGATTGAGCCCTGAGCGTGACACCTCCGCCGCGTCGTCCTCAGCCCGATGTTGGTTCGAGATCCTCTCTTTCGACAGAGAGGTCTTGAGCTCCCTTACGTGCCCCTCGGCGCGACCCAGGTCCATCCGAAGGGCCTGGTTGTTCTCTCGCAGCTCGACCCCCTTCTTCATGAGGTCTTTTACGTTAGCTACGAGTTTGCTGAGCCTCTTCTCCTTCTCGGCATCTTTCTTGGCATAGCCCGAGAGAAAGTTCCTCAGCAATAGAACATCAGTCCCGATCTGTGTCAAAGAAAAGACAGGATGTCAGTAAGATCCAACTGGAACATTAAAAGATAAGAGTTCGGGGCTTATCGTGAAGAGCAACGGGAGGATCCCGAGCAGTGCATCATCATAGTCCCAGCCGCCCCTCAGACGGCGATCTCGGGGGGTGCTCGCAAACTCCATCATCCTCTCCACGAGCCCTTGATCACGGATAACGAAGGAGCTGGCAGCGAGACCTCGGGTGGAATGTGAGAGTCGGGCGGCTGGCGGAGTGACTACCCCTCTGCTGGGCGCTGCGACCGCCGGTGGGGCTGCTGTCACCCTGGTGGCCATCGTGAAGGTAACCGGCATGGCAACCGGAGCAGGCACCGCCCGAGGAGGTTCCAGCCTCCTCTCTCCCCCGACCCCGTCGAGCTCGACGACAGGGACATCGGGCGCACGGGACTGTGGCGGCCTCGGAGTAGGACCCGTTGCCCCTGGACCGGTAGCAGCTGGAGTGGGCACAGGATCCTGGCTCGCCTCAGTACGAGCCCTCTTTGCTGGGGCCTCCTAGGCCCCCTCATGGCATCCCTCTTCCGGGCACCCTCCATCAGGCTTTCGACATAGAACTTCATGCCTGAAAGAGAAAGACAGTTAGGCCAGTATAAAAGAAAAGAAGTGCAGAACAGAAAATGAAGGCGAAAGAAGGAGATCCGGGGTCTCACCCAGCTCCCAGATGGGATTGATCCCTGCCTCGAATAAATTCTACTATGAAAGCAGAACATCGAGAGCCGGGACCACGTCACCCAGCATCTGTGTGTAGACTTCTTGGTCCACCGGCTCAACCTGGGAGTTCCGGTTCGGGGACCGATCCGGCTCACTCTAGGCCGAGTCGACGTCCTCGACCGAGGCAAAAAAGAAGCGGTTCTTCCAACCCTTGATCGATGAGGGGAGGTCGAACCTAAGGCACTCAGGCCGGGGTGAAATATACCACCAGCCATCATCGGCAGAGTAGCATTTCAGGATGAAGAGGGCCCTGAAAAGGGAGAAATGGGCAACGAACCCGTGAAAGTGACAGAAGACGATGAAAGCGAAGATGACCCGGATGGCATTGGGAGCCAACTGGGCCGGGACAAGACAAAAGTGACTGAGAAAGGAAAGAAAGAAGGGATGAAGGGGGAAACGAAGACCCCCAACAAGGAAGTCTTCGTAGAAGGCGACCCTCCCAGGGCCACTCGAGGTTACTCGGTCCCTAGGTCCTGGGAGTGAAAGACGGATTAAATCCGGGACCCCATAGGTATCCCGGATCCAGGAAAGGTCGTCTTCGGTCATCGTCGAGGCGTAACCGGAGGGGCCGAAGAAGAGACCTCCACCACCGGAGGAGGAAGAGAGGAAATGGGATGTGCAGGAATTACAGGGGGAGACCTAGGACCCCTAGGGACGCCTATGGTCAAAACCCCCGGCCGAAGCTGCCTCCGGACCTCGACCGGAATCTCTTCACCCTCTGAGGAGGAAAACGATGGAGTCCTCAACCGGGAAGGGCCGGCCTCGTCCGGTTTGAAGAAACATGACGGCGACGCGCCATCGAGGAAGAAGAAGCAGGAAAGAAACGGGGTTCGGAGTAGCGAAGAATCAGGAGATAGAAGAAGGGAAAAGGTCACGGGCACTCACCGGGATGTTTTGAACCAAAGGAATGGCAACCCCTTGGAGATGAAGGGAGACCGCTGCAACTGCCGACGAGGTGTGAGAAAGTCGAGAGGCCTCGTTTCCGGAAAGTCCTCCTTTTCAAACTCAATCAACAGCAGCCATACGCCTCTTTCCATCCTGAGCCATCAGATGACCATCACGTGGAGGCACGCCCGACATCGATGCTTCGGTCTGATGGAAACTGCCTCGGTTTTGAAACAGCATATTAATGGCCTGTCAGATGCACGAACGTGGCAGCCTCCTACAGGGTCTCGGGTGCAGCAGAAGCGGCGGCAGCGACCATGGCAGTTATGGCACGAGATTTTCGCCTTTTCTATGTCATCTCCACATTAACTCCTCACGCCCCAAGCCACGATGCTTCGATGGGATCGAGGATGAGGGGCAACTGATATGGCTGCATCGCTGACGTAAAACGTGCATCAAATCCAGCTAGATGCTGTCGGTGCCGCATGGATTTTTCTTTCAAAATTCCCCACTCGCGAAATGGCGTTCTTGCTCCCTCGCCAGGTGGCACCCCAAGACGGGTCCATCGCTGAGGTCGAGCCGATCTCTGCTGAGGTCGAGCCGGGCTCTCCTGCTCCTTCGCCAGGTGGCATCCTAAGATGGGTCCACCTCGGCCGAAGTCGAGCCTCTCTTTGCCACTTCGCCAGGTGTTCGCCCAGGAGGGGTCCACCTCGATCGAAGCTGGCGACCCCCTACTCCCTCGCCAGGTGGCACCTCAAGATGGGTCCACCTCTGCCAAGGTCGAGCCGGGCTCTCCTGCTCCTTCGCCAGGTGGCATCCTAAGACGGGTCCACCTCGATCGAAGTCTAGCCTCTCTCTGCCACTTCGCCAGGTGTCCACCTAGGAGGGGTCCACCTCGGCCGAAGTTGGCGGCCCTGTGCTCCCTCGCCAAGTGGCACCTCAAGACGGGTCCACCTATGCCGAGGTCGAGCCGGGCTCTCCTGCTCCTTCACCAGGTGGCACCCCAAGATGGGTCCACCTTGATCGAAGTCGAGCCTCTCTCTGCCACTTCGCCAGGTGTCCACCCAGGAGGGGTCCACCTCGGCCGAAGCTGGCGACCCCCTGCTCCCTCGTCAGGTGGCACCCCAAGACGAGTCCACCTCTGTCGAGGTCGAGCCGGGCTCTCCTGCTCCTTCGCCAGGTGGCACCCCAAGATGGGTCCACCTCGAATCGAAGTCGAGCCTCTCTCTGCCACTTCTCCAGTGTCCACCCAGGAGGGGTCCACCTCGGCTGAAGTTGGCGGCCCCCTGCTCCCTCGCCAGGTGGCATCCCTAAGACGGGTCCACCTATGCCGAGGTCGAGTCGGGCTCTCCTGCTCCTTCGCCAGGTGGCACCCCAACACTAGTCCACCTCGGTCGAAGTCGAGTTTCTCTCTGTCACTTTACCAGGTGTCCACCCAGGAGGGGTCCACCTCGACCAAAGCTGGCGGCCCCCTGCTCCCTCGTCAGGTGGCACCCCAAGATGGGTCCACCTCTACCGAGGTCGAGCCGGGCTCTCCTGCTCCTTCGCCAAGTGGCACCCCAAGACGGGTCCACCTCGCCGAAGTCAAGCCTCTCTCTGCCACTTTGCCAGGTATCCGCCCAGGAGGGGTCCACCTCGGTCGAAGCTGGTGGCCCCCTGCTCCCTTGCCAGGTGGCACCCCAAGATGGGTCCACCTCTGTCGAGGTCGAGCCAGGCTCTAATGCTCCTTCGCCAGGTGGCACCCCAAGACGGGTCCACCTCGATCGAAGTCGAGCCTCTCTCTGCACTTCGCTAGGTGTCCACCCAGGAGGGTTCCACCTAGGCCGAAGCTGACGACCCCCTGCTCTCTTGCCAGGTGGCATCCCAAGATGGGTCCACCTCTACCGAGGTCGAGTCGGGCTCTCCTGCTCCTTCGCCAGGTGGCATCGCAAGACGGGTCCACCTCGGTTGAAGTCGAGCCTCTCTCTGCCACATCGTCAGGTGTCCACCCAGGAGGGGTCCACCTCGACCGAAGCTGGCGGCCCCCTGCTCCCTCGCCAGGTGTCACCCCAAGACGGGTCCACCTCTATCGAGGTCGAGTCGGCTCTATTGCTCCTTCGCCAGGTGGCACCCCAGGACGGGTCCACCTCGGCCGAAGTCGAGCATTTCTTTGCCACTTCGCCAGGTGTCCACCCAGGAGGGGTCCACCTCGGTCGAAGCTGGCGTCCCCCTGCTCCCTCGTTAGGTGGCACCCCAAGACGGGTCCACCTCTGCCGAGGTCGAGCCGGGCTCTCCTGCTCCTTCGCCAGGTGGCACCCCAAGACGGTTTCATCTCTGCCGAAGTCGAGCCTCTCTCTCTACCACTTCGCCAGGTGTCCATCCATGAGGGGTCCACCTCAACCAAGCTGGCAGCCCCTCCGCCAGGTGGCACCCCCTGACGGGTCCACCTCGACCAAAGTCAGCCCTACTCTGCAAAGCCTCGGGAAGGCAGAGGCACGGGTCACGAGGTTGCCACCAGGATCGGCGTGCATATCATGCGCGGAATAAAATCCTTGCAGGCAGAGGCCTAAAACACTAGAAGCCCATCGTCAACACCCCGAAAGGAGGGCTCCCACGTTCGGCTCGAGGTCTCGCCAGTTTTCCCCCTTTCGAGACACACGGCAGGCGAGGCGTGTGGCCACTTAACTCCCGGACTTGAAGGAGAAGAGGGAAGGAGGATCCGGAGATCTCCGGGAGCCTTCGGGAAGGGACGGGGGCTGAAGGCGGTTCGATGGTATAAAAGGGACGGCAAAAGCGGACGGAAAGGTAAGTCGACAAAAGGGAAAAGTACCGAGAGAACGATCCTGGGACCTCCAAGAAGTCTTCAGGCGCAAGCTCGGTGAACCCAGTGCAGGAAGCCGGGCTTCAACCCTTCTCTTCCTCACATTGCTTTCATCTAAATCTTCTCTAAGCACGGGAATCCTTAGGGAACCCGCCTTAGAGAACCTGTTCCATCTGGCCACTCCCTTGATCGTTGGAGTGCCCCCGCCGGAATCCCCGGCCCGGGTCTCTGACCTTGTTTTGCAGACCGGAGGCTTGGAGATCTCGAGATAGGAGAGTCCGAGAACCAGCGCCAGCTCACAAGCTACAGGCCACCACGGTTAGATCGACAACAGTTCCCAATAAGGTAAGTCAAAGAAGATACTTCTTTTCTTTCATAAATATTTGCTGAGCTGATTTGTAGATGCTATCTGTACATCTTCTCATTTTCATTTTCAAAAAAATTATCAGAATCTTCAAATACCTGTGCATCCATAGTACTAGTAGTCATTTCTTGTGCCATTCTTTTTGATCATCCCTTCTTCATTTTTTAGTAGACTTTGAGAATTTATCATATATGTAATTGATGGAATCCATTTGTCTATGAACATTAGTTCCAGAAGGTGAATATGTGCACATCTCATTTTTATGGTACCATCAAATAAATCTTGCTGAAAATGAAATAGATGATTTGGTTCTAACCATCGACAATGCCCCATATAATAGAATTTTCCTTCATATTTTAATCAAGTGAATATGTTGAATCTACACAACAAAGGCATGCAATTCAACCTTTTGTACTCTAGCCAGATAAATCGGCATATGCTGAAAAATTATTAATAGTCAATAACAAAGCTGCCCGTAGTTTAAATGTTTTATCATTGGAAGCATCAACTGCATCGACACCTTCTCACAACTGTTTCAATTCTCTATTAAAGATTGTAAAAAAATATCAATATCATTTTCGGGACCCTTATCACCTGGAATAACCATTGACAAGATAAGTAAGGATTGTTTCATGCACAACCATGGTGATAAATATATGGTATCAGAATAACTGGCTAAGTGCTATATATAAAATTTAGAGTATGGAAAGGATTGAAGCCATCTGAAGCTAAACCTAACTAAACATTATGAATATCAGAGGCAAAATCAGAATGCCTAGCATTAAATGCTTTCCATGCTAAACTATCTACTAGATATCTCAACATTCCATCCTTCGTATACCCTTCATGATGCCATCTTATCAATGAAGCTATTTTTGATGATGAATATAGCCTTCTCAATCGAGAAATAAGTAGAAAGTAATACAATATCTTCGCCGATTTCTTGGTACATCGCAGTGTATCTGTTGCATTCACTACATCATCCTCATATCCTTTGTAAGTTGTCCATTGTGAAAATCCGCAAACATTGCATGACTCTCGATCAGCATTTTCACCATGATATAACATACAGTCTTTCAGACAATTATGAATCTTTTGATATCCAAGATCCAGATTGTTGACAACTTTCTTTGCTTCATAATAAGAGGATGGTAAACCATTGCCTTCTGGAAATGCATCCTTTAATAACCTCAGAAGCATGGTAAAGCTCTTACCCGACCATCCATTCATATATTTTATATAGAATAAATATATAAGAAAAGAGATCTTAGAAAATCTTAAACAACCGATATAATTGTTCATCTGCTTCTTTCATTAAATTATGATACCGAACTGACTCAAAGTTAATGGTTGCATTTGCTCCTCGATATATATTTGTTCAATGAATGTAGAAGTTTCACACATTCCAGTTGTTTCATGTGTACCAGTTGAACCTACAAAGTTTTGAACACGATGTCGAAAAGCATCTGTAATCAAACTCGTTATATCATCATCTCCTACTAGATTCTCTTGCATATTACTAGATCCAAGATCAACGATGGTTGATTACTTGATTCTAGCAACATAAGTTTTTCATGAAAAATTCACTGAGTATAACCTCTTGCAAAGCCATTCCATATCAAATATTCTTCAAGTATTTATGGATCTAAATAAGAATTGTTAACACATCATCTGCATGGACATGAAATCTTTTCATTCAAACTACTTTTGTCCATACCGAATTTAATGATATCACGAACTCCATCTAAATATTTGTTCATATTTCTCGGTTTATTTATCCAGCTTTTATCCATTTTAGGATAAAATGATCTAACTTTCAAGTTATCTAAATACAAAAAAATCTTCAGTTAATAACAATGCACCAAGTAATGTTTTTTTAAAAAATATATAAAAAATAATATAGATTAACTAATAAATGTACCCTATCATCAACTAATAGGTAAAGTGGTTCTATCCCATTCAAAAATTATATTAATTATATAGGTCATTTACAGTAACCAAATAATACGCAATGGAAGCTCCAGAAAAGTTTCGGCAACATTTCTCTTTAGTGCAAATAATTTTATAGGTGCTTACAGTAATCAAGCGATATGGATAGAGTTCCAGATATATTTCAAACAGCATTTCCTTTTAGTTCTCCCCATATAAGCAATTATGTATGAGGAGAACTTAAAGAAAATGATGTCCGAAATATATCAGGAACTCTATCCATACTGCTTGATTACTATAAGCACCTATAAAATTATTTGCAATTCTCAAACTGGACAATCAATTGATCACTGTACATATTTCTTCCATCCGTACAAAAATAAAATAAATGTACAGATACTGTAGAATATGTACTTTAATCAATTGACGGATCTATGTTTCTATGCAATGCAAGTTTTGTAAAAAATATTTAAAAAGCCATAATTGATCATAACAAAGCTATAGATGGTATTGAAATGAAATATTTACAATAATGAACAAATCTTAAAGCATAACATGTTCGGTAAGATACAGGTATATACCAAAAAATTTATAAAAAATAGAAATAATCTACTAAGAAAAAGAATAATAAATAATAAAAAATAAGGAGGAGGCTCAGGTCTACTATTTAATCTGCAACTAAATCAAAATGACTACTATCGGTTGCCTACAAAAGAAGGCCATCCAAGATTGCTGCCATTAGAAATAGTTGAATCAACCAAACATACTTTCCAAAATCATCATAGCATCCATATACAAATCTTAAACCAATTTTAAAATAGTTTAAAAATCTTCTTTACTCCAAGCAATCAAGCACCTAATAAGAAAAAGGCAACAAAACATGTAGATCTATATGACATAAAAACTACCAACAACAACAAGATCATGAATCATAGATAGGGTTAACTTAGAACCCAAAACAAAAGATTAGTTTATTGAATTTATTTGTCACATTCAAGACTACGTTTCAAGTTAGTTCTAGATAGGGTTAGTAGGTTATCTATTTTAAAGTGTTTTTAAGATATACAATTTCAGGTTCTTTTTTAAAGTGATGTGTACTAAATTCAACTATTAATTTTTGCAGTACACTATCTTTTCTGATCATTGTGAATTTATTATGCCTAAGATCTATTTTTTCCCTTCATCTTCTACTTCACTCTTTCTGAAGTCGATAAGAAAATTGAGATCAGTGCTCTTTTCCTAGGGTCAAGGATCATGCGATCACTTCCAATGGATTGATAGTCCTGTAAAACTATTAGAAACGATGGAGAATCATGAACGTGAAAACAACGTTCCAAATTTTAGCCTGGTGCATGATGAGTGGACGAAACCATGAATGGACGATGGCACTAAGAACAGTGCTTTAGATGAAAACGGACATCCAAATTTCATTCTGGTGCCCGAGCCTAAGGAACCCATGATGGATGATGGTGGAGCAGGTAAAGCAATGAATATAAACAAACCAAAGGAAATGTTAGAAATGTTACCGAAGGCATCAATTATTCTAGAGTCACCACCATTAGCACCAACATGGCAAAATCAACCTAACATCATACCAGAATTATTAGGAATTGAAAGAATCGGTTTACATGGTGAGAGCTTGGGTGCATCAAGGCCGGGAAAATGCCATAGATGTGGTAAGGAGGGGCACTAGATGAGTGAGTGTATTGGATCTCGAAATTCTCCTTGCTTCAAGTATGGCAGGTTTGGACAGTGGAAGAAAGATTGCACCATATCATAACACATTAAACCCATCGTATATATATACAAAAAAAGGAAAAAATTATATGGGACGTGTGGTCCAATGCAATCCTTAATTAAATTAGCTACCAATCTTGAATATTCTAGGAGCGCCTAGGCTTTCACAAGAACTGCTCGTTGCTATGTTTTCCGTAGTAGACAAATTTTGGTGCTACGATTTAATTAAGCTTTGGAGGGGGTACTAGAGAAAGGTACGACCTAATAGAAGAGCAGATAGGATGCACTATACATTGACCAGAGGTTAGCTCGCATGCACTAATTACTTAGTCTTAATATTACTCTCATATCTACCTACGTTGATGTTTTTGCTCTATAATCCAGCACTTTAGCTTTCGGATATTTATAGTTGCCTCACAATCTAAGCAAGGGCAGGCAGATGACAGGAGAGATTGAGTAAAAAGCCGGATCCCATCAAATGCCAATTTATTTCATTGTCCGATGGTAAAGATATTTTGCAAATATAAATATTTATTCAGCTATGCAGCACGATGACATCTCACGAGGTCCCAAAAGCCTAAATGGAGTCCAATTGCTCGAAGCTTAATTATTCAGGTAGCTGTAATGTTGCATCGCTGTTGTTCATTTGAAGATTATGGTTTGGACTGGTCTTTTATTTTCGCTTGGCTTTCTTTGCTGTGGCTACTAATCAACATATTCTATTTGACTCTACTATCAAGCAAAGTTCCTTCATCTTTTATTTTACCTTATACCATAAATCCTTAACCTAAATAAACTCCGCACCCTAAACCCTAAAGCCTAATATCAAAACCCTAAAACACTAAACTGTAAACCCTAAACCCTATATCTCAAACCTAAACCCCTAGACCATAAACCTTAAACTCGAAGCCCATCAGACCTAAATCGTCAACCCAAACCCTAAAATCTAAACCCTATACACTAAGCACTAAACCCTAAATTATAAAATCCTAAACCATGAACAATAAAACTATAGATCCTAAAGCTTAAGCACTAAATCCTAAACCCTAAAATCATAAATCCTAATCCCTAAAATCCTAAACCTTATACCTCTAAACCATAAAGTGTTAAACCCTGTACCCACATTTAGACTCTTAATCCTTGAGGTGTTTTCTGTTATGTGACAGATGGGAGAAAAAAGAGACAAGGCCATAATAGAACTAAGAGATCAATTGGCAATGAAGCAGCAGAATGGGGCTGGTTTCAATGACAAGCATAACTTTTGGGATAGCTCTGGTTTCAAAATTGTTGTTTCTATATCTATGTTGGTCTTAATTATTTTTGCAAAACGATAGAGGCATCATTTTCCTATTATCTATGCATGCTAGTACCCAAACAACTTTATTTATTTCAAAATAGAGGTTGGTTATATAAAATTGAAATGGACTCGTTAATAACCCCCATTATTTAGCTTAGCACTTATAGTTTGGAATATAAAGCTAGCAGCCAAATTGAAATATCTGCAATTATTCTGCCAAATTTCATTTTGTATAGTATTAATTAGAAAATAGGATTACAAGGTAACAAGATTTTTCCTTTGAAAGATACTTGGATTTGCTGATAGTTCATGACGGTTCTTCTCAGCCCAATGAATTATATAGATTTAGATCCTTTGACTAATTTATTAATCAAGTAATGTAATATAACCTACACTGGGTTAAATCTTGTTAAAAAGATTGTATGGGCTAGGCATTGCCACCCTCCATCGGGTGATTGAAAAATAGTGGGATGATATCAGTATTCATGATTTCAGTATATCATGGTGGACACATAATATTGTAGAACAAAGATGCTCGTCAAAGTATAAAGCTTAGATCCTGATATCAAAGTATAAAATTTTCTGTTATTTTTTTTTTTTCTAAAACTTGATTCTAACCTTCACGGCAAGGACGGATGGCAACGACATACGGGATGGCGACGATGGATGGCAACGACGTGCGGGATGGCGACGATGTCATGGTGAGGTATCGGATGAGATATATTAGGAGGCCGAAACGGAGATGAAGAGGAGGGAGCTCGGGAGGAGGCCGAAATGGAGATGAAGAAGAGGGAGCTCGGGAGGAGCGGCGGCGGATCGAGAGAGAATGAGATTAGGATTCGGGAGGGGAAAGAAATGGGAGAAGCTCCCGATACTTTAAAGCATCGTTAATACTTGTTTTTTGCCGACGGTTTTCAAAAGCGTCGGGAGGTGGCGGAGCTTGGCGACGCTATCCCCTAGTATCGGAAAAAATCAGTCGGAGAAGCTCCGTTAATGCATGTTTTTTTCTGGCGGTTTTTAAAAGCGTCAGAAGGTGGCGGAGCTTAGCGACGCTATCCCTTAGTGTCGGAAAAATCAGTCGAGAAATGCCCTTTTTATTGTAGTGCTACCTCCTCCAAAATGGTGCTGCCAAGACCCAAACAGTGTGTCATTGCACTCTGTTGCCAGCTCCACACTGGCCAAGCACCAGCTTTCGGGATATCAAGACGGTTTGATGAGGTGCCGGCAATTTTCTCCATCGCCACCACCCTCTACAGGCTCAAAGAATTGCAAGTGATCAAGAGAAAAGCAATTATAGCATGACACTCAAAGCAGCAACGGAAACGCTACGGCTATGGTTCAAGGAAAAACCACGAAAGCTATCGCTTCATATAAAAACAAACAGATAACGCCAACGTTAAAACAAAAGCAGTCGCTCCCTGGCCTTGTTCCTCCCACCAGCCACATAAAAAAGAGAAGGCACGGAAGCACCCGGCGGGGATGTCCAAGGAGAGACTCCGGCCGGAGATCCCCACGACCTCGAACAAATCGGTGGCCTTGCGGTCGTCCGTGGTCTGGCCGTAGCCGCAGGCCACCACCTTGTCATCGAAATCGAGGGCGTATGCTCTCACAAAATAGGTGGCTGTAGGCAGTTCTCTAGATAGCTCGCAGTCGAAGCTCGTCAAATTAGTCATGGTGTAGGCCTGGACGGGGACGTCGAACTGGCAGGTCTTGTCCTTGGAGAGATCGCCGTCCGTCTTTCGCCACCGGGGCGTAGCACAGCCTCACCTCCATCTTCTTGCAGGCCTCGTCGGTCCCCGTCGGAAAACTTTGGTTCAGACCCCATGATACCGTTATCTTGCCCTACTCCCAGCTCTCAACACTGGAAAGTAGGCAATTCCATGTTAATAATGCGTTGACGAATCTGACATTGAAATCCTTCAAGCACGGTTGTTTAATTCCCTGAAAACTATTCTTTTGCTTCATCTTATTTGCATGCTTTTCGACGCAAGAAAAAAAAGATTTTCCGAACGTCTTCAAAACCAAATCTCTCTGTCGCGACATTAGCCATCCTTGGATGGCGCAAAACAAGACTCATGCATCACTCTCGAAGCATCCAACATCTACTTTACTTTCTATTTGGGCGCACAACTTTAAAACCTTGTTTTGCACCATCCACGACTAATATCACGAAAAAAGAATCAATTATTCATTCCTGCAAAAGATGCAACTCAGATCCTAGACTATTTGATGCTTGCTACTGCAGTTCAAAGCTAGCCAAGTAATAGGGTGCCAGCAATGGTGCTAGGTATGTCATCCAAGATCCTGACGATAGGTTATTGACAGCAAGGGACTCTAATCTTGTTGAGGCATTTGTCCTGCAAGTTGAGCTTAGGACCACTTGAGCAAACATTATTTATGCTAGGAAAGAACTGCAAGCAAAGAGAATCTTTATCGAAGAGATTTTGCCATCATTATCGGCTAGATCTAAGACGAGATGAAATATTTGAAGGCCCATCCACTTTTCCGTGATATTTGGAGTTACCTTCGTACTTCCATTGTGATATTTATTCGGCATGTCTTATGAGAGACGAATATCATGGCTAATTACATTGCATCATTCATCGCTGGCACACTAGCTAGAAACTGACTTAACATCAGGATAAGGTTCGTCCACAGATCCTACGGGACATTTTATTTTATAACCTTTTAGGTTATATTCATACCAAAGTTGTATAATTGCCTGTATGTATCCAAAAAAAAAAAAAAAAAACAAAGAAGAATGAGGAGGAGGCTAAGAATAGATCCAATCGGTTGACTACGTCATACATGTCACAAAAAAAAAAAAAAAAAGAGAAGGAAAAATATACATGGATTTGAAGGATGGCCGTGATTTGAACACAGTCAATGCCATTTTTTTGTTTTTTTGTTTTTTTTCTCCTGAAGTAGTTTTGATAGCTTATGTCAAAGAAAGGAATGCCAATTCTCTATTAACAACATTAGGAAGCCAAGGGAAATTTAAGTCCTGGAACCCTAGGTTCACCTATCTTTAGGTATAAACAATTGTCACATATAGTCGAATTCGATGCACAAGAAAGAGGGAAGGGCGGAGAGGAATTGAATGTATGTCGTGCTTCCATTCCACCAATGCGATGGCAAGATTTTTATTTTTATTTTTTGGTAAGCAAAAGGGATAGAGGAGGGGCTTAAACCCAGTGTAGCTACTCCCACATGTTCCTGCCTCACCAGATGGCAAGATTTTTTTAAGGAGAAGAAGAAAAAAAAAAACAAAAAAAAACATGGGTTGGCAAGACAAAAAAAAAAAATCAATGCAGAAGTTGGCGCACCTCTGCCTAATTTGTTTTTCGATATAATCTATGCTTATACGAACGATGAGTTTTCAAGAATTATGAATTTGACAAGTTGATATATACTTCTCATTGAATCTTATAATAAGTGTCTTAATTACATTTCTAAACAAAATCCTTGATTTCTTGGGCAGTACGGACAAGTACTGAGGTTAAACAAAGAACTTCTTTATTAAACTAATGTTAATATTATATTATTTGGAGCTACCTTAAGTTAGGGTGATGGAAACAATATAATTAAAATACCAAAAGAAAGATTTTTTCCCATCAATCGAAATTTATGACCCATTCTACGATGATTTTAACCATTGATTCGAAACACATATGATACATGTCTAGTATTAATTTCATTTTCAATCTTCGCCTCTATTGATGTAAATGCAAACGTATGATTGTAAACCCTAATATTTTCTCAAAATATAGAAACTCGATTTATGGATGCATTCTTTATACCAAAATAGGGCTCCATAATATCAACACTCATATTTAAGTTCTTCAATATCTAACGGTTTATTATATTTACCTACAAAATAAGACGAAATGGTTAAAGATATTTTAAATCAAGTAAACCTATAAGGCGAAAAAAATTATTATCAGGACTTGTTTGGTCCGTAGGAACAACTTTGCTTCTTAAAAACTAGAATGTTAAGAATAGAAGTTTGGCATGTTTGGCTGATTATAAAAAAGTGGTTTATTATAGAGTGGTTTATGTTTTGTTGAGCTTTCACTTTCTCTTGAAAAAACTATGTAAAATATCTATTATATCCTTAATAGCTATAAGACCATGCATTTTTACTTCCAAATTTTATATAAATAATACTATTATATTTATACTAATATAAATATAATATTAGTATATTATAACATAACATTATATTATAAAAATTTATTATATTAATATGATATTAGTATATTAATACAATAAATTTATTCTAGATTTAAATATAATATAATATTTATATTCATATAAATACTATATTTATATTAATATATATTATATTATATTATATTATGCTAATATTACTATTTAATATTTTATTTTAACTATTCATTCATGTTTTATAAAATTTTAAATGTAAATCTTAAATAGATATTGTTGGAAAGAAAAAAGAGCCATCACTTTTTATCCTATAGAAAATTTCAAAACCCACATCCCTTATAAATTTTTACTTTCTATGAAACGTAGAAAGAGTCTTTCCATAGGAAGCGCTTTTTCTATTCTCTCCTTTTAAGATCCCAATTAAATAAGGGGATTCATCTCTACTTTCCAGGAATTGCATTTTCCTTCCTTCACTTTTTGTGAACTAAAACAAGTTCTTATTTGATTACTGATCGAAGTATCTGAAAAAATAAATGGTGTAAAAGTATTTAGTTCAATTATTAGTTGTGTTTGTGTTTTTCTCAACATTAAATGTTTTAGATAAATTTGTAGCTAAAATTTTTTATAATTAACAGTATCGACATTTCCTTCATCGTTGATGATAGAATGTGATATAGTATGTGTAATTTTTTTTAATCGCATTACTTGAATGATTATCTATCATTGCCATCCTCTTAGTTTTCTTCCCAGCAATGATGTTTGTTCTTCTTATTCTATTTTCTCTAGATATTTGAATCGATTTCATTGTATTTTTTAATAAAAATGCAAAGCATGCAAAATATATATATATAAATTAATTTATCATCCTATCAAATTTACATACCAATGTGAAGGACATTCTAATGGAAAAGGTAAAATAATTTTTAATCAATATAAATCATTTACATGAATAAACAAATAAATATAACTTCATAGATATACAAAAAGATGTTAAGCTATATTCTTGTATAATTTATATGTGCTTGAAACATTAAATGTGCCAAAAGATGCAAAATCAAATTGCATAGAAATCTACAAAAAAATGGAAAAAAAATTCAATGCCAATCAAACTACACAAGTAAAAATAATTAATTAATATAATAATTTACACATGTAAACAAATGTACAAAACTTCATTGATGTATAGAAAAATGTTAAGCTATTTCCTGTATAATGTATTAGTACTTGAAATAGTAAATTTGCAGAAAAATATATAAAACTATGAAAATTATTCAATAATTGTAATGAATTAGCTAATTTTCAAAAAAATTCATAATCAATGTAAATAGCATGTTATTGCCTAGTGAAGCAATCCAAGAGAATGGATGAATTGAGTTTTTCAAAATTTTAAATGAGTATGTACTTAATTTTTAAAAAACTAGTGAAGCATAATGCAGCAATATGTATATACAAATTAAAGCTAAATGCAAAGCTTAAGAAGAGATGAGAAGAAGGAGAGCAATGCATAATAAATACATACGATTTTATAGTGTTTAGAGCATCCAAGTACCTACGTCCATTTTCCAAGAATTTTTCAAAATTTTACTATAATCCTTCTAAGATTATAGCCAGTTTATTTTCTGAGCTCACAAACCTAACTCAATTATTTTTTTAGGCTCACCAATTACAACCTCATAACAAGCCAATCCTAGGCTTGTAATCCAATTTCAAGCATTGGATGAGCCTATTTCTTAGTTTCAATCTTCTTAAGACTAGTTATAATTCAAAATAACAAAGTACAGAGAATACTGAAATCAAAAACCTTCTAAAAAAATAAAAGACAAGTCAATAAAGCTCTTAATAGAATCTCTGAGTTGCTTTGTTGATGGAAAGACACTAATGATTCTTTAAAAGCTGGTAGTTGAACTTTCTCATACACTCTTTAAAAACTTGGCTTTTTTCTTGGAAGTTTTTGCTTTGGAAGATTCTCTCTTAAAAGTATTTGCTTTCTCTTGAATTCTCTTATATCTTTAATGTATTTGGTGGAGAATAAATATACTTAGAACCTTCAAAATTTTGTTTATGACCGTTTAAAGATAAGAACTAGCCGTTTAATATATTTTTTAAGCTTCTGCACTTCTAAAAATATAACCGTTACTGTGTTGTCAGAACCTAATAAATCAACTCTCCAGAAGCTTGAGTCAACTCATAGCTTAAATCTAAAAATTCCTGCTCTCTAGATTTCCTACAACTATGACTTATGAAGCTTGAGTCTCATTCCTTGAGTCAACTCCTTGGTTCCTTCAATCAACTCATAGTCTATATCAAAAATTTTGCCTTATGTATTTTTCTGCTACTACAACTCATGGACTTTGAGTTGTTTCTTGAATCGACCCTTGAGTCAACTGACAAGTTCCATGAGTCGACTCATGGTCATGTTGGCTGAAACTCTTGCATGCTAATTCATTTTCTTTTTCGAGTATTTTCTAGAGATCGATTCATTATTTCCTTAAGTTAACTCATGACCCGTGCCAACTGAAAAATATATGCCAAACTTTGAATTTTGAAGAATTAAAATAATTTCTTTTACATCAACTCTAAATATCTATTAATTTATAATTTTTTGGGTCTCTCTACTTTATGAAGATATCAAAAAACATAAATTCTTCTTGCTTAAGGGTTGATCAATTTGGCCCATCTTTTATTTAGTTTGTAAGGTGCCTAAAATATTAATCTTAATACTCTAACAAATATTAGTACCACATATATACTTAAGCATTTTGTTATTTATCAAAATCAAGGCCAGAGTCAATACATGTTAGCTTAGCCTTTATATTATCATGACTATAAGCATTATCAATGCTTCTATAAATATCTATGTACAATAAATATAGATATCAAATAGCTATGTTATTAACATCTTCTTACATTGCTACTATCATAAATTTGTTTAGAAGCCATTAGCCAACTAAAATAATGATGCCTATTAGATTTTTAAGAAAATGATAATAACAATAGTAACATCAACATCATCAATAACAGCAATATTAATATTAGTTTTGCTATAATGTTTCCTCATATATCATGATTTTTGTTAGGATAATGCAAAGTGCATAAAAAGTCAAAAATATTCATACCACAATCCCCATTCACAAGCAAAACATATTTAATATCATATTTCATCTTTCTAGTCATAATATTGCATATTTGTATCATTATATATGAGGAAACACTAATACACAAAATTTTACTAACAGATGTCTCAGCATGCACGAAGCATCCATCTAGCTTTGCAATGCATCATAATTGGTTTTTAGTCATCTATGCATTTGAATAGACAAATTTTAATCACATTGCAGGTTCCCATATTCAATCTCAAGATTATCATAAGCTGTATTAATCACTTTATACAAATATTTATAATGTCCCTTGTCTTGATAATTCACAACCTCCACTTCAAAACTAAATCGATCTTTCAGTTGTTATGGCAAATTTAGCTGCACTTTATTCAGACTAGATCTGTATATTTCCTGTCAATCCTTATATTTTAATATATTCAAAGGAATTGTTATCTGTTCCTATCCTTGTTCTAAATAAATTTCCACATAAGCTCTCAAATAACTTTCACCTCTAAATTCTAATCCATACACTAGAAACATAAGACCTAATTAGCAGTAATCTCTTGTAGCAAAACTTTTAGTAAAATTTTAATTAAATCCATCTTTGTAATTACAATCAACCATAAAATTAGTAATTTATAACAAAACATATTTTTTATAATTAAACTACATGATCTATAATAAATTAGAAAACATATATATGATATTTTTAGCAATCTTTACAATAATAATAAATATAATCATAAATTTATCCAGTATAGAAATAAAAGAAATCAATTAGTTTATTTGTTAATGTTAATCTAGATTTATACCTACGAATAAAAATCAATGCTGAAATGACCAACACAATAACTATATTTTTTTCCTCAAAATAAAAAAATATTAAATTATCATCATTGTTTTACGATAACGATAATTTTAATTATAAATCTAGTTGCAGATTAAATCCATTTAAAAAGAACATGCACTAGCCAATTAATTTATAGATATATTAACATAAATTCATATGTATGGAAAAGCTAGATTACTAATCCAAAAAGTGATAATTTTATTTTCTATAAAAAATATAAATAAAATTACATATTATTTTCTTTTAAAAAAAAGGGTGATAACAAATTTGTGACATTACAAGAGAAAAACATAAAAACTAATTTTTAAAAAATTATCAGAATATTACTCCTGAAATAAGGCAAAAATGAAAGAGCAAATCTAAAAAACAAAGTAATTTCCACATAAATTTTTTATGAGGACACCCACATAAAAACCCGAATCTCACTCATCCTATGCAACAGGACCACATATTTTCACTATGAAGTTTAAATATTTAAAACTATTTTTTGCATAATTTTTTTATGGGAACATATATATAGAAGATTGGAATATAAACATTTTATGCGCTTGGGATGCATAATTCTTTTGCATAACCTGGCCCTTTTAAAATCTTAAAACTATCCCTTTTCTTCCACTTTATCCCACCACCATTGCTTCCCGACTCCGTCCCCTTCCCCTTTGGCCATTACCTTCCTATCTATTCCTAATTCTCTCTCTTCTCTTTTTCTCAACCAATTTCATTACCAAATTCTAGCCCCCCTCCCTCACTCGATGGATTCCTCTCACCTATGCTTTTCCTCACTAATTTCACCCCTCGAGATGGCACACCAAAAATAATGATACTCAAGCTCGCTCATCCTCTCTTTTCTCCCTCTTTTGAAGCCATGCTTCTCGCTCTGGATGTTGCAGGCCTTATGTTGAAGTTGAAAGTCCTTTATTTCTTCTCTCCATTCCTACCTTCGACTGATGTCATCTCTCTCCATCGTGCTTCCACCACTTGCTCAACACCATTGCATAAAAAAAGGCATTCAAGATATTCTTTATATTGGCAATTAATTGTCTTTTCTCCCTTCCTCCCCAATCTTTTGCTCATTATATTTCTTTGTTTTTTTTAATCTTCTTCCCCATTGCAACCTCTACTGTAATCCTATATATGGCCTTTTTCTTACCTCCTTTGTGACCCATTCCTCTCTATTTTTCCTTTGTTTTTGACCCCCTTATCTATTGCCACATCCTCTACAACTCAAACTCTGGCCATAATTATAACCTTAAACCTAGCCCTAACCCCAATCCTATCCCTAACCTAACCTGAACTTATACCCTAACCCTAACCCTAAATCTAACTCAAACTCTAACCCTAAGCCTAACCCAAATCCAAACCCTGACCCAACCCCTAATCCTAACCGTAACTGTAACCCTAACCCTAACTGGAGCTACCCATTGGTACGATCTAATAACCCAACAACCCAAAACCCAATAACCATACCTAACAACCCAATACCCCAAACTTAAAACCAGCCAATTCGTTAACCCATCAAACTAAAACCTGCAAACCTGACTTCAAAAGCCCACTAACCCGAATCCATCAATTTAAACTTTCTAACCTCATTAAATTAACCCAAACATATTTCCCTAGTTTAATAACCCTGATTTCTATATTTTTCTAACCGATCCCTTACCCGATTGGTGTGGGCACCAGGATCAGACAGAGATTACTGGGCCCATTATGGATTCTGATTAAACTTTCGAGTCCTGTAGTACATTAAGCCCTGTAATAAAGATTGAGTCCTATAATAAAGTGAGTCAATTGAGCTCATTAAGTCAATTGAATCCTGTAATAAAGTCAATTGAGTCCATTTGTTTCAAGTCCAGTCAAGTGAGTTTCAGTGGTCTTGTAATTTTCATTCAAGTCAAGTCCAAGAGGAGAATCATTGCCGCCTAAGCCCATCAAGGAATGGAGACTTCATGAGCCACACCCCTGGTTCCCCCACTCAGGCGCCCAAGTCCACCAGAAGATGGCTCTTTCCCCAGCCCACAAGGAAGTTGGTATCCCAGGCCCACATGCAATTGGCGCCCCTCCCAGGCCCATGCAACTGGCACCCCCTCCCAGGCCCACATGCAACTGGCGCCCCCTCCCAGGCCCACAGCAGTTGGCGCCCCCTCCTAGGCCCACAAGGAATCATACCTCCCAGTCCAACAAGGAGTTTAATTTCCAAGTCCAACAAGGAGTTCAATTTCAATTTTCAAGTCCCACATGGATTCAAGTCTCCTTATCCCATTCAACTTTGTACTCCAACTTTGATAGGGAGAGGACTGGGTGATCTATAAATACCCTCCCCCACTTTTGTAATGAATTATTATTGATTGATTGAATGAATGAAAATTGAGTGTTTTCTTTATTTTCCGTGTCTTGTGCATTGACGCTCCGTGAGGGAGAGGGTGTGAGGCCCAAACCAACCAACAAGCTTCCTTCTTCCAAAACCCTAGACCGCCAGCCCATCTTCCATCAAAACCCTAGCCGACCACACCACCATCCAATGCCCTAGGCCGCCCCCTCCATCTTCCACCTAGGCCACCCCACACTCATCCTCCCAAACCCTAGCCGCCTCCTCTCTTCCTCCAAAACCCTTGGCCGCCCCTTCCATCCTTCAAACCCCAGGCATCCAGGCATCCTCCCTCTTCATCAGGCTGCCACCACTCCAAGTCCCGATGTCCTCCATCTTCCAGTCGCCAATCAGCCCCCAACACCCCATCCTGTCTTTCTCTACTTCCAGCTCTCGTTTTTATATTTTTCCTTCTTCCAAAACCCTAACCCTTGGTGTTTGCAGGATCTCTCCAGTGCCATGCCCCTTGGAGGAGGTCTTCTTTTCCTTCGGGACCATCTGATAGAAAGTCGACGGATCCACGAAAAATCGACTTCTTCATCCAGGCATGAATCCAGAGTGTTGTGCGACCCCGTCATGTTAGAGACTGATAATCATTGCTAGGTACGCAACCAATCCCTTCTCTATTTTTCTGATTTATTGAAAACTGAGCATGCCCTAAGTTAGTGGTTTCCTAACCCTAGGATCCTTTTCTCTATTACTTTGTTAGGTTTTAATCTGTAGGTATTTGCTTTTAGTCTTTACATGAAATCCCTAGCTTGTTCTTAATCTTTTTTGGGAATAAAACCATAACTAAAATCTAAATCTTTGCCATCCAATCTGCAATTCCTTTATGCTAAACCCTAGTATATTTTATCGCGCATCAATTTTGGTATCAGAGCATGGTTTAGGACATGTTCATGCATCATAGTTAGAAAAATTCTGCATGCTGAATTCTGCATAGTAGTCTAAACCTAGGACTTGTTTTTCATTAAAACCTTTTTGTTTTTCACCAATCTTTGTATCCATCAATCATATACTTAGTGTTCTTTAATTCTGCAATTTTATTTTAATTCTCAGATCTGAAAATACCAAAACAATTCTGCATGAAACCCTAAACTACATTGCTGAAATTTCTGCATAACTAGATTAGGGCTGAAATTTAGTTTACAGTAAAACCCTCAAAACTTAGTTTTCTTTGCACTTAATTTCCTATTATTAATCACTGTTAAATCTTCCATCAGCAAAAAAAAAAAAGAAAAAAAAATATTTTCTGCATATTTTTCTGATTTTTAGTTTCAAGCTCCATCCTTCATGTATGTGCATGCATAATTAAAATCACTTAAGGGCACTCTCTCTATCTCAGATAAGGGAAGGATTTCATCACCTTTTCTTGGTCCAAAAAAACTACCCTGTATCGAACCCGAGCCTAATTAAAACTGAGTAGCAACCTAATTGAGCTAGGGACACCAACAGGTCCAGTTCGTGGTATTGTGAGAAAGCTAGTGCACTCAGGTCCTTCAGTTATTTTTTGAAACTAGTATCTAGGCTAGAGGTCCAAAGGCAAATGCCCTAAGTGGAACTGTGGTTACTTAATTAGGACCCTGCGAGAGCAGGGGAAGCCTCTCACACTCCCACCTCTTACCTAGCCAGTGGAAAGGGTAATTGTTGAATTGGTTGTAAGTTAAGCTAACTCATTCTACTTGAGCTGCTAGGTCTAGCAAAATCCTAGAATGATTTGTGTGCTTGTTGTATGACCACTAGATCAAGAGCCCAATACCATCAGTCTCAACCCCAACCTAACCTGACCATGGAGTCCAACCTTGAAACCCAACTGAGGGCCATTACTAAATATCTTGCCCAATTGAACACCCAAATGAACAATAGGTTTAATCAGATAGAGGAGCGTGTTGGAAACCTAGAGAGAACCCCTGAGACCCATACTAAACCTGAACTTGAGACACCTCTTCCCACACCTCCCAACCCTAGAAGACCCCCACACCATGACCTAATCTGGGAGCCTAATCAGAGGAGACCCAATCATGATTTCATGGACCAAGATAAGATAGCCATTAGGAATATCATGCTAGAAGCATCCAATTTGATGGCAGTCTTGATCTTAAGGTTTATATAGATTGGGAAGGAGATATGGACCAATACTTCGAGTGGTATGAGATGACTGAAGAAAGGAAGTGTAAGTTTGCCAAACTCAGGCTAGTCCACCAGGCTAGGCTATACCAGGGGAATGTTGAGCATATAACTAGACAACGAGGGGACCTTCCCATAGTCACCTGGAGATAGAGGTGGGCATTAGGCCGGGTCACCCACGGCCCGGCACGAAGCAAGCCATGCCAAGCCCGGCACGAAGCGGGCCATGCCAGGCATGGCCCGCTTGCTACAGTAGCGGGCCAAGCATGGCACGGCCCATTATAGGGGGTCAGGCTGGGTTAAGGATTTCTAGCCCGTAGGCCAAGCCCGGCATGGCCCATAAGGGCATGGGCTGGCACGATTCGTGGGCCAGGCACGGCACGGCCCGCGAGCCAGCTTGGCATGGCCCATAAGGGCCTGGGCCGGGCCAGGCACGGCCCAGCCCCCTTAAAATAAATGAATTTTTTTTTATTTATAAAAAATATTTTTTTAATAAATTAAAAAAATATTGGGAACTAAGAATTTATTAATATAAAGCCACCTTAATGGTAGGGGTTTGGTATAGACCCTTACCAGTTTATTAATTTAAATCAAAATAGTACATAAAGGGAGGGGGGCTAGGCCTGACCTCTAAATTATAATAAGAAATAAGAAAAAAATAGAGATGACTCACTTTAATAATTAAAAAAATAAAAATATATAATTATAAAAAATTAAGAATTAAAAATAAATGATCAAAATCTTACTAATCATTAATAGTATTTATCTCATCATCATCAGAGGATGTTGTATCATGTCAACCTTTATCTTGAAGTCTTGTCTCAGCATCCAACCAATCTTTGAAGCAAAGAAGCATCTCAATCATGTTGCCGATCATCCTACTTCTCTTTTCATCAAAAACATGCTGACCTACACTAAAAGTGGATTCCGATGCTACTGTGGACATTGGCATAGCTAAAATATCACGTGCAATGGCAAACATAACAGGATATTGATTTTTAACACTCTTCACCAAGCTAATACATCTAGACTCTCTATTTAATTTTCATTATATGCAACTGAAGATCATTTCGTAAATAAAATTCTAGTTCATTACTTAAAGATGAAAAAGATGAAGATGAACTTGAAGCATGTATTTGTTTTCTCTGTACAATGAATGAAAAAATAGATGACGAACGAGAACTACTAGAAGAAGAAATAGAGTTTTGTACGGGTAATCTAGATTTATGAATTTTTTTATCATATAAAGCATAAATATCATAAAGAAGTTGTGTTACCTCAATTTTAGCAAGTTCGGGATCTTGAATCATATTTTCACAATATGCATCAAGTAAAATTAGTACGCCACTTAATTTAATTCTTGGATCAAATACAGCAGCTAAGTTATACATAGGATATATCTTGTCCCAATACTCATTCCATTTAGATTCCATTATTCAATAAGAGACATTAAAATATCATCATATCTATGTTTTACAAATTTTTGACTAATCATATATGCTTGTTGTAAAAACGAACATGAAGTTGGATAATAAATACCAGAAAGAATATTAGTACCATTATAAAAACTAACCAAAAAGTCTTTCAAAATTTTACTTTTATTCCAATCAATTTCAGTTAATGTAAAGCCTAATCCATGATCATTAATATATGCACTTAATAAGTTTTTATATGGGTATGCATCATGTATCATGCTATATGTTGAGTTCCAACGAGTAGTTACATCAAGTTTAAATTTTTTAAAATGTTTACCATGATTATACATAGTTGCTTAAATTCTTGAAGTCTTGATCTTGAAGCATGAATAAAAGAAACTACATTTCTAATTTTTGAAATGACATCTTGAATCATGCTCATGCCAGCTTGCACAGAAAAATTTAAGATATGACATGCACATCTAATATGCAATAAATTTCTATTTAACATGGGATGCAATGAGTCCTTCAATAATGCAACAATAGAATTATTATTAGATGCATTATCAAAAGTAATAGACATGATTTTATTATTAATATTATATGAACATGCAGTTTGATAAATGGCATTTGAGATTTGTTGCCCAGAATGTGGAAAATCAAAAGCATGAAAAGCAAGAATACATTTATTTAATTATCAATTATTATCAATATAATGAGCAGTAATAGCAATAAAATAATTACTATTTACAGATACTGACCAAATATCAGAAATTAATGAAACTTTTGTATTTAAAACAGAGAGTGTTTCAATTAAATTTTGTCTCATTGCTAAAAAGTTAGTTATAGCTACTCTTCTAAATATACATCTACTAGTTCTTTTGTAAGTAGGTCGTAGAGCTAATTGAACATATTTTTCAAAATTAAAGGATTCATATAAACTAAAAGATAATTCATCCTTAACTATCCATTTTACAAGTGATTTTCTTTGATTTTCATGATAATATGCAAAATTACCTACAAGTGATCTCCCTATATATTAAGGATACTTTGAAGACGAGAATCATGCATCTTATGACTCTTTTGATGTCTTTTTAAATGCCTGTTCCCCCACTACTACTACAACTATAAAGTTTGGTATATTTTTTATATTTTGCTTTCCAATCTCCATCAACCATAATTATATCAAATTCATTCCATACAGCACTAGTCCTCTTACGAGAAGAGGTTTGACCTTCACTCGATTCACTGGTTCTAGCAGGATTAGGAACTTGGGGATTAGTTTCTTCTCCTCAGAAATAGGAGGAATGCCAAAATGACTTTCATCATAAGATGCTATATCTAAATTGATGAATGAAAAAAATAAAAACTAACCACAAGGAGGAATTGAGTAGAGGACCAGAGGTAGAGGTACAGCCAAGATTTGTGAGCTTCCTCTTGTACTCTCAATAAGGAGTGACCTTCTCTTTCTCTTGTACTTCTAACTTCTCAACAAGAACCTCCTCTTGTGTAGCACTTGAATACTTGCTAAATACAAACTAAAAATTAAATTGCTAGAAGCCTAGAGCACTTGCTAAATACTGCTAAAAGAGAGAAATAGTAGTAGTAGAGGAGAGAAGAGATGGTTTAGTGTGATGATGATGGGGGAGGAAAGAGATATTTATTGGACTCCAAAAAATTATTTTTCTAAAATACCCCTCAAATTAGCAATTTTATAATTGTTGGGAGGGTTAAAATAGTAAAAAATAAAAAATAATCGTTTCTAGCTATTATGGACCAAACGGGCCGTGCTTGGCATAGCCCACCACCCCCCGGGCCTAGGGCCATACCAGGCCCAGACTTCGGATTAAGTGGGTTGTGCCAGGGCCGTGCCAGGCACGAACTTCGGATTAAGCGGGCCGTGCCAAGCACGGGGCACGGCTCATTTAGTAACAAGCCGGGCCAGGCATGGCCCATTTAGCCTATGGCCCGGTGGACCAGGGATAGCCCAATGCCCAAGTCTACCTGGAGAACCATGAAACTGAAGCTTAGAGAAAAGTACCTTCATGTATCTTATTATCAGAGACTCCTAGATCAATGGTAGAAGCTAAGTCAGGGAAGTAGGCCTATATCATAATATATAGCCAAATTTGATGAATTTATCATGAAGTATAGCATAGATGAGTCTGAAGCTATGACCCTATCTAGGTTTAGGGCTAGACTGCATGAGAACATTCAGAGGGAGCTATTTCTAAGAGAGGTCCATGATCTTGAGCAGGCTTATCAGATAGCTAGAGACTATGAGAGATTCCAGAGGAGACCCATATTCCATTGACCTGAACCCACTAGGATTAGTGCCCCTAATCAGAAACCAGGATCTAGCCAAGTACATCCAAGCTGGCCCAACCATAGCACCATATTGTCACCCAGATCGTCGTGGCATGTAGCTCTGATGCGTCGGGTTCCCGTCGGATCCATGGTTCACGTCTCACAGTCGGCTCGCTAGCTTGCTCAGGGGCCCTGCAAGATAGTGGAAAATCTCAGCCAGGGATTCCAGTGAAGGCACTTCGACGATCAAGTCAGTGGGATGATCGAGGGGAATAGATGCCTCTGAGACAGAGAGTTTGGGGGACTTTCTGCTTCTAGAGGGTGATAAAAGAGAAGAAAATAATACCAGAATGAAAGACTTCGTTGCTTTTTTTTTCTTTGCTTTGCTTTGCTTACTTTTGATTACCTTTTTCTACGGGTCTTATATAGACGGGAGGCTTTCCGGAGATTCCAGGTCTCTCCTTCGAAGGAGGCTTTCCGTTGCCTGTTATTGCCTCTCTGTCCGACTAGTTCTATGCTTGAGCCTCCAGCCATAATGGGATGTTGCCACTTTGGAGGAGGCCATCCGGGTGCTACAAGGCATAGGGTCGTAGGGGAATGCCCTTCTTTAGGAGGTCCAGGCATCCTGTCATGGAGGCTGTCGTCTCCCAGTCGTGCGGTCATCGACGTGTCAGCATACCGCAAGGCTGGATGCCTAGCATTGTGCAGATCGTGCGCACGATGCACCGCAGGGGGGCCTGCGCCCATGGTAGGGTATGCACCACTTCTCAGAGGCTTAGAGTGGCCAGGTATCACGTGGCAGGGTATGCGCCACCTCTCGGAGGCTCAGGATGGCTAGGTACTCCGCTGCCTCTGTTTTAAATGATGGCTTCACCCCTCTTTGCACCTTTGGCGGGAAACCATGTTCCTAATAAGAGGGCCTGCTTCGGAGAGGCGGACTTGACCTCAACCGGGAGCTGTCCTTGGATGGGGGGCTCGTTCAATGAGCCCTGCCTCGATTGGGAGCTGACCTCGGAAGAACGGTCCCTTTTGGAGAGGCAGACTTGACCTCAACCAGGAGCTGTCCTTAGATGGGGGACTCGCCCAATAAGCCCTGCCTCAATTAGGCGCTTACCCCAGAAGGGCGGTCCCTTCTGGAGAGGCAGACTCGATCTCAACCGGGAGCTATCCTCAAACAGGGGGCTCGCCTAATGAGCCCTGCTTCGACTAGGCGCTGACCTCGAAAGGGCGGTCCCTTCTGGAGAGATAGACTTGACCCCAATCGGGAGCTATCCTTAGATGGGGGGCTCGTCCAATGAGACCTGCCTCGACTGGGAGCTGACCTCGGAAGGGCGATCCCTTTGGTTCTTCGTCATGCGGCCTTGTCCAGGTGGTGGGCTTCTCGTTGACTGTGACCGTCTGCAAGCTCCGCGTCAGCGAGTGTCGACACACCGGTCCACATCAGTGGATGCCCCTACCTGGTGCGCCACCTCTCGGAGGCTCAGGGTGGCCAGGTACTCCGCTGCCACTATTTTGAATGATGGTGTTGCCGCCAAGATCGTCGTGGCCCGTAGCTGCTATCGACGTCGGATCGCCCCTCATCTCTTCGGGACCGGCCTGCTCTTCAAGACCTGCAAAACAGAGTTCGAGACCCGGGCCAGGGTTTCTGGTGGGGGCACTCTAATGGTCAAGTCAGTGACGATCCAGGAAAACAGATCCTCCTGGTCGAGCCCCTGAGATGGACTCCATGCTAGGAGGAGTGAATAATGTGTGAGAAGGATACAAGTGAGTCGGGAAAAGTAATGGCCGAGATGAACTAGAGCTGGATGGCTGTGTCCGGGCGACCCTTCTCGTGGATCTCCGGTAGTCTTGAATTCTCAGTCTCCTTGGTGGTTCTCCTATGTGGCCCCTTCCCTCTTACTTTCTTGAGTGTTTTCTTGCTTACCTCCCCCCGTTTGGGCTATCGATGGCTATTTTAAGTCCAGGTGGTTGCTGAATGCCTATCTCGGGATCTCCCCCGTGTCAGCAGATGCGTGCGGCGGTGTTCCATGCCATGGACGGGATATCTTTCCTGGTTCATGATAAGGAAACCTACCATGCACTCTGACATTCCTTCCGGTCGCTCCATTCCGAGAAACTTGGCAGGGCCTCGATTGGGGAGCAGTCACCCCCAAGATTCGAATCTCCTGGTTGACTTCCTCTTTCGGGTGGTGCAGACGGTCGGTGGAGAGTGCGGTGCCTCGATTAGGGAGCTTCTTCCTTTTCTGGTATAAGTGGCAGCTGTGGCAGTCATCACGGCTTGGTGGGTGCTTCCTTGCAGTCTCGGGTGGCTCGTCGGCATCCAAGGAGGACGGCGTCGCCCCTTTTGTTGCTGGCACCTTCGCCCAAGGTGGAGGCCGAACTGGAGAGGCGGGGCTCAACTCCGGTTTAGGGGGCCCGACTTCGTGGCGCTCGACCTGGTGGAGGAGGGCAGGGCTCGACTCCGAGGGGCTTGACCTCGAAGGGGCTCCACCTGGCGGAGGAGGGCTGGGCTCGACTCCAGACCAAGGGGCTCGACTTCGAGGGGGCTCAACTTGGCGGAGGAGGGCAGGGCTCGACTCCGAACCAAGGGGTTCAACCTCGAGGGGGCTCCACCTGGTGGAGGAGGGCTGGGCCTGACTCCAGACCAAGGGGCTCGACTTTGAGAGGGCTCAACCTGGCAGAGGAGGGCAGGGCACGACTCCAGCCCAGAGGGCTCGACCTCGAAGGGGCTCGACCTAGCGGAGGAGGGCAGGTCTCGACTCCGGACCAGGAGGCTCGACCTCGAAGGGGCTCAATCTGGCAGAGGAGATCGCTCGGCTCCGGCCTAGGCATCCCGATCTTGCGGGAGCCAACCTGGCGAAGGACGGAACTTAGCTTCAACAGGCCACCCGGACATTCTAAAGGAGCTCGGCCCACCAAAGGAGTCCGAGAAGGAGTGTCCGTCATGGCAGCTTTCTTTGACATGGCATCTGATAGGGATTACACGTCAGCGTTCTGCCACATCATTTGCCCCCACTCCCGAGTCCCGTTGGTGCGGGGTGCTCGGGGTGAAGGGAGTAAATGCAATGTTGACATGGAAAGATGAGAATCCGGCATAATGATGGCCACGATCATCGATGCTTCGTAAAGCGATTTCTCCAGCCTATCCGGGGGAGCCATGTGGACACGTCCGAGGAGTAGTTATTATAGGTGTAGAATTTAGAGCAGCCATAGTCGAAACAAAATGCCAGCCTTGCCGATTGATGACACGTGGCATAGATCCATCGGTGGGGGAGCTGCAACGGTACGATTGGGCGCCGATCACTTCGAAAAGAAAGATAATCTTTCCCAAAATATATCTCCTTTCAAATCCTGTGTGCCCACAATAGTACCGAAGTTCTTCCTTCGCTCCCCCGGCTATCTTTGTCTTCCCATGTTCAGTAGGTTAGTCTCCTTCCTCCCCGTCCCGGTCGAGTAAAGACTTCCTTCCAGGGCTAGGTTCTTCCCTGGACTCCTGTGTGCCTCCTCTTGTCTCCTTCTTTCTCTCTGTCTTTTGCCTTCATCTTCTTCTCAAAGTCCCGCTTCGGCCCGAACTTCCGCCCCACAACCAACCAGGGTGAGGCATGGCCTTCTAGGCTGAGGCCGCCTTCCTCTTCTGATAATAATGAGGACTTGGCGTGCTTCAAGCTTAGCAAAAGACCCATGCCTAGAGGGATAGTGATTAGGGAACCTGCATCTTCTCCTCCACCTCGTCCCCTCCTTCTACCTGGACCTATTCCTAAACCTTCTCGGTCGACAGGTCCTGGCGGGATTGCTTCGGTGATCACTGCCGCGGAGCTCGCGACCATCCAGGAGACCTATGGTGTCCCGGAATCCGTCCGGCTCTCGGTCCCTCAATCAGGGGAGCGGGTCATCTCTAGTGGCCCGTGTTGGATCACTCTCTATGAGGAAACTCTCGTGGGGGGCCTCCGATTCCCATCCCATCCATTTTTCCTTTCTATTTTGAACAACTACTACCTTGTTCCTGCTAAACTCGTCCCAAACGCCATTAAGTCAATCTTCTGTTTCATTGTTTTATGTCACTTTCTTGGGATAGTTGCCCATTTTTTTTTGTTCAGGATCTTTTTTATCCTAAAACGCCACCCCACCGAGGAGGGGTGGTGGTCTCTTTCTTCCCGTCCAAAGGGCATTAGGTTCGAACTCCCTCTTCCATCAAAGGATGGAAGAATAGATACTTTTTTGCCTTGGTTGAGGGGGTTGACTGGGTTTGGAGCTATCCAGATCGGTCCCCTAACCAGAATTCTGCGGTCGAAGCAGCCGACCGGGAGGTATATGACCAGCTCCACTCTGCTCAGATTCCTTCACTCGAGGTCCTGCTGTCAGAGCAGAATCTTTTCGAGGCCGGGGTCATCCCAATACAAGCATTGGATGAGTTCGGCTTGAACCCCATTTCCTTCTATTTTTTTTTTTAAACTCATAACCGATGTCTTCTTTCTTGGTGCAGGCATGAAATTCTCCCTAAACGAGCTCCTCTCATTCTTCAAGGAGAGGGGCCAAGCGAAGGGGGTCGGCGGCCCCCTTCGAAGAGGGCTTGAGTAGATGATGGTGCGAGAGCCGTACCTACCGTGCCAGCCAAGCTTGCTCCCGAGCTAAGCAAGAGGGTCGTCGAGCCCGTCCCCGAGCCTCCGAGGTAGCACGATCCGCTCCTAGCCCCAGAAATTGAAGTGGTCACCTGGGCCAAATCCGCTGTCGCTGCTGCTGCGATGGTACCTCCCTCTCTAGAAATTGTCGAGGTCAAGGAGGGCGGAGAGCCAGAGAGAACAAAGCTGATGACGGCAACACTGCCCAAAGTGGCACCGAGCCTCCAGCCCGCACCTGAAGCTACTTCTGTCGATGGGATGGGTGACCCTGCAGTGGTGGCAAGCAAGAAGGATAGGGATTACCGTCGGGTGCCCTTCAGGCTGGCATCCAACATCTCCCTGGTCCAGGACCCGGCCCTTACCGAGCGCATGATAGACTTTGCTGTCTAGTCGTGCGACCGGTGGGAGAAGGTCGGGAAGCTTCCGGGCGATGCTGTCAGTGCTACCTTCTCCCAGCTTTTTTCTGTAAGTATTTCCTTTCCTCGCCTCGCTCTCTTTTCTTTTCCTTATCTTTGCAACTGACACCTTCTTTGATGCAGCTTGGCACGGAGCTTTTGACTTTTGCCGCACTTGGGCCAGGAGGGACAGGGAGCGAGAGGTGGAGCTCAACTCCTCGAAGACTGAGCTGAGGTGGATGAATGACAAGGCCTGGGAGGCCAATATGAGGATCAAAGGAATCCGAGGTGAGGTTGCGAGAGCCGAGCGGCTTTCGAAGGAGCTCGAAGAGAAGCTCAAAACCAATGGGTCCAGGCTGAAGGAGCTTGGAGCTGAGTTGGAGGCAGCAAAGGAGCGGGCCACCTTTGCTGAGAAGAAGGCCACAACTGCTTAGCAGAACGCCGCCAAAGCAGAGGGGAAGGTCTCCGCGGCAGTCAGCTCAGTAGAGGCTACGAAGAAGGAGGCAGTCGAGGCGGTCTGCCGGGTTGAGGTTGTCGAAAAGGAGGTGGTCGAGGCGATCCACCTGGCAGAGGCTGTCAGGAAGGAGGCGGCCGAGGCGGTGGCCAGCTATAAGGCTTCCACGGAGTTCAAGCTTGACTTCAAGGAGGCGGCGACGGACTCCTCCTTCAAGGAATTCGTGTATTGCCGGTCCCTGTTGCATGGCCTTCTCTCGAACAAGCAGATGGCCGGCCTCCGCCTTCTAAGCACCATGGGAAGGACGTCTTCGACTCCCGCACCGACGGGGGCAGAGGAGCGCGTAGCCATGGCTGAACCAACCCCGCCGGTGGTAGCGACTAAAGGAGGGGCACCGGTCGAGTAGAGTAGGGGTCCATAGCAGCTGTAACCCCTTTCTTCTTTGTTTTTGACCTGGGCTGCCTGGCATGTCGGGGCCCAGGATCAATATATCATTTTGCCAAGTAGTAACGAAAATATTTTTCGCCCAACTCGACTTGTCTGTTCTTCTCTTTGTTTGTATCTTTGTATTGCAAGTATCTCCTTTCCACTTCTCGATCATCTGGATGCATGTACATATGCAGGCACACGGCCCTGAAGTACCAAGTGCCCGGGTGACCCTTCCCGTGGATCCCCGGATAAGTGAAAAGGTGAGGGAGGAGTTCTTGACCTGCTTGGTCATGCCCAGCTTAGGGGCAAAGTGACTGCGAAGATCCCTCCGCTCTGCCCGATGTCAGGTCCTTCGAGGGTCTCACTCTGGAGGGCAGAAGGTGGGCCCAGTCCGGAGGGTGCGCACTCGGAGAGGCTCCACGTTGGCGGAGGAGTGCTGAGCTCGACTCCGAACAAGGCTCAAACCTCCAATGGTCTCGCTCCGGAGGGCAGAAGGCGGGCTCGGTCTGGAGGGCGCGCGCTTGGAGAGGCTCCATGTTGGTGGAGCAGTGCTGAGCTCGACTCTGACCACAGGGCTCAAACCTTCGAGGGTCTCGCTCCGGAGGGTAGAAGGCGGGCCCGGTCCAGAGGGCGCGCGCTCGGAGAGGCTCCACGTTGGCAGAGGAGTGTTGAGCTCGACTCTAACCACAGGGCTCAAACCTCCGAGGGTCTCACTCTGGAGGGCAGAAGGCAGGCCCGGTCCAGAGGGCGCGCTCTCGGAGAGGTTCTACATTGGCGGAGGAGTGATGAGCTCGACTTCGACCACATGGCTCAAACCTCCGAGGGTCTCGCTCTAGAGGGCAAAAGGTGGCTCTGGCCTAGCAGTCCCGAGCTCACGGGCCTGACCTAGCGGAGGACGGAGCTCGGTTCACCATCTCAGCTCAGCTCGATAGTGGAGTTCGGGCTAGAGAATTGACGCGGTGTCTTTCCTTGACATGGCACCTGTCGGTTCCCCCACGTCAGCTATCCTGCCACATCATTTGCCCCCCACTCCCGAGGCTCGTTAGTGCGCGGCGCTCGAGCTGAAGGGAGTAATTACGGTGCTGACGTAGAAAGGCGGAAATCTGGTGCGATGATGGTCATGATTGCTGGCACTTCGAGAGACGGCCCTGCAGACCAATGCGGGGGTGCCGCGTGGCCACGTCCAAGGAGTAGTTAATCTTGGTGCAGAATCCAAAGCTGTCGGGATGCTGTTTTCATCGATGGGCAGCACGTGGCATGAATCCATTGGCGGAGGGATTGGATCGGTACGAATCCATCGGGTCATTTCAAAATGAATAGAGGGCCTTACCTGAAACATCTATTCTTTTGAATTCTCCGTGCCTGCTGCTGCTGCGCCCAAGCTTTCTTCTTCCTCACAGTTGCCTCAGGTTTTCTAAGGAATCAGGTCAATCTCTTCTTCCTTCTCCCCCTGCTAGAGTAGGGTTCTTCCTCCGGGTCTGGGGTCTTCTTTGAGTTGAGTCTGTTCTTCAGTCCCTCACTTCGAGTCCTTCATTCCCCTTATTCTTGAGGATGTCCCATTTTGGTCTGGGCTTCCGCCCTTCCACTGATCAGGGCGAGGCCGGTCCCTCCGAGCAGAGGTCGGCATCTTCTTCTTCTTCTGGTGGGGAGGAAGATGTAACTCGCTTCGAGCTCAGTAGGAGGCATCCTCCCGGTCCAGTACTCATCAGGGAACCAAGATGCGGTCCTTCTCCCCCTCCTCCTTCTTCTGTTCATGTTTCTGAGTCCGCTCGGTCCACAGGTCCTGGCAGGGTCACCTCAACAATCACCGCCGAGGAACTAAGGACCGTTCGGGATGTCTATGGCATCCCTACTTCTGTTCGGCTCATGATCCCTCGTCCGGGGGAATGGGTCACTTCCAGTGGCCCGGGCCGTCTTGCTTTTTATGAAGAGACCTTCGCCGGGGGTCTTCGGTTTCCTTTTCACCCTTTCTTTCTGTTCGTCTTGGACAACTACCATTTGGTCACTGCACAGTTAGTGCCAAACGCCATTAGGGTTATCTTTTCCTTCATTGTGCTCTTCCACCTCCATGGTTTGTTGCTAGGTTTTCCTTGTTCAGGGCCTTCTTTGCCTTGAAGCGCCACCCAACTGAGGATGGGTGGTGGTCCTTGTCCTCCCGTCCAAAGGGTATCAGATTTGAGCTTCCCTCTTCCATCAGGGGATGGAAGAGTAAGTTTTTCTTTGTTAAGGTTGAGGGGGTCGATTGGGTCTGGAGCGATCCGGACAAGTACCCCAACCAAAATTCTGTGGTTGATGTGGCTGACCGGGATGACTACAAGCAGCTCCGCACCACCCAGATTCCTCCTCTCGAGGTCCTGTTATCTGAGCAGAACCTCACCGACTCCGGGGTCGACCCAATGAATGGGTTGGGTGAGTTTGACCTGAACTTTCCTCTTTCTTTTTCTTGCATTTCTTGCACTGCTTCCCACGGACGCTGACTGTTGTGTAACTTGCATGCAGGGATGATTTTCTCCGAGAGCGATCTACTGGCGATCACTCGGAAGAGGCCGCCAACTGGGCTGGCCGGGGAGCCTTCATCGAGGCGAGTCCAGGGTGAAAGCGCTCATGCGGCTGCCCCCGCTGCAGTGGTTGGTCCGAGCTCGGCGTCGACTCGAGCTGCTCCTGCGCCGGTGGAGAGGGTGGCATCCGCGGAAACCAAAGCCGGCCCAACAGGAGGCTCGGCAGGTTCCCGAGCAGCGCGGTCGTCAATGGGTGGCCCTCGCTACGGAGCCTGAAGTAGTGGTCCGGGCAAGGGCCGCAGCTGTTGTTGTTGCACCTTGCCATCCTCCGAGTCCGCCTATCATCGAGATCAGGGATGAGGAGGTCCGGGCCGCGACCAGGGCCACAACCGAGGCACCACTTGCGCCAGCGCCAGCTTCTCAGCCTACCCCCCAAGGCCCTTCAGCCAGCGGGGCAAGGCCGCCCACTCTCAGAGAGGGTAGGAGGGAGGAGGCACGACGCCGACTCCCCTTCAAGATGGGGCCGAAAGCTCGTTCCTCCGGAACCCCGAACTGGCCGAGCGCATGATGGACTTCTTTGTCTAAATATGCGATCGGCAAGAAATGGCCGGAATGCAGCTGGGCGACGTTATCAGCGCCATCTTCCCCCAGCTCTACTCAGTGAGTTATCTCTTTCTTCATTTTTCTTTCTTTTTTTCTTTTTTTTTTGAGTTGACCTCTTCTCATGGTGCAGATCGGTGCCGAGGCCCTCTTCATCAAGGGCTGCTATCAGAATCGAGATCGTCTCGAGCGGCAATAGGTGGCCGAGATCGAGTCCCTGAAAGCCGACCTGAAGGAGAAGGTCGAGGCAAACGGGGCACTTGAACTGAAGGTCAAGGACCTGGAGCAATAGCTCACCGACGCCGAGGGGCGAGCGAAGAGACTTCTGGAGGCCCGTGACCTGGAGCGCAGTGCTTGAAGAAATCCATCGACGATCTCTCCTCCATCGAGAAAAAGTTGAATTGGTATAGTGCCGAGGCTGATCGGCACAAGGAGGCCTCCCGGGCTGCCCAGGTGGAGCTGGCAGTAGGGAGGGAGAAACTGGCTGCAGCTGAGAGGGCGGCAGAGGTGGCGGCCAAGTCGGCGGAGGCTGCCAGGATGGAGGTCACCGAGGTGAGGAAGGTGGCTGCCGAGGCCAAGAAGGGTGCCGAAGATGCCATGGCGAAGTTCAAGGCTTTGGAGGAGTTCGTCGCCGAGATTCATCAGATGGCATCGGACTCCTTCTACAAGGGCTTTATGTTCTTGCACGGCCAAGTCGAGGCACTCATTCCCGAGGAGAGCCGTAGCCGCCTTAGGTATCCTTCGGCTTCGGACACGGGGCCCGACGAGGAGGTTGCCACGGAAGCTGTGGCCTCAGAACCTCCGATGCCAGTCAAGGCTGAACCATCCGAGACTAGAACTGCCCAGCTGGAGATTCTTGAAGGCGGGAACTCTCAGCCTCAGGGCTCAGCAAGGAGGCTGGCCGGCGTGGAGTAGCCTCTTTTCTTTTTATGTTTTGTATTTTTGTTTTTGTACTTAGTCAGGGTCGCCCGGCATGTCGGGGGCCCGCAGAATACTTGTAACTTGTATTTGATCAATGAAACTTGGGTTTCCTTGCCATCTGTCTCTTGCCTGGCTCTTCCCTTCTTTCTCTCTTTCTTTCACTCCCCTTTCTCCTTTTTCTTTCCCTTTTTGGTGAGTGGGGAGATCAGAGAAGAGGGACTCACCTCACCTGGGATTGAGTTATTAGATTTCAATGTCGGCAAGTTGGGCGCAAGGTCATGACACTTGAGTGCTGCTGTGCTCGAAGGTATTGTTGATTGAGAGCCGTGTGGCTCGAAGGTCCCTTGGCTGGAGATCTGAGATCCGGTCTTGGGCTGGCGTCCTGGAGCTGGGCTCGGGGACATTGATGACTAAGAGCCGCATGGCTCGAAGGTCCCTTGGCCGGAGATCTGAGCTCCGATATTGGGCTGGCATCCTGGAGCTGGGCTCGGGGACGTGGATGACTAAGAGCTGCATGGCTCGAAGGTCCCTTGGCTGAAGATCTGAGCTCCGGTCTTGGGCTGGCATCCTGGAGCTGGGCTCGGGGATGTTGATGACTGAGAGCTGCATGGCTCGAAGGTCCCTTGGCCAGAGATCTGAGCTCTGGTCTTGGGCTGGCATCCTGGAGCTGGGCTAAGGGACGTGGATGACTGAGAGCTGCATGGCTCGAAGGTCCCTTGGTCGGAGATCTGAGCTCCGGTCTTGTGCTGGCATCCTGGAACTGGGCTCGGGGATGTGGATGATTGAGAGCTGCATGGCTCGAAGGTCCCTTGGCTGGAGATCTGAGCTCCGGTCTTGGGCTGGCATCCTGGAGCTGGGCTCGGGGACGTGGATGACTGAGAGGTGCATAGCTCGAAGGTCCTTTGCCCGGATATCTGAGCTCCGGTCTTGGGCTGACGTCCTGGAGCTAGGCTCGGGGATGTGGATGACTAAGAGCTACATGGCTCGAAGGTCCCTTGGCCGGAGATCTGAGCTCCGGTCTTGGGCAGAGAAGTGGTAGCTTTGTCACCGTGTTTCCCTCTCGTTATCTTTCTTTCCTTCCCCTCTCTTCTTCTTTTTCTTTCTCTCCTTTTTTTTTTTGATGAGCGGGAGATCAAAGAAGAGGGTTCTCGCCGTGTTTCCCTCTAGTTCTCTTTCTTTCCTTCCCCTCTCTTCTTCTTTTTGAGTGGGGAGATTAGAGAAGAGGGTCACAGGACTTGATTGCCTTGGAGCTAGGCTTGAGGCCTTCCTGGACGGGGAGCTAGGCTCGGGTCCAAGGTTGCCTAAGGGCTTGGCTCAGGTCTTTGGCGCCTTAGAGCTGGGCTCGAGGTGTTGATAGGAGTTGCTTGGCTCCAAGATCCCTTGGTGTCTCAGAGCTGGGCTCGGAGATGTTTGAGGTTGAGAGCTGCATGCCTCGAAGATCCCTTGACATCCTGGAGCTAGGCTCGGAGATGCTTGAGATTGAGAGCTGCATGGCTCGAAGATCCTTTAACATCCTGCATGGCTCGGGGATGCTTGAGATTGAGAGCTGCATGGCTCGAAGATCCCTTGACGTCCTGGAGCTAGGCTCGGGGACGTGGATGACTGAGAGCTGCATGGCTCAAGGTCCCTTGGCTGGAGATCTGAGCTCCAATCTTGGGCTAGCATCCTGGAGCTGGGCTCGGGGACATGGATGACTGAAAGCTGCATGGCTCGAAGGTCCCTTGGCTGGAGATCTGAGCTTCGGTCTTGGGCTGGCATCCTGGAGCTGGACTCGGGGACGTGGATGACTGAGAGCTGCAAGGCTCGAAGGTTTCTTGGCCAAAGATCTGAACTCCGATCTTGGGCTGGCATCCTGGAGCTGGGCTCGAGGATGCTTTAAGACTGGGAGCTGCATGGCTCGAAGATCCCTTGACGTCCTGGAGCTAGGCTCAGGGATGCTTGAGATTGAGAGCGACATGGCTCGAAGATCCTTTGACGTCCTGGAGCTAGGCTCGGGGGCGCTTTGAGACTGGGAGCTGCATGGCTCAAAGATCCCTTGATGTCCTGGAGCTAGGCTCGAGGATGCTTGAGATTGAGTGCGGCGTGGCTCGAAGACCTTTGATGTCCTGGAGCTAGACTCGGGGACGCCTGAGATTGAGAGGTGCATGGCTCGAAGATCCCTTGACGTCATAGAGCTAGGCTCGAGGATGTTTGAGATTGAGAGCTGCATGGCTCGAAGATCCCTTGACATCTTAGAGCTAGGCTCGGGGATGCTTGAAATTGAGAGCTGCATGGCTCGAAGATCCCTTGACGTCTTGGAGCTAGGCTTAGGGATGCCTGAGATTGAGAGCTGCATGGCTCGAAGATCCCTTAACGTCTTGGAGCTAGGCTCGGGGATGCTTGCGATTGAGAGCGGCATTGCTCGAAGATCCTTTGATGTCCTGGACCTAGGCTCGGGGACGCCTGAGATTGAGAGCTGCATGGCTCGAAGATCCCTTGACGTCCTGGAGCTGGGCCCGAGGATGCTTTGAGATTGGGAGCTGCATGGCTCGAAGATCCCTTGACGTCTTGGAGTTAGGCTCGAGAATGCTTGAGATTGAGAGCGACGTGGCTCGAAGATCCTTTGACGTCCTGGAGCTAGGCTCGGGATGCCTGATATTGTTCCCTGCAAGACATATAGATACTCGTGCGAGGAAAAAGTCGTTATCATTATTATCGATAAGAAACCTTACATCATAGGTGGCGTCTTCACGGACTGCAGGCACTCCATGTCCGGGGGAGCCTGACGCCGTCGAGATCTTTGAGGTGATAAGCCCCTCGTGATGGGGCTTCGATCACCTTGTAGGGACCTTCCCAGTTTGGTGGGAGCTTGCTGCATTCTCGGGATTGATTTGCCTCTGCCCGGTGCAGCACCAGATTTCCGAGCCTAAAGGTTCTTGGCCAAACTCGGGCGTTGTAATGCCAGGGCTGCTCATTGCCGGCGAGTTTTATTGGGGCCAGCGTTGAGTGGGTTGGGCCTAAGTCAATCTCAGGACGACATTGTGAGCCGTAGGAAGCCCGTCAACAGCAAAAGTCCTCATAGTGGCACTCTTGGAGGGGGCGTCATAAGGAAGCACGTCCGCGGGGCTTCCGTTATCGACTGTGGTGCACTTTTCCAGGATGGTTCGTGCTCATCATCCTGACGACCACGACATCTTTATTTTCCTTTCTTCCTCGCTTTCTCCTTCCCGCATAGTGGGGAGTACATTCTCAGGGTCCTTTGCCCCCTCGGGTCCTTCTGGATGCACGCGCAGCTCTCCAGGTGATCACGCCCACCACCTTCACGATGGGGCGGTTGTCGATGTTGGAGCTGGCAGGAGAGCGGCGAGCGCCTGGGACCCCGCTTAAGGTCTGCCCCCCTCCGCAAACCTCTGGAGATAGCCTTTCTTGATGAATTTCTCGATTTTTTACTTGAGACTGCGACATTCTTCGATGTCATGGCCGTGATCGTGGTGAAGGCGACAATACTTCGTCTCGCCACGACCGGTGAAGGGCTTCAATAGTAGCGGGTGTTGTAGTCCACTGGCTCGCTAGTTGAGCCTTGCATACTGGCAAACTGGCGAGAGAACTATGCTAGCCCACGCTCATGTTTCTCCAGGCGCCTTCTGCTACGTGCTCGATGGCTTCGTCAATGGACCCCTCTGCCGGAGGAGACGGAGAAGGTGACGTGGGTGCCCTTGGGAAGGGGAGCCCCTTGCACAGCTGGTGGAGGCCTCTTGAGCTTGTGTCGTCACCATTCTTCTGTGGAGTGTCAATCTGTAAAGAGGTGGAGGGCTTGATCCATCCCCTTCCTGGCGCGCCAATATGTTGCCGCCAGGATCGCCGTGGCCCATAGCTGCTGTCGACATCAAAGCGCACCTCCTCGTCCGCTCGCCGCCTGCGGACCTGGACCTGCAAGACAGGGATTAGTGACCCGGGCCGGGGTTTCCAGTGGGGGCACTCCGACGGTTAAGTCAGTGACGATCCAAGAGAACAGATCCTCCTGGTCGAGCCCCTCTTGATGGACTCCACATGAGGAGGAGTGTGTTGTGTGAATGTGAGTAGCAGGTGTATCGGGAGAAGTGTGGCCTGGCTAGGGGGAGTCCCCGTGTGGCCCTTCCTCCTGACCTTGCTCTGGAATGCTGGTGGTGCCATGCCCCTCTTCCTGGTGGGGGTTGCACTCTCCTCTCTCTCTCTCTTTTTTTCTTGTGTTCTGGCTTGTGTTTTGCCTGTGTTGGTGTTGTTGTGTTACCTCCGGGTTTGTTGCAAACTTGGTTACCGTTGGATGTCCGCCTCGGGATCTCCACCGGACTGTCAGGCATTTGCGGCAGTGTCCCGAGAAGTCTTTCCTGATTCGTGATAAGGGGAGCTGTCATGCGCTCTGACACTCCTCTTGTCGCCTCATTCCGGGAAGCCTAGCTGTACCTCAAATGGTGTGTCGCCGCCCCCGGGATTCGAATCTCCCGGTTGGCTTCCTCTCTTGGGTGATCCGGGTTGGTGAGGAGCGTGGCATCTCGGTCAGCATGCATCTCCCCTTTCTAGTGTAATTGGCGACTGCAAGCGATCAGTATGGCCTGGGGGGCACTCCAGTGTAGTCCTCGGGTGGTTCGCCGGCGTCCTAGGCTGGTGGGGTCCACGTCCGAGCTAGCAGGGGTTGCTTCGACCTAGATGCTCTGAGCTTGCGATGTCGTCCTGGCAAAGTGCGGGCCCGGTCCAGAGGGCGCGCACTCGGAGAGGCTCCACGTTGGCGAGGAGTGCTGAGCTCGACTCCGACCACAGGGCTCAAACCTCCGAGGGTCTCGCTCCGGAGGGCAGAGGGCGGGCCTGGTCCGGAGGGCGCGCGCTCGGAGAGGCTCCACGTTGGCGGAGGAGTGCTGAGCTTAACTCCGACCACAGGGCTCAAACCTCCGAGGGTCTCGCTCCGGAGGGCAGAGGACAGGCCTGGTCCGGAGGGCGCGCTCAGAGAGGCTCTACGTTGGCGGAGGAGTGCTGAGCTCGACTCCGACCACAGGGCTCAAACCTTCGAGGGTCTCGCTCTGGAGGGCAGAAGGCGGGCCCAGTCCGAAGGGCGCACGCTCAGAGAGGCTCCACGTTGACGGAGGAGTGCTGAGCTCGACTCCGACCACAGGGCTCAAACCTCCGAGGGTCTCGCTCCGGAGGGCAGAATGCGGGCCCGGTCCAGAGGGCGTGCTCTCGAAGAGGCTCCACGTTGGCGGATGAGTGCTGAGCTTGACTCCGACCACAGGGCTCAAACCTTCGAGGGTCTCGCTTCGAGGGCAGAAGGCGGGCCTGGTCTGGAGGGCGCGCGCTCGGAGAGGCTCCATGTTGGTGGAGGAGTGCTGAGCTCGACTCTGACCACAGGGCTCAATTCTCCGAGGGTCTCGCTTTGGAGGGCAGAAGGCGACTCCGGCCTAGGCACCCCGAGCTCGCGGGCCCGACCTAGCAGAGGACGAAGCTTGGCTCGCCGTCTCAGCTCAGCTCGGCAATGGAGTCAAGGCTGGAGAATTGATACGGTGTCTTTCCTTGACGTGGCGCCTGTCGGTTCCCCCACATCAGCGATCCCGCCACATCACCCTAAGTTAGTGGTTTCTTAACCCTAGAATCATTTTCTCTATTACTTTGTTAGGTTTTAATATGCGGGTATTTGCTTTTAGTTTTTACATGAAATCCCTAGCTTGTTCTTAATCTTTTTCGGGAATAAAACCATAACTGAAATCTGAAATTATTTCTATCCAATCTGCAATTCCTTTATGCTAAACCCTAGCATGTTTCATCCCGCATCAATAGACTTTTCTCCCTTCCTCCCCAATATTTTGCTCATTATATTTCCTTTGTTTTTTTTAATCTTCTTCCCCATTGCAACCTCTACTGTAATCCAATATATGGCCTTTTTCTTACTTTGTGACCCATTCCTCTCTATTTTTCCTTTGTTTTTGACCCCTTTATCTATTGCCACATCCTCTGCTACTCAAACTCTGGCCATAATTATAACCTTAAACCTAGCCCTAACCCCAATTCTAACCCTAACCTAACCTGAACTTATATCCCCCTAACCCTAAATCTAACTCAAACTCTAACCCTAAGCCTAACCCAAATCCAAACCCTGACCCAACCCCTAATCCTAATCGTAACCCTAAATGGAGCTACCCATTGGTATGATCTAATAACCCAACAACCCATAACCCAATAACCATACCTAACAACCCAGTATCCCAAACTTAAAACCAGCCAATTCGTTAACCCATCAAACTAAAACTTGCAAACCCGACTTCTAAAGCCCACTAACCCGAATCCATCAATTTAAACTTTCTAACCTCATTAAATTAACCCAAACATATTTCCCTAGTTTAATAACCTTGATTTCTATTTTTTTCCTAACCAATCCCTTACACGATCCCTCCACCTTACCCATCCTCTCTATTTTGTTCATGGGTTTTTAGATGCTTTGGGTTTGGAGGGCTACCATACCATAGCAGCAACCATCCCACATCTTTTTTTTTTTTTTTACCACCACCATGGAAGGCTGCCAAACCATGGTAGCAACCCTTTGTCTACTCTTGATCGGGAATGAAAGGTTGTTGCATTCACAATAGCAACCATCTCAAATCCCTCCCTCCAATGATGTTTTCATGATAGGAAATAGGAGTTGGCCAAGCTAAAGCAGCAACTCTCCCATATTGCTAACGAGGAACCAAACATGGTTCCTCATATGATACTCTAAAAGGCTACAAAGCTGCTGGAAACCAAATAAGGAAAAGAAAAATAACAACAAAAAAAAAAGAAGAAAAAAACAATGGTATGCTCATGTTTCTTGGCCAAGCTCTCCCAATTCAATTTCCTGCAAACAAAATTGAGCTTTCTATTGCTCCCGTACTCTTTCTCTTAATTCAAAATTAACGCACACTTATGTCCTTTTCCTTTTCCCTCCCCTTTTCTTCCTCTCTACTCCCGCTTCCCTTGCAAATCAGCCAAAGCTCCGAACTGGATAGCTGATATGGATGCTGACATGGCAACAACCTCGCTGCAACTTCAAGATAGGCGCAACCCAAGCCACCATGTACTTCTGACGTTGACATGGTGACAACATAGGGTAGCAAACTCTTTTTTTTTTTTTTCATGCATATATTATCATTCTCTCATTTTTATTAGATGAGTTTTTTAAAAAAAATTATTATGATGCTCCAAAAAATAAAATTATTTTTTTATTAAAATTAAAATTTTAATCTTTTGATCTAATATCAATAATCAAGATTTACCCATCTATAAATAATCATGTGTATCGCTGGTGCAATAATTTTAATAAAAATTTTGGATTATTTTGCTTTTAAAAAAAAAATCCAAACTCCATGCCTGATGTCCCATCTCAGGGGAAGGACGGTAGGCAATGGAGAAGGGGGGAGTAAGGGAGGTCTGGAAGAGCCATCGTCGAGAAAGGGGGATAGACGAGGTGCAGGCAAGCTAAGAGAGCCAGAGGAGCCACAAATATACTAAGGGGATGCCAAAGAAGTCATGGGACAGAGGGTGTGGGAGCACATGGAGGAGCCATTGATTGCGAGGTAGTGCTAGGAGCCGCTATTAAAAAACGATATGCAAAGGATATGCAATAGTCACGGAAGAAAAGGGAAAGCATTGTTGATAGGAAATACACAAACACAAAAAAAATACAAATATAAGGATATACATGAACCGAGTCTTTTGGTCCTACATCCACGGTCACACAAAATAATATATTTTTTTTATGTAATCACAAGAAGTTCATGAGAATAATACAAGATAAAAAAAAGTAAGAAAAATCTTTCAAGATCTCATGCCCCTCTTGAATTGATTTGTTTACCCTAAGGTTTGATCATAATTATATAGGTGAGGTCTCTAGGATCTAAAGCCGCTCTCTCTTTCCTCCTTTGAGTAATGGGCATCCCACTCTTCTAGGATTCTAAGTACGATGCTTCTTTAATTTCCTCGTTTGGTATCTATAGAGTTGGCCTCTTATTTCCTTCTTTAATCCACATGCCATAGTGTTTTAAAATCTTATTGAAGTAAAAATTAGGACACCCTTTGTTTCAAGTCCAATGAGACAACATAAGAAAATTACAGCCATCCATAAAATATACTATTTACCATTTTTCTGGTGAAATTCTAACCCCTAACTCCCGTCCATTGACCGTGCAATGAAACCCCCGACTATCGATCATAGCACATATATATACAAGACTCAAATTAAGGAGATGAATCAAGCTCTACTATCCCAATAGCCATAACAATGATGTGGACAGGGCCTGAGGGCATAGAGCCGAAAAAAAAGTTATAAGCAGTAGGAAGGGGGATAGAGGAGCCACGAGCAAGCTAGAAGAGCTACGGATAGGTTAAGGGATGCTAGAGAAGTCATAAAACAAAAGCATGGCATAGAAGCCATGAGATAGAAGACATGGGAGAACATGGAGGAGCCGCTGACCAAGAGAGATACTAAGAGCCGAGGAAGGTTGGTGAGAAGGGGATCCGAGGGCACGAAATTGAATAAAAAGTTGCACGCAACAAGAAGAGAGCATGCGAAGAAATCCTCATTGGCGAAAGTCTAAAGCGACAAGAAAGGGGCATGTGAAAAGTAACATGTAGCTAAAGAGAGAAATGCATAATAACAAGGAACTACCAAGAGGGGTGAGGATACTATTCACCAGGGATGGGTAGACGAGCACCAACTTCAAAAAAAATAAAATATATATATAATATTTTTAAAAAATAATAATATATAAATAATAAGATGAAAATATAAAATATTACAAATAAGCTTTGATAATAAAAATTTTTATTTTTTTAATAAAACAATATACTCAATGCCAAATCTTTTCTTTTTATATTATATAGATAACCATATCCCATTTTAAAGATCCATTTTAAAGATGATGCAAGTAGAGAGAACAATTTCCAACCCAATGGACAAGCAAAATCCAATCCACCTAATTTATACACAAATATAAATTATATAAAAAAAACTTATAAAAAAAAAACTTAGATCGAATTAAATAAAATAGTAATATATTCCAATCCAAATCCAATCCATTTATATATAAAAAAATATAAAATTAAATATGAAACAAATGTCCAACCGACCTGTTTAATTTTAAATAAACTAAATTTCATAAAACAAATATACCCCACCAGACCTGTTTAAATTTTAAATAAATTAAATTTCATAAAACCAATATACCAAACCGGATTCAAATATAATTTTTTTATACCCGATCCAATCCAAGATAAATATAGAACAATTTTTTTAATAAATATAAATTTTAATTTTTTTATACTCAATCCAATTAAAGATAAATATAGAACAAATTTTTTTAATTTTTTTAATAAATCCAATTAAAGATAAATATTTTTTTTAATAAAATAAATCCGATCCATTATCATTCCTAAGTGCAAGCCTCAAATCTTGCCATCCCCGAATCTTTTCCTCGCCATCCCTAAATGCAAGTCTCAAATATTTTCCTCACGTGATCCCTACACAAATAGCTAATCATAAAAAATCATGGCAAAGCTATCATCATAACCAGACCAATTAACATTGCCTTAACCAAAGGCTGATCCCCAATGAAAAGGTTTAAACGCCCCTACCACTCCGGTTAAAGGGTTGTTTATCACATATTCCAAAAAAAATGATACCAAGATCAACTCTATAAATTCAAGATTACCTCCATAAAAATAAATTAAAAAAATTAGTTGATTAAAAAATTTCCTAAATCCAAACTTCCCTCCCGAAAGCTAGAATCCTAAAATAACCTGCTCGCTGATGAAAAAGAACTAAACCACCTCGGCCACATTTTCCAATAAAATGGAAACCTTTTACGATCTCATCCAGGGTAGATTTTCGACCTCATCCGGAGATGGCTACGCTGATCTGCATCCCCAAAATAAAATAAAATAAAATAAGCACCACCTTCACTTTTTTTTTTTTTCTCATAAAAAAATGAAAAAGGCCTAAGCACCTTTTGACCACGATAAATATAGTTTCTAAATCAACGTCCACATAACTTCGTATGGCTTTAAAAACTCGTTACAAAACAGACGACAAAATATTCAAATTTACATTTGCATTGTGTTACATCGGTCAGGATGACAGCTCTAAAATCCCTCATACATAGGTCATCTTGATCATCTTTCGCAAGCTAAGATGAACAGATTTGCTGAGCGTGGACCCTTGGAAGCAGGTTAATATCTTGTCCATGACCTCTGACGACTTTTTTTTTTTGTTTGGTAAAAAAAAAATTGTCGCCGAGGCTCAAAAAAAACCCGACTATGACCTCCGATGAAAGTCTCCGGTAAAAAATGGATGCCTTAGGGCTTCTTGAGCTGTCAATCTATCAGAAGGTTCGTACCTAAAGAGACCTTGCAAGAGATCAATGAGATCGCCTGCAGAATGATCCACATGTTGCATTACCAAGTTCTGCACAGAAAACAAAAAACACAATTGGGTAAGGAGCAGATCAATTTTACAGGCACTGCGCTTCTGATATCTGTGAAATTCGCATGTACATAACGCTCAAATCTGTTCAGATCTTCAGATACCACAAAATTCACTGAACTCAAGAAACTGTAAATATCTTATCAGCCTTTCACTTATCCAATCAAAATGAAAACGCACATTAATTTAATAGGCAAACAGATCTTATAGACGAGGGGAATCCAACAAGGATTGTGGGCATTCAACTTGTAAGTTACCCTAATTTCAAATTTGAGATAAAAAATATATACACTCTGTTCACTAGCTACAGAACTAGTTCATTTAGTGTTTTTTTTTTAAAAAAAAAATTAAGAAAGAAGGCGGCTCATTTAGTTGAAGATTGTATTCAACAACCGCTTACGATCCCATACCTGAAGGCGAGGCAGTTTCTGCACAGCTCTGATGCTCTCTCTTGAGGTAGCACCCTCTGGCCAATTCAACCGAGATCTTCTAATATATTTCTCAGAATGTCGGCTGAAATTAAAAATGTCACATGATCACACACCTAGAGTTGAATCAGATCACCGAGAGAGTAGCTTAATGGTGCTGAACACAGCAAACGTGATATAACAGCATGCAGATTTACAAGACACTTACTCAGCTCTCTTCAGCATATGCTGGGGCAGAGGACCTAAAACTCTCTCCATCATGGCCAGGTGTTCTAAATTCTCATGGGTCTGAAAAAGTGCCTCACCCTACAACAAAGCATTAAGATTATTTTTTTTATATAAAAAAAAAAATCATTCATTCCTGCCAACAAAAACGAACTGCTAGTGAGAAGATTATAGCAGGGTGCCTCACATACCGAGCAAAGTTCCACTAGAATACAGCCCACGCTCCATATATCACATGGATAACTCCATCCAAGTCCTATGGGATATATTTCCAAAATCAAACTAATGCCACATTTACACAGCAAATAGGAAAAGATTAAGAAATCAAGATAGCAAAATAACAAAGTGCATACCAAGAATAACCTCAGGAGCCCTATAATGCCTGGTTGATACTATGTAGCTGTGATCATGGTGATCATAAATGGTGCTTCCAAAATCAATTAACTTGATGGAACTTGCCTTAGGCAATCTCTTGGAGTATGAACCATCAGGCACTTTAATGTACTCTGATGAAACGAAAAGAATGTTCTCGGGCTTCAAATCAGTATGAATGAGGTGCAAATCGTGCATAACTGCAAGGAGGCAAAGGAAACAAATATTAACACATCAAAACCACAAAACAATATGAGACAACCAACGATCTAAAATATACGTGCAGGAACAAAACAAACCATTGAATTACACAGAATAGCATATAATAAGGACCCAAATATAATGCAAGAACAAAACTATCATTCAACAACCAGAAAGAGCACCAAAATAAGAAAGGAAACTAAATAGCATACAGAAGCTAATAGCCGTCAATGTAAAGCAAATATTTAATTTGTAAAAGTTAATGTCTACACACATGCAACAGATTCCAACAGTTGTCTGGCAAGCTCCCGAACTAGATCAATGGGGAATGGGCGATAACCATTTTTCCGTAGAAAATCATATAAGCTTGGTCCAAGCTTCTCAAATACCTGTTAAAATCATTTAGATTCATCGACAACTTTAACCCCCAAAGATATTTGGTAAATTGGGGAAGCTATCATAAATCAATCATCATATACTTACAATACAAATATGGTTACGATAGTCAAACCAGTTCCGTATTTGCACACAACTGCAAAAATACACCGGCTTAAACAGATGTAACCTTAAACCTTACTAAAATACCAACAAAACACAAAACAACAGAAGACCTTCATAAAAGAGAGATGAAAGTATGTCTCACCGGTTACCATCGCTATCATGTTTGCCAAGCTGTTGGAGCACATCAATCTCTATCATTGCAGCCTCACGATATTTCTTGATGGCACGAACAATTTTTATGGCTACCATTTCTTTCCTTTCTCTATCCCAACATTCCAAAACCTGACCAAATGTACCTGTCACATGACAAAACGAGATATTTGAAATAAGGATACAACCTATCTAAAGGAAATTAAATATAACCAAAGATCGTCTAGGATACTCATTAAATTACCAATGAAGCAATACTGGGAAGGTAACCATGTAGGAAGAAAACAGATATTACTATAAAAAAAATCTAGGTAAAAGAATATAAAGAGAGCAAATAATGAAACTTTATTGCTGAATCTTACCAAGAGCATAACCATCAACAAAATAAAACAGATGTTACCATTAAAAACCATCTAGAAAAAAGATCGTAACTGGAGCAAATAAAAAGAGCATTTAACTAACCTTCACCCATTTTGCTGTAGATTTTATCTGTAACCAAACCACAAGCAAAGATTGGTGTCAGAAGTGTGTAAATATGGCAAACAAAAGCATATCATTCATGAAAAAACATGCACCCATGCGCACAAAACACAGGAAAAAATTTCTAAGTTTAGAGTTACAACGGAATCATGATGAAGAAGAGAACAGCATAGTTTTAAAGTTTTATTTTTTAAAAAAAAGTTTTTAAAGAAAATCTTACAAAATGCAAAAACAAGAAGCTCTAAAAATGACAGCAGAGAAAAAACATCAAGGAAAACTAAATCAATAAATGAAAAGTATTGCAGAACTTAAAAAAAGGGGGGAAATCAACAGATAAAAGAGGCCCTTCAGCTTAAAAAAAATAGATAGACAAATAGCTAAGTACGAGCACAAAAAGCATACTCTGGTCACAATATCAATACGATATTGTTTTAGAAATAAAATAGATGTAATAAAAGAATAAATCCATGAAAAGGAAAAAAAAATGGACAAAAAAGGTGATGCGCTTTACGTTGGAAAGATGCTTCAAATCAATACACTATGTCCTCTACACATGCATCCCAATCATACATATTTCTATAGATATTTTGATCATAAATGCCAAAAAAGGAATAACAAGAAATGCAGCAAACCACCAACACTGCTAGTGAGAAACCACCCATAAAATATATAAGATTTACAGCGGTAGTCAAGTGTAATTACAGCGAGAGGTCAAATTCTCTCCAAGCGCAAACATGTAATGCCCATCTTTATCATCTTCTCTCCTAGGAGGGGAAGCATTTCGAGCCACTCCCTTTGAATACAGAGAAGAACAAGTATGGTCTGATGGTGCCCTCGAAGATACCAAGCTGCTCACATCTCCAACTTCTTGCCCACATAACATTCCTATCTGAGCCTACACACAGCCATCCATTCATTTTTCCCACTTAACAAACAAAATCATGACTTAACCCCTCCCTTTAAATATGTGTCCATAGGAACCCAATTGAGCAATAAACATGTTCTCAATAAAAATTACTAAACAAGCCCTAAATATGGCTGATTAAAAGGGTGAATAAGAATAAGAAATGATCAATTAGCTCGCTAGGCTATAATCCCAAGGCAGATCATCATGTAGGTCAAACGAATCATACCATACATGCATCAGGACCGCAGATTAGCCAGCTAGATGATCGTTTCTGAAGAACAAAGAAGTGATATCAACACTGCTTACTGTCCAATTATATTAAAACTACGATAGTTAAGTTCAAAAGTTCGAGTTTGGCAAAATTGGTACCTTTATACATATGAGCAAACTTTCCACAAAAGACAATATAATATGATCTCTAAGTTTCTATGCCTCTTAGTACACCACACAAGAGAAGCATAGTATTCAATCACATTACTAGTATCAAGTCCATCAATTCTTTCATTCCAATAAAAATAATTACATTACATGGTTCCTACATCAATAAAAAATCAAGGAAAGTACCACACACTAGAGAAACTAAGTTCTTCAAGCCTAAATCGTAAGATTATGAGATAAATAAAATCAAGCGACGATCTCAACTGTACTATAAATAGATTATTATGACGAAGGAAAAAAAAATTACCGATTCAAAACTACAGTAATAACCCCATCTATCATCAATCTGACGAACCCTAGAACCATTAAATAAATTCAATATATTATGCCAGTATCCCTCATGTGAAAATTTAATACAACCAAACCTTTCCCGACTCCTATAAGAAATAGTTAAAAATCCTCACCAGATCCAACAACCTCCATCAAAATCTCAGATCTAAGAATAATAATTAACGAAACAAAAAAGACGAAACATACCTGATCTAACCCGTAGATCCGAGCAAACTCCGATGGATCTACCAGATCAGAACAAGAAAACACCAAAACAAAGGGAGGTGGCAGAAATCGGAAAGAAAAATTAATACCTTTGGGGTCTGCACGACGTCCCAGCCCAGCCTCGGCCGCTTCCTGGGGCGGCGATCCATGTGGGTGTGGGGAAACTCCGTCAGGCACTCCATCTCCATGATCGGCAACCGGGGAAGAGATCGAGAAGTGTTCGCGGACGCAATGACCGTATATATCCGAGGAACCCTAACCCTAGAAGGGCAAAGAGGAAAGCGAGGGCGGCGGAAGGCCTATCCCAGCATTCCCTTTTATAAATACGAAGCCGCGGTTGTTGACTCGTCCCTTAACTCGAGTTAGAACTTTAACTCGGAGTTGGGTTCGGCTTCCCTCTTCCTCCGTTAGATTTTTCTCTCGAACCTTCTTTTTCCGTGGCCTACCGTTGGATGAGGGGTTAAATTAACCGGGTTTCTGAGAACCGTAGGATTAAGGCGAGGGGTATATGCTTTTAGAGATTCCGATACTAATAAATTTAAACAGTACTGGACATGCGAGTGTGAATGGGCTTGCAACTTACACCCTCCGGGAGAAAGTCTTTTCAGCGCCTAAGTGATGAAATATATATATATATACACACGTGTGTTATGTTATGCCTAAGTGATACACACGTGTGTTATGTTATGCCTAAGTAATGAAATATATATATATATACACACGTGTTATGTTATGTCATGTCTATACAACATATTATTGATTCAACCATTTATCAATTTTTTTCTAAATCAGACGTCTAAACCAGAGCACCTAAAGGGAGTCACGTGGGATCAGTCTTCGACTTAGTCGAAGGTATTAGTCCCAAAGAATACCACCACCAGCTCCCGACCAGTCTTTTGTACATCAGTCGAAGAATGCCGGTTTGAAGAAGACTAGTTCGAAGACGATGCCAACTTCGCTCCACTATCCATTCCGAAGGAAAAGACTTCACTACAGACAATAGAGTTGTCTTCGACTTATCTCAGAGAGGATAGATCGAAGACACCTCGTCGATTCAACACCGATCCCTCCCAAAGAAGAGACCCCGAAGCAAATCTTCGGTTAGTCTCAAATCTTCGAATGTGGATACGGTGGTTATGATCGACCGCGATGCCACTATCTTCAATCTCAACCATATCAGGGTGGCCACGTAGCCACTATCTCCAATTCCAACAATCCTAGGCTGACCAGAATCAATTGGCAACCAATTATGGTTATGCGCTGGGTAAAGTTAATTAATCCCGTCTTAACTATAAGTAGGTGAGCCAACTACACACTGGCACAACAACTATAAATACTGGTAAGAGGGGACACTCAAGGTATGATACGCAAGCCTGGAAAATAGAATACTTTCACTATCTTCCTTCCTCTTCAGAAACTCTCCATTCTGTTGCTGGACCCTCCCTCTCTAATTTAGGCATCGGAGTGTTCCCCACCGGAGAAAATCCGGTCAGGGACCTATTTTGCAGGTATCTAGGGGAGCGAACCGGCAATCCAGCGACTCTGCCAGGTCGACAAAGGTTCCACGTCAACAGATTGGTGCACCAGGTAGGGGGAGGACCCAAATGGGTGTTGACAGTCTATAGTAGCTCGGACTTACCACCTATTAGTAGATCCCCTCCTTGAGAAAGGAGAGTGAGAAGAAACCCCAATGGCGAAAGGAAAAACTCAAAATGTTTCGACAAGCAGGGGCCGTCCTCCTTCTCAGAGGAAGACCCCCCGGTAGAGAACAATGTTCCACCTCCCACACTTGTGGTGGGACAATAGCAGTTCGAGGCTCTTATGAAACAAGTTGACGCTCTGACAATCTTGGTTCAGAATTTCCAGGATGCAGCTTTCAAGGCGGGGCACTCGTCAACCACCTCTAGACACAGTCATCGGTCCTAGGGGAGGGGAGATCAACGTCATAGGTCTACCCAACTTTCCTCCTGTGATCAGCTTTCTCCCGAATGCCGAAGCTCTCGACACCCAAAGCCGACCAACACCTTACGAAGGGGAAAGAGATCCTCTCCTTCGAAGACTCTACTCCCAAAAGGGACGTACCGAAAGAAACCTGCCTTGACTACGATGAAAAGCTCAAGGCCCTCGAATCACAGGTTGCGAGGCTCAATGATCAGAAGAAGGATGGCGAGTTCGTGGCGTACAACTCGCGTCCCTTATTTACCCCTCACATCATGGCCAAAATTGTCCCTCGGCATTTTAGGGTCCCTCAAATGGAGCCTTATGATGGGACTACGGACCCGCTTAATCATTTGGGCAGCTTCAAAGCCCACATGATGATTCAATGAGCCTTTGATGCACTGCATTGCCTCACCTTTTTTGCTACTCTAAAGAAGGCGGCTTGAATGTGGTATTCGAGTATATGCCCAGGTACCATCGATTCTTTTTCTTAGTTGGAAAATTATTTATCTTACATTTCAGGACTTGCCGGAAGATGCCCTGGAACATGGATACCCTATTCCTCCACCAGAATGAAGGAGAGAGCCTTCGAGATTACATATCCAGGTTCAATTCGACTACTCTCGAGATCCCTGATCTCAACAAGCACGTAACCATGTCCGCTCTAAAAAGGGGCTCCTGTCATCCATGCTCACTTTCTCTCTGGATAAAATTTTTTCTACAACTTAAGCTGAGCTCCTATCAAGAGCTCAAAATATGCCGATACTGAAGAGCAAGCGGCGAATCGACAACTAGCTAAGAGAAAATCTATTTCCAAGAAGAAGAACAATGGATTGGATCCTCCTGCACCCAACAACAACAACAACTGCAACTCTACTCGACGACGAAGTCCCAAGCCCAGAGCACCGAGCGGGAGATTCGACTCCTACACTGATGCGGGACAAATAAATAAGAATGAAAAAAAATAATTAATATTTTTTATATTTTCAAATTTTAAAGGAAGACTCAAAAGAGACAGTAAAGAAAACTAATCAAGTCAATTACCCGCACAAGTAAACCTTTAAAGAATTAAAAAGCAGGACCTGGTGGTTGAGAAACCACAGAAACTAGGATTTATTTCAACAAATCAAAAAATAAAGAGAAGGGAATAAACTCAGTTATACCAACAAAGATCGCTCTCTCGATATAGATTTGGCAGGACTCTCAAGATCATAGTGACAGGGTTTCAAGATCTCATTTCCGGGCTTCGATCTTTCGCACAATACCGGTTCCGAGATAAGAACACCAGATCTAGATTCTTGATCACCTACAAAACACTCAGCAAAGGAATCTTGGGTTAGAAAGCAGTAAGAAAGGGAAAGAAAAGAAGGGAAGGGTTAGAGGTAATGGATGGATCTTCTTGTTGGCTGGATAAGTAGGGCCTCACACCCCGTGATGCTCCAAAGGAACAAAGGAAGGGCCTCACACCTCGCAATGCACACAGCAAAGGAAGATTTCGACAAAATGTCTTTGTATTTCAATAATAATTGCATGAATTACAAGGGAGGTTGATGGGATATTTATAGACCCCCGACCAGTGGTGTAAGGGACTCAGATACAAGACTCTTGTTCCCTTTGAATTACAACTCTGGAATTTAAGTCTAGGTAGCCTGGACTCCTGCTTGATGGACTGAATGGGACTCCTTTCAAAGTGGGTGGCAACAAGAAGCTTCTCATCCAAGGTTGGCGCCAAGATGGAGTGGGGTGATGTGGCTTGATGTAAGGTCAAGATTGCTTCCTTGGTTGGTCATGATGGGTGGACTCAGGAGTCTGGATGATGTGGGTTCTTGCAGTTAAGTGGACTCTCCAGTCTGGATAGAAGAAGACTCAAGAGTTTTGATGAGACTCTTGAGTTCTTGAAGCTTGAGCAGCTAGCAACTTGTTTGATCCAATAGCTTAAAGCAAGAGTACCTTCCAACTTTCTTCTCTTTAGATGATTAGAGAAGTAATTGCGGAGGTGAGATGGAAAGGCTAAAATCTGGCACCATTGAATGCCACGATCGCCACCACTTCACATGTCGTGCCTTGAAGCCAATATGGGGGCACCACATCAGTGGGTCCGAGGAAGCATAATGGTGGATGTACGATCTGAGATTGTTTTCGTTGCATCGGGGTGTCGCCTTTAGCCGATGTTGCCACATGGTACCCATTCGATGGTGAGAGTGCTGAAAGGACATACGGCTGCAATCTTGTCGCTTTGAAAAGAGGGTAAGCTTTTTCCTAATCGTCCCTTTCGAAACTTTCCTGCTCATCATCATACTAGAGCTTCTTCCTTCCCTCAGTTGTCTTTTTCCCCCAACAACCAGTTTAGTCCTCCTTGGTCTTCTCTTTCTTCTCCAACTAGGCTGAGTTTTCCTGTAGGGTTCCCAAGCCTTATTTTCCTATACACTTCCTTCTTTCTTTGATCTCGGATGGCTCTGTCTGGTCGGAACCATCGCTATTCCTGGAACCTCAATGAGGCAGGGCCCTCTCGACCGAGGACTTCATCTTCTGACGAAAAGGAGGAGGTTTTTCTCATCATCCATAGGAACCTTCGCCCGACCGGAGTAGTCATAGGTGGACCTAGGGCCCCTCCTGCTCCTCCTGTCTCTTCCGCTCCTGTTGCTTCTTTCAGGTATTCTCGTTTGATCGGGCCTTCTGGCATCGCTTCGACAATGACCAGGGAGGATCTCTCTATGATTTGGGCCACCTACGGGATCCCGAACTCCATCCGGCTCTCGGTTCTGGGACCAGGGGAGCGGGTCACCTTTAGTGGCCCAGGTCGAATAGCCCTCTACGAGGAGTTCTTTCTCGGGGGCCTTCGTTTGCCTTTTTATCCCTTCTTTCTCTCTTACCTCAATAACTACCATCTTGTTATTGCCCAGTTGGCCCCCAACACCATTAGGGTCATTAACTACTTCATTATTTTTTGCCACTTTCATGCGATTGTTGCCCGTTTCTCCCTGTTCAGGGCCTTCTTATCCCGAAACGCCACTTGACTAAGGACGGGTGGTGGTTTATTTCTCCTCCCCCGAAGGCATAAAGTTTGAGCATCCCTCTTCCATCAAAGGGTGGAAGAGTAAATTCTTCTTTGCTTCTATCAAACGGGTGGACTGGGTTTGGAGTGATCAGGACCGGACCTCAAACCAGAACTCCCAAGTCGAGGCTTCTGATCGAGAAATATACGACCCGCTCGTTTATGATCAGATCCCCTCCCTTGAGGTTTTGTTGTCAGAGCAGAACCTGTTCGACGTCGAGATCAGCCCAATCTAGGAGCTAGATGAGTCCGGAGGGATATCTCTTCTTCCATGAGTCCTTTTTGGTCTATTGTTGACCTTTATCTTCTTCTTCTTGCAAGCATGAAGTTCTCAGTGGAGGAGCTTCTGGAGTTCGCCCAAAGAGAGGCCTATCGTCCAGGCCCGGGGAGGCTCCACCAAAGAGGGCCCGAGTCGAGCCCAGCCAAGAGGCGGGGTCTACTTCAGTCCCTGGCATTACAGGGCGAGCGGTCGAGCCGACCCTCGAGCCTTCGGGGCAGCGAGCCCAGCTCCCAGCCCGAGAACCTGGCACGAGTGCATAGGCCAGGCTGGTTGCTGCTGTTGCGGTCCAGCCTCCCGCAGTCATCGAAGTGGACGTGGAGGGAGAAAGGGTGGTGGAGCGACCACCAACGATGCCACCACCCATGGCAACGAACTCCCCCCCACTAGATGAGATGCCTTCGGAGGCGGTTCCCCGGATGTGGTGGCGCCCCTAGCATCGAGGAGGGTTGCTGTCTGGATTGCAGCACTTGGGATGAAATCGAACTTGACGGTCACCTAGGATCTTGTGCTTGCAGAGCGCATGATGGAGTTCGCGGTCCAGTCGCGCGACCACCATGAGAAGGGAGGCAGGATGCTGGCGGAGGCCCTTCTTGGCACCCTTCCTCTCCTCTTCACGGTAGTCTTCTTCTTTTCTGTTGCTTTAGTCTGGTTGCTGTAGCTAACACCTTTGATGGTGCAAATTGGGACCGACATTCTTCTCGTTTGCGACTACTGCACCCACTGGAAAAAGAGAGACGCCCAGCGGGAGCAGGAAAGGGTGTCGCTAGTGGCTGAGACCCAGGAGCAAACTAACAGGGCCTGGGCCTTGGAGGAGAAGGATAAGGTCCTCCAAGCCAAGGTGGTTGATGCCGAAAATCGAGTTAGGGATCTCGAAGTGTCCTTGGCCCGAGAAAGGGATCAGGCTTCCCACCAAGCGGAGGAGCTCAAAGCCGAAGCTACACGAGCAGAAGAGCTAAGGAGTGGCCTCCAAGTATAGCTGGAGGTAATGCAGGCTCGGCTATTAGCAGCTGAGGAAAGAGCCGTTAGGGCAGTGGCTCCGATGGAGGCTACCAAGAAGGAGGCCACAGAGGCAGTGCCCATGTTCAGGGCCTCGACGACATTTTTTGATGAAGTCTGGGAGGCGGCCATGGATTCCTTCATCAAAGGATTCAGGATCTGCAGGTCTCCAGTGGCCCAGCTCTTCCCAGAGCTGAGCTAAATAAGGTCGTGGTCCCGAGCGACCTTGGTGGAGGCTCAGGGGGAACTGTGACTCCTACTACCATGGCTGAGGTGGAGCCTGCTCCTGCCGCTGAGGAAGTCCCACTGGTGGGGGTTGCATAGGCCCAAGGGGGTGCCGGCGTGCCTATCCATCATCTCGAGAAGGAGCCTGCAGAGAAATAGGCTCCAATTTCCTTCCCGAATCTGTTCTTCCTTTCTATTTTGGGACCATCCGGCCTGTTTGGGGTCCTTTGATGATGTATATTTTTCATGCAATATTAATGAAATCCTTTTTGCTTCACTGAGTTCTCATTTTTATGGTTACCTCGAGCCTCTTCAGTAGTTGCTTGTTTGGGAACTCTCCAATTAAGCCAAGAGCTGGTGGATGGCTTAAGGAGGGCCTGAGCGGCCCTGAGAGACCATCAAGTTAGGGCACTTGACTTGAGGAGTCTCAAAATTATCCTCACTAGTTCTGAGTTCGGTCGGTGGAGTGTGGGCCTTCAGGAGTGCCCTGCTTTGCCATCACCAAATTGGGGGTCCAGTGGGTTGAATTCGGGGCTTCTAGAGTTTTCCAGCTTGAGATGCCAAGCTATGAGTCAGGCGATAGATGGCGAAACTTCTGGGATGTCCCGCTGACATCTCCAGACTGTGAGGATGGTAGCAGGTGTGGGGCTTCAGGAGTTTTTCAGCTTGAGGTGTTGAGCTGTGAGTCAAGCGGCAGATGGTGAAACTTTTAGGATATCTCGCTAACATCTCTGGACTGTGAGGACGGTGGCAGGTGTGAGGCTTCAGGAGTTTCCTGGCTTTGGTGCGGGGTGCTAAGGCCTTCATCTTGAGGTGCATGGCTTCGTAAGTTTCCAGGCTTGAGGTGCCAGGCTTTGTAAGTTTCCGGGCTTGAGGTGCCAGGCTTCGTAAGTTTCCAGGCTTAAGGCGCCGAACTATGAGTCAGGCGGTAGATGGCAAAACTTCTGGGGTATCCTGCTGACATCTTTGGACTGTGAGCACGACAGCAGGTGTGGGGTTTCAGGAGTTTCCTGGCTTGGATCACCAGGCCTAGGGTCGGGCGATGGTTTTCCTGCAAGGCAAAGACAATGTTGCACTGAAAGGAATCTTTTATTGAAAGAAGGGAGCCTTACATTATTGACGGTATGCCCTTAGACTTTTGTCATTCCAGGCTCGGACGAACTAGGCACCGCCAAGTTCAGCAAGGTAATAGGCTCCAGGGGGAAGGGTCTCTGATAACTACAGTAAGCATAAATATAAAAGTATTAATTTAATATTAAAATATTATTATTCCTTCAAAATTAATACTTTTATATGTTATTTATAGGAAAGAACATCGCCAACATGGATAGCCCGATTTTAGAAGTCCAACGGCACGAATGGCATTCGAATCGGACTTAAAACGGGCCCAAAATGAATTTTTAAAAAATTTACTAAGAAATTGCACGGAGTTTAAAGCAGCCGATCCACAGTGGACCGGCTGCTCGGTCCACTGCAGAGCTCGTGGGCCGCGATCTACCATTGACGTGGTCCACGGAGTAGAGCCGTGGACCGTAGTGCCCCATTCATGCCGGGACTCGCCGGAGAGTCGCCCCCACCGCTAGGGAGGTTGCCGGCATGCTCACCACCGGCCGGAGAAGCCTCGGTGGCCAAAAAAATACATTCGAAGGGGGTTGTTCACCATTTTTTTCTTTCTCTTGGCCGAACCTCACTGGAACCCACCATCCCACACCGCCGGACTGCCTACCTGGTGCACCACTGGCCGGAGATGATGACGGGTGCGCTCTTCCTCGCCGTCGGGAGGGTCCTCACAGTGAATTGCAGCCGTTGATGGTTTCTTTCGGTCTGAACCATTTGTGGACCGAACCGTGTGCTGGGTTGGACCGAACCGATGAGAAGAATTTGGAGCCTCGCCAGATGAGCTAGAGATCGATGGGAACTTGACCAGAACCAGTGAAACGGTGGAGCGGCTTCGTTGCAACCGTGGGAGCGATGTCCGTTACTCTGTTGGGTTGGTTGGAGGAGGAGCGGGTTGGTTCAATGGTGGAGCGGCTTTGTTGAAACCATGGAGCGGGGAGAGCCTATAAAGAGGGCTCCAGGGGAGCCAGAGGGGGAAGGGATCATTCGGGCATTCAATCAGTCGAGCATTCGGCCAGTTCATCTTCTTCCCCTTTGTTTTTCTTCTCTGTGTCTCTTCTTCCCCATCACACAGAGCATTATGTCTTCTCCATTCCACACCACAGAGAGCTCCTCTCCACTATTCCAACTTAATCATAGAGATCGACCCCATCCCGGCTTCCATCCATCCTTCCGTTCTCCCAAGCTCTCAGATCATTCACAGTCCAACCATAGTCCTGAGATCCATCTTTTCTTCCCCGTAGTTCTTTTAGCTCTCTCCTATTCCAGTTATCCCAACCTTATTCCCACCATTCCAGCACTATTCCAACCTTATCCCAATCCTATTCCAGCAGTCCTATTCTCCATCGGCCAGCTTCATCTTCAACTTTTGAGCATGCAGAAATCACCGGAGGCCGGAGCTTCACTTGGGAAAAGGGGATTTTTATTTTTGGTTGTATTACCTTGATGTACTCCCTCTTACATGAAATAAAAGTATCCTTTGATTAATTCATGTTCTTTTGTTTTTGAATCAGATGCATTGCTAGGGCAAAGCTTTGGAGGTAAGTCAAGTGAAATTAATCCTGACTGATCTATTTCCAAGTGGGTACGAGCTATGCTCTTGTGAGATAGATAATATCTAGGTTATTTCACTAGCATTTAGACCAATCTATTTCCAAAAGGGACGGGCCGTGATTCACGGATACGGGCTATGCTCTCACTCGAATAGATCTTTTCTTGAGTTACCTTTACTGCTAATTACTTGTTAATCTCCTTTTTAGTTTTAAGATTTCAATTTCTGTTGCGCACTTATTGCTTTCAAAGTAATCAAGAAAGTCCTGCGGATTCGACCCTTGCTCCTGCTATCCTATTCTAGAATAGTAGTTTTAAGGTAATTAAATCGGTGCGTTATAATGCGCATCAGATTTTTGGCATCGTTGTCGGGGACTTTTGGCATTATTTTGAAAATTTCAAAAATTCAAAAAAATTTCAAATTTCAAAAATTCAAAATTTTTGTTATTTTTGTTTTGTTCTATTTGATCTCCTTTTTAGAGTTACTTAGGTAAACTTACTTTCTTGCAAAATCAAAAAAAAAAAAAAATCATAATTCATTAGGGAATTAGATACTTAACCATCAAAATTTTTTAAAAAAAAGTAATTAGTTTAGTTTAATTTTGTTGATAATTTCAAGATATGGACACCTTGCTTATTGCATCCATTTCATTTCTCCATAATTCATCTTAAGGGCACTTACCTCATTAATCAGATAAGGTGGGGATTTCATTACCCTTCCTTGGTCCACAAATCATTTTCCATCATTTGCATTCACCTAAGCCTCTAACCCTAAAATCAATTAGCGCCAGCCCTAAGGAATTCGAGCTCAATAGGACAAGGGAACCCTAAAGTTATACCGGGTTCAGGTCAGTTAACTACTTGGTGTCTAAGAAAAGTGGTTCAGGGATAAGAGCCCGAAGAGAGATGCGTTGCTTCCGCTTACCTGGCTAATTCTTAATTGGTGTCAAAGGCAAGCGATAAGGGAACCTTCACCAACCTTACACTTACCTGGCCAAGTTAGTTGGGTGATTTTGGACTTGGAGTGCTCAAAGGTGACCTTGGAACAGTTAGGAGCTATCTAGGTCTAAGCTAACCCTAGGATAGAGTTGTGTAAATTGTTTGAAAAAAAAAAGAAGAAAAAAAATTTTCATCTAGTTTTAGGATTCTCTTAGGAATCTTTCCTTTAGACCTTTTCTCATTTTTTCATAAAAAAAAAAAAATCTTATAAAAATTCTGAACTGCTGTTGTTTGCTCTAGAATACCATTGTAGGGTGTATGTTAGGTCGTCGGTCACTAGAACCGTAACTTGTACCCCTATACTTAGAAATTGACAGAACTTGTAGAGCAAACAAACCAGGTACTGTGGACCCCAATTAGGAAATTGATCCTCCACGTCAATTAAGGAAGTACTTCACTCCTTCAAAGTATTCCTATTCACCTTGTATCCAAGTACCTCCAGTTGAGGCTATCCAGTATGAAATTAAGTCTAGCATAATCCAGATGTTACCATCTTTCTATGGACTTACAAATGAAGACCCTTACAAACATTTAGATGAGTTCCTGGAAATATGTTCAACAGTCAAAATCCAACATTTCTCTGATGATGCTCTTAGGCTTAAGTTGTTCCCTTTTTTCCTAAAAGATAGAGCTAAGTACTGGTTGAATTCCCTAAACACTGTAACAATTTCAACTTGGGATCAACTTCAGAGGGAATTTCTTAAGAAGTACTTTCCAATCGAAAAAGCAAACCAAATTAGAAAAGACATAACCAATTTTTCCCAGTTAGACGGAGAGATGTTTCATGAAACATGGAAGAGATTAAAGGATCTGATTAGAAAATGTCCCCATCATGCCATACCGAAATGGCAATTGGTTCAATATTTTTATGATGGTCTGTCTGAAAGATACCGGCAAATGGTAGATGCTTCATGTGGAGGAACATTTATACTTAAAAATGAACATAAAGCTTGGCAGCTGTTCGAAACCCTTAGTGAAAACTCATTACATCACATGTCTGCTACCCGTAGAGATCCTTCCCTAGGACCCAAGAGAGGGGGAACATATGAATTAGGTCACTCTGTAGACATCTACAGCAAGGTAGATGAATTGTCCCAAAAGCTTGACCGAATTCTACAAAGTGGAAATATTTCCTCCTCACCTCATCAAAACCATGATGTTTGCATCATTTGTTCAAGTCCTACCCATTCGATAGGTGATTGTCCAGCTGCCTATCAATTTTCCGAGCTCGTTCAAGAACACGTCCATCACGCACAAACCCGTATGGTTCCTAGACCAGGAAATGACCCATTTGCAAATACTTACAATCCTGGCTGGCGAAACCATCCAATTTTTTCTTGGAAACCCCAAGCTGCTAATAATCCAACACCAATTAGGACCAACTATCAGGAGACCAACTTTGGAAACATGCCTTATTCCCAATACCCGAGTGCTCCACAACCTCCACCGAATAATCATGGTCCTACATTTGAAGAGAAGGTACTTCAAGCATTAAAAGGGCTAGAAATGAACACCCAACTCCTTCACTCCCACACACAATCCATTGCAAAGCTAGAAACCCAGATAGGTCAGCTAGCTACATCTTTCAATATAAGAGAGGAATGTAAGTTGCCTAGTTAGCCCATCAGTAACCCAAAAGGACATTACATGGCTGAAAGTTCTACCAAACATGAAACATTCCTAGAACAAGCTAAATCAATCACAACTTTAAGAAGTGGGAAAATATTGAATCAGCCCGACCTGACCCAAAAATTTGAGTTGGCTAAGCCAGAAGATGAAAAGAATGAAGAGAGAAAAGAACCTATTAGCCAAGCACCAACACCTAGGGCTCGGTTTCCTAAAGCCTTAGAATCACCTGTATTTTTGGATAAGAAGAGGCTTAAAATGAATGAAATGCTTGAGCTGTTCAAACAAGTCTAAATAAACCTACCTCTTCTTGATGCCATCAAACAAGTGCCGGTTTATGCCAAATTTCTTAAGGATCTATGCACACAGAAATGAAAATCTAAGGCACACATACCGAAAAAGATCCAGTTGATTGAGCAAGCGAGCTCAGTTTTTCAGCAAATTGTCTCACTCAAATTAAAAGACCTCGGTATCCCAACTATTTCCTGTGTCATACGGGACCTCACAATCAAGAAAGCTTTACTAGATTTGGGTGCGAGTGTGAACCTTCTCCCAAGCTCAATGTATGATTTATTTGGATTTGAGGAACTGAAACCCATGTCGGTAACGTTGCAGTTAGCAGATCGATCAATTAAGGTACCCCGTGGATTATTAGAGGATGTGTTGGTGAAAGTCGACGAGTTTTACTTTCCTGTTGACTTTCTTGTCCTACATATGAAGTCTAGCGATAATCCTAGCCAAATATCCATTATTCTTGGAAGACCTTTTCTAGCTACTGCTAATGCCTGTATAAACTATAGGACAGGGGTTATGAGTGTATCCTTTGGAAATAAAAAGATGAGATTGAACATTTTTAATGCATCCCAAGGACCACCTGTATTTGATGAAGTGAACATGCTTGAGGAAGTTATGACAAGAAACTCCCCATTTTACTGGAGTCGGACCCTCTGCAAGCATGTTTGACACATGTTGGAACTGATGAGTTTGATGTTGATGCACATGAAGTGAGTGCTTTGTTGGAGCCACCAAAGTCTAACACTACTCCTCCTTGGACTGTCAAATTTGAACCTTTACTGACTCAATCAACCCCTTTAGTGCCATCCTTAGAAACACCACCCATGCTAGAGTTGAAGCCTCTTCCTGAAAAGTTGAAATATTCTTTTCTTGGACCCAAGGATACCCTCCCAGTGATCATTGCATCCACTCTAACCCCAGTTCAGGAAGAGAAATTGGTGGAAGTACTTATGGAACATAGAGAAGCAATAGGATGGGCAGTAGCTGATCTTAAGGGAATTGACCCTTCTGTTTGCATGCATCATATTCACTGTGAGCCTGAATCTAAACGACATAGGGACATGCAACGAAGGCTTAATCCGAACATGAGGGAAGTCGTTAAGAAAGAAGTGGTAAAATGGCTCGATGCTGGAATCATTTACCTAATCTCGGATAGCCAATGAGTCAATCCAACTCAGGTAGTACCTAAGAAGTCAGGTATTACTGTTGTTGAGAATGAAAAGGACGAGTCAATTTCTACTCGAATGACAACTAGTTGGAGAGTGTGTATAGACTATCGGAAACTAAATGCTGTCACTAGGAAAGATCACTTTCCTTTGCCTTTTATTGATCAAATTTTAGAATGGCTAGCTGTGCAGAGTTTCTTCTGTTTTCTAGATGGATATTCAGGATATAACTAAGTTTCGGTATTTCCTGCTGATCAAGAAAAGACCACCTTTACCTGCACCTTTGGAACATTTGCCTTTAGACGCATGCCATCTGGTCTGTGCAATGCACCAGCCACTTTTCAATGATGTATGCTATCCATATTTTTTGATATGGTTGGTCAGTTTCTTGAGATATTTATGGATGACTTTTCGATGTTTGGATCTTCATTTGATGGCTGTCTCCAAACTTGACAAAGGTTTTGAAACGATGTATAGAAACGAACCTAGTCTTAAGTTGGGAGAAGAGCCATTTTATGATTCATGAAGAAATCGTGCTCGGACATATTATTTCAGAGCGAGGGATTGAGGTTGACAAAGCTAAGGTAGAATTGATCTCGAAATTGCCTCCCTCAATCTCAGTTAAACAAGTACGATCCTTCCTTGGTCATGCTAGATTTTATAGAAGCTTTATCAAGGATTTCAGCCAAATTTTGCAACCTTTGTGTAATCTGCTTGTTAAAGACAATCCATTTAATTTCAATAAGGAATGTGTTGCCGCTCTCGCCGCCGCGCCCGTGCCACGGATCGGCCGATCCTTCCTGACCGCCTGGCGAGGGAGCCTCCCTTCCCGCAGAAAACCTGCAACAAAGGGGTTAGAGGACCCTGGCCGGGGATCCCGGCGAGGGAGCTCCGACGGTCAAGTCAGTAGACGACGAGAAGGAACAGACTCTCCAGCCGAACCCTCTAGAGGGTTCCAGACCTAGAGAGTTAACTCGTGAAGGAAACGCTCTGGGGACCAGAATCTCGGCTGGGCCTCCTTGCCAAGCTCGCGCCCAGTCTTCCCCTCTAGGGATTTCTGGCTTCTCTCTCGATGCAAGGCCTTGTGCCGGTGCTTCCTTCTTGTCCCCAGGCTCATTGGCTTACCTTGTCGTCCCCAGATCCTTCCTTCTTTATCCCCTTCCGTCGCGCATTTGTCTTTTTCCGCCTCGGAAACTCCCCTCCCCCGTCCACTTCTCTTTTTCCCTTTTCGGTGAAGGGTGCCAGGCGGCTTTCCGACCTCGTCCGCCGGGCCCAGCATGGGAAAGGCAAGGACAGAAGAGAAAGAGGGGAGGGCGGTGCTGGCAGGGCGGCCGGTCAGGCCTCGGGCCCGGTGAGAGCGCCCTCTTCCCCAAGCGCGGGCGCCATCTATCTATGGGGCCTGTGGCGTCAGGGTTGCGTCCCTCGGCTGCGGGACCTGTCGGGCCGATGCTAGTGATGTTCCGCGTGCCGCCGCCCTCCGTACAGGACGCCGTCTGGGATTCGTACGGCCCGAGGGATGGCCTCGGGGCCCGTCTCTCCCCCCAGGGCCCTCGTCGTACGATCGGTCTGACCTCGGCTGAGTTGGGCCCGTCTCTGGGGGCCACTTGGCGAAGGGCAAAGGATCAGCCGACCTCGGCTTAGATGGACCCCTCCTGGGTGGACGCCTGGCGAGGTGGCAGGAGGTCGCCTGGCTTCGACCGAGGTGGGCCCGTCTCCGGGTGGCCACCTGGTGAAGGGCGAAGGATCAGCCGACCTCGGCTTAGGTGGACCCCTCCTGGGTGGACACCTGGCGAGGTGGCAGGAGGTCGCCTGGCTTCGGCCGAGGTGGGCCCGTCTCCGGGTGGCCACCTGGCGGAGGGCGAAGGATCAGCCGACCTCGGCTTAGGCGGACCCCTCCTGGGTGGACACCTGGCGAGGTGGCAAGAGGTCGCCTGGCTTCAGCCGAGGTGGGCCCGTCTCCGGGCGGCCACCTGGCGAAGGGCGAAGGATCAGCCGACCTCGGCTTAGGTGGACCCCTCCTGGGTGGACACCTGGCGAGGTGGCAGGAGGTCGCCTGGCTTCGGCCGAGGTGGGCCCGTCTCCGGGTGGCCACCTGGCGAAGGGCGAAGGATCAGCCGACCTCGGCTTAGGTGGACCCCTCCTAGGTGGATACCTGGCGAGGTGGCAGGAGATCGCCTGGCTTCGGCCGAGGTGGGCCCGTCTCCGGGTGGCCACCTGGCGAAGGGCGAAGGATCAACCGACCTCGGCTTAGGCGGACCCCTCATGGGTGGACACCTGGCGAGGTGGTAGGAGGTCGCCTGGCTTCGGCCGAGGTGGGCCTGTCTCCGGGTGGCCACCTGGCGGAGGGCGAAGGATCAGCCGACCTCGGCTTAGGCGGACCCCTCCTGGGTGGACACCTGGCGAGGTGGCAGGAGGTCGCCTGGCTTCGGCCGAGGTGGGCCCGTCTCCGGGCGGCCACCTGGCGAAGGGTGAAAGATCAGCCGACCTCGGCTTAGGTGGACCCCTCCTGGGTGGACACCTGGCGAGGTGGCAGGAGGTCGCCTGGCTTCGGTCGAGGTGGGCCCGTCTCCGGGTGGCCACCTGGCGAAGGGCGAAGGATCAGCCGACCTCGGCTTAGGTGGACACCTCCTGGGTGGACACCTGGCGAGGTGGCAGGAGGTCGCCTGGCTTCGGCCGAGGTGGGCCCATCTCCGGGTGGCCACCTGGCGAAGGGCGAAGGATCAGCCGACCTCGGCTTAGGCGGACCCCTCCTGGGTGGACACCTGGCGAGGTGGCAGGAGGTCGCCCAACCTTGGCCAACCTCATTTAAGCGGACCCCTCCGGGCCCGGGCGCCAATGAGGTGGTAGAGGAACTCCGAGCCGAGCTCGACCTCGGCGAGGGCGGTTCACCTTAGTCGTCGGGCGGTGTAGTCTCGCCGATCCTGGCTTTGAGGATGTGGCGCTGACTCCGCCGGGGAAGCCTACACGTGGCTTGCTCGTATTTGGCGATACCTGAGCCTGGCCACGTCACTGTCACGGCTGTAACAATTGCCCCCCAGCCCGCCGTTCCGTCGGGGCATCGTAGAATGGAACGTCGGGATTAAATGCGGACATGACGTGGAGAGGCGAAGATCTTGCATCATAATTGCCACGATCCTCGTCGTCGTGGCTCGATGCGGCTGAAGACCTACGGGGAGCCGCCACGCGTCGCCCACTTGCCCATAATCAATGCGTCGCTTCGAGGCAGAGGCCGTTACTCTGCTAACGAGGCGTCGGTGTTGGGCGTGCGCCCACATGGCGACCATCCAGTGGCCTGAGGCGGAATGACGGGTACGGTCGCTGTCGGTTGAGTTTGAAATGGAGGGGACTTTCTAGAACGAGGCCTTTTCCCTTGCTTCGTGGGCGATTTGCTGCAGGCTAACAACTCCTGTTGCTCGCGCTCGTCTGTGCATTTTCGGTGAGTGCCTCCTTCTTCTCTAGCTCCCCCCCTCCTTCCTTCTCATTTCCTTTCTGATCTTCCTATCCTTTTCTTTCCTATGGCGCGCCGTCGCCATGTCTCTTCCAACCCGGACGAGGCCGGTCCATCCCGGTCGAGGACTCCATCTTCTTCCTCCTCGGATGAGGAGGTAATTCCGGAGGAGGTCCGCCGGAGCTTGCAACCCGGGGGTGTCACCATTGGCATCCCCAGGGGATCCGGTCCCCTCCGGTTGCACCTGCCGTGCCCCTCCGTTCCCTTCCTGCTTTGCCTTCTCTTCCTGCTCCGCCGTCTCTTCCTGCTCCACCGTCTCTTCCCGCCGGTCCCTCCGGTCATGCTTCTACCATGACCGAAGGCGACCTTTCTCTGCTCCGGGATGCCTATGGCATCCCGGGGTCTATTCGTCTGTTTGCTCTGCGGTCCGGGGAGCGCGTCACCATGAGTGGCCCCGGCCGCATAGCTTTCTACGAAGACTTCCTCCTTGGGGGTCTTCGGTTTCCTTTGCATCCTTTCTTTCTTTCCTTCCTCAGCCACTTTCGGCTCGTCCCGGCCCAGCTGGCTCCTAATGCCATCCGGGTCATCTTCTCCTTCATCGTTTTCTGCCACTTCCACGGGTTCGTTGCCTGTTTTTCTCTCTTCAGGGCCTTGTTCACCCTGAAGAAGTGCTCCACCGATGACGGCTGGTGGTACATTTCACCCCGGCCTAGGTGTCTCCGGTTCGACCTCCCTTCCTCAGTCAAGGGATGGAAGAGCCGGTTTTTCTTCGCCTCGGTCGACGATGTCGACTGGGCCTGGAGTGAGCCGGACCGGTCCCCGAACCGGAATTCCCGAGTCGAGCCGGCGGACCAGGAGTCCTATACCCAGCTCCTGGGCGACGAGGTCCCGGCGCTCGAGGTTCTGCTTTCTGAGCAGAATCTTTTCGAGGCCGGTATCAGTCCCATCCGCGAGACCGGTGAGATTTGGCCCCTCATTGACCTCTGCCCCCTCCCCCCCTTTCTTCATAACTGAGCCAGCTGACTTTCTGTCTCTTTTGTCTTGCAGGGATGAAGTTTTCGCTGGAGAACCTCTTGGAGGGGGCGGCCCAGCGGGATGTCGTGGAGGTAGACGAGCCCGCAGCGAAGAGGGCTCGCATGGAGACGAGCCGGGAGGTCGTGGCGGCGACCGTGCCCGACCCAGTTGCCGTCATCTCCCCGCCCCGGCCACCTCAGGGCGGGGCCACTGATACTTCGGCCGCGCGACCTGGTGGCGCTGCAGAGAGGGCTCCAGCGCTTGCCGCTCCGCCCATCGTCGGGCCCGTTATTGCTGCCAGCCCGACAGCGCCGCCTGCGGTGACCGCCGGTCCGTCGGTTGCGGCTTCGGCTGAGGGGGCAGCTGCCGCAGGGGCCGGCCCGAAGGCCCCGGCGCCGGTGATCACCCACCGGGACTCGGTCATCCTCGATAGGGGGCTGGCGGAGAAGATGATGGAGTACGCCTCCACCGCCTGGGACCGCCGAGCTCGGGGCGGCCGGGACTACGTGGACGCACTGCTCGGCATCCTTCCGCAGCTCTTCACGGTAAGTCCGAGCTTCTTCCTTTTTCATTTTCCTATCTCGAAACTTACCTGCCTTTGCTCTGACCTGTGTTGCTTTTGCCATTGCAGATCGGGAACGACGTCCTCCTACTGAGGAATTTCCTCGTAGGGAACGCCAAGAGGGACTCCGAGCGGGAGCAAAAGCTCGGCAAGCTTGCGGCTGACATCAAGGATTTAATGGAGAAGGGCGCCGAGCTGCGAGCCGAGAAGCAAGCCCTCCAGTCCGACCTGGCGCGTTCCGAGGAGCGGAACAAGGAGTTGGAGGCCTCCTTGTCGGAGGAGCGGACCTCTAACCAGCGTCGAACTGAAGAGGAGGTGGCGGAGAAGGCCCGCCTGCAGGCCCACTCCCAATGGCTGGAGCGCCAGCTGGAGGAGGCCCGGCGAGACGCGGCCGCGGCGAAGGACCGGAGCGCCTACGTCAACGGGCTCCTGGAGGCGGCCAAGCGGGAAGCGCAAGAGGCCGTCCCCAAGTTCCGGGCCTCCGACGAGTATACGTCGGAGGTTCGGGAGGCCGCCGTGGACTCCTTCCTGAAGGGGTTCCGGATGTGCCGGGAGAAGGTGGGGGCCTTCTTCCCCCAGCTGGACCTGAGCGGGGTCGTAGTCGGTGGCAGGAGGCCAGGAGGTGAGAGCAGGGCTTCCGGCACGACCGAAGCGACACCTGCGGCGCCGTCGTCCAGCGATGCCACGACCCTGGAGCAGCCCCAGGAGCCGGTCGCTGTAGAAGTCGAAGACGCAGCACCCGCGCCTCCGGCAGATGGCTCCGAACCCGCAGCCCAGTGATCCCGGCACTGTCTTTTTGCTTTATTTCTACTGTTTTTGTTTTTTGGGGAGTCTCGGCCTGTCGGGGCTCCCAACTTGTACTGACTGCTTATGCTAATGAAGATCTAAGCTTTTACCGAAACCTTGTTCGTTGTTTCATTTTACTTTTCTCTTCTTTTCTTTCTGAGATGTCGGTCTGGAACACTTGGAGTGACTGCAGGCCTGGTCCTCCCATTGTTCAAATTGAAGGATGGGGCCTGCAGAGTCGCGTCGCAGCAGGGCAAGCCTTAGGCGGGCCCGACTTTGGGTCGCCTTCATGCTTGCGCAGATAATACGGTTTCTGCACCGTTTTCTGGGCCGAAGCCCGGGACCTCCGGACGGAGCTCGGTGCCGCAGGCTTTATCAAGCCTCGCGCGGCTCACTGAGCTGTGCTCCGGGCTTGCGTGGGCAAACTGGGTTCGGCGCCACCTTCCAGGCCGAGGCCCAGGATCTTCCGGACTGAGCTCGATGCCGCAGGCTTTCTCAAGCCTTGCGCGGCTGGCTGAGCTGTGCTCCGGGCTTGCGTGGGCGAACTGGGTTCGGCGCCACCTTCCAGGCCGAGGCCCAGGATCTTCTGGACTGAGCTCGATGCCGCAGGCTTTCTCAAGCCTTGCGCGGCTTGCTGAGTTGTGCTCCGGGCTTGCGTCGGCGAACTGGGTTCGGCGCCACCTTCCAGGCCAAAGCCCAGGATCTTCCGGACTGAGCTCGATGCCGCAGGCTTTCTCAAGCCTTGCGCGGCTTGCTGAGCTGTGCTCCGGGCTTGCGTGGGCGAACTGGGTTCGGCGCCACCTTCCAGGCCGAGGCCCAGGATCTTCCGGACTGAGCTTGATGCCGCAGGCTTTCTCAAGCCTTGCGCGGCTTGCTGAGCTGTGCTCCGGGCTTGCGTGGGCGAACTAGGTTCGGCGCCACCTTCCAGGCCGAGGCCCAGGATCTTCCGGACTGAGCTCGACGCCGCAGGCCTTCTTGTTGAAGTTAGAAGGGAGTGTTTGAAGTGGGGAAGCTTTGTTACAGAAACTGTGAGCCTTACATCACTGGTAGTACATTCTCAGATTCGAGGAGTTCCATGTCCGGGGGAACCTGGCACCTCCCAATTCTTCCAAGTAATATGCTCCATGAGGGAGGGCTTCTGCCACCCGATATGGGCCTTCCCAGTTGGGCGATAGCTTGCCGCATTCCCGGGGTTGGGATGCTTCGGCGCGCCGGAGGACCAAGTCTCCGGGACGAAAAGCCTTAGGCCACACCCGGGAGTTGTAATATCTGGCTACACGTTGCCGGTATGCCGCCATTCGGATTCGGGCCCTGTCCCTGGTTTCCTCGAGAAGGTCTAGGTTGAGCATCATCCTGGCCGGGTTTTCTGTCTCGTCGTATTGCTCCACGCGCAGCGTGGGTAGGCTGAGCTCGATTGGGATGACTGCCTCGGCTCCGAAGACGAGGTTGAATGGAGTTTCGTCGGTAGCCGTCCTTGGGGTGGTGTGGTATGCCCAAAGGATGCTGGGAAGCTCATCGGCCCACCTGCCCTTGGCCTGGTCCAGCCGCGTGCGGAGGCCCTGAAGAATGGTCATGTTCATGACTTCGGCCTTCCCATTGGTCTGAAGGTGCGCCACCGAGGTAAAGCGATGTCTGATGCCGAGGTCGCTGCAGAATTCTTCGAATTCCCGGCAATCGAACTGGCGTCCGTTGTCGGTGACCACAGTGTGGGGGAGGCCGAAGCGGCAGATGATGGACTTCCAGAAGAACTTGGCGACGTTTGCTTCGGTGATCCTTGCTAAGGGTTCGGCCTCGACCCACTTCGTGAAGTAGTCGATGGCCACTATCAAGAACTTCCGCTGGCCCGACGCCGGCGGGAATGGGCCCAGGAGGTCCATCCCCCACTGGGCGAACGGCCAGGGGGCTGAGAGCTGAGAGATTGGGTTAGAGGGTTGCCGCTGCACCGTGGCGTGACACTGACACCGGTCGCACTTCTTCACGAAGTCGGCGGCGTCTTCCTTCATTGTTTCCCAGAAGTAGCCCTGACGGAGGGCCTTGTACGCCAATGCCCTGCCCCCCACGTGGTTCCCGCAGATGCCTTCGTGAATCTCCTGGAGCACAAGCTTGGCTTCTGTGGGTCCTACGCACTTGAGGAGGGGATAAGAGTAGGATCTCCGATACAGCTGCCCGTCCATCAGGACAAACCGCACGGCCTTCTTCCTGATGAGGCGAGCCGCCTGTCGGTCCTCCGGCAGGGTGCCGCTGGCGATGTAGGCAGCGTACTTGTCCATCCAGCTGGGCTCCTGGCTGACCTGATGGACCTCCACCGATGCTTCGAGGCTTGGGACCTCAAGGCGCTCCACATGAGCGCGTCCCAGCATCGCGTCCGGCAGGGTCGCCAGCCGGGAGAGGGCGTCAGCACGGGCATTCTCCCCGTGAGGGATGTGGGAGATGTTGAAGCGGCGGAATTTGGACGCGCCCGCCTTGACGAGCTCCAAGTACTTCGCCATTTGGGGGTCGTGCGCGACGTACTCTCCGGACACCTGCCCTGCTACGAGCTGGGAGTCGGTGAAGGCTCTGAGGTTGGTCACGCCCAGCTCGCGGGAGACTCTCAGTCCGGCAAGAAGTGCCTCGTACTCCGTCTGGTTGTTTGTTGCGGGGAATTGGAAACGGAGTGCGCACTCGACGATGACCCCGTCGCCGTTGACAAGGATGAGCCCGGCTCCGCTCCCGCCGGAGTTCGAGGCTCCGTCCACATGGAGGATCCAGACATCCTCTCCGGGCTCATCGGCGCCAACCTCCATCGGCTGGGCCGGGGGATCTTCCTCGGGCTCCTTGCCCAAGCCTGCACACTCGACCAAAAAATCGGCCAGCACCTGTGCCTTCATGGCCGACCTTGGCCTGTATGCAATGTCGAACTCGCTGAGTTTCAGTGCCCACTTGGCCAACCGTCCCGAAGTATCAGGTCGGCTGAGCACCGCTTTCAGCGGTTGGTCCGTCAAGACGGCAATGGGGTGCGCTTGGAAATAGGGCCTGAGACGCTGGGCAGACACTATTAGCGCAAAAACAAGTTTCTCGGGCCGGGAATACCTGAGCTCCGCATCTCGGAGGAGTTTACTGGTATAGTACACCGGCCGCTGGAGCCCCTGGTCATCGGTTCGGACCAAGACAGAGCTGACGGCCTCCGGGGTAACCGCCAAGTAGAGGGCAAGCTCCTCCCCCTCCTCGGGCCTGGACAGTAAAGGTGGCGATGCGAGCGTCTTCTTCAGCTCCTCGAAGGCCCGCTGACATTCCTCGGTCCAAGCAAAGCCATTCATCTTCCTCAGCACCTTGAAGAAGGGACGGCAGCGGTCCGCCGACCTGGAAATAAAATGGCTGAGGGCTGCGACTCGACCGGTCAGTCGTTGCACCTGCTTCTTGGAGGCGGGCTGCTCCATGTCCAGGATGGCCTGGACCTTCTCCGAGTTGGCCTCGATCCCTCTTTGAGTCACCATAAACCCTAAGAACTTACCGGCGGAGATGCCGAAAGCGCACTTCGCCGGGTTCAGCTTCATCTGATGGTGCCGGAGGTTGCCGAACGTCTCCGTCAAGTCAGCCACGTGGTCCGAATCAAGTTTGCTCATCACCAGCATGTCGTCCACGTACACCTGCATGTTGCGGCCTATCTGGTCTTTGAAGATTTTACTGACCAGACGTTGATACGTCGCACCCGCATTCTTGAGGCCGAAAGGCATCATCCTGTAGCAAAAAGTCCCGCGGTCAGTTATGAAGGCAGTGTGCTCTTCATCCTCCGGGTTCATCCGGATCTGGTTGTATCCGGAGAAGGCGTCCATGAACGACAAAAGGCGATGCCCCGAGGTGGTGTCGACCAGCTGGTCGATCTTTGGAAGAGGGAAATTGTCCTTTGGGCAAGCTCGGTTGAGGTCGGTGTAGTCCACACAGATCCTCCACTTATCGCTACTCTTTTTTACCATGACCACGTTTGCCAGCCAGCTAGGGTATTGGACCTCTCGGACGAAACCGGCGGCGAGGAGCTTCTCTACTTCCTCGTTGATCGCCTTCTGCCTCTCCATGGCGAAGCTTCTCTTCTTCTGGCGGACCGGGCGGCAACCTGGGTCCACGTTCAGGCTGTGCATAATAACTTCGGGCAGGATGCCCGGCATGTCGGTTGCTGACCAGGCGAACACGTCAGCATTGGCGTGGAGGAACTCTAGCAAGCGGGTTCGCTCTTCCTCGGGGAGCTGGGCCCCGATTTGCACCGTCTTCAGGAGATCCAAACCGAGGGGAAAAGTCAGCAGGCGCTCTACGGGTCCTCCCCTGGGTTCCCTCTCTCTTAGATCGAGGTCGTCGATATCACGGGCAAGCTCCGCGCCCCTAGCACCTGGGACCGTCTGGAGGCAGAGCGGGACTGGCTGGATCGTCCCCTTCATCTCTCCGAGCCTGGAAGGTGTGGGGAACTGCACCAACAGCCTCCTCGTGGAGATGGTGGCATCCAGTTGGTTAAGCCCAGGACGCCCGAGAATAGCGTTGTAAGGCGAGGGGAGCCTGACGACGGTGAATGTTATTAGGACGGTCGCTTGCCGGGGCGGGGATCCGGCAGTGACCGGGAGAGTGATCTCCCCCTCGACCCCCACCGAGTCCCCTGTAAAACCTACCAGGGGGGTGTGCACTGGCTTCAGCTGTTCGGGGGACAAATTCATCCGAGATAATGCATCGTAAAAAAGTACGTCAGCTGAGCTTCCACTATCCACCATGATCCGATGTACAGGATGCTTTGCGATGGTCATCTCGACCACCACGGCATCGTTGTTTACATTATCATTAATTTCCTCTCCTTTGGGAGGGATTACATTCTCCGGGACTTCCCGGGCTCTCTTCATTGCTCGACCGAGCCCGCGTGAGATCATGCCCACGAGCTTCTCCGTTGGGCGGTTGTCGATCGCAGGGACAGGCGGTAGGGCCACGAGCGGCTGCCCTTCAGAGGGGGCCTCGCTCTTGACGAACTTCCTGAGGTAACCCCTGCTGATCAGCTCCTCAATCTCCCGCTTCAGATGGCGACACTCCTCCGTGTCATGCCCGTGTTCGCGATGGAACTGGCAGTACTTCGATTTGTCTCGGACGGCTCTCGGGTTCTGAGGAGGAGGTCGGTGGAGGTAGCGCTCGCCCTCGATTTCCATGAGGATCTTCGTTCGAGGTACGAGGAGAGGGGTGTACCTCCGCTCTGGAGTGGCTTCGCCCCTCGGCTTTGGATTTGGGCGGAGGTCGGCAGATGGCCCGGGCCTCCGAGCTCCCGGGATGTCCCTCGGGAGCGGCTTCTTTGGAGTCTTCCCGTCCAGCTCTCGACGGGTGCGGTCGGCCTCCTCCGCTCGGATGTACTTGTGGGCGCGGAGGAGGAGCTCAGAATACGTCCTAGGCGGCTTCTTGTCCAGGGAATAGGTTAGGCGGGACGTCTTGAGTCCGCGCTTCAAGGCCAGCATGGCGACGGGCTCGTCCAAACTGTAGATCTCCAGTGCTGCGGTCTTAAACCGGGTGATGTAGTCCCGGAGCAGCTCCTGATCCTGCTGGCGGATGGAAAAGAGGCTGTCCACCTCTCTTGGCACCTTTCGACAAGCGTCGAAATGCGCCACAAACTTTCCTTCCAACTGATGGAAGGAGCAAATGGACCCGGGCTCGAGGCGGGCGAACCAGACTCGAGCGGCCTTCCGAAGGGTTGCCGGGAAGGCGATGCATAGAAGGGCGTCGGTGGCTCCCTGGACCCTCATAAGAGCCTTATAGCTCTCCAAATGATCCAGGGGGTCGGTGGTTCCGTCGTAGGGATCCACCTGCGGCATGCGGAACCGTTTCGGGATTGGTTCCGCCTGGATTTTTTCAGAGAAAGGGGGGCGGGAGTCATAGCCCGTCGGGTCCACCGACGAGTTCTGCAGGTCGGCGAATCGGCGAGCGAACTCCGCCAGTTTGCGCTCATGCTCCTCCAGGCGCCTCTCGGCTTGGCGCCTGATGGCTTCATCGGTGGAGTCTTCCACCGAGGCTGCGGGTGAAAGGGGCGTCGATCGGTCTCGGTGCGAGGTCTGGCCTCGGCGTCGCTTGCTGTGGTGTGCCGTTTCGGCCCCGTCGGCCGGGGATCGACTCTCGTGATCCTCCGAACCGGAATAGTTTCTCTTTACGGGAGCTTGGTGGCTCCCCCGGGGGTTGGAGATGGCCCTTGGATGGGATGGCCTGCCCTGGATGGAGCGCAGGCTCCCACGCTGCCCCGCGGCTCGGGCCGCGGGGGTCCCTGGCTGCGGCTGAGTGGCCAGGGACCGTTGCTGATGCTGAAGCTGTCGGACCGCTGAGGTCAAGGTCTGCAGCTGCTGGACGATGGCCGCGAGTGATCCATCCACCGGGGCAGGCTGCTGTGGAAGAGGAGGGGGAGCCGGAAGCTCCCTTTCGGGGCTGTGGCCCCCCAGAGGAAAGTGGACATCCCCCACGCGGCTGGTGGACGCCTCGCGACCATGAGTGACCACCATTGCTGGAGAGCGTGATACCTGCAGAAAGCCGGTTCCCACTCGGGGTTAGTGTCCTGCCTCCCTACCTGGTGCGCCAATCTGTTGCCGCTCTCGCCGCCGCGCCCGTGCCACGGATCGGCCGATCCTTCCTGACCGCCTGGCGAGGGAGCCTCCCTTCCCGCGGAAAACCTGCAACAAAGGGGTTAGAGGACCCTGGCTGGGGATCCCGGCGAGAGAGCTCCAACGGTCAAGTCAGTAGACGACGAGAAGGAACAGACTCTCCAGCCGGACCCTCTAAGGGTTCCAGACCTAGAGAGTTAACTCGTGAAGGAAACGCTCTGGGGACCAGAATCTCGGCTGGGCCTCCTTGCCGAGCTCGCGCCCAGTCTTCCCCTCTAGGGATTTCTAGCTTCTCTCTCGATGCAAGGCCTTGTGCCGGTGCTTCCTTCTTGTCCCCAGGCTCATTGGCTTACCTTGTCGTCCCCAGATCCTTCCTTCTTTATCCCCTTCCGTCGCGCATTTGTCTTTTTCTGCCTCGGAAACTCCCCTCCCCCGTCCACTTCTCTTTTTCCCTTTTCGGTGAAGGGTGCCAGGCGGCTTTCCGACCTCGTCCGCCGGGCCCAGCATGGGAAAGGCAAGGACAGAAGAGAAAGAGGGGAGGGCGGCACTGGCAGGGCGGCCGGTCAGGCCTCGGGCCCGGTGAGAGCGCCCTCTTCCCCAAGCACGGGCGCCATCTATCTATGGGGCCTGTGGCGTCAGGGTTGCGTCCCTCGGCTGCGGGACCTGTCGGGCCGATGCTAGTGATGTTCCGCGTGCCGCCGCCCTCCGTACAAGACGCCGTCTGGGATTCGTACGGTCCGAGGGATGGCCTCGGGGCCCGTCTCTCCCCCCGGGGCCCTCGTCGTACGATCGGTCTGACCTCGGCTGAGTTGGGCCCGTCTCTGGGGGCCACCTGGCGAAGGGCAAAGGATCAGCCGACCTCGACTTAGGTGGACCCCTCCTGGGTGGACGCCTGGCGAGGTGGCAGGAGGTCGCCTGGCTTCGGCCGAGGTGGGCCCATCTCCGGGCGGCCACCTGGCGAAGGATCAGCCGACCTCGGCTTAGGTGGACCCCTCCTGGGTGGACACCTGGCGAGGTGGCAGGAGGTCGCTTGGCTTCGGCCGAGGTGGGCCCGTCTCCGGGTGGCCACCTGGCGAAGGGCGAAGGATCAGCCGACCTCGGCTTAGGTGGACCCCTCCTGGGTGGACACCTGGCGAGGTGGCAGGAGGTCGCCTGGCTTCGGCCGAGGTGGGCCCGTCTCCGGGTGGCCACCTGGCGAAGGGCGAAGGATCAGCCGACCTCGGCTTAGGCGGACCCCTCCTGGGTGGACACCTGGCGAGGTGGCAGGAGGTCACCTGGCTTCGGCCGAGGTGGGCCCGTCTCCGGGTGGCCACCTGGCGGAGGGCGAAGGATCAGCCGACCTCGGCTTAGGCGGACCCCTCCTGGGTGGACACCTGGCGAGGTGGCAGGAGGTCGCCTGGCTTCGGCCGAGGTGGGCCCGTCTCCGGGCGGCCACCTGGCGAAGGGCGAAGGATCAGCCGACCTCGACTTAGGCGGACCCCTCCTGGGTGGACACCTGGCGAGGTGGCAGGAGGTCGCCTGGCTTCGGCCGAGGTGGGCCCGTCTCCGGGTGGCCACCTGGCGAAGGGCGAAGGATCAGCCGACCTCGGCTTAGGTGGACCCCTCCTGGGTGGACACCTGGCGAGGTGGCAGGAGGTCGCCTGGCTTCGGCCGAGGTGGGCCCGTCTCCAGGTGGCCACCTGGCAAAGGGCGAAGGATCAGCCGACCTCGGCTTAGGCGGACCCCTTCTGGGTGGACACCTGGCGAGGTGGCAGGAGGTCGCCCGACCTTGGCCGACCTCATTTAAGCGGACCCCTCCGGGCCCGGGCGCCAATGAGGTGGTAGAGGAACTCCGAGCCGAGCTCGACCTCGGCGAGGGCGGTTCGTCTTAGTCGTCGGGCGGTGTAGTCTCGCCGATCCTGGCTTTGAGGACGTGGCGCTGACTCCGCCGGGGAAGCCTACACGTGGCTTGCTCGTATTTGGCGATACCTGAGCCTGGCCACGTCACTGTCACGGCTGTAACAGAATGTATGGCTGCTTATGACATTCTGAGAACTACTTTGACTACTGCACCAGTTATCAAGTCTCCCGATTGGACCCTGCCTTTTGAAATCATGTGTGATGCCTCTGATTATGTTGTAGGGGCAGTTTTAAGATAGAAGTTTAATAGGGAACCACATTTGATTTATTATGCTAGTAAAACTCCTTCAGATGCACTAATAAACTACACCACTACTGAAAAGGAGTTGCTAGTAGTTGTTTTTTGCCTTGGAGAAATTTCAATCATATTTGTTAGGGTCTAAAATCTTGGTTTATACTGATCATGCAGCATTGCGACATCTGCTATCTAAGAAAGACAAAGCTTAGATTGATTAGATGGATCCTTCTATTGCAGGAATTTGACTTAGAAATCTTAGATAAGAAGGGTTTTGAAAATTTGGTAGCAGATCATATTTCCAGGATCTTAGTAGAATGCAACAAAGAAACAATCAGAGATCGGTTTCCTAATGAGCAGCTTTTCTCTATTTTGTTTGATAGTCTACCCTGGTTTGCCCATATTGTTAATTACTTAGCAACAGGGCAAGTTCCTTTCCACTGGTCCAAACAAGAAAAAGATAGATTTTTCTCACAAATCAAATATTACTTTTGGGAGGAACCTGAGTTGTTTAAGTACTGTTCATATCAGGTGATTAGACGATGTGTCTCACTTTTTGTCATTCTCTTGCTTGTGGGGGACACTTTAGTGGAAGGAAAATTGCAGCAAAAGTGATGCAGAATGGGTTCTACTGGCCAACTCTTTTTAAAGATGCACACGAATTTGGCCATAATTGTCTGAGATGTCAACAAACGGGAATATTTTGTGTTGAGATATGATGCCTCTGACCCCTATTTTAGTTGTTGAAATTTTTGATGTCTGGGGTATTGACTTCATGGGGCCATTCCCTTCTTCTTTTGGGTTTAAGTATATTCTGGTCACAGTTAATTATGTGTCTAAATGGATCGAAGCCATAGCAACCCGAATCAATGATCACAAGGTTGTAATCAAGTTCATTCAGTGTAACATCCTTAGTCGATTTAGGTGCCCAAGGGCAATTATTAGTGATGGGGACGTGCATTTCACAAATAAACATTTTGAAGGATTAATGAAGAAATATAGAATTACACATAAGGTAGCAACACCTTACCATCCCCAAACTTGTGGCTAGGTTGAAGTATCAAACAGAGAAATTAAATACATCCTGGAGAAAACTGTAAGGCCCGATAGGAAAGATTGGTCAGAACGTTTGAATGATGCATTATGGGCTTACCGGACTGCCTTTAAGACTCCCTTAGGAATGTCTCCATACCGATTAGTGTTTGACAAGGCATGTCATCTACCGGTAGAGTTAGAACATCGTGCATTTTGGGCTATCAAGCAATGTAATTTTGATCTGAAGACTGCGGGTTCTAATAGAAAACTTTAATTGAGTGAATTAGAAGAGCTGTGAAATGAAGCTTATGAAAGTTCAAAAATTTATAAGGCTCGAACTAAGGCATATCATAATAAATTCATTAATTGAAAAATGTTTAAGCCTGATCAAAAAGTGTGGCTCTACAATTCTAGGTTGCGCCTTTTTCCTGGAAAACTTCACTCACGATGGGATGGACCTTTCATCATTACTCAAGTATTTTCTCATGGCACTGTTGAACTTAAAGATCCCAAACAAGGAAATATTTTTAAAGTAAATGACCAATGCTTGAAACCCTATGTTGAGGATATTCATGATGGAGAAATTGTTGAAATTCTTGACCTTATGGACCCAGTACTACCATCAGCTGAGTCTGGCTGAAGACTTTAAACTTAGCACTCCTGAGAGGCAACCCAGTTTATGCTTTTAATTTTTAACTAGTTACTTTCTTTTCTTTTTAGAAGAATAAAGTGAGGGAGTACAGCAACAAAGGAACCTGCTACTTCATGAAACCTTCGAAGCACATTTCCCAAGGGTATTCTTTCCTATTATACTTCTCATTTTCTTTCCTACTCCATTGAGGACAATGTCGATTAAGTTGGAGGGAAGATTAACTTGACTTGCTTAGATCTTCGAGTGCGGTTAGAAATGATTAGGTTATGTGTACCTAATTATTATCTTGAACTGGAGTTACATAAGCACCTTAATCAAATGATCGATTAATGGCCTAGATAATGCTAGAGATGCTGAGGGATAAATTATTAAAGAAACTCAATAAATGGTAGGGTATAGATCATAAATAATTTCGTAGAGTAATTCCAAAGCCTTTTGACCATTGATCTTAATAAAGAGTCTATTTTATGGGTATATAAATCAAAAGATCAAGTATGCTAAAGTTTTTCCCTTTGAAAAAAAAAAAAAGTTAGTCTAGTCTCACAGCTTTGCTTGAACTCTTACTAAGTAACCGGGCCCCTTCGTCTAAGTAAAAGTTGTGGTTCACGTCAAAAGGTGAGAAGGTCAAGAAATCTGTTAAACAATAGTACCTCCCTGAGTAACCGAGCCCCTTCCCTAAGTAAGCATTGTGGTTCATGTCAAAAGGGGAGAATACTAATACTTACGAGGCTTGGATATAATACATACAAAAAAATGAAGAGGGAAAAATCATCTAGCAGAAAGGTATTGAACTAAATCCTAGAAAGTTAGAGGATTTTAAGAGTGAGATGGAAAGTTGGCAGAAGAAGAACTCTAGAAATCTTTATGAGCTCTACCTGACCACTAAAAGAGTTAAATTAATAATCTAATGAAGTATCTCAGTAGTAGTCTGACCAGGTATCATCTGCTTTTAGGGTTGCTTGGGTTAACATCTAATTCAAGGATGGGTTGATACACATGGATAATCTATCTGCTTTACTCGAGGATGAGCAAAGTTCAAGTTGGGGGGTGTGATAATTACATTAAGCATAAATATAAAAGTATTAATTTAATATTAAAATATCATTATTTCTTCAAAATTAATATTTTTATATATCATTTATAGGAAAGAATATCACCAACATGGAGAGCCCAATTTTAGAAGTCCAACGGCATGAACGTCATTCAAATCGGATTTAAAAAGGGCCCAAAATAAATTTTTGAAGAATTTACTAAGAAATTGCACGGAGTTTAAAGCAGCAGGTCCACAGTGGACCGGTTGCTCGGTCCACTGCACAGCTCATGGGCCGCGATCTGTCATTAACATGGTCCACGGAGCAGAGCCGTGGACCGCAGTGTCCCATTCATGCCAGGACTCGCCGGAGAGCCGCCCCCACTACCAGGGAGGTCGCCGACACGCTCACCGCCAGCCGGAGAAGCCTCGGTGGCCAAAAAAATACATCTGAAGGGGCCTGCTCACCATTTTTTGTTTCTCTTGGCCGAACCTCACTGAAACCCACCATCCCACGCCATCGGACCGCCTACCCGGTCCACCGCTGGCCGGAGATGAATGCGGTGCGCTCTTCCTTGCCACCGGGAGGGTCCTCACGATGAATTGCAGCCGTTGATGGTTTCTTTCGGTCTGAACCATTTGTGGATCGAACCGTGTGCTGGGTTGGACCGAACCGGGAAGAAGAATCTGGAGCCTCACCGGATGAGCTGGAGATCGATGGGAGCTCGACTAGAACCAGTGAAACGATGGAGCGGCTTCGTTGCAACCATGGGAGTGGTGTCCGTTACTCTGTTGGGTTGGTTGGAGGAGGAGCGGGTTGGTTCAATGGTGGAGCGGCTTTGTTGAAACCATGGAGCGGGGAGAGCCTATAAAAAGGGCTCCAGGGGAGCCAGAGGGGGAAGGGAGCATTCGGGCATTCAATCAGTCAAGCATTCGGCCAGTTCTTCTTCTTCCCCATTATTTTTCTTCTCTGTGTCTCTTCTTCTCCATCACACAGAGCACCGTGTCTTCTCCATTCCACACCACAGAGAGCTCCTCTCCATTATTCCAGCTTATCATAGAGATCGACCCTATCCCAGCTTCCAGTCCATCCTTCCGTTCTCCCAAGCTCTCAAATCATTCACAGTCCAACCATAGTCCTGAGATCCATCTTTTCTTCCCCGTAGTTCTTTTAGCTCTCTCCTATTCCAGTTATCCCAACCTTATTCCCACCATTCCAGCACTATTCCAACCTTATCCCAATCCTATTCCAGCAGTCCTATTCTTCATCGGTCAGCTTCATCTTCAACTTTTGAGCATGCAGAAATCACCGGAGGCTGGAGCTTCACTTGGGAAAAGGGGATTTTTATTTTTGGTTGTATTACCTTGATGTACTCCCTCTTACATGAAATAAAAGTATCCTTTGATTAATTCATGTTCTTTTGTTTTTGAATCAGATGCATTGCTAGGGCAAAGCTTTGGAGGTAAGTCAAGTGAAATTAATCTTGACTGATCTATTTCCAAGTGGTTACGGGCTATGCTCTCGTGAGATAGATCATATCTAGGTTATTTCACTAGCGTTTAAACCAATCTATTCCTAAAAAGGGACGGGCCATGATTCACGGATACGGGCCATGCTCTCACTCGGATAGATCTTTTCTTGAGTTACCTTTACTTCTAATTACTTGTTAATCTCCTTTTTAGTTTTAAGATTTCAATTTATGTTGCGCATTTATTGTTTTCAAAGTAATCAAGAAAGTTCCTATAGATTCGACCCTTGCTCCTGCTATCCTATTCTAGAATAATAGTTTTAAGGTAATTAAATCGGTGCATTACGACGCGCATTAGTCTCAACTACTCCGTAAGGACTTCCTAGTCCGGGGAGAGTTTGTCCCCCAACATATCATACCCACGGACTTCTTGGTGGGCCGATTGTCAACTGCAGGGACAGGAGGAAAGGCCACAAGTGCCTGAGGCTCCACCGGGGTCTTTCCCCCATGAACTTTTTGAGATAGCCCCTCCTTATCAGATCTTCAATTTCTCTTTTGATGTGGCAGCATTCCTCGATGTCGTGGCCTTGGTCATGATGGAAATGGTAGTATTTTATCTTATCACGACCATCGGACGGTCCCAGTGAGGGAAGGTGACATAGGTAGCGCTCACCCTTAATCTCCATGAGAATCTTCGACCTCGGAGCGAGGAAAGGAGTATATGTTTCTTCCGGAACGGGATCGCTCTTTGGCTTGGGCCTCGCTCAGAAACTCAGGTTTGGCCCAGGCTTGCATGCCCCTAAGGCTTCCCCCAGGGTTTGTTTCTCCAAAGTCTTCCCATCCAGCTCTCTCTTGGTGCAGTCCGCCTCCTTAACACAAATATACTTATGGACACGGAGAAGGAGGTCAGAGTACGTCTTTGGCGGCTTCTTGTCTAGGAAGTAGGTCAAGCAGGAAGTTCGGAGCCCTCTCTTCAGTGCTAGCATGGCGATGGACTCGTCCAGATTGTAGATCGCCAATGCAGCGACCTTGAAGCAGGCCACATAGTCCTACAAGGACTCATGGTCCTGCTGCCTAATGGAGAAAAGGCTATCAGCTTCTCGCGGCACCTTCTAGCAAGCGTCGAAGTGTGCCATGAACTTTCTTTCCAGCTCCGCGAAGGAACTGATGCTCTTGGATTCAAGGTGAGTGAACCAGACTCGAGTAGCCTTCCAAAGAGCAGTGGGGAAAGCTAAGCAGAGGAGGGCATTTGGTGCCCCCTGGACTCTCATGAGAGCTTTGTAGCTCTCTAGGTGATCCAGGGGGTCGACGGTCCCATCGTAAGGATCCACTTGGAGCATGCAGAACCGACTCATGATTGGCCCCTCTTGGATCTCTCGGGAGAAGGGTGGTTGGGCGTCATGCCCTATTGGCTCGCGGGAGGAGCCTTGCATGTTGGCAAACTGGCGGGACAGTTCCGCCAGCCTACGCTCTTATTCTTCCAGGCGCTTCTCTGCCATGCGCCCGATAGCCTCATTAGTAGAACCTTCCGCTGAGGCTGTGGAGAGGATGGAGGTGACCACTGAGGAGGGTCATGATGGGGGGCCTTTCTCTGGCAGTGTCTATGGTGCCTGAGGGTGGTGCGCTTCAAGACTGGGGACTGGCTCTCCTGACTGATCCACTTCTCTATCACTTTGTCGGGGTCCGAAGGCTACCCCAAGGATCAATCATGTCCTGTGGTTGCGGTGGCCTACCTTGGAAGGAGTGCAAGCTACCGCAGGGCCAAGTGACTAGGGCCACAAGGGTCTCTGACTATTGTTGGGTGGCCAGGGACCGGTGTTGATGCTACAACTGCCGCATGGTCGTGAACAGAGTCTGTATTTGCTGGGCAAGCATGGAGCTGAACATCCACCGGGAGCTGTTACGATGGAGCGGGGTGCTCCCCCTCTGGGCTACGTGGGCCTCCGTGAGAAGGAGGACCTCCCACGTGGCTGGTGAAGGCTTCCCACACGCGTGTCACCACCATGCCTCAATTGGAACTACTTTTATGGTGGGGGGACTAGTTTGACTGATGTTTCCATGTCCTGCCCCCTACCTGGCATGCTAATTTATTGCTTCCTGGATCATCATGGCTTGTAGCTCTAATGTGGCATCGGGCATCGCCCTCCTCGTCTAGAATCTTGGCACACCCGGTCCTACAAAAGAAAAGAGACCCGGGCCAGAAATTCCGATGGGGGCACTCAGTCAGTGGGCGATCCAGAAAAATAGATCTCCCTCAGTGGATCTCGGTGAGGTCTCCACATTCGGAGGTTATCTTTTAGAGTAATGAAAGTGAGAAAGGAGTGTCAGCAGAGAAGGAGAGCCTGAGCAGGGTTGGCTGTGTCCGTGGGATTCTTTCAACAAATTTCTCGGTAGCCTCAGAGCGTTTCATCTGGTTTGCTCTCCCTTTCTCCTTCATGAAACCTTGGCCGACCTTGACTTGGCTTGCTCTCTAATGGAATGGCTTGATTTGGGGGAGTGAAGAGAGGATGTTGTCTTCATGAATCAAGGGGGCGCCCTTTTTTGAAATTTGAAATCCTTCTTCATGACACCTTGGCCGACCATGATCTTTGCTAGTGTGGCTTGATATGTGGAGTGAGGTGGGGATGTTGTTGGCTTGGATCAAGGGGAGGCTTAATGGGATGTCCAACATGGCTTTAAATTTGAATTTCAACTTTAAGCTTGGCCACCCAAGATGCTTGGTGAAGTGGCGCCTCCCATGCCATTGGCATTGATGATGTGGCACTCCATGAGCTGAAGTGGTGCCTCCCATGCCACGTGGCATTGATGATATGGCACTCCATGAGTTGGCACTCCTACTTGGCGTGGAGGAGAGGTGGCTTGACTCATCTTCAATTGGGCTTAACTTGATTACCCACCTGTGGACCCATCTTCAAACTAGCTTGAGCCCATCTTCAAATTGACTTGAGCTTGAGAACCAATTTGGCTAATTATAGGACCAATTAATCCTAACTTGATCAAATTGGCCAAGTTACAAGACCAAACTAAAAATTGAAACCAACTAGATACTAATTACATGACTCAAAAGTAAATTACTCAGGCTTTAAGCCTTATTACAGGATCCAAAAGATTAAGAACCCTGATTAGAGATCCACAGAGGGTTGAGGAGCCTCTGTCTAATCATGGTGCTATCACCATCCCACCACCCCACCTCTTACCTGGCCAGTGGAAGGATTAGTTGCTGAGTTGAGTGTAAGTTAAGTCGACCCATTCCACTTTGGCTCTAGGTCTAGCAAATTGTAATACATGTTAGCTTTATGTGCTTGACTGCATCATAACACCTTGATTGATTGATTGCATGACCACCAGGTCAGGAGTCCAGTACAACCAGTCTAAACCTCAACCCAGCTTAACCATGGACAATGATTTTGGTGCTCAACTGAGGGCCCTTACCGATCAAGTAGCCCAGATGAATGCCCAATTAACCACCCAGATGAACCATTATCACAATCAATTGACCAATAGGTTTGACCAGGTAGATAATCGAATAGGAACCCTCGAAAGAACCTGTAAGCTCCATACCAGACCCAAACTTGAGTTACCATGTCCCACACCTCCCAACCCTAGGAGAGCCCCACACCCTGAATCCAGATCCTATGCACCCAGATCCTCTGAACCCATAATCCATAGAACTGAACCCAGGAGATCCACAACCTATAGATCTGATTCCAAATCCTATGAACCTAGTTCCTATGCACCTAGATCCTCTGAACCCAAACCCTATGTATCCATGTCCTATGAGTTTAAGGAACCAATAACTCATAGACTTGAGCCCACATCCTATGAACCCAAAGGACCCATGACCCTTAGTCGACTTGAATCCAATAGGAATAGTACCCCTAGATATGAGTTTAGTACTAGGCCAGTTTTCCTTAGCCAACTCGAATCTGATAGGATTAGTACCTATGGGTATAGCCCAGTTTCCCTTAGTCGACCTGAACCCCATAGGATTAGTACCTTTAGAGATGAACCAAGTATTATTCAGGTACCTCTTAGTCGACCCACCCTTGCTATCCCAGTCATTAGTCAATTTTTTCTTAGCCAACCCCCTCCTACCACCCCATTGGTTCACTAGAATGACCTTGAAGAGGAGATATATGAAGCTGATGTGAGCTTAGTGGATGAGTATGAGGAAGAAGAAGAAAAGTTACCTATAGAAGACCTAGAATTAGCTGACCCAGAAGATACCCAGATTGAAACCAACCCAAAGTTAGTTAACCCTGACCCTGCCTAAATTGAAGCTGTAGTGGAAGAGCAGTTAGAGGAAGAGAACCCAGATCCTGCTACTAGAGCACCACCTGAGGAAACTTTAGAAGAGAATCCAATTGTAAAGCCCAGTCCTTTGATTCAAGAATTAGAAGAATTTATTAAGGACTTGATCTCTTTAAACCAGTACCCTCAGGAAGAATCCCCTACTATAGTTCCCATTGATGATCTCTTCCCCGAGATTAGTGACCCGTTCTTCCATTAGGCAGACCTTATAGATATACTTCAACCTCATAAGGTTAACCTGATGCGGCAAGCATATGATTAATGATTTGATTAGTGTATGTAGAGCAATAAAACCTAATTACATTAGCATTGTACTCATCATAATAAGTCTTAAGGATTACATGAAAGGGACTTTTACTTGATTAGACACAATCCTAAATTAAGAAGGAAGAAGATCTAGATAATAGGGGCTAATGATTATGGACTTACCGTGATGAGCTTTCCAACCTTCTTTTGATTCATACCTTGAAACTACCAACGCTCAGAACTGAAGAACCTTGGATAACAGAGATCAGAACCCTGGACTTGGGCTTCAGCTTGTTGGTTCCTTGTTAAGGAAGACCCTGCTTGCAACTCGAAAACCTCGAAGGACCCTGCACATAAAGAATAAGAGTTAAGGAAGAAGAAAGGCATGCATATGGAAGGGATGGAAAATTTGTGAGCAAAGAAAGAGATTTGAGATGGCCTGGCCGACTCCAAGGCCTTCTTCTTGACTTGGGCGTTGGATGCTTGGAAGAGAGAATAGTTTGGTGTGGAAGAGGGGCTTAGAGACAATCACTCAAAACATAAAACTTCAATTCAACTTCAACTTTCATTAATCTCCAAAAATCAAAATCCATTTTACAATGGGGCGTCCAAGGCTTTTTTAATAGCCTTACAAAACTTTTGAATTTTGAAAAATCCCCAAATTGTGGAGGATTACAAGGGAGGTTGGAGGATATGGGGCCTTGTTACATGGGATAAGGAGAAATTCATGGAGATTCTCCCCAAATTGTGGAGGATTACAAGGGAGGTTGGAGGATATGGGGCCTTGTTACATGGGATAAGGAGAAATTCATGGAGATTGGCCGGTTTCTTTGAATTTAAAATGCTTGGTCGATCTCCCCTTTAGGTGCCCATTTGAAGGTGACATGGCTGATGATGTGGCATCCCTGGTGGCTGCTTTGTTGGCATGGTGATGTAGAATTCCAGCTTGGTGGACCAAGGTCTTGATTTGGAAGCTCCAAGTGGTTTGGTGAACCTCAACTTGAAGTAGCTTGGACTTGATTTAAATAAACCTAATGGAACTCTAATTGAGTTCTTATTTGAACCCAGATTGAGACAGGACATAATTACAGGACTCGATTGGATATAATTACAGGATTCATGAAATTGAAACTAAGTAATTACAGGACTCTTAAAAGTAAATTGCCCTTTACAAGAAAAATTTAACCTAGTGATTTTCGATCCAAAGTGGAATCAGGTTAACCTTATTTGAGTGAGGTTTTATTCTGTTTCTGCTTCTGGTATCCACACCAATTCTCCTGGGGTGGGCAGAACTCGACCCAGTCGAGTATGGTTCAGTTTTGCCCTGGTAATGCTCGAACAAGTCTGGGTTAAGTCTTTGCAGGTCCTCTCGAGTAATCCAAGAGTTGTTGGACTCAGGTCGACCTTGCCATTGAACCAGGTATCGCTGATAGTCCTTATTCCTGGTAGTAATGGTCTTGTCATCCAGGATTCTCTCAATCCTCTCTCTCCGCTCAGGTAGGGTTGGTGGTGGACACTTGGAAATAAGTTCACTCTCAATGAAAGTTTCTGGCCCAAAAGGCTCACTAGGTATTAGTACTGGTTCTTTGTATTCTACTAGGTCTGAAATATTAAAGGTTGTACTGATACCCATATCAGGTGGAAGTTCCAAAATATACGCATTAGGCCCTATTTTCTTTAAAATCTTGAAAGGTCCCGCTCCGCGGGCATGCAGCTTCTTTATGGTTCCAGAGGAGAACCGTTCAGGGTTGAGCCTAATCATCGCATAATCTCCTTCACAGAATTCTTTAGCCCTCTTATGTGAATCAGCTAAATGTTTGTAAGTCTCATTGCTCAGTTTGATCTTATTACTGATTTCTTTATGCAAATTTGTGACATGCTGTGCGAAAGATTCAGCAGACTCAGAAATTTACACAAGCACCTACAAAATGCAGACTGAACTAGGCATCCTTATTGAGAGGAATTTTATTGGACTTTCTAGGACCTAAACCTAACAGATTAATGACTCTCTAGGTTTGACCCTGGTCTGGTATGCACATGAGAATTTACCATGGGTTCCTAGCAAATGCCATAAGGTTTTCCAAAAATATGTAGCAAAAGGAATAGGCTTTAAAAGCTCATGCATCATAGTAATCTCATCAAAATGAAACTTAATGGCTCTAAAATTATGATAAGACTCAGGAAAAGGCAGGAAATAGGAATCCGAGACTTGGGATAATTTAGGAAAATCTTGAAATAGACCTTGGTTACTCATGATGACCTTAAGATTAGAATTTTGATCTACAGGCGGGATGCTTCTAGGTAGTTGAAGGTCATCAGGAAAGTCTTCTAGAATAATGATTGGGTTCTTCTCAGGTACCTGAAGGAGTTCTTGTGTCGAAGCTAAAGTATTGGGTTCTTCCTGAGGGCATTGTCTTACGGAACCAAGTCCTCACTAAATTTTGGTTGTTCTGATATTTCAGGACCAGGCTCAATAATCTTTTCTTTATCAAAAGTGTTCTCAGGTAAGGTACTAAAGTTGTTCTCTTCACAGTCTTCCCCTTCATTTTCATCTATTAAACTTATGTCGGTCTCATACATATATTTATTAGGTTCAAATTTACCTTCTTCCTTCCCTAGCCCTTCAGTTTGAGGATACCCTAAGTCTTGAGTATTCATGAACTCAACTTGTACTTCAGGGTTCTTACTCCTATCATTCATATGAGCTAATGGGAAAGTAGGAGTTGGTTGGTCTAAGGAAAATTGTTTAGCCAGCATTTGGTTCAATTGGGCCATTAGATCATTTAGGCCTTTTAGCATGGTTTCAAGATTCGGGTCCATGGCTACACTGGACTGGGTCTGGACTGGTGAATATGAGGCCCCTGATCTAGTTTTCATGCATACAAGTAGACTCAAGCTCGAGCTAAGGTTTCCTAGACCTAGAGCACAAATTAGAGGTCTAATTAAGTGAACCAACTAGCTAGTAGTACTTATGGGACTTAGCCAGGTAGGTGGAGGGGAGTGAAGGTCCCTGATTGCCAACCTTAGATACCAATCTGAGATTGGCCAGGTAGGCGGACCAAATCACAAGCCCTGATGCACCAATCCTAGACACCAAGCAAGTAAGCACACACCAATTAGCTGACACAGTTAACTTGACCCTAACCTGAACCCAATTTGTTGGTGTCCCTAACCCACTAGGGCAATTAATGTTCTACTCAATTTTAATTAATGGGCAGGGATCGATATGCTAGTTGGTGATTTTTGGGCTCGGGACAGGTGATGAAATCCTGACCCTATGTCAAATTGATGCCCTTAATTTGATTTCTCATGAGATGAATGAAATGCAAAGGTGCTGCAGAAGTGTGTTGCAGTTTGAAAGTGGTGTGGAAAATGTGATGAAAAAAATATCCAAAAATTCTGAAAAATTCACAGAGGATTCCTAACTTATATATTTCAATGCAAATGAAAGGAATTTTAAAACTAAAATCTGTACTACTCTAAGCAGATCCTACAATTGAAGATAAATAAAAAGGACAGAACAAAACCCTAATGATAGTGTCGAACTGCAGAGATTTTCATTTTTTTTATAATTTTTTTCTGATGATGAAATTTAATATAGTGATAACTGACTTAAAAAGGAACAAGAAAAAAAATATTTTAATAAAAAATTAGTGACTTTCCTTTGGAGCTGCAGACGGATTACAGTAAACAGATGCAAATTTTCAGAAAACAGAACCTAATCAAACAAGTGCAATGGCTTACCCAAACTTCAATCTAAAAAACTCACGTCCGGCCAGGGGCACATTATTCCCATGGGTCGTGACAGTGTACTAGAGTACACCCGCTCAGGAGGCGTGAATTTTAGATCTTGCTTGGATTTAAGGAAAACTATTCTACCCTAATGCAACCATGCTCTGATACCAATTTGATACGGGAAGCATATGATTAATGATTTGATTAGTGTATGTAGAGCAATGAAACCTAATTATATTAGCATTGTACTCATCATAATAAGTCTTAAGGATTACATGAAAAGGGACTTTTACTTGATTAGACACAATCCTAAATTAAGAAGGAAGAAGATCTAGATAATAGGGGCTAATGATTGTGGACTTACCGTGATGAGCTTTCCAACCTTCTTTTGATTCATACCTTGAAACTACCAATGCTCAGAACTGAAGAACCTTGGATAACAGAGATCAGAACCCTGGACTTGGGCTTCAGCTTGTTGGTTCCTTGTCAAGGAAGACCCTGCTTGCAACTCGAAAACCTCGAAGGACCCTACACATAAAGAATAAGAGTTAAGGAAGAAGAAAGGCATGCATATGGAAGGGATGGAAAATTTGTGAGCAAAGAAAGAGATTTGAGATGGCCTGGCCGACTCCAAGGCCTTCTTCTTGACTTGGGCGTTGGATGCTTGGAAGAGAGAATAGTTTGGTGTGGAAGAGGGGCTTAGAGACAATCACTCAAAACATAAAACTTCAATTCAACTTCAACTTTCATTAATCTCCAAAAATCAAAATCCATTTTACAATGGGGCGTCCAAGGCTTTTTTAATAGCCTTACAAAACTTTTGAATTTTGAAAAATCCCTAAATTGTGGAGGATTACAAGGGAGGTTGGAGGATATGGGGCCTTGTTACATGGGATAAGGAGAAATTCATGGAGATTGGCCGGTTTCTTTGAATTTAAAATGCTTGGTCGGTCTCCCCTTTAGGTGCCCATTTGAAGGTGACGTGGCTGATGATGTGGCATCCCTGGTGGCTGCTTTGTTGGCATGGTGATGTGGAATTCCAGCTTGGTGGACCAAGGTCTTGATTTGGAAGCTCCAAGTGGTTTGGTGAACCTCAACTTGAAGTAGCTTGGACTTGATTTAAATAAACCTAATGGAACTCTAATTGAGTTCTTATTTGAACCCAGATTGAGACAGGACATAATTACAGGACTCGATTGGACATAATTATAGGATTCATGAAATTGAAACTAAGAAATTACAGGACTCTTGAAAGTAAATTGCCCTTTACAAGAAAAATTTAACCTAGTGATTTTCGATCCAAAGTGGAATCAGGTTAACCTTATTTGAGTGAGGTTTTATTCTGCTTCTGCTTCTGGTGTCCACACCATAACCTCATAAGTCTAGAACATATCCCTGAAACCTCTTATTGTATCCTATTTTATCCGAATAACCCTGAACCCTCTTCTTATTCCTTACCCTACCAGATTAACCCTGAATCCATTTCTTATTTTCTACCCTTTTCAGAAATCTCCAGCATTTGTTGGACCATTAGATTGCATTTTGTTGAGATTAGCATGTTGTATACATTCATTGAGCATGTCATGTTTGCATTTTACTTCTGGAGGACCCTATGGCATCTGTTAGGAGTGCATGCCAAGTTCTTATTTGCATGTCACCCACCTGACCAAGGGACAAACCCATAGTTGTAGCTTAGGGTTTTGTTGAGTATGCATATCAATAAGTATTGGCATAAGTTATTTGCCTGCATTAGATGTTATGAGTTTTGCACTGCATGATTAGAGATTTGCATGAGGAATTAATCATAAGACTAATGTAAGCAATGATTTTTATAAGAACATGGTTAATTCTCGAAAAGAGTATAAGAGTTTACTAGAAAAATCTTGTGATGATTAGGCTACACACCTTGAGCTGGATCTATCAAAGTGATAAAGAAAGTTGGACCTAGTGCCTAAGTTACTACCTAATTAGGCATTAAGCTCAACCTTCAATATCTTAGACTTAGTAGAGTATAGGGAGCCAGCAATGATACCCAGTGAGATTGAGCCTGACCCTTTCTTTGAGAGCGAACCCAACCCTGAGTGTCTACCTCAAATTAACCTGTGAGAGGAAATGATTGAGCGTATCTTAGATGACCAAGCCATTAGTACCCGGATCAAAGGCTACCATGTCACTTGGTTCATTGGCAAGATCGATCGAGATTTGAGGATTCGTGAATTACTCGAGAGGATCCACAATGCCTCAACCCAGACCCGTCATAGCAATACCTAAGCCAGATAGACCTTCTACTCGATAGGGTCGAGTTCCTCCTACCATGGGAGAATTGATGGGGACATCAGATCAGACATAGATTTCAAGCTTCAATTTGTTCTCTAAGTCATGTGTTGGTTAATTTTGAGTCCTGTAATGAAATTTATTTTTGAGTCATGTAATAAAGTGAGTCAGTTGGATTCACTAAGTCCATTAAGTCCTGTCATTTGAGTTTAGTTGTTTTACTTTAGCCAAGAGTTGTGTGTGTTTCATTCAAGAGGAGAAACCAGTGGACCCACACTCAGTCACTAGCCCAACATCTGGACTCCCTTCATGCCGCACAAGCCCTCCAGGAGATGGCGCCCTATATACCAGGCCCTAGGCGCCTCAAACCCACAAGCTTACATGATGAATGGTGCCCAGTCCAGATCCCCAAGGAAGTGGCGCCCAGGTCCAAGCCCTTAAGCCCATGGCGCCCTCCCCTCCCAGGCCCACTGCAATTGGCGCCCAAGCTTTTGACCCAGTCCAAGATGCCCAAGCTTTGACCCAGTCAAAGAAGATTTCATCCAAGCTCAGTAGGGAGTGGAAAAGTCAAAGCAGCCCAAGAAGATTTCATCTTAGCCCAAGCCCATGGAGAAAAGTCAAAGCTTCCAAGTTCTATAAGGAGTCCAATGACCAAGTCTTACTAGAATTTATGCCTCCTAATTTCAATCAAACTTTGTACTCCTAATTCTAGTTAAACCTTGTACTCTTTGTCCCATACAAACTTGTAGTCCAATTTTGACAAGGAAAGGGTCCTGGGTGAATCATAAATACCCCACCCCTCCCCCTCTAGTAAGGAACTCTTTTTTCATGAATACAATCTAAGTGATTTCTAACAAATTATGGTGTGAGACTTGTTTTAGTTTTCTTGTATGCAAACCCTATCCGCCCTGCTTCCCCTCTTCCATTAAACCCTAGCCATTGGCCATCCAAGCAAGGGCCCTAAGACGCCCACCAACAGCCCTCTCCAAGATCCAGAAGCCCAAAGCTCCCTCTAAGGCCGCCAACCCCTGCAACTCCATCTTCCAATCATCCTTCAACCCGATCTCCAGTTTCTTGATTTTTCCTTCTTGGTTGCCCAAACCTTTGACGTTTGCAGGATCCCTCCAGTGCCATGTCCCGTGGATGACGTTTTCCTTGCCTCCGAACGAAGCTAATAAAAAGTCGACAGATCCATGGGAAAGTGATCGGATCATTCAGGTGTCGATCTGAGCGGAGCAATCTCTTCTACAGTAACTAGAAATCATTGCCTGGTATGTTAAACCTAATTTTCATCTCTTTTGTCTGATTTCTTGAAGTTGAACATGCTCCTAATAGACCTTCTTAGATCTAGGATCCTGATTTTCTTTTCTCTTTGATCAATCTGGCATGTGGGTAGGATGCTAATTGATACAGGATAACCCTAACCTAATCTAGGCTAGTTTCGAGAATCAAAATCATAAAAAAATCTAAAAATATTTGCTTGCTTTAATCTGATTTTCTTCATTTTCATCCCTTACATATCATCCTACATTATATTAGAATCCCGTCCCTCATCATGCAGCCAAGGGACTTTAAAAGCTTTGAGGATTGCGAAGAGACTCTTCTCCTCGTCACTCAATCTGGGAGGACCAAAGATGGATATGTCTGGCCGACCCCAGTTTGGCATATCCCAATCACCTATTGAGGGGCAGGAACTAAATAAGAAGCGCTCCTTCCATCTTTTAATGGCAGTAGGAGCGCCCTCGATTAGTGGTTCTACTTTCCTTTGGGTAGTAAGATACCACCTCAACTTGGCATATGGATGTATCTAAACAATAGAAAATGCCAGAATTAAAAAAAAGGATAGGTTGAATTTCGGTCAGGAAGCAAATAACATGGAACCCTATGATGTACCAGATAGAGTTGGGAGTCAAGACATATAATGAAATTCTGAAGAAACAAGGGACTTCAAGAACAAAAAAGGGAAGGAAAAACCTAAGCCCAGCCTCAAGTTCCTCCTCGTACATTGTTAAACAATTGGGAGGCGGGCCATTGGCTCGAGCACCCAGACTTGGCAGCTCTAATTTGAACTCATCTGGTATATAATATGCCAACCGAATAAGGAAGAGATCCTCTTCATCCACTGAAGATGGATATGCTTTTGGACCAGTGGTTGCCAGTGTAGCATAACTTTTCTATGAGGTGTCGGGGTCTTTCGACCCCTCCTTCCCAGGCACTTTCCCCTTCCTATGGTCCTTAGGCCTTGACATTTATCTTGGATCTTAAAAAAAAGGAAAACTACTATAAGGAAAGAAAGCCAACCAGATATTTGGATGAAGTAGAGGATCAAAGGTACCAAACTCTCCAAGGGAGATGGTGAGAGATGGGAAGGAGGCAGCACTTAGAATTAAAGAGGATAACTAGAAGCTTTAAGAGGAAAAGTTCCAAGTTCAAAACATGGAAGAACCATAGAGAGGCAGAGTCATTTTTTCAAATAAGGCGAATGGCTCCAGACAGTTTTAGAGTACTCAATTGGCACCATGTGGCAAATTTTTACTATATCGGGCTATCATAAGTTGCCCGGAAGTAAATACGGCATGCCTTATGAAGCATCATCAGGAAATATAAGATAAGGTACATTTTTACTCTGCCTGTTCAAATTTGCCTCGTAAATGGTATGCCTTTGATTTAAGGGTTTTTGTGTCCCAATTCTTCTCATTCATGATGCTTTCGTAATCTAGCTGAATCCAGGATTAGAAAGTAGGGGGTATCTATTGGTGAAAAATATGGTTGGATTAGGTACATAGAATTCGTAACAAAACAAGTGCTCTATTGGCTGAGCAACATCTACCTTAATTGAAGACACTAGCCAGGATAGGCATGGAAGGATATAATGCTCTTTGACTAGTTAAGGCATTAACGAGCCCTACCGACTGCCTCTAAGGTGCTCGATTAGAAGCCCTCGAGTCAATGATGGCAGAGGCCAACTCTTATATCCCAACCAAAGTTTCAGCGAGCCCTATCAACCACTCCTAAGGTGCTCGACCGAAAGCCCTTGAGCGGATGATGGTAGAGGCCAACTCCTATACCCTAAGACATCAACGAGCCCTGCGACCACCTCTAAGGTACTCAGTCAGAAGTCCTCGTGCAGACAATGGCAAAGGCCAACTCCTGCATCCCAAGGCATCGGTGAGCCCTTCCAACTATCCCTTAGGTGCTCGACTAGAAGCTCTTAGGTATGCACCGATCAAAAGGCTCTTGACAATAAGCCTTAGCATGGTTGAGCCCATCAAGAATGCTGGTCGATACCACCTTGGCAACATGTCCATTCTAAGCTCCCACAGCACACCACTCTAACACTTATCACCATCACTTAACATCACCTGGCAGGGATCTCCATAACCTCCTAAAATTACCAAATCATTATAGAATCTTTACAAAAGCAATGAGAGTGCCTGAACATCCCGTAACTTGGGCCACTATTTAATAAAGCATGGCTTACCTTGGACTACCAACAATGATATATTTAAGAAGATAAGATGCACCCTACCAATAAAAAGATCCCTGGAGACACATGAAAAGCTCTACTGCCTTTCATCAAATCCAACAGAATTTTAGTCTGGCCTGAAATGCTCCTAGCCATCCATCTATAAAAAAAGGCTCCACATAAATTCTCTGAGATTTGTGAGCCTTCTCACTTATGCTCCTTCATTGTTAGTACTAATACTGACTTAAGCATTGGAGTGCTATCACTGGGGCCATGGTGTGGACACCAGGACCAGAAAATATCGATAGGTTGAATCCACATCCCTATGGATCACCTGTGAATAAAGCCCTGAACCCAACCCCTTTACCTGGCCAGAAAATATCGACAGGTTAAATCTACATCCCTGCGGATCACCTGTGAATAAAGCCTTGAACCCAACCTCTTTTACCATGTAAATATTTTATTTTAATTTTATTATTTTGGATTAGTTAGGGTTAACCCTTTTTACAAACTGTAATTATAGTTTTGTTATTTAGTCTTTTGAGCTAAACCCTTTTTACCACATTGAGTCAAAATCCTATTGGACCAAACCCTGTTTACCAATTTATTCTTTTTTGTTACATGAGGTTAAGCCTTTTTGAGCAATTGATCAAGTGGGGCTTTAGTTATTTGATTTTGAGTCTTGTAATAATTAGTATTGAGTCATGTGATTAGTTATTGAGTCCATGTAATTAGTTAAGTCCTCAGGGAACTCAAGTCAACATCCCATGTGCACCCAATTGAAGACTCATGTGCACCCAATTGAAGATCCATGTGCTAACCCAAGACAAGCCATGTGCTAGCCCAAGACCGCCATGTGACTCCATGTGCTAGTCCAAGTCAGTTTGTTCTTGGCGCCACCTTTTCAAGAATTTGGACAACATCACATGCTATGTTTGAACATCACTTACACTTCATCGGGACAACACCACATGACTTGTCTGGACATTACTCACCACATCACCTAGGACATTATCACATGGCATGTTACTTATATTTGGACATCCCACATGCCATGTCTTAAATGAAAGCAAGAATTGGTGCCCCTTCTTTTTAAGAGGAGTAAAGAAAAAGGAGTCCTCCAATTGGTGCCCTCTCACTCAAGAATTTCATGCCAAAAATTCCAAGAGTCGGCCAAGCATTTCTTCCACGCCAACTTCCAAGGAGTTCCAAAATGTTTGATCACCCAAATGAAAGAGGTTCAATGGTTATCTACCGTAGGTTTTGATCAAATAGGTTCCAAGCTGCTTAAGTTCCCAGAACTCAAGAGTCTCATCAAAACTCTTGAGTCTTCTTCTATCCAGACTGAAGAGTCCACTCACATGCAGAAGCCCACATCATCCAGACTCAGAGTCCATCAATCAAGGCAACCCAGGGAGCTATCTTGACCCTACATCATGACACCTCATCAATCCTTATAGTTGGCACCCAAGATGAATGAGAATCCCATGATGATTGCCCACTTGAAGAGAGGTCCAGATCAGCCTAGAGACAAGAGTCCAGGATGCCCAGAGCCAGAATTCCAAGAGTTATGTAGTCCAAGAAAAAATAAGTCTAGTCTTTGTATCCCTTACATCACTGATTGATGGTCTATAAATACCCCATCAACCCCCCTTGTAATTAAATATAATTCATTCATCATAAAGAAATTATGTCGAGTTTTTTTCCTTTGCTGTGTGCATCGCAGGGTGTGAGGTCCTTTTCCTTTGTTCTATGGAACATCACGTGGTGCGATGCCCTAGTTATGCTACCTATCCAGCCAACAAGAAAACCTAGCCACTTCTTCTAACCCTTCCCTTTCATTTATTTTCCTTCCTTTGTTGCTTTTTAACTTTAGTTTTCTTTGTTGAGTATTTGCAGGTGATCTAGAATCAAAGACAGGTATTCTTGCCTCGGAACTGGCATCGTACGAAAGATCGGAGCCCAGGATCGAGATCTTGAAACCCTGCCACGACAATCTTGAGAGTCCTGCCAGATCTATTTCAGAGGAGCAGTTTTCATTGGTAAAACTAAAAACTTATTCTCTTCTCTTTATTTTTGATTAGTTGAGAGTAAATCCTAGTTTTGGTGATTTTTCAACCACTAGGTCCTGCTTTCTAGTTACTTTGTAGGTTTACTTGTGCAGGTAGTTAACTAGAATTAGTTTCCTTTACTTTTTCCTTTGAATCTTCCTTAAAAATCTAAAAAAAATCTAAAAAAAATATTCTCTGCTATTCTCTGATAATTAGACTTTAATTATTTGTCTCACATCAGTTTTGGTATCAGAGCAGGTTAAACCAGGGTTTAATCTCTTTTGTGCTGATTTAGTTTCTCTATAAGTACTCGGATCGGGTGCTTCACCATGGCCGTCCGGTCATAGAAAAAAGTAGGGCTGCAAGACCCTTACCTCCCATTCAAACAGGATTTCCTATGGCATATAGGGGTGCCACTATGAATTGACCCTTGAAGAAGAAAACAAAGTGATAGGCATCTTTAGGATTTATTTTCTGCATCACGTTAATCACAGTACATGGTCTGTTATTTTGATTATTTCTATATGTAAGTAACTCAGAATCACTCGATTCTTATTTTGCTAGATCCATCGATATTATTTTTTAAAATTTTATAATGAATTATTTCAATCTATAAATTTTTTACTCACTGGAATACTGCCTGAGAATAAATCTATCCTGAATTTTAGCAATTCTAGTTTAGGGTTCTTTTTGCATAAATTTTATATATTTTAAATTCCTGCATCTTAGGATTTTTTTGCAAAATATTTCTCATCTAAAAAACAAAAGAACAAAATAAAAAATAATTAATTTTATTTTTTTTTGTTATTTTAATTATTTTAGTTTGATTGCATCTAGGGTTTCATCTTGTGTGTACATCATCAAGTAACCTAATCTCAAGGGCACTTGAGCATCTCAGATCAGGGCAGGAGCTCATCACATGTCCTGGGCCCACAACAACCTTTTTTGTATCCGAGCCTAACCCTAATTAAAACTCAATTAGACTTAATTGCTTTAGTTAGCTAGGGACACCAACAGGTCGGGTTCCAAGTATTGTGTGTAAGCTAGTGCACCTAATCCTGTGATTATCACTTGAATCTGGTGTCTAAGGCTAGAGGTCCAGAGGCAAACACCCTAAGCGATTTCATGGTTTTTAATTAGGACCTTGCGAGAGCAGGGGGAGCCTCCCATGACCCCACCTCTTACCTGGCCAGTGGACAGGGTAATTGCTGATTTGGTTGTAAATTGAGCTGACCCATTCTACCTGATCTCTAGGTCTAGGAAACTTTAGCTCGAATTTTGTGTGTTTGCATTGCATGACCCCTAAATTAGGAGACCAATACCTGTAGCCTCAAACCCAACCTAGTCTGGTTTGACCATGGAGTCCACTATGGAAACCTTACTTAGGACCTTCACTGAACAATGTACCCAAATGAACCATAAGTTTGATCGACTGGATCAACGATTAGAGAACCTAGAAAAAACCCGTAGGACCTGTCCTGAACCTAAATTTGAAACACACTCTGACCCATTCCTAGAACCCAATCCTAGGATAGCCCTTCGCCATGACCCAATCTGGGATCTTAGTGAAAGGAGACCCAATTATGATTTCATAGACCATGATGAGAGAGCCATTACGAACTTTAGGGTAGAAGCACCTACATTTGGTGGTGATCTTGATCTTGAGAATTATATTAATTGGAAAGAAGGTATGGATCTATATTTTGAGAGGGAGTTAGTGTCTGATGAAAGAAAGTTTAAGATTGCTAAATCCAAATTAGTATACCAGGATAGAATTTATTGGGATGATGTCAAACGAATGATCAGACGAAGAATAGACATACCCATACTACCTGGAGTGACATGAAACTAAAACTTAGAGAAAAGGACCTACCCAGATCATATGAACCTAGTTCCTATGCACCCAGATCCTTTGAACCCAGCTCCTACGAACCCAGATTTATAATCCATAGATCCGAACCTATATCCTATGAACTCAAGGAACCCATAACCCCTAGGTATCGGCCAAATATTAGTCAAGTTTCTCTTAGTCAGCCAGAACCCATTAGGATTAGTGCTCTTTATCAAAACCTAGGATTTAGCCAAGTTCACCAGAGCCGACTCAACCCTATTTCGAGTCGACCCACCCTTGTTATCCCAGATACTAGTCAATTTTTCATTAGCCAACCCACTTCGACTATCCCATTGATTCATAAAGATGACGTTAAAGGAAAAATACATATGACTGACCTAGAAATAGCTGACCCGGTAGGTACCCAGGCTGAAGCCAGCCCAGAGTTAGTTGACCATGACCATATCCTAACTGAAACTATACCGGTAAGACCCTTAGAAAAAGAAACCCATGAGGAACCTAACCCTATTACTAAGACTTTACTTGAGGAAATACTAGAAGAGAGCCAAATCCTAGAGTCTAGTCCTGAAATTCATGAACCCGAAGTAATTAGTGAGAACTTGATCTTTTCATTCCAGCACCCTCAGGTTGAATTCATCCCTTTGGCCCCAACTGAAGATCTTTTTCTTGAAATCACTAACTCATCCTTCCATAAGGCTAATCTTTTTACCCGTTGATGTAACCCAATGTCTAAACTTTAAGGTCAACCCCATTAGTCTAGGACTATTCCCTGAAACCCCTTCTTATTTCCAGTCTAACCCCGAATCCACTTTTTATTTTCTACCCTTTCCTGAAGCTTCTAGCATTTCTTGGACCATTAGTTTGCATTTTATAGAGGTTAGCAAGTTACATACATCCTTTGAGCATATTAGGTTTGCCACTTACTTCTAGAAAATTATATGGCATTTAGTGGGAGTCCATGCACCATTCTCATCTGCATGTCACCCACCAACCAAGGATCAAACTTAGTTGTAGTTTAGGATTTACATGCATGTCAATAATAATAAAAAATAATAATTAATGAAATCAATGAATATTTTCAAGAAAAAAGACTTAAAGAATACAATGAAGAGACTTTATTATGGTTAGACTACGACCTGAATGGTTCCCACCTGGAACCATAAAAAAATTACATGCCCGTAGTAGTGGACCATACAAAGTAATTAGGAGAATTGGATCTAATGCCTGTATGCTTGAGTTGCCACCTGAACTAGGCATTAGCTCAACTTTCAACGTTTCAGACCTTATTGAGTATAGGAAGCCAATATTGATTTCTAGTGAGCTATTTAGACCTAATCCAGTCCTTGAGAGTGAACCAATCCAAGTGTGTCCACCTGCCATACCACCAGCCTGGAGAGACAAGATTGAGTGGATCTTGGATGACAAGATCATTACTACTCGGAGCAAAGATTATCAACGATATCTGGTTCGTTGGCAAGGATGACCTGAAATTGATGATTCTTGGATCAGCAGAGAGGACTTGCAAAGAGTTGACCCATACTTGCTAGAGTGCTATCATAGCGACATTGATCCATACTCGACAGGATCGAGTTTCTCCCATCTGGGAAGAATTGGTGTGCACACCAGGGCCAGAAATATTGATAGGTTGAACCCATATCCTTGTGGATCACCTATGAATAAAGCCCTGAACCCAATCCCTTTTATCATGTAATATTTTATTTTAATTTCTATTATTTTGGATTAGTTAAGGTTGACCATTTTTACCAACTGTAATTACGGTTTTGTTATTTAGCCTTTTGGGCTAAACCCTTTTTACCACATTGAGTCAAAATCCCTTTGGGCAAAACTTTGTTTACCAATTTATTATTTTTTGTTACATGAGGTTAAGCCTTTTTGATCAATTGATCAAGTGGGGCTTTAGTTATTTGACTTTGAGTCTTGTAATAATTAGTATTGAGTCCATGTGATTAGTTATTGAGTCCATGTAATTAGTTAAGTCCTCAGGGAACTCAAGTCAACATCCCATGTACACCCAATTGAAGACCCATGTGCACCTAATTGAAGATCCATGTGCTAACCCAAGATAAGCCATGTGCTAGCCCAAGACCAGCCATGTGACTCTATGTGCTAGCCCAAGTCAATTTGTTCTTGGCGCCACCTTTTCAAGAATTTGGACAACATCACATGCTATGTTTGAACATCACTTAACACTTCATCGGGACAACACCACATGACTTGTCTGGACATCACTCGCCACATCACCCAGGATATTACCACATGGCATGTCACTTATGTTTGGACATCCCACATGCCATGTCTTAAATGAAAGCAAGAATTGGTGCCCCTTCTTTTTAAGAGGAGTAAAGTAGAAGAAGTCCTCCAATTGGCACCTCTTACTCAAGAATTTCATGCCAAAAATTCCAAGAGTCGGCCAAGCATTTCTTCCATGCCAACTTCTAAGGAGTTCCAAAATGTTTGATCACCCAAATGAAAGAGGTTTAATGGTTCTCTACTGTAGGAGTTTTGATCAAACAGGTTCTAAGCTGCTTAAGTTCTTAGAACTCAAGAGTCTCATCAAAACTCTTGAGTCTTTTTCTATCCATACTGAAGAGTCCACTCACCTGCAGAAGTCCACATTATCTAGACTCCAGAGTCCAGCAATCAAGGCAATCCAGGGAGCCATCTTGACCCTACATCATGACACCTCATCAATCCTCATAATTGGAGCCCAAGATGGATGAGAATCCCATGATGATTGCCCACTTGAAGAGAGGTCCAGATCAGTCCAGAGACAAGAGTCTAGGACACCCAGAGCCAAAATTTCAGGAGTTGTAGTCCAAGAAAAAATAAGTCTAGTCTTTGTATCCCTTACATCACTAGTTGAGGATCTATAAATACCCCATCAACCCTTCCTTGTAATTAAATATAATTCATTCATCAATAAAGAAATTCTGCCAAATTTTCTTTTTTTACTATGTGCATCGCGGGTGTGAGGCCCATTTTCTTTGTTCTATGGAACATCGTAAGGTGCGAGGCCCTAGTTATCCTACCTATCTAGCCGATAAGAAAACCTAGCCACTTCTTCTAACCCTTCCCTTTCATTTATTTTCCTTCTTTTGTTGCCTTTTTACTTTAGTTTTTTTTGTTGAGTGTTTGCAGGTGATCTAGAATCAAAGACAGGTATTCTTGTCTCAGAACCGGCATTGCACGGAAGATCAAAGCCCAGAATCGAGATCTTGAAATTCTATCACGACAATCTTGAGAGTCCTGCCAGATCTATTTCAGAGGAGCGATTTTTGTTGGTAAAACTGAAAACTATTCCCTTCTCTTTAATTTTTGATTAGTTGAAAGTAAATCCTAGTTTCGGTGGTTTCTCAACCACCAGGTCTGCTTTCTAGTTACTTTGTAAGTTTACTTGTGCGGGTAGTTAACTAGAACTAGTTTCCTTTACTTTCTTCTTTGAGTCTTCCTTAAAAATTTGAAAAAATCTAAAAAATTGTCTCTGCTATTCTCTGATAATTAGACTTTAATTATTTGTCCCGCATCAGCCACCCCCGGCAAAACTTTTTTGTAGGTACTGTCTTCTGGAGTCTCATCTACGTTGATAACTCCAACACCAACTCTAGCTCTTTCTGTGGCGTTTCATGAATTTTGACACCAACATAAATGATTTATGATCGAATATTTTGATTTTGATATGAATTATACTTAATTGATTTCGATGTCAAATGGGTTTTATTAGTTGCGGAGTTTGGATTTGAAATTTTTTTGAAAAAATATTTGGATTTAAGATAGTTTCTTGACTTGCATCCTGACTATGTATTGAAATCCTGCTAATGGGGTTTAAACACTAGTATTTCGATTTCCTGCCTAATGAGGGTTGTATGTTAGTAATTTGATATCCTCCTAGTAGGGAGTTAAATGCTGGTAATCTGATACCTTGTCAATGGAGATTATGCATTGGTACTTTAAGACCTTGCCATTGGAATTTATGCAATGATACTTTAATTTAGTTTATGGCTATCGAGATAAATATAATGTTTTTTAAAGGAATTGGTTTATAAACAAAATTTGAATCTTAGAAGTATTGGATTTGCATATTTAGTGATTGGAAAGTATCATATATTTCGAATTGATGTACTTTACATGCTTATTTTTATTATACTATTATTGTTGATTTTATCTAGCTAAAGTGTTTATTGCTTATTAAGATGTTTAGCTTATTATTCTATATATTAATATTTTTATGGATCTTGAGAACTAAATAATACGGGAATATGTTTGAAAGAGTGATTAGGAGTAGAAATTTGATATCTTCATTATAGATTAGAAATCTTAGTGAAATTTGATGTAAAATCTTTTGAAAGTAGTTGGATTGTAAAAGATACTAAAGTTTGGATTTTAGTTATTTAAATATATATTTATAAATTAAATTTATTTTGTTATTTTTTTATGATATTATGATGAGATGCTTGCTTATGTAAAGAGTTTTTTATGATTATGCCATGGTTGCCACAACCTTTTAGCTCACGATCTTGAGTTAGAGGCATGATTGCTAAAGACAAGCCTAACAATTAAGATTTTTGCTTCTAGCATTCCTCAAATGTGTAAATGAGCACAATATGAAAGTATTGGATGGAAAGCACACAAGATTGGTCATTTTAAATGTAGTGTAAATGGAACAACAACATCATCAAGATATATTTGGCATTGGTGTGCTTATCAGATTTTGGAGGACATCATATATTTAGCAAAGAAATACTAATGTCGCCATGTTAAGTGGAGAAAGTTGAAGCATGAGCATTTAATAAAAGACTTCAGCTTTAGAAGAAATTGGTGTCTCTAATTTGAAGGGTGATGCAAAGACTGTTTAGAAGCATTCATTAGTGAGCTGATCTTATCAACCTTGATGCATCTGCCATACAATTTTAGATGGCAAAAGCCTTATAAAACTTTGCATAGCAAGGTAAACCATACATTGCGGCTCAACAGCAATTTAAAATTTTAGAAAAATGATCAGAATTATGAATATGTCATTAGAACTCCCCAAATAAGAATCTATTATCAGCTCTTTCTTGGCTATGATTAGGGGTGTAAATGAGTCCGATCGGATTAAGTCATGAGTAATCTTGATCTGGTCCAGTTTTTTAATCAGGTTCTAATATTAGACCCAGACCTAATCTACTAGAAATTAGATCGGATCGAGTCCATTATCAAAATTTTCAACCCAACAGGTCATTCAGGTTGGATCGGATCCATCAATAATCCGGTATTAATCTAAAAAAATTAGATCTAGATATGATCCAGATAAATATAGATATCTACATTTTAATTATTACATAGCCAACTATTATTAACCATAAATAGATAACAAATAATATTATTTTTAAAATAAATTAAGATAAAAAATAATTATAAATCTATCTCTATATTAAACATAAGTTTTATATATGTTTTTAATTATAATTTAAAGGTCTAAATAGATATGATCTTAACAGTATTAGTATGTTCGAGTTAGGTCGAGTCGGGTTGAGTCCAAATTTGGTAAATCAAGACCCAATCCAGAAAATAAAATGTGTCTAATTTAGGACCTGACTTGAATCCATAAGTTTTTAAAATTAGTTGGATTGGGTCTAAATGGGTCGAGTCGGGTCATGGATCAATTAGCTATGATTTCTCTTAAAGTTAGCAAGCCACTCTCATCTCAAATTTCTTGTTGTATAAGTCAATAATTTGTAAGATACGCAAGATAGTAAAGAAATGGAATCCCCGGAACCATTCCTTATGTTTGATATTACTCCTGTATCCAGAAAACTTTAATATAAAAAAGGAAAAGCTAAGGTAATAGCATTCTCGTTCTTTGAACATTGTTTATGCAGACACATAATATCCCAGTTATGGAAATTTTAGTAACGAGTAATACTTTATCCACTGGCGGTGTAAAAAAAATATACCATCAAATATGATTGGATCATATAAACCCCACTTTTCAACATATATTTAATACCTGCTATTGGCGTCGAACCTTCATGGACCAGACGGAGCTCCATCCAGAATAACGTATTGGGATGCTATCCAATGATTTGCTTGGCTTCAACCTTGTCTTGGGATAGTGTGCCTTCATTAAAAATGTGAGGATAGGGTCCATCCAGCTAGGCTTGTGCTCAACAGGGTGCACCTCTAGTGTCTCCTCTATCATACTTGGAGCTTCTAGGTACTCTATAAGATACAATCGAGGGATTCAGGGGCAGTTGTCACAAGCATGGACAGTGTGTTGGCTTGGAAGTTCTCCATTCAGGGGACATGGGCGATCTCGAAGAATTCTAACTGAGAGACCAGGGCTCGTGCTTTGTCTAAGTACTGAGCCATGGTAGGATCCCTGACTTCGAACTCACCCTTCACCTAGTTTACTACCAGTTGAGAATCTGAAAAGATTTGGATCCTCCAAATCCTTAGCTCTTTTGCAATTCGGAGTTCTGCAAGGAGGGCTTTGTATTCAGCTTGATTGTTCGAAGCATGGAAGGAGGAGCGTAGAGCACATTCCATAGTATGTCCACTTGGGCTGGATAAGATGAGGCCCGCTCTGCATCCCATCGAATTTGAAGCCCCATCTACATGGAGCATCCATATAGACTCTGCATCCCTTCGGATAGCCTCACCTTGTTTGGACTTGTTGTGAGTTGTCGTCTGGGCCCCATGTACATTCAGCTATGAAGTCGGTCAGTACCTGTGCCTTCATTGCCGATCTGGGCTAGAAGCTGATGTCAAATTCTTCAAGCTTTACGGTCCACTTTGCTACCCTCCTCGAAGTATCAGGGCATCGGAGGACAGCTTTCAAAGGTTGGTCCATCATGACCACAATAGAATGTGATTGAAAGTATGGTCACAAGCGCTTTGCCGCAATCACTAGCGAGTATATGAGCTTCTATATCCTAGGATATCTTACTTCGGCATCATGTAATACTTTGCTGGTGTAGTAGATCAGTTTTTGAAGATTATCCGCCCCCTTTCGGATGAGTACCGCACTAATCGCCTCGTCCAAAGCAAAGAGGTATACATAGAGGGTCTCTCCTTCTTGGAGTTTAGAGAGTAGAGGGGGATTCTCCAAATATTTCTTTAGTTCTTCAAAGGCACCACAACAGTCTTCGAACCATTCGAGATTTTGTGACTGTCGAAGGACTTTAAAGAAAGGGAGACACCTTTCGACTGACCGAGAGATGAATCGGCTTAAAGAGGCGATTCTCCTGGTTAACTGTTGTACCTCCTTTTTGCAAGAGGGATGCCTCACACTTCGGATAGCTTGTATTTTCTATGGGTTGGCTTCTATCCCTCATTTGGTAACAAGAAATCCCAGGAACTTGCCGGAGGTTATGCCAAAGGTACACTTGGCTGGATTCAACTTCATACGGTGAAGCTGCAGGGCATTGAAAGATTCTTCTAGGTCTTTAATATGATCTTCTTTGAGGAGGTTTTTATGATCATGTCGTCGACATACGCCTCCACGTTCTTCCCTAGCAACTTCTCGAACACTTTGTTGATTAGCCTTTGGAAGGTCGTCCCAGCATTTTTCAAGCCGAATGGCATCATCTTGTAGCAATATAGTCATTTTTTTATTACGAAGGACATCTTCTTTTCATCTTCAGGATCCATTCATATCTGGTTATAGCCGAAAAAAGCATCCATGAAGCTTAGTAGCTGATGACCAGCAGTGGCGTCGACCAGCTGGTCTATCTTGGGTAGGGGGAAGCTGTCTTTTGGGTAAGCCTTGTTGAGATCTATGAAATCGATACAAATCCTCTACTTGCCGTTAGCCTTCCTTATCATCACAACATTAGCTATCCACTCCGGATAACGTACTTCTCTAACAAATCCAGCTTTAAAAAGCTTACCCACTTCTTCATCTATCGCCCTCTATCTTTCAGGGACAAAGTTTCTCTTCTTCTACTGAACTGGCTTATAGTTAGAAGCAACTTCCAGTCGATGAGTTATTACTTCGGTAGGGATCCAGGGCATGTCTGAAGTCGACCAGGCGAAGACATCGACGTTATTCCATAAGACATCGACGTTATTCCGTAGGAAACGGATCAGCCTTGTCTTCATTCCCTCGTCGAGCAAGCTTTCGATTTACACTGTTTTGGTGGGGTTGTCTTCGTCTAAAGACATAGAAACAGTCCTCTCCATTGGTTCCCTACAATTTTCCATCTGATCTCTTGGATCGAGCTAATCTAGGATGATGAGATCAGCTGATTGTTTATCCTGTATCATCAAGCACTATCGGGCAGCCCTTTGATTCCCTCTTGCCTCCCCGATCCCACTTCAGGTGGGAAGTGCATTAGAAGGTGGTATGTCGAGACTATGGCCCTGAATTTGTTCAGGGCGGGCTGTCCCAATATCGCATTGTAGGCCGATAGGGTTCGGACTACCACGAAATTAATGGAAAACGTCTTTTGGCAAGGTTCCATGTCGAGGGTTACAGGCAATATTATCTCTCCCTCGACTCCGATTTGGTTGCCCCCAAATCCAGTTAGGGGTATAGGAGATTTTTGTAGCTTGTCCTTAGATAGCCCCATCTTGGAGAATGCATCATAAAGCAAAATATCGACGGAGCTTCCATTGTCTAATAAAATACGCCTTATATCATAATTGGCCACAACGATCGAAACTATAACTGGGTCATTGTAGGGAAGCTGGACTCCCTGGAGATCATCGTCGGAGAAGTATACGGAGTTATTGTCCTTAAGCCTCTTGGGATCATCTTCTTTAGCTCTCCTCCAGTTGATTTGCCGATGCAGCATGCCCACCCTTCCATCAGTGAGCCTCTGGTTGGGCAGTTCAGCTTCTTCAATGGTCCTCTGGGGGGCGGCAACTTCAGGTTGAGTTTCTGGATGGTCGACGTATTTTTCCAAGTATCCCCTCTTGATTAAGTCTTCTATTGCATTCTTGAGTTTAATGTTGTCTTTAGTATTATGGCTATGATCCTTGTAGAATCGACAGTACTTGCTTCTATTCCTCGCAGAGGAGGATGCTCTTATGGGGCGAGACCGCTAGAGATAGCTTTCTTTCTATATCTCCATCAAGATTCTCTCTTGGAAGATCGAGGAGAGTGTAGGAATCAAATTTTCTATCCAATGCTTTGGGCTTGGGACTATGTCGTCGAGTAGAGTTGTCGATATTGGAGGGTGCGGGGGGATTCGGCCCCCTGTTGCTCTTCTTCTTGGGAACGAACTTTCCTTCAATCAGGCACCAGTTTGCCGCTTGCTCCTCGACATTCGCATACTTCTGAGCTCTCGAGGAGAGTGTAGGAATCAAATTTTCTATCCAATGCTTTGGGCTTGGGACTATGTCATCGAGTAGAGTTGTCGATATTGGAGGGTGCGGGGGGATTCGGCCCCCTGTTGCTCTTCTTCTTGGGAACGAACTTTCCTTCAATCAGGCAACAGTTTGTCGCTTGCTCCTCGACATTCGCATACTTCTGAGCTCTCGCTAAGAGCTCAGCGTAGCTTATCGAAAACCTTTTATCCAGGGAGAATGTGAGCCTAGATGATTGGAGCCCCTTCTTTAAAACAGATATGGCCACATACTTGTTGAGATCAGGGATCTCAAGAGTAGCAGAATTGAATCTCGCAATGTAGTCCTTGAGGCTCTCTCCTTCATTTTGATAAAGGAGGAACAAGCTGTCGGTGTTCCGGGATGCCTTCTGACAAGTCCTGAAATATAAGACAAATATTTTTTTCAATTCAGAGAAGGAGTCAATGGTACATGGACGTATGCTCGAATACTACATTCGAGCTGCCTTCTTTAGGGTCACGGGAAAGGCCAAGTAGTACAATGCATCGGAGGTTCCTTGGATCATCATGTGGGCCTTAAAGCTACCCAGATGATCAAAAGGGTCGGTGGTCCCGTCGTAGGATTCCATCTAAGGGACTTTAAAGTGTCGAGGGATGGCTTCCTCCATTATTCTGGAGGTGAAGGGAGGCCGCAAGTCATAAGTCGTAAACTCGCCATCCCTTTTTTGATCGTGGTGCCTCACGATCTACGTTTCCAGTGCCTTAAACTTTTCTTCGTAATTGTAGTGGGCTCCTTTCTACCTAGCACTTTTGGGGGTGGAGTCTTCAGAGGAGACAGAGGGAGATCATCTAGATCTCTTCTTCACACTTCGGTCATCGGTGTACTTCGAGTGTCAGGAATTTTGGCCCTCGTGAGAGGGTCGATCCCGAAAAGAGCATCGGGTAGATCCATGGTCGTGGTCTCCCTTTTCTCTAGACCGATGACTATGCCTTGAGGTGGCTGATGGATGCCCCACTGAAGGGCAGTCTCTTGAAAATTTTGAACCATGGTTGTGAGAGCATCAACCCAGTTCAGAAGGGCTTCGAAATGGTGCTGTCCCATGACTAGTATGGGAGGTGGAATATTATTCTCTATTGGGGGATCGTTCCTCTGAGAGGGTTGACGTCCCCTGCTCGCCGAAGCATTTTGAGCCTTGCCTTTCACCATTACGGTTCCTTTGAAATCTCCTTTTCAAGAGGAGAGAATCGACTTCCCCTACCTGGCGCGCCAATCTGTTGGCATCGAACCTCCATGGACCGGACGGAGCTTCTAGATCACCGACTCACCTCCAAGAGTCCTGCAAAACATACCCCTGACTGGATTTTCTCTGGTGGGGGACACTCCGATGCCTAAGTCAGTGAAGGCTCGAGCAACAGAATGGAGAATTCTTAGAGAAAGAGTGAAAGAGACTCAGAGAGTTTGGCTCTTGATTGGTTTACTCGCTCCCCTTAGAGTATCCCCTCTTACCAGTATTTATAATGGGAGATGTGCCAAGAACTCAGCTAGGCTCACTCGCCTCTGGTTAAGCGGGGTTGGTTAGCTTAACCCCTTCATAACCATAAGCGGTTGCTATCTGATTCTAGCCACCTCGATATTGTTAATACCGGAGTATGTGGCTGATCCTGGCTACCTCGATGTTGTTGGAGCTAATGGCTACGTGATTAGTTGCAAAACCATATCCACGTCTGGAGATTGGAGATCAATGGGAGATTCGCTTTAGGGTCGCTCCTTCGAAAGGGTCCGAGGCCAAGTCGGATGACTGCCTTACACCTATCCTCTTCGGGATAGGTTGAAGATACCATAGCCATTCGCATTGGAATAGCCTTCTTCGGAGTGGACTGGAGTTCTTCTTTGGAGCAAATTGGATAATGAAGAGGCCATCTTCTTTGGACCAGTCTTCTTCAGAATGGTTCGAAGAAGACCGGCCCGCATGACACAGCCTAGATTAGGGATATGCTTTGGCACCATTCTCTTCGGCATAGGCCAAAGACTAACCAGTGAGGAGACCGGAACGGTGATGTTGAGTCATTGCTTCTTTAGCCTATGGGGTCACCTTCGAGCCTTCTAGCACCTTCGAGCCTCCCGGTCCGGGCGAGCGATCTAGTAGGGGTTCAAATGTACCCCTGAACCAACAATTGACCTTTACTGAGCCGGTTTATCCCAACACCTACAATTTTATTTTTTTATAAAAATTTTAAATAACAAAAATATCCCTTCCTGAAAAAAAATTATGACATCTATTGGCTTGGATTATTACATCCATTGCTTGGATTATAACATTTATGTATCATAAAATCGAGAAATATTTTTATCATTAAAAAAGTTTAAAAATTTTTAATGATAAAATATTATCAACCTTATAACATTATGTGAATAGAATCATGACATCTAGTTTACAAAAGGATCTCATAAGGAAAGAATATTTTTATCATTCAAAATTTTTAACGAAAAAGTAAATTATATATATTAAATACATGTTTGAATGATGAAAATATCTTCTCTTACTCGAAAATATTTCAAATTTTTTAAATGACAAAAATATCTTTCGGTCTTATGATACATGGATGTCATAATCCAAGTCATGGAATGTTATAAAAAAGGAACATTTTGGTCATTCAAATTTTTAATGAAAAGATAAAGCTGCAAGCATTAAAATATATTGCATAACGGGTTCACGTGATGTACTCGAATTATGCGGTGTATTTTTTTCTCCACTAGGCAAGGTGTACAAAGACTTTCTCTTTTAGCAATAGAGACTTATTCATTTGAACCAAAGGAATTCCGAGCAGGGTTCCGGTTAGGAATCAAGGTTTTACTCCGAGGCACAAATACCTCCTTAACGGCGGTTCAGTTTAGGCTCCATCCAGGATAATTTTTTTTTGTTGAGCCCGGGCTCCACTAGGCCCAACACTCAGGCATGCTTCCAAGGCCCGAGCCCTGTTACTTATCCGGCTCCAATGTTAGTACATTGTTACTATTTGACATGTCGACTAATTGTTGGTTCTCTTTACGCACTGATTAGCTTCCTAGAAGCCTGGCAGGGTCACGACTGTCGCGCCGCCGCTCTTGAAATCGCGCTCCTTGGTATCTTTTTTCTGGTCGTACAGCAAGCCGGTAGGGGACATAGTGCCTTGATGTGAGCTTCCTTTCTTCCTGGAATGGATGGCGGCTATGGACATTAATGGTGATGTGGCGGGTGCTGTCGTACGGTCCTCGGGAGGCCCGCCACCGTCTTCGGATGGGAGGTGCTGCTTCTTTGACAGTTAGCGCCTTGATTTGCGTTGGGGGCCGAGCTAGAAAGATGGGGCCCACTCGCAGGGGACTCGCCTTGCGGCGGCTCGGCTGTGCGGAGAGGGGCCGAGCTCGACACCAGGCAAGAGGGGCCCAGCCTTGACCGAGCTCGGGCTTGCTGAGGTGGATGGGGCGCGCCCAGGCCAGGGGACCCGGCCTCGAAGGGATCCCACGTGGCGGAGGAGACTTAAGCTCGACTCCGGACCACGGGCTCAAAAGGTCTGCCTCTGGTGGGGTTTGAGCTCGGCTTCGACCTAAGCGTCCCGACCTGGCGGGTACCGATCTGGCGGAGGACGGGGCCCGGCTTCGACGGGCGGCCCCGTTGGCATTGGGGAGCTTAGCCCGGCAAAGGAGCCCGTGGTGATAATCCCGCGTGGCGTCCAATGAGGAGTCCACGTTAGGCTCCTTTCCTTACGTCAGCGATCCAGTCACATCACCTGACATGGTTCGATTTAATTGGATCAGATAGTTAATACTTTGACTGAACTTGGATCGAATTTGGATATAATCCAAATATTTAACTTTAGATTTGAATCGGAACTAAATAGATATGTACCTGATCGACCTAAATATGATTCAAATTATTTTAATATTTTAATATATATATTTAATATATATTATATTAAATATATTTTATTTTGATTGAATATGAAACTAAATGTTGAACTAAAAATATAGTTGAATTTTATTTGTTTAATATATGTATAATTTATAAAATAATAGATGATTTTAAAGTTGATAAAAATAAAAAAATATTTAATATGATTTAATTAGATTTGGATCATGTAAACCTGAATTGTTCCATATCTAATTGAAATGAATTTAGTTAAAAAATTAATTTTGATAATTTTTGAATTAAATTTAAATAATTTATTGGATATTTAGATTTATCAATTGACGTGACTATTTCGGGGCATACAATAAAAAATTGTAAAAGATTTATACATTAAATGGCTATTATGCCAATTATATGCAAACGTGAATTCAAAAAAAAAAAGATTCCACCGCGTGAGCCCCGCGTTGCTACGCTATTTTTTGATTAAAAAAATTATGCCGGCCATGCGTCGTTCTCAACTCTCTAAATTACATTATATGAGAAAAGAAGATAACTTTTGGGATTTGTTCTCTCTTTTATTTTTCAATCTTTTAATCTGGATTTATTTTGATTCTACAATGGGAAAGAAGAGGGGAGCTTTCAACCGACCACATGCAGCTTCTTGCAAACTTCGCCCCCTTCAATTTAAATTAAATGGAAGAGCTAGTTATATCATCTGTGAGTTTTTAATGGTAGCCAATCCAGGGAAAGAAAATAAGAATTTTGTGCGATCCTACGCCGAAATTTACAAGCACAGAATATTTGCTGCTCTTCTGTGGATTTCAAGACTTCCGTGATGAAACAACGAGTCGATGATTAGTAGAATCCGAATTCTTGGGTATCGAAACTTTCTCCTTTTTTTTTTTAAAGTTCTAATGGAGTTTTTTTTTTTTTCCCTTCATATTTGGGGTCACTATCTGCTGCACTTGCTCGGAAAGTCACTTAGTTTTCTTCTTTACTAAGCTTTCTCAGTTATAGAGCTTTATGATCTTCAGGAGCCCATTTCTGGACCCATCTTCATCTTTTGGGGGAAATCATTGGATTGTTGGAGGTGATGGGAGGGCTAAGCTCCAAAGATGCTATCAATCGTACGCGTAGGTCCCCTTCTTTTCATAGCCGTAACCGTGCTACTGGAAAGGATTTGATGCGTTCAAGTTATTCAAGAATTGGCGATGACTATAATAGCTTGATGGAGGTATGCTGCACTGTTATTTGGATGATTCTTCTTTCAGAATCTTTAGTATCTTTGTCATGGCTGCTCTGCGTTTTTGGTAATTTTACATAGGAAAGAAACTTACCGACTGGGACTGGACAATGATTTGATTTAAGATTGGGTAAGATGTTTGCTTGGTTTTCTCTGTAAACTTTGGAGCCTTTATAAACATTTGCAAAACCCATCTTGCTTTGTGCTTTTTCTTCTTTTTTGGTTGTGGTTGTTTTAAAGCACTTGACAAGATCATAAAGCTCCTTTGGCAAAAGAAGAAAAAAAAGAAATAAGTAAAGAAAACTTATCTGTAGCCATCTTTCAACCCTTTTTATGATAGCAAATTTTAAATTTACCTTGTTAAGATTTTACTTCGTATGTTCCATGTTTTGTTAAATTCTAAATTGATCTCTGTTTTTTTGTTTTACTTTTTTTTCTTATTCCATCATTTCGTGAGTTTCACTCTTATAGAGTTTCAAATAATTAATCGCATAGTATATGTGATTGTTTAATTACAATAAAAAATGGGTAATGATTTTCTATTTACATTAATCTTGCATTATGTAGTCATCATTAAGAATTTTATATAAAATATTCTGCCAAACAAAGGGAGATTAATGAAGAACTGTATATCTTAGGTATTTGGTCCTTATTTTTCTTATCTATGAACTGAATCTAAAATTGATGGTAACAATAGAGCAAGGGTGCCAAACTTCATTGACGGCCATATAACTGGAACTATCTATGAACGCAAGTATATAGCATTTGGATGCTTGTAAACCATTGACTTTCTAATTTTTGTAGCTTCCATTGAAATGTTCGTTGAAGCTTCCCGTTCCTTGTCAAATCTCTGATGATACTGTGCCCATGATGGAAAGTACATAACAGTCTAACATGAGGGGATATGATTGGTCCATTCTATTCAAAACTTGAACATTTTAGCCTTTACATCAAGGATCGCTGAACCGGTACCAGGACCCGTATCGATCAGTTGTCGGTACGGTATGGTATGGTCCGTACCGCCTCGTACCGGTATGTGTACTGAGGCTAAAAAATGATAAAAAGTTCTCCTCCCTTTCAAGCAAAGATTATTAAACCATATCTGAACCAGACCCGAACCGAGCCCGAACCAGACCCGAACCAGCCCGAACCAGACTGAACCAGACACCCGAACCGAGCCTGAACCGGATTGAACCAGACGGTACGGTACGGTATGCTACAGTACGTACCGTACCATACGGAATTTATTTATATATGAACCGTACCGGCTTTGGCCGGTATGGTACGGTACCGCCCAGTATCCATACGGAATTTATTTTTATATGTGAACCGTACCGGCTTTGGCCGGTATGGTACGGTACCGCCCATACTGGGCGGTATGGGATGGTACCGCAAACCCTGCTTTACATTAATGGTATTTAATCCTTGTAGGTCATCGAGGCTCTTCAGCTTGCTGGGCTTGAGTCTTCGAATCTTATTGTCGGTATTGATTTCACAAAGAGCAACAAGTGGGCAGGTTATCATCCATAATTGGAAATCTGCCTCATATTTGGTTATTGTACATATCTGACCTAATCTGTAAGCAGGTAAACATTCATTCAACGGCTGCTGCTTGCATGACACTGGTGCTACTCGGAATCCCTATGAACAAGCAATTGATATTATTGGACGAACCTTATCACCATTTGACGAGGATAACTTAATTCCTTGCTTTGGTTTCGGAGATGGTACTTACTATATCCTCTATATACTTATCATGTATATGATTCTAATTCGTTTTCCCTGGCTCATATGGTGATGAGTTTCTATGCATTGGCAGCATCAACACATGATCAACATGTCTTTAGTTTCTATCAAGATGAAAGACCATGTAATGGTTTTCAAGAAGCTTTATCACGATACCGAGAAATAGTCCCGCATTTGCAATTTTCTGGTTGCTTACTATTTGCTTCATTCCCATGCTTTATGCTGTTCCTAAATCTTGACCTTTTGTAAACTAATGATGGTTCAGTTCATTCTGTACAGGACCAACATCTTTTGCTCCAATAATTGAAATGGCTATGAACATTGTGGAACGGAGTGGTTGGCAGTACCATATTTTGTTGATAATTGCCGATGGGCAGGTATAAACATTGGTCCAAATCTCATCTACTTTATTAGCAAATTTTCTGTTGAAGGTGATGCTTTTTTGAATTTATTTTGATTAATCTAGAGAGATCATAATAAACTTTCCAATAATTTTTGATGTATTATAGACTAATTCAAACTATCAGGAGGCTGATACATAGAAAGTCTATTAATAAAGATACATGAAAAACCAATAAGAAGGGTGCAGGAAGCAAAGATAATATGGATGTGCATTTGATGGTATGGGCATTCATAATTTTAAAGTTCGATGTAATATTGACTCATGAACAACCAATTAAGAGGCTACTGCATAGCAAATTTGTTAAGGAAGACAAAAGGTCAGCACAATGAACTTGTGCAAAAACCTTATGTAAGGATGTTCTGGGATGTAGCTATACGGATTTTCATGTTGGATTTAATGAAAGTTGAAGATCAAGATAAGATTGAAATTTTGTCCGAAACCGAAACATCTTGACCGAGCTTCAATGGTTTCAGTGATCTTCGTTCATTTCGGATGAAGTTCATCAGTTTTGATATACGTTCAGTTCATTCCACTGGTTTAAATAGTATACCATGAGAATCAAATTTTTAATGCCTTCACCACTTTTAATATATTTAGATGTATATTCTGGGCTCAGTTTTATGTCTTGGAAATTCTTTTGAGGAAAATTATTGGAATAAGAGGGGGAAACTACCAAGGAGGTGATTATTACTAGGAAGCATTTCCACGTTTGGTTATTAAAATTCAGGAAACAGGTAGATTTCCTAACAATTTTCTTTTTTTGTTCTTGTGGGTATAAGCAACAGTTTTCTTTATCCTAGTGGTTAAGTCCAACCAGCATGATCTTGCTTATATTTCATGTAATCTCATAATTCGGAGGAATACCTTTCTGTAGGAGTTATGAATACATACACTTATTCACTGTTTTCTACTTCGTTAAATTTGACAAATTTGGTTTGCTACATTCCGACATGTATATAAGGATGATCTTGTTATGTTTCATATGTAATGCCTGAATCTGATTAAGATTATTAATGGAAAATTAAAATAATAATTTATATATACAATTTCCAGAAATCAATCATAATATATAATTTTAAATATTTATATATATATAATATATGTATGTATGGATGTATGTGTGTGTGTATGTATGTATGCATGCATGTATAAATACTTTGCAAGATGGTGCCTTTAGGTGCATGATAAGTCCATATCTCATAGGCTAGTATTTTACAAAAATTCCTTTTTTGATGTGTTAGATTAGCATAGAAAAATAGATTCACAGTTACACTTAAAAATATTTTAAAACATGATTAGAAACTTTTTTCTTTTTTTCAATTTAGTAATTGTACATGATTTTGAACAAAAACCACGAAAACTCTACGCCCTAAGGTGTCAAAAAAATATAATATACTGACATGAAATCTACTTCATGTTCTTTACCAACTTGAACTTCTTTTCTCAATTATATCTTAATTATTTTAGGTTTTTATTTTTTCTAAAATTGCTGAGGGAAAACTAAATATGCCAAAACAACCAAAATTCCTGAAATCTGAACTTATCTTCTCAACCATACAAAAATATAATATTGTTGGAAGACATGATTCTTTGGGGACATTCATATTTGATGTCCTCAATAATTGTCCTTTTTGTAGTAATTTTTTCTTTTTTTTTTTTCCGTGTAATATGTCATAAACTTTTTAATTATCAGTATCTGAATACAAAACACTAAAAATACATTTGTTTTGTTAAATAGCCACATGACAGAAAGGACACACTCTCCACAATGATGCCTGCCCATGATGTTTTATATTATCTGCACTGCATGCCAACGATGAACGTGTACTACATAGATTTCGACTTAAGTTGGTGATATTTCTGCTTTGCCATCCAGGAACATGTTTGCATTTGAATAACATTTGAATGCTACCTTTAAGCTGGCTTTCTCCTACTTATTTTGAGGTTGTCAATTCTTTTTCTGGAGCCATGTGCCTATTATGTTTTTCTATATTTAGATGGCTAGATCCATGATTTCTCACTTCCAATGATGACATGAATTGCATCCTAATCTTCGGCCAATCTTGACAGCTTTGACTTCCAAATAATAGGCACCTATCAACATCCTTTGCTTTAAAAAATGCAGGAACTACCTATTAATGCCTCGTCAATAAAGGGTTCAAGCACCCACTTGATTGTAACATGGAAGTGTATGTCGATTTTATGTTGGTCAAAATCACCAAAGCAAATTGGCATCTAGCTAACATAGAGTCCTTCAATGAGCTAAGGCGACACCAGATGAAGCTCAATTTTAATAAATGTGCCTTTGAGTTGACCTCAAAAAAATTTCTAGGGTTCATGATGACCCAACAAGGGATTGAGGTGAATCTGGAAAAAATCTGAGCACAAGAAAAGATGTCCAATGCTTAGCAAGACAGGTTGTAGCTCTCAGCCAATTTATTTCAAGATCGACTAAGAAATGTCTCCCTTTTAAAATCTTGAGACAAATCAAAAGCTTTGCAATTCTATTACAACCAACCGAGATCCTCCACTAATTCTATCAAACAAGATCCTCTATAACAACCCACTACCTCTAACAAACTCAGATTCTCCGAATCATAACAAATGATACGGTTACAAACCATCTAACAAACTCCCTCTATATATAGAGGGAAAGGGAGAACTCTTGGATAAGTTTTAAGCTCTCACTCTCTCCCTCACCTATTTCCTTCCTACTATTTCCAAGCTCCAACTAACTTCCTTCTGCAGGTCTTATCGGCGATAAGGTGTCATCGACATCCGACTGACCTCCAACTCAGCAGGAGGCTGACCACATCATCTCAGCACAGAGTGTTGCAGCAATACTAGGCATCTTATAACATATGCAAATCTAAATCCAGCTGTTATGCTTTCTTTTTACCTATAAATCAAATCACAAGAGTCTATCATATTGCCATATAGGATGATATCATTAGGTTCAGTTAATGCATAGGCAAGGGGTCTCTGTCAAATATAATTTTTGGTTTATAGGAAAATAAGAATTTGTTGATCAAATTAGAATTTTGATGCATGTATGCATAATTGGCTATATTTGGGGAAATCCAGTTTCTTTTTCAACTTTTTTGAAGGTTTACCTTTAAAATATTTGGGCAAGTTACAAAAAGGGAAGATACCAAGTCTTGCCTGTTAAGTATATAAGCTTATATTTTTTGGATCGCTTTGATGCATGGGCAACAGTTTTCCATAACATAAGATTTTTGTTTCATAGCTAATTTGGATACTGTAGATGACATTCAATCCATTGGTCTTCATTGTTGAACCCAATCTTTGAATTTCACCAAACGAGATTCATATATATATTTATATATGTACATACATACTTATAGACTGCTTATTCCTGGGGCTATCCAATTTCTTTTTCTTTTCCTTTTTGTTTTTCAAAGCTTTACTTCTTCTAAAATATTTGGTTCCACAGGTTACAGGAGTGAAAACAGTGAATCTGGCCAGTTAAGCTACCAAGAACAGAAGACTGTTGAGGCTATTGTAAAAGCTAGGTAATGAAAATCTATATTTTTTCTATTGATATTTGTAGGGAAACCTATCAGAGTTTAGCACACATTGCTAAATTCAATTTCTATCTTTTTGAAAAATCTAATTATTCGACATGATGGCTAATATTGATAACTATAGGATGAGAAGAGGAATATTATAGTTTTTTTACTCCAACTATCTACTTGCTCTCACTTCTCCTTTCCATGCATATTTTATTTCAAGGAGCCTTCCATGCTTTTTGTGTTGCAGTGAATTTCCTCTATCTATTATTTTAGTTGGTGTTGGGGATGGTCCGTGGGATATGATGAAGAAATATGATGATAACATTCCTGAACGATCCTTTGATAATTTCCAGGCAAATACTATATTGTACATTTCATCTCCATTCATATAGAGCCATGTCATCTTGTGTGTATTTACCTTTGATTGGGTAAACCTGTGTTGCTTTCCAGTTTGTAAATTTCACAGAGATAATGTCACAGAATGTGCCCCAATCCAGGAAAGAGTCAGATTTTGCCCTGGCAGCTTTGATGGAAATACCATCACAATATATGGCAACACTAAGTCATGGCATCTTAGGGTATTGATACAAACCTTATACAGCATATAAGTCTGTGCTAATTCTATGGTATTCAATTCAAACTTATTCTGGGTGACCTTTTTTTGTGCTTAAGTGGCAGCAGTGCTGCAGTTTCTCCAAAGAGGACCCCTCGTTCCCCTCCTTATGTAAGTTATTCTACAGCATTTTCTGTCTCAGATACTTTCAGATCAGCAGCAAGTGCTGTTTCTCGCAATAGGGTACGCTATGTGAATAACCTACAACTTTTCTTCTCTGTTGTGTCACTAATATATGTCCATTTGGCACTTAGCCTGCATGAATAACATCTCAGGATTGTAGTATGATCCAATATGACTTACCACACCTTGTTATTGTCTTTCAAGGATTTTACAAGGTCCGACTACTTATTGGAAAAGTCATTTTCTGTTTATTAATTATGTTTGCGTTTTTTTTTTTTTTCCTTCACTTCTCACTTGAACCTGAGCCTTATGTTGAAAACATAATATCATTAATCTTATAAAATAAAAATACATTTAGAATTGAAAATAGACTGCTCTCTATGCTATTCTTTTCTCTGGACATTTGGGTTGATTCTGTTACATATAATTGACTAATTATTATACGTGGTTGTGGGTAGATCTGCTCAGTTTGCTTAATGAACCTCAGAGACATGGCCTTTGATTGTGGTCACCAGGTGAGTTAGGACATTTCCAGCTTTTTATCCCTTGTTACTTTCTACTGTGTTTTTATGCTTACAAGAATTTAGGGCAATAATCATCTAAAAAATCCTATTTCTTTTAGCTCCCTGGCCATTATTTTCTGTAGCATTTAAAAAATATTTTTCTTATTTTGTTCTACCTGTATTTTCTTGCAGACATGCTATCAATGTGGACCAAACATTCAAAAATGCCCCATCTGTTATCGGGGTATCACAAAAAGAATTAGGCTCCTATAAGGTAACTATAGCTAGTGTATTCCACTGTTCTTGATCTTTCTGAATATTGTTCTGCAATTTGGGTCTTTGGCTTCACATTTGTGCTACAGAATTAAATTTAATTTGCCGTGTCAAAGTTTGCCTCCTACCCTTCTTATTTAAGACTCTACTAGTCATGCAGAACCTTAGAACGCTCCTCCTCAATTGCATGGATCAAAATTCATGGTAAATAGTGGTAATATAGTGTAGTTTTTCTACTCACAAATCAGGTGTCTACGTGTAATCAAAGTTCCTTCTGTAGTCCATTTTTTTTTCCTTTTATTTATTGAAATGCATGGGAGTGCCTCTTCCAGGTTTGAACCCAGAACCTCTCCTCAGTAGGAGAGGGGGTGCCTTCTCGCTGTAAGTCTAACTGGCCTCTCCTGCCCAAAGTTGCCATGAATGCAACATGGTATCATGGATATTGGATGTCAAGTTGAAAGATGTAGATTCTTCTCAAACCCATATGTATCATAGCTTGAACAATAAAGTCATCCCAATGTAGATTGGTATAATGCTTTTTGATTAAAGTCTAAGGCATGTGCATTTGTTCCATCTCGCTTCCTCAAATGCTTGCACATTTAAAGTTAATGGGGAAAATTTTCAGTTTTATAATTACTCTTTGGGCCCTTTATTTGTGGGTACAACCAACTGATTTCTTTTCCATCCAGGAGGCCAAAAATGTGGTCTTTAGTGAATTTGTTAATGTCATATATATTATTTTGTTCATTTAAATGCATCTTATAGCAAACTTCAAGTTTGTAAGTTGATTTCACATGTTTTTATTTATGTACAACCGCAAAGAAATGTAATATTTTTGGAGCCCTCTAATATTAACTTTATGTATTCTGTTTCTTTCCAAGCTTATCTCTCAAGGTTTTTAATGAAGAAGGTCTAGTTTCTAGGTAGCCCATAGACATACTGAAGATAAAAGTAGCTTTCAAAATTCAGATTACAATCATTAATTATACATATTTATATGAATGTAACACAAACATGTACATATGGACCCTGCTATCATACTTTTGAAGGTAGTCAAAAACACAATTTAACCATTAAAATCTATGTTCTTTGGAGAAACAATATTCATATATGGGATTCATTACTTTATCTCAGAAGTCCCGTGATTCGTATAAGAGCATCCAAAGATGTACCAAAGTACTTAAATCAGTTATTGAAAAGCTTGTACGCTAATATTAAAAGAACAAGCTTTCTTGTATATCAGTTATGGAGCAGTGAGTGGAACAACACTTATGAAAATATCATACATTTTCCTCAAAAAGAAGTCATAATAGATTAGTGCTCTGAAACTATTACATGCTAAAGAGGAGTTAAATCAACATATATATCAATTCATAAGATGTAAGTAAGGTTCATGTCAAAATAAAGCCTGAGTTCCTTCATTAAAACATATATGAAGGTTATCATTAGCAAAAAACATTAAATGGATGTAGGTCAACGCTTAAACTGTAACTATTGGGTAAACAATGGGTTAGGTTGTGTTATTCATTATCATCATTCAAGAAGAATTTAGTTGCAAGCAGATTTGGACAAAAGGGAGCACATAAACAAATTGTTGTAGCCTTTATAGCCATGGAGAATGACTTGAGATGACATGTTTTCTTCTTGATCACAAATTTGAGTAGTTCTATTAGCATTTCAAAGGAACTCATGTATTAGAATTGATATGTCTCCAGCATATTTTGATCTCCCACAGTATCTGCATCATGTCTTCCTTTCAGCCAAAGAACTTTAGTGGTTACTGTATAAATTAATTTATTTTAGATTGCTATGAAGTATTGATAATTTCTATGAATTCTTATGGATTTTAAAATTTTGATGCAAGTAGTGTGTTTATCTTCCACTTATTCTGGTAATAATCTGTTTACAAGGATTACCAAGAAGAACAGCCAGCAATTTTTTTGACTTAAATTGTTTTCCGTGTGACATACATACAAAAAAATGCAATGTAGTCTAAGTACCAAAATTTGTGAAAGCCAAACAATCATTATTCAATTAAAGCTCTGAGTATATTTTATTTCAAGAGCAATGTTGAATTAACCAACAATTTTAACTAGACTCTTAATTAGATTTTGTTTGATGAAAATTTTGTAGCTTTTCATGTATCTGGAGGAGAATTCCACATCCCTTTCTATAAAGAAATATAAACCATCAACCTGTCTTTTTTCTACACAACTCCTAGGCAACTAATTAGGCTAAGGTTTTATTGATTGGGAATATTGGTGTGTTCTCATTCAGTATTTGACCAGAGAATGTGGACCTCGAGTTAGTAACATTGTGATCAGCTAGCATCTGTCATGCATTTAAATATTGCTATCATTTCAATAATAATGTAATAAAAAAATAGCAATTTAACCTCCTTTGCGTGAAAGTCCTTGCCAAATGTGAGGAGTGATAAACATATTTCAACATAGTTTATTGATTGATCGGATTTTAAATTTTAAGCACCTCCACTCATTCAACAGTTAATTATCAAATGTAGACTAAAAATAGTAATTTTGCTATATACTAACATCTATCATGCAGTAAATGTTGCATAAATTTAGCAACAAATTGATGTAAAAAGGCAATTGAAACTCCATGCATGGAAGTGTTTGCAAGATGCTATCAGTGATAGAGGGAATTCATCTCTCAGAAAAAAAAACAATAAAAGGAATTCAGCATAAATAATCAACATTTTTTTAACTCCGCACATATTTCATTGTCATATTTGCAAGAGAGGAGAATTTGTCATCATTTAATATTTGCGGTTCTCTCTTTTAGTGGATCATGTACATCATGTATTTTCATCACTGAATTGAATGTAGATATATCCTCTTCATCTCTTCTTCTACTTGCACTGCAGGCTTGTCATATCAGTGCTAAAATTCTGCTTATCAATTCAGCTATGCTTGAATTATAGCTGCAATATCTGACAACCTTTCGCCGGACAGGTGCTCCTGATTTCTCCTAATTGGTGTTATCTCATGCATGTATTAATCCATGTACCCCTATGGGACTTCAGAATTTAGCTTTGTGGACACTGGCATTTTAATGTGCATGCTATCTGTAGGATGCGACTCAGAGAGATGAACCAAGTATTTGAGTATGAAATTTTACTATGACAGACAAAATATAATGCCTTGCTAAATATTCAGTTAGCTTGTTGTTAATATTTGACAAATGCTAGAAATCGTATCTTCTATAAAGAGTTTTTTTTGGATAACTTTAGTAGAGACCTTATTGATTAGATGAACTATTGTCTTTAAAGCTTCAGTCCACGTGGCTGTAGACAGGGTAAGATGGTGTAGCATTGCCCAGATTATTTTTTATCGTAAAGTATATGTTTCTTGCGCAATCTCATTATTCACATCACCATCAAGAATGACTCTATCAGAATCCTCATTTTTTTTGATAAGATATCAGAATCCTCATTGCTGCATGTAGCCTTCTCCCTAGAGATTGAGCATTTGGCTCCTGAGAGGGTGCAAAAAGCTTGCTGATACATTACATCCATGTATGCATGTGTCTACATGCATGCATATATACATCCCTACATGCATGCATGCATACATATATACATGCACACACATGTACATACATGCATGCATGCAAGATGTATGTTGTCAAACATACTTTTTATTTTTTTTACTTTTATTCTATAATAAAAATAAAATATATATATTTTTAAGAAATCAAAAATTAAAAAAGTGTAATTAAATGTATTTTACTTGTTTTCTGCATTGAAACACAACTTTATACATTCCTTGAGTAGATGCAACTAAAAACGTCAGATACAAAAGATTGTGAAATTGAGAAGCATGGGTGGTTGAGTTCCACGAAACTTGCTAGGCATGTTTGGCAACATAAGAAGTCATTCAACGTGAAGGAATAATAGTCCCATGTAGTGGATAGATTAAGGGACTCTTGTGGTGTTTATGAACTCTTGGGCTTTTTTATCCAAACACTTAGTTTTTTAGATAGGATCTTAGCATGGTATCAAGGCTAACAGTTCAGCCACTAATTGTTCTCGAGTCACACTTAAGGCCATGAGCCTGTTGCATGCAATTATGTTAGAATTATCTGGTCATATTATATAAACATTCATAGCTGACCTGTTTGGATATTGACTTGGCAGAAACTAGGACACAATTCAAACTTCTAAATAATCCACTTACCATCATGCAAATTAAATGTTTAATATCTTGTAATCGAACCACACAATATCATCCTACCTGTTGTATAATAAGGCTTGCTTCAATTCTTAAGTGGTCCTGCCATTTAAATGTGTATCAAGCTCAATGGTACACTTAGTTAAAGTATTGGTTCAATGGTGTGCATCCCCACCAGTACCAAATTAACCGATGAACATAAAGATGTGTCGGTCTATGCAACTTGTCTATCAGATTGAAGTGACTGTGACCTATACTAATATGCATGGACCTCTCACTTTTCCTTTTTTTTTTTTTTTTTTTTTTTTTTTTTTTTTTTTTTTTTTTTTTTTTTTTTTGGTGAAGGATCGGAGTTGGGGGGGGATAAATCCCGATGTAGCTACCCGCACCTATACTAATATGCATGGACCTCTCACTTTTCCTTTTTTTTTTTTTTTTCTTCTTTTTGGTGAAGGATTGGAGTTGGGGGGGGGGGGGGGATAAATCCTGATTTTTTTTTTTTCTTCTTTTTGGTGAAGGATTGGAGTTGGCGAGGGGGGATAAATCCCGATGTAGCTACCCGCACCTATACTAATATGCATGGACCTCTCACTTTTCCTTTTTTTTTTTTTTTCTTCTTTTGGTGAAGGATTGGAGTTGGGGGGGGGATAAATTCCGATGTAGCTACCCGCAGGTCAGCTAGTAGAACGGGGACAAAGAAGGAAATCCTGATCTCTTACTTACCAGCGATCGTGGGTTCCAGAAAAATTCCTGAATTTAATCGAGCCATCCAAGAGATCTTGCCTCGAACCCGTGACCGGTTGGTAGTGAGGCAAGACCTCTACCAACCAGGCTACTGTCTCAGCGGTATGGACCTCTCACTTTAAGAGTAAACAATTACCATGTTACCATGTATCTAACTTGTTACAGGAATTATACCTTCAGTTTACAAACATATGCAATCTGGCCAAAAATTTGCAAGAATAACTGAGCTTAAATGTTGAAGGGTATGCTTCTATACGTGAGAACATAGGCATAGCTTTGAATCCACAAGTCAGACACGCTATCGTGACCCCAACTCAAAACCAGCACTCAAACCACAACAATTTATAACTAGAACTTGATTGGCGTAAGTTTTTAGAATCCATTCCATTGTCTCAAGGGTCAAGCACCCAAGTTAGCCAACTTAAGAAACTATGCTTTCTTAATAATAAATTTGAAATAATAAGTTAAATGGATCGGCATAGCCAATATAGATACCTTTCTGGAGACTTTGCTTTATTCTCAGGACTTTCAATTTATGATAAATTTTGTTAGAGTTTCAATATATAAAGGAGTTTAAAGCCACTGACTTTTCCACTTCCTTCTCTCTTTTTTGTGTGTTTATTTTCAGATGTTTTTAAACTGTGAACATTAGATGCCAAATCTTCAGGTATGATATGTAGAAGTCTGCAACCGTTATGTTTAGTGGCCTCGATACACCAGATATATTACATGAGAGAGAGAGAGAGAGAGAGAGAGAGAGAGAGAGAGAGAGAGAGAGAGAGAGTACATTAGATGGATGCAATAGTAAAGATAATAGGTGAAGTGTCCTGATCCTGTCCATACCTAGATCTTTTAAGGATATTTTGCTTTCAGATTTTCTTGATTGTACTTATTTCAGGTGTTTCTTAATTACTCCATTCAATCAAAAAAAAAAAAAAACTTTTTATTCCATAAGATATCATGATTACTCAAAGTTGTCAGATTCCTCTTCAACTTCATCATCCTCCACATCCTCATCCAATGAAGTCTATCCAGAAAAAAATGATTTGAGGGTCATGAAAGTGCAGTTTAAGTCAGCCAAAAGCTGAAAACTAAGTTAAGAATCCTTCAATTTGAAGACATGTATTTGATTGCTCTTTCATCTCTTTCACAACATGTCTAGAAATTAAGTACCTAGCAAGCAATTACAAAGAATGCAAAAAGTTTCCTTGTGAGGGGAGAAAAAACAACAAATTTAGATGTAGCAATAAAAGAGAGTATAGAAATGCAAAAACCATTATAAATAGGACAGCAACACAGAGCGCAAAGCAAATGATGGAAAATGGTGAACTAGGTTTTGCCCACGTGGTAATACTTGGGGGGGGTGGGGGGCGGGGTAATCAAGCCTTGCTTAATTGAGGTTGGGCCTGACTAAGCTAGTGTGAAATTGATTTTGAGCTTGAATTCCAAAATCAGGCTTGATTTGTTTACTATTATTTCGAGCTTAATTTCAAATCATTCCAGATAGGGCTGGAACTGGGCTGGGCCAGCTCAATAAACTTCGGACCGGTCCGAAGTCGGTTCGGGTATCGGATCAAATTTTAAGTATATCAGGCTAGACTTTGGGCTGTAAAATAGAGTCTATTTAATTTTTGGACCAAAGGGATGCCCGGATTCGGTCCAAAAATTTTTAAAATATGGTCCAAAACTTGATCCAATTTTAGACTGGACCGGCCCAGTTCCAGCCCTAATTCCAGACATGAGTCTATTTGATCAACTTGATAGTCCTAAATTAAGTTGAAATTGACTTAAGATTAAATCAAGCTTGGTCGAAGCTTATTGAAAGCTTGTTAGAATAATTCTTGGAATCAAAGATTAATCCATCATAATTTTTTTGTTAATGTGATTTCATAATATTTTTTTATTTAATTTGATTATGTACCAATTTTCTTTGTTAGCATGATTTCGTATCATTTTTTTATAATTAGTATGGTTCTATATCCGTAGCTATTATATTTTATATAGTATTTATATATTATTATAAATAACTCCTAAGATGTATTAAATATAATTGAAATAGAGATAATAACGTCGTTTTCTCTCTCCTTTTTCTCTTTTTTGTCCTTGTTTTCTTTTTTTTTATAAATATTTTAACATGATATTAATTATTATCCATTTTCAAGAGTTTCAAAACTCCTTACAGATAGAGATAGCAACAAAATCTAAATCCATGGATACCCGACCCGACCTGACCCGATTAGGCCAGGTAGTCAACACTTTAACTAGATTTGGACCGGATTTGGGTAAAACCCGAATGCTTAACTTTGGATTTGGACCAGGACTAGATAGATGTACACCCAATCCGAACCTGGCCCAAATCATTTTAATATTTAAATATATATAATTTATATATTATATTAAATATATTTTATTAATTATTAATTTTTAGTTATTAAATTTTAAAATACTTAAACCCTTTATCCTAATCATTATTTTATATAAATAAGGGAATTATAATTGTAATTGGTAATCCCTGATAAATCTCTAGCTCCCCTCTTCCTCTTCGGTGGCTCTTCCTCCTCTCGGATTGGTGAAGAAGCGGCGGCGAACGACGGCAAGCATGTTGGTGACAGCGGCAACAGTGGCTTCCTCTTGCTTCGGACTTCCGGTCATTATCCAGGTGAGTAGTCGAGTGGGTTTTTCTTTTTTTTTGGATTTTCATTACCGTTGGTGAGGAGGGTGGCATTGAAGGGGAGGGCAGAGCTGTTGACTCCGTTATTGATTTTGATAATAAGTAAAATACTTAAGTATAAGTCGAGTACTAACGTGTTCCTTGAAGTGTGTTTAATAGAAAAAGATACTCATCAAAATAACTAAATTGGATTGCTTGTCAAATGATGAAGAATCCATTAGTATGGATGAAAGGTCAGTTATAAATGAACTTAAGTACTTGAGATATGCTTAAAGGATTTAAAGAGTTCAGCTCAAAAAGATTTCAGCAGAAGTTCAGTGATTTTGAAGAAATCTCAGCAAGTGTCGATTCAAAGTGTCGACTCACAGTTCAAGTGTCGACTCATGATAGTGCAAATGTTGACTCAAGCCGGCATGCAGAAAGTTTCAGATTGCACGGCTGAAGTATCGACTCATGCTACTCAAGTGTCGACTCAAGGTATTGACTCAAGGATCGACTCAAGATCTGAGAAAAATTTTTCACAGAATATGCTGAAGTAAAAGACTTGCCTGAAGTGTCGACTTATGGATGTTAAGTGTCGACTCAAGTGTCGACTCACCTAAACAAGTGTCAACTCACCTGAAGAAGTGTAAACTCACCTGAGAATTCTAAAGACCTTTAAAGAAAAATTTTGAACCAGGTGTCGATTCATGGGACTTAAGTGTCGACCCTAAGTGTCGACTCAGCTTGAAGTGTCGACACTTGGAGTTCTATAAACAGTAACGGCTAGTTTTTCAAACGTAGAACTCGACCCTCTTGGCTTCCAATGGCTAGTTTTTCGTATCTAACAGTCATAAACCGACCTTGAGGCTTGGGATGGTATTTAAGTGATTCAAATTAAATTGGAACACGAGAGGATAAGGATAGAAAAAGAAAAAGAAAGAGAAGCAAATGCATTCACTCCCATTCATTGAGAGCAACTATCTTCAAGCAAAAGAAGTCTCCAAGCATTCAAACCAACCGCCCAGGGCCCAACTGCCCTGGAACTCGAGTCCAACGACCAAATGACTCGAGTTCGGTCCTGGCGCCCATCTGGTCTGGCTGCATCATGCCTAGCAGCGCGCGCACACCTGCGCGCCTGCCTGGCTTAGTCGCTTCGCCCCTTGGCACCGTGCGCACCCGCCCGGCCGCGCCGCACTTGACCTCATCGCGCGCGTACTCCGCGCGTCTGGTCTGGCCGCTGTGCCACGCGCTCGCCCCGAGCGCACTCGCTCGGCCCTTGCAGCGCTCTGCTGCACTGTGCGCGCTCGCCCCGCGCACACCCAGCTCGGTCCTCCGCTGTGCTGCGTGCGCTCACCCCGCGCGCGCCCGGATCCCGGACTTCACTGCCCTGCGCGCGCCTGTCCCGCGCACGCCCGGATCCGGCCTTCGCTGCAATTGCGTGCCTGTCCCGCGCACACCCGAGTCCGACCTCTACTGCACTGAGCACACACATCCCAGCGCCCAGGGACATGCTCCCGCACATCCCCTCGTGGCTTGGCATTGTTCGGCCAAACCACTGCACCTGCGCGCCTCTCCATCGTGCACGCTCGTGCGCAACCTCGTGCACGCATCCTGGACATGCTCCAGCATGCCCAACCATGGCTCGGCACCACCCTGCCCAGCCTACACACCCGGCCCCGCCTAGGCCAAGTATTGGGGATGTGACAAACCCCCCGCACTCAAGATAGACGATGTCCTCGTCGTGTCGCCAGCCAAATACTGCTGCGCTCTATCTTCAAACTGCCACCCTGCAGTTTTGTGAGGTTAACCGTCCCTCACACGCAGTGGACACGCATCACTGCCTAGCCAACCACCGGTAACCCTCCACCAACTGTCCAGCCTACTGGTCACCAAGTGACTCGAGTCCGTCCGAGTCCAGCGATCACATGACCCGCGTCCGGGTTTCTGGCAACTGCCCCGCAACCGTCGCATGCACCGCGCCCAGCTGCTCTAGCCTTGGTCTGGACTTGGCACACACAGCCCAAGTGCCCACACTTGGCCTTAGCTGTGCTCGGGCTTGGCTACTCGTGCCCAGTAGTATGCGCACCCCCGCGCGCCCACCCGCGCGCCCCCCCGGTTTGGCTACTCTCGCCTAGCAGCACGCGCACCTCCGTGCGCCCACTCGGCACCGTGCGCACACCCGCGTGCCCCTCCTGCTGCGCTGCGCGCTTGTCCCGCGCACACTCGAGTCCGGCCTGCAGTGGTGCCATGCGCATGTCTCGCGCACGCCCGGGTCCAGCCACATGCTGTATCGTGCGCATGTCCCGCGCACACCGAGTCCAGCCTGCAGTAGTGTCGTGCGCATGTCTCGCGCACACCCGGGTCCAGCCACCTGTTGTACCGTGCGCATGTCCCGCGCACACCCGAGTCTGGCCTGCAGTAGTGCCGTGCGCATGTCTCGCGCACGCCCGGGTCCAGCCACCTGCTGCTGTGCTGCGCGCTCGCCCCGCACGCGCCCTGGTCCAGATGCCTGAAAACCATCAGGAACCCGAGTCCAACTGCACAGCCTGCCAGCAACCCAGGGACTCGAGTCCAGGCCCTAAGCAAACACTAGTGACCCGAGTTCGGCCTTCGCTGTGCCGCGCGCTTGCCTCACACGCGCCCCGAGTCCAGCAACCCTATACCGCACTGGATGCCCACGTTCCAGTGCTCCAAAGACGTGCATCTGCACGCCCTATCGTGGCTTGGCATTATCTGGCCAAACCACGATGCCCAGCATCTCTCCTATACCAAGCATCGGGGTCCTAACAAACCCCAGCTGTATTGCACATGCTCAAGCCACATGCGCCCGAATCTGGCCTGCTGTTGTGCCGCGCGCTTGTTCCGCGCGCGCTCGAGTCCGAACCTCCTCTATACTGGGAGCACACATCCCAGCACACTAAGGACATGCGCCCGCACATCTTGTCTTGGCACTGCTCCGCATGCCCTCGGCCCGGCCGTGGCCTCCACTGCTCGGCTTGTGCCCATTTTTGCAGCCCCGAATCCTCTCCTTAGTTTCGGTTAGCGTCATCTTGGCGCCAAAATCTGCAACCCCGATCTCGAACGAGAATTTGATACCAATTTGTCACGCGGAACCTCTATAACCCAGAATTTTTCGCGTGCCGGCGCTAGACAAGCCCTGTCTAGCCAGCCTTCACCCTTGCACTTAACCGCCCAAGTGCACCAGGTAAGCAGCTTCCTGTTGCTTGCTGTGGCTTGCTGCTGGTGGTGTTTGGTTCTGCTCTCCCAGAACCCACTGCCCACGCCCTGATGTCCCGAGTCCCTGTTGAGGTTGTCTCGAGTCCCCTCACAGAACCCCGCTGCAACCCTCAATGCCCAGCACACAATCCCTCCACAAGGAAACACACCGAAATACAGGGAAACACCCCCAACCCTTTTGATATTCCTCACCAAATGGGATACACCCTGAGATCACCCTCAGGTTACAACAGCCTCACAATTACAGCAAGGTCTCCCTAGGATCAACCCCCTGCTCCCAGTAGCAAGAGGGATCACACACCCTCTTTAGCACTCTAAGGTAGCTTACACCCCTGCCTAGCAGCAAGAAGGATCCCACACCTTCTTCTCTTTGCTGCCTACAGCCATGGCACTCACTGCCATACGATTGACAAGCCCAACCGCCTAGCTTTGGCCGGCCCCAACCAGCCCAACAACTCCCCTGAGTCACTGCACACAACAATGGCACTCTCCCATTGCTGCCCAGCAGCAGAAGATCTCCTTCTTCCTCTGCCCAGCAGGGTCCTCCGCCCCCTCTTCTGGATCCGCGTCCTACATCCCTGTGACTCGCATATACTCGAGTCCCGAGCACCTGCATCATGTCCCAAGCACGTCCGCGTCCCGTGCATTTGCGCCCATGTCTCGCGCATGCCCGTGTCCCGCACGCCCATGCTCCGCATCCACAACCATCTGGTAACTGCCCAGTCGGTTGGCAGCCCTGGGATCCGAGTCCGGCGCATCTGTGCCTCGCATGCACCCGCGTCCCGCGCGCTGCGCCCATGCTCTGCGCATGCCCGAATCCCACACGTCCAGGACTCGCATCCAACCGCCCAGGGCCCAACTGCCCTGGAACTCGAGTCCAACGACCAAATGACTCGAGTCCGGTCCTGGCGCCCATCTGGTCTGGCTGCATCATGCCCAGTAGCGCGCGCACACTTGCGCGCCTGCCTGGCTCGGCCGCTTCGCCCCTTGGCACCGTGCGCACCCCCGTGCACCCGCCCGGCCTCGCCGCACTTGACCTCATCACGCACGTACTCTACGTGTCTGGTATGGTCGCTGTGCCACGCGCTCGCCCCGCGTGCACTCGCTCGGCCCTTGCAGTGCTCTGCTGCACTGTGCGTGCTCGCCCCGCGCACACCCGGCTCGGTCCTCCGCTGTGCTGCGTGCGCTCACCCCACGCGCGCCCGGATCCTGGACTTCACTGCCCTGCGCGCGCCTATCTCGCGCACGCCTGGATCCGGCCTTCGCTGAACTTGCATGCCTGTCCCGCGCACACTCGAGTCCGGCCTCTGCTGCACTGGGCACACACATCCCAGCGCCCAGGGACATGCACCCGCACATCCCCTCGTGGCTTGGCATTGTCCGGCCAAACCAATGCACCTGCGTGCCTCTCCATCGTGCGCGCTCGCGCGCAACCTCGTGCACGCATCCTGGACATGCTCCAGCATGCCCAGCCATGGCTCGGCACCATCTTGCCCAGCCTGCACACCCAGCCCCGCCTAGGCCAAGTGTTGGGGATGTGACAAACCCCCCGCACTCAAGATAGACGACGTCCTTGTCGTGTCGCCAGCCAAATATTGCTGCGCTCTATCTTCAAACTGCCACCCTGCAGTTTTGTGAGGTTAACTGTCCCTCAAACGCAGTGGACACGCACCACTGCCTAGCCAACCACCGGTAACCCTCCACCAACTGTCCAGCCTGCTAGTCACCAAGTGACTCGAGTCCGTCCGAGTCCAGCGATCACATGACCCGCGTCCGGGTTTCTGGCAACTGCCCCGCAACCGCTCCGCAACTGTCGCATGCACCGTGCCCAGCTGCTCCAGCCTTGGTCTGGATTTGGCACACACAGCCCAAGTGCCCACACTTGGCCTTGGCTGTGCTCGGGCTTGGCTACTTGTGCCCAGCAGCATGCGCACCGCCGCGCGCCCACTCGGCAACGCGCGCACACCCGTGCGCCCCCCCGGTTTGGCTACTCTCGCCCAGCAGCAAACGCACCTCCGTGCGCCCACTCGGCACCGCGCGCACACCCGCGCGCCCCTCCTGCTGTGCTGGGTGCTTGTCCCGCGCACACTCGAGTCCGGCCTGCAATAGTGCTGTGCGCATGTCTCGCGCATGCCCGGGTCCAGCCACCTGCTGGACCGTGCGCATGTCCCGCACATACCCGAGTATAGCCTGCAGTAGTGCCGTGCGCATGTCTCGTGCACGCCCGGGTCCAGCCACCTGCTGTACCGTGCGCATGTCCCGCGCACACCCGAGTCCAGCCTGCAGTAGTGCCGTGCGCATGTCTCGCGCACGCCCGGGTCCAACCACCTGCTGCTGTGCTGCACGCTCACCCCGCACGCGCCCAGGTCCAGATGCCTGAAAACCATCAGGAACCCGAATCCAACTGCACAGCCTGCCAGCAACCCAGGGACTCGAGTCCAGGCCCTAAGCAAACACCAGTGACCTGAGTCCGGCCTTCGTTGTGCCGCGTGCTTGCCCTACGCGCGCCCCGGGTCCAGCAACCCTATGTCGCACTAGATGCCCATGTTCCAGTGCTCCAAAGACATGCACCCGCATTCCCTATCGTGGCTTGGCATTGTCCGGCCAAACCATGATGCCTGGCATCTCTCCTATGCCAAGCATCGAGGTCCTAACAAACCCCAGCTGTATTGCACGTGCTCAAGCCACACGCTCCCGGATCCGGCCTGCTGTTGTGCCGCGCGCTTGTTCCGTGCATGCTCGAGTCCGGACCTCCTTTATAATGGGAGCACATATCCCAGCACACTAAGGACATGCGCCTGCACGTCCTGTCCTGGCACTGCTCCGCATGCGCTCGGCCCGGCCATGGCCTCCACTGCTCGACTTGTGCCCATTGTTGCAGCCCCGAATCCTCTCCTTAGTTTCGGTTAGCGTCATCTTGGCACCAAAATCTGTAACCCCGGCCTCGAACGAGGCTCTGATACCAATTTGTCATGCGAAACTTCTATAATCCAGAATTTTTCGCATGCCGGCACTAGACAAGCCCTGTCTAGCCAGCCTTCACCCTTGCACTTAGCCGCCCAAGTGCACCAGGTAAGCTGCTTCCTGCGGCTTGCTGCTGGTGGTGTTTGGTTCTGCTCTCCCATAACCCGCAGCTCACGCCCTGATGTCCCGAGTCCCTGTTGAGGTTGTCTCGAGTCCCCACACAGAACCCCGTTGCAGCCCTCAATGCCCAGCACACAACCCCTGCACAAGGAAACACACCGAAATACAGGGAAACACCCCCAACCTTTTTGATATTCCTCACCAAATGGGATACACCCTGAGATCACCCTTAGGTTACAATAGCCTCACGATTACAGCAAGGTCTCCCTCGGAGAGGCTCCATATCGGCGGGTGAGCACTGAGCTCGACCTCGACCGCAAGGCACTAGCCTCCGAGGGTCTCGCTCTGGAAGGCGGAAGAAGGACCCAATCCAGATGGCGCGCGCTCGGAGAGGCTCCACATCGATGGGTGAGCGCTGAGCTTGACCTCGACCGCAGGGCACTAGCCTCCGAGGGTCTCGCTCTGGAGGGTGGAAGACAAACCCGGTCCAGAGGGCGCACGCTCGGAGAGGCTCCACATCGACGGGTGAGCGCTGAGCTCGACCTTGACTGTAGGGCACTAGCCTTCGAGGGTCTCGCTCTGGAGGGCGAAAGACGGACCCGGTCTAGAGGGCGCGCGCTCGGAGAGGCTCTACATCGATGGGTGAGCGCTGAGCTCAACCTCGACCGCAGGGCACTAACCTCTGAGGATCTCACTCTGGAGGGCGGAAGATGGACCCGTTCCAGAGGGCGCGCGCTCGGAGAGGCTCCACATAGGTAGGTGAGTGCTGAGCTCGGCCTCGACTGCAGGGCACTAGCCTCCGAGGGTCTCGCTCTGGAGGGTGGAAGGCCGCTCTGACCTAGGCGTCCCGAGCTTGCGGGCATGACCTGGCGGAGGACTGAGCTCGGCTTGTTATTCTAAGGGAGCTCAACTAAGCTCGGTAGTGGAATCCGGGCTGGAGAGTCGACGCGGCGTCTTTTCTTGACGTGGTGCCTGCCAGTTCCTCCACATCAGCGATCCCTCCATATCAGTAAGGTTCACATCTTTCCTTCTACTTGGATTGATAATGTTCTTTTAGTTGAATGTTTAAAGCATAATCTTCTTAGTATTAGCCAATTTTGCAATATAGATTTTCAAATTATTTTCGAATCATCTTTTTGCATGTTTGCTAGTCCTGATAAAATTGGAGTGAAATTCATTAGAAAAAGGTATGATAATATCTATCTTGTTGACTTAGATAATCTATCTTTGCCTAATGAAGAATGCCTGGTTGTAATGAATTCCACTATTAATGAGACTAGTTGGTTTTGGCATCGTAGATTAGGTCATGCAAGCATGTTTTTACTATCAAAACTTTACAAAAAGGATTTAGTAAGAGATTTACCAAAACTTAGTTTTGAGAAAGATAAAATTTGTGAAGCATGCTAATTTGGAAAATAAGTAAAAACATCTTTTAAACCTAAAGATTTTTTTATAACTTCTAGGCTATTAGAACTACTCCATATGGATCTTTTTGGACCAACTAGGATATTAAGCCTATGAGGTAAGAGATATGGATTAGTTATAGTGGATGATTTTTCATGATTTATATGGATTTTATTTCTTGCTTACAAAGACGAATCATTTTCAACATTTATAAAGTTTTACCAAAAAAATTCAAATAAAAAAGGTACTTCGGTTATTTGCATTCGTAGTGATCATGATTTTGAATTTGAAAATCAGGATTTTGAAAACTTTTACAATAAAAAAAGAATTGAACACAATTTTTCTACATCTAGGACACCTTAACAGAATGGTGTTGTAGAAAGAAAAAATCATACTTTAGAAGAAATGGCATGCACTATACTTTATGAAAATGATTTGCCAAGATATTTTTGGGCTGAAGCAGTTAACACTGCTTGTTATATTTTAAATTATATTTTAATTCATCTGATTTTAAAGAAAACTCCTTATAAGCTTTGGAATCAAAGAAAACCAACTTTAAAGTATTTTCTTGTTTTTGGTTGTAAATGCTTCATCATGAATAATGGTAAGGATAATTTAGAAAAATTTGATGCCAAGTCTGATGAAGGTATCTTCTTAGGATATTCTACATCAAGTAGGGCATACAAAGTTTTTAACAAGAGAACCTTAGTAGTAGAGGAGTCTGTACTTGCAGTCTTTGAAGAATTTGCTAATAAATTTCCTAGAAAAGATGATACTTCTGATGCATGTGCAGATGCTGAAAAGTTAAAGAAGCTGACATTGGATGATCAACCTTCTCAACAAAGTGAAGAAGATCAAGACAAGAATAAAAGAGAAGAAGCCATACAATTCATACCAAAGCATCAAGATCTATCCAAGGAGTGGAGGTATGCTCATGGATATCCTAAGAAGTTAATCCTAGGTGATCCATTAAAAAGGATAAGAACAAGATCTTCAATTAGAAATGAATGTGATTATATTGCTTTTGTTTCTTAAGTTGAACCAAAATATTTTGAAGATGCTGAAAGAGACCCTAATTGGATTAATGCCATGCAAGAAGAATTAAATCAGTTTGAAAGAAACAATGTTTGGACTTTAATAGAAAGACCATATAATGTTTCAATTATTAGTGTAAAATGGGTATTTAGGAATAAATTGGATGAAAATGATATTATAACTAGAAATAAAGCCAGGCTAGTTGCCAAAGGCTACAATCAGGAAGAAGAAATTGATTTTGATGAAATCTTTGCTCATGTTGCTAGACTTGAGGCAATTAGATTATCTTTAGCATTTGCATATTTTATGAATTTCAAATTATTTCAAATGGATGTTAAAAGTGTTTTTCTAAATAGTTTTATTATTGAAGAAGTATTTGTTGAACAACCACCTAGATTTGAAAATTATGTACATACTGATCATGTTTTTAAACTACACAAAGAACTTTATGGTTTAAAACAAGCACCCCGAGCATGGTATGAAAGACTCAACAAGTTTTTAATTGAAAATGATGATTTATTAGTAATACAAATTTATGTTGATGACATTATATTCGGTGCTACTAATGAACTTCTATGTCAAGAGTTTGCCAAGCTTATGCAGGGAGAGTTCAAAATGAGCATGATGGGAGAACTCAATTTTTTTCTTGGACTTCAAATCAAGCAAACTAAAGATGGAATCTTCGTCAACCAAGCTAAGTATACAAGAAAAATCTTAAAGAAGTTTGGGATGGAGACTACCAGATCAATAGGTACACCTATGAGCCCCTCCTGTAAACTTGATAAGGATGAACATGGTAAATCAATTGATTAAAAATTATATAGAGGAATGATTGGCTCTTTATTATATTTGACTGCTAGTAGACCAGATATCATGTTTAGTATTTGTATGTGTGCTAGATATCAGTCTGATCCTAAAGAATCTCATCTGTTGGCTGTTAAGCGCATATTTAAATACTTATATGGTATAATTGATATTGGTTTGTGGTATTCTAGAGATTCATCTATTGATTTAATTGGATATTATGATGCTGATTTTGCTGGATGTGAATTAGACAGAAAAAGCACAAATGAAACTTGCCAATTTTTTGGAGTTAACTTAATCTTCTGGTTTAGCAAGAAATAAACTTCAGTTGTATTATCCACGACTAAGGCTGAGTATATTGCAACAGGAAGTTGTTGTGCTCAAATCTTATGAATTAAGCAACAATTTGAAGATTTTGGAATCAAACTAATCAAGACACCCATAAGATGTGATTACACTAGTGCTATAAACTTAACTAAAAATCCTGTTCAGCACTCTAGAAATAAGCATATTGAAATTAGGCATCAATTTATTAGAAATCATGTTGAAAATAATGATATTATGCTTGAATTTGTTAGTACTAAAATTCAACTAGCTGACATATTGACTAAGCCTCTCCAAGAAGATCGATTCAGTATGATTAGAAGAGAAATTGGGGTCATCAACCCGTTTGTTTGAAATTTCCAACTGTTCATAATCTTTGACCCTTGTTTGATCAAAATTGCTTTTTAATCTTGTTCAAATTCCTTAAAATTCTTCTTATTTTGATCATTGGTTCTTTATCCATTTTTTTCGGTTTTAAGTTAAAGTGTTGACACCTGGAAGTGTCGACACTTGACTTTGTGTCGTGAGTCGACACTTAAACGGTGACAGACTGACCTAAAATAGGGAAAATGGATAGTTTTCTTCGGATTTATCACTCCAGTTCGAGCCAACTCATCCCCTAACCGAGCTCCATCATCCTCTTCCCTCCAATCTTAGATTCAATCGATCGATTCTTTGATTGGGACAGGTTCTTTTCCATTTTTCACTGTTCATTCTCCTATTTCCATGGTTCTTCATTCCGTTTCATTGTGTTTCCACCGTAGAAATCCTAGGTTTCTTCTCTTCATGCATTTCCATCTTGTATCCTTGGAATGGGGCTTAGGAAGCAAGTTGTCCAGCATCTAAGACCATCCATTCAGGAGAAAGAAAGAAGAACTAAAGTAAGACATGAGGCCAGTGCAGCGGTTGAGCATGATATTCCTGCTAGACCTCCAGTTTCTGCAGCAAACAAAATGGGATCGAAAACTATTATCAGTGGTCGCCGAGTGGACTTCGATTTCATAGATCAGCAGCACTTCAGGATAGGCCAGTGGCTGAGGGATGCAAGTTTGGCATTATTCTATTCATTATCAAAGAGATTCTACCCATGACTGATTAGAGAGTTTTATGGATCGCTTGCCCGAGGTAGTGATGGCTGGATTGCTCAGGTCCGAGGCAGAGATGTTCCTGTATCAGCAGAGATTTTGAGCAAAGTATGAGACATTCCCATGAGAGGATCAGTTATGGATGCTCTAGTTGATAAGATTAGTGGGCTTCGATGCATCTTTGAGATAGATGATCTTCCTGAGAGAGCCACTGTTGTAGCATCAAGGTGATGCTTGAGATGAGGTTGTTGCACCATATAGTTGCCCGAATCCTTCTACCGAAGATCGGTCGATTCGATTTCATCATAGAGCGCGAGCTTCTGGTGATGGTATCTTTAGTACAACACACGCCAGTATGCCTCCTGGTACTTATGGTATACCAGTTGACCGAGGCATCGATCAGTCAGAGATTGTGTCTACCCTACGGGATGGGTTTGACACTACTATTTAGAGCTTACGTAAAGGGCATGGACGATGAGCCCTACAAGCAGCTATTACATACAGGCGTCTATGACATCAGACACTACACCGGATGGAGTATCAGCTTGTCAGAGGCCAGTGGAGATGATGCATATCTGGACAGGTCACTGACAGAGATGATAAGGTAGCGGAGGAGGAGCGCATCCTTCCAAGAGAGGCAGGGCCATCTAAGATCCACAGAGAGACATCTAAGACACAGCCCGAGCCTTCAGTGCAACCCAAGCCAGCTCCTCAGCCTGAGCCAGCACAAACAGATATCCCTGGAGCTTCAAACAGCCTAGAGGACAGGGTCGCTTGCATTGAGACTGAGGTGATGATTATTCATCAGCGAGTCGATAGGATTCATATGGAGATGATGGAGAGCCATCGAGGACTGAGTGATGGCATCTCTATCATTTTGTGTGCTTTGGCTAGACCTTCTTTAGGCAGAGCTCCTGCACCTTCAGCTCCAGCTGATTTACCTCTAGCACCACCTGCTCTAGGACCGGATTTGGATGATGATGAGACTAACTCTGCTGAGTTTGAGTTTGATGATCTAATGACAGAGCCAACGCCAGAGGCAGTAGCTGACCTTCTTAGGAGTCTTATTCCTGAACCATCTGGATCATCTTTTCAGACTCCGATCCTATCATCCTCACCTTCCAGATCTGATCCACATCCTACTTTCATTAATGCACCTACTCCTGTCATACCATCAGCTTTTGATACTCCTATCATTCATTCTCTATCTTTGCATACATCCTCTCTTATCAGGGAACTGGAATTCTATATCCCTGGTTTCCACCGTCTTGATTCAGGATCTATCTTTGATCATACCCCCTTCATACTGTTCTTGATATTGCCTTTCCGGTCAGTGCAGTTACTGCTGCTAACATAGCTCTACCTCTTTCGCACCAGCTAGAGGCAGGACTTATGTTAGACATAGAGGACGAGAACGTCGTGGCATGTCAAGACCAACCAGGACCCATCTTGCTGATCTTCAATCCATGTGGCCTCGATCCCGTTCTTCTACCGATACTACATCAATCGGGATTGGATCCTCGGATGATAAGGAATCAGCTTAGAATAGTCTTTATGCTTGGATAGCTTATATTTCAGCACTCTTGTATGCTTTTATGTTTGCTTACTATTTTGTATTTTTACCTGTATCAATGTATGAATTGTACGAATGAAAGGAATTTTTACATCAATACTTTGTCTTTAGAAGTTATCTCTTCTTATAATTGCTAAATTTCTATGTGATAGGGCTACTTCATTGACGTGGAACGTGCGTCAGATCCAACTGGATGCCATCGGTACCACGTGGATTTTTCTTTCAAAATTCCTGCTCCTTCGCCAGGTGGTACCCCGAGACGGGTCCACCTCGGTCGAAGTCGAGCACCTCTCTGCCACTCCGCCAGGTGTCCACCCAGGAGGGGTCCACCTCGGCCAAAGCTGGTGGCCCCTTGCCCCATGGCCAGGTGGAACCCGAAGACGGGTCCACCTCTGCTGAGGTCGAGCCTGGCCCTCCTGCTCCTTCGCCAGGTGGCTCCCCCATACGGGTCCACCTCGGCCAAAGTCGAGCACCTCTCCGCCACTCCGCCAGGTGTTCACCCAGGAGGGGTCCACCTTGGCCGAAGCTGGCAGCCCCTTGCTCCCTCGCCGGTGGCACCCCAAGACGGGTCCACCTCCGTCGAGGTCGAGCTGGGCCCTCATGCTCCTTCGCCAGGTGGTGCCCCAAGACGGGTCCACCTCGGTCGAAGTCGAGCACCGTTCTGCCACTCCGCCAGGTGTCCACCCAGGAGGGGTCCACCTCGGTCGGAGCTGGTGGCCCCTTGCTCCCTCGCCAGGTGGCACCCCAAGATGGGTCCATCTCTGCCGAGGTCGAGCCTGGCCCTCCTGCTCCTTCGCCAAGTGGCTCCCCAAGACGGGTCCACCTCGACCGAAGTCGAGCACCTCTCTGCCACTTCACCAGGTGTCTACCCAGGAGGGGTCCACCTCGGTTGAAGCTAGTGGTCCCTTGCTTCCCCGTCAAGTGACACCCCAAGACGGGTCCATCTTTCCCGAGGTCGAGTCGGGCCCTCCTGCTCTTTCGCCAGGTGGCGCCCCAAGACGAGTCAACCTCGGCCGAAGTCGAGCACCTCTCTACCACTCCGCCAGGTGTCCACCCAGAAGGGGTCCACCTCGGCAGGAGCTGGCGGCCCCTTGCTCCCTCATCAGGTGGCACCCCAAGTCGGGTCCACCTCTGTCGAGGTCGAGCCGGGCCCTCCTACTCTTTCGCTAGGTGGCGCCCTAAGACGGGTCCACCTCGACCGAAGTCGAGCAACTCTCTGCCACGTGTCCACCCAGGAGGGGTCCACCTAGGCCGGAGCTGGCGGCCCCTTGCTCCCTCGCCAGGTGGCACCCCAAGACGGGTCCACCTCTGCCGAGGTCGAGCATGGCCCTCCTGCTCCTTCGCCAGGTAGCGCCCCAAGACGGGTCCACCTCGACCGAAGCTGGCGGCCCCTTGCTCCCTCGCCAGGTGGCACCCTAAGACAGGTCCACCTCTGCCGAGGTCGAGCCGTGCCCTCCTGCTTCTTCGCCAGGTGGCGCCCCAAGACAGGTCCATCTCGGTCGAAGTCGAGCACCTCTCTGCCACTCCGCCAATTGTCCACCTATGAGGGGTCCATCTCGACCGGAGCTGGCGGCCCCTTGCTCCCTCGCTAGGTGGCACCCCAAGATGGGTCCACCTCTACCGAGGTCGAGCTTGGCCCTCCTGCTCCTTCGCCAGGTGGCGCCCCAAGACGGGTCCACCTCGGCCGAAGTCGAGCACCTCTCTGCCACTCCGCCAGGTGTCCACCCAGGAGGGTCCACCTCGGCCGGAGCTGGCGGCCCCTTGCTCTCTCGCCAGGTGGCACTCCAAGATGGGTCCACTTCTGCCAAGGTCGAGCCTGGCCCTCCTGCTCCTTCGCCAGGTGGCGCCCCAAGTCGGGTCCACCTCGATCGAAGTCGAGCACCTCTCTGCCACTCCGCCAGGTGTCCACCCATAAGGAGTCCACCTTGGGCGAAGCTGGTGGCCCCTTGCTCCCTCGCCAGGTGGCACCCCAAGACCAGTCCACCTCTGTCGAGGTCGAGCCTGGCCCTCCTGTTCCTTCGCCAGGTGGCGCCCCAAGACGGGTCCATCTCGACCAAAGTCGAGCACCTCTCTACCACTCTGCCAGGTGTCCACCCAGGAGGGGTCCACCTCGGCTGAAGCTGGCGGCCCCTTGCTCCCTCGCTAGGTGGCACCCTAAAACGGGTTCACCTCTACCGAGGTCGAGCCGGACTCTCCTACTCCTTCGCCAGGTGGCGCCCCAAGATGCGTCCACCTTGACGGAAGTCGAGCACCTCTCTGCCACTCCACCAGGTGTCCACCCAGGAGGGGTCCACCTTGGCCGAAGCTGGTGGCCCCTTGCTCCCTCGCCAGGTGGCACTCCAAGATGGGTCCACCTCAGCCGAGGTCGAGCCGGGCCCTCCTGCTCCTTCGCCAGGTGGCACCCCAAGATAGGTCCACCTCGATCGAAGTCGAGCACCTCTCTACCACTCCGCCAGGTGTCCACCCAGGAGGGTCCACCTCGGTCGATGGTGGCAGCCCCTTCTCCTCTGCCAGGTGGCACCCCCTAACGGGTCTACCTCGATCGAATCAACCCTACTCTGTAAAGCCTCGAGGAGGTAGAGACACGGGCCACGAGGTCGCCACTAGAGCACGCTGTGCCCCGTACCGGGCACCAGTACGGCCTACAGTGATACACAAAACCTCATTTACATCAGTTAAATAGGGCCCTGTAACCGAGGAATGAAATCCTTGCAGGTAGGAGCCTGAAATGGCTAGAAGCCCCCCATCAACACCCCGAAAGGAGAGCTCACGCACTTTGCCCAAGTTCTCGCCAGTCTTCCCCTTTTCGTGACACATGACGGATGAGGCGTGCCGGCCACTTAACTCCCGGGCTTGAAGGAGAAAGAGGGGGGAGGATCCAGAGATCTCGGGGAGCCTCCAGGAGGGGACGTGGATTGAAGGCGGTTCGGTGGTATAAAAGGGATGGAGAAAGCGAATGAAAAGGTAAGTCGAAAAGAGGAGAGAATATCGAGAGAACGATCTGGGGGACCTCAAGAAGTCCTCAGGCATGAGCTCGGTGAACCCAGCATAGGAAGTCGGGCTTCAACTCTTCTCTTCCCCACACTTCTTTCATCTACATCTTCTCTAAGCACGGGAATCCTTCAGGAACCCATCTTAGAGGATCTATTCCATCTTGTCGCTCTCTCACTTGACCGTCGGAGTGCCCCCGCCGGGATCCCCGGCCCGGGTCTCTGACTTTGTTTTGCAGGACCAGAAACTTGGAGATCTCGAGGTGTAAGAGTCCGAGAACCGGTGCCAACTCATGAGCTACAGGCCACCGCGATAAGATCGGCAACAGATTGGCGCACCAGGTAGGGGGGGCAGAACAGTAGCCCCTGTACAAGCAAGCTCTCCGTGGGCGAAAGCGTGCTCCAACCATGGTGGTGACGTGCAGGCATGAAGCATCCACCAGCCGAGCAGGAGAGGTTCCTTCTCCCCAGGGGCCGTGCAGCCCGGAGAGGGAACTTCCTGCTCCACCTCCTCCTCCTCAGCCATCCTCGATGGACGGTCCTTTCGCAGCTGTCATCCAGCAGCTGCAAACACTGACTACAGCTGTGCGGCAGCTGTAACACCAGCAGCGGTCCCTGGCCACTCAGGCCCAGCTAGGACCCCCGTGGCTCGAGCCACGGGCCCCCACGAAAGCATGTGCTCCATCCAAGGCAGGCCTTCCCATCCACGGAAAGTTTCCAATCCTCGCGGGAGCCACCAAACTCCCGCAAAGAAAAACCACTCCAGTTCGACGGATCACGAGAGTCGATCCCCGGCCAACGATGCTGAAGCAGTGCAGCACGGCAGGCGCCATTAGGGCAAGGCCCCTCGCCGAGATCGATCGGCACCCCGTTCTCCAGCGGCCTCGATGGAAGATTCCACCGACGAGGCCATTAAGCACCAGGCCGTGAGGCGCCTGGAGGGGCACAAGCGCAAGTTGACGGAGTTCTCCCGCTGCTTTGCCGACATGCAGAGCTCCCCGACCGATCCAGCGGGCTACAATGCCCAGCCACCCTTCTCCCGAAAAATCCAAGAGGAACCGATCCCGAATCGGTTTTGCATACCTCAGGTGGATCCCTACGATGGGACCACCAACCCCTTGGACCACTTAGAGAGCTATAAGGCTCTCATGAGGGTCCAAGGAGCGATGGACGCTCTTCTGTGCATTGCCTTCCCAGCCACTCTCCGGAAGGCTGCTCGAGTTTGGTTCACCCGCCTCGAGCCAGAATCCATCAGCTCCTTCCATCAGCTGGAAGGAAAGTTTGTGGCACACTTCGATGCTTGCCAAAAGGTGCCAAGGGAGGTAGATAGCCTCTTCTCTATCTGCCAGCAAGACCAGGAGCTGCTGTAGGATTACATCACCCGCTTCAAGACCGCCGCCTTGGAAATTTATAATCTGGACGAGCCCGTCGCCATGCTGGCATTAAAGCGTGGGCTCAAGACCTCCTGTCTGATGTATTCCCTGGACAAGAAGCCCCCCAAGACATTCTGAGCTCCTCCTCCATGTCCACAAGTACATCCGAGCTGAGGAGGCCGACTGCACCAGGCGAGAGCTGGACGGGAAGCCTTCGAAGAAGCCTGCCCTAAGAGATGTCCCTGGAACCCGGAGGCCTTGACCACTTGCGACTTCCGTCCAGGTTCGAAGCCGAAGAATGGTGCTGCCCCGGAGCAGACCTTCACCCCTCTCCTTGCTCCTAGAATGAAGATCCTAATGGAAATCGAGGGCGAGAACTACCTCCACCGACCTCCTCCTCAGAACCCAAGGTACACCCGTGACAAGACAAAGTATTGTCAATTTCACCACGAGCACGACCACGACATGGAGGAGTGCCGCAATCTGAAGCGGGAGATCGAGGAGCTGATCAAGAGGGGCTACCTCAGGAAGTTTATGAGAAACGAAGCCCCGACGGAGGGTCAGCCCCTCGCAGCCCTTCCCCCCGTCCCTGTAATTGACAACCGCCCAACGGAGAAATCGGTGGGCATGATCTCTTGGGGGATAGGGCGTGCAACGAAGAGAGTCCGGGAGGCGGAAGACCTGGAGATTGTACTCCCCTTTGAAAAGGGGAATGAAAATGAAAATGTAAACAATGATGCGGTGGTGGTTGAGATGACCATCGCTAAGCATCATGTACATCGCATTATAGTGGATAGTGGGAGCTCTACTGACGTACTTTTTTACGATGCTTTCTCCCGAATGAATTTATCTCATGATCAATTAAAGCTGGTGCACACCCTTCTTGTGGGCTTCACCGAAGATTCTGTGGGGGTCGAAGGAGAGATCACTCTCCCTGTCACTGTCGGATCCCCACCTCGGTAGAGTACGGTCATGATGATGTTCACCATCGTCAGGCTCCCATCACCTTACAATGCTATCCTAGGTCATCCAGGGCTCAACCAGCTGGACGCAGTTATTTCCACCAAGAGATTGCTGGTGCAGTTCCCTATCGCCTCTGGGACGGGAGTAATAAGAGGGACGGCCCAACCCGTTCCACATTGTCTGCAGATGGTCCCAAGGGCCCGGAGTGCCGAGGTCGGTTCCGACGTTGACGACCTTGATCTAAGAGCACAAGATCCCAGGGGAGGGCCCGTGGAGCGCTTATTGACGTACCCCCCGGCTCGGACCCTCAAAAAATAGTGCAGATAGGAGCCCAGCTCCCGGAAGAAGAGCGGGCTCGCTTGCTGGAATTCCTTCGGGCGAATGCTGACGTGTTCACCTGGTCTGCTGCTGACATGCCAGGTATCCCCTCAGAGGTCATCACCCATCAACTGAAGATTGATCCGAGGTGCCGCCCAGTCTGCAAGAAAAAGAGAAGTTTCACTGCAGAAAGACAGAAGGCCATCAATGAGAAGGTAGAGAAGCTTCTCGCCACCAGCTTTGTATGAGAGGTACAGTATCCCAGTTGGCTGGAGAACGTGGTGATGGTGAAGAAGAGCAACGGCAAGTGGAGGATCTGTGTGGACTACACCGACCTCAACCGAGCTTGCCCGAAGGATAGTTTCCCTCTTCCGAAGATCGATCAGCTCGTGGACACCACTTCGGGACATCGCCTCCTCTCTTTTATGGATGCCTTCTCTGGATACAACCAGATCCGAATGCATCCGGAGGACGAGGAGCACACCGCCTTCATCACCGACCGTGGAACCTATTGCTATAAGATGATGCCGTTCGGCCTCAAGAACGCAGGTGCCACGTACCAACGTCTGGTCAACAAGATCTTCAAAGACCAAATTAGCCGCAACATGCAGGTGTACGTGGATGACATGCTGGTGATGAGCAAGCCAACTTCGAACCATGTCGGCGACCTGGCGGAGACCTTCAGTAACCTCCGGCTTTACCAAATGAAGTTGAACCCTGCGAAGTATGCTTTCGGCATCTCCGCAGGAAAGTTCCTGGGGTTCATGGTAACCCAAAGGGGGATAGAGGCCAACCTGGAGAAGGTCCAAGCGATCCTATACATGGAGCAGCCCACCTCCAAGAAGCAAGTGCAATGACTCACCGACCGGATAGTCGCCCTGAGTCGATTTATCTCAAGGTCCGCTGACCGCTACCAGCCCTTCTTCAAGGCGCTGAGGAAGATGAACGACTTTGCCTGGATGAAGGAGTGCCAGGAGGCATTCGAGGAGCTGAAGAGGACATTAGCATCCCTGCCATTGCTTTCCAGGCCAGAGGAAGGAGAGGAGCTCCTCCTGTATCTGGCGGTCACACCGAAAGCCGTTAGTTCGGTCCTGGTTCGGACGGATGACAAAGGGATGCAGAGGCCAGTGTACTACACGAGCAAACTCCTCTGCGATGCGGAACTCAGGTATTCTCGATCTGAGAAACTAATTTTTGCGCTAATCATGTCTGCTCAGCATCTCAGGCCTTACTTCCAAGCACACCCCATCCGGTCTTGACAGACCAACCACTGAAAGGTGTGCTCAGCCGACTTGATATGTCTGGGTGCCTGGCAAAGTGGGCGCTCAAGCTTAGTGAGTTCGACATCACCTACAGGCCGAGGTCGGTCATGAGGGCACAGGTACTCGCTGATTTCTTGGTTGAGCGTGCAGGCCCGGGCGAGGGGCTAGAAGAAAGCCCCCAGGACTAGCAGCCGGAACCAGGACCAGAGGAGGACGTTTGGATCCTTCACATGGACGGAGCCTCAAACTCCGGCAGGAGCAGAGCATGACTCATCCTTGCCAACGGCGAAGGGGTCATCGCTGAGTGTGCACTCCGCTTCCAGTTCGCCGCCACCAATAACCAGGCGGAGTACGAAGCGCTCCTCGCGGGGCTAATAGTGTCCCGCAAGCTGGGCGTGGCCTGCCTCAGGGTCTTCACAGACTCGCAGCTGGTGGCCAGGTAGGTCTCAGGGGAGTACGAGGCTCGGGACTCCCAAATAGCAAAGTACCTGGAGCTCGTGCTAATGAGCACAGCAAGATTTCGTCGCTTCAGAATATCCCATATCCCTCGCGGGGAAAATGCTCGCGCAGATGCCCTCTCCCGCCTTGCAACCCTGTTGGACTCATCACTAGGCCGTGCTTACGTCGAGCATCTCAAAGCCCCGACCTACGAGACATCCATGGAGGTCCAGCAGATCAACCTAGAACCCAGTTGGATGGATAAGTATATCGAGTACATCACCAATGGCACCTTGCCAAAGGACCGCGTGGCGGCTGGCCTCATCAAGAGGAAGGCCGCACGGTTCGTATTGATGGACGGGCTACTATATCGAAGATCCTACTCCTACCCGCTCCTCAAGTATCTGAGACCCGCAGAAACCGCACTCGTGCTCCAAGAGATCCACGAGGGCATCTATGGGAATCATGTGGAGGGCAGGATGCTGGCGTATAAGGCCCTCCGTCAAGGTTATTTTTGGGAAACGATGAAAGAAGATGCAGTCGACTTCGTAAAAAGGTGCGACTGGTGTCAACGGCACGCTGTGGTGCAGCGTCAGCCCGCTGCTCCACTCTCCCAGCTCTCCATCCCATGGTCGTTCGCTCAATGGGGAATGGATCTCTAAGGACCTTTTCCTCTGGCGTCCGGGCAACGAAAATTCTTGATCGTGGCTATCGACTACTTCACGAAGTGGGTCGAGGCCGAACCCTTGGCCCGGATCATGGAGGTAAATGTCACCAAATTCCTTTGGAAGTCGATTATCTGCCATTTCGACCTACCCCACACCATCATCACCGACAACGGACGCCAGTTTGATTGTCGGGAGTTCGAGGAGTTCTGCAATGACCTCGGAATCCATCATCGTTTCACCTCGGTAGTGCATCCTCAGATAAATGGAGAAGCCGAGATAACAAACAGGACCATCTTGCAAGGCCTCCGGACAAGACTAGACCAGGCCAAGGGGAGGTGGGCAGAAGAGCTCCCGAGCATCCTTTGGGCGTACCACACTATCCCAAGGACGGCTACGGATGAGACCCCATTCAATCTCATCTTCGGGACGGAAGCAGTTATCCCGATTGAGCTCAACCTACAAACCCTGCGCGTGGAGCAGTATGACGAGGCGGAGAACCCGGCCAGGATGCTGCTGAACCTGGACCTCCTTGAAGAAATGAGGGACATGGCCAGAGATCGGATAGCAGCCTATCGGCAACGAGTGGCCAGATACTACAACTCTAAAGTGCGACCGAAGTCCTTCCACCATGGAGACTTGGTGCTACGCCGCGCTGAAGCTTCCCAACCTCGGGAGTGCGGAAAGCTCTCCCCAAATTGGGAAGGCCCTTATAGGGTGGTGGAGGCACTCCCCCACGGGGCGTACTACCTGGAGGAGCTAGGTGGATCCCGGTTCCCTCAGACCTGGAACGCCTCAAATTTGAGGATGTACTACCAATAGTGTAAGGCTCCTTAAACTTTAGCAATAAAATCTTTTTCAACAAACGCCTACTTTCGTCTTGTAGGATAAAAGCCATCCAGCTCTATGTTTGGCGAGCATGGGCACGGCGAAAGGTTCGCGAAGGCACGAAGTCTCCTATCACAAAAATCCCGGAGTTCAGTGCGGAGCATCACATGGAATTAAATTCCGACATGCGACCCTAGAGTTCAGTCTGGAAGAGGTCCTGGTGACTTAGGTCACGGTCCTACAAAATCCCGGAAAATAGCTCGGTAAGCCGTGCAAGGCTCAGTTCCGGCCTGCGGCCCCGGGGTTCAGTCCGTAAGTTCGCAAGAAAACTGGTTCCAAAGCGAAGTCCCGGACCTCGATCTGGAAGGTGGGGCAGAACCCAGTTCGCCCACGCAATCCTGGAGTTCAGCTCGGAACGCACCACAGGACTTAGTCCCAGTGGCTAGCATCAGGGTTCAGTCTGGAAGATGCATAAAAAAAAAAGAAAGAAAAGAAAAAAAAAGAAAGATGGAGAAGGAACAAGTTAATGGAAAAGAAACTTTCATTACTGATAACTGTTCCTTACAAAAGGGGGGCCCCAACAGGCTGGAAGACCCCAAAGATAGAAAAGGAAATACATGATTCTTGCAGAAATAAAATGAAAAAGAAGTAGAGCTGCAAGGCTACTTCATTGCAGCCGCGTCTTCCTTGGGCTGGGAGGTGCCCTCTCCGCCAGCGGCGCCGTCTGGAGGCTGTTCGAGAGCTGCCACCTCAGCAGCTGCCGCAGTTGAAGCCCCCTCAGTGGGCTCCTCCCTCCGGCTGCCTAGCACAACTCCACTAAGGTCGAGCTCGGGGAAGAAGGAACTTACCTTCTCCCGGCACACCTAGAAGCCCTTCAGGAAGGAGTCCACGGCCACCTCGTGTACCTCCACCCTGAAGTCCTCAAAGGCCCGAAACTTCGGCATGGCCTCCTGTGCCTCCTTCCTAGACGCCTCTAGCATCCCGCTGACTCGGGAGGTCTGCTCCCTGGATGCGCTCAGCTCCTTCAGGACCTCCTCGACCTGGTGCTCCAATGACCGGGATTGGGCCCTGAGACGTGCCATCTCAGCCGCGTCGTCCTCGGCACGATGCTGGTTTGAGATCCTCTCCTCAGACAGAGAGGTCTCGAGCTCCCTCACGCGCCCCTCGGGCGATCCAGGTCAGCTCGGAGGGCCTGGTTGTTCCCCCGTAGTTCGACCCCCTTCTCCATGAGGTCCTTCATGTCGGCCACCAGTTTGCCGTGCCTCTTCTCCTTCTCGGCATCCTTCTTGGCATAGCCTGAGAGGAAGTTCCTCAACAGGAGAATGTCCGTCCTGATCTGAATCGAAAAAGATACAAGATGTCAGTAAGATCCAACTGGAACTTTAAAAAAAGGAGAGCTGGGGACTTACCATGAAGAGCTGAGGGAGGATCCCCAGCAGCGCGTCAGCATAGTCCCGGCCGCCCCTTAGACGGCGGTCCTGGGGGGTGCTGGCGAACTCAATCACTCTTTCCACGAGCCCTTGGTCACGGATGACGGAGGAGTTGGCGGCGAGACTTGGAGGCGGAACGTGGGCGTCAGCAGTAGGTTGGGCAGCCGCCCCTTCACCGAGCAATGCGGCCGTTGGTGGGGCCATCGTCGCCCTAGTGGCCATCGTGGAGATGACCGATGCGGCAACTGGAGCAGGCGTTGCCCAAGAAGGTTCCGGCCTCCTCTCCTCCTCGGCCCTGTCGAGCTCAATGACGGGGACATCGGGCGCACGAGTTTGGGGCGGCCTGGGAACAGAACCCATCGCCCCGGGCCCGGTAGCAGCAGGAGTGGGCGCGGGCCCTCGGCTCGTCTCAGTGCGAGCCCTCTTCGCCGGGGTCTCCTCGATCCCTTCAGTGGTGTCCCTCTTCAGGGCGCCCTCCATCAGGCTCTCAACGGAGAACTTCATTCCTGGAAGAAAAGGTCAGTTAGGCCAGTTTAAAGAAAAAGAAGTGCAGAGTAAAAAATGAAGGCAACAGTAGGAGATCTGGGATCTCACCCAACTCCCGGATTGGACTGATTCCTGCCTCGAATAAATTCTGCTCCGAGAGCAGAACCTCGAGAGCCAGAACCACGTCACCCAGCAACTACGTGAAGACCTCTTGGTCCGCTGGCTCGACCTGGGAATTCTGGTTCGGGAACCGGTCTGGCTCGTTCCAGGCCCAGTCAACGTTCTCAACCGAGGCAAAGAAGAAGCGGTTCTTCCAACCCTTGATCGACGAGGGGAGGTCGAACCTGAGACACCTAGGCTGGGATGAAATATACCACCAGCCATCATCGACAGAGTAGTGCTTCAGGGTGAAGAGAGTCCTGAAGAGGGAGAAACGGGCAACGAACCCATAGAAGTGATAGAAGACGATGAAAGCAAAGATTACCCGGATAGCATTGGGAGCCAATTGGACCGGGACAAGACGATAGTGACTGAGAAAAGAAAGGAAGAAAGGATGAAGGAGGAAATGAAGACCCCCAACAAGGAAGTCTTCGTAGAAGGCGACCCTCCTAGGGCCACTCGAGGTCACTCGGTCCCTAGGTCCCAGGAGGGAAAGACGGACTGAACCCAAGACCCCATAGGTATCCTGGATCCAAGAAAGGTCATCTCCGATCATCGTCGAGGCGTAACTGGAGGGACCGGAAGTAGAAACCTCCGCCACCGGAGGAGGAAGAGAAGAAATGGGATGTGCGGAAACTATGGGAGGAGACCTAGGACCCCAAGGGACACCTATGGTCACGGCCCCAGGTTGGAGCTGCCTCCAGACCTTGTCCGGAATCTCTTCCCCCTCTGAGGAGGAAGACGATGGAGTCCTCAGCCAGAAATGACCGACCTCATCCAGGTTTGAAGAGACATGATGACGACGCGCCATTAAGGAAGAAGAAGCAAGAAGAAAATTGGATTCGCGGTGACACAGAGGCTGGAGGTGGAAGAAGAAGAGAAGGGGTCGCAGGCACACATCGAAATGATTTGTACCAAAAAATTGGCAACCCTTGGAAGGTGAAGGGAGATCTCTACAACTACCGGCGAGGTGTGAGAAAGCCGAGAGACTTCGTTTCCGGAAAGTCCCCCCCTTTTTCAAACTCAATCAATAGCAGCCGTACGCCTCTTTCCATCCCAGGCCATCAGATGACTGCCACGTGGAGGCACGCCCGACATCGATGCTTCGGTTCGATGGAAACTACCTCATTTTCGAAACGGCGTATTAATGGCGCGTCAGACGCGTGCACGTGGCAGCCTCCCACTGGGTCTCGGGCACAATAGAAGCGGCGGCAGGGATCATGGCAATTATGGCATGGGATTTTTGCCTTCTCTACGTCATCTCCGCATTAACTCCCCACACCCCAAGCCGCGATGCTTCGATGGGACCTGGGGATGGGGGGTAACTGATAGGGCTACTTCGCTAACGAAGAACGTGCGTCAGATCCAACTGGATGCCACCGGTGCCACATGGATTTTTCTTTCAAAATTCCTGCTCCTTCGCCAGGTGGTACCCCGAGACGGGTCCACCTCGGTCGAAGTCGAGCACCTCTCTGCAACTCTGCCAAGTGTCCACCTAGGAGGCATCCATCTTGGCCGAAGCTGGCGGCCCCTTGCCCCCTCACCAGGTGGCACCCCAAGACGGGTCCACCTCTACCGAGGTCAAGCCGGGCACTCCTGCTCCTTCGCCAGGTGGCGCCCCAAGACGGGTCCACCTAGGTTGAAGTCGAGCACCTCTCCGCCACTCCGCCAGGTGTCCACCCAGGAGGGGTCCACCTCAGCTGAAGCTGGCGGCCCCTTGCTCCCTCGCGGTGGCACCCCAAGACGAGTCCACCTCTGCCAAGGTTGAGCCAGGCCCTCCTGCTCCTTCGCCAGGTGGTGCCCCAAGACGGGTCCACCTCAGTCGAAGTTGAGCACCTCTCTGCCACTTCGCCAAGTGTCCACCCAGGAGGGGTCCACCTCGGCCGGAGCTGGCGGACCCTTGCTCCCTCGCCAGGTGGCACCCCAAGACGGGTCCACCTCTGCCGAGGTCAAGCCTGGCCCTCCTGCTCCTTTGCCAGGTGGAGCCCCAAGATGGGTCCACCTCGGTCGAAGTCGAGCACCTCTCTGCCACTCCGCCAGGTGTCCACCCAGGAGGGGTCCACCTCGGCCGAAGCTGGCGGCCCCTTGCTCCCTCTCCAAGTGGCACCCCAAGACGGGTCCATCTCTGCCGAGGTCGAGCCGGGCCCTCCTGCTCCTTCGCCACGTGGCGCTCCAAGAAGGATCCACCTCGATCGAAGTCGAGCACCTCTCTACCACTCCGCCAGGTGTCCAACCAGGAGGGGTCCACCTCGACCGGAGCTGGCAGCCCCTTGCTCCCTCGCCAGGTGGCACCCCAAGCCGGGTCCACCACTGTCGAGGTCGAGCCGGGCCCTCCTACTCCTTCGCCAGGTGGCGCCCCAAGATGGGTCCACCTCGGCCAAAGTCGAGCACCTCTCCACCACTCCGCCAGGTGTCCACCTAGGAGGGGTCCACCTCGGCCGGAGCTGGCGGCTCTTGCTCCCTCGTCAGGTGGCACCCCAAGACGGGTCCACCTCTACCGAGGTCGAGCCTGGCCCTCCTGCTCCTTCGCCAGGTGGCACCCCAAGATGGGTCCACCTCGATCGAAGTCGAGCACCTCTCTGCCACTCCGAAAGGTGTCCACCCAGGAGGGGTCCACCTCGGCCGAAGATGGCGGCCCCTTGCTCCCTCGCCAGGTGGCACCCCAAGACGGGTCCACCTCTGTCGAGGTTGAGTCGGGCCCTCCTGCTCCTTTGCCAGGTGGCGCCCCAAGACGGGTCCACCTCGGCCGAAGTCGAGCATCTCTTTGCCACTCCGCCAGGTGTCCACCCAGGAGGGGTCCACCTCGGCCGGAGCTGGCGGCCCCTTGCTCCCCCGCCAAGTGGCACCCCAAGATGGGTCCACCTCTACCAAGGTCGAGACGGGCCCTCCTACTCCTTCGCCAGGTGGCACCCCAAGACGGGTCCACCTCGGTCGAAGTCGAGCACCTCTCTGCCACTCCGCCATGTGTCCACCTAGGAGGGGTCCACCTCGGCCGGAGCTGGCAGCCCATTGCTCCCTCGCCAGGTGGCACCCCAAGATGGATCCACCTCTGCCGAGGTCGAGCCTGGCCCTCCTGCTCCTTCGCTGGGTGGCGTCCCAAGATGGGTCCACCTTGGCCGAAGTCGAGCACCTCTCTGCCACTCCGCCAGGTGTCCACCCAGGAGGGGTCCACCTCGGCTGAAGCTATCGGCCCCTTGCTCCCTCGCTAGGTGGCACCCCAAGACGGGTCCACCTCTGTCGAGGTCGAGCCTGGCCCTCCTACTCCTTCGCCAGGTGGCACCCCAAGACGGGTCCACCTCGACCGAAGTCGAGCACCTCTCTATCACTCCGCCAGGTATCCACCCAGGAGGGGTCCACCTCGGCCGAAGCTGGCAGCCCCTTGCTCTCTCGCCAGGTGGCACCCCAAGACGGGTCCATCTCTGCCGAGGTCGAGCCGGGCCCTCCTGCTCCTTCGCCAGGTGGCGCCCCAAGACGGGTCTACCTCGGCTGAAGCCGAGCACCTCTCTGCCACTCCGCCAGGTGTCCACCAAGGAGGGGTCCACCTCGGTTAAAGCTGGTGGCCCCTTGCTCCCTCGCCAGGTGGCACCCCAAGACGGGTCCACCTCAACCGAGGTCGAGCCTGGCCCTCCTGCTCCTTCGCTAGGTGGCACCCCAAGACGGGTCCACCTTGGCCGAAGTCGAGCACCTCTCTGCCACTCCGTCATGTATCCACCCAGGAGGGGTCCATCTCGGTCGAAGCTGGCAGCCCCTTGCTCCCTCGCCAGGTGGCACCCCAAGATGGGTCCATCTCTGCCGAGGTCGAGCCGGGCCCTCCTGCTCCTTCGCCAGGTGGCGCCCCAAGACGGGTCCACCTCGGCTGAAGTCGAGCACCTCTCTCCACTCCGTCAGGTGTCCACCCGAGAGGGGTCCACCTCGGCCGAAGCTGGCGGCCCCTTGCTCCCTCGCCAGGTGGCACCCCAAGACGGGTCCACCTTAGCCAAGGTCGAGCCGGGCCCTCCTGCTCCTTCGCCAGGTGGCATTCCAAGACGGGTCTACCTCGGCCGAAGTCGAGCACCTCTCTGCCACTCCGCCAAGTGTCCACCCATGAGGGGTCCACCTCGGCCGATGCTGGCAGCCCTTGCTCCTCAGCCAGGTGGCGCCCCCTGACGGGTCTACCTCGGCCGAATCAGCCCTACTCTACAAAGCCTCGGGGAGGCAGAGACACGGGCCACGAGGTCGCCACTAGAGCCGACGCGCGTCGTGCCCCGTACCGGGCGTCAGTGCGGCCTACAGTGATATGCGAAACTTCGTTTACATCAGTTATACAGGGCCCCACAACCGAGGAATGAAATCTTTGCGGGTAGGAGCCTGAAATGGCTAGAAGCCCCCCGTCAATGCCCCGAAAGGAGAGCTCCCGTACTTGGTCCAAGGTCTCGCCAGTCTTCCCCCTTTCGTGACACACGACGGACGAGGCGTGCCGGCCACTTAACTCCCGGGCTTGAAGGAGAAGGAGGGGGAGGATCCAGAGATCTCGGGAAGCCCCCGGGAGGGGATGTGGACTGAAGGCGGTCCGGTGGTATAAAAGGGACGGAAAAAGTAGACGAAAAGGTAAGTCGAAAAGAGGAGAGAATATCGAGAGAACGATCTGGGGGACCCCAAGAAGTCCTCAGGCGTGAGCTCAGTGAAGCCATCGCAGGAAGCTGGGCTTCAACTCCTCTCTTCCCCACACTTCTTTCATCTACATCTCCTCTAAGCATGGGAATCCTTCGGGAACCCGTCTTAGAGGATCTATTCCATCTTGCCGCTCTCTGACTTGACCGTCGGAGTGCCCCCGTCGGGATTCCCGGCCCGGGTCTCTGACATTGCTTTGCAGGACTGGAAGCTTGGAGATCTCAAGGTGTGAGAGTCTGAGAATCGGCGCCAGCTCACGAGCTACAGGCCACCGCGGTAAGATCGACAACACTGTGTTCAACAAAGAAAATAAAAAAAATATTAAATACTTTGATTGCAAACTCCTAGAAACTAAAATGCAATATAAATTAATTTAAAAGATAATAAAACTAACACATACGAGGGATTAGAAATCGATTATTATTATTAACAAATTTTAGTATTTATTCATGCAAGAGCTTGTGATAAATTAAATTTTAGGTATAACGTATTTCTATCTAAGTACGAATCATATCTCTTGAATCACGACCCATCCTTTATAAGCATATGTTATCCTAAAACTAAATAAAAAAATTAATTAATTTTAATACAATTTATCTCCTATCCTAATAAGAACCGTATTTTGTCATAATTATGATATATTTTTTTTAAACATAAATGATTAATAGTTAAATTAATTTAAAAAATATAATACAAGCATAAATAAAAAAATATTAATAGTATATAAAAAATATATATAAGATGAAAAAAAAAATCTGTGACGCAAGAAAAATATCACCTTCCACCTCATATCCATAATAAAATAAACTAAATTAAAATAAAATAAACAAAAGATAATTTTTTTAGAAATAAATTTTTTAGTCCTCGATCTCTGGTTGTTTCCGTGGCTATCATAATAAAATAAACTAAATTAAAATAAAATAAACAAAAGATATTTTTTAAGAAATAAATTTTTTAGTCCTCGCTCTCTGTTTGTTTCCGTGGCTATCATTAAATAGGTCTCGGTTGGAATAAATTATGGTCAAATTTGAGATAGAGTCCGCTTGAAACGGGTCCTGGACTTGCATACATAATCCTAGCCGTCCGTTCTTCTCTGAAATCACGCTCGGATTTTCTGTTCAAAGCCCAGAGCCGACCGGAGTATTTCTTGGCCGTTGGATCTGTCGATTGAATTGCCGCAGACCGTTTGATGGCGCATAAAAGGGAGTTAAACGCGCTGCAGAATCCTTTGGTAGTTCAGCTTTGATTTTCCACCGTGGGATCACCGCAGGATAAGCTTCTCAGCCGAACGATGGCGGAAGTGCTGCTTTTAATTCCTTGTCCTGGAACGCGTGGGAGGAAATGGGGACACGTGAAACTTCCAGAGCCTTGCCAAAAGTTTCCATGAGCCACGTCAATAGGTCTGAGACGCAATGGAAGTTTCTCCCTGCTGCTTCCCTCCGTTGCTTCAGTAGACACGTAAAGTCTTTGGTAAAGTTCTGGGGACCCGCAAAAAGTTTTGTGCCAGTGGAGTTTTGGGGATCCGCATAAAGTTTTGTGGACCCGCAAAAAGTTTCGTATAAACCGCACCACAGTCCCCTGTGAGTGGGGAGATAAGCCACGTTAGAAGTGCTGCTGGGAGTCGCATGATGCTTTATATATATATATATATATATATATATAATTCAAAAAAGAGAAAGGGGATAAACCCGGACGTAACTATTTTCAACCGGCTCCAACCCCATCGACTATATTTAATTTAAGCTACATGTTTACGCGTATTTTTTTCATCACTGATGAATATGTCAGCCTGATATTACTGAGATGCCGGAGTAGTATGCTTCCTCACCATCCCGATCACGTGCCCCAAGAAAATTCCTGAAATTTAAGCGAGTCGCATGATGCCTTTGAGCGAGCCGCATGAAAAGAAAGTGGGCTGCATGCTGCTTTCGTTATTTTCTTGATTCTTGTTCAAAGTCTTGCTCCATGCAAATTCTTTTTATCACTATTAAATATTTCTAAATATAATAAAATATTATTTTTTATTTTAATGGATCAAGATGCTGGTTCATGATGGATTATCGACTCAATGAACTATTTGGCCAACTTGCAAATGGATTTTGGATTTTCATTTTAACTCCAATTTAAATCATATTTGATCTTTTAAACCGGTAAATTAAGCTCTTTTTATTTATAAATATTTTTATTATAAAATAAAAATAAAAAGATCAATTCTTATAAAATAAAGATAAATATATATATATATATTTTTGATGTTTTTACTAAAATATTTATTATACTTATCAGAATCCATCTCGATGGTGTCATCGATGGAGCAGCTCTCGATGGAGCAGCTCTCTTTTGGTTGGATCGATGATTGCCTCAGTCACAATGCAACACTAACCACAGGATCCTCAGTAGGCTAATTTCTCTTTTGCCTGGATCAACACTTGCCTTGGTCGCCAAGCAACACTGACTAGGGGGTTCTTGGCAAGCCATCTTTCTTTTGATTGGATCAATAATTGCCTTGATCGTAAAGTCACTATGGTCAGAGTCCTCGATGGCTTCCTCACCAATTCTTTCCTTAGCCGGTACCTCACCATTATAATCTTTACCGTTGTGCAAGCCTCAAGGACAATCATCCTGAGCATATCGAAGATGGCACCAGGGCTGAGACCGCCTACCTATGCGGACTTGCCGGCAAGCAAGTGCATGCGACCGATCGAAGCCCAGCTTCATTTGATCAAAGAGCTTGGTCCAATAAGAATGATCCTCCAACTACCCTGGAGGTTGGTGAAGGTGAGGAAGAGGCCCATACAGGTGGCCAATGTGAAGCAGATGCTACGAGGAATCATGCGGGGCATTTCACTCGAAGTCCGAGAACTGAGAGCGTGAGGAAGATGCATGCTTCAAGCATGATGATAGCTAGGCTGATACTATGGGGGACAGGACTAGAGCTATAAAAGCCGATCAAATCTTCCCCATCTCCCCACTTGGGAATTCAATCCCCCCACAGGAAAACTGTCAACCCCACCATGATGGCGGTGGTGCAATTATTGTGGCCTCGCAAGCAATCAAAGTTTTTCCTGAATGTACACTAGCACCATCTTGGCCAGCAGCAAGCCGAGAATAAAAAATGAACCAAGGAAATGCATCATCTACCAGCTCGGCAGTGAACCGAGGCTAAAAGAAGGAGAACCAACTGATCTACCACTTCTTCCCCTAGTCTGACCGGTCAAACTAGTCTGACCTGGACATGCTCAACTTGATCCCTCCCATCCCCAATATCGCCAGATAGTGCGAGGCAGAGTACCTCAAGTTGGGCCTTACAAAGCTTGATGTTCTAGCTTAGTGCCCTCGGGTTTGTCATCTCTGTGCATCATCTGCCTCTCGAATGAAATCAAGGGTAGTGGGATCTAGGGGATTGTGTTTGTGACCTTGATGCTGTGATTAGAGGTGCCAATGTCACAACTCTCACTGACATCCCTACAGGGAATATTAACTATGAGTACTTCAAGAAGGTGGTGGGCTTCCATATGATAAAAAGTATAGCTGGGAAGATAACCTTTAGTCAAGCGAGGTTTGGATTATAATGATTATCCCTTGTAGTATTGCTGGTGATTCACGACATCATCATCAGTGCCTGCTTCTCTCTCACTCTTCTTCACATCATTGTTTATAAATGTTCCATGCACCATTGGATGTTGGGCCATTGCTGGTGCTAGTCAGAGTTGATGTCCAAGATGGTGATTTTGACCCATTTGCCAACCCTCCTAGCAACCCTTCATGATAGGCCGATGCATTTCACATCATCTCACCAACCATACACAACTTATCGTCTGAGAACTAGTTGGTTCCAACCAATGCACGAGTGGTGGTCGAGGTGGGGCATCAAAGTTGAGTCTTCAAGTTTAAAGTTGAGGTAAAGGCCAAGGTAGAGGCTGATCCTCTAAAGCTAATCACCCAAAAGCTGAGCCCCCCCAAGGAGCCTAAGCTTCAAAAAAACCGAGCTCTTGACAATTTTATGGTGGGAGGTATTAAAGCCCTCATCTGTCATTCTATCCTTTCTTGCAGGTCCACTAGCCTACAAAAAGCCATGAAAAATCGACCTACAGCTAGGATGATAAAAGTCTTTATTGGGGGACAACTCGATCGTAAATCCAAAAGCTTGATGGGACTCTACCTCCTAAACCATAAAATCTCTCTCATTCATAATAATGTGACCACCTTTCCCATTTTTTAATAAAAATATTTTGATTAAACAATGTATGTGTTCGTATTGATCAGTAAGAAGTCGCCCTTAATAGGCCCTAGCTCCAAATGACCTCTGATCGGTCAGAGCTTTAATGGCCTCTCAATGGTCTAAGGCCTCTTGGCAACCCCCGACTCCAAATGACCTTTGATTAATTAGAGCCCTAAAGGCCTCTCAGTGGCCCCTAATTTCAATATGGTCCTTGATCAACTAGAGCCTCAACAACCCTTCAATAGTCCATTGAAGAAAATCCCAAGGCATCTCAATGGCCCTTAGCTCCAAATGTCTTTGATCGGTCAAAGCCTCAAGGCCTCTCAACAGCCCCCAGTTCCAAATAATCTTTGATCAGTTCGAGCCTCAATGACCTCTTAATGATCCAAAGCCTCTTAATGGCCCTCGGCTCTAAATGACCTTTGATCGGCCAGAGCTCTAAAGGCCTCTCAGTAGTCCTCAACTCCAAATGATCTTTGATCGATCAGAGCCTCAACATCCTCTCAATGGTCCAAGGCCTCTCAGCAACCCCAAACTCCAAATAATCTTTGATAGGTCAAAGCCCCAAAGGCCTCTTAGTAGCCCCCGGCTCCAATATGGCCTTTGATCAACTAGAGCCTTGATGACCTTTCAATGATCCATTGAAGAAAATTCAATGGCCTCCTAGCGGCCCCTGACTCCAATATGACCTTTGATCAGCCAGAGCCTTAATGACCTTTCAACGATCCATTGAAAAAAATTCAGTAGCCTCTCAACAACCCCCAACTCTAAGTGGCCTTTGATCGAAAAGAGCCTTAACGACCTTTGATCGGCCTTGCAAAGGAGTTTGATCGATTTTAAGTCTATGTGCTCTTATTTGGCTCTACAACAACCCATGATCAACTTGTTTAATCTTATAGCTATGACCCATGGTCTAACGGTTAGTAACGTTCAGTTGCATATGGCCCTTCAACCAATCTACCTCAAAAATCATGCATGACCCTTCAATTGAAAAGACTTTTCATATCCTTGGCAACTCTTAAATACGTACTCCCATAGCTCGAGCAAAGCTTGGACTAGGGAGTAGGGGGATCTATTAGGAGGAACCTGTTTGGGCTAAGGATTGAGGCCCAAGCCAATGAGCCTGGTCGGCCAGCCCAGCTACATGTCAGCAACCATTCATTGGATTGGGTCTACATAGTTTCTTATCATCCCTCTAGGTTTGACCCTTTGATCAATTGGTGATTTTCCCTCAGCCCCAGCATTATCGAACAGTCCCACCATATGCCTGGTGCATGGTCTGGCTGACCAAGCATCCTTTGGCCGACCAAGCATCTTTTGGCCGACCAAGTACCTTTTGGCTGACTAAGCATTTATGGTTGACCAAGTATCTCCTGGCCAACCAAACCTCGGCTTGACAATCAACTTTATTTGAATTTTAGCGGTTAGTGTAACCTTGGCTCTGGCAGCAAGAACCCGCTATCTCTCAAACCTATTGTTATAGTAGTGACAAATCCATTCGACCCCTGCCCTGACACAGTATCGTCCCTGTTTGGTCGACGTGGTCGCGAGCTTCGTGTGACATCCCTGAGCCCCCCATCCCAAATAAAGAGACAGAGCCTCTCCCACCTGGCGGCAGGGAGCCCATTCTAGTTCCTCTCATCCAACTTCGGTGACATAGTGTGTGCGGGATGTGAAGGGAAAAAACATGCTAGGTAGATGAAAAGTATTTTAAAATTATTTTAAAATAACAATAGCAGAAGGCTTGGTAGATCGATCAAAATGATTTACCAAACTATCTAAAACATGATCTAGTATAATAATACAGCATGCAATATAAACATCAAAAATGAGAAAGGAGCAAAGATATAAAAGTACCTTACCGTTATACCTTTGAAAATGCTGTGGAAAAGGATAAAGCGCTCGAGCCACACACGTGTCCGGCCTCTACAGGTAATCCACATCGGAGGTTGACCCTGATCAACTTCCTCGGAGTGCTAGCTCTTTAGGATCCTTGAAGCCGATCTTCTTCTTCTTGGAAGACAAGGAGGAGAGGTGGAACCCTTCCTAAACTAGCTCTCTTCCCAAGACCCAGCTTGAGTGCTATGCATTCGCACACCCAATGCCCAAGTCCTCACAACCCTTTTTCTTCCCTCTAAGAATTTTAGTAGTAAGACAAGCCGAAATCCTTATCTTTTCTACCTATGTTTTTCAATCTCTAGCAGCCCTAAAAATAACACTTATTTATAGAGGCAGCCAAGAGAGGGAGAAAGAGGAAGGAGGAGTGATTGGGGGAGAAAGTCAAGGAGCATACCAATTTAGCTATAACCACATTAGGAAGGAATGACAATCATTCTGTGAAAGTTTGGAGCCAAAATAGCTTGCATTCGAAATTCAAACTATGTCAAAACCTTCTCAAAAAGCTTTCTAGAAATTTTGTTTAGGATTTTCTGGTTGAGCAAAGATGAGTCGACTCGAGTAGGGGTCAAGTCGTCTCGTCTAGAACACAGAATAGTCAGACAGTTCTTTCAGTAGGAACGAGTCGGCTCGAGCAGGGGTTGAGTCGGCTCGTCCAGAAAAGTCTTCCGAAAATACTTCTCCTCACAGCCAAGTGTCGACCTCTCAAGTGTCGACACATGGTCAATCAACTTGACCGCCAATGATAGCAAACGATTCTTAATCATCGATCAGCCTTAAGATCAGATAGAGACCCCTATGGTGTGTGACCCCATAGGTTCGAATACTAAGCCGGTAGCACTGGAATACTTCCAGTACCAGTCAAAGTTCTCGTCTAGCAATGATACCCGACGTTCGGATAGGTCGAAGATTGCATAGCAACTTTCAAGAACCTCTGGCATATGGCTACCGTATAATATATCCCTTTGACCTGATTTTACTCAGGGTGACCTAGGGTTCGACTGCCAACCCTAATTTAGTTCATCTAGATCGTGTCTCAACCATACAAGTTCTGTGACTCCTTATAAGAATTATCCTGGCCAAGGTTTTGTTAAATTGAGACACAGTGAGTCATTCACTCCAAACTATTTGGAGGGATCAATTCCATCTTAATCCACCATCGCTCCACAAGTACTTGACTATACCCAGAAAACTTTCATCACTGGATTAGAAATCTAGGTAGTCCCTGCCAAAGTACAATGAGTTGCTTGCAAGCTACCATGGTAACCTCAGGTCTGAGGGATACATATACCCATATCCCTTCGCGAGCAACCCTTTGATAGAAAGGAGCCCCGTAGATGGTCACGTTCAGTGAAATGTCACACATTTCACTTGTATGTCATATCAGTGTCACCACACTTATTGGTCAAGAGGACAACCAACCAATGTGAGATACAATAACCTATGCTTGATACATCGTCATCCTATAACCATGTATCCTTTGATTGTGAACCAGTTTAAGAACTACTTGATATATCCTCTCTATATCAAATATAATGTAGTTTTAACGACTCCATCATACAAGAGTTCTTTTCAGGAAAATGCACTTATAATGAACAGCCAAAAGAATAACTTTTATTCATTAAGAAATTCATATATAATTACAAAATTAGCACAACCGTTTACAGCCTAGACGATTGGCTTTGGGACACAATTCCCAACATGATGAACCTAAGACCGACATGAATGCAGGAATTAATAGAAACTAATTTTTTTATATTTTTTTTAGAGATTTAATTTGGAGGCTAATATCCCAAAATCAAGTAAAGATTAGCAAGCAAACTAGTAATGCAAAGATCCAACATACCCGCATATGAACTCATGCAAAATAATAAAAGAAGGATCTTGAAGATTGAGAAACCCCCGGTTAGGATAGCGTACCTTCAATAAATTAGAAATCAGGAGGGAGAAGGATTGTATCAAACAACGATTGAAGATCTAATCGAAGTCGGGGTCACACAGCACTCGAGATCATCGCCTGGAAGACAACCCTATAGTTTCTCAGATCAATCAGCTATTATGGTTCGGTCCAGGAGGCAAAGAGGGCCTCCTTTTTGGAGGTGAACACCTCGGGGATCCTGCAAGCGTCAGAGGTCAGTTGGGAAATAATAAAGAAACAAAAGTATGGAATTAGGGTTTGTGAGAAGGTTGAATTAGGGTTGCTGAAGCTGGCGGCCTGGATGGGGGAAGTAGACTCTTTGCTATGGTCGGCTAGGGCTTATTCACTTTGGGCATGTTAGGGCTTGAAGAAGGTTGCTTTGGGATGGTTAGGGTTTGGATGGACTAGGGCTCATAAGTAACACTCACACTCACACACAAGAACACAGGCTAGCAAAATTTTAACAGAGTTTTAATTTATAAAAAGAGATGATTACAAGAGGGGAAGGGGTGGGGTATTTATAGATGTTCCCATGCCCTCTCCTTGTTAGGATAGGATTACAAACTTTGCCTAGGACTAGGAGTACATAATGTGAATAGGAAAAGGATTACAAGATTGAATAAAATTAGAACTTGAATCCCAAAAGGAAGTGGACTCCTCTCCTCTTTTGACTTGGTCAAGGGGACACCTTGGGCTTGGTTTATTGGGCTTGGACGCCTAATTGAGTTGGGCTTGGACGCGTAGGCAGCAAGGGGCATCTCCCATTGGGCTTGGGTGGCCATCAAGGAGCTTTGGCACATGGGCATCCTGGTGGGCTGGAAACCTTGGGCCGGGATGCCTAGAATATTCCCTGATATCATGTGGTGCTTGGAATCTTCATATATGGAGCTTCATGGGCTTGGACTTGCTTTGCTCTGGGAGGGGCCTGGTGAGGCTTTGGCTGGTGCTCCTCCTCTTGTATAACTAGACTTGTACTGGATTGAACACAAACTTATAGGACTCAATTGGACTGGACTGAGGTTGAGACAACTCAACTTATTACAGGACTCAATTCAACTCAGCTAAGCTAACTTCATTACAAAACTCTCAACTGGACTAACTTGATTACAAAACTTGACACATCATTAAGGGTTAAAAAAAATCCTAATCAGTAAACCAGATAAGGCCTAATAATCTGTGTCAGATCTTGGTGCCCCCACCAATTCTCCCGGGGTGGGAGGAACTCGACCCCGTCGAGTAAGGGTCAATACGGCTCTCATATTGCTCAAGAAGGTCTGGGTTAAGGCACTGCAGATCCTCTCGGGTGATCCACGAGTCCTCGGATTCCGGTCGACCTTGCCATCGGACCAAACATCGTTGATAGCCTTTATTCCGGGTACTGATGGCTTGATCATCCAGGATGCGCTCAATCTTTTCCTTACTAATAGGCCAGTTTGTAGGTGGACACTCTGGGATGGGTTCACTCTCAAGAGAAGGGATAGGTCCAAAGGGATCGCTAGGTATCGCTGCTGGCTCCCGGTACTCTACAAGGTCTGAAATATTGAAGGTGGAACTAATACCTAATTCGGATGGCAACTCGAGCACATAGGCATTAGATCCAAATCTCTTTATTATTTTGAACGGTCCAGCTCCGTGAGCATGTAGTTTCTTTACGGTTCCTAGAGGGAATCGCTCAGGCCTAAGCCTGATCATCATATAATCCCCTGCAGAAAACTCTTTAGCTCTTTTTGGAGAGTTAGCCAGGTTTTCATAGATTTCATTACTTATTGTTGCCGCTCTCGTCGCCGCGCCCGTGCCGCGGATCCGTCGATCCCTCCTGACCGCCTGGCGAGGGAGCCTCCCTTCCCGCGGCGAACCTGCAAAAAAGGGGTTAGAAGACCCTGGCCGGGGATCCCGGCGAGGGAACTCCGATGGTCAAGTCAGTAGACGACGAGAAGGAACAGACTCTCCAGACGGACCCCCGAAGGGGCTCCAGACTTAGAGAGTTTACTAGTAAGAGAGACGCTCTGGGGACCAGAATCTCGGCTGGGCCTCCTAGCCGAGCTCACACCCAGTGTTCCCCTCTCGGGATTTCTGGATTTTTACCCTCGGAGCAAGGCCTTGTGCCGGTGCTTCTTCTTCTTCCCCAGGCTCGTTTTCTTACCTTGTCGTCCCCAGATTCCTCCCTCTTTATCTCCTTTCATCGTGCGCTTGTTTCTTCCTCCTTGGAGACTTCCCTCCCCCATCCTTTTCTCTTTTCCCTTTTCGGTGAAGGGAGCCAGGCGGCTTTCCGACCTCGTCCACCGGGCCCAGCAGGGAAAAGGCAAAGACAGAAGAGAAAAAGGGGAGGGCGGCGCTGGCAAGGCGGTCGGTCAGGCCACAGGCCCAGCGAGAGCGCTCTCTTCCCCAAGCATGGGCGCCATCCATCTATGGGGCCTGTTCTGTCAGGATCGCATCTCTCGGCTGTGGGGCCTGTCGGGCCGATGCAAGTGATGTTCCGCGTGCCGCCGTCCTCCGTACGGAGCACCGTCTGGGGTTCGTACGGTCCGAGGGATGGCCTCGGGGCCCGTTTCTCTCCCTGGGACCCTCTCCGTACGAGCGGTCTGACCTCGACTGAGTTGGACCCGTCTCCGAGGGCCAACTGGTGAGGAGCGAAGGACCAGTCGATCTCGGCTTAGATGAACCCCTCCTGGGTGGACACCTGGCGAGGTGGCAGGAGGTCGCTCGGCTTCGGCCGAGGTGGGCCCGTCTCTGGGTGGCCACCTGGCGAAGGGCGAAGGACTGGCCGACCTCGGCTTAGGTGGACCCCTCCTGGGTGGACACCTGGCGAGGTGGCAGGAGGTCGCCTGGCTTCGGCCGAGGTGGGCCCGTCTCCGGGTTGCCACCTGGCGAAGGGCGAAGGGTTGGCCGACCTCGGCTTAGGTGGACCCCTCCTGGGTGGACACCTGGCGAGGTGGCAGGAGGTCGCCTGGCTTCGGTCGAGGTGGACCCGTCTCCGGGTGGCCACCTGGCGAAGGGCGAAGGACCGGCCGACCTCGGCTTGGGCGGACCCCTCCGGGTCCGGGCGCCAATGGGGTGGTAGAGGAACTCCGAGCCGAGCTCGACCTCGGCGAGGGCAGTTTGCCTTAGACAGTCGTCGGGCGGTGTAGTCTTGCCGATCCTGGCCTTGAAGACGTGGCGCCGACTCGACCGGGGAAACTTCCACGTGGCTCGATCGTATTCGGCGGTACCTGAGCCTGGCCACGTCACTGTCATGGCTGTAACAGTTGCCCCCCAGCCCGCCGTTCCATCGGGGCATCGTAGAACGGAACGTCGGGATTAAATGCGGATATGACATGGGGAGGCGAAGATCTTGCATCATAATTGCCACGATCCTCGTCGCCGTGGCTCGATGCGGCTGAAAACCTATGGGGAGCTGCCACGCGTCGCCCACTTTCCTGCAATTAATGCGTCGCTTCGAGGCAGAGGCCGTTACTCTGCTAACGAGGTGTCGGTGTCGGGCGTGCGCCCACGTGGCGATCATCCAGTGGCCTGAGGCGGAATGACGGGTACGGCCACTGTCGGCTGAGTTTGAAAGGGAGGGGACTTTCCAGAACGAGGCCTTTCCCCTTGCTCCATGGGCGGTTTGCTGCAGACTAACTCCTGTTGCCTTGCACTCGTCTGGCGCATTTTCGGTGAGTGCCTCCTTCTCCTTCTCCGGTCCCCTTCCTTTCCTCTCTTTTCTTTTCTCTTCGATCCTCTGTCCTTCTCTGTTCCATGGCGCGCCGTCGCCATGTCTCTTCCAACCCGGACGAGGCCGGTCCATCCCGGCCGAGGACTCCATCTTCTTCCTCCTCATATGAGGAGACAATCCCGGAGGAGATCCGCCGGTGTCTGCAACCCGGGGTGTCACCATTGGCATCCCTAGGGGGATCCGGCCTCCTCCGGTTGCTCCTGCCGTCCCCCTTCGCTCTCTTCCGGCTTTTCCTGCTCTTCCTGCACCTCCTTCTCTTCCCGCCGTCCCTCCGGTCATGCCTCCACCATGACCGAAGGTGATCTTTCTCTGCTCCGGGATGCTTACGGCATCCCGGGGTCCATTCGCTTGTTTGTTCCGCGGTCCGGGGAGCGCGTCACCATGAGTGGCCCCGGCCGCATAGCCTTCTACGAAGACTTCCTCCTTGGGGGTCTTCGGTTTCCTCTGCACCCCTTCTTTCTTTCCTTCCTCAGCCATTTCCGGCTTGTCCCGGCCCAGCTGGCTCCCAACGCCATCCGGGTCATCTTTTCTTTCATTGTCTTCTGTCACTTCCACGGGTTCGTTGCCCGTTTCTCCCTCTTCAGGGCCTTGTTCACCTTGAAGAAGTGCTCCACCGATGACGGCTGGTGGTATATTTCACCCCGGCCCAGGTGTCTCCAGTTCGACCTCCCTTCCTCGGTCAAGGGTTGGAAGAGCCGGTTTTTCTTCGTCTCAGTCGAAGACGTCGACTGGGCCTGGAGTGAACCGGACCGGACCCCGAACCGGAATTCTCGGGTCGAGTCGGCGGACCAGGAGTCCTATTCCCAGCTCCTGAGCGATGTGGTCCCGGCACTCGAGGTTCTGCTCTCTGAGCAGAATCTTTTTGAGGCCAGGATTAGTCCCATCCGCGAGACGGGTGAGACTCGGCTCCACTTTGACTTCTGCCTCCCTTTTTCTTCATGACTGAGCCGGCTGACTTTCTGTTCCTTTGTTTTGCAGGGATGAAATTTTCACTGGAGAACCTCCTGGAGGGCGCAGCCCAGCGGGATGTCGTTGAGGTGGACGAGCCCGTGGCGAAGAGGGCTCGTACAGAGGCGAGCCGGGAGGTCATGACGGCGACCGTGCCCAGCCCGGTTGCTGTCGTTCCCCCGCCCAGGTTGCCTCAGGGCGAGGCCGCTGATGCCTCGGTCACGCGACCTGGTGGCGCCACCGCCGAGATGGCTCCTCCGCCTGCTGCTCCGCCCAGCACCGGGCCTGCCGTCACCGTCGCCTCAACAGTGCAGCCTGTGGCCGCCGTCGGCCCGTCGACCGCGGCCCCAGCTGATGGGGCGGTCACCGAAGGAGCCGGCCTGACGCCCCCGGCACCGGTGATCACCCAGCGGGACTCGGTCATCCGCGACAAAGGGCTCACGGAGAGGATCATGGAGTACGCCTCCATCGCCTGGGACCGCCGAGCTCGGGGCGGCCGGGATTACGCTGATGCGCTGCTCGGGATCCTCCCGCAGCTCTTCACGGTAAGTCCGAGCTTCTTCCCTTCTTTTCCTTTCAAAACCTAACTCTTTTCATCCTGACATGATCTGCTCTTGTTGGTGCAGATCGGGAACGACGTTCTCCTACTGAGGAACTTCCTCGTAGGGAACGCCAAAAGGGACTCCAAGAAGGAGCTGAAGCTCGGCAAGCTCGCGGTCGATGTCAAGGACCTGATGGAGAAGGGAGCCGAGCTGCGAGCCAACAACCAGGCCCTCCAGTCCGACCTGGCACGTTCTGAGGGGCGGAACAAAGAGCTGGAGGCTTCCCTGTCGAAGGAGCGGACCTCCAACCAGCGCCGTTCGGAGGAGGAGGTGGCGGAGAAGGCCCGCCTGCAGGCCCACTCCCAGTGGCTGGAGCGCCAGTTGGAGGAGGCCCGGCGAGACGCAACCGCGGTGAAAGACCGGAGTGCGTACGTCAACGGACTCCTGGAGGCCGCAAAGCGGGAGGCGCAGGAGGCCATCCCGAAATTCCGGGCTTCCGACGAGTACACGTCGGAGGTCCGGGAGGCCACCGTGGACTCCTTCTTGAAGGGGTTCCGGATGTGCCGGGAGAAGGTGGGGCCCTCTTCCCCAAGCTGGATCTGAGCGGGTGGTGATCGGAGGTAGAAGGCCAGGAGGCGAGAGCATGGCCTCCGGCGCGGCCGAAGAAACTCCTGCGGCGCCGTCGACCAGTGAAGCTGCGGCTCCGGAGCAGCCTCGAGAGCCGGCCGCCGTAGAAGTCGAGGACGCAGCACCCGTGCCCCCGGCAGAGGGCTCCGACCCTGCACCATAGTGAACCCAGCGCCTTTTCCCTGTTGTCTTCTCTTTTTCTTCTTCTGTTGTTGTTTCTTTTTTGGGGACTCCCGGCCTGTCGGGACTCCCAGCTTGTACTGATCCTTTATATCAATGAAAGTTTCAGTTTGACAAAACTTCGTGTTCATCTTACCTCACTTTTCTTCTTCTTTCTTTCTGAGATGTTGGTATGGAACACTTGAAACAGTTGCAGGCCTGGTCCTTCCATTGCTCAAATCGAAGGTTGGGGCCTCCCAGATCGCATGGCGGCAGAGTAGGCCTTAAGCGGGCCCGTCTTTGGGGTGCCTTCATACTTGTGCAGGCGACATGGTTTCTGCACCGTCTTCCAGGCCGAAGCCCAGGATCTCCGGACTGAGCTCGATGCCGCAGGCTTTCTCAAGCCTTGCGCGGCTTGCTGAGCTGTTCTCCGGGCTTGCATGGGCGAACTGGGTTCGACGCCACCTTCCAGGCCGAAGCCCAGGATCTCCGGACTGAGCTCGACGCCACAGGCTTTCTCAAGCCTTGCGCGGCTTACTGAGCTGTTCTCTGGGCTCGCATGGGCGAACTGGGTTCGGCGCCACCTTCCAGGCCGAAGCCCAGGATCTCCGGACTGAGCTCGACGCCGCAGGCTTTCTCAAGCCTTGCGCGGCTTACTGAGCTGTTCTCCAGGCTTGCGTGGGCGAACTGGGTTCGGCGCCACCTTCCAGGCCGAAGCCCAAGATCTCCGGACTGAGCTCGACGCCGCAGGCTTTCTCAAGCCTTGCGCGGCTTACTGAGCTGTTCTCCGGGCTTGCGTGGGCGAACTGGGTTCGGCGCCGCCTTCCAGGCCGAAGCCCAGGATTTCCGGACTGAGCCCGATGCCGTAGGCTTCCTTGTCGAAGCGAGAAAAGAGTGTTTGAAGTGGGGGAACTTTGTTGCAGAAACAAGGAACCTTACATTACTGATAGTACATCCTTAGGTTCGAGGAGTTCCACGTCCGGGGGAACCTGGCACCTCCCAATTCCTCCAAGTAATAGGCTCCATGAGGGAGGGCTTCTGCCACCCGATATGGGCCTTCCTAGTTGGGTGATAACTTGCCGCATTCCCGTGGCTGGGAGGCTTCAGCGCGCCGGAGGACCAAGTCTCCGGGACGGAAAACCTTCGGCCGCACACGGGAGTTATAATATCTAGCCACACGTTGCCTATACGCCGCCATTCGAACTCTGGCCTTGTCCCTCGTTTCCTCGAGAAGGTCCAGGTTGAGCATCATCCTGGCTGGGTTTTCTGTCTCGTCGTATTGCTCCACACGCAGTGTGGGTAGGCTAAGCTCGATCGGGATGACTGCCTCGGCTCCGAAGACGAGGTTGAACGGGGTTTCGTCGGTAGCCGTCCTCGGGGTGGTGTGGTATGCCCAGAGGACGCTGGGAAGCTCGTCGGCCCACCTGCCCTTGGCCTGGTCCAGCCGCGTGCGGAGGCCCTGAAGAATGGTCCTGTTCGTGACTTCGGCCTCCCCATTGGTCTGAGGATGCGCCACCGAGGTAAAGCGATGCCTGATGCCGAGGTCGCTGCAGAATTCTTCGAATTCCCGGCAGTCGAACTGGCGCCCGTTGTCGGTGACCACGGTGTGGGGGAGGCCGAAGCGGCAGACGATGGACTTCCAAAAGAACTTGGCGACGTTTGCTTCGGTGATCCTTGCCAAGGGTTCGGCCTCGACCCACTTCGTGAAGTAGTCGATGGCCACTATCAAGAACTTCCGCTGGCCAGACGCCGCGGGAATGGGCCCAGGAGGTCCATCCCCCACTGGGCGAACGGCCAGGGGGCCGAGAGCTGCGAGATTGGGTTGGAGGGCTGCCGCTGCACCGTGGCGTGACGCTGGCACCGGTCGCACTTCTTCACGAAGTCGGCGGCGTCTTCCTTCATTGTCTCCTAGAAGTAGCCCTGACGGAGGGCCTTGTACGCCAATGCCCTGCCCCCCACGTGGTTTTCGCAGACGCCTTCGTGAATCTCTTGGAGCACAAGCTTGGCTTCCGTGGGTCCTATGCACTTGAGGAGGGGGTAGGAGTAGGATCTTCGATACAACTGCCCGTCCATCAGGACGAACCACACGGCCTTCTTCCTGATGAGGCGAGCCGCCTCGCGGTCCTCCGGCAGGGTGCCATTGGTGATGTATGCGGCGTACTTATCTATCCAGCTGGGTTCATGGCCGACCTGGTGGACCTTCACCGTTGCTTCGAGGCTTGGGACCTCAAGGCGCTCCACATAGGCGCGTCCCAGCATCGTGTCTGGCAGGGTCGCCAGTCGGGAGAGAGCATCCGCACGGGCGTTCTCCCCGCGGGGGTGATGCAGAACGGAAGCTCTGATACCATAAATGATGCAGGACGAAAGCTCTGATACAAAAAATGATGCAAAACAAAGAACAAAGAAGCGTATGCGGAAGTAAATTTAGGATTTTTTTTTTTATATATTTCAGAAATTTGCTTTGACTCAAAGTAAAGCTAAACTAAGTTGAAGGAAACTACGTAAGGATTGAAAGCACAATTTAGAAGAAACTAAATTATCAGAGTAGTTCAGAAGTAATGGATCGCTGGGGGTTGAGAAACTCCCAGACCTAGGGTTTCGCTCTGAACTTTCAACAGGACAGAAATAGAGAGGAGAGATGGGTTACCAACCAGACAGTGATCTTCACAGAATTTGGGTGGAAGAACTCTCTCGGGCAGATTGTTGGATCCTCAGATTCGGCTATCTTCGCAATGGATCCTCCAATACTGGTCTCGTGGCTAGGTCGGCTTCTCCTGGACTCAAGATTTGGGAAGAAGAAAAACAAGTGATGGATTCAGAGACTCAGGAAAGGATTTACCAGTTTGAAGAACTTGAAGGCTGATGTCGCTGAGATCCGGATTCTCTTGAAGGCTGATTCGACTTCCTCTGGAAAGAGCTTCGGATCTTAAGTATCCGGACTGTAGCTGGATACTGGTGATCGGCCTGGACTTGGAGAGAGGCCATGAGAGGTGGGATATGCTAGGGCTTGGTGGAAAGAGAAGGGTGATGGGCGGCTAGGATTTGGGAGTGAAGTGGCTAACCTAGGGTTGGGGTTTTGGAGATCTCACACCTCCTCAAGGTTCCTGGGGAACTCGGATTTACTCCCTCACGGAGCTCAACACCTGGATGCAAGTGTGGAAGAGAGAAAACACAAAGTTTGCTCACAAAAAAATTTGGTTTCATTCATCTGATTCTTTTCAAACTTACATGGGGGTTTAATTTATAGGCCATTACAAGAGAGTAGGGTTTTACATCTTTCCATGTGGGACTAAAGGAGGGGATCTTCAAATTAGGATATCAATCCCTACTCATATGGCCGGCCAATTAATTCCAAAGTTGATTGAAGCTTCAAAAAGGAAAGTGGGTGGCGCCTCCTTGTCTTGACCTCCAAGAAAATATTTTTTTCCTTCTATGCTTGGCCTTATCAGGAAGTGTTTGGGCGCCTCTTAACCTTGCCCTCTAAGAGAAAATTTGTTGCCTTTTATATCTGGCTTTAGTTGGAATGATTAGGGCGCCTCCTAACCTTGCTTTTCAAGAGAAATCCCCTTCCTTCCATGGCTCAACCCTTTTTGGATACCTTCTTTTCTTTCTTCCCAAGTTATGGCTCCTTCTAACTTTGTTTGAGTATTTCTGGCAGGTAATGGGCGCCTCCTTGAATCTCTCCCCAAGAGAATTTCTTCCCTTTCATAGTTTGGTTCTTTTGGGAAGTCTTGGACCACCCCCTTGATTTTGTGGACCCTTGGTGGATTTCTCCTCAATTGGCGCATGAAAGAGGGGAGCTGTTATCTGTGGTGTGGGGACCAAAGCCTGCTGGATGGAGATGTGGCGCCCCCTGGACTCAGGCGTATGGCTGGGAGTGTGGCTGGGAGTGTGGCGCCCACTTGCTTGGCCTTGGGAGAAAATGTAACACCCCAGGTTGAAGCCCTAGTCCACTACTGAGTCAACATGACTCAACAAAATAAAAATGCAGGTAATACAGACTCAAACTAAAATTGAGTTGATCAAGTCAACCCTTATTACAAGCCAAAAACTCTAATTCTTCGGGCAAGGTTAATCAGAGATCCAGATGGAGCTCTGAAGTCTTCTTCTGAGTCTGGTGCCCGCACCAATTCTTCCAGGGTGGGAGGAACTCGACCCTGTCGAGTATGGATCAAGTTGGCTCTGGTATCTCTCCAAGAGGTCTGGGTCCAACTCTTGTAATTCTTCTCGGGAGATTCAAGAGTTATCAGAATCTGGCCTTCCTTGCCAGCGGACCAGGTATCTTTGGTATCCTCGATTACGAGTAGAGATAACCTGATCATCCAGGATCTTTTCAATCTGCTCTTTCCTCACAGGCCAGTTTGTTGGTGGACACACAGGATCAGGTTCACTCTCAAGAGCAGGATTAGGTTCAAAAGCCTCGCTGGGAATCACAGCTGGCTCTCTATACTCTACTAGGTCTGTAATGTTGACAGTGGAGCTAATGCCTAGTTCTGGAGGTAACTCGAGCACATAGGCATTGGATCCTACTCTCTTCACCACTCTAAATGGTCCAGCTCCTCTAGCATGTAACTTTCTAACGGTTCCAGGAGGAAACCGTTCAGGCCTTAACCTAATCATTACATAGTCTCCTTCGTCAAAAGTTTTGACTGGCCTTTGAGAATCAGCCAACTTCTTATAAGTTTCATTACTTAAATTTATTTTGGCATGAATTTCTTTATGCAAGTCCTTTACATGCTATGCAAGTGCATCAAAAGACTTGTGTGTGTGGGCAAATAGTGAAATCAGATCAAGTGGTGTGTGAGGCTTGTATCCATGAACAATTTCAACGGGACTCTAGCCTATAGACCTATTGATCGAAACATTGAATGCAATTTCAGCCCTGGATAAAATACAAATCCCAATTCCTGGTGCTCTCAAAATCTGAGATAATGTCCTAAACTCGACTGACGATACATTCCTAAAGAATGGACTTTATTCAAAGGAACCCTAGGTCTAAACCTAACAAACTACGGCTCTCTAAGTTTGACCTTGGGTCGGATGATGGCATGCAGAGCATGAAAACTTATCATGGGTGCCTAGTAGGTGCCATAAGGTCTTCCAGAAGTAGGTGGCAAACCTAATAGGTTCTGACACGTGGTTCACTCTAAAGACTTCGACAAAGTATACTTGGATGGTGTAAGAAGCATTAGAAGTCCTAGAGAAAGGGAGGAGATATAAGGTGGAGTCTCGAATTACCTGTTGACTAAAGGTGGTGACCTGAAGGTTTGAATGGTGATCTATGAGTGTCAACTAGTCATCCTTATGAAAGGAAAAGTTTGCTACTCCCAGGAATGGATCAAGAGATGGTTCGGGAAGTAGCCTAGGACATGTGATTGCAACAGTTAAGGTTTGTTCTCTAAGCAAATAATGATCCACTTTCTCAAGAACTGGATTAGAGAATGATTCATGGAAGGGCCTATGGATGATGACCTCAAGACTTGAAATTTGACCTATGGGTGTGGAAAGGTATACTCTATAGAAGGGTAGGTCAATCATGCGAAGGAAGGGGTCGGGGGCCATAAGGAGGACTTCTACAGGACTGGGTGAATCAATCCGCTCAAGACAAGGATGTTCGGGAGAGACCTTAGTGGCTGGGCATGGGACAAGGTACAATTGTAAGAGGCTTGATTCAGTCATCCTAAGGAGAGGATCTACCATAGGGTGGGCAAACTTAAACAGTTCAGTGCAAAGATCTTCAATTGGTACTTGGGGAATGACTGTCATTAGAGGGTACGAACTGATAGCTCGGGCTAACACTATGAGTTCTTCCTGGGGGTATTTGACTAAAGGAACTTGATTCTCACAAATCTCTTGAATTTCTGAACTAGGTCCTACCACTTAGTTGCTCTCCAAGGTCTCCTCAGGTAAGGAACCAATAGTATCGATATCACATTCTTCAAGTTCTTCCCCCTCATATTCATCAACTAGACTCAAGCCAGCATCATATACTTCCTCGATGCCATCTTCAATGGGTTTCGGGTCAGTGGTAATCGGGTCAACTAATTCTAGGCTTGTCATACCTAACCTTTCTTCCTCATTGGTAGGCTTGGGTTCTCCCTCATTAATGTCATCCTTAGGATTCTTACCACTTAGCTATGCACAAGCCAGTCCTATGCAGGGGCACTGACTAGATTTATAGCCTCTTTCTCCATAAAACAAACATTCTTGCGATATAGGAACCTGGGTCATACTGGGTTTCAAGCTCGTAGAGACCTTACTTGGGCATGGGTGTGGATCTAAATGGTTTGATCTAGAAGACTTGGGTTGTTGAGTGACTGGTCTAGAATATTGTAAGGACCTCTCATAGACACGATCCTCACTATAGATATCATGGTTAGGATTCCTAAGGTTATGCTTGGGATCACGGTATAAGGTCCTCCTAGGCTCCTGGCATGGATGAGGTTGGGGCATATTAAATTTTGGATCAGAGGTCCAATTTTGATGTCTACGTTTCTCAAGTACTTGGACTCGATCCCTAAGCTGGGTAAAATTCTCATGGACTTGTTCTTTACACTGGGTAACAGTAGCAGTCATATCCTGACTCAATTTGTTCATACTTTCAGTAAGAGCTCTAACCATGGCCTCTAAATCAGGTTGGGTTTGACCAGGTTGGTAGGGTACTTCATTCCGGGTATATATGATGATGCAAGCAAACACACAAAATGAGACTCAACTGAACGACTATGGGCTCACTAGACCTAGAGTCCAAACTAGATGCCCAATCAGAGTGGCAAGCTAGCCTGTAGTAACTCAGGACTCAGCCAGGCAGATGTAAGGGGAGTGTTAGGTCCCTGAATGCCAATCCTAGACACCAATCAGAGATTGGCCAGGTAGGCGGACCAGCACACAAGCCCTTCGGGATGGAATCCCTGAACCACCGTTCTAGATACTGAGTACAAAGCACACACAGAGTAATCAGACAAACTGACTCAACACTAGCCTTGACCTGACTTGTTGATGTCCCTAGCCCACTAGGGCAAATTAGGTTTAATTAATTTTAAGATTAAAGGCTTAGGTTCGAATGATTGGGTGGTGGTTTTGGGCTAAGGAGAGGTTATCAACTCCTTCCCTTATCTTAGATGCTCAAATGCCTTTAAGATGAATTAAGAGATGAACACTCAAAAATAAATGGATGGCAGAATACAAAAATAGAGTTGCAGTAATTTAATTTTCAGAAATCGCACAGAAACCAATAAATCATGAGAAAATTATGAAAATTATTTTCAATTATACTGGTTTCAGCATAATAAAAATAACCGAATTTGGAGTTAGCTACAGTGAGAAATAATTCCTGCAACAGGATAATTACGGGCTGAAAATAGAGCACTTCCCCGTTTACAATTCCTGCTACGAAGTTATAACCCAACGGATCCCCTACACGCCCTAGGAACACCCCGTGGAATGGGAAGAGGAGGTTTGCACCTCGCTTCGTTCCTAGGACCGAACGTCCTGGGGAGTCTACTTCGAGCAGACAAAGTAAAAAGAGAGAGACTCAAACAAGCAATCAAACAGAAACCCTAGACAGGGCTCTGATACCAAAAATGATGCAGAACGGAAGCTCTGATACCATAAATGATGTAGGACGAAAGCTCTGATACCAAAAATGACGCAGAACAAAGAAGCGTATGCGGAAGTAAATTTAGGACTTTTTTTTTTTTTATATTTCAGAAATTGGCTTTGACTCAAAGTAAAGCTAAACTAAGTTGAAGGAAACTACGTAAGGATTGAAAGCACAATTTAGAAGAAACTAAATTATCAGAGTAGTTCAGAAGTAACGGATCGCTGGGGGTTGAGAAACTCCCAGACCTAGGGTTTCGCTCTGAACTTTCAACAGGACAGAAATAGAGAGGAGAGATGGGTTACCAACCAGACAGTGATCTTCACAGAATTTGGGTGGAAGAACTCTCTCGGGCAGATTGTTGGATCCTCAGATTCGGCTATCTTCGTAATGGATCCTCCAATACTGGTCTCGTGGCTAGGTCGGCTTCTCCTGGACTCAAGATCTGGGAAGAAGAAAAACAAGTGATGGATTCAGAGACTCAGGAAAGGATTTACCAGTTCGAAGAACTTGAAGGCTGATGTCGCTGAGATCCGGATTCTCTTGAAGGCTGATTCGACTTCCTCTGAAAAGAGCTTCGGATCTGAAGTATCCGGACTGTAGCTGGATGCTGGTGATCGGCTTAGACTTGGAGAGAGGCCGTGAGAGGTGGGATATGCTAGGGCTTGGTGGAAAGAGAAGGGTGATGGGCGGCTAGGGTTTGGGAGTGAAGTGGCTAACCTAGGGTTGGGGTTTTGGAGATCTCACACCTCCTCAAGGTTCCTGGGAAACCCGGATTTACTCCCTCACGGAGCTCAACACCTGGATGCAAGTGCGGAAGAGAGAAAACACAAAGTTTGCTCACAAAAAATTTGGTTTCATTCATCTGATTCTTTTCAAACTTACATGGGGGTTTAATTTATAGGCCATTACAAGAGAGTAGGGTTTTACATCTTTCCATGTGGGACTAAAGGAGGGGATCTTCAAATTAGGATATCAATCCCTACTCATATGGCCGGCCAATTAATTCCAAAGTTGATTGAAGCTTCAAAAAGGAAAGTGGGTGGCGCCTCCTTGTCTTGACCTCAAAGAAAATATTTTTTTCCTTCTATGCTTGGCCTTATCAGGAAGTGTTTGGGCGCCTCTTAACCTTGCCCTCTAAGAGAAAATTTGTTGCCTTTTATATCTGGCTTTAGTTGGAATGATTAGGGCACCTCCTAACCTTGCTTTTCAAGAGAAATCCCCTTCCTTCCATGGCTCAACCCTTTTTGGATACCTTCTTTTCTTTCTCCCCAAGTTATGGCTCCTTCTAACTTTGTTTGAGTATTTCTAGCAGGTAATGGGCGCCTCCTTGAATCTCTCCCCAAGAGAATTTCTTCCCTTTCATAGTTTGGTTCTTTTGGGAAGTCTTGGACCACCCCCTTGATTTTGTGGACCCTTGGTGGATTTCTCCTCAATTGGCGCATGAAAGAGGGGAGCTGCTATCTGTGGTGTGGGGACCAAAGCCTGCTGGATGAAGATGTGGCGCCCCCTGGACTCAGGCGTATGGCTGGGAGTGTGGCTGGGAGTGTGGCGCCCACTTGCTTGGCCTTGGGAGAAAATGTAACACCCCAGGTTGAAGCCCTAGTCCACTACTGGTTCAACATGACTCAACAAAATAAAAATGCAGGTAATACAGACTCAAACTAAAATTGAGTTGATCAAGTCAACCCTTATTACAAGCCAAAAACCCTAATTCTTCGGGCAAGGTTAATTAGAGATCCAGATGGAGCTCTGAAGTCTTCTTCTGAGTCTGGTGCCCGCACCAATTCTTCCAGGGTGGGAGGAACTCGACCCTGTCGAGTATGGATCAAGTTGGCTCTGGTATCTCTCCAAGAGGTCTGGGTCCAACTCTTGTAATTCTTCTCGGGAGATCCAAGAGTTATCAGAATCTGGCCTTCCTTGCCAGCGGACCAGGTATCTTTGGTATCCTCGATTACGAGTAGAGATAACCTGATCATCCAGGATCTTTTCAATCTGCTCTTTCCTCACAGGCCAGTTTGTTGGTGGACACACAGGATCAGGTTCACTCTCAAGAGCAGGATTAGGTTCAAAAGCCTCGCTGGGAATCACAGCTGGCTCTCTATACTCTACTAGGTCTGTAATGTTGAAAGTGGAGCTAATGCCTAGTTCTGGAGGTAACTCGAGCACATAGGCATTGGATCCTACTCTCTTCACCACTCTAAATGGTCCAGCTCCTCTAGCATGTAACTTTCTAACGGTTCCAGGAGGAAACCGTTCAGGCCTTAACCTAATCATTACATAGTCTCCTTCGTCAAAAGTTTTGACTGGCCTTTGAGAATCAGCCAACTTCTTATAAGTTTCATTACTTAAATTTATTTTGGCATGAATTTCTTTATGCAAGTCCTTTACATGCTATGCAAGTGCATCAAGAGACTTGTGTGTGTGGGCAAATAGTGAAATCAGATCAAGTGGTGTGTGAGGCTTGTATCCATGAACAATTTCAATGGGACTCTAGCCTATAGACCTATTGATCGAAACATTGAATGCAATTTCAGCCCTGGACAAAATACAAATCCCAATTCCTGGTGCTCTCAAAATCTGAGACAATGTCCTAAACTCGACTGACGATACATTCCTAAAGAATGGACTTTATTCAAAGGAACCCTAGGTCTAAACCTAACAAACTACGGCTCTCTAGGTTTGACCTTGGGTCGGAGGATGGCATGCAGAGCATGAAAACTTATCATGGGTGCCTAGTAGGTGCCATAAGGTCTTCCAGAAATAGGTGGCAAACCTAATAGGTTCTGACACGTGGTTCACTCTAAAGACTTCGACAAAGTATACTTGGATGGTGTAAGAAGCATTAGAAGTCCTAGAGAAAGGGAGGAGATATAAGGTGGAGTCTCGAATTACCTGTTGACTAAAGGTGGTGACCTGAAGGTTTGAATGGTGATCTATGAGTGTCAACTGGTCATCCTTACGAAAGGAAAAGTTTGCTACTCCCAGGAATGGATCAAGAGATGGTTCGGGAAGTAGCCTAGGACATGTGATTGCAACAGTAAAGGTTTTTTCTCTAAGCAAATAATGATCCACTTTCTCAAGAACTGGATTAGAGAATGATTCATGGAAGGGCCTATGGATGATGACCTCAAGACTTGAAATTTGACCTATGGGTGCGGAAAGGTATACTCTATAGAAGGGTAGGTCAATCATGCGAAGGAAGGGGTCTGGGGCCATAAGGAGGACTTCTACAGGACTGGGTGAATCAATCCGCTCAAGACAAGGATGTTCGGGAGAGACCTTAGTGGCTGGGCATGGGACAAGGTACAATTGTAAGAGGCTTGATTCAGTCATCCTAAGGAGAGGATCTACCATAGGGTGGGCAAACTTAAACAGTTCAGTGCAAAGATCTTCAATTGGTACTTGGGGAATGACTGTCATTAGAGGGTACGAACTGATAGCTCGGGCTAACACTATGAGTTCTTCCTGGGGGTATTTGACTAAAGGAACCTGATTCTCACAAATCTCTTGAATTTCTGAACTAGGTCCTACCACTTGGTTGCTCTCCAAGGTCTCCTCAGGTAAGGAACCAATAGTATTGATGTCACATTCTTCAAGTTCTTCCCCCTCATATTCATCAACTAGACTCAAGCCAGCATCATATACTTCCTCGATGCCATCTTCAATGGGTTTCGGGTCAGTGGTAATCGGGTCAACTGATTCTAGGCTTGTCATACCTAACCTTTCTTCCTCATTGGTAGGCTTGGGTTCTCCCTCATTAATGTCATCCTTAGGATTCTTACCACTTAGCTGTGCACAAGCCAGTCCTATGCAGGGGCACTGACTAGATTTATGGCCTCTTTCTCCACAAAACAAACATTCTTGTGATATAGGAACCTGGGTCATACTGGGTTTCAAGCTAGTAGAGACCTTACTTGGGCATGGGTGTGGATCTAAATGGTTTGATCTCGAAGACTTGGGTTGTTGAGTGACTGGTCTAGAATATTGTAAGGACCTCTCATAGACACGATCCTCACTATAGATATCATGGTTAGGCTTCCTAAGGTTATGCTTGGGATCACGGTATAAGGTCCTCCTAGGCTCCTGGCATGGATGAGGTTGGGGCAAGGATGACCCCGTTGCTGTTGGCAAGGATGAGCCCAGCCCCGCTCCCGCCGGAGTTTGAGGCTCCGTCTACATGGAGGATCCAGGCGTCCTCTCCGGGCTCGTCGGTGCCTATCTCCATCGACCGACCTGAGGGGCCTTCCTCGGGCTCCTTGCCCAAGCCTGCACATTCAACCAAGAAGTCGGCCAGCACCTGTGCCTTCATGGCCGACCTCGGCCTGTACGTAATGTCGAACTCGCTGAGCTTCAGTGCCCACTTTGCCAATCATCCCGAGGTATCGGGTCGGCTGAGCACTGCTTTCAGCGGTTGATCCGTTAGGACAGCGATGGGGTACGCTTGAAAATAAGGCCTGAGATGCTGGGCAGACACTATTAGCACAAAAACGAGTTTCTCGGACCGAGAATACCTAAGCTCCGCATCATGGAGGAGTTTGCTGGTATAGTACACCGGCCGCTGGGCCCCCTGGCCGTCGGTTCGGACCAAGACTGAGCTGATGGCTTCCGGGGTAATCGCCAGGTAGAGGGTAAGCTCTTCTCCCTCCTCGGGCCTGGACAGCAATGGTGGCGATGCAAGCATCTTCTTCAGCTCCTCGAAGGCCTGCTGGCATTCCTCGGTCCAAGCAAAGTCATTCATCTTTCTCAGCACCTTGAAGAAGGGACGGCAACGGTCCGCCGACCTGGAGATAAAATGGCTAAGGGCCGCAACTCGGTCGGTTAGTTGTTGCACTTGCTTCTTGGAGGCGGGCTGCTCCATGTCCAGGATGGCCTGGACCTTCTCCGGGTTGGCTTCGATTCCTCTTTGGGTCACCATAAACCCTAGGAACTTTCCGGCGGAGACGTCGAAGGCGCACTTCGCCGGGTTCAGCTTCATTTGATGGCGTCGGAGGTTGCCGAACGTCTCCACCAAGTCAGCCATGTGGTCTGAATCGGGTTTGCTCATTACCAGCATGTCGTCCACGTACACCTGCATGTTGCGGCCGATCTGGTCTTTGAAGATTCTACTGACCAGGCGCTGGTACGTTGCCCCCATGTTCTTAAGGCTAAATGGCATCATCCTGTAGCAAAAGGTTTCGCGGTCAGTTATGAAGGCGGTGTGCTCTTCGTCCTCCGGGTTCATCTGGATCTGGTTGTATCCGGAGAAGGCGTCCATGAACGATAGGAGGCGATGCCCCGAGGTGGTGTTGACCAGCTGGTCGATCTTTGGAAGAGGGAAGCTATCCTTTGGGCAAGCTCGGTTGAGGTCGGTGTAGTCCACACAGATCCTCCACTTACCGCTACTCTTCTTTACCATGACCACGTTTGCCAGCCAACTGGGGTACTGGACCTCTCGGACAAAACCGGCGGCGAGGAGCTTCTCTACTTCCTCGTTGATCGCCTTCTGTCTCTCCATGGCGAAGCTTCTCTTCTTCCTCCACTTACCCCTTCCTGGCGCGCCAATCTGTTGCCGCTCTCGTCGCCGCGCCCGTGCCGCGGATCCGTCGATCCCTCCTGACCGCCTGGCAAGGGAGCCTTCCTTCCCACGGCGAACCTGCAAAAAAGGGGTTAGAAGACCCTGGCCGGGGATCCCGGCGAGGGAACTCCGACGGTCAAGTCAGTAGACGACGAGAAGGAACAGACTCTCCAGACGGACCCCCGAAGGGGCTCCAGACTTAGAGAGTTTACTAGTGAGAGAGACGCTCTAGGGACCAGAATCTCGGCTGGGCCTCCTAGCCGAGCTCACACCCAGTGTTCCCCTCTCGGGATTTCTGGGTTTTTACCCTCGGAGCAAGGCCTTGTGCCGGTGCTTCTTCTTCTTCCCCAGGCTCGTTTTCTTACCTTGTCGTCCCCAGATTCCTTCCTCTTTATCTCCTTTCGTCGTGCGCTTGTTTCTTCCTCCTTGGAGACTTCCCTCCCCCATCCTTTTCTCTTTTCCCTTTTCGGTGAAGGGGGCCAGGCGGCTTTCCGACCTCGTCCGCCGGGCCCAGCAGGGAAAAGGCAAAGACAGAAGAGAAAAAGGGGAGGGCGGCACTGGCAAGGCAGCCGGTCAGGCCTCGGGCCCAGCGAGAGCGCTCTCTTCCCCAAGCATGGGTGCCATCCATCTATGGGGCCTGTTCTGTCAGGATCGCGTCTCTCGGCTGTGGGGCCTGTCGGGTCGATGCAAGTGATGTTCCGCGTGCCGCCGCCCTCCGTACGGAGCACCGTCTGGGGTTCGTACGGTCCGAGGGATGGCCTCGGGGCCCGTTTCTCTCCCTGGGACCCTCTCCGTACGAGCGGTCTGACCTCGGCTGAGTTGGACCCATCTCCGGGGGCCAACTGGTGAGGAGCGAAGGACCAGCCGACCTCGGCTTAGGTGGACCCCTCCTGGGTGGACACCTGGCGAGGTGGCAGGAGGTCGCCCGGCTTCGGCCGAGGTGGGCCCGTCTCCGGGTGGCCACCTGGCGAAGGGCGAAGGACTGGCCGACCTCGGCTTAGGTGGACCCCTCCTGGGTGGACACCTGGCGAGGTGGCAGGAGGTCGCCTGGCTTCGGCCGAGGTGGGCCCGTCTCCGGGTTGCCACCTAGCGAAGGGCAAAGGGTTGGCCGACCTCGGCTTAGGTGGACCTCTCCTGGGTGGACACCTGGTGAGGTGGCAGGAGATCGCCTGGCTTCGGCCGAGGTGGACCCGTCTCCGGGTGGCCACCTGGCGAAGGGCGAAGGACCGGCCGACCTCGGCTTAGGCGGACCTCTCCTGGGTGGACACCTGGCGAGGTGGCAGGAGGTCGCCTAGCTTCGGTCGAGGTGGACCCGTCTCCTGGTGGCCACCTGACGAAGGGCGAAGGACCGGCCGACCTCGGCTTAGGCGGACCCCTCCGGGTCCGGGCGCCAATGGGGTGGTAGAGGAACTCCGAGCCGAGCTCGACCTCGGCGAGGGCAGTTTGCCTTAGACAGTCGTCGGGCGGTGTAGTCTTGCCGATCCTGGCCTTGAAGACGTGGCGCCGACTCGGCCAGGGAAACTTCCACGTGGCTCGATCGCATTCGACGGTACCTGAGCCTGGCCACGTCACTGTCACGGCTGTAACACTTATATTTATCTTATGATTAATTTCTTTATGCAACTCCCTAACATGCTATGCAAAGGATTTAGCAGACTCAAAAACTCGTGCATGTGAGGGTAAGGGGATCAGATCAAGAGGTTTATTAGGTTTATAACCATGAACAACCTCAAATGGACTTTTTTCTATGAACCTATTAACAGAACTGTTGTAAGCAAATTCAGCTCGGGATAAAAGAAGGTCCCAATTCCCGGTATGTTCACCTACGAGGTATCTAAGTAAATTTCCTAAGCTTCGATTCACTACCTTGGCTTGGCCATCAATCTGTGGGTGGTAGGCTGTGGAGAATTTGAGTTTGGTTCCTAATAAGTGCCAAAGGATCTTCCAGAAGTAACTGGTGAAACGAACATCCTTATCAAACACTATAGTCTTAGAAAGGCCATGTAACCTAACCACATGATCAAGGAAAAGTCAGGCTACTTTGGATGCATCAAATGTTTAAGAGCAAGGTATGAAATGGGCCATTTTCGAGAACCCATCGATCGCTACACATATAGAATCATGTTTTCTTAGGATCTTAGGTAGACCTAACACAAAGTCCATGCTAAGATCCTACCATGGATGATCAAGTACGGGCAAAGGGGTATATAATCTAGTGTTTTGCTTCTGCTGCTTTGCAACAGCACAAGTTCGGCACCTGTATACTATGTTGGCGACATCCCTTTTTAAACTAGACCAAAATAACTGGTCCTCTATAGCTAAGATAGTCTTGTTTCTACCAAAATGACCAGCAAGGCCTCCCGTATGGGTTTCCCAGACTAAGAATTCTCTAAGTAAAGTCCTAGGAATACAGAGTCTATTATTTTTAAATAGATAACCATCTTGAAGAGTGTATTCACTATGGGTACTAGATAGTCCTTGGGCAAGGGATTGGAAAATTTTACTAAAGTTTGGACATGTTTTGTATTCTCTTTTAAGTCGATTGAATCTAATGACTTCAGTGCTAACAGTGTTTAGTAGTAAGGCACGTCAACTAAGGGCATCTGCTACCTTGTTTTCAATTCCAGCCTGATGTTTCAGTACAAAGGTATAGGCTTGTATAAACTCTACCTAATTGGCATGCCTAAGGTTTAACTTTTTCTTGGAGTTCAGGAATCGAAGTGCTTCATGGTCAGAGTAAAGGACAAACTCCTGGGATAGTAAATAATGTCTCCAGTATCTAAGGGCTTGTACTACTACATAAAATTTCTTATAATAGATTGAGTATTTAAGCTTAGCCTCATTAAGTTTTTCACTAAAGAAGGCTACTGGTGATTTTCTTGGCTCAGAACTCCTCCTATGCCTAATCCCAATGCATCACAAGCTACCTCAAAGACTTTGAAAAAATCAAGTAACCTCAAGATTGGTGCTTGTGTCATCTTACTCTTGATTTCTAGGAAGGCTCTATCAGCTACTTTAGTCCATTCAAAATTGCCTTTCCTAATACAATCAGTTATGGATGCCACTATGGTGCTAAATCCCCTGATAAATCTCTTATAGAAAGTGACTAGACCATGGAAACTACATACCTCATAGACACTAGTGGGTAGTGGCCACTCTATTATAGATCTAACCTTTTCAAGATCAGGTGACACTCCATCAGGGGTCACCACAGATCCTAGGAAGACAACTCTATGGGTCATGAAATCACACTTCTTTAAATTGGCATAGAGGTTCTCCTTCCTAAGGTTTTGACAAATCTGTCTCAAGTGATCCAAGTGGTCTTCCTTAGTCCTACTACAGATTAGGATGTCATCAAAATAAACCACTACAAATTTTTCTATGAACATCCTTAGGACTTGGATCATAATTCTCATAAAAGTGCTAGGGGCATTGGATAACCCAAATGGCATTACAACCCATTCATACAAACCATCCTTGGTTTTGAAAGCAGTCTTCCATTCATCCCCTGGTCTAATTCTAACCTGATGATAGCCACTCTTAAGATCAATTTTTGAAAAGATGGTTGTACCGGCCATCATATCTAACATATCGTCCAATCTGGGGATGGAAAACCTATACTTCACAGTAATTTTATTTATGTCATGACTATCGACACACATCCATCATGTGCCATCTTTCTTAGGGATTAATAGGGCTGGTATAGCACAAGAACTTAAGCTCTTCCTAATAAACCCTTTTCTAAAGAGTTCACTTACCTGTCTTTGAAGCTCTGAATGTTCAGTTGGATTCATTTTATAATGGCGCAGGTTAGGAGGGTGGCTCCTGGGATTAGATCTATAACATGTTGGACATTCCTAAGTGGTAGTAGCTGGTCAGGTAAATCATCAGAAAATATATCATTAAATTCACTTAAGATTTTCTTGACCTCCTGGGGGTACTCTTTATCAGATTGATCAGGTATTTCTTTTACAGCTAACATCCAGACTATACTCCCCTCAGATATCTCTTTCTCTAGCTCTTTAGTAGTGATTAAATTGACTCCAGACTTCTTTTCTTTTAGTGAGCTAGATCCTCTTTTAACTATTTCCTAAGGTGGGGTGGGGTTAATTGTAATCTTCTTCCCTTGGAAGCTAAACATACATGTATTAGACCGGCCATATAGGGTAGCATCATGATCATAAAGCCAGGGTCTGCCTAAGATTATACTTCTAACTCTCATGGGCACAACATCACACCACACTTTATCCTAATAAGATTGAAGCTGGATCTGGACTTAATGGGTATGGATATGGAGTCTATCCAAGATACCTTATAGGGACTAGAATGGGGAACTAGGCTTAAGCCTAGGATTGTGACAGCCTTAAGTGAGATGGCATTCACACAGCTTCCACTATCTATGATAATCTTACATACATTATCCCTAATTTTTACAAAGGTTTGTAAGATGTTTGTCCTACGCCAATCTTTTTATATCTTGGACTAGGACAGGATGCACTTAATAACCCCTGCTAGGTCAAATTGATCAAATTCCTCCTCATCTCCTTCATATTCCTCTAACAAGCCTGCCTCAGCTTCATAAACCTCTTCTTCCTCATCATCATTGGGTTCAGGCTCCTCGTCCTCAAGCTCCCCTACGTGTAAAGATCTGGTGGGACATTGGCTAGCATAATGACCTACCTTATTGCATCTAAAATAAGCATTGGGGCTGGAACTTGGGTTTTTCTGAAATGCTGGTGCCTTACCCTTGTCATTCCTAAAAGTTGCAAAATTGCTAGAACTGGACTGACTTAAACTCGGGTTGGATCGAAGTGGGTTAGGGTTGGGACGGGTTGGGTTGGGATTGGGTCGAATTGGGTTAGGGTTGGATTGGACTGGGTTGGGGTTTGACCTAACTGGGTTGGGGTTGACTCGGGCTGGGTTGGGATTGGGTCGACCTTGGTACACCTGGTTTGGATTTGGTTTTGGGAATGGGACATTGTTCCTAATAGGTTCAGATAACTGGTATGTAGGTCCCCTTTGGAATTGTTCATAATGCCTAGCTATCTGGTATGCTTGCTCTAAATCGGTGACCTCTCTCATATACAGCTCTCTCTAGATATCTTCACGTAATCCAGTTCTAAACCTAGACAGGGTTTGTGCTAGAGACTCGAGTTCACTACACCTAACGGCGAAGTCATCAAACTAAGCGATGTAATCTGATACAGAACTATTCTCCTAACGTATCCTATTCCATTAGTCAAGGAGTTTCTGATTAAAGGATTCAGGAAGGTACTTCTCCTTAAGTTTCAATTTCATTTCTTGCAAGGTAGTTATGGGAGGAAGTTCTTGTTATCTCCTAGTATGCTCAAGGTTAGCCCAATGTAGCCTAGCCTGAAGAATCAACCTCATCTTTGCAAACTTATACTTCATCTCTTCACTCATGTCATACCACTCAAAATAATAATCCATGTCTTCTACCTAATATATATAGACCTTTGGTTTAAGACTACCATCAAAGGTGGGTGCCTTTACCCTAATGTTTCTCATGGCCCTTTTATCTTGATCACAAACTTCATGGTGGGGCCTTCTACAATTAGGTTCCTGGATAGGGTCAGGGTCTTGGACTCTCCTAGGGTTGGTTCCTGTGTGGTTCCTGGCATTGGACTCTCCTAAGATTGGGTTCCATAAATTGGCCCTGGTTCTGGGTTCTCCTAGGGTTGGGCTCCATAAATTGATCTTGATTTTGGGCTCCCCTAGGGTTATGAGAGATGGAACAGGATGAATCAGGATTAGGTTCAGTATTGGACTCTTGGGTTCTTTCTATGATACCTAATCGATTTTCTACATGGTCCAGCCTATGGGTTAACGGGTCGATCCTATTAGTTGCTTGGTTATTTGTTTGGGTTAATTGGTCAAGTCTTTGATTTATTTGGGTATTGGATTGGTCGAACTTGAAGTTCATTTGGGCAAACTGATTTTAGGATTGGGTATTGAATTGGGTATTCATCTAGTTTATCTGGGTGGTCAATTGGGTGATAATCTGGTCACTCATGGCCTTCATGAGACTCTCAAAATTGGGCTCCTTGGTTGGACTAGGTTAGGATTTAGACTATTTGTATTGGACTCCTGACCTGGTGGTCATGCAATCAAACAAGCAAGGTGGTATGATGCAATCAAGCACACAATGGTTAATACATATTGCAGCTTTCTAGACCTAGAGCCAAAATTGAATGGATCTACTCAACTTACACTTAACTCAGCAGCTACTCCTTCCACTAGTCAGGTAAGATGTGGGGTGGTGGGAGGCTCTCCCTTCCCGTGATAGGGTTTTAATTAAAAACCACCAGTCCACTTAGGGTGTTTGCCTCTGGACCTCTAGCCTTAGACACTAGTTTTCAGTAATAGCTAGGGAATTAAGTGCACTAGTTTATCCACACAATTCGAACCCAACATGTTCGTGTCTCTAAGCTCACTAGAGCAATTAGGTTGCTAATTGATTTTAGTTAAGGCTTGGGTTCTGATGCTGGGTGGTTGTTTTGGGCCCAAGATAGGTGATGAAATCCTGCCCTAATTTGAGATAGGAAATTGGCCTTAAAGTTGATTGAATCAGATGATGATACTCAATAAGCCCTAATGCAATCTAATAACAATCAAAAAATAAAAAATATTTTTTGAGGTGGAAAATTAAGTTTAAGTTGGTTAAGTTATCAAACAAAAATTTAGACTTGGGTGAGGTAGGATTTGGAAGTTAATTAGATTTGGTTTAGTCAAGTATGCAGAACTGAAATTAGGATTTGTTTGGAAGCATAATTTGGTATAGTTTTTGATGCATAAAAAAATTAAAAAAAATTTAGGACAGAGGATGAACAGTGTAGATGATCCCTACCAAATCTCATACAGAGAAAAATTTGTATGATAATGCAAAATCTAGGATTTTTAGACTGTGTGCAGAAGTTCAGGATTTATATTAGGATTTCTAAGATGCAGATTTTTTTATATTTTTTGTTTTTATAAAAATAATTAAAAATTATAAAAATTATTAGGACTAAATAGAGAGTATGTTTTACAAATTTTAGATAAAAATAAAATTCTTAAGATGATGAACTAGACCAAAACTCAGACCTTTATTGCAGATGACATGATGCAGAAAAATAGATATAAATATTTTTTGTGGTTTTGATGAAGATGCAAGCTATCCTAAATCCGCTCTGACACCAAACTGATATGGGATGAACCTAAGATCGACATAAATGCAGGAATTAACAAAAACTAATTTTTGTATTTTTTTAGAGATTTAATTTGGAGGCTAATATCCCAAAATCAAGTAAAGATTAGCAAGCAAACTAGCAATGCAAAGATCCAACATACCCGCATATGAACTCATGCAAAATAATAAAAGAAGGATCTCGAAGATTGAGAAACCCCATGTTAGAATAGCGTATCTTCAATAAATCAGAAATCAAGAGGGGGAAGGATTGCACCGAACAACGATTGAAGATCTGATCGAAGCCGGGATCACACAACACTCGGGATCGTCGCCTAGAAGACAAGCCTGTAGTTCCTCAGATCAATCAGCTATTGTGGTTTGGTTCAGGAGGCAAAGAGGGCCTCCTCTTTGGAGGTGAACACCTCGGGGATCTTGCAAGCATCAGAGGTTAGTTAGGAAACAATAAAGAAACAAAAGTATGGAATTACGGTTTGTGAGAAGGTTGAATTAGGGTTGCTGAAGCTGGCGGCCTGGATGGGGGAAGAAGACTCCTTGCTTTGGTCGGCTAGGGCTTCTTCACTTTGGGCATGTTAGGGCTTGAAGAAGGTTGCTTTGGGACTGCTAGGGTTTGGATGGACTAGGGCTCACAGGTAACACTCACACTCACACACAAGAACACAAGCTAGCAAAATTTCAATAGAGTTTTAATTCATGAAAAGAGATGATTACATTAGGGGGAGGGATGGGATATTTATAGATGTTCCCATGCCCTCTTCTTGTTAGGATAGGATTACAAACTTTGCATAGGACTAGGAGTACATAATATGAATAGGAAAAAGATTACAAGGTTGAATAAAATTAGAACTTGAATCCCAAAAGGAAGCGGACTCCTCTCCTCTTTTGACTTGGTCAAGGGGGTGCCTTGGGCTTGGTCTCTTGGGCTTGGATGCCTAATTGAGTTGGGCTTGGGCGTGTGGGCAGCAACGGGCATCTCCCATTGGGCTTGGGCAGCCATCAAAGAGCTTGGGCGCATGGGCCTCCTGGTGGGCTGGAAACCCTGGGCTGGGGTGTCTAGAATATTCCTTGGTATCATGTGGTGCTTGGAATATTCATATATGGAGCTTCATGGGCTTGGGCTTGCTTTGCTCTAGGAGGGCTTTGATGCAGAATAAATGCTCTGATACCAAAATGATGCAGAACGAAAGCTCTGATACCAAAAATGATGCAGAGCAAAAGAAATGATGCGATGCGGAAGCAAATTAAAATTAATATTTTTTTTTATATATATATTTTCAGAAGTCGGCTTTGACTCAAAGGAAAGATAAACTAATGTTGAAAGAAACTAAGAAATGACAGAAAGCACAATTAAAAGAAACTAGATTATCAGAGTAGTTCAGAAGTAAAGGATCGCTGGGGGTTGAGAAATTCCCAGACCTAGGATTTCGCTCTGAACTTTCAACAGGACAGAACTAAAGAGAAGGGAAGGGTTATGTACCAGGCAGTGATCTTCACAGAGTTTGGTGGAAGGACTCTCTCGAGCAGATTGTTGGATCCTCGGATTCGGATATCTTCGCAATGGATCCTCCAATACTGGTCCTTTGGCAGAGTTGGCTTCTCCTGAACTCAGGATCTGGGAAAGAAGAAGAACAAGTTAAGGAACCAGATACTCAAAGAAAGGATTTACCAGATAAGAAGAACTTGAAAATTGATGTTGCTGAAATCCTGATTCTCCAGGATGCTGATCTGACTTCCTCTGGAATTTGCTCTGTATTCGAAGTAGCTGATCTAGACCTGAATGCTGGTGGTCGGCCTCTACTTGGAAGAGAGGGGTCGTGAGAAGATGAGGTAGATTAGGGTTTGGATGATTGGTGGAATGAAGAGATGATGGGCGGCTAGGGTTTGGAATTGAAGTGGCTAACCTAGGGTTTTGGTAGGGTTTTGGGGTTGGAGATCTCACACCTCCTCAAAGTTCCTAGGGAACCCGGATTTACTCCCTCACGGAGCTCAACACCTGAATACAAGTGCGGAAGAGAGAAACACAAAGTTGCTCACACAAAAATTGATTTCATTCATCATTTTAAATTCAAGAGATACATAGAGTTGAATATATAGACATAACAAAGAAATAAAATTTTATACATTTTCCATGTGGGACTAATAGGACTAACCCACACTTTAGGCATCAAATTCTCTTCCCAAGACTCCTTCCATGAGTGGGCAGCCCAAAAACTCCAAGAAAACTTAAAAATCAGCTCCAAATGGCAGGTTATGGGGGTGTCTCCTAGTATCTCTCCATGAATCAAGGATTTTCCCTTCATGGTTTGGCTCTTTTGGACACCTCCTAGTCTTGCTCCACAAGTTTAGGCTTCTTCCTTTCATGGCTTTGGCACTTTTGGAAACTTTTGGGTGCCTCCTTGATTTTCTCCCCAAGACATGCTCTCTTCCCTTTTATAACTTGGGTTTTTATGGAACATTGTGGGGCACCTCCTTAATCCTCTCTTCAAGAAAAATTCTTGCCATCCTAGCTTGGGTTTATCTGGAAAGAAGTTGGCTCCTCCTTGGATTGAGGTATCTTGATGGATTTCTCCCCCAAGTGGTGCAAGAAAAAAGAACCTGCTTACTTGAGGCATGGGGACCAAGGTACACTGGATGGAGATGTGGCAGGGAGTGTGGCACCCACTTGTAGCTGGAAAAGGTGGTGCCCTATGGCAAAGGGAATGACACCTACCTTGGCCTTGGACTTGGACTGAGTCAACATGACCCAACAAAAATTGAAATGACAAAATTATAGACTCAAAATTGGGTTGATCAGGTCAACCCTTATTACAAAACCAGAAAACCCTAATTCTTCGGGCAAGGTCAATCAGAGATCCAGATGGAGCCCTGAAGTCTTCTTCTGAGTCAGGTGTCCGCACCAAGCTTGGTGAAGGCTTTGGCCGGTGCTCCTCCTCTTGTATAACTGGACTTGTACTGGACTGAACACAAACTTACAGGACTCAATTAGACTAGACTGAGGTTGAGACAACTCAACTTATTACATGACTCAATTCAACTTAGCTAAGCTAACTTCATTACAAAACTCTCAACTGGACTAACTTGATTACAAAACTTGACACATCATTAAGGGTTTTAAAAAAATCCTAATCAGTAAATCAGATAGAGCCTAGTAATCTATGTCGGATCCTGGTGCTCCCACCACAGTGCAACGTCGGCTGACACCCCTTTATCACACTGCGCCCTCAAGAGTGGCTCGACCCAGGCCTTCGCCCAAGCTGTGGATTGACCCAGGCCTTTGCCCAAGCCATGCAACTCGCCGCCCAACTTGGACCGGGCGAGCCAGCCATGTGCATCGTCTGCACCCAGACCCACAAGCGCAAAGTAATGCCCAAGTCACCTTAACGCCCTCGCTCGGGTCACAAGCTCTCACCAGTGAGCTCGATGGGAGATGAGCGATGGCAAGAGCTCCCAACGATCATGGCCCTCGCCAGCCCGACTCCGATCCTCTTGGCCCGCACGTCGACGTTGACAAGGAGCAGTCCAACTTTGCCTGCACCAGTCTGACCATCGGGGAGCAACACGGCTCCGCGTGCCTCAGTCTGGCACCCTACGTCCGGCTCCACCCAGCCAATCCCACTCTGCGGATGCCTCAATCGGCATGCTGGGAGCACGCTGGCTTGCACGATGGCATCACGAGGAGCAGTACGGCTCTGCCCGCACCAGTTCGGCATGCTGGGGAGTGGCACAGCTCCGCCCGTCTCAGTTTGCCTACCTCGGTCTGGCCAACTCCATGGCCACCTCGGTCCGGGCCCCTGCGATCACCATCTCCCAAGCTTTTCAGCCACAGTGCTCCGATGGAGAGCAACCCAGCTCTGCCTGCCTCGGTCTCGGCTAGCTCCATGGCCACCTCAGTCCGGCATTCTCCGAGGTCGGCTCAGCATCTTGGCCACGCCCGCATGGCTTGCATGTTGACACTGCAAGGAGCAGAATCCCAGCTAGCTCTACTCCGCCCGCAGCACGCCCACCTCAGTCTGGCACGTTCTGTGTCCGGCTCTGCCCACCTTGTCCATGCATAGAGTCTAGCATGAAGTCTCGTTTGCCCACTTCGGCATGGTACGTCCTGTGGCCAGTTCAGCGCTTTGGGCATGGCCGGTATGGCTCGCACATCGGGGAGCATGTCAACATCACTAGGAGCAGCCCGGCTTTGCCTGCATGGGTCTAGCATGCTTGGTACGTCCTGTGGCCAGTTCAGCGCTTCGGGCATGGCTAGTATGGCTCACACATCGGGGAGCACGTCAGCATCGCTAGGAGCAGCCCAGCTTTGCCTGCATGGGTCAGGCACGCTTGGTACCTCAGGCACGCTTGCCTTAGCACCTCAAGCATGCTTCCCAAAGAGCAGATACGAAGGAGGCCTGGATGGCAACCCCGACATGTAAAGTCATCATCTTCGCCGGACTTGCTACAGGTCCCGTAGCATGCCACCTGCACCCCTTATAAAGGAGGGCTACACTGAAGCCTCACAGGCCTATCATAGCCTCTCAGGCCTACAGGAGCCTCACAGGCCTATGTCAAGAAGAGGACACCTCTCCAAATGACAGGAGCTACAAGGAGTAATCTCATAAATAGATAAGAGGGACCTCTGACCAAGGGCAGAGAAAATTTTCCTAGAGAAAAAATCCAACTGACTTAAGCGTCGGAGTGTCTCCGCCAGTACCCCAGGCCGGGACTTCTTGCAGGTCTCCATTCGTGAGGAGCGACCAGGAAAAGGACCTCACCCCACCGGAGGGACTAGCAGGACGACCGACAATTCTAAGCCCCTAAGGGCTGGAGACCTTGAAGCAAAAAGTCTCGTAGAGGAGGGCATGTTCCCCTTGATCGCCTCAGTAACTCGACCGTTGGAAAGCTCCCGACCTGGGTCTCCTCTCTTTGGCAGGACAGGCTACCTCAGGAGAGTTTTGATTGGCAAACCTGATGATGCCGACGGGGAGTCCACTCACCTAAGCCACGTAGGATCTACAGGACACGGCGATCTAGGCGGCAACACCTATCATTCCTCAATCTCAATAGAGTCGCTTGGGCCGACCCCGAATCCATATTTGATGGCAAGCAGATCTTCAGGCAACACTTCCTTGAGCCATCCAAAGGTTGGCACGACCGACACTCATCTTCATATCCCAGACTGCGTGATTAAAAGGTCACATCATGATCCATGATTGCTATTTGCTGGTATATCTTTGCAATTAAGAGGAGCATGACTGGATCCCATTAAGTGATATGTCTAATTCTGTATAAAAAACAAAGCTCCAGTTAATAGGAGACAGATATTCCAGATAAATGGAATGATCCCTTGACAACACTCATGATAGGATCTCCGGTCTTGTCACTTCTCACCAAACCCATCGAATCTTTTCATCCTGAAAATGTTCCTATCTCTCACCTATAAAAAAGGGCTCCTTGGGAGCTTTTAAGATATGTAAAAGTGAAGGAGAAGCAAAGGAAAGCAGGCATGCAAGGTATAAACAATGTATTTTAAAACTATTTTAAAATATGCAGCAGAAGGCTCAGTAGATAGATCAAAAGGATCTACCGATCTGCCTACTATAGGACCTAGTGTAATAATGTAGCATGCAATAAAACATCAACAGCAAGAAAAGTGTCAAAAGGTATAAAGGTACCTTACCGCTATACCTTAAAGATGGAGGTAGTGAAAAGCTCTCAAGCCACACATGCGTCTGGCCTCTACGAGTAGTTCATACCTGGGCTCGACTCTGATCAACTCCCTCGGAGTGCTAGCTCTTTAGGATCCTTCGGGCTGATCTTCTTCTTCTTGGAAGACAAGGAGGAGAGGTGGAACCCTTCCTAACTAGCTCTCTTTCCAAGACCTAGCTTAAGTGCCAGGTATTCTCACACCCAATGCCCAAGTCCTCACAAAGCCCTTTTTTCTTTTCCCTCTTTTCTCTTTTCCTTTCTCTTGTGTTGTGTGTTGTGTTTGTAACCACCAGCAGCTCTTGAAATAACCTTTATTTATAGGGGCAACCATGAAATGGACAAAAGAGGAAGGAGGAGTGATTGGGGGAGAAGGTCAAGGGCCATACCAAATTGGTCCAAGCTAAAAAGGGCAAGTATGACCATCATACCATGAAAGCCTGGAGCCAAAAATGTCCAGAGTTTGAAATTCAAATTCAATATTCGAAATCAAAACCTTCCCAGAAAACTTTTCAGAATTTCTGCTCATCAATAAAGGTCGACACTTCCATTTTACCAAGTGTTGACACTTGGAACATGGTCAATCACATTGACCTCCAGTGATGGCAAAACGATTCTCAATCACCGATCAGCCTTTAGATCAAATAGAAATCCCTATGGTGTATGACCCCGTAGGTTCGAACACTAAGCCGGTAGTGATATGGCAACATCGCTGACATGGAAAGTATGTCAGATCCAGCTGGATGCCGACGGTGCCACGTGGATTTTTCTTTCGAAATTCTCCCCGGTGGCTTGACCAGCGGTCGTTCTCATCCGAGACGTGGCGCTCCTGCACCTTCGCCAGGTGGCACCCCAAGATGGGTCCATCTTGGTCGAAGTCGAGCCTTCCTCTGCCACTTCGCCAAGTGTCCGTCCAGGAGGGGTCCACCTCGATCAAAGCTGGCGACCTCTGCTCCCTCGCCAGGTGGCGTCCCAAGATGGGTCCACCTCCGTCGAGGTCAAGCCAGGCGCTCCTGCTCCTTCGCCAGGTGGCACCCCAAGATGGGTCCACCTCGACCGAAGTTGAGCCTTCCTCTGCCACTTCACCAGGTGTCCGCCCAAGAGGGGTCCACCTCGATCGAAGCTGGCAGCCTTTGCTCCCTAGCCAGGTGGCACCCCAAGACCGGTCCACCTTTGCCAAGGTCGAGCCAAGCACTCCTGCTCCTTCGCCAGGTGGCACCTTAAGATGGGTCCACCTCGGCCGAAGACGAGCCTCCCTCTGCCACTTCGCTAGGTGTCCGCCCAGGAGGGGTCCACCTCGACTGAAGCTGGCGTCCTCTGCTCCCTCGTCAGGTGGCGCCCCAAGATGGGTCCACCTTGGTCGAGGTCGAGCCAGGCACTCCTGCTCCTTCGCCAGGTGGCACCCCAAGATGGGTCCACCTCGGTCGAAGTCGAGCCTTCCTCTGCCACTTCGCCAGGTGTCCGCCCAGGAGGGGTCCACCTCGGCCGAAGCTGGCGGCCTTTGCTCCCTCACCAGGTGGTGCCCCAAGACGGGTCCACCTCCGTCGAGGTCGAGCCAAGCGCTCCTGCTCCTTCGCCAGGTGGAACCTCTAGATGGGTATACCTTGGTCGAAGTTGAGCCTTCCTTTGTCACTTCGCTCGGTATCCGCCCAGGAGGGGTCCACCTCGGCTGAAGCTGGCGGCCTTTGCTCCCTCGCCAGGTGGTGCCCCAAGACGGGTCCACCTTCGCCGAGGTCGAGCCAAGTGCACCAGCTCCTTTGCCAGGTGGCACCTCAAGATGCGTCCACCTCGGTCGAAGTCGAGCCTTCCTCTGCCACTTCGCCTGGTGTTCGCCCAGGAGGGGTCCACCTCGATCGATGCTGGTGGCCTCTGCTCCCTCGCCAGGTGATGCCCCAAGATGGGTCCACCTCCGTCGAGGCCGAGCCAGGCGCTCCTGCTCCTTCATCAGGTGGCACCTCAAGATGGGTCCACCTCGGTTGAAGTCGAGCCTTCCTCTGCCACTTCGCCAGGTGTCCGCCCCAGAGGGGTCCACCTCGACCGAAGCTGGCGGCCCCTGCTCCCTCGCCAGGTGGCACCCCAAGACGGGTCCACCTCCGTCGAGGTCGAGCCAGGCGCTCCTGCTCCTTCGCTAGGTGGCACCGCAAGATGGGTCCACCTTGGCCGAAGTCGAGCCTCCCTTTGCCACTTCGCCAAGTGTCCGCCCAGGAGGGGTCCACCTCGACCGAAGCTGGCGCCCTCCGCTCCCTCTCCAGGTGGCGTCCCAAGATGGGTCCACCTCGGTCGAGGTCGAGCCAGGCGCTCGTGCTCCTTTGCCAGGTGAAACCCCAAGATGGGTCCACCTCGGTCGAAGTCCAGCCTTCCTCTGCCACTTCTCCAGGTGTCCGCCCAGGAGGGGTCCACCTCGGTCGAAGCTGGCGACCACTGCTCCCTCGCCAGGTGACGCCCCAAGATAGGTCACCTCCGTCGAGGTCGAGCCAGGCGCTCCTGCTCCTTCGCTAGGTGGCACCTCAAGATGGGCCCACCTCGACCGAATTCGATCCTCCCTCTGCCACTTCGCCAGGTGTCCGCCCATGAGGGGTCCACCTCGGTCGAAGCTGGCATCCTCTGCTCCCTCGCCAGGTGGCGCCCCAAGACGGGTCCATCTCCACCGAGGTCGAGCCAGGCGCTCCTGCTCCTTCACCACGTGGCATCTCAAGATGGGTTCACCTCGGTCGAAGTCGAGCCTCCCTCTGCCATTTCATCAGGTGTCCACCCAGGAGGGGTCCACCTCGGTCGAAGCTAGCGGCCTCTGCTCCCTCGCCAGGTGGTGCCCCAAGACGAGTCCACCTCCGTCGAGGTCAAGCCAGGTGCTCCGCTCCTTCGCCAGGTGACACCTCAAGATGGGTCCACCTCGATCGAAATCGAGCCTCCCTATACCACTTCGCCAGGTGTCCGTCCAGGAGGGGTCCACCTCGGCCGAAGATGGCAGCCTCTGCTCCCTCGTCAGGTGACACCCCAAGACGGGTCTACCTCCGCCGAGGTCGAGCCAGGCGCTCCTGCTCCTTCGCCAGGTGGCACCTCAAGATGGGTCCACCTCGGCCGAAGTCGAGCCTCCCTCTGCCACTTTGCCAGGTGTCCGCCCATGAGGGGTCCATCTCGGTCGAAGCTGGCATCCTCTGCTCCCTCGCCAGGTGGCGCCCCAAGACGGGTCCACCTCCGTCAAGGTCGAGCCAGGCGCTCCTGCTCTTTCACCAGGTGGCATCTCAAGATGGGTCCACCTCGATCGAAGTCAAGCCCCCCTCTGCCACTTCGCCAGGTGTCCGCCAAGGAGGGGTCCACCTCGGCCAAAGCTAGCGGTCTCTGCTCTCTCGCCAGGTGGCGCCCCAAGACGAGTCCACCTCTACTGAGGTCAAGCCAGGTGCTCCTGCTCCTTCGCCAGTTGGCACCTCAAGATGGGTCCACCTCGATCGAAGTCGAGTCTCCCTCTGCCACTTCGCCAGGTGTCCGCCCAGGAGGGGTCCACCTCGGTCGAAGTTGGCGGCCTCTGCTCCCTCGCCAGGTGGCACCCCAAGACGGGTCCACCTCCACCGAGGTCAAGCCAGGCACTCCTGCTCCTTCGCCAGGTGGCACTCCAAGATGGGTCCACCTCGGCCGAAGTGGAGCCTTCCTCTGCTACTTCGCCAGGTGTCCTCCCAGGAGGGGTCCACCTCGGTCGAAGCTGGCGGCCCCTGCTCCCTCGCCAGGTGGCACCCCAAGATGGGTCCACCTCCATCGAGGTCGAGCCAAGCACTCCTGCTCCTTCACTAGGTGGCACCCCAAGATAGGTCCACCTCGGTCAAAGTCGAGCCTCCCTCTGCCACTTCGCCAGGTATCCACCTAGGAGGGGTCCACCTCGGTCGAAGCTGGCGGCCTCTGCTCCCTCGCCAGGTGGCGCCCCAAGACAGGTCCACCTCGGCTGAGGTCGAGCCAGGTGCTCCTGCTCCTTCACCAGGTGGCACCCCAAGATGGGTCCACCTCGATCGAAGTTGAGCCTTCCTCTACCACTTCGCCAGGTGTCCGCCCAGGAGGGGTCCACCTCGGCCGAAGCTGGCGGCCTCTACTCCCTCTCCAGGTGACACCCCAAGATGGGTCCACCTCCGCCGAGGTCAAGCCAGGTGTTCCTGCTCCTTCGCCAGGTAGTACCCCAAGATGGGTCCACCTCGGTCGAAGTCGAGCCTCCCTCTGCCACTTCGCCAGGTGTCCACCCAAGAGGGGTCCATCTTGGCCGAAACTGGCGGTCTCTACTCCCTCGCCAGGTGGGACCCCAAGACGGGTCCACCTCGATCGAGGTCGAGCCCAGCGCTCCTGCTCCTTCACCAGGTGGCACCCCAAGATGGGTCCATCTCGGCCGAAGTCGAGCCTTCCTCTGCCACTTCGCCAGGTGTCCATCCAAGAGGGGTCCATCTCAGCCGAAGCTGGCGGCCTCTGCTCCTTTACCAAGTGGCACCCCAAGACGGGTCCACCTCGGTCGAGGTTGAGCCAGGCGCTCCTGCTTCTTCGCCAGGTGGCACCCCAAGATGGGTCCACCTCGGCCGAAGTTAGCCCTGCTCTGCAAATCCTCGGGAGGTCAGAGGCACGAGCCACGAGGTCGCTGCTAGAGTCGGCGCGCGGCGCGCCCCATACAGGGTACCCAGTATGACCCGCAACGATGCGCGGAACCTCGTTTACATCAGTTAAGGAGGGCCCCGTGATCGAGGTATCGAATCCTTGCGATCAGGGGCCTGGAACCCAGGAAGTCCACAGTCAACGCCCCGAGATGAGGGCTCCCGCGCTTGGCTCAAGATCCCGCCGGGTTCCTCATTTCGTGACAGCATAGCGGACGAGGCAAGCTGGCCACTTAACTCCTAGGCTCGAAGAAGAGGGGGGGACGGTGGAAAGGGGTTGGAGACCTCCGAGAGCCTCCGGAGGGTAGAGGGAAAAAGCTGAAGGTGGTCCAACATTATAAAAGGGACGGTGAGAGCAGACAAAAAGGTAAGCCACTGAGAGGGAAGAACACCGACAAAAAGGAGTAGCAACTCTGAGGCTCCCGGAAGTTCCCAGATGCAAGTCCGGCGAGTCCAGGGCAGGAAACTGAGTGTCAACCCCTCTCATTCCCACACTTCTTTCATAAAAAATCTCCTCTAAGCACGGGAATCCAGCGGAGACTCGTCTTAGTGGATCTGTTCCATCTTGCCGTTCACTAACTTGACCATCGGAGTGCCCCTGCCAGAACCCCCGGCCTGGGTCTCTGACCCTTTTTTTTTGCAGGCCCGAAGGCTTGGAGATCCTAAGGTGGAGTCCAAGGTCCGGCGCCAGCTCATAAGTTACACGCTACAACGGTAAGATCGGCAACAGGTAGCATTGGAACACTTCCAATACCGGTCAAATTCCTCATCTAGCAATGATACCCGACATCCGGATAGGTCGAAGATTACAGAGCAATTTTCTAGAACCTCTGGTATAAGGTTATTGCATAATTCATCCCTTTGACCTCATAATGCTCAGGATGATCTAGGATTCGACTGCCAACCCTAATTTGGTTCATCCAGATCGTGTCTCAACCTTACAAGTTCTATGACTTCTCACAAGAACCATCCTGGCCAAGATTTTATTAAATTAAGACACAGCGAGTCATTCACTCCAAAATATTTGGAGGGATCAATTCCATCTTGATCCACCACCGCTCCACAAGTACTTGACTGTACCCAGAAACCTTTCATCACTGGATTAGAAATCCAGGTAGTTCGGCATCAAAGTACAGCGAGTTGCTTGCAAGCTACCATGGTGATCTCAGGTCTGAAAGACACATATACCCATATCCCTTCGTGAGCAACCCTTTGGCAGAAGGGAGTTCCGCAGATGGTCACGTTTAGTGAGATGTCACATATTTCACTTGTATGTTACATCAGTGTCACCACACTCATTGGTCAAGAGGACAGCCAATCAATATGAGATACAAACTATACTTGATACATCGCCATCCTATAATAATGTATTTTTTGGTTGTGAACAAGTTTAAGAACTACTTGATATATCTTCTCTATATCAAATATAATGTAGTTCTAAAGACTCCATCATACAAGAGTTCTTTTCAGTAAAATGCACTTGCAATGAACAGCCAAAATAATAATTTTTATTCATTAAGAAATTCATATATAATTATAAAATTAGCACAATCGTCTACAGCCTAGACGATTGGCTTTGAGATAAATTTCTAACACAAAGAACTCTACCTTACACTCCTTATACTATTTTTGTGTTTGAATATTGACTTAAACGTCGAAGGGCCGAATATCTTTCAACTATGACTTTTTTATAGATTTCACCTCCTAAAGAACTTCCTGCACTACTAGCTCCATCATTCGGTACTTGATAGATTTTCGGCACCAACATGCTTATTATTATTTTTCTTTATTACTCTATTGATTGTTATTATTTTTCTTGTATGGTATTCGTATATCATTATAAATAATTTTTAAAATATATCGAATAAAATTAAAAAAATAATAATAAAATTATTTATTTTCCTATTTTTTCTTTTATAATTATTTTAATAATTAAGATAATTATTAAATAATTAATTATAATGATTAATTATAATAATATTATTATAATAGAAGGTGATAGACCAAGCGGAAATCGATCTTATTATAATACCGTTATTTGGAACCCTGTCACCCAGCGGTGGTCCACAAACCGGAAGCTTCCCGGAAATTTAGATTTACTTTATTTCCCTCCATGTTCAGGGCTACCTCCGGTCAAACGAAGAAAAGTCACCTTTCCACAGTCACGTCAATAAGCACCTACATAAAAATCCCCCAGTTCTGTTAATAATAAACTTTGCGCTCCATAAATCGCATTCCCAAATTTACAGTGATCAAGGACCGAATAATAATAATAATATATATATATATATATATATATATTTTAGAGTACATGTCTGAAACCGTGAGAGAGTACATTATTTTGATCTCTTAATGATATCAAACTGATATATTTATTGATAATAAAATATATATATATATAAAAATTATGATCCCAATTGAACATGAATAGGAGGGATTCAATAAAAACAGTTATATCGGAATTTATTCTCTCTCTCCTTTTTGATTCATCAATTAGTGATAATGATAATACCAGCGGCGGCACCAGCACACGAAGAGGGGGAATAAGCATCCGAAATGCAACCAAAGTCCCAGCTGTATGCTGAGTGGATCTCACTCCTATCGGAATAATATCCCAACTCCAGGTAGTATTATATTACCCTGGATCTCTTCCCCTCCTCTCCCTCTCCTTCTTGCTTTTTCTCCTCCTCCTTTCAACATTGTGCGATGGAAACTTGGGATCCAAGCAATATCTCTTTCTAAACCATCTCGGAAAGACTCTGTTTAATTATCATTAGTTTTTAGTTTCTTCTCAGAAAGGGAAAGTGGAAAAAAAATCGGGAAGGGAAAGGCAGGTAACTTTTGCTTGGCCATCTTGTTTCTCTCGGCCCCTAGATATTTCCGTTATAAAAGGAAATGATTTCCTTTTTAAGCCAACCTTTTCTAACCTACTCGCATTAAGTCGGCGACCGACGTCGAAATCTTCGAGAGAGGTAGATGTGGGAGAGGTAGAATAGGGTGGACTTCCTGGTCTTCTCACGCCGCCGCCGGGTTCCTTCTTCTTCACACCATTCAAACCCTTCTTTCTTTGGTTTTTCTTGCCAAACCCTGAAGTTAGCCTTCAATAAATTGGCAATGTCGTTTCCCTCTATTTGATTCCCTGCGGGGCGACGAATCTGAGTGAATTGGGTGGGGGGAGATTTATAGATTCGGAGGGGGTTGATGGGAGGGCGAAGTTCAAGAGAGGCGAGCCCCCGGAGTAGCTTCAGGTCGGCGGGCTCGTTCCAAGACCGGAGCTACACGCAGGATCAGTATTGGGGTCAGAGGTATCCCTATGAAGCGCCGGGGTATCAGAATTACCCTCCTCCGTCCCAAAGCTATGGTGAGCCGGGGCACGCCTATCAGAGTTACCCTCCTCCGCCGCCGCAGCAGCAGGCGCACCGTGCCGGTGGGTCGCGACCGAGGCTGGATCGGAAGTACTCGAAGATAACCGACGATTACAGTTCTGTGGAGCAGGTATACTATGCAAAATTTTAATTTATTTTTTTTACTTTTTTTTTTGAATTAAGTAGATGAGCTTGATTCTGTGCATTTTTTTTTCCTTTCTATTTCAGATCTCAAAAAATCTAGAATTAATTTGCTATATGAGTGCCCATAGAATGCGCTTCGTAATGAGCATTTACTAATCCATCTTCGTTCCAGCATGGATGATGCTGTTTACACTACAAAAAAGTGTTATGTACGGTATGGCTTTTCTGTTAGGGATTTTAGAGTGGTTCTTGCGCATCTTGTTTTAATAATTTTAAATGAAGCAAAGTGGAATGATTTGATGATGATCTTCCAGGGGTGCATGGAGTATTGTGGATGATTGGTGATTTTTTTAGGCAATGCCAGATCTATGTAACCAAGCAACAAGATCAGGAAGCATCTAGGGTGCATTTGTATCAAGGGTGTTGGTCATCATCTTCAATTACCGGAGGGGTATGAATAAATAGTTGGCCTCATGGAAATTGTTTGGTAACATAAGTATCCTACTCAGAAACATACAAAAATAATGTGAGGCTAAGTACCTGCAAATCAAATAGTCATACAATTACTAGACATCCTAATGTTTATAGAATACAATGGTATAAAAAAGACTTTGAAGTCACTAGTTTATTGAGTACGGATCCTCTTCGGTTTGGACCTAGACCTAGAGGGCTGGTTCTCCGATCATGGCCTTCCATGATTGTCACATAGGGTGCTGCCACACCCATCCGATCAGTGCCATTGTGCCAATCATGGATGGCCATGATCGGAGAACTTGGCCCTCTCAGTTCACATCTGAACTTTGGAGCATCCCAACTTCAATTTAGGGAGGTTTATGTATACTTACCTTGCAACATGTCAACTGCTTGCAACCCTTAGATCTTTCATAATATTATTAAATAATTTATTCAGAATAGATAAAAATAATGGAAGATTTAGTTCGAAATAGGATAACCACATGTCTGCTAGATGTTATTATACTTTTAGATAAGAAAGAAATTTCTGAAGTCATCAGTACATAAGGAACAGAGAAATTTTATGTACATCTCTTTTGAAATACATGTAGTTGCATGACTCTTAGACCTTTTCATGTTTTGTGTGCAATTCCTTGCTCTTTAGAATTTATTAGCAAGTACATGACAAATCACCCATTCTGTTGATTTTCTTAGTTATTAGCTGATCAACCCTTAAGCATTGCTGAAAACTAAGCTTCCCCTTTCCAACAACTCAATAGGATAGTACATGGGAATGAGTCCATGACCATTTTATCTTTATGTGTGATTGGTGAGGATGGATGTAGATTCTGGTTGACTTGGTGAGATGTGGAGTAGTTAGGAAAATCTTAACAATGTTGAATGAGGATGGCAAAGGAAGACAAGGTGAAGGATCTTGGTGATGAGGTCACAGAGAATGTGGTTCAAGGAGGAAGAAGGGGATAACTTAGCAATATTAGAGGGGATCTGCGATGTAGACAGGAGACAATCACTGGTTTTGGGGGTTTTGGTCTAAAGGTAAATAGATAACTACCTGTTCCTGGTCCGTTACCCTTTTCATTCATAACGTTGGATAAACTTGCAATATACTTGAAAAGAAGCTACCTTTTTGCTGTCTTCCAGACTTCTCTTCAAGTATTTAATTAAATTATGGAATCATTCCTCCTTCCATTGGTAATAACTGAGGGACTTAGCATTGCTATCCTGTATTTGCATAGTGACAAAGGATTTCAGTTCCACATTATCCACTCATTGTAGTCCAAGTCCAAATATCTAACCTTTTTGTATCTATTTTGTCCATTCTCCTTTTGCTAGCTTATTAATCTTCTTTTCAGTCAGTAGACTAAATTTGATTAAGAGCATCCACTTTTGTTATCTTCATTTCAATTTGTTCACATTTTGATGTAACTTTTCCTGTAGGGAGTTTTCTCTTATTCTTTAAGAATATCTAAAATTCATGGGTCAGGCTCTTGGTGCAGTCACCTTCTAGGTGGACTAATTCAAAGTCAAATCTTATCTAAATTAGAGAGAGAGAGAGAGAGAGAGAGCAAAGTGCATCAAAAGCTGAAAATGAAGCTTCTTTCTTTCATAATCTGAGATGTACAGAGATTTGATATGAACGGTAGCACATATTATGAAAAGCTGCCTCATCTTCATCGCTTGAAGGGGCTCCTTTGGGAAGAGCTCTAGCTGGATTTGTCTGGATTTTAATATGCGGATTTAAATGTTCTGTCTTGAATTTTCAAATGAGTTTCATATCTTTATTTTTTTTAAAAAAAAAACAATGTCAGGGCAATTTCAGCCCTCATTAACTCTTATCATGCATGATACATGAGAAGGGTCAAAATCTAGGATGACAAGAGTTTGCAGCATGCTAAGAGTGCCTAGTTGAAATAAGGGCTGCTGATTTGAATGAACCATCTGTTAGCAACTTAAGCTTGTGTTAGGCTCAACAAGCAAGATGAGATGAGTTTTGTAATATTTAATGATCTTATGAAACATGTTTTTTTTTAAAAAAAAAAAAAACTGAATTTGGGTATCCTTAACTAGTACAAGTTGTCTCAATGTATATGATGTCTTTTTGAAGATCCTTCCTGTTCCAACAAACCAAAGGATGAACACAGAATTTATGGCATAATTGTGAGGGTGCAGTTAATTCTATTCTGTCTTCTATAGAGTAATATCATTCAACATATTTTATTATGCCTTTAAAGATATTATGATTCTTTGCAGTTGCACTCCAGTCTTCTATCAGTTTAAGTTATAGTGTTACTTCCTGGCTTGGAAAAAGTGATTATAGTGTTTCAGCTATAATTTACTAACCGAGCAGTGTTTGCTTATATACTATAGACTGCTGAGCTATGTTTTGTGACTCCAAAATGTTTGTCAATGATAAAACCCAATTAGTGTGGCTCTTCTGCCAATCTCTCACTGAAGGCCTGCATGGCATCGGTTCACATAGGGCTGGAAAAAGATCATGTCAGCAACATTGATTGAATGAGATTGTTTGGTCATCTAAAACTGCTCTATAATGTTTTATGGTGTTTTGCAAATTACTAAATGTCATCAAATTGTGATGCCAAGGGCCACCTAGTTGATTGAATTTGCTATCCAGTTTTAACTGTTATTTACTTTTTATCTAATCTAGATTATGAATTTGCTTATTGACAGGTCACTGAGGCTCTTGCACAAGCTGGCCTGGAGTCTTCAAATCTTATCGTTGGAATTGATTTCACAAAGAGCAATGAGTGGACAGGTTACTTTTCAGTATTTATGCACTAGAAATGTCCCATGTTTCTTATTTTTCAGTATTTGCACACTGAAGATGTCCCATGTTAGGCACATTACATATCTTACATAATTTGGTGATCAGGTAAATTGTCATTCCATAGACGAAGCTTGCATCACATTGGTGATATTCCAAATCCCTATGAACAAGCAATCTCTATCATTGGAAAAACATTGTCAGCATTTGATGAAGATAACTTGATCCCATGTTTTGGGTTTGGAGATGGTAACTTTTTATTCATTATGCGGTGTTTTCTAAGAAAAAATCTAATGAAATTATTAGTGTCTATTGAGATGTTGAACATTTTCTGTCTTTTGCAGCATCAACACATGATCAGGATGTCTTTAGCTTCTATGCTGATGAGAGATCATGCAATGGTTTTACAGAGGCCCTAACACGATACAGAGAGCTTGTCCCATGCCTTCGGTTGGCTGGTATATTTACTACTATTTGATATTTTCTGGCTTGGGCTGTGCTTGCCATTTTGATTGTTTAGTAGTTATATTTTCTTTCTTTCCAGGTCCAACCTCATTTGCTCCTATTATTGAAATGGCTATGACCATTGTCGAACAGAATGGTGGACAATACCACGTTTTACTGATAATTGCTGATGGGCAGGTATATTTGCCTTTCATTTATCTTGTTTTAGATGATTCTGTTTTGTGTGTAGACTTTGGAGACAACTTGAGAAATTTAAATATAACACTGAATTTATGACCAAATAAGAGGAAAAGAAAAATAACATATGCATATAACCCTTTTAAAATTTGTCTCTCTATGTGCGTGTGCATGTGCTTTTATCTTCTGGTTTTTGTTTAAAACCTTGCAACCAAATTTTGTGAATATATGCAAATATTGGAAATGACCACAGAATTGCATGTATTGCTGAAAATGGGCATGATTTGCTGTTCCATTTTGCAACATGCATCATTTCTAACATAAGTTAAAGAAAAATATTTGGAGGAAAAATGACTTAGAATCCAAGATTTTTCATAGCTTAGAGATTACTGTGCTTGAGGTGTATTCGTCATTTGATAAGAATAACTCATTTCTGGTTAGTGAACACTGATGGAACTTGACTACAAGGACAATATGAAGCAAACATGTAACTTCAATGGGTACATGCATGCATATATATATGTATGTATATATATATATATATATATATATATATATATATATATATATATATGTATATATATATATATATGTATGTATATATATATGTATATATATATATATATATATATGTATATATCTTCATCTGAATGGATTTAGGAGCAAACCCGATCAGCTCCAGAGCTGTCTGATCCTGTACCAATCTCTAATTAACAAGAGCGCCAGTTAACATGTTAATGAGAGCCATTAAGGGGGGAAAAGCATTAATGGATGGGACGTGTTGCCTATGTCTGTGCCCGTCCCTTAGCACTACCATTTCAGAAAAAAAACACTCCCCCCTGCAGATTGGCCACTTCATTAATTGGTAGAGCACACTTCATTAATTTCTAGGAGTAAACACAAACTTGCCATGGATAAACATAAACCTCCACTCTACAAAAACAAACAGAAATACCGAAAGAATAAACACTAATCCCTCCAGGGTAAATACAAACCCTCCAATATAAATTTCTATTCTGCAGCAATAAACAAAAACCTGTGCTGTAGATTAGGTATTTATCCTAGAGGGTTTGTGTTTTTTTGAGGGGTTAGTGTTCATTCTTTAGGTATGTTTAATTTTTGGAGGGGAGCACAGGAAGGCAGCGAGCAACCTCACAGGTTTCTGCTTATCCATGGCCCATTATATTTACACCCTTGTGGTTTGTGGTTATTCCGCACTACTTTATGTTTATTGCATCCGAAATTTGTGTTTATCTTCTGTGCTTGCTGTTTGTCATGAGCGAGCCCCAACCTGATCTAGGGTGGGGGATCGAGTTTTTTGTTTATTTCTACAGTTTTTCTATTTATCGGCACAAACTGTGTTTATTCTGGAGGTTTTGTGTTTATCTTGGAATGGTTAGTGTTTATTCTTTTTTTTTTTCGGCACAAGTTAGTGTTTATTCTTTAGATGTTTTTGTTTATTTCTATAGGGGAGTGCATGTTTTTGTTCATTCATTGCGAGTTTGTGTTTATTGTTAGAAATTAATAAAGTGGGTCCCGGTAACTATTGAAGTAGCCAGTCTTTAGGGGAGAGTTGTTTTTTTTTAAAAAAAATTATTTTTAATAACATGCGCAGCCCATCCTGTCCCATCAATGCTTTTGCCCCCCCCCCCCCTTAACACAGTTGTCATTAACATGTTAACTAGGCCCTTGTTACCTTAGGATTGCCATGGGATTGGACAGCTCTGGAGGCGACTAGATTTGTATCTGGATCCGTTTGAATGGTGCATAGAACTTTAGCAGGATATTTACTATCTAAGATGCTAATGAATACAGTAGTAATTGAATAGAACTTTAACAGGATATATCTAGTGGTCTTGTTTCAATGTCATGTTTTCTGCTAGTTTTTGTTGGCCAATGAATTAGCAAATCATATAATGCTAAACTTGTTGGTGTGCCTTGGCATAAAACATAAATAGAAGCCAAGACATAAATAGAAGCCAAGATATTTTATTTCAGGTTTTACATATTCCAAAATTTGTAAACTTAATTCTCAATCATATATTCTTTATGCCTAAACTTATTCTTAAGAATATAAGGATATATTCTTAAGCTCTCAGGAGCCTGATGTCCTTTTTAACTTATCAGATTTTGGATTTGGGATGAGACCCGAGAAAGTCATGTATTTTAAACTTGGTCAAGTCTACTTACCTACTTGTTATATTTAGTGGTGTATGTCAAACATGGACATCCTTAGTCATCATGGCAACACTAATTATGTTGATCTATATGCAAGTGCCAAATTATGTATGCTTCTTGAATAATTTATTCTTGTCATGCCTTTGACCCGAGATCGTGAGCCAAGGGATGTGGCAACCACTGTATGCTCATGGAGAACTTTATCCACAAGCATGCATGGCATCTCTTCATGATATTGTAAGCAATAGCAGAATAAATAATTAATGAATTAAGTTTAAAATTCAATCAACTGAAATCAACTTTAATCTTTCACAAAATTCAATAATATTCAAGGATCTTATATCAAACTTTAATAAAATTTTCAATCTAAAATAAAGATATTGAAGGTTTGCTTCTGATTACTCTCTTGAATATTTTCTTGTGTTAACTTGGTTATCAGGATTTGTAAAAATGGTAAGATATGGGATGATGAGTTAGATAGCTTATTAAGCAATAAATACCTTAACTAGATAATTCATGTGATAATATAGGATGCGATAGTCATAATATAATTTATCATTAATCAATATACAAATATAATCGAATTCATTTTCAAAACATGACTCCAATAATTTTCAATAATCCTTATTCAAAACCAATCATATTCAGTAATTTAATTCAAAATAAACTCTATTCAATTCATCAGTCTTTAACTATAACCGTACTTGTACCCTATGGTGAGGCCAGGATACTATACTTATATCTTGTGATGATGCTGGAATACCATACCTATACTCTATGATTAGATTGGAATACCATACTTATACCCTATGACCAGGCCAAAAATAGAATCATGAGCTCCGTAATAGTCAAAGCGCCAATGCATAATCCTCAGTTGGTAGGGTTCAAAATATAGTCAAGCTGAGAGTCCAAATATGATACATATCAAAATTCATTCATAATAATACATAATCCAATTCAAAATATGCATATATGATTTTAGATCAGTAAACGATTATAGTAATAGTCTAAGAAATATTACTCCAAAATTTTGTATCAATTTCCATTCAAAACATATTTTCATAAAATTCATAACTTACATATAAATCAATTAATAATTTGTTTGATATTCAAAATAATATTATATAAATTAAAAATCTAGAGAAGAATCATTGCTTATCTTTGCAGAAGCATAAACTATCATATTCAATCAATCCAGAGATTCTCCGTTAGAACCTAATAACCGAATATATTTTTATTAGATTCTTGCTATGATTATTTAAAAATAAAAATCCTTAATTGCAATACTCTCATAGAATTGGCCAGGCAGGGATGCTTGATTTGATTAATCCAAATCAAGATGATTTTATCCAATCATGGATGAATTAGGGTATAGATGGTTTGATAGAAATCATGGATCACCAAATTTATCGATACTCAGCAAGATTCTCGAAATCGGTACTAGATCTTGTTTTAGTCGGCTGGTGGTACGAGTCATTATGGCCCATATTGGACAGGACCGGCATGAACCGACACAAAAACAAACAAATGAAACGAGGAGGAAAAGGGAGAGAGGGAAAGAGATGAAGAGGAGAGGAGGGGAGGGAAGGAGGTGGAGTCGGCTTGATGCCAGTGGTGGCCATCGGAGGGCCGCGAGGGCCACTGTGGCTCCCCGTCATCCATGAGAGAAGTGATTAGAGAGAGATAGAGGGGGAGGGAAATAAAAGGAGTAAGGGAAAGGTGGCGGAGAGGAAGCTGGAGGGCCTTCGGCTGATCGCTGGATGGCATAAACATTGTTTGCAGCTCCGCGGTCATGATCACCCTTGTTTGATGGGTCTTTTTTATAAAAATCCAGATCATAAGTGAAGCCGACCAACCCATTGCCGGCTTCACTATTTATTGTCTAAAAAAAACACGAAAAACAGGGATGGTCATCCTTGTTTTGCAGCCTTGGCTCTACCTACACCTTTTTTGCTGCTTGGTGGTCATCCATTGCCCTTCGGCGGCCTCTCCCCTAGCTGCGCCTCCCTCTGGTACCCTTTTCCCTCTCTATCTCTCTTGATTAAATGCCCTATCGAGTGACACGAAGCTGTAGAGGCCTCCACGGTCATCCGATGGTCTCTGCGGGATTTCGACCCTCTAGCGGCATCATCCTCTCTGTCTATCTTTTTTTCTCTTTTTCCCTCTTATTCGATGTTCTGATTTGGAAGGCCAAACTGTCTCGGTTTGCAGTCAGTAGGACTCGGAATGCCTTGAACTGTCCAGTTTGGGACAGTTAGGAAAACCATGATACTACTGTCCAGTTTGGGACAGTTCGGAAAACCATGATACCCGGTCTGGCCAAGGTGGGTGTCGACATGTTGCCCGGCAACTATGAATCAGGGCTCTTTTCATTAGAATCGGATCGGAATCATTGAAGGAAAGCTCTTTACCGGATCAATCCTAGAGAGAAATACATAAAGAGATAATCTAGAGGGAGTTTTAGAAAGAGAATAATAGAGGGAAGAGGGAGAAACTCTCTTTGCTATTCTTTCCTCTTTCTTCTTTCTTCTCTTCTTGGTAGAACAGGGAATTCTAGTTTCCCCTTCTTGGAATGTGGCAGCCTCCACTAGTGATAGTGGCTGTTGCCATAAATGCTAGCCATGGTGGTGCAACAGAAGGCACCTTAACTGGTGCTCGGCAGCGACAATCAATGCTAAAAAGTTTAGAAGAAAATGGGTGAAAAATAACAAAAAACATGGCTTGGATTTTTCAAAGAAATTCCGGTGATAGCCGGTTGGAATCAAGGCTCGCAAGGGTTGAGGAAGTTTGGAGAAAGGTTTGTTAAGGGCTCGTGGCCTTGTACTTGGCTTCCCAGCCATGCTTAGGCCTTGATTTCCGATAGAAACCTCCAGGACTTAGTGAACTCTAGCAATTTTTGTTCCATTAGGGGTGTCGATTCTTAATGGGGAGGTCGGGGAAGATCTCTTTCTTTTCAATAGAGCCAGAGGGGAGGAGTTAGACTCCCTGGCTTTGATCCCGATTCCAATTAGGAGTCTATCAGGGAAGAAGAATCCCATCGGGAGTCTTCTTTGTATTTTTCTTTTTACTGCTTGAAAAATTCGCGCATCATCCTTTTGGTTTCCTTTTCCTAGTAGCTGGGCCAAGCAAGTGGACCAAGCCTGGTTCAATATCTAGCTTATTTGGGCTAGGTATTACATTCCTGCCCCACTCAAAAAGAAACTTTGTCCTCAATTTTTCTTGCTAAAGTTTTCAAAAATTGAGGAGTCTAATTTAAAGATCAAGTCTTTCATTATAACATTTTTCAAATCAAATTATCGTTTTGATCAACTTAAAGTAATTCAGACTACTATGCTTTCATTGCGTTTCTCTGGTTTAAATCCATCAATACACTAAGTCAAATCTAGGTTTCTAAGTTATATCACAAGCAACATAAGTTATCGTTCTAATGTCTATCTATCCACCTACACTCATCTTGCATCTGATTGTGTCATAATTTATTTACGTATGCTTTGACACCATTTTAATTATTATGCCCCCAATCTGAGATCGCAAGCCAGGGTTCGTGGAATCACTGTAAACTTATGAAAAACTCTTGCCACAAGCATATAAGGCATCTCTTCACGATATCATAAGAATAATGGAATAAATAATCAATAAATTAAGTCCAAAATTTAATCAATTGAAATCAACTTTAATCTCTCATAAAATCTAACAATATTTAAGAATCTTACATCAAATTTCAATAAAATTTTTAATCTAAAATAAAGATATCAAAGATCTACTTCAAATCACTCATCCAAATATTTTTTCGTGTCAACTTAGTTCTCAATATCTGTAAAAATAGTAAGATATGGAATGATGAGTTAGATAGCCCATTAAGCAATGGATACCTTAACTAGATAATTCATATAATAATATAGAATGCGATAGTGAAAATATAATTTATCATTAATCAGTGGACAAGCATAATTGAATTCATTTTCAAAACAAGATTCCAATAATTTCAATATTTTTCAAATATTCATATACATAATCATAAATATGATTCGAAACTAATCATATTCGATAATTCAATTGAAAACAAATTCTATTTAACTTATCGATCATTAACTATAACCACACTGATATCTTATGGCGGGGCCAGAATATCACATTTATACCTTGTGATCGGGCTAGAATACCATACTTATATCTTGTGGCTGGATCGGAATACCACATTTATACCTGTGGCCGGGTTAGAATATCATATTTATATTCTATGATAGAGCTAGAATACCACACTTATATCTTGTGGCCTAGCCAAAAATAAAATCATGAGCTTAGTAATAGTCAGAGTGCCAATGCATAACCTTCAATTGGCAGGGTTTAAAACATAGTCGGGTTGAGAGTCTAAATCCGATACATATGAAAATTCTTTTCACAGAATAACATATTCTATAACTAATTTAAAATATGCATATATGATTTCAGATTAATAAACGATTATAGTGATAGTCCAAGAAATATTACTTTGAAATTCTATATCTATTTTCATTTAAAACATATTTTCATAAAATTTCATAATTCATATATAAATCAATTAATAATTTGGTTGATATTCAAAATAATATTATATCATGAAAATCTAGAGAACATGAATCATTATTTATCTTTGTAGAAAAGCTAAACTAACAAATTTAATTAATTTGGAGATTCTCCTTCAGAACCTAATATCCAAATATTATATTTTTATCAGATTTCTACCATGATTATTTAAAAATAAAAATCCTAAATTCCAATACTCAGCATTGGCTAGGTGTGGGTGCCTGATTTCCCTATCAATCCAAATCCAGATATTTCATCAAATCATTGATAAATTAGGGTACGGATGGTTTAAAAAAAATCATGGATGATCAAATTAAGTAATAATCTGTTAGCCAAGATAGGTGCTAGCATGCTGCCTGGCGACCATAAATCATGACTCTTTTCACTGGGATCAAATCATAATCCTTGAAGGAAAGCTCTTTACTGGATTAGTCCTAGAGAGAGATCCAAAAAAAGAAATAATCTAGAGAGAGTTTCAAAGAGAGAAAGTGGAGAGAAACAATTCTAGAGAGTCATAAAAAGAAGCTGGAGAGAGTAGAGAAGAGAGAGGATAGAGAAGGAAGAGAGAGAAACTTCTTTTTATATTTTTTTATCTCTTCTTTCTTTCTTCTTCCCTTCTTGGTGAAATAGGTGATTCTTGGTTCACCTTCCTAAAATGTAGCAGCCTTTGCTTGTTGCGATGGCTGTTGCCGTTAACGCTAGCCATGGTGGTGCAAAAGAAGGCACCTCAACCAGCGCTCGGTGATGATAATCAGCATTGGAGAAATTAGAAGAAAACAGGTGAAATATAATTGAAAACATGGCTCGGGTTTTTCATAACAAATCCGGTGATAGCCATTGGCATTAAGGCTCCCAAGGGCTAAGGAAGATGGGAGAAAGGTCAACTAAGGGTTCTCGGCCTCATACCTGGCTTCTCGGCGATGCTCAAGCCATGATTTCTACTGGAAACCTTGGTGAAGACTCGGCAAACTCTGGCGATTTTTCTTCTGTTTGGGGTGTTGATTCTTCATGGGGAGGTCGGGGAAGATCTCCTTTTAAATAGAGCTGGAGGAGAGGAGTTAAACTCCCTCCTGGCTTGGATTTTGACTTTGATTAGGAGTTTATCGGGGAAGAAGACTCTCGGTTGGGGGTCTTCTTGCAATTTTTTTTGCCGTTTTAAAAATTTGTGCATTCTCAATGATTATTTGAGTTTGTGTTTCTTATCTTATGATGGGAAATGGCCTGAGCAAGGATTGAAGTCCTGGCAGGATGGGGGCCATCTTGGCTATCCTATCCTGTTCTAGTGAGATCACGGCATGGGGGACTGGTGCAGGACCTCAAAACTTCCCTCCGGCTCCTATCCCGGCTGGATCATGCATCAATGCGGCCATCCTAGTTGGGACATTCCTGTTTTTTTAGGAAGGACTGGAACATTGACCGGCATCATTGTCGGGAGTGAGGAAGCTCGGTTCGACACCACCAAATGGACTGCTTGGGAGGAGGAAGGTGAGTACAGCCCCCCCTTTTCTCCCAACTCTGTTGCGATAATGATGGAGTCTTTGTTTTATCCTCCCAAACCCGTTGCGTTGGAGTCCACGTTGTCCACGGACCATGCCCCACACTGATCTCAAAGCATTCCAAACTCATTAATCAGTCTGCACAAATCGCATGGTGATGATTATGTGATCTATCGGTGAATTCACACAAAAGAATGGGTTGTATGGCAGATTCAAGGAATGTGGAAGAGTTTTTAACCTCCTCAAAAATTAAAGGAAATGGGGAAGAGTGCATGTAGATAGTGAGTTGTGAAGCATTTGCTGGAGATTGGACAGCGGAGATTATTATTTTTAAAGAGGCAGTAAAACTTAGGGATATATTTAAATATATATATATAAAAAAGGGGCTTTCGAGGCATGGACCATGATGCTCAATTGGGAAGAGGGGGGGTGGGGGTGGGGATTGGGGGGCCGAGATGAAGGGCATCTTGTTGCATGGGAAAACTAAGATGCCTCTATTCCATGGAATTTCAAACCTTAGACCTGAGGTTACTAGAGGCTTTCGAACCATTATCATTATTTCTCAATGAATTCAAGTACATTCTTGGAGATTTCTTATTATATAGAACAGTCTATAGGCAATTATTTGGACTGTCTCATATTCTTACAATTTAGTTGCATGGGAAAACTAAGATGCCTCTATTCCATGGAATTTCAAACCTTAGACCTGAGGTTACCGGAGGCTTTCAAACCATTATCATTATTTCTCAATGAATTCGAGTGCATTCTTGGAGATTTCTTATTATATAGAACAGTCTATAGGCAATTCTTTGGACTGTCTCATATTCTTACAATTTAGTTGCATCCAAACTCCATTGGGAGTTGGTGCTTATCTGTGGAATGATATAGGTGAAATCTCTAAGAAGGCATTAATCAAGTAGCATGCAACAAATTTATTAGATGTTTGAAACATAAAATGATTATGAAAAATTTATATACTATATTGATAACAACCTAAAATGTCTAGCATGCACTGCAGAGGAGAATATTATGGATTTACTTAAATGTCTAGATGTATCATGTACAGACATATCATGATTTTAAAAAATGTTCACAGTTTTTCTTTGTGCAACTTTAAATAATCATATAAGACTCATGGAAATTAAAATATGCAAGTAATAAGCATTCTATATAGTGAAGATAACTAGAATAGAAGAATTTACAAATAATGGATTTTCTATTAACTTGCTAACTATATAGTGAAGATAACTAGAATAAAAGAATTTACAAATAATGGATTTTCTATTAACTTGCTAAACTCTTTTCAATGCAACTCCCTTACTGAAGAAAATTTATTTTCGTAAACCTTGGTTGTCTGTGGCTGAGTTTATTGTGTTTTCTAGAATAAATATCCTGCTGCTGGGTAGTTTCCGTTTCTCCATGTATTCCTTGCTTTGTCTTTCATGCACAGAAATATATAACCAAGTCTGCATGATTGCGGTCATGTACTCATGTTGCCTAGAGGGGTCATGCCAAGCTGTTCTTTGCATATGCGTTTTATCCTGGAGAGCAATAAAATTTGGGTAGTCGATAAACTGAATCAAATTAATCATGCAGGTTACAAGAAGCGTAGATACTGAATTTGGACAACTGAGCTCACAGGAGCAAAAGACTGTTGATGCTATTGTAAAAGCTAGGTAATATTACTGAAATCCTACTGATTATGTTGTATTGTTTTTAAATTTATTTATCTCATCATTGTAAGATAACCTATAATGATTACCTTAGCATATTTAAATGAATTCTATTTGACAAATCTGTCCAGTCAGCTACTTGATTTCATGGTGATAAGCCATTCTGAAATGACTAGTGTGTACTATAAAAGACAGCAAGGTTCATGCAGTATCAGTCGGTGCTGCACCATACCAGATGTGCTGTATAGTACTAGTTTTGAATTAACTTGCAATCTCGTACTGTATGGATACTTGGTACAAGGTGCATCTCGTAGATTACCACAAAACAATACTGTAATAGGATGGTACCAGCATGCGATATAGTACGAAGAGGGTTTTTTTTGTGGTACTAAATATATTATCCTCACTATGTTTTTTGTGCTGCAGTGAATTTCCATTGTCTATTGTTCTAGTCGGAGTTGGAGATGGCCCTTGGGACATGATGAAGGAATTTGATGATAACATTCCTGCTCGATCCTTTGATAATTTCCAGGTAAGCACAGTGACAGATCCAAGAATTTTACTTTGTGGGGCCAATATAAAATGAAAGACAAATAATAAAAATACCGAGAACTAAATAGATGTAGTAAGAGAAGAAAGAGGGAACTAGATGGTAACAAAAAAATCATGACTTTTCTCTCTTGTTGGATAGACTTGACAAATATAATATGCCCTAGTAAAAATTGAAAAGGTATATATATATAATGCTTCAAAGAGGTATGTATGTATATATATACTCATGTTTGATAGTTTAAGTATTAAGTACATATCAAGCCCCCGGAAATTAGATGATCAAGCATTCCACGGAAGGTTGGTTTCATATCACTTTTCTTCGCTATCCAAAGAAATTGCTGCCCATCCCTCTCAACATGGCCATGAACACCTTATGCCTCTTAAAGTGGGAGAGAGGGAGAGACCAAAGAGATCTAAGTGGGAGTAGGCATGATAGAGGGCGAGAGAGGTGGGGTTGGGACTTGAGATGGGGCATTAAATGACAAATAGAAAAGTAATTAATAAAGAAAGTGAGAAGAAGAGAGAGGGAACGGTCAAGATTTTTTGAGGGAGAAGAGTGGTAGGACATGTGTCATTAAAGAGAGAAAGCAGGTCATAATTATTCTTTTTATATTGTCATCCTTTATTTTTTTCATAGTTTTATATGAGATATGGGATAAATTCATAAAATTAGTGGGGTCCATTTTAGTTTTTTCTATTAGTATATTTATATATGTTAATATTTCTTGATTTTTTTCTGTGGATATTTGACCCCATATTTACCTACATGCATCTGCCACGGGTAAGCATTCTTAACATTAGTTTCATGTCTACAGCAACTTTTAATTTTGTGAGGTGGTTTTTCCTTCCTCCAGTTTGTAAATTTTACTGAGATAATGTCAAAGAACATTCCCCAAACCAGAAAAGAGGCGGCATTTGCTCTTGCAGCATTGATGGAAATACCTTCACAATATAAAGCAACATTAGAAATGGGAATCTTAGGGTATGGACACAAACCCCTTTAGTATGTGAAGCTCTTTTAATCTGTGAAATGTTTTTACTTCCTACTTAATCTGGGAATATGTTGGTTTCTGTTGTTAATAAGCAGCCGTTGTTCAGCTAAGTCTCCAGAGAGGGTTCCTCTTCCCCCACCTATTGGAGGTTACGGTACATCTTCCTCTGGTTCTAAAACTTTCCAAAAACCCAGTTTCCAAAGGAGTGCACCACGTTATTCTGGATATGATACTACACCTCGTGCAGCTCCTACTGCACCAAGTTCATCATTGGACAATCAGGTAGATAAGGGACACGCATTATATTCCCATGTGCTTTTCATTACAAAATTATATTGCCATGTGCTTTTCATTACTGCATCAAAATATTTCCAGTTTCATACTGCTAAGCAATGTTTTAAAACCTAGGCCGTCGACTGAATCAGATAAGTGATGGGATTATGGGTCCCCTCTTTGACCATTCCATCTACAGACATAAACTTTGGCATCGGCATAACATAATAAATATGTTAATTATTAATTAATTTTAAATAAAAATAAATTACAATTATAAACATATACTTTGTTCTTTTAGGCATTTTTCTAAAAAAAATTGGCATCCTTAATCATCAAAAAAACATCATATCTAAACGTGATGCCATGGTATCATAAAATGGAGTTACAATAATAATAAAAATGCCATTGCCCATCTTTTTAAAAATTTAAGATTTTGATAACAAGTATTACTCATCCAAGATCAATACTGACCCTTTAAAGAGCTACTAAATAAATACACATTAAACAATCGTTCAGGACCATATCTGTATATAAAACTGGGAACACATTTTAATCTGAGTCATGGGCCTTCTGGCAACAAAAATATAACATTAAATTGAGAAGTAAGCATAAAACACATCCTAATGACAATCATGGTTAAGCCTACAGGCTTATCCTAGAAAAAAACATCAGTTCTTTGATTCTAAACCTATTCACATGGAAGAAGCCCACTATCCAGGAGCTCTTTCCTCTCATCTCCCCCAAATTCCAGCTGTTGTGAAACGTGGAAGGAAATTTTCTCCATCTGCAATCTGCTTTGAGTTTGCGACATAAAGGTGGTAGTATCTTATCAGGTTTTTCAGGGCTCGAGGCTTTGCAGAGGACCATGGCCATGATGCCCCTTTCCTCTATTTGATTTCCGTTTTCAGGAGAGGCGGGTGGAAGAGATGCTTCGAGTCTTCAGAAGGACATGGTTACCATGACCCACCTTGTGGTCCTCCTTGCTTATGGCCAGAGGGAGGCACAAGTAGCTTGATCGGGATTGGCAGATCAAGAAATTGGGAATTTTATATAATTTATGAAAACCATCTGGTACTCCAAAACCAGGGTGGTTTGAAAGGCTTCATTGGTTTGACCACTGGTTCAAGTGGTTCTCACAGAAGTAAAGCTGTTTTTTATGAAAATGTTTACCGGACTGGAAACCTAACTGGTTGATCGTTTAACTGTTTCAACCAGCAGAGCTACTCTAGCTTTTAAATCATTGCTGCTAGGGTTACATGTCGGGATATATTATTATGATCCCAAATGTTATAGCTTGTCAGTGCCTGATGCTCATTAACTTTTTCTTTTTTCCTCTGTTCTTTAAAGAAGAAAAAAGCTCTGCTAACTGCGATATTATTTTGATCCTCTTCAGCTTTGCCCTATTTGTTTCACAAACCCAAAGGACATGGCTTTTGGCTGTGGGCATCAGGTGAAGTTTTTTTTTATGTTCGTTTGTATTTTGTTGCTCTAGTTTCATTTTACTTTAAATCATTGCAAGGCACTGACTGAGTCAGAATATGTTCTGCACAATTCCAAATAATTTGAGTATCTTATTTGATAATGAGATTACAAATAGCAGAGCTTACCGATTTGGGAAGAAATTATTATTCTTGTTTTATTTATTTTGCTTAAATTGCCTCCTTGCAGACTTGCTGTGATTGTGGTGAGAGCCTTGATTTGTGTCCGATCTGCCGAAGTCAAATTCATACGAGAATAAAGCTTTATTAATGTGATCAGCATTTATGGAGGGAGCAATATATGCGGTCAATGTTTATGGAAATTTATGCGGCTGCTTCTGCTCCTAACGCTTAATGGTTGAGGCATCATAAACACTGTTTGGGACTCTTGGGTCCAGTTGGCTGCGTTTGAATCAGTCAAAGTTATCGTTCGTTGTGTTAAGGTATAGTGTTGCAGTATTCTGGAATTATGTAGATAAATAACCCTCAGGCGGTTAGGCCAAAATATAGGCCAAGAGAATTCTTTTCAAATTGTTTTTACTTGATGGTATTGTTTGTCTCATAGTTGCATTTTGTTTCATGGTACTGATAACTTTTTATTTTTTTAGCTGTCTGTATCATTAGAAGATGCTTGTTTGTGACATGTTGGCTGGGATTCAATTTTCTAGTCAATTAAAATGAGGACAACTCTGATGAGTTTAGCTAGGTGCTGCATGGTTGCTAACAATCCATTTTCTCATTTTCTGTCCGTGTGTTTTTGTTTTTAATCATTGAGAGGGCATGCTTGCTTGAAAGACTCATATTGTCATGCTTCTTCCTGCGCTTACCATGTTTGCAGTTAATGGAGGATATGCAGGAACTACAATGCGCTAGGATTTCTTGTTGCTTAAACATAGACCCAGGCCATATTTAATTCTAATCTCAGCTAATTCAATCTGATACAACCATATCTGATGTAAGCCAGTTCAAGTTGGGACATAACAAGTTCACACTTCAGATCTCTCCTGGAGGTTACAAGGGCTCGATCGAGCTCCATTTCTTAGCCTTCATCCGTCATGTGGGTTTTTGTAGATGGTTCCGTTGGAATTGGTCATTTTAAAATTAATGCTAATTAAAACAGCTGCTTGAAGAAGATTTAGAAGTAATGAAAATTCATATTTCATTGCATGCAACCTTTTATATCACACATACATCAAACCATGATATCAATAAACCATTCTGCCATGGTTGGCATATGCTTCAAACATTGAAACTTTAAAAAAATCAAGGTTGCATGTACTTCTGAGATGGTTGAGATTTACTAAATCATTCATATGGTACCAACCATCTCTTCCCATATTTTTGATACAGTCTTGCATCTAAAACTTGCAACATCATGTGTCAGCGAAGAAATGGTATATCCTGGCGTTATTTACTATGAATCGAACAGCAGCAACCGTGGTCAGAATGGTTAGTAGCGAGAAGAAAAAAATATTGGCCAGATGCCATGCCTTCTCCTCTCCTCTAGCAGTCTTCCCTTTGATCTGTTGCGATGAAATATATAGCAAATTTAAAATTAGAACCCAAATCAATGTCGTCTCTTTTGATCATTTATCAAATGCAATGCTTACCTTGATGAAGATCATGCTAGGAAATACGAATGTTAAGGGAAACATGGTGAAAGAACCGACCAAGTTTACGAAATCTCCCATGAACGGAAACAAGGCAGTGACAAATGTGTTCACCCCGAAAAGTAATGCTCTCAAGAAGAACCGGCGAATGAGGTTGCTTTTGGAAAACATGCTCTCGTCGAGTCTCTGGAACTTGGTATCAAGAGCCTCATGTATCGGTGCGCAGAACAACTAATCTCATAGATAAAATACAATTTGCAGCTGATAAGTAATACAATAAAAATAAAAATAAAAACTTCGAGACCTTAAGCCTGGCTAAGAATGTAAAGTAATATGAATAGATCACTCAAAAGTAGTAGCAAATGAATCAAGGAAGAAAACAGAGTAAAATTTACATGCTGGGAGATTGCACTTTGCAAGAAGGCAGCCAAGTTAATCAGCACATTTGCCCATCTAGGCCCACTCAACTGATTTGGGAGATAGTCTGAAACAGAGGAGCCATACGCCCAATAACCAAGTATGGTCACACCATAATACCCTGCAAGCCCTAACGTGTATTGCATGGTCAATGCTTTTCTCATGTTAGTCACCACCGGCTTGCGAAGGGTCGACTGCAATAAGCCATTTATAAATTAATGTCAGTGTAATTTATCAACATTTACTCATAAGCTGTGCAAGATATGTTAGATGTATAAGAAGAGGTTGTTCTCCAACCTACCTGAATCTCTGGCAGCATCCCGGAGGTGTTGCAAAAAAGAATCGCAGCAAGTGCACCAAAGGCATTGAAGACCTTTTCTACTTCATCTCCATGTATCCTGTAATCTTTTGTTTCATTTCTTCTCCCTTCGTTGGATGTAACACATCAAAATGCCGGTAGGAGATAAATAAAAGACTCATTCCAAAATAATCTTGGTAATAAAAACATGGTTCTAATCGGCTGGTTTTTTTTTATCAAGTAATGACCAGTCGAGAGGGAAAGAAATTGAGTACCATCTTTGATCAGTATCGCTGTGAGAGCCGCATAGTAAATTATTGTGAGAACTGCAGAAGTGGACAACCAATTCCTCATTGCAGACATTGTGGGTACCAGGTATGCAAAGACAAAGTAGACGACACCAGTTGCCAAGATGTACACTTGAATCCTCATGGGAGAGTTGCTGTACTCTGAATTGATCTCCTGATTACAAAATTCAAGTGTCAAGTGACTCATCAAGCATAAAAAGCAGCATGCAGGCTCGCTGGAACCCTGACCCATCTCCTTGGTGAAAGAGTGCTTCAGAGATATTGGACCTGGTTTTAACTAAAGCAGGATCTTGTTTTGATCAAACTTGACATGAATTATAACAATATTACATCATTGTTATGATAATTCGTTTCCACTTCCTAAATGATACCAAAGAAAGGCAGAACAACTCGCATAACCTATACATCATTTGGTTATTTGAGTTGGAAGTGATGAATGTACCTTCAAGGCCCTTGCTCCTAGTAGAATGAAACCCATGTTCCCAAGAAGTAGGTTCATGAACTGCAAGAACCAAGTGACGTAGTACATTCTTCTTCCTGAAAAAGAAGTTAAATGGCATGGAAAATGTATATAAATGAACTTTAATTTTCTTGGATAGAGAGCACTTTTAGTTTCTAATATTATCTTTCTAATGCACGGTTCCCTATTGAACAGTTTTTTGAGTAATCGAGAGACAAATTTACAAGCTCATGGTTGAAAAATTAGCTAGTCTAAAGCATGATCTTGAAATATTTTATTTTATTTTATTTTATTTTGTTTTATTTTTTTGGGGTAAAAGCATCTCGTAGGCAATAGGCTACCTTGAATGGGGGTTGTAATTCTCCCAGTATCCTTATAACCTCTCAAGCCTTGGGAAAGTAGGATTAGTACCCAGGCCTCTTTGTTGCAACAATGAAAAGGCTTTACCGGCTTCATAAGCCAGTATCTTTCTAAATTATAACTCTTCATGAAAATGGCACATAAATGGCCAAAAAATGGACTGAAAAAATACCATTACTTGAATTATCTGTTCAAGGTTATTATTAAAAATTTTGCAATTATCATATGAGATAACCTTCAACCAGATATCATAATCTTTTTCCATTGTCATTTTTCAGAATAATTTTTTCACCGACCAAACGTAACTTCATTCATTTTTATTAGATAATTGATTATAAGAATTGTTAGATTATCTCATTATCTAACATACCCCAATGAAATGAATTTTAAGTGTAAGCTCTAAAAACTGCGTTACCTCATGCATACATACTATTATTTCAAGGGGGAAGCTAAAAAAGAAAATTAAAAATGCTTCTAATAATCATTACATGGTGGCATAACAAAGCCTGATGTGCCCGGCTAACCCCTTTTTTCCAAAATAATTCCAGCTAATCCATTTAGCCCTATTTTACTATCACCAAACCAAAACTTCTTTGCTCCCCCACTTGCACCATATCATACTTTTCCAACCATGAGATAGAACTGAACCTGAGTCCCGAAAGCATCCAATATGGTTGTCTCTTTGACTTCTTGTGACATGCTAAGAAAGAAAAAGCAACAAGGAATTCTAAATCCAAGCCCACAAGTCATTGAATTTGAATCTATCCAAGTTCAAAGAAATCAGATTTTTGTCCTTTGTGCTTGGATTCAGGACTTTGAAAGCAGACTTTTTCTTACAAAGACAAAGGATTACCAGACCGAAAAGGACGTATCCAAGTGGCAGGCCGACACCAAAGTCCAACATGGTGGCTTACTAGATGACACAAGGAAAGCTAGATATTTTTTGCATGGCTAAATGATAGATCTTCTTTTACGGCATTGACCATTGGATTAGATTTCAAAGGACTCTAAACTCTTTTGTCCATCTATTTATAAATATGTCAAAGCGACCATTGCGTGACCATGCTAAATCACTTGGTCACAAGGAAAGCAATTGATTGGGTGACACACGGATATTAATGTAAAACTATCAATCTAGGAATTATTTAATGAGCTAACCAAGAATTTGAATCAAATCAACTTGCCTATTAAATACGTAACTTCATCATGCACATGACTCATTTTTTAAATACATCAACATAGATATGGACATACTGGCATGGTTAATTTATTAAGCCAGTTCAACATGGTTGAATGAAAGTTGCCAATCAACAACCTGTTTTCCTGTTTCTCCCTCATCTCTATGTTTGCACAAATTTCTTCCATCCAAATTATTTGAAAAAAAAAAAAAAAAAAAAGAGCAACCTGACAACTAACATGTTGATCTTGTCTTCCTCATCTTATTAATCAATTATTTTTGGTAGTCAATTATAAAGTATAATTTTAACGTATTAGGCATGTACAAACTAAATGGGATCTATTAAGTTAATTTAAGTTTGAGCAAAATGCTAAGGTTTCTCAAGAAAATCACTCAAAAAAGTCACTCAACAGTCTGTGCTTCTTTAAGCGGCACAATTTGTAATGCAAATAAAAAAAGGGGCAATGACCCAAGTGATTTTGCAGCTTTAAATCAACCATGCATGCGTTTATCCAAAAAAAATTATCCCACTTCTTCCTGTGAGCCTCATCTATCAGGCACTCATCTCAATGCATCGCTACAAAAATAAATGGTTGTGATTGGGTCTGATTTATCGAGTACTTATCTTGGTGCATCGTTACAGAAATAAGTGGTTGGTGACATGCCTGGTTACATGGTAAGCAGCATGCATGGCCACATGGTACATGCTATATAGCATATAATTTCTTATTCCATAAGTCAAATTCTGTCTCTAGATTCAACTCCAATCCATTAAAAGATTAAGTATAGCCCCTTTTTTTTCTTCTTGTTGTAAAACTATATAGCACCATCCAGTCAGTGATCTGTAATTGCAAAATTGTGCCTGATGGTTTTATTTTTTTTAGTGTTGATAGTTACGATCGATAGATAGAATTCACTTGAAGTAATTCACAAAAATTAGCATTAACCATGTTTATTCCTGGCCGGTCTACTAATATGTTAAACTCTCCTAAGAGACCCCTGTTCCAATCATCCAATTGGTGGTGAATAAATTTGTATGCCTGAAAATATTTCAATAGTTATAAAAAACTGCCATGACTTCAATTTTTAAAAATGCACTTCAATTTTATTATATCATCTCAAGAAGATGAGTATGATATTTTCAGCAATTAGATATTGTCAATATAGAACAACTTTGAACGTTGTAACCACAGTTGCAAAAAATTAATTCCTAAACTCATATACTTCGTATCTGCAAATCATTTACAAGGAACAAGCTTGAGGTTTTTCTTTGTTTGTAAAATCAATTTATTGTGGCAAAGGTTGCATGACCAATAAAAACTTAAACCTTAATTATACAAGTTTCCAACTACAACCCGCACTATATGATGGGTGTACATAAAGAGTCAATCTACATGAAAAATCTTAAGAGTTTGATTGTGATATCTTACACAAGATCACTCTCACCAATCTAGATTCTCACCTGAAAAATCTTAAAAGTTTGATTGTGATATCTTACACAAGATCACTCTCACCAATCTAGATTCTCACATGAAAAATCTTAAGAGTTTGATTGTGATATCTTACACAAGATCACTCTCACCAATCCAGAATTCTCACATGAAAAATCTTAAAGAGTTTGATTGTGATATCTTACACAAGATCATCATCACCAATCTAGAATTCTCACATGCATTGCATCGTATAGTCCAAGTTATTTTAATTAGCCTTCCATATCCACACACAATTATGATGTACGACTCCTAAATTGCCAGGAGTCTGATTCGTCCTTTGGACACATACCTCATTTTACCGAACCAAACACTTAGAAACAAGATTCGATGCTTATATTAAGCTAATATTGGTATGGTAAACTTGCATTGAGAGAGAGAGTTACCGAATACGTAGCCCATGAGATCCCTGTATCTAATGAATCTCTGGCCATTGATCACATGGAACTCGGCAAAGAACCAATAAGCGTAGTAAGCGAAGGCCCCGATGACTACCAGGCTGGCGATTCCCCAGGCCCAACCCAGAGGCACCAGCATCAAATTGGAGAAGCTCAGAACGTAGGCACAGTTGAAGCTGGTGACCAGCAATAGCCCCACTTGTTGCCATGAATCTGCCAACACAACCCCCCCCCCAACCAAACAAAAAAAAAAAAAAAAAAAGCACATTTTTAAGCATCACATACATAGGCCTAGAAGAACACAGGCACAAAACAATACCATTATACCACCATGACTACAGTAGCAAATGAGTTACTCTTCGTTTGGGAATCCAAGACCAAGACAAGACCAAAGAACAAATTAATACTATAACTACTAGTTGGCCACCTAATACTATATTATTAAAGGTGGTGCACACTCGTTTCATTTTTTTATCTATTCTTTGTAGTTGGGTTGATGCATACTCGATCGCATAAGGTTTCATGGCTTCGATATATAATAATAGCCCATATGATTGAGTGCTTCAATACATCATTTAGCTACAGGGCATTTGACAAAGAAAAACAAAAGGGACGGAAGGAGAGAGATCGATGGGGAAAAGGGTCGGCATGGAAACTAATTAACCTTTGTCCATGGTATGAGCCGAGATTGTCCCATACCCGTTCTGCGCTTGGCTCGTTGCTACTTGGCCCCCTGCTTCAATACTTAGAGCGTTCTGCGTTCGGCCCGTCGCTCCTTGGACTGCTTCGATACTTGGAGCTTCCATTCTTTTCATCGTCTCCAAGTCTTTTGGGCTCTCTTCCATTTTTATACGCACGCACTCTCTCTCTCTATTTCCCTCTCTCGGTGCGTGTGAAGGATATATTGAGAGCATGGGCCGCTTTAAACGCCCACAAAATGCCGTGCCAGCCTCGGTTCCCACGTGGTAGGGTTGAAATAAAAACAATAAAAAGACTTTTTTTTTTTTTTCATTAAAATAAGGTGGGGAGATCGCACTGGTCATCAATCAAATAGAATATCCCGGAATCCCGCGTTGCGGCCGGAATTGGCCGCTGCTCGGTCCACGAGTTACAGCGAGCGGCAGAACGAAGACTTTTATTTGTTTTTTTTTAATGAACAAAAGGAGTGGATGGGATAAATCCTAACGTAGCAATCCCTACCGTCTCCGATCTTGCCAGAATTCAAGCTACAAGTTTACGTGTGCTCTTTCCATCATCGGTGAGTATGTCAGATCGATACCACTAAGATACCGGAGTAATGCGTTCTCTCACCACCCCGATCACGTGTTCCAGGAAATACTGTATTTAATCGAGTCACCCGACGGATCATGCCTCAAACCTGTGACTGGTGGAAGGCGAGTTTAAATCTCTACCAACCGGACTACCGGCCTACCGCCTTGGCGGTAAAAAACAAGACTTAAAAAGGGCCTGGAATCTGTGGTGCAGTGAACCGTACGCCGGTCCACCGCATTCAGCCTATGATTTTTAAAATTAATTAATATATTCAAATTTCTAGGATTCACTATATTTAGATTTCAAAGATAAAAAATCACATAAGATGGTAGATGATAGCCAGGTTGGTAGAGGCCTTGCCTCACTACCAATCGATCGCAGGTTTGAGGCATTATCCCGTGATGACTTAGATTAGATCCAGGATTTTCTTGAGGCCCGTGATGATTGGTGTGAGTGAAATGTCAGGATCTCTCCGCTTTGTCCTCTTCTATTAGCCGACATGCGGGACAGCTATATTGGAATTTATCCCCTATATCTCTTTTGATTACAAAAAATAGTTCAAAAATCATACTTTAATACATATAAATAGTAATCAAGCAACCATATCATTATGAAAACAAAATAATAGTCGAAAATAGAAATATATTAGAGCGCCACCGGCACTAATACCGTTTATCATAAAATTTCTGAGATTACGAAATATGAATTCCTATCTAAAATCATATTTACACCAAGATTTATCCCCTCCATTCCTTTCGATTACAAAAAAAAAAAAAAATTCAAATATCATACTCAATACATATAAATAGCAATCAAGCAACCAAGCCATCATGAAAGTAAAATAACAGCCGGTTATAGAAATCTATCAGAGCATATTATCATAAAATTTCTGAGATTACGAAATATGAATTCCTATCCAAAATCATATCTCCATCAATAAAATTGATACCATAAAAAAAACACACGAATACTATTTAATTGGACATGTATAATTTTATTTAAAAAATATATATTCTTAATTTGTATAATAATTTTTTTAAAAAAAAAAATTATAAAAAATTTTAATTTTCACCGTAGACTTTCCTATCACTTTCTACTATCATATTTTATTTTTACTCTTTATCTCTCTTATTATAGAATTGGAAATCATATACTATCTTTGTATTGGAAAAATTTTAATGAAATTTTGAAATTTTAAATTATGTCAAGAACGAAAATCCAACTCAACTCAAAATTACATAAAACCATCACAGATCCACGTTCCGTAGATGGACCGCATCCGCACGTGTATACCGCACATTCTGCACGTCGCGGTGCGCGAGCCCACCGGCGGGCACGTGCATCAAGCCACCTACTGAACCGAACCTTGATACGTTACGTATACGTACGGACAATGAAAGAATAAAATAAATAAAGCCCAAAGAAGTAAATGAGTAGCTGTCATCTGAAAACTGCCTGCAAAAGGAACGATGTCCTCTTCTTGGTTGGAATAGTATCTTATTTTATAATATTTTTTTTAAATAATTTTTAAAAAAAATAGATGAGTTTTGCTCGAATCGATATCCAGTCAACGCTTTCTATTCCTGTTTTCTTGTTTCATATTTTTATGAAACATGCATATTCCAGCTTTTCTTATTCTAAAAATATTATTAAAATTTTTAAAAATTAATTAATATGAATTATTTTTTTTATTATTTTAATATATTATAATAATAAATTAATTAATATAATATAATTTTAATAGATCATAATAATAAATTAAATAATATAAAATAATATATTTAATTATTTTAATATATCATACTGATAAATTAATTAGTATAACATAATTTTAATATATCATAATAATAAATTACATAATATAAAATAATTTAATTTATTATTTTAATCGATTATAATAATAAATTGATTACTGTAACATAATTTAAATATATCATAATAATAAATAAATTAGTATAAAATAATTTAATATTTATTTTAATAAATCATACCAATGAATTAATTAGTATAACAAAATTTTAATAAATCATAATATTAAATTAATTAGTATAAAATAATTTAGTTAAGTAATTACAAAATTAAAAAATTATTTGATAATTCATTTTATCTGATTATTTGGTCAGGGATATTATTGGGATTTCCAAAAAATTTCTCATCTATTTCTAATAGAATACAGACTTATTTCCATGTCATCCAAACATCATTTAGAAAAATACTACATTAATTATACTAAAATAAAATAAAATACCATATTTCAAACCAAACAAAAATTTAAAATAATAAAGAGAATAAATTATTTTTAAAGAATTCGTATTTCTATTTCTAAAATAATTTTTTACAATCCAAATATTTTCCAAGAAAAGTAGCCTCCGGCGTATATCCATTGCTGACGCTAAAAGCTGAACGACTGAAATCAAAGGTTGAGCAGATCCAAGTGCCATAAAAAGGAACGTAGAGAAGAACCTCCGGAGTGAAGTCCGATGATCCCCCAATGAAGCTTGATAACTATGATACCGGGAATTGTTGAATGAGTACGAGCGGGCTGTTGATGAGTAAAAATTCAAAGTGCTAAATCTAGTCTTTACTCGCTTGAATTTAATTGAGTTAAGCTTGAAATAAAATAAATTGATAAATAATAAATATTTTAATAATTATTATTTGTAAATGATTGTTAAAATAATATAAATTATATACAAACAAGCATGTTCCAATATCAAGTTAGTTTCGAATAATTCATCTTAATTAGGGATGGCAATGGATTGAGTTAGCCGGTATCTATACCTGTCTCGTAATTAAAAAATCTATGCCATTCTTATCTCGAGATGGGTTAGGTCAAGTATAGTTGAATCATTGGATGAGTTATGTCAATAAAGAACTCATCATATAAATATTATAAAATAATTATAATTTTAAGAAAATATATTAAAATTATATTGGATCGTGTTGTACCTATCCGGCGGATCCTGGGTTGGACCGGCCCCAGGCGTCCGACCGGCTGACCCACCTGAGAACCTCAGAGAGCCGTCAGACGCCTCCCCCGCACGCGCGTTGGCTTCCTGGGAACTCCTGGCGAACACCCCGATCGGCCAGACAACCCTTTTCAGCTGAGGCCGACCCACCATTAAGGAACCGCTCGAAGGCTCCAGAAGCCCCTCTCTAGCAAATTCTGACATTCTGTTGCAACCAACTCCATCACGTGGCCACGACTCTGCGCCACCAGGCCATCACCCTGATCCTTCTGACGGCGCCGCCAGGCCACGATCCTGCTACCATGCTGGCTCTCCCAGGGGCAAATCGGGACTTTTTCAGCCTGTCCCCTAACGAAATTTGGCCGCACTCCATGCCTATAAAAGGCACCCGGGGGACCTCTGCGAAAGGTGAAATACTCCTTCCCTACCACGAGCGATTTTCTCTCATAACTCTCTCCATTCTATTGCTACAATCCCTCCTCTAACTTAAGCATCGGAGTGTCCCCTGCCGGAGCACCTTCGGCCCAGGAGACTTTGTGCAGGTCGACTGGCGGAGGAGCTCTCCAGCATGCCCATCGAGCCCAGTCCAAGTGGAGGTGCAGCAACATATCGTATTCAAGATATGGCATATCATTAATTCTACCCGACCTGAATGTATTTTGGATTTTTTTCTTCTAGAACCACTACCATGTCCAAGGTTTTAATCGGATCGGATAAAATCTATCCCATGTCGGTCTGGTTTGGCCGAATATACGATGGATAGGCTAAAATTATCATTCTTAATCTTAATCCCTTGTTATGCCGTGCCATGGAGCCTAATCCCATTGCACACCACTTTTTATGTATGTTTTCTCTTTTCTTTTCGCTTCTCCAATTCCTCTTTACATTTTTCATAGTTTCAATCGTATTTCATTAGCAAACTATCATCCAACCAAACTCTTTCTTAGTTCATGTATTATCATATCCCCGATTCAAGATTGCAGAATTGCAAGCTAGTGGTTACGGTAACCATCACGTACTCCTAAAATATTTTTCCATAAATATGCATGACATCTTATCATGATATCATAAAATAATAATAAAATTAATTAATCAATAAATTAAGTTCATATTTAATTAACTGAAATCTAATTTTAATATTTTAATAAATTTAAAATATTTAAAAGAACTTACATGAAATTTTAAAAAATAAAGAAATGGTAATCGGTACGAAGAGCCCAACAACAAAGAAGATAGCTGCATCAGGATTTATTATTATTATTTTTTTATAAAAAAAAAAAAAAGTGACCTGCTCCTATCAAAATATAAAAAAAATAAATAAATAAAAAAAGGTGACCATGACTGCATTCATGTTGGACCAAAGAATAAAGAAATGGTAATCGGTGAGAGAGAGAGAGAGAGTCCAACATTAAAGAAGACAATCTCTTCCTACCAAATAAAAGAGAATGACTGCAATGTCCACCACAAACCATTCATTAAATTATTGGTATCTTTAGCTACCACTCATGACTACGGTGGCAGGCACGATATGATGGAAAACGCTGCCTCTCCAGTAGCATGGGGATTTCTTTTTTTATTGGGTGGGTGGATGGATGGGTGGGTCGTGGAGAGCATGGCAGTACTTTAATGAAAGTCAGACAGGCATGTTTCACCGCTCAATGATATATTCCAAAAATATCCCTGTCCTCTGTCTCCATCCAAAACCACTACCAACTAGACCTGTCCGATTCTGATAAAATAGGGATTAAATTTATTAAAAAAAAGTACTTACAACGTACATTAAAAAAAAAAAAAGATTCACCGATCAAAAGAGCTAGCAAAAAATATTCTCCGAATGATAGTAATTAAAAAATAATTATATTTTGATCGTAAACTCTTGTTTATATCATGCGTCCTACGAGACAAGTATTTATGTGTTTGCTAAACCTAGACATGCTCCCCCAACTAAATTTGTCAGGATCGGTTGGAAATATTTTGCAGTTGGTCAGACATGATTCGAATGATGGAGAGCTAATACAAATTAAATACAGAAATTAATTTTTAAGATCCATAATTATCGATACGAACGAGAGATCAAGATTCTCTTTCATTATTTTTTTATTTTATCGGTCGATATCTTAATGATATCAGAATGACATACTTATCTCTTGATAAAAAAAAATTACGAAAATCTAAATATTTTGAATTGAACATTACCTGGTAATAAAATTCATGGAACCGTATTGCCCGGTACGGGATATACCGTATCGTACCGGTCATGAATCGGTATGGTTCACGTATAAAAATCAGTACAGCATTAAAAAAATAAAAAAATAAAAAATTTGTATCGGTACGATACCTACCGATACGAACCGTCCAGCTCGGCTTGGTTCGGGCTCGGTTCGGCTCGATTCGGCCTGGTTCGGGCTCGATCCATGTTCGGTTTAGCGAGAGGGAAGAGAGATTATTTTTTAAAATATTTAGCATACTGGTACGATACGGTATGGACCGTACCATACCGTACCGGTCTCTGATCGGTACAGATTTCGATACCGGTTCAGCAAACTTTATCTGGCAGGATGGGAGTCTACGGGATAGCTACACCGAATTTAACCCCCTCTATCCTTTTTCTTTATATATATATTAAAAAATAAAATAAAATCAAATAAAAGACGGCATAGGCCATGAAAAGTCTATGCTGTCTAAGATAAAGAATCAAGATGGTCTTTAATTTTTATTTTTTTAATTAAAAAAAAAGGGGTCTAATTTTGTTTCTGGCAGCAGTGATATCTATATTACTACACAAAGAGCAAAATTTTTTTTTAAATAATATAAAAAAATTTAATTACAAAACTAGGTGATCCATGATATATTTACGGATCTAGATGGCACATGGCAAGATGGGATATTTGGCAAAAAAAATTGGACACGTGGCAGGTAGGTGCCAGCTCGTCTGAATTCATCTTTTTGATAAACAAATTTAATATAAATTCATATTTTCGAAAAACGAATTCAAACTGAGAATTCCACATGTGGATGGACGGGGACATGTAGCAGGCAGGTGGGAGCTCTTCTGAATTCGTTTTTTGTAAAGACGAATTCAGTAACTTTTCGAAAAACGAATTTATTCTGAGAATTCAACAAGTGGACCTGCAGCTTCTAAATTCGTCATTTGGAAAGACGAATTCATATGAGAATTCGTCTTTCCAACCTGCAAATTCTGGCCAATAACCCCGTTAGGTTATTCTTTTTGTTCTTCATCTTCGTCGTTCTCCCCGTTGTTGCCCCCCGTTGTCGCTAGCCCCATCCTCCGTCAGTCCCATTTAATTTTTTTTTGTTTGTTTGTCTCCGGTCTGGCCCCATCCTTCCTCGTTCCGGTCCCATTTTATGTTTTTTGTTTGTTTGTCTCCGGTCTGGCCTAATTTTTTTTTGTTCTTCGATCGTCTCCGATCCAATTGAAGGTAAGGTTTTTTTTTCTCCCCTCTCTGAATTGATATATATATATATATATATATTGACAAACAAAGTTGATATTATTTAAAATTTTTTGTTTGTTTGTTGTTAGATCCGCTCCAAGTTCCGATCCGGCTCAAGAGCAGGAAAAGGAAGGTTCAAGAAAATTCATAAATATACTTTTTTCTATTAGATAATTATCTTATTTATTTTGTTAATCTAATTTTTTAAAATATTATTATTATAAATTTTGTTTGGTATGAAATTTTGAATAATTAGTAGGTTAATTTTAGAACTTAATAATGTAATGTTATGCTGTTTTTGTTATAATGCAATCGTAATTGTATATTTTTTGTTTATGTTTATATAATATATTTTGGATGTAATTATGTAATTATAAATTATATTAAATTACATGATAGTAATTTATTTTGATTTATTTATTAATTTTATTATCGAAGAAATTAGAAAATAATAAGAAGTTTTGATTATCTATTTTTGTTTAATATTTATTATATCAGAATTAAAAAATAATATATATTGTTAATGATTAATTAAATAAAAAATAGTATATATTATAATTAAATGTATAATATGTAGATCCAATTATTAAGATTTAAAAATTTAGTATTATATTTCAATAATCAATTAATGTATTAATTAATATAAAAATAATAATGATATGCTAAATTATTTTTTTATACAAAAATATTATAAATATGAAATTATAATGGTAGATAATTTATGTTAGTAAAATTAAATATGTATTGAATTATTGAAATTAATTTATTATGGATTAATCATTAAGATTATTTCATCGTTAATTAATTGAAGTAATAGTTAATTATGAATATATAAGTATATAAGAATAATATATTAATATGGATAAGCATAATTAATATATTTATAAATATGATATGATTTATTTGATATTAATAATTATTATACATTTACATAATTTTTAAATATATGATTATATATATCTTGTAAATAATTATTTAGTTAAATATGAATACATGGTGGTATAAAGTTAAAATATTAGTCCCAGCAAAGTGAACATGGTATCATTATACCTGATATAAATAGGCGTGATAGAAAGGTAGGCCACGATCCACGAGAATTAGAAATGATATGGATATTAGAGAAGCCAGCAACATATGTAAGTATACAATCTGTAAAGAAGAAGGGTATAATAGACGATCATGTCCAAGGCTTCTACAAGCAGATTAGTTAATTATATCAATCATATTTTACAGATGTTTTAAGGTATATCAATTATTCCTGTTATTTATGCGATGTTTATTTATTGATTGTTATCAAACTTATACCTATATTGTTTCTACTGTTTAAATTTTATTAATGTCTCATTATAGGAATTGCTTGTTGCTCCGGGAGTCCTAGACCATATTCACAGTTCCTGTCATTGCTTTGTATTTTATTTGATGGATTGTAATATATAGATATGGTTTGTGATGTTTTATTGTATTATATGGATATGATTTGATGGATTGTATTATATGGATTGATGTCATTATTGTTTACATATAATTTTGTATTAAATGGTCTTTGTGATTGCTAATGTCATTTTCTTTGAGTTATTGAATGTCACAGTTATGGATCCTGATCCTTCTGACAGTAGTGTACTACACAGTCAGCCTTCACATAGATCATCTTTGGTATGGAAGGGACAGGTTACTGTTGTTTTGCACAATCGACGTCCAGAGATGGTTATGCACATATCGATACCGCTCGATCGTCGTATTGTGCCTTTGTTGATGCAGTCCAGATTCTATGGTCTCGTATGTGTTGGATTTATTAGATTGGACTGGCATTTGATCATTGCTTTCGTCGAGCGGTGGTGTCCAGAGATGCATACTTTTCATTTTTCCATGGAGAGGCCACCATCACCCTACAGGATGTTGCTGTTCAGCTAGGTTTGCCAGTAGATGGTCTACCGGTGACGAGTACTACATGGGTAGACTGGGGACAACTTTGTCATGAGTTATTAGGGGTCGTCCCACCAGATGATAGACTGCATGGATCATGGTTGAGTTTGGTCTGGCTTACCGAGCATTTCCAGGATTTAGCATTCGATGCCGACGAGATAGCTATACAGTGCTATGCTCGAGCATATATTTTATAGTTGATGGGTGGGTGCCTTTTTATGGATAAATCTGGGAACAACATGCATCTCTTGTTTCTACCTTTACTAGCAGATTTCGAGATGGCTGGATAGTATAGTTGGGGTAGCGCTAGACTCGCTTGGTTGTATAGAGAGATGTGTAGGGCGAGCCATAGAGATGTTACTGATATTGCTGGTCCTCTGTTGCTACTACAGCTGTGGGCATAGGATAGAGTTCCGCTTCTTGCACCCCATAGATTGCTTCGACAGGCTCTAGATCCGATGATCGTTTTTGATGATGGTAGAGCCAGTTTACCACAGGGACCATTAGGGATGATGTGAGTTTAGAATTTACATAATATTTTATACAGTGTATGATATATATTATTTTATTTAATTAATTTAATTAATTTATTTTGCAGATGGAGAGATCTTTTTTCTGTGACACAGGTACCTACATACGTGGTCTCTTCATATCGTTATTTACTTAATCGACTGCGACCTGACGAGGTAATGAATATTGATTTTTTCGTAATGATTGACTAGTTTTATTATTCTTGTTTAATAAATTATGCTTTAAATTATTTATAAACAGGTGATATGGCAGCCATATACTGTTGCTATACTTGCAGAGTTACCAGATTACTATCTACAGGATCAGGAGATCTGGTGTACTCGAGTGCCACTAGTTTGTTTTTATATAGTAGAGTGGCATTTACCTGATAGAGTGGTGCACTAGTTTGGGATACGATAGGTCATGCTAGATCGGTTTTATACGATGTCCACACTACATTGTATTGATCTGAGAGGACGATTCGATCCTATCACTTATCCGGCTTCCAGTCCTGCTACCGTCGGTCACCACCAGTCCTTCGATATCTACTGTCATGCTACCAGTATACAAATTTGATATATTATAATGTTAATATTTTTTATTACAATCTTTGAAATTTAAAAAAATATTTATTTGTGATGAAATCGCAGATACAACCCGTATTTCTCATTATATTTTTTTATAAAAATTATTAATTTAATTTTTTAATAATTTTAAAAAAAATTTAATATATGATAAAATTAATATTTTTTTAAATTTTTAATTCATATATTAATTATTTAAAATTAAAAATTTTATTTTCTTTCCCATTCATTGGTGGGCAGGAAATATTTATTTGCTAAGAATTCGTCTTTTAGAAAGATGGATTTGCCAGATAAAAATCGTCATTTGAAAACATAAAATTGGTTTGTCTGTAATTATCGTTTTGAAAGACGAAGTCTAACCATGCTGAATTCATCTTTTCGAAAGATATATACAGTTAAATAGAATTCGTGTATTTGAAAGTTAAACTCAGGTGCTCCAGTGACAGCAACGTGCGGCAAATCATCTGCTTCAATAATTTTTTTTAAAAAAATATTATTTTAAAAAAAAATTCCAAAAAAGCAGTCCACGAGTTGCCGTGCGAAAGAGATGCTTTAAACTTTGAGAGGAGACATGTGGAAATATTAGTGGTTGACCAGGTTCAACAATGACCACTGATTATTTATTAGTTGAAAGGGGTGAAAAGGGATTAAATAAGTTATAGCGCTTATTATTGTATATGAAACGAAGAAAAAAAAGCGGAAGAAAAAATAAATAAATTATTAATGGTCCACGGTGAATCTGATCTAGCTAAAAATTTTTATCACGGAGTCTGAGAGAGGGTTGGAATTTGAGAAATTAGAAATTTTACATAATTAATGAAAACCATCCGGTAAAGCAGTTTGAAAAGTTTTTTTTTTTTTTTTTTTTTTCAGTTTTGAATATATTTCGATCAAAAAATCGAGAAATAAAATAAAAATAAAAAAATAATCCAAGAGTAAAATCAAAAAAATATAAAATAATTCTGGAATCCTTGTTGGTGGATGATAGTGAAAAAGTTAGGGATATATATAATAAATCCCGTTCACTCGACTAGCGCTAGTGATAGTCAGGTTGACGTACTCATCTTCGGATGGAAAACGGTCGTGAAAAAATTAATATGCGCCGTGGCTGAGATTTGAAAATCGTCTGGGGGTGGCCATGTCGGGATCTTACTCCTCCCTTCTTTTTTGTTCTAAAAAAAAAATAATAATAAAAAATTATAGGTTTGACCGCCGGTTTAAGTGGTTCTCACCAAATACGGCGGTTATCTGGGAAAAAGACCGGCCGGCCTGGAAACTTGAATGCATATATCCGCATTGAATTTGTTTGGTATGAGTGCTTGATTTTATTAAAATATATATATATATATATATATATATCTCAGGATATATTATTATGATTCCAAATGTTATAGCTTGTCGATGCTTGATAATGTTCTTAATGCTTTTTATTTTTGGTAAAAAAAGATAAAGAGATAAATTCGGCATAGCTAATTTCGCAGGTTCTCATCCTATCAAAAAATGTTTAATTCAAGATACTCGATTTTATTCAACCGTCACAGATCTCAAAAGATAATTCCGGAAACAAAATCTTAACCAGGTGGACTATCTCGACGATTATTCTTAATTTTTAAAAATAAATTTAAGAGAGAGAGAGAGAGAGAGCTCTACTGACTACCATATTATTTTGGACATGAGTTTTGGTTGTGGGCACCAGGTGAAGTTTTAGTTCATTTTACTTAAAATCATCTAATGGCAATGACTGAATCAGAATATGTTCTTCACAATTTCCAAATAATTTGAGTATCTTATTTGATAATAAGACTACAAATAGCAGAGCTCATCAATTTGGGAAGTAATTCTTATTATTTTTGTATTTTTTTTTTTTCTTTTTGTTTAGCTGCCTATACATTAGAAGATGCTTGTCCGTGATATGTTGGCTGGGTTTCGATTTTAGTTGCAAGTCTGATGAGTTTAGGCAGGTGCTGTACAGTTCCTAGCAAGTCATTTTCTACATATTATTTTCAATCTTTGAGAGGGCATGCTTGCCTGAAAGACTCATTTACTCAGCCGGCATCTTAGCGGTAGCATGTTGACCTACTCAATAAAAAAAGATTACAAAAATCTAAACTACTCGCATCAAATATTACCTGGCAGAACAGGGACTTGTGGGGATAGCTACACCGAGTTTAACCTCCCCTATCCCTTTTTCTTATCAAAAAAAAAAAAGACTCATTTACTCATGCTTCTTCCTGCACTTACCATATCTGTAGATAATAGAGGATATACATGAACTATAATGTGCTAGGACTTTTGCTATTCAAACTTAGACCTAGGCCATATTCAATTCTAATCTCACCTAATTCAATCTAATAAAACCTTACATGATGCAAGCTAGTTTAAGCTGGGGCATAACAAGTTCACCCTTCGTATCTTTCCGAAGGTTACGGGGCTCGATCAAGCTTAGGGATGTCAATAAAATCCAAATTCATGGGTACCCGACCTGATTGGGCCGGGTAGTCAACGCTTTGACTGGATTTAGGCCGGGACTGGATAGATATACATCCGACCCGAACCCGGAATTATTTATTTATAATATATATATAATTATATAATTAATATATATTTATTATATTATATTAGTTATTAAATTTTAAAATACTAGAACCATATACCCTAATCATTATATATATATATATATCTATATATATATATATATATATATATATATATATATATATATATTATATTATATTGGAAAAAAAAATTCATCCTATTCTATTCGGGATGAATTCAAAACAAAATCCTAATTAATAGTTTACCAACTTCATAATATAAATTTTGATTGAGTATGAAATAAATGCTGTTGAACTGAAAATATAGTTAAATTTTATTGTTTAATGTATAGTATTTATAAAATGTAGATGATTTTAAGTTGATAAAAATGAAAAAATATTTAATATAACTCATTGGGTTCGGGCCGGTAAACCCGATTACCCGATATCCAATTGAGATGGATTTGGGTAAAAAAAATCCAGTCCCGATAGTGTTTGGGCCGGGTTTTGGTAGTGTATTAAATATTTAGGTTTGGATTTGGGTAGTTATGCACCCAGTCCGAACCCGGCTCATTGCCATCCCTAATTAAGCTCCATTTCCTAGGCTTCATCTGTTATGTAGATTTGTAGAATCTACCCTTTTGGGATTAATCCAAAGTTATGAATTTTAAAAAATATCTAATTATTTTTTTAAAAAAAGAATCACTTTAACGAGCATTGATTGGATTATGATCTCCTAAAATTTGACTTATAATTCAATTTCCTGATATGGTAGAAATTGCTCTTATATTCTATCTAGTTTTGTTCTTAGTAACCAACTTGATCCATATCAGTCCTATCCTCGTAGTAATAAAAGTAATTCACATCAAATCTAGTAATCTTTTTGGATATATGTAATAATAAAATAGTCTATATCGAGTCTAATAATCTATTTAAATGATTTACAGTTCATGATTAAAAATTATCTAATCTAAAACATCATATTGAAATATTTTTATTATTATATTCTAGGCAATAGGCCGCTTGACCCGGGGTTGCACACACACCCCCCCTCCCCCCCCCCCCCCCCCCCCCCCAGCCTCTCAAACCTTGGTTAAGCCTCTTTCATACAACCATGGAAAGGCTTTACCGGCTTTACAAGCTACCTTTCTAAATTAGCTATTAGAACCACGTTTCTCTCAACAACTAAAGATGTTTACCCCAAATTATTTATAGTTTCTCATTAAATTCATTTCTTAGTGAAAACAAAGCCTAATTTTTTTTCTTATTTTGTGTGTCTCACACTTTTTACTTGTCAAACGACCTTTACCAAAAAAGTGTGTGCCTCACACTTTTTTTTTCTATTAAAAAAAAAAAAAACGACCTTTACCATTAAAGCACTTTTTTTTTTTTTTAAAGGAATGATGAAGTAAGAAACTTCTCCCATTAAAATATGTTCAACTCTATTTATAAAGTATTTACGTATGATGAAGTAGAAAACTTCCCATTAAGAATGTTCAACTCTATTTATAAAGTATTTACGTACAAAAAAAATGAGTAAAAGTAATCAATGAACAACAAGGTAAGAGAGCTCGTGGTGGTTATGCACTTTTTATGGGAGCACAGTTCTTCTCGAACCTATTTAGAACCTTTTAATGGAGCATTATATTGACATCATTAAGGTTATAGCTTAGTCGATACTGGCTATGATTTCTTATCTCTCATGTCTAAGATTCGAATCATGATTGAAATCAATTAAATAAAAAAAAAAAAATTCTGGATAGCCCGGCAGCAAACCAAAATCAAACCACATCCTTTTTATTATTCTTCCCGCATCCCTTTTTTGTTTGATTTTTTTTTTCATTTTTCCCGTTTCAATTTCAGTGAGAAATTAAAGTTGTAATTTTGAACCATTATAAAGCCACCATTTTTTTAGAAAAAAAATTCTTTTTTTTCCATCCATCGATTTTGAGTTCCGTTCCTGGGCTATCCCACCTGAACAATCGGAAAGCTTCCAAATAAGTCCGTAACAGTCTTTTCTTTCACCAAGTCCATGGCCATTGCTATGATAATAAATTTGGTGATCACCGGGACTAGGCTTGGATAATCATGAACTCCAAAAAGAGAAAAAAACTCTTTTATTTATTTATCCGAGTGATATACCAAGGAACCACTTCTAATTGATTATTATTCTTTTATGGGGGCAAACATATCTGCACCGCACAACAAACAGAAGATGAATTCATGGTTCACAATTTTATGTCATGAATTTTCCGATAGCAACGATCACATATTCATTAAAAAAAAAAAAAAAAAAATGTCATACATTCATGATTACTTCAAACACATTTCAATGTGGCATATTATTTCCCATGGATTCGCCGTCCACCAACAACATTAAGAAACAAGTGGCATATTGTTGGCTTGGTCACTAGATTTAATTGACATGCATCAAGAATTTGATAGTATCAGGACTTAGACACATTTTATGTGTGATAAAATTATGGCCAACATCTTGTCTGATCAGCAAAAACCTTTCTGAAAGTGTTTCTTAGTGGTTGATCATTACACATATCAATAATGTTAAAAGCACTTCTTATGAGTCAAATCTTGTGAAGAAGTGGTGGACTGGCAGTCTAAAATATGTCAAAGTAATGTTGCTCCACCAATGTATCAAAAATAAATCTAATATCACTACGGCGATAGCGTGGTTGGTTAAGGCATGACTCTGCTCTTGTATATAATTCATTGGTTACGGATTCGAAGAATGTTCCGTGGATGACTCGATTAAATTTCAGATTAATTCGGGACACGTGATTAGAGAGCTGAGTGACCGAAATTCTGGCACCGTAATGAAGTTAGGCTAACGTACTCATCCAGTTGATGGACAGGGTACGTGAAAAATTTATGACCCGAATCGAATAAAGATCTAATAAGTTGGGACCCGAACGGGAAGCTACACTGAGGGATTCGCCCCCCTCCCCTCATCCTTTTGTTTATATATATATATATATATATATATATATATAAAGAAGAAGTAAATCTAATGACAGAATCATGATCATTTTAGACTTTTACCTTTGTTCGAATAATGGATAATTCCACAGGGCTTGTTGGAGGGACCATATATTTTCCGCCAGTAATCGCTAATGGATGATTACCAGGGGCCTGTGATGTGATTTTAACTATTAAACGAAATCAAACAATACCTAATACACTTTCCCAGCAATGAATTGCACCATAGTTCAGAATATATAAGAATAAAGTCATAATGCAGTCAAGTGAATATTAAAGAAGAAGTAACCAAAAAAAATAAGGGATTCTTTCGGTGAGGTAGAGTCCGGGATCGTCCCTGCAGGCGAGATATCTCTGTCACAGACTCCTCACGGTAGCTCATCCGTGGCCTCTCCTCGGCCAGGGTTGCCTCAAGTTTCTTGACGCGCCCATCGGTTCGGGATAGATCACGACGAAGGAATTTGTTAGTTTCCTTCATCTCCTGCCCTTTCTCCATCAGGATTTTACGTCACCCACGAGGTTGCCCAGCCGCTTCTCATTCTCGGCCTCCCTCTTCACCCATTCGGTGCAGAAGTTCTGAAGGAGCAGCACGTCGGTTCCAATCTGCAGCAAAAAGAAGAAGTCATTCCCAATGACTCGACTTGGATATTAAAGAAGCGAGGCACTTCCCGAGAAGAGTTGAGGGATTATGCCCTATATGGCCGCCAAATAGTCCCTGCCTCCCCTCGAGCGGCGGTCCCGGGGTTGAATGACGTACTCCATCATTCTCTCCACCAGGACGGGGTCCCGGATCACCGAAGCATTCAACGGGACCCCTATCGGTGTGTGCCGGGGTTCAGAGGATGATTGTGCCGAAGCCTCCTTGATGCTTGATGGCGAGGCCGGTAGAGGCACCTCGGCCACCGCTAGAAGGCTCACCGCCGTGGCCGGCGGCACAGGTGGTGGGGCGGGCTGCCCGTCTCTCGTCCCCCTCTCGACCTCGACAACTTCTGGTGAGGGGGCTCGCTGCTATGGAGGCCGGAGTGTTGGATCAACCGCCCTCGCATCCGAAGATGGAATGGACCTGGACCCCGGCCGGTCTCCACCCAGGCTCTCTTCGGTGTAGTCTCCCTAGCCCTGACGATGAGCTCCTCTTGCGGGCGGATTCCATCAGATTCTCTGCTGAGTACTTCATCCCTACAAAAAATAAGGAAAGATGGTTAGCCCCAAGTCAAAAAAAAGAGAAGAAAAAGAAAAAAGAGAGAAAGGACATGTCCGATGAAGACCTACCAAGCTCATGGATCGTGCTGATCCTGGCCTTAAACAAGTTCCGCTCTGATAGCAGAATTTCGAGGGAGGGGAGCTGGTCACTGATCAATTAAGTGAAGACCTCCCAGTCAGCGGACTCCACTTGGGAGTTGCAGTTCGGGGCCCGATCCGGATCACTCCAGACCTAATCAATACCCTTGACCGAAACGAAGAATATTGATTCTTCCATCCCTTGATGGAAGTAGGGAGGTCGAACATAAGGCACTTGGGCCGAGGAGAAAAAAACCACCACCCGTCATCAGTGGGGTGGCACTTCAAGGTGAAGAGAGTCCTGAACAAGGAGAAACGGACGACAAACCAGTAGAAATGACAAAAGACAATGAAGGCAGCGATGACCCTGTTGGCATTAGGGGCCAACTGGGCTGGCACGAGACAGAAGTTACTGAGGAAAGAAAGAAAGAAAGGGTGTAGAGGAAGACGAAGGCCCCCAACGAGGAACTCTTCATAAAAAGCAGTCTGAGAGACTCGGACCGCTTGAAATAGCCCGCTCCCTGGCCTCAAGAGCGAGAGCCGGATGAAATATGGGATCCCGTTTATCTCCTAGATCATAGAAAAGTCCTCTTCGATCATCGTTGAAAAGATGCCAAAGGGACCAGTCGGAGCTGCTGCCGCCAGAGGAGCGACAGCAGGAACAGAGGAAGCAGGGGGAGCCCTAAGACTTCCTATGACAATCCCGATGGGATGCATGCACCTCTGGACTTCGAGGGGAACTTCGTCCTCTTCATCGGAGGACAGAGTCCTCAGCTGAGAGGGGCCTACTTCATTAGGATTACTGGAGGATTGTTGACTTTGGTCTTGATTTTGATGATTAACAAAATGTTTAAGTATATATGAGTACTAACTGTATTTTAAGTATATTTTCAGATTTTAGTACTCAACCATGTTGAATGAAGAAATACTTGTATTTTAGTTAAAAAAATCCTTAAATTAATGAAAAATCAAGTATATAGACTTTGGAATTAATATAGAAGAACTTGAAGAAGTTAAAATTTCAATTTGAAGATGTTTTAGCAATGGCACAGGCAAGTGTCGACACCTGGAAATGAAGTGTCGATACCTGAGAATCAAGTGTCGATACTTGAAGAGTGAAGTGTCAACTAAAGACCTGAGACAAACAAAAAACTTCAGAAAGTAATTTCAGTCAAGTGTCGATACCTGTAGCTAAAGTGTCGATACTTGGAAGTGAAGTGTCGACACCTGGAGAATGAAGTGTCGACATTTGAAACTGAAGTGTCGACACCTGGAGGTGAAGTGTCGACACTTGAACAGTAACGGCTAGTTTTCTGGGCTGCAGAACTTCTCCAACTTGACTCTAACGGCTATATTTTCCTTCTTAAAGGCTATAAACGGTCATTTAAATGTTGGGAGGCTATATAAACATCAAAAATCAAATGGGGAAGCAATCCTTTGGTGAGTTTCTTGAATATTCTTAAAGGATTCAAGAGTTGAGTGATTCAAAGCCTTCAAGCTTCCAAGTTTCAAATAGAGCATTAAAAGTCTACATCTACAATCATCAATCAAAGGCTTCATCAACTTGAAGACAAGATCTTCATCAACATTCAAGGGCTTCAAAAGATATTTGCTTTATTTTATAAAGCTTTTATTGTATTCATTTACTTGCTCTTACATTGTTTACTTAAATTTTTGGTGAGCCTTGGAAATCAAAGAGGTTTTTGGTAAGCCTTTGAAAACCAAAGTGGTTGTTGGTGAGCCTTGAAACCAACTGGGTTTTACTTGTGAGCCCAAAGAAAGTTGTTTGGTTCTTGGTTAGCCCGTAAAACCAAGGGGGTTGTTGGTGAGGGTTGAAACCAACTAGGGTTTGACTTGTGAGCCTGAAGCCAAAACAAGTTGTAAAAGTTGTTGGTAAGCCTAAGTTATAAAACCAAAATTAGTGAATTCCCAAGGATGGCTTGGGGAGTGGATGTAGGTGCTTGGTTGGCACCGAACCACTATAAACCTTTGTGTTTGTGTGATTGTTCTATTTCTTTATTTCCACTGTATTTATTTGAAATACACAAGCACTTGAATTGCATTAGCACATACTTGCTTTAGTTCATATTTTAAATAGTATAAAGTTTGTAAAACCCAATTCATCCCCCTCTTGGGTTGCCTACCTGAGCCTACAATTGGTATCAGAGCAGGTACTCTGTTTGAAAATCTAACGATTTAGAGCTAAAGTTCATGGCAACCCTTGTAGGTATTAGTGTTAGACCACCATTTTTCAATGACACAAATTATACATTTTGAAAAACTCGCATGCGCATCCATATTCAATCTATTAGTTATTATCTTTGAAAAATTATTGTTAGTGGTCTCATATTCCTTCCATTTTGGTTAATGGCATTTCCATTCTAAAGCTCGAAGAGGATTGGAATGAATATGATATTAAACAAACTAAAATCAATGCTAAAGCAATGAACTTACTTTATTGTGCATTGGACTTGAATGAATTTAATAAATCTCTACATGCACATCGACGAAGGAAATATGGGACACACTTGAAGTTACTCATGAGGGTACTCTTCAAGTGAAGAATACTAAAATTAATTTGCTTATACATTTTTTTGAAATTTTTGAAATGATGCATTATGAATCTATTTCTGATATGTATACTAAATTTATGACTATTATTAATGAATTGAAAAGTCTTGGTAAAATCTATACTAATGCTGATTTGGTAAACAAAATTCTTAGATCCTTACCAATATCATGGGATCCAAAGGTGACGGCAATCCAAGAAACTAAAGATGTAGAAATCTTACCTTTGGAGGAGCTTATCGGTTCACTCATGACCTATGAGTTGAACTTATGGCAAAGGATAGTGGAAGCTGATGTAAATAAGAAGAAATAGCCCTCAAGGCCAAAAAAAATTCAAGACAATGATGGCAGCTTGGAGCGATAACGAAAATTCTAGTTCGGATGATGAAGTTGCCCATCTTTGCTTCATGGCAAATGAGAAAAGGTATGTGCTGAAAATGATTATAATTTATCTTTGATGAATTACATGATGCATCAAATGATCTTGTGCATGAATATAAATTGCTAAAAATTGAGCACAAGAAATTAAATAGGCATGTATATTCATTTTCTCTTGATAACACCAATCTTGCCAATAAAAATGATGATTTAAATGCCAAGATTGATATTTTGAAAAATGAAAAGAATAATTTTTCTAAAGAAAAAGAATTTTTAGAAAAAGAATATATTGTTTTGAAATATTTATGTGATAAAGTTTTGAATAAGAAAAATATTTTGGTTGGGGAAAAGAAGCAAAAATTTTGAAGAATTTTTCTATTCCTGCTTCTTTCAATTTATCTTATAAATGTGCTTTTAATGCTTATCCTTCTAGATTAAGAAAAGTTTAGGTTCCAAAAGGAACCATAATTACTAATCATAAAGGATCCAAGAAAGTTTGGGTACCAAAATATCCACTTAGTTTGTTTTGCAGGAATGTCTTGCAGCCCAACCTGAAAAAAAAGTTTTTTGATAAATGGCTGTACAAGACAATTTGAAAATGTGGACAATCTATATTTTGGACTAAATGGTAAAAGGAATGACTATGTATATTGGTAAATTCTAAACATCTCCTTTCATAATTAAAAATATAGTTAAATTTTTATTGCATCAATTACTTTGAAAAATTATTTTAAATAGTTAATTAGAATCAAGTTTGAACTTATCGTCATTGGTTATGATCTTGAACTTTTTGGTATTGATGAATTTCATGCTATTATGATTAAACTTATGATTGTAAGACCTTCACTTGATTTTGATTAATGTATCTTAAATTATTTCATGAAAAATATTTTTAAAGATGCATATTGATTTGAAAAATATTTTAATTGATTGATTAGAATCAAGCTTAGACTAATAATCATTTGTTGTGATCATGACCATTTTGATGTTGATGGATTTCAAGCTCTCATGGTCAAACTTGTGATTATTAGATCTTCACTTGATTTTGATTAATATAGTTTCTAAATTATTTCAAGTGAAATGCTATGATTTATATATTTTTATTTTTGGCATCTATGCATAATCTAGAAATGATTTAGATCAAGTATAGAACTAGTAGTTAAGGTTACTTTTAAGAAGAATGTATGCTGATAAACCCTTGCTCTAGTAGCTAGACTTGATATCATATTACTTCTAGCATTTGTATGGATATCAAATCATTTTAAATGAATTTGAAATCATGCTAAAAGTTTTTAAGTAATATAAATGCTTTATATTTTGAAAATCATGAATATTTTGAAAATTTCAAATCTTTGCTATCAAACTTAGAATTTATGTTCATATCTAAAATTATCTGAAATTATGATGCATGTGCTTTCATATTTTATTCCTCAAATGAATGCATATTTTTAAGGGGGAATAACATTTAGGGGAGCATCTAAAGATTTGTTATCATTATATACATATTTGATGCTTTGAATATTTTGCTTGATATCATGCTGTACTTATATTGCTTTGATACTCCTTGATTTCAAATCTAATTTTTTGAGGGGAGTTACATTTAAGTGGTATCATGCTCAAATTGTATCTTATTTCAAGTGATATCATATCTAATTGATTTCATGCATTAGTTTTTATGATTTACTTGCTATTCTTTTCACCTTTATTCCTATTTTGTATTGCATTTTACCCTTTTTCATGATGTCAAAAAAGGAGAGAAAAATGTTAAGTATAAAAAGGGGAAGATAGGATAAACATGAAAATCATTGGAGAAATGAAAGAAAGTGCGAAAGGGGATGAAGAATGCAAAATGTTTTATCTAAAGGAAAGAATTAGTAAGAAGAAGAAATTTTAAAAATTTGAAAATTTTGAAAAATTTTGCATATTTTAAAAAATATTTTTGAAAATATTTTGAATCATATATTGAGGGGAAGCTTAGTGCTTATTGATTTTTGAGCTTACATGTTTATACTATTGTTAATCTTTTAAAGCTTACCCTTTTCATATACTTAAAGATTTTGTCATCATCAAAAAGGGGAAGATTATTGACTTTGGTCTTGATTTTGATGATTAACAAAATGTTTAAATATATATGAGTACTAACTGTATTTTAAGTGTATTTTTCATATTTAGTACTCAAGCATGTTGAATAAAGAAATGCTTGTATTTTAGTTGAAAAAGTCCTTAAATTAATGGAAAATCAAGTATATGGACTTTGAAATTAATATGGAAGAACTTGAAGAAATTAAAGTTTCAATTTGAAGATGTTTCAGCAATGGTACAGGCAAGTGTCGACACCTGGAAATGAAATGTTGACACCTGAGGATCAAGTGTCGACACTTGAAGAGTGAAGTATCGACTCAAGACCTGAGACAAACAAAAAACTTCAGAAAGCACTTTCAGTCAATTATCGACACCTGGAGCTGAAGTGTCGACACCTGAAGCTGAAGTGTCGACACTTGGAAGTAAAGTGTCGACATCTGGAGAATGAAGTGTCGACACTTGAAACTGAAGTGTTGACACCTGGAGGTGAAGTGTCGATACTTGAACAGTAACGGCTAGTTTTCTGGGCTGCAGAACTTCTCCAACTTGGCTCCAATGGCTATTTTCTTTCCTAACGGCTATAAATGGTCATTTAAGTGTTGGGAGGCTATATAAACATCAAAAATCAAATGAGGAAGCAATCCTTTGGTGAGTTTCTTGAATATTCTTAAAGGATTCAAGAGTTGAGTGATTCAAAGCCTTCAAGCTTCCAAGTTTCAAAGAGAGCATTCAAAATCTACATCTACAAGCATCAATCAAAGACTTCATCAACTTGAAGACAAGATCTTCATCAACATTCAAGGGCTTCAAAAGATATTTGCTTTATTTTAGAAAGCTTTTATTGTATTCATTTATACTTGCTGTTACATTGTTTTACTTAAGGTTTTTGGTGAGTCTTGGAAAACCAAAGAGGTTTTGGTAAGCCTTTGAAAACCAAAGTGGTTGTTGGTGAGCCTTGAAACCAACTAGGATTTTCCTTATGAGCCCGAAGCCAAAACAAGTTGTTTAGGTTCTTGGTTAGCCCGTAAAACCAAGGGTGGTTGTTGGTGAGCCTAGAAACCAACTAGGGTTTGACTTGTGAGCCCGAAGCTAAAACAAGTTGTAAAGGTTGTTGGTGAGCCTAAGTTATAAAACCAAACTTAGTCGAATTTCCAAGGATGGCTTGGGGAGTGGATGTAGGTGCTTGGTTGGCACCGAACCACTATAAACCTTTGTGTTTGTATGATTGTTCTATTTCTTTATTTCCACTGTATTTATTTGAAATATACAAGCACTTGAATTGCATTAGCACATTCTTGCTTTAGTTCATATTTTAAATAGTACAAAAGTTTTGTAAAACCCAATTCACCCCCCCTCTTGGGTTGCCTAGTTGAGCCTACAAGGATCAAAGGAACCGGCCTGAAGGAGCCATTCAGAAGAGAAGGGATGAAGGCAAAGAGGATGGAAGACCTAAGATAGGGTTTCAAAAAGACTTGGACACTGCTGACCAGGAGGAAGAAGAAGAAAAAGGGAGGAAGGATGAGTGACTCACTTGTTTATCTTGAAGGGGGAAGACAACGAAGGAAGAAGAAAACTCTAAACGCCGGTGAGCGTGAGAAGTTCGAAAGTGCAGGTTTAGAAAAAGTCCTCTCTCCTTTCAAAATTGATGGATAGCGGTCGTACGGCTCTTCGCATCTCCACCATCGGATGAGTGCCACGTATGGGGGACAACCAGCGGCGATGCTTCGATGCACTGAAAACCGCCTCGGGTATGGTACTAGCAATTATGGTTCCTCGAACTCGCTGACGTGGCACCCCCGCATTGGATCCCGAAATGCGATCTACGGAGTGGTGGAGATCATGACAATAATGATACCAATTTTTTCTTTCTTCCATGTCAGATCCGCATTAACTCTCTCACCCAGTCGTAACGTTTCGATGGGATCGGGAGTGGGGGGTAAATGATGTAGCAAGACCGTTGACATGAAGCACACCTCAGACCCGGCAGGCAGCGAAGCGGGTAGATGTCGCCACATCGGATTTCTTTCACATCTCCCCAAGGGTCGAGCCCACCTCGGTCGAAGTCGAGCTCCCTCCAGCTCCTTCGCCGGGTGGCTCCCCAAGGGTCGAGCCCACCTCGACCGAAGTCAAGCTCCCTCCAGCTCCTTCACCGGGTGGCTCCCCAAGGGTCGAGCCCACCTCGGCCGAAGTCGAGCTCCCTCCAGCTCCTTCACCGGGTGGCTCCCCAAGGGTCGAGCCCACCTCGACCGAAGTCGAGCTCCCTCCAGCTCCTTCGCCGGGTGGCTCCCCAAGGGTCGAGCCCACCTCGACCGAAGTCGAGCTCCCTCCAGCTCCTTCGCCGGGTGGCTCCCCAAGGGTCGAGCCCACCTCGACCGAAGTCGAGCTCCCTCCAGCTCTTTCGCCAAGTGGCTCCCCAAGTGTCGAGCCCACCTCGACCGAAGTCGAGCTCCCTCCAGCTCTTTCACCAGTGGCTCCCCAAGTGTCGAGCCCACCTCGATCGAAGTCGAGCTCCCTCCAGCTCCTTCGCCAGTGGCTCCCCAAGGGTCGAGCCCACCTCGACCGAAGTCGAGCTCCCTCCAGCTCCTTCGCCAGGTGGCTCCCCAAGTATTGAGCCCATCTCGGCGGAAGTCGAGCTCCTTCCAGCTCCTTCGCCAGGTAGCTCCCCAAGTGTCGAGCCCACCTCAATCTAAGTCAAGCTCCCTCCAGCTCCTTCACCAGGTGGCTCCCCAAGGGTCGAGCCCACCTCGACCGAAGTCGAGCTCGTTCCTTACAAGCATCATGAAAGGGAAAAGGACGTCAGCACCAAGTCTGCAATTGAAACCGGCGCGCGCAGTACGGCGCATCCAGTATAGCTTCCCAAAGCTAGAAAGATATGCCTACCATCATTTGCATCATTTGATGGGGAGAGCCTCGATCGAGGCACCTAGTTTTGCAACCGGCCACCTGCACCACCCACAAAGAGAAGGCCATTAGGGACCTCGGGCCCAAGGGCGGCTACCCCCGGATCAAGGCCCCGCTAAACTTTCCTAACCGTGATAACCCATTGGAAGAATAAGGGTTGCCACGTAACTCGCTACTGTAAGGAAAAATGACCTCAGGAGCACGGCCACAGATGTTGTTGACCCTCGAGCACCCAAGAGGGGGAAGATCGCGTTAAGAAAGGGGGAGAACCGGTGATCTAAAAGGAGGACCCAGCGGGCGAGAACAGGAGAGGCACAGGACAAGGATGAAGAAGGAGAGACAAGCGACGAGAAGGCTTGAAGGCCCTCCAAGAGACTCTTGTAGAGAGTCCTGACGGGCACAGCCTCCCCAGCTCGAGTCTCGCTCCTCTTCTACCACTCATACTCAATCTTTTACTGAATACTCTCCTCCAAGCATGGTGATCGAACAGGAATCTGTCTTGGGGGATCTGTTCATCTTTATCGTCCACTGACTTGATCGTCGGAGTGCTCCAGCTGGAATCCCCAGCCCGGGTCTCTAACATTGTCTTGCAGGACCAGGAATCGCTGGATTCTGAAAGACGGGGCTGAGGTCGCCGCCATATCAGAGCTGCAGGCCACGGCAGTGAGGATGGCAACACTTTTTATAGTGTATTTTCATTTTATGTATTAGATTTTCTTGTTGTACTGAAACTTTTATATATATGAAAGTTATGTTTCCTGTTATTACTTATCTTTTTGTCTTATTAACATTTTGTATGACAAAAGTACTAATTAAGGGAGAGAAAATCTTTTTAATTTTTAATGATGACAAAAAATGAGAGTAAGATAGATTATTTAAGCAACAATCCAAAATTTTCAACAATTCACATTTTACTGAAGATAGGGGAAGAAAATCTCAACTTTGTTTGACTCACTAACTTTGAAATATTATTGTATAACTAAAGAGTTGATACAGCTTCTTCTAAATACCTCTATGAACTTGTTCAATTTACAATGCCTTTGAAAATATGCTTACTTGAAAGCTTAATACAATAGCCAAATTTGAACTCAAATGCTTATATACTCAAAGTTTTGTCATAATCAAAAAGGGGGAGATTGTTGGCTTTGGCCCTTGATTTTGATGATAACAAAATGTTGAGTATATGTTTTGTACTAATGTTTCAATTGAAGTTGTGAATTCTAGGTCACGAGTATATCAAATTCTCTGCACAAAGCATCAAAGTTATTGATATTAATGCAAGATGAATTTAAAAGTTTTAGAAGTCTTCTCACCTTGTAAAGCTATGAAATTGATCACTTTAGACTTTATGAAGAAGAAACTAGAAGTATATTGGACAATTTTTAGAGTTTCGGAATTTGGCACACATTTTGGAATTGGCACAGATCAAGTGTCGATCCAAGTGTCGACTCATGAAGGTAAGTGTCGACATCTCTGAAGGCTGGCACGCAGAAACTCAGTCGGCATGCCAAATGTTGATGCAAGTGTCGACCCAAGTGTCAACCTAAGTGTCGACTCACAGGTCGACTCATAGATCGACTCGAGATCTGAGAATAGAAATGGACAGAATATTATTTTTGGACTCAAATGAAGTATCGATCTAAGTGTCGACCTAAGTATCGACTCACAGGTCGACTCACAGATCGACTCATGGCCTGAGACAAGAAAGTTACAAAACAGTGTCATTCTTGGATTTTGTCAAGTGCTGACTCAACTGTCGACTCACAAGTTCAAGTGTCGACTCACAGATCGACTCATAGCCTGAGACTAGAAATGAAGCAAAACCATGGATTTCAAGAATTACACCTGGTGTCGATCCAAGTGTCGACTCACAGGTTCTAACAATAGTAATGGCTATCTTTTCAGAAATTCAGAATTGATTCAAACGGTTCAAAATGACTAGTTTCTCTTCACCAACGGTCACAAACAGCTTTTTGAAGGTTTTTGAAGTATTTATCTCTCACCAAACTCATTGAATATACAAGAGACACAAGAGACAACTCTTATCATTCTAGTTCTTTCATCCTTGTTCTTTTATGATTAAGATATTCTTTATTCTCAAATGCCACCCATGAATTTATCCTGCCTCCAATACCTTATGTAAGCTAGATTATAACGACAATATCAATCATGATAACAATACATACTACATAAAATAATAGTGTATGAAATAAACACCAAATAAATTGCTCAAATATATCACTGAGCACTCTAAAAATTGAACTTGATGCAGAATGATGGTCTTCATAAATCTTGTAGGAATTTTTTATTTTTAAATTTTTTGAATTGCTTTCACATTAAGATTATTTAATTATATGTATAAAAAATAAAAATAAATTAAATTAATTGCTCAAAGATTATTTGATTTAAAAAGTCGAGACAAAAGAATAAGCATTAACCATGCCCCCTTTAATAAACACTTATATTTGGGCTTTAATTTACAAACCAAATCCGGCCCAAGATTTGATGTGATGCATGCATGCCGAAGGAAAGGAAATCCTAGCATGTCATATGACGGCATGTGCGGGCATATATTACCATTAGCGGTAGCACCCAAAAATGGGGTGGAGATATCGTTGCAACAAATATCGCCCTCCAAACCCCCGTTGTTCTTCAGGACCGTCCGCCCTCTCTAACCCATCTAAAACCCTCTTCCTCTCCTAATCCTCTCTCTCTCACCCACCATGTCCGCAGCTCCGGCCTTCAAACCCTTATCCATGGGGGATGGCTGCCTCCCCTCCCTCGGCACACTCCTCTCCCCCAAACCCTCGAACCCTTTACCTTCTTCCCCTCCCTTGTAAACCCCTCCGTCTCCTTCATATCTCCTTCTCCTCTTCACCTTCCGCCCTTCCTCCATTCCGAAAGAAGCTTTCATTGATACACCTTGTGGCCCGGCCGGACCTCCGACTGGGCCCGCCAGGAGGAGAACGAGGTCGAGAGAGAAGATTTCGTCTTGGAGGGCGAGGAGGAGCCGGAGATGCAAGAGGGCAAGGAGGAGGGGCTGAAAGTTGCGCTCTCCGAGTTGGAGGGAGAGGAGGAATCGATGGAGGAGGGTGGAGTCCTCGCAGAGGGAGAGCTCGAAGGGGACGATGAGTACGTGGAGGAGGGAGGAGAGGAACCGTATCCCGAGCCGCTCGAGGAGGCCAAGCTCTTCGTTGGGAATCTCCCTTACAACCTCTTCGATGAGGCTGGTGTCATTGAAGTCGCCGAGGTAAATTCTTGACAAAAAAATTTTTTAAAAAAAATTGAAACTTATACCAAGGCAGTTGTTTTTCCTTGTCATTTTATTTATTCTTATTGATGATTTTGCCTGTTAGTGTAGCCAATATGTGATTTTTCATGGATTTTTTAGGTTTGCTTTATTATTTGCCCATCTTCTGAGTTTAGTCCCACATCGGATAATGTACATGGACCTATGTAGCTTATGATATACCTAATACTCCCTTTCGATCGCCGAGCCAATTTTCGCTGGCTTGTAATCTGAGCAGGGGCATGTGGGGTGTGGGATCCTGGGTGGTTGTGCTTGATGGGTCGGGTGTAGTTTGGACTACAGTTGGGCTTGCAAGGCTTAAGTTAGGCAGTATGCCATCTTGTTCAGGCGAAGGCCCGAGCCAAAATGGCCTTTAATATTGAGGGTAACGCATCAAGCTGGCTTCACAGAGCAGCCTCTCGCTCGCTCTTAAGTGAAAAGATAATAAGCCGGTGCCTGCACACCCAAACCTGGCCCAACAAACAAATTAAAATCAAACCACCATTTTTTTTATTAATTGTTTGGTAAACACATCCCTTTTTTGTTTGGTAAACAAGTGAAGAACTTATTAATCCATGCCTAGGACATTCCTATTCTAACATATTTCATTTTAATAAACGAAATGTAAAAGAAGATACTAGTTATGGGTTCCTAATTCAAGTAGGGGCTAACAAGTGGGTGCACAATACTCGCTAAGCCCATGAAGCAATCCATATGCAAAGCGCCATCTTTTTTGTTTCATTTTTCTCATTTCAATTTCAGTGAGTAATTAAAGTTGTAATTTTGAACCATTATAAAGTCAATTTTTTTAAGATTTTTATTTTTTTCCACCTAATTTTAAGTTTCGTTCCAAGGCTATCCCGCCCGATCACTCGGGAAGCTTCCAATTTATTACCATAGCAATGGCTATGGACCTGGTGGACAAAAAAGGCTAACGAGTGGGTGCACAATACACGCTAAGCCTAGGAAGCAATCCATATGCAAAGCGCCATCTTTTTTGTTTCATTTTTTCGGTTTCAATTTCAGTGAGTAATTGTTGTAATTTTGAACCATTATAAAGCCACCATTTTTTTTTTTTTTTTTTTCTACCTAATTTTGAGTTCCATTCCGATCACTCGGGAAGCTTCCAAATAGCCCGTAATAGTCTTCTCTTCCACCATGTTCATAGCCATTGCTATGGTAATAAATTTGGTGATCCCCGGGGCTGGGCTTGGATAATCATAAACTCCAAAAAAGAAAAAAAAACTCTTTTATCTATTTATCCAAGTCATATACCAAGGAACCACTTCCAATTGATAAGTATTTTGAATCTTACAATCTTAATATTGAATAAGCTTGTTTATATGAGTAAAAGGATAATGATATCTTAATGATGCTAACCGATTTGGTTTGTAAAACTACCATAAATTAGATATTAATGATTTAGGTTACTTCGATCACAAAAAACCTAGCAACTATTTGGTTATCGTATAGTTGTATCTCTGCTACAAGATTAGGATCTCATTCAAAAAAAGATTAATTAGAAGGTAGTATTTAAGTTCCTTGGCCCCGTATAAGATTCAGGATTTTTCGGATGAATAACCAATATACAACTTGTTGACCAGAAATGGAGTCCAAGAGAGGGGGTGAATTGGATCTTTTAAAAAATTAAAACAATTATGTGAAGGTCGTATAGTGTTTGTGAATAATGCACTTAGGAATATGCAGCGGATATACAATTAAAAGAGAGCAAGAAGTAAAGTGCAAGTAAACAAAGAGAGATAAATACACACAAACACCAGTATTTATAGTGGTTCGGTATTCTCCAAAAAACTCCCCTTGAAAATTTTCACTATAATCTCTTCAAAGATTACAGCCGACTTGTTTTCCAAGGCTCACAAGTCAAAACCTAAGTTGGTTTTGTCACCTAGGCTCACTAACAAACCTTTACACTTATTTTGGCTTTGGACTCATAAGTCAACCCTAGTTGGTTTTGGTTTACCAACAACCTTACAACCTACTTTCAAGAACCTTGAAAGCTAGGTCAAATAGCATAAATTCAGAATACAAGAATTTAACACAAATAAACTCTCTTCTTAGAGTGGATGAGGAATCTTTGAAGCTCTTGAATGATTGCTTTATGTGACTTGACTTGAAATTTTCTCAAGAACACTTTTGGAAAGATGAAATGAAAGGCTTTTCAGTGGAATCTCTCCTTTTTTGCTTTTGGAAGTGGGGTTCTTGAAGAAGGGCTTTAACTCTTGAAAATTTCTTTGCTTTCAACTTTTCTCTTGCTTCATAAGTGAGTTTGGTAAGCTTAAATACATGAAAAATATCCAAATAACCGTTTTAGACTGTTAGGGATCAAAAACTAGCCGTTTAGAGCTAAAAATAATGATTTCAGGCTGTCAGAAAATAGATCCATTAAGGCTATCAGAACCCGAGTGTCGACACTTGGCTGTCAGGTATCGACACTTGGTTGTCAGGTGTCGACACTTGACTCATAGGTGTCGACACTTGATACAAAAGTTTCTCCATGGCCAAGTTCTGGATTTTCAAAAAGTCTCAGACCTTGAGTCGATACTTGGGAACTTAAGTGTCAACACTTGAGTTTCAGGTATCGACACTTGAGTTCTGAGTTTCGACACTTGACGTGCCATGATAAATTTTTGCGTGCCAAATACTGAAGTGTCGACACTTAGGCTTCCAGGTGTCGATACTTGGTTCTACAAATTTCAGAAATAAGTACCAATCAAGCCAAAAACATAAAGATTGTTCATGAAACTTAAATGCAACATATATAAACAATAATTGAACTTATTTATGCCCTTTTTGCATGGAAAAAACTCCTTAAATCATGAAAAATGCTTTGTGCCAAAGCATGCCATGATACTCTATCTTTGAGAATTTGAAGTGCTTGAATCCTGAAAATTCACAACTAGAAATAATCATTAGTACAAAATATGTACTCAACATTTTATTATTCATCAAAGTCACAGGGTAGAGCCAACAATCTTTCCCTTTTTGATGATGACAAAACCTTGAGTATATAAACATTTAAATTCAAATTTTAGATATGATACTTCATAAACATGATCTCAAGCTCATACAACACAACTTTAATAGATAAGAGGGATGATTTAAGCAAGTAAACTACATTTACTCTCCTCCTAAGTGAAACAATTCGTATCAAAGCAAGTTCAAGAGCAAGTTGAAGTAAGAAATATCAAATTTGAAAGCTTTAAACTAACATTAATATCCTACTCTCCCTTTTTGTCAATCATTAAACAGTAAAGGGAGTAAACTCCCCTCAATAAATGCACTTAGACAAAAAAGGTATTAGAGCTCATACAAGATTATGTTTTTCAAAAGTAAACAGGTATCAGAGCCGAAGAGTAGGGTATCAAAGTCAATATTATCAAAGCAAAATTCAAACAAAGTGAATTCAGTCAATGTAAGCATGAAAATGAAATACATATATATATATATATATATATATATATCAAAGAGTGTTTTCAGTACAAAATTTGCTGAATCAATCAGCAACACTGAAATAACAGTCATACAATGAAGTACATAAGTATGAAGCATAACATAAATGATAACAACAACAGACTAAACACCTGTGAGGCTAATCCTCATCAGATGGAAGCTCAAAAGTAATAGGTGCACTAATCCTGGACCTAGGAACTAAGGCTTTAGGAGGTCCTTGGGCTAAAACCCTACGACTCCTAGTGCGAGGAGAAGGTCCAAGTGCGGGTACAACCCTAGAGGATCTAATCGATGGAGGAGGGAGTATCTCAGTTGGAGCGGAATCGATCACATCAGCTGGAGGAGGGACCTCAGGAGTAGCTGGAGTAGAAGCATCTATGCTGACCATCTGATAACGTCCAGCAAGATCTACGCTACCATCCGAACTGCCATTACTAGAACCATCAGTGCCACAATCTGCATCACTATCGACATCACCACCATTAGCATCATCAGCACCACCATCATTAGCATCGTCATGTCCATCCGGGTGGTCATCATCGTCACCATCAACATGTGGGGCTGCAGGAGCTGCTGGAGGAAGAAGGGATCTGAGCAAGTCCTCAATACGGGCGAATCCCGCCTCCATGGTGCAATGCAACTCAGTGTGCTCCAAAGCGGTGTGGGCTCTAAGGCCCTCAATCTCGATCCTCAACTGAGTCGTCCTGACACCAAGTCCAACAATCTCGCTCCTCAGCTCAGTGAACTGCTGCCTGGAGTGCTCCTCGAAAGATATGTTAGTAGTAACAGAGGAGGAGCGGAGGGGGTAGCAGCAGGGGTCACCAGCTTGGTCTCTGATGCAGGACCAACACGGGGAGGTGTACCAACTGGCCCTGATGGCCCAGCCTCAGCCTCTTTCGGCTCATCCTCCTCGTTTGGCTCTTGATCAGACTCTCTGCGAAGCCAACATCCAGCGACCAGTCTATAACCTATCCGGTGTAAGGATCGCTCATCATAAACATCTGTGTGAAGTATCTCCTTGGAGGTCTCCCCCTCCAAAGGAACTCGGTAAGCTCGAAATAGACGAGTGAGTGCCATCCCGTATGGCAAGCAATGTCTCCTCTGGGTCGCTGCATCTCTCATCTGAGCCAACATAAGTGAAGGGAGGTCAATCTGAGTCCTCTGAGTCAGACTCACCATGAGCATCAGCTCTTGCTTCGTGATAAAGTCAAACCAGCCAGTCTTCGGGAGCAAAATCCTCGCTGTGATATGATGAAGTAGGTGCATCTCGATGGATAGCTGGTTCGCGGTGACCACTGTCACTCCGCGAACATCCTCTCTCAAGGATGCACCGAAAGGCCTCCTCCCTATCCTCAACAGAAAAGATGCAAATACCTCTGTGAGGGATCTCCCAAACTCGACTCAAAACCTCCTCAAACAAGGGAATCTGCACTCCTCTGACAGTAGTGCTCCATAACAGACGATGGCAATCCAGTCCTCCATAAAACTCTCGCACCAAATGAGGATAGTATCTCTCCTGCATGGTACAGAAGGATACTAGTCCAGCATCTGAGAGCGTCTGCCTAATCTGAAAATGCTGTCGATCGAAAAACTCTAGATCAATCCGCCTACCGGTTGCCACTGCCTTCCCTGCCATCCTCTCTGCAGGGGGGATCCAAGAGCTGCTGAACTACTAGACTGTCCAATGTCGTGTCTGGCCTTCGATCTGCTCTCAGAACTCTGTCCAAACTTCTTCTTCACTGCCAATCTCTTCCGAGGATTGATGACTACAAGCTGAGCGAAGAAAGATAAGGAAGAAAGGGGTAAACACAATGAATGGGGATCGGTTTTAAGCAAGTTAAGGACAAAGGCCAAGGGTGTGACTGAAAGAGAGGGAAAACAGGCCTAGGTTTTCCTTTAAAAAGACACTCGTTTAAGAAATAACTGGGATTAGTTTTAAAAACAGGAGTATAGATTTTAGGTTTGGGATTAACTGCAAAACATAAGATCGGAGGATAAAAACTTTAGAAAATAGTTAAAACTGTGAGATAAAACAATGCCGAGTAAAATTAACCTTTTATTTGGTAGAAAATTGGTTTTAGAAAGCATCAAAAGGTGGTTTTGCCCAAAAAATTTCAATCCAACAGTAAAATCTAGTGAAATAAAGGCAAAACGAGGCACTAAATATAAAATTAAACATATAAACCCTTTAGATAAGATAAATCCAAGAAACCTGAACTTAAATAAAAAAAATATTAGGTTTTTCGGCCAAAAATATTCAATGCAACAGTAAAAAGGGGTGAAAAACCGACATTCACGGTGGGGAACCGGACCAAAAATGAGATGAAACCCAAGTAAAATATGGACATAAAGATTTCCCACCGATTGGAAACCCAAAAATGATCCAAAATCATGAAAAAATGGATTTAAAATGGATAAATGGATAAAAAAAAAGGAGAAAATCTAGGGTTTACAGTTTGAATGTGAAGGAGGAGGGAGAGGATTACATGGATTTGAAGGGGCAAAGGGGGAAAATGACTGTTCCGGAGGATAGAGGAGACTTGGGGACCACTATGGCTTGAGAGAAAAAGGGGAAAATGAAATACAAAATGGTTCAATTTTGTCCTAAAAAATCTGAAATTTTTGCGAGTGTCGACACTTTAAATTTCTCAAGTGTTGACACTTGGTCAGGTGTCGACACTTCACAAAATCCAAGTGTCGACACTTGGCCAAGAAATTTCCCAAAAAAAATCTGAAAAATTTTCAAAAATCAAGGGATGTTTTAAAAGATTTTGGGACTCGATAAAAGTGATTTTTGAGCAAAAATAAATTGGGTAGGGTGAAAATTGAGAGAGTTCTAAGAGAATGGGTCAATAATACCTAACTCTCTTCTAATCATACAAAATCTCTCTTCACTCAAGGGTTTGGTAAATACATCAGCTAACTGATCATCAGTACACACAAATTCGAGGATTACATTAGAGTTTTGTACATGATCTCTTATGAAATGATGTCTTATTTCAATGTATTTACTTCTTAAATGTTGCACATGATTCTTAGTTAGATTGATTGCACTAGTATTGTCACATCTTATGGGTGTCTTAATTAGTTTAATGCCAAAATCTTCGAGTTATTGTTTGATCCATAGGATTTGAGCATAACAGCTTCTAGCTGTTATATATTCAGCTTCCATCATAGATAGAGCAACCGAATTCTATTTCTTGCTACTCCATGAGATCAAATTAACTCTAAGAAACTGACAGGTTCCACTAGTATTTTTACGATCAAGTTTACACCCAACAAAGTTAGCATCAGAATAAGCAACAATTCAAATGAAGAATCTCTAGAGTACCAAAGACCAATATCAATTATGCCAGATAGATATCTAAGTATACATTTAACAGCTAAAAGATGAGACTCTTTAGGATTAGACTGATATCTAGCACATATACAAATACTAAACATTATATCTGGCCTACTAGCAGTTAGGTATAGCAATGAGCCTATCATTCCTCTATAAAGCTTTTGGTCAATAGATTTACCTGATTCGTCTTTGTCAAGCTTACAAGAAGAGCTCATTGGCATACCTAAAGGCTTGGTGTTCTCCATCCCAAACTTCTTCAATATTTCTTTGTGTACTTAGTTTGATTGATGAAGATTCCTCTTTGGTTTGCTTTATCTAGAGTCTGAGGAAAAGTTAAGTTCTTCCATCATGCTCATCTCGAACTCACCCTGCATCAACTTTGCAAACTCCTGACAAAGGGATTCGTTAGTAGCACCGAATATAATATCATCCACATACACTTGTACTATTAAGAGATCATCATTCTTCTTTTTTAAAAACAAAGTTTTATCAATATTACCTCTAGTAAAATCATTTTTGAGCAAGAAAGAACTTAAATGATCATACCAAGCTCTTGGAGCTTGTTTCAAATTATACAAAGTTTATGAAGTTTAAAAACATGATTTGAAAATTCATAATTTTCAAAATCGGAAGGTTGTTCAATATAGACTTCTTCTTGGATAAAACTATTCAAAAAGGCACTTTTGACATCTATTTGAAATAATTTAAAATCCATAAAACAAGCAAAAGCCAACAATAGCCTAATTGCCTCAAGTCTAGCCACATGAGCAAAGGTTTCATCAAAATTAATCCCTTTCTCCTGATTGTATCCTTTGGCAACTAGTCTAGCTTTATTTCTTGTAATAATTTCATTTTCATCAAGTTTGTTTCTAAAAATCCATTTTGTGCCAATTATTGAAACATTGGAAGGTTAATCTACTAAAGTCTAAACATTATTTCTTTTAAATTGATTAAGTTCATCTTGCATTGGTAGGTCTGAAAATAGACCAATCCAAAAATAATTTTTTTTAAAAAAAAATTGCATTGAATTCGGGCTTTTTTTTTTTCCAAAAAATTAAATGAATTCTATTTTACAGTCCGAAGACTAGTCCGATATGCTTAAAATTTGGTCCGAAGTCTAAACCAATTTCAAGCCGGTCCAAAGTTTATTGAGCTGGCCCAGCCCAGTTCAAATAATAGGCTTTTGGACCGATCCATTTCCAGCCCTACGTGTCAGGCTGGCTTCACATAGCAGCGATTACCTTTCACCCTTAATGGTGAAAGGATAACATGCTGGTTTCCGCTATACCCAACATGGCCCGGCAAGCAAACCAAAATCAAACCACCATCTTTTTTATTAATTCTTCCCGCATCCATTTTTTGTTTGGTATTTTTTTTTTTCATTTTTCCCTTTTCAATTTAAGTGAGAAATTAAAGTTGTAATTTTGAACTATTAAAAGCCATCATTTTTTTAAAAAAATTTCTTCTTTTTTCCATCGAATTTTGAGTTCTGTTCCAAGGCTATCCCACCTGATCAACCGAGAAGCTAATAAGCTCGTAACAGTCTTCTCTTCCACCAGGTCCATGACCATTGGTATGATAATAAATTTGGTGATCACTGGGGCTAGGCTTGGATAATCATGAACTCCAAAAAAAGAAAAAAACTCTTTTATTTATTTATCCAAGTCATATACCAAGGAATTCTGTTGCGACAGTTTCCACGACTTGGCCACGACTTTATACCACCTGGCCATCACTTCGATCTTTCAGGGGTAAATTAGAGACTTCATCTCTATCGTCTAACGAATTTTGGCAGTATCTCACGCCCATAAAAGGGTGTCCAGGGGGCCTCCACGGGGGTAAGAGCTCTTTCTCCTCTCTATGATTTTCTCTGATTCTCTCCATTCTGTTGCTCCAAACTCCTTACTAACTTAAGCATTAGAGTGTCCCCCGCCGGAGCATCTCCGGCGTCTAGGGGGCCTTTTGCAGGTTGTCTGGCCAGGAAGCTCTCCAGCACAGCAAGGCAAGCCCGGTCCAGGGATAAGCGCAGCAACAGATTGGCGCTAGAGGAAGGGGGCTCGAACCTCCGTTCCGCTCCCTGTTCTAAAAGGAGAGATCAACTGAAGAAAGCTACAGATGGTGAGGGGAAGAATGCGGAGTGTCTCCACTAGGGGGAGGCACTCCCCCCACCGGCCTGAAGCACTTCGTGGAGAGGATGCCACGACCGCCGCTACCGAGCCCACTATCACTCTGGGGCTGTAGCAATTCCAGATGCTGGTAAACCGTATCGAAACACTTGCCTCAGCGGTCCAGCATTTTCGGAAGCGGCTGAAGATCGATAGCAGCCGCCCGCGGCATCCTGCATTAACCGTCAACTAGCTGCTGGGGGGAGTCAACAGCCGGAGGAGCCGCCACCTCTCTTCCATGATGCTCCGAAGCCCCGGAGATCTTTGGGGGCTCATGCTAGCGGGAAGAGGGCGAGGTCGGCTTCCCCATCCTTCGCTGACTCTACTCCCCTCAGCAGTCGGTGCCCTACTGAAGACCCTCATGATTACGGCAATAAGATCATGCGCATAGAAGAGCACATAGCGGAGATTATTGAACGGCAAAGGCTGAAGGGGGGCAGGCTTATGATACCCGCCCACCTTTTTTTGCTGAGATCTTGGGGGAGTCTATCCCCCGACACTTTAAGATTCCTCAAGTGGACCCCTACGATGGTACCACCGATCCACTGGATCATTTGGGCACCTACAAAGCCCATATGATGGTACAAGGCCTCTGATGCCCTCCACTGTATCGCCTTTCCAGTCACTCTAAAGAAGACCGCCTGGATGTGGTTCATGGCCCTCCAACCAAGTACGATCCAGTCTTTTTTTCAGCTCGAGACTCTTTTTCTTTCACATTTCAGGACATGCAGTCGAGCCCCGAAGAACACTGATTGCCTCTTCCTCATACTCCAGAAAGGAAGGGGAGACTCTCCGGGACTACATGGCCTGCTTCAACTCAACGGCCATGGAAGTTTCAGATTTGAACGAGGCAGTAGCAATGTCCGCCTTCAAGAGAGGACTCCGTTCGTCCAGGCTTACATTCTTCCTGGATAAGAAGTTTCCAAAGGACTACACCGAGCTGTTGACCAGGGCTCACAAGTACGCCCTTGCAGAGGAGCAATCTACAAGCCACCGCCAGGCGGAGGGGAGATCAACCGCTAAGAAACGAAGTGACAAAGCCCCTGCAGTCTGACCTCCTGGCGATGACAGTCGACCCACTCGGCACCGAAGCCCGAAGCCGAGAGATTCCTTTAAGAAGTTCGAGACTTACGCGCCCCTCTCCCTCCCGAGGGAGAGAATTCTCATCGAACTTGAGAACGAGGCTTACTTTCAAAGGCCTCGACCGATAAGAGGCCTCCCCTGCCCCCATAAATAAGAGTAAATATTGACCAGTTCCACAGGGACCATGGACACGACACTGAGGAGTGCATCCAACTGAAGGATGCTATCAAAGACCTCATCAGGAGGGGATATCTGAGCAAATATGTCCGTCCCCGCCGGGATCGGGCTGAAGCTTCTACTGTCAGAGACCCACCTGAAGAGGTCGAACTCCCCAATCAACGTCCGACGGGCGGAGGTGTTGGCATGCTGCACCGAAGGTCCGACCAAGGGTCTGGAGGGGGCCAAGACATTGTGAAGAGGCCCAGGGGCTCTGGCATGATCAGTTTTTCTGATGAAGATCTTTTGGAACCCCATCTCCCAGGGGATGATCCTGTCGTTGTGTCGGCAATCATTACCAATTATGATGTAAAACGTGTCCTTATTGATAATGAAAGTTGTGCGAAGGTTTTGCTGTATGATGCTTTTGTTCGGATGAATTTGTCTAAATCAAGGCTGTGGGACTCCTTAGTGCCACACACTGGCTTTGGGGGAAACTCCATTGGAGTAGAAGGAGAAATCATCTTACCCGTAACCCTCGGGATGAAACCCAGCCAACGAACTTTTCCTATCAACTTTGTGGTCGTCCGCACGACTTCGGCGTACAATGCCATCCTGGGCTGACCGGCCCTTAATAAGTTCCGCACCATCGTATCCACTTATCATTTGCTGGCTAAGTTCCCAACTCGTAACGGGGTCGGGGAACTAAGGGGAGATGGTAGGATGGCCAGACAATGTTTGGCCATACATGATAAGCAGTTGAATGAGTGCCCCATGTTGGAACAACTAGATCCCAGGGATAGAGTGATGACTGTGGTCAGCCTATCGAAAAGGTTGTGTTCGTTCCACTAAGAGAGGATGATCCCACTAAGGTACTTCAAATTGAGAGTACACTAAGTGAAGAAGCCCGACAGGAGCTGATAGGGTTTTTAAGGAGCAATGCCGACATTTTTGCCTGGTCAGCCTCGGACATGCCAAGCATCCCCCCGGACGTCATTACTCACCAACTAAAGGTGGATCCAACGTACATACCTGTCCGACAGAAGAAGAGGAGCTTTGCTATTGAAAGGCAGAAGGCCATCGAGGAAGAAGTGAAAAGCTCCTCGATGCCGGTTTCGTTAGAGAGTCCCACTATCCAGAGTGGGTGGCCAATGTCATTATGGTAAGAAGGCCAATGGAAAGTGGAGAATTTGCGTGGACTACACGGACCTCAACAAGGCTTGTCCAAAGGATAGCTTCTCCCTGCCAAAGATTGATCAACTGGTAGATGCCACAGCCGGCCACCAATTATTGAGCTTCATGGACGCATTCTCTGGCTACAACCAGATCAGGATGCACCCTGAGGACGAGGAGAAGATAGCATTTGTCATGGATAGGGGGCTGTATTGTTATAGGATGATGCCTTTCGGTTTGAAGAATGCAGGCGCTACCTTCCAGCGACTGATCAACCGAGTTTTTGAGGGACAACTCGAAGAAACATGGAGGCTTATGTTGATGACATGATTGTTAAGAGCCTCCGAAAGGACGACCACACAGGGACTTGCAAGAATCCTTCGGCGCGCTGAGATGCCATCGGATGAAGTTAAACCCTGCCAAGTGCATTTTTGGGATGACCTCCGAAAAATTCCTTGGTTTCCTGGTCACCCAAAGGGATATTGAAGTCAACCCTGAGAAGATCAAGGCTATCATGGATATGGTACATCCGACCAGTAAGAAGCAGGTACAAGAGCTTATGGGCCGTATCGCCTCTCTCAGTCGCTTCATTTCTCGGTCGGCAGAGAAGTCCTTACCTTTTTCAGAACCTTGCACCGGTCGGACCGTTTTTAGTGGACCGATGAGTGCCGGTCGGCCTTCGAAGCCTTGAAGAACTATTTGAAAATCCCCCACTATTGGCTAAGCCCATGGAAGGGGAGGTGTTGTACCTATACCTGGCAGCCTCTGACGAAGCCATCAGCACCGTCCTTGTGCGGACGGGGGAAGATGGCCAGCAGAAACCTGTCTATTATATCAGTAAAGTCCTCCACAACGCCGAGACAAGGTATCCCAAAATCCAAAAGCTGGTTTACTTGTTGGTCACGGCGGCGAAGCGCCTCTGACCCTATTTCCAGGCGCACCCGATTGTCGTGCTGACTGACCAACCCCTTAAGACAATCCTCCGGAGTCCTGACACCTCTGGATGGCTCGCTAAGTGGGCTGTCAGGCTAGGCGAGTTCGACATCTCCTTTCAATCCCGGTCAGCCTTGAAGGCCCAGGTAATTGCTGATTTTATTGCAGAATGCACATGGGGACCGGAGGCCGCCCCTTCGATTGCCGAAGTACCCATGGCTGATCTCGCAGGAGAGTGCGAGCCCACCTAGACTCTTCATGTAGACGGAGCCTCCAACTTCGCCGGGTGTGGGGCGGGGCTGATTTTAGCCGACCCCGACGGACAATGTTTGGAGTACGCCCTACACTTTGCATTCCAAGCATCTAACAACCAGGCGGAGTACGAAGCTTTACTTGCAAGGCTAAAGATAGCCGATGAGTTGGGCATCAGTAAGATCCGGGCCTTTTCTGACTCTCAGTTGGTAGTCAACCAGGTGAAAGGCAGTTCGAAAGCAAGGGACCTCACCTTTGCTAAGTACTTAGACAAGGTACGAGGCTTTATACCCTTGCTCAAGTCCTTCGAGATTCTCCATATACCTCGACTGCAGAACTCCCGGGCGGATGCTTTGTCGTGGTTGGCCACGGCCATGGCCGGCACCTCCAACCGGGCCTTTGTAGAGCATCTACAGCGTCCGAGCATCTCTGAAGAGCCGATCGACGTCCACCAAGTTGAGTAGGAGGCATCCTGGATGGACCCGATCCATACTTACCTGACCCAAGGCGCCCTTCCGGATGACCTGACTGAAGCCAAACGTATACACTCAACGGCCTCCAAGTATGTCGTCCTCGACGGGACCCTCTACAAGCGGTCATTCTCATAACCATTATTGAAGTGCTTGGGCCGACTGATGCAGACTATGCACTTAGGGAGGTCCATGAAGGCATTTGTGGCGACCACCTTGGAGGGAGATCCATGGCCTATAAAATCATCCGGCAGGGATATTACTGGCCCACAATTCAAAAAGATGCGTCCAGACTTCGTGCAGAGGTACGACGCGTGTCAAAGGTATTCGGGAGTCTAAAGGAGGCCCGCCAGTCAGCTGATCCCGCTTGTGGCGCCGTGGCCATTTACCCAGTGGGGCATGGACATTTTGGGACCTTTTCCCGCGGTGTCTGGCCAACGAAAATTCCTCCTTATGGCTATTGATTATTTTACCAAGTGGGTGGAGGCTGAAGCAGTAGCCCAGATAACGGAAGCCAAGGTGGAAAACTTCTTCAGATTCGGCATCCCACGAACGATCATCATAGATAATGAAGGCAATTTGATAACTTAAGGTTTCAGATTTTTGCCAGCAGTACCATATCTCTCATCGGCTCACCTCGGTCGGCCACCCGCAATCCAACGGAGAGGCTGAAGTCACCAGCCGGACAATCTTGCATGGGTTGAAGACTCGGCTAAATGAAGCCAAAGGACTTTGGACGGAAGAACTCTATTCTGTATTGTGGGCATACTGGATACCGCTCGGACGGCAACCGGAGAAACTCTATTCAACTTGACTTATAGGAGTGAGGCGGTCATCCCCATAGAAATCTCCCTGCAATCCCTGAGGGTTGGCCACCTCACTGAGCCGACCAATTCGGAACAACGAAGGGCTGACCTGGATTTGCTGGAGGAAACCAGGCTATGAGCAAGCATGAAGTTGGCAGCTTACCAGCAGAGGATGGCTCGATATTACAACTCGAGAGTTAAGGCACAAACCTTCCAGGTTGGGGACTTGGTCTTGCGAAGGACGGAGATGTCAAAGCCGACCGAGCAAGGAAAGCTTTCTCCTAATTGGGAGGGTCCCTATGGAGTCAGTGAAGTAATCCGGGCCGGGACTTACCGGCTTGAGCAGTTGGACGGGCAGCAAATATCATGCCCGTGGAATGTGGATAACCTTCGCAAGTACTATCAATAAAGTTTGCAGTTTCCTCCATGCCCACTCCGAAAGTCCGACTCCAGTCGGCAGAGGCTTAGGGCAGCCCACTCCGAAAGTCCGACTCCGATCGGCAGAGGCTCTAGGGCAGCCCACTCCGAAAGTCCGACTCTGGTCAGCAGAGGCTCTAGGACAGCCCACTCTGAAAGTCCGACTCCGGTCGACAGAGGCTCTAGGGCACCACACTCCAAAAGTCCGACCCCGGTCGGCAGAGGCTCTAGGGCAGCCCACTCTGAAGGTCCGACTCCGGTCGGCCATCCTAACACATAGTCGCCTGACTAAGCAAACTGGAGGCAAATCTCTCAGTTCATGAGCCCAAACTAAACAATTGCCAGCATTCCTGCTTCGAACTTCGTGAAGCCGACCGGAGACACTTGGAAAATTTTCGGAGAGAAAAGTAAGTGACCCGTGGTACCGAGAAACCGACTAGAAACACTTGCAAAAATTTCGGAGAAAAAAAGTAAGTGACCAGTGGTACAGGGAAGCTGACTAGGAAGACTTGGAAGAATTTTGAAGGAAAATACTTATCTTGCACACATACACATAAAACAACAAAAGGTCTTTCATTACATCCAAAAGCAGACACTTACAAAAGGTGGGCCGGACCTTTACAAATCCCTTTAGGTTGGACCCATAGAAGGTGCATCAGGGGCCCTAACTTCGGCCTCGTCTGCTACAACAGGAAGGACAGCCGGGACTACGGCATTAAAGGACTTGACTGGGATGTTCGCTACCTCTACTTGGCCCTAGCCTCCTCCGCTTCGCCTTCGTCTTGGGGCTCTCCCTCCTCCACAGGCTCTTTCAACTCCACACCTGATAGATCCAGCTCCGGGAAGAGTAGGGCCATCTTCTTCAAGCAGTCGTCGTAGCCTTCTCTGTAGTAAACCGACGCTGCCTCTTCGACCTCCTCGTCGAAGGTGGAGGAGTCCTTGTATGCCGTTACCGCATCCCGGACCTGCCTCGCGGCCTGCTCTTTGGCCTCCTCAAGCTGGGCCATCAGCCGCTCCACCATGGCCTTTTCGGCCTAGGCTCTTTTGTCGGCCTCCGAAAGCCGACCCTTCTCCTCTTGCAACCTGCGGGTGAGGGAGGTCACTTTTGCCTTCCTCTTCTTCAGTCTGGCCTCCTGGTCGGCCAGTCGGCCCTCCACCTCCTTCAGGGCCTCCTTTGATGACTCGACCTCTGCTTGGGCAGCAGACGACCTCTCCTCTGCGGACTTTAGGGACGCCTCCAGGGCAGCTTGAGTTGCCTCCATAGAGGCCCGAGTGGCCTCTAACTCCTGCACTTTCCTGGCGAAGGTCTTTGCTGCATGGAGTACCCGGCCGATGCCGTCGTCCATCAGTGAAATGTCGTGAAGAAGCTGCAAATATAAGATTTGGTCAGGGCCAAAAGAACGAGAAAAGGAGACGAAGGACCAAGTAAGGCGCCTTACCCTCATGAGATTGCGGTAGGACTCTACCGCCACGTCGCTCAGGTTCCTCTGGATTGATCGCTCCCAGTCAAAGTCAGTCATCACCCCCCTGAGCAGGCTCCGCGCTCTTCGGGGATGGTCCAGAGCATTCCAATGTTGGAACTCCTCCTGGCGGACATCATCATCGGACTCCTCTTCGGCCCCTTCTTCGTCGGCCTCTTTCGCGACTATTCCTTTTCCCTTGCTCTTCGAGGGCCCTGCTATATCCGGACCGACAGGCATAGAGACCGGCACAGCCATTGTACCGGGTAGGTCCAACCACTCCTACCCCTGTGGGACGGCCGACTCCCCGGCGGTAGATGGAGCCCCAAATGCCTTCCTGGCCAGTATCTCCATAAGAGGGGTGTCATCCTGGTCGGACTCCACTTCTACGACGAGTGCGGGCGGCCTCTCCTCCTGCTTCTTCTTCTGTCTTTTGGCCGTCGATGTTGGAGCCGACCCTAGGGCGGGCCTTTTTCGCACCGCCCGCTGAACAACCTTGGCCTTATCTATCTTCCTCATCCCTTTTCCTATTGCAAAGAAGGTCAGGGTTAGTCAAAGAGGGAGAAGTGATGAAGATGGGGGGCGAACTGTGAGAAAGGAGTTCAGCCCTTGCCTAAAAATCTCTGGGAGCTGATCCCTGCCCGGTAAAGGCAATCTTCCCCCAGCAGTTCAAAGGCCGTGGTCAGACCAGCTCCGCTGAGTTCATTGAAACCGGCTTGGTCGGTCATCAAGACCTACCTCCCCTCTCGGAGTCTCGCCCGTGGCTCCCTCCACAAGGGCTCGAATCCCCAAGGCTGGAGACTACTCACAAGAAAGAACCGGGCCTTCCACCCGTGGATGGCTGACGGAAGACACTTTAGAATTTTTCGGCCAGGACGAGGACTGAACATCCACCATTCCCGGCTCCTAAAGTCCTGTTTCAAGAGAAAGAAATTGCCGAAGAGGGGTAACCTAGGTTCGAGTTCGGCCCTAGACACAATACTACGAAGCAGCAGATGATCCGAATGCTATTCGGAGTCAACTGCACCGGGGTTATCCTATAGTGAAGGAAGGCCTCTACAAAGAAGGGATGCAACGGAAACCTCAAGCCGGCTTTGAGGTGGGACTCGTACATCGGCAAGGTTCCCGGCCCTAATGGATTGTTCGCTCTCCCCTCTCAGCCCGGCAGCGTGAGGTGCAGAGTGGTAGGGATCCCGTACACTACCCTAAGGTTTTTGACCCGCTCTTGGGTCATGGACGACGGGATCTCACTCGGCCTTGGCTATCTAGGTCTCTGGAATGGGCCCCTACTAGTGGTCACCATTAATAATGAAGGAGGAAGACCCAAGAGCTAACCTGAGGATGACCTTCTAAGAACCGGGTCTCGCAAAAGGAGAAGGAGTTCTCTCTCAGAGCGCAAATACAGCTAGAAAACCTCCCCAGAGCATGCTGCCCCTCCTTTTATAGATCTCGGGGGGGGGCATCGTTTCGTCCATAGCGGGCGTTTCAATCGCCCCATCAGGAGACGCGTCCGTCCACATCCCCCAAGACTGAGGGGACAGGCTAGTAGCAGGCGGCGATCCGTGTAAAAGTCGAACCAACGGTGAAGGAGTCGCGTGGAAACTGAAGCTAACCTCCCGGATGCTGCCACTTGCCACGGCGCGTCCCCTCGTCTTCGCCAGCGCCCCTGCCCACCTGACTCTCCATCATGACATCCTTCCGCCATTAATTGCGACCCTCGCGCCCCCCAATGAGGGGCCGACATCTGTCCAGGGGCCGATCGTGAGAGATTTGAAGCAACCCATCACGATGATCCTGGATCAAGCCCGTACGAGCGCGATCTGCACCGAGAATCGTGCTCCTGCACTTCGAGGTCACGTGCCTCCTCAAAGCCTAGCAGCAGGGGGCAACTGTTATATACGCCTGATCGGACCAGGGGTTGAACCGGACTAGGTGTTTAGATGGGTGATGCGGATTGAAGCTCCCACCGGTCAGCTTCCATGGAGGTCCTGATGCATTCCCCACCGAAAGTCCACGAGCTGATTGGCCATTGGATTTATTGTTCTAAGAAGAGCTGACCTAGCAGAAACCGACCTAGCAGAAACTGACCTAGCAGAAGCCGACCTCCTGAGGGCCGACCAACCTGAAACTGGCCGATCTACTCTTGCTTGGCTCGATAAGCTCATCTGCATCCAAGGAACCACCTGAAGGTTCCGGAAGATTCCCTCTAGCTGGTACCAAAATTCTGTTGCGACGGTTTCCACGACTTGGCCATGACTTTATGCCACCTGGCCATCACTTCGATCTTCCTAGAGGCAAATCAGAGACTTCGTCTCTATCGTCTAACGAATTTTGGCAGTATCTCACGCCCATATAAGAGTGTCCAGGGGGCCTCCGCGGGGATAAGACGCTCTTTCTCCTCTCTACGCTTTTCTCTGATTCTCTCCGTTCTGTTGCTCCAAACCCCTTACTAACTTAAGCATCGGAGTGTCCCCGCTGGAGCATCTCCGGCATCCAGGGGCCTTTTACAGGTTGTCTGGCCAGGAAGCTTTCCAGCACAGCAAGGCAAGCCCGGTCCAGGGATAAGCACAGCAATAGCACTATAATATGAGTTGGAGAACAAGTCCATAAAAAATATCCTTTTATAATATATCTCACATATTAAAGACAATATCATAATCAATTATAGAAGTCAAAATATACATTTTCTCGACATCCCGATCTAAATTGGACCTGCATTTCATAAATTAGAGCCATATTATATATAGACCCAACCCAATTCAAATGATTTGATAGGTCAATATATTTGGTCATAGAATTGACTCAACCTGATTTTTTATTGAATTGGATTTTCGTCCAGGACCAAGATCCTATCAAAGAATTGTGTTGCACCGGGATCTCTCAGGTACACCCCTATATATACTATTATATTAAATTGTATTATAATTAATATATATTATACTATAATTATAATATGATGTATGATACCGTATGTTCTTGTTTTTATAATAATACTATAACAAGTCATAATATTGTATGATATAATATTATATTAAAGCAATATAATAATGTCATATCATATAATATTATACAATAATATATCATAAAATATAGATATTATTTAATATTTATCAATATTATAGGATGACTAAATTGGTCATTTTCTTTAATAATGGATGAGATAAGGCCATAAGGGGGTCATTTAGACCAAATTAAACTAGGTTTAAACTTGTATCATGAGACCCTCAGAATATGTTATACCTAGTTCATGTGTTATCATGAGAGTTTGACTGATAACGGGTATAATTTATCCCATGCAATAGCTCAAGGCCTTCGGTAGTTATCTAGGAATAGACAGGGAATAGGGATGAACCCTATTTATCATGATTTCAGATCCAGTCTCGGTTTTAAGAAAAAAAATAAGATTTTTTTTTTTCAAAAAAAAAAAAAAAAAAAAAAAAGAGAAGCAAACTCATGATCAACAATTAAACTAATTTACTGATACCAATTATTAGGCCAAGATATATCAACTGATTTTGATTAAGAAAAAGTTAGGCCAATAAAGGAAAAAAAAATATAGAATTAGATCCACAAAAATATAATTTTTCAACAAAATAAATATACCACTAGAATGTCTATAGGATAAAGAAAAAAAATTCAGAGATGGTGAACAAAAACAACTTAATGTCTTTCAGATTTACAGGAAAAAAATTCGAGGGGGATCACAAGGTAAAGCATAAAAGCATTCATGAATCGAGGATTGTGGTTTCTTTATCCCCTCTTCTCAAGAATGTGGATTTATGGCGAAGTCCTGCTACACTCCCTTGATACCCTTTCAATTTGCTTGGTCTGCGGTGCAGCTCCTTACTTTCTATTTGTTTGGTCCGTGGTATGGTGTCCGTCTACGGGCGTGTTAACTTTTGCTTATGAAAAATTTTTCCTGTTGGGTTCTACGTATGCTATGGTATATTCCAGGGCAAATCCTAGGGCGTGTTTAGTTTGCAACAAGAATAGAAATTGATTGGAATAGAAATTAGAATGGCCATACCACTTAAAGTATTTAGTTTATGACCGGAATCTGAATCGAAATCCTTATTCAACTATATATTTAAATTCTTAGAAAAGAATTGAGATTCGATTTTATAGGATTGGACCATTTCAATTCGATCTCAGAATCAAAATAGGAATGGAACTCCCTTCAACTATAATATTGGAATGCGGTCATCCATTCCTATTCCCATTCCTAAGCTTCATCTGTTAAGTTTGTAGAATCTATCTTTTTAGGGACTAGTTCAAAGTTATAAATTTTGAAAAATTATCCAATTTAAAAAAAAAAAAAATAATCATCTTAATCGAGTATCGTATGTATGATCGAGTTATGGCCTCCTAAAATTTGACTTATGATTCGATTTTCTGATGTGGTAGATATTACTCTTATATTCTATCTAGTTTTGTTCTTAATAGCTAACACGATCCACATCAAGTCCTATCCTCGTAGTAGTGAAAGTGATTCACATCAAATCTAGTAATTCTCATGAATACCTGCAGTAGTCAAAGTAGTCTATATCGAATATGATGATCGTCTTAAATCAATTTACAAGTTCATGATTAAAAAAATTATCTAACCTAAAGCATCATATGGAAATATTTTATTTATTTATTTATTTATTTTGATAAAGAATAGGAAAAGGGGGGATAAATCCCGTCATAGCTACCCTCCACTGGGGCCCCCTTCCCGCCAGATCATGTTCAATTCAGATCGCATGTTTTCGCATGCCCTCCCCATCATATGTGAGTACGTCGACCTGACCCTACTAAGCCGACGAGTAGTGCGCTCTCCTCCCATCCTGATCACGTGTTCCAAGGCACATCCTGGATTTAATCGAGTCACCCACAGGGATCATGTCTTGAACCCGTGATCGGTGGGTGAGGAGTTTAAACCCCTACCAACCAGGCTACCGCCTTAGTGGTTATTTATTTATTTTTTGGGTAAAGCATCTTGTAGGCAATAGGCTACTTGACCCGGGTTGCACTTACCCCACTATCCCTAACCTCTCAAACCTTAGTTAAGCCTTTTTCAAACAACCATGGAAAAGGCTTTATCGGCTTCATAAACTATCTTTCTAAGTTAGCTAATAGAACCGCGTACCATCTTTTCAACAACTAAAGATGCATTATTCAAAATTATTTATAGTTACTACTAAGGTGGTAGCGAAGTTGGTGGGCACTTTGACTCCCGTCCTCCTGATCACGGGTTCGAGTCTTGAGCTTGTGGGTTACTCGATTAAATCCAGGAATTTTTCCTGGGACACATGACTGGGGGCGGGGGGAGCACTTCACTCTGGCAGCTTAGTGGGATCAGGCTGACGGGGGGAGCACTTCACTCTGGCAACTTAGTAGGGTCATGCTGACGTACTCATTAAAATATTACGGCCCGAATCGAACATGGCTTGGCGAGGTGGGGGCCCAGTGGGGGCAGCCACAGCGGGGATTTTCCCTCCTCCCTTCCTTTTTTTTATCGAAAAAAGAAAAAAATATTTGTAGTTTCTCATTAAAATCCATTTCTTAGTGTAAACATACTTATAATTTATTTTCTCATTTTGTGTGTCTCGCACTTTTTACTTGTTAAATGACCTTTACCATTTAAGCACTCTTTTTTTTATTATTTTTTAAAAGAATGATGAAGTAAGAAATTTCTCTATTAAGATATGTTCAACTCTATTTACAAAGTATTTACATACAAAGAAATGAGTAAAAGAATTCAATGAAACAACGAGGTAAGAGGGCTCGAGCAATAGTTGTTATGCAATTTTTATGGGAGCACAGTTTTTCCCAAACCTTATTTAGAACCTTTCCATGAAGCATTGTGTTGACATCACTAAAGTGGTAGTTCAGTCGATATTGGCTATTGGCTATGATTTCTTATCCCTCGCATTTAAGATTTGAGCCATGACTGGAATCAATTAAACGAAGAAATTTTTATGGATGCCTGGACGTTGACATATGGTATTAACTATTGGACATGGAATTAATTATTGGATCGGTTGATGCTTTGACGGGACTAGAATAACGAACTCATCTAATATAGCAGGAAATGACTGAGCCACATTTGTTGTTATCATATATCGAACATTTTTCAGTAAAGTGTAGCTACACTGGTCTCCCCCTCCCAAATTCTTTTGGTCTTATAAGAAAATTGTAAAGACTGGCCCTGGCCTGTCATTGAATTTGATTAGGGCTGGAAATGGGCCGGCCCAAAAGCCCATTGTTTGGATATGGGCTGGGCCAGCTCAATAAACTTCGGGCCGGCTTGAAATTGGTTTAGGCTGCGGATAAAATTTTAAGCATATTCGACTAGTCTTAGGGCTGTAAAATAGAGTCCATTTAATTTTTGGGCCAAAGGATGTCCGGATTCGATCCAAAAATTTTTAAAATATAGTATTTGGGCCGGCCCATTTTCAGCCCTAAATTTGATGCATGTCTTTAAGGAGGACCACATGCTCCTTGCAAAAGGACATTTAATATATACATGGATTACTGTTTCTAAATTAGCTCCAAATAAATGGCAACCGGTACATTTTTCCTAATCTTTTATGTCCACATTGAAGCACTTTTTATAAAAAAGTTTATTTGATTGGAAGTAATTTGGCATGAAAAAATAAATCTCATTTTAATTAATATGTTTGGTACAAAATGAAGATGAAAGACATAATAAAATAAATGATGGATTCCATACTTATATTAAACAATTATATATTAATTATATTAATATATTATAAATATATTACTATATTATCTCAATATATTATAATAAATATTGTAGATTAATATTAATTAAATAAGTATTAATATTAAGATATGTTTATTATATATTAATTATAATAAATATTAATACATATATTACTAAATATATTATCCAACTTTTTCATAATATCGATCATTGTATCATGCACATATCTCAAAGCATCCTAAATTTTTTCATTCATTTGTTTTATAGATATCGAGGCAATTACTATGTGATCCAATGGTGAATCCTTCATCAGGTGAAAGATACAATCCATCTCTGATGAGTGATGTTCTATAGAAGATGGGACTATGGTAAATCATTTGGTTTGATGGCAAAGTGATTGGATGGGGATACGAGTATGCACATAAAACTACCAATCTAGAAATATTTAACAAATTAACCAAACATTTGTATCAAACTAACTTTGTCCATTAAATATGTAACTTCATCATGCATGTAACTCATTTTTTAACTAGGTCAAGATAGATATCATCATACTTGACATGATATGGTCAATTTATTTAGCTAGTTCAACATGGTTAAATGAAAGTTTTCAAAGGTTGCTATCAAGAATCCCTTTCCATGCTTTGCCCTCGTCTCTATTTTATCTCGAATTTCTTCCATCCAAATTCTTTACCTCCCCTCCCAAAAAAAAAAAAAAAAAGTAACCATGTTGATCTTGTCTTTCTCATCTATCTAACCAATTATTTCTGTTGCAAGTCATAAAGTATAATTTTAATATATTAGGTACATACAAATTAAATAGGATCTATTAAGTCAATTTAAATTTGACCAATGCTATGATAATTCAAGAAAATTATTAAAAATAACGTCGCTCAACCTTCTTCACATCGCTTCAATATATTGCACAATTCACAATGCAAAATATAAAAAGACTAATGGATTGGTTGATTTTTTTAATTTTAAGTTAATTATAAATTTATCTAAAAAAATTATATTCTACATGATGTGCACCACATGATAGTATAGGCTTCTGCCAATCAAAATAGAACGCTCCTATAGATCCCACTCATCTTCTAGGCAATGAGCAGCTAAGATTGGTAGCATAAACGGCCATGTAGTATTTTTATTTCAAAGTTCTAACTCTATCCAACCAAAGATGACCTTAATTTATTTGTTTACCAGGATTTCTTCCGTTATTAGCATCCACAAGGCTGGCTTAAGAATACCAGCACATATACTCTTCCTTTTCCCTCTCCATGGAGATTTTGTCATGAGATTATTTGTAATGTATCGGAGGGTGACACATAAACGAATGTGGGCCAAGCAATTGGATGACAAGGAATGGGGAAGCGGAAAATATAAAAACCTCGCCATCCTCTGCTTTCAAGCTAATATCTGATAATGAGTTATCATTTCTGTTCCCAGTGCCATCAAATATTTATGCTCTCTTGTGTGATGTGCCATCTCTTAGTTTAGTCCCACATCGGATAATGTGAATGGATCTATCTAGCTTATGATGCACCTGATTCTCCTCTCTGATCGCCGAGTCAAGTTGTGTTGGCTTGTAACCTAAGCAGGGGCATGCGGATGGTGGGGATGATTGTTTGTGTTTGATGGGTCGGGTGTAGTTAGTGGGTTTCAAATTCTGGCCTGCCCTGTTCAAGTTAAGCAGTATGCCATCTGGTTCTGGCGAAGGCCCGAGTCAAATGGCCTTTAAAAAAGAGGGTACCGCGTTAGGCTGGCTTCACAGAGCGGCGACTACCTCTCACTCTTAACGGTGAAAGGATAACGGGCCGGTGCCCGCTATACCCAACATGGCCAAACCAAAATCAAACCATCATCCTTTTTATTAATTTTTTCCGCATCCCCTTCCCTTTTTTTTTTTTTTTTTTTTTTTTTTTTTTTTTTTTTTTTTTTTTTTTTTTTTTTTTTTTTTTTTTTTTTTTTTTTTTTTTTTTTTTTGTTGTTGTTGTTGTTGTTGTTGTTGTTGTTAATCCATGTATAAGACATTCCTATTATAATCTGCGAGAAATTAAAGTTATAATTTTGAACCATTATAAAGCCATCATTTTTTAAAAAATTTTATTCTTTTTTCCATCAAATTTTGAGTTCCGTTCCGAGGCTATCCCGCATGATCACTCATCTTTTTTTTTTTTTTTGTTAATCCATGCCTAAGACATTCCTATTCTAATCGGCGAGAAATTAAAGTTATAATTTTGAACCATTATAAAGTCATCATTTTTTTAAAAAATTTTTATTCTTTTTTCTATCAAATTTTGAGTTCCGAGGCTATCCCGCCTGATAACTAATCTTTTTTTTTTTTTTGTTAATCCATGCCTAAGACATTCCTATTCTAATCGACGAGAAATTAAAGTTATAATTTTGAACCATTATAAAGCCACCATTTTTTTTAAAATTTTTATTCTTTTTTCCATTAAATTTTGAGTTCCGTTCCGAGGCTATCTCGCCTGTTCACTTCGGAAGCTTTCCAAAAAAGCCCATAATAGTCTTCTCTTCCATTTAAAAGTTGCAAATGGATCGGATTAATCTTGACTCAACTCGATCGGGTCTATTTAGATCCGATTCAATTTATTTTTAACGATCTATGAATCTTGATCGAGTTCTGAAATTAGATCCATTTTATTTTCTGGATCAGATCTAGATTTTACTAAATTTAGACCCGATTCGATCTGAACCTACTCATACGGTTAGAATTAAACCTATTTGAACATTTAAATTATAATTTAAAACTTGTATGAAAATTATTTTTAACATAAAGATAGAGTTATAATTATTTTTATATTTTAATTTATTTTGAGAATGATATTGTATGTTATCTATTTTGTTGTTAATAATAATTAATTATATAATAATTAAAATTTAGTTGTCTATATTTGATGCATATCATATATAAATCAAAATTTTTTTAAATTAGAATTAGATTATTCATGGACCTGTTCCAACCCGAATGACCAATTTGATCGAAAAATTTGATAGTGGACTTGACCTGATTTGACTCGAATTTTTAGTAGAATAGAAATAGATCTAATATTATGATCTGATCAAAAAATCAAATTCAATCGAGATCATTTATGATTTGATCCGATCCGATTCATTTCCATTCCTACTTTCATCACGTCCATAGCCGTTGTTATAGTAATAAACTTGATGACCACCCGCACTGGGCTGGGATAAATCATAAATTCCAAAAGAAAGCTTTTATTTCTCTGTCTTACGATAATAGTAATAAATTTGGTGATCACCGGCGCTGGGTTGGATAAATCATAAATTCCGAAAAAAAAAAAAAAACTTTTTATTAATTTATTTTTTATTATTATAATGCCCACATATGAAGCCTGGTCATGGCAGCAGGGATTACGAGGTTTGTTAGCAGTCAAACCACCAGCAGATTACAACAATCCGGTAGCCGGAAGCTTGAGTAGTTTTGTGGTCCAAAAAAAAAAAAAAAAAAAAGATTTTATTTAATCCAAGTACATCATAACTAGAAAATATTGTTTAGGTTGAATAATTTGTTGTTAATGAGATTTGTTTATTCGGTTAAACATGAAAAATGAATCGAATTCTAAGATCCAATGCAAAAAATAAATTTCATATAGGAGAGAAGGTTTGAGCTGTCTTAGAATTTAGATAATTATTTAATATTTAAAACTACAAAAAATAATTTTCCATCCTCGTTCTTTCAATGTGATTAAGGTATTCTTTATTCCCAAATGCCATCCATGAATTTATCCTGCCTCCAATACCTTTTATAAAGATTATAATGACAAGATTAATCATGATAACAATGCATAGAACAATAGTATAAGAAATACACGCTGAATAAATTGCTCGAATATATCACTGAGCATTCTAACAATTAGATTTGGTGCCCGGACGATGAACTTCTAATAGATCTTGTAGGAATTTTTATTTTGAAATTTTTTGGATTGCTTTTACATCAAAAATTATTTGATTGTTTGTCTCTGTATATAAAATAAAATAAATTGTTCAAAGATTATTTCATTAGGAAAGCTGAGACAAAAGAACGAGCATCGATCATGCCCCCTTTATCACTACGGTGGTAGCGTGGTTGTAGGGTTGTCAACGGATCGGGTTCGGATCGGAATCCGGATATCCAGATCCAGATCCGATTTTAGCTACCGGATCTGGATCCGGATCCGAATACTCGACGGGTTCAATTTTAAGATACCAGATCCGGACCCGAATGGATCTCGGGTATCCAGACCGGAACCCGAACCCGAATACCACTATGGCCCATGGGCTTGTAAGAGTTTTGGATTCTATTCTTTTATTTTTTTTAACCGTTCGATTATGATCTAGCATCCCACATTTATATAAATATTATCATATTATTTTATTTAATCGGGTTTCGGGTCCGTCGGGTCCGTCGGGTCTGGATATACATAATATCCAGACCCGGATCCATTTAACTATGACTAATCGAGTCCGGGTCCGGGTTCGGATCCGGATAAATGGATCCAGATTGAGATCCAGATCCAGGCCCTCGCGTTCGGACCCGACCCGTTAACAGCTCTACGCGGTTGGTTAGCGCGCGGTTCCGTCCTTGTGAATAATCCATTTGTCACGGATTCGAGGTACGATCCCTCGGATGACTTGATTAAATTCCAGAAATTTATGTAACTTGGGGGCGGAGCAGCTCTAACTCCGGCCCCGTAATGGGATTAGATTGACGTACTGATCGGTTGGTGAGGAGGGTACACGAAATATATGCAGCCCGAATCGAATAATCGTTTAACGGGCTGAGAGCTAAAATGATGAGCTATACCAGGATTTACCCTTTCTATCCTTTTATTTTATCAAAAAAAAAAAAAAATGCCCCCCATGATCAACGCTTATATTTGGGCTTTAATCTACAAACCAAATCCGGCCCAAGATTTGATGCGATGCGTGCACACTGAAGGAAAGGAAAACCTAGCATCTCATTTGAACGGCACGTGCGAGCATATGTTACAATCAGCGGTGGCATGGGGTGGAGATATTGTTGCAACAAATATCGCCCTCCAAACCTCCGTTGGGCTGTTGTTCTTCTGGTGGACCATCCGCCCTCTCTAACCCATCTAAAACCCCTCTTCCTCTCCTTATCCTCTCTCTATCTCACCGACCATGTCCGCAGCTCCGGCCTTCAAACCCTTATCCATGGGGGATGGCTGCCTCCCCTCCCTCGGCACACTCCTCTCCCCCAAACCCTCGAACCCTTACCTTCTTCCCCTCCCTTGTAAACCCCTCCGTCTCCTTCACCTCTCCTTCTCCTCTTCACCTTCCGCCCTTCCTCCATTCCTTGCCACCCGAAAGAAGCTTTCATTGATACACCTCGTGGCCCGGACCTCCGACTGGGCCCGCCAGGAGGAGAACGAGGTCGAGAGAGAAGATTTCGTCTTGGAGGGAGAGGAGGAGCCGGAGCTGCTGGAGGGGGAGGAGGGGGAGGAGGAGGGGCCGGAAGCTGCGCTCTCCGAGTTGGAGGGAGAGGAGGAGGCGACGGAGGAGGGTGGAGTCCTCCTCGCAGAGGGAGAGCCCGAAGGGGACGATGAGTACGTGGAGGAGGAGGGAGGAGAGGAGCCGTATCCCGAGCCGCCCGAGGAGGCCAAGCTCTTCGTCGGGAATCTCCCTTATGACATTGACAGCGAGAAGCTTGCCCACCTATTCGACGAGGCTGGTGTCGTTGAAGTCGCCGAGGTAAATTCCTGACAAAAAAAAAAATTAAAAACAAATTGAAACTTGTACCAAGGCAGTTGTTTTTCCCTGTCATTTTCTTTGTTCTTATTGATGATTTTGCCTGTTAGTGTAGCCCATATGTGATTTTTCATGGATTTTCGAGGTTTGCTTTATTATTTGCAATGAGATTTTCCTCGCCATTTTTTGATTGTTCCCATGATCATTTCCTCCTATTAGTGTAGTCAAGTTGAGATTTACAGGGACTTATATGAGGCTAGTTTTATTTTGAAATGAAGGGTTCTCTTATTGTTGCGAGAATTTTCAGGAACAGATGTTAACTTGCTAGGAAATGTTGCTACTAAAGTATATCAGGATCTGTTTTCTTTATTTCAGTCTCCATATGCATCTTTTCTGGAAGAAGAATGGAGGCGTTCAGGAGGTTTCTATTGCCTGTTCTGAAAATTATGGTTTTTGATTTTTCTGTTTTTCCTGTTTAGTAGAAAAAAATTTATGGGCATGTGCTGTGCGACTAAGGGCTCTTCATAATATTCTGTAATTTGTTACTGGATTTCTAGGTTATATATAACAGGGAGACAGATCAGAGTCGTGGGTTTGGGTTTATCACTATGAGCTCTGTTGAAGAAGCTGAGAAAGCTGTGGAGATGTTCCATCGTTATGTAAGTTTTTCTTTTCCATATGTTTTCAGCGGCATTATAGGATGTGCACCATGTGCAATGTATAATAGAATGTTGATGTTCTTTATGCTCTATTTCTTCATTAGGATATGCTTACAAGGAGTAATTTGTTTTCATGATTTTGATCAGGTGCTGGAAATGAATGTTTCACATGATGAACTGCTAAGAGTGCCTTTATTTTCCTTTCAGGATTCATGTTTTATTTATCTGGTTGCATTACGTTGTGTTGAAGATATTGTAGTTCTTTCTTGATATTGGTAGTTTTATTACAACAAGAAATGAGCTTTGGAAGATAGTGCCTTCCTTGTGTCACTTAAAACCCCTAAAGGCATTAGTTGACTGAATCATTGATGCCCTGCCTTGCCTTACACATACTGCAACATTTTGTTGTATTCGTGTTATTTTTGTCCAAGAAATGCAAAATGTAGCCTGTATTTGTATTGCTTGTTTTTTGTAAGCCTCTCGGGATTAAGGATGCTTTCATTTGGCATGATTAGCTCTTACCAATTACCATTCACCTGCTACTTGATAATAATTGTAATCAGTGGTCCCTTATTTGTTAGCATTTGGACCCTGATTGATGTTATAAGTGTTGACTGATGATGCTTAGAGTTTGCTGTTTATTAGAATTGAGACATCCCCATCGAAGATTTGCTTGCAACATTTATGTGCTCAACGAAGCTGTTCCTCACATGCTTTGGCTGTACAACTTAAGTCTGAAGTTCAACAACTTCTTGAGTTGGTGAATAATTTCTTTAGTTTCAAAATTAATTGATTCTATAATTCTAACAAAATCAGCTGACAAATCTCTGCGTGGACTATTTAAATTTTAGATGCCAAGTTGTCTAGAGCAAGCAACATCTTAGGAAACATCTCCCATAGTTGCAACTTAAGTTGCAGTAGTTGACTTGCAAGGAAAGTCACTTCCCATGTTTGGAGGAGAGTTTGGAGAAAAGAGGTCTCTAACTTCTATTGAATACCTTGCATGTGGATGCTTGGTTGGAGCACTCGACATGCATGGAGATGAGCGTGTTTTGGATGAAGAGGTTGGCATTGAAACCATTGGTGGTGAAGGCCTGCATGTAGTTCTAGGCACCCATGAGCACAAAGCTGGTGATGCTGCAAGGGGGGCGAAGAAGGTGAAGGAGAGGGGTGGGTGGGATGGGCAACAAAGGAGGAGGGGGAGTGGAGGAGGGCAGCGTAGTGCAATTCAAGGTGGAGGAAGCGGCTATGGGCCTTTGAAGATAGCAGGGGCCAGCGATCAAGGGTGGTGGCAAGGTTGGACTCGAGAGAAGGGCAAGGGAGGAGAGGGGAAGGAAGGAGGAGGAGGTGGAGGGGACTGTCTTTTTTTTCAAAAAAAAAAAACATACCAACTCAGAGGCTAGAACTCATCCCATGGTCATTTTGATTGTCAGTCGACTGCTGCAAGACCAACAAGCAACTCAACTTACTATATAGTTCGCAGATGTTAAAACAAGCAGGTTGGCTTGCACTTGCAACTTGAGCTGCATGCCGCTCCTTGTAGGATTGTAAACAGTTGATTGATATGCAACAAAAAGAAGAAGAAGAAAATAATTAAAATACAATTCATGTATATGCATTAATATAAAAAAAATTAAGATACCACATTTTAAATAAAAAAGGAAGGGTTAAGTACACAATGTTAGGTTGTATTTGTTTCATACATCAACAAGAGAAAATGGAAGAACTTAAAATAACAGACATATGAACTATGTAAGCAAATAAAGAAAATCAATACATAAACAAAGACAATGTAAGGAAACCATACATATATATAATGTAATCTGTCTAAAAACAAAAAAATAAATGTAATCAAAAGAAAGTTATTACATCTGCTACCTATCAAAACTAATCGGAACTTATGATCAATATATATATTTTCTATGGCAAATCTCAACCATTTGAAATTACAAACATGGAACTAGAATCTCTTTGGTTGCTAAGAAACCGTAAAAGGGAAAATGAAGTCAAAAGCTTTTCATTTCATGGATGACCAGAAGGTTAAACTTTTCAAATTACCATATGTTCAAAGACAGCAATAATGAAATCTTAAATAAAGCAAAGAAAGACGATCAAGATGATATGATGTCATTGTTATGTTATTACATCGAAGTATCATGATCTCACAGCAAGGTCGGAGAGAGGATAAGCGGTGGCAAGTTAGGGCGAGGGTGATGGAGGTTACGAACTATTTTGTAAGAGGCTGAGGGACTGAGTTTTAGGGTTTGAGAAATGGTGAGATTTCTTTCTTTTCTTTCTTTTTTTTTTGTGTGTGTGTGTGTGTTTTTTTGTGGGGCGGGGGGGGGGGGGGGGGTGTTGGGATGGGTTGAGGCGCATGGGACTTAAGAGGGATCTACCAGCAATTGTTGGGAGGGTTGAGGGGTCGCATTCGGTAGGGCTTGTAAGGGTTAAGGAGTTGTAGATGTTGTGGAGGGCTGAGGGGTTGTAGTTGAGAGGGTTTTGAGAGGTTAGGTTTTGACATACACACACATATACTTGTAAGTTACCATGTGCAATGTGTATCTGTGAAATTGTGATATATTTATTGTAATTATTTCTAATAGCCAAGCAGGGCATGCATGTCATAGAAATTTGGATATTGTTGAAGTTTTGAAATGGAAATCAGATAATTGACAACTTTCCTATGACGCTTTGAAGAGATTTGGCCATTGAAATTTAAACACAAGCTCTTTTTTTTTGGTTGGATAAATACAAGCTTGTTGAGAAGTGTAAAGAAAGTTTTGTACTATACAGTAACTTTAGTGAATGCCAGGAGTTCTACCACTAGGCATACACATGTAGTAGCACTTTAATGTAGCTAGTACAAGTGCATACTATGATTTGTTCTTCTTTTTTTTTTTTGTGACATGATGGCTTGCATTGCATAATATAAGCATTGTGTAAAGAATTGGGCTTGATAAGTCTTTTTACTAAATTTGATATTGATGTTAGAACTGACTTGGCTTCTTCTTAGCTGGAACTGGTGTCTCTACAGAGTTGCCTAACCCTTAGAGAAAACCATAAATTTGTAGATCTGACATTAGATCAAGTGTGAAAAGAAAATAATATATTCACCTTGTCTAGACACTTCTCTCCTTCCATATTCTTCTGCTTTGTTCTACTTCTCTACTTAAAATTGCTATTTAGGCATGATCTCTTCCTATTGTGTGTGTGAGAGAGAGAGAGAGGCCAAATCCGATCTCTTCTCATTTGTTAAAAGGGACCAATCTATTTTTTGTTTGTTAAACTGATTAAATGATCTGTAAAAGAACAGACTGATTGAATGAAGTTTTAGATCAGTTAACTTGGTTTTATTTTATGTTTTTTGTAGTGTGAGATTGTAGGCTCCTCCAACAGTAGGTGCACGTGTATCAAGGTGGGATACTCTGTTGTCATTTGGAAGTTAGAGAGAGAGGCTGAGTCTTGGGGGCTCAAGTTATTTGGGATGGGTTGTTTGGGAGGGTTGCATGGATGGGAGATTGAGAACAAGAAGTGTGCAAATCTTCTGGAACCTTGAATTGGAGGAAATTCCCACAATTGAATTTGTGGCAGATTTCTATTGGTCGTGCAATTTGGGCCTGGATATGGCAAGTTAGCTGTTTGTTTTTGTTTGGTCTACCCAATTGAAGTCTTTGTTGTATTAGTTTGACCTCTTTTTTATTCTTTGGATATAACTTAATTGGTTTCAAAAAACAACTAAAGATACAAGAGATAGGAGATAAACAAAAATAGAATTGGTTTTTTTAATGGAAAAAGATATGGGATGTGGACTCTCTCCCTTCCTCTATCTCAAACTGGGAGGCTCATACCTAAGTATTCATGATCTCTATTTTCATAATACCTCCAATAAAATCTAATCAATGGAATATTTAAGTGGAGAAAGTAGAACAAAGTAGAATACTAATGGAAAAAGGGGGAAAAGGTGTCTAGACAAGGTATGAATATGTTATTTTCATTTGGCTTTATATCTAATATCCAGTTTTATAGACATGGATTTATCTAATAGTTAGGCAACTTTATAGACCCATGATTGTAGTATTGTATTTACTGTCAGCAGGCAAATCTCTTCAAATATGATTTTCACGGAACATAACGCTTAAAATCTTTTGCATGCTGCCTTATGAATATCATTTTACAAATTGCTAAAAAATGCATATTGCTACTTGCATATTAAAATTAAATATTTTAAATATATTATATTGATATGCATTGCATATACTCATTTACTGCATACATTTATGTCATGCATTTAAATGTCTTCTGGAACCGACCAAATACTGGTACTATCAGGGCCATTATGCCCCATTTTTGCCTTACCGAGGTCATACCAGCCATGCTAAAGGATGGTGATCAATACCCTTTGTCCATATGGTGCATCGTGATATGATGTGTACAATATCAGCTACCATTGCTACATTCTCATACCTGACATATATGTGTATTTGCATCTATTTGCATGCATGCATGTGTGCATTAGACAGATAGATGCGCCCAAACAACTGTGCTTGTGTAGAAAGGGAGGGAGAGAGAGGGACGGGGGTGCAGGGAATCAGTTTTGGATTAGGGCATTTAACTGAACACTTGATTGATCCAACGAGGTGTAGAGTCAGGAGAGGACCACATTATTTCTTCATAAAGCAAGATCAAATGGATTCCATGATGTTGGTTCAATAGTCCAACTTGACCCCAAACCATGTGCAGCTTTTGCTCTTGATCTTACTCCTATTCTGATGGCGCACCATCTCAATCACTAGAGTTTGCATTGTATTTCATGTTTGCTACAGATGTTGTAATAGTAGCAGTAGCTATTAACTTGATCCTTCAAGATTTTTGGATTGTATTTCTTTTATCATTAGGTTGCTGATGGTCTATCTTCAAAAAAAAAAAAAACTACGAGTTCTTTGGATTATGTATTATAGTTAGAAAACTATGCAACTGACTATGTTATCTAGCAAGTAGAACAACTAAGACACACAAAGACATGCCTATGCATGTTCGTGCAGAAAAGCCAATACTACCCAACAGAATGATTTTGTTTGAGACCATAATTGTAGATAAATCCATATTAGATTGTTCTGTACTAGCTAAAATTTCTGCAGTCATTTTCATCATATGATTTTGGCCTTTTCAGGCCTGGAAACCAAAATTATTCAGCCAGATGTTATGTTTGGGATGAAAATATTAAATATGGCTTCATACTTTCTAACAAAACTCATGACATATTCATGATTTTCTCAGATGTACATACATACATGTCCAATCAATATTACTCTGTTGCTGCTGTTATCTGTTACCTCGTGTTTGCCTTTTTTTTGTATGTATTAACATGTAGGTAAATCAGTTGTTTTATAAATTTATTATCTTTATGCTTTTTCTTTTTTATTTTGGAAACTTCCACTTAATTTGAGCTTCAAAAATTTCCTGTCTAGCTATAAATCAGACCTGAATACTGAACTTGTATCTACATGTTATAATAATCACTCTCATTACTAAAGTGTCAAATATGTTTTTTAACAAATAAGAGAAATGAGAATGTATACTCAGCGTATCAAATTATGGTTTTCTTAAGGATTATAATTTGCTAATGATTTGTGGAAGCAGGAAATATATTATTTTTAACAATTGAGGGAAATGACTGTGTAATCCTCAGTGGATACTAATTTATAGTTTTTCTCAAGGCTTATATTTTGCTAATGATGTGTGGAAGCAGGAACTAAATGGCAGATTGCTGACTGTAAACAAGGCAGCTCCTAGAGGTACTCGTGTAGAGAGACCTCCCCGAGAGTTTGAACCTTCTTTCAGGGTCTATGTTGGCAATCTGCCTTGGCAAGTGGATGATGCCCGCTTGGAACAAGTGTTTAGTGAACACGGTAAAGTGGTCGATGCAAGGGTGGTGTATGACAGAGAGACTGGTCGATCACGTGGGTTTGGTTTCGTGACTATGTCATCCAAGAACGAATTAGATGATGCAATTGCTGCTCTTGATGGCCAGGTCAGTCCACCCTTACTGTCTTACTTTAGATGGATGAAGTGTCTTGGTAAACTCTGGTGGCTAGAAATACTGGTACTCTGATATTCAAAAGCTTAAACTGACTCTTGGTCAAGAAAATTAAATTCTTATAGTCACCTAAACAAATGCTTTCAGACTACAGAATTACAAAACCTGCTTTTCTTATTATATGAACAAGATACCATATCCATGAAGACTGTTTTTGCTATAGAAAAATTTACTCTACAGAGGCTCAAATAATATTTGTTTCTTTGTCATGTGTTACAAACTTTGGTAACAGTGTGCACCATTAAGTATATATTTTATCAGCTAAAAATGTTGGTCAAAGGCTATTTAGTTTTTGCAATTGCTTTTGTCTATCAGGGGAAAATGGTAAATGGCAATTAGGTACCTGTTTGATGTATCTTCAAGCAGTCAGTTTCTATTTGCTAACTTGCTACCATCTGCACTGTTGGTGTTAACAGAGTTTGGATGGTCGGGCACTAAGGGTGAATGTTGCTGAAGAAAGGCCACGACGTGGCTTATTTTGATATTGAAGAAGCAACGGAGAATTTATGAATTCTTGAATGTCACACTAAGTGCTTTTTATTAAAGATTTTCATTTAATTTTGTAGTTTATGCTGTAGGGGGATTTTTGTATGCTTTTTTGTTGGTTTGGACTGTTTGGGTCTTCATTGCTTTGTTCATGTTGGTGGTGTTATAATGCAACATCCCTGCCCCGCGTTGATTATTCTTGCTTGAACAAATTTCTTACTTGTAAACTATTCGAAGGTGAAGACTCAAAATTATCCAAAAGAGTGGATTCACTGTTTACTCGATGTTCTGGGATGCTACCATGAACTAGTTTTTGTGCTTTTCTGCAGAAAAACAATTACTTTATATGCCAAGGAGATCAATAAGCAGGTTGAGCTCTGTGGTGCACATGTATCCTTATGTTATGAACAGCTCTAAATTAGAGTAGCAGGTTTTCTTTTCTTTCTTTCTTTTTTTTTTTTTTTTTTCTTTTTATAAGGTGGGGAAGGGGTTTGGGTAGATCGAGTACAATGTAGGGTTTTTGTGTAATGGCTCAAAATTTTATCCAAAAAAAGCTAGTTGAAGAGTTTTATTTGGATTCATTCTTCATGGATAAGCATCTAAGATAATGGATGTAAGACGGTATATGTAACTTCGTAGGAATTTTTTCCTATTTCTCCTGTTTTAAGCCATGGTGCCTTTGTCAATCTAAGTATCTTAATTGGTCAAATTCAATTACAAATAGCATGAGTAGCTTATGGTGAGTCTCAATAGCCCTGTTCTCCTATGTCTCATAGATTGGATCGGTTTTAATACTATTTGTAATAATATAAATTTTTAGTTGAAGAGTGTTCTTTAAATTTCTTAGTTTTTATCAGTATTCAAGAGCTTTTCAATAATCAATGTAAAACTAAATGTGCTTGCGTGAATTCTTGCAATTTAGTAGCTGTGGCGGTTAGCAGAAGGCTTTTTAATTGTGTAAGTTGTCACATTGTGGTGCAGGAAAAAGTAAATTCAGTCAATTATTCAACCAGTACTTTTACTCTTTAAACCGGGCCTATTTTATGTTTACCTAAAGTATACTTTTTCTTTGAAATAAAGAGAGAATACTTTCGTCTTTTGGTTTTAATGAATATAACTAGTTAAAAAGGGTAACCGATTCTTCTAAATGGTCCAAATACCTCCTTGCACATCAACCAGTGTCAACCCCAATCTCTTTATGTGTCTATCATCTAGAACTTGCATGAAACCGTCAGCTTATCAAGTTGTGGAAGTCTTTGATACATTTACCAAGTAGTTTATTATAGAATGCTAAGTTCAATTTGTCCAATTCTCTTTAGCAATACCTAGGTATAGGATTTGAACATAGACTTCAAGAACAAGTTTTTAGGAGTGAGATGTAAACCATCGGTGTTAATAGTTGTTAATCCAACCTGTCTAAAATTGATATAAACATGGTTGTATAGAAAACTACAAGTCTATGTAATTGTGTGATAATCGTAGATTCAGCATACCAACAGGAGAATTTTGATGGGACTTGTAATGGCGGGTAAAAAATCTTTTGAAATGTCTGATGGGTAAAAATTAAAATTGCTTTTTTGTACTTGAGTTGAATCATCATAATCATTGAAAACTGATTTCAACTGGCGTTTGCTGTTTGGCAACTCGGCTGAATGATAAAGCTTGATGGAAATGCTAGATGTTGGGATATAAGGGATAGACCCATTTACAATGGGTCAGGGGAATCATCTGTGATTCATTAAAAATTGATCTTTCAAAATTGGAGGAGAGACAAGTGATCAAAGCTGGTATGCGCCATAATCTGATCAAGGCACAAGGCCGATCCAGAGTCCAGATGCAAGGCCGATCAGGGTGCAAGGTCGATCTATGTTTGAGGCCGATCGACGTCCAGGGTTGACATGTAACCAAGGCTGATTCAAGATATAAGATTGACCTATGCACAAAGCCAATTCGGGCGTAAAGCCAATCAACCACTACGGCTGACCTGAGCATCCAGTCAGTCATGATATAAGTCCAATCGATTTATTAAGCTGATCTAGAAATGAAAATAATAGAGTGAGAAAGTCACTCTACCAGAATAACTGATTACGGTTATTATATGCATGTGGTAGTTTCTAATGAAACTAACGGCTTCAGGCCTTTCTAACTAAATTCAGTTAAGGCCCAAGTCTATAAATACTAATAAATGGGGGCCTCCGGGAGGTAAGTGAGTTCGACTAGCAATAACACTCTCTCCTTTCTCTAGCCATTTTTATCTCAAATCCTTTATCTGTTCACCCAAACCCTTTTGTTGACTTAAGCATCGGAGTGTCCCCCACCGGAATCCCTCTGGTGAGTAGACTTGTTTTACGGGATCAGAAGGAGCCCAATCGAGCAAATTCATCGGTGCTTTGGAATCACATCGATTCAGTAATAACAGATTGGCGTGCCAGGAAGGGGAAAGAGATAAATTTTTAGAAATCTTGAAAGGAAAAATGATGAAAGGGAAGGCACAGAATCTTTCTGCTGGGAGAATTCGCCCATCATCCAAGAAGAACGATCCAATTCCAGATTATGAGAATGCAGTCCCTGCTGTTAGTTTGGGCCAGCAACAATTGGAAGTTCTCCTGAACAAGATGGAAGTCCTTACTGTCACTGTACAAAACCTTCAAGAAATTGCAGTCAGCGAATAGCAACGACCTATTGCTTCCAAATGCTGCCGACGTTTACCTCTGCATGAGATTCGATACCCAAGTTCAGGCCATCGTTCTCGTCATCAGCGATCATCAAGCCGACGCTCTCCCACACGACGGAGTTCCCGACCCTATGATCATGAAGAAGGTTGGAACAAGGGGAAACGCCCAAGATCTTACTCAGTTTCTTCCAACGAATTGATCTCTAGAAGAGCCCAGCGAAGCCCAGATAATTGGAAGAAGGGTCATTTTGAAAGGAAATTCCGTAGATTAGAATTGCAAGTCTCCAAACTTAACGACCAAAGGAGGACTGAAGACAGAATGATTACCTGTGATATATGACCACCTTTTTCTAAGAAAATCATGGAAGAAAAAGTTCCACCTCATTTCCCTAGTTGGAGCCTTATGATGGAACAGATGATCTCCTTAATTACTTGGATAGCTTTAAAGCTCATATGTTGATCCAGGGAGCGGCGGATGCCCTTCACTATCTCGCATTTCCGGCCACCATCAAAAAAGCTACTAGGATGTGGTACCCAAGTCTTCGACTAAGTACCATCCACTCCTTTGAATAATTAGAAAGATTATTTGTATCTCATTTCAGGACTAGTCGAAAAATGCTAAGGAATTTGGACAGTCTCTTCTTCATTCAACAGCGGGAAGGTGAGACATTGAGAGACTATGTGACCTAATTTAACTCTGCTACATTAGAGATCCTAGACCTCAACGAACATGTTGCCATGTCCGCGATGAAGAAAGGGCTTCGAGCATCTCGATTCATTTTTTTCCTTAGACAAAAGGTTTTCTGTTAACTACTCCGAGTTGCTGGCACGCATCCAGAAATATGCCCAAGCCGAAGAATAGGCTACCAACTGACACCAAGTGGAAGGAAAGCCGGCATCAAAAAAGAAAAATGTTAACGACAACGGACTTCGATCTCCCGATGACATGCTGAACCAACGGCAAAATACAAAGTCGAAGAATCCGATCGGCAAAAGTTATGTCGGCAAATAAGATGCTTATACTTCTCTGTCTCTCCCCAGGGAGAAATTATTGATGGAAATCGAAAAGGAAAGCTTCCTCTAAAGGCCATGATCGATGCGAGCACCAGCAGTCTCGCGTAACAAATCTAAGTATTGTCGTTTTCACAGAGATCATAGACATACCACTGAGGAATGTATCCAATTGAAAGATGAAATTGAAGACTTGATTAAGCATAGATATCTAGGAAAGTATGTCCACAGCCAAGACCACCCAGCTGAGACAGCACCCCCAAGGCAAATCACTGACGGTACGGAACTTCCTAATCAGTGGCCTATCGATGGCATGGTCGGCATGTTGCACCATTGGCCACATCATGAAGATGGCGGTTTTCCAAAGAGACCTCGAAGAAACGACGCCATCTACTTCTCTGATGATGACTTGTAGGGAGTCCAAGTACTCCATGATGATCCTGTTGTAATCTCTGCTATAATAGCAAACTATAATGTACAAAGAATTTTAATAGACAATGGAAGCTCAACTGAAGTTTTACTCTACGATGCCTTTCTCAAAATGAATTTGCCTAGAGATAAATTACGAAGAACATTGGCACCCTTGACCGGATTCGGCGGAAATCCCGTAGGGATGGAAGGAGAAGTAACTCATCGAGTAACACTCGGGACTGAACCAAAATAGAAAATGCTCCCGATCATTTTTATGGTTGTCTAAACACCTTCAGCATACAATGCCATTTTAGGATGACCCGTCATAAATAAATTTCAAGCTATCATCTCTACTTACTATCTGCTGGTCCGATTTCCTACTCAAAATGAAATCAGTGAAGTAAAGGGAGATTAACAAATAGCATGCCAGTGCCTGATGATTCAAGATCGACCACCAGTTGGCAGAATGACTCCAGAATAGATAGACCCCCAAGATCGAACTAAAGAAGCTGAAGAACTGGTGGAAAGAACCATTCCCATCCCTCTCACAATAGATGATCCGACTAAGGTGGTTCAGATTGGAAGTCTATTTGATGAAGATCAGAAGACAAGACTGACCAACTTTCTGCAGGAAACTGTCGATATCTTCGCATAGTCAGCTACCGACATGTTAGGAATTCCTCTTGATGTAATTACTCATGAACTTAAGGTAGATCCCCGGAGCTGACCAATTCATCAGAAGAAAAGAAACTTTATCCTAGAGAGACAAAATGTCATTAATGAAGTGGCTAAACTTCTTGATGCTGGGTTTGTCAAGGAAGTTCATTATCCTGATTGGTTAGCTAATGTGATAATGGTGAAGAAAGTCAATGGCAAATGGAGAATTTGCATTGATTACACCGACCTTAATAAAGCCTGCCCCAAGGATAGTTTCTCTTTATCCAAGATTGATCAGCTTGTTGATGCCACTACAAGACACAAGCTTTTACGCTTTATGGATGCCTTCTTAGGGTACAATCAAATATGCATGAACCCTGAAGTTGAAGAGAAGACATCTTTTCTCATGGACAGATGACTATTTTGTTACAAGGTGATGCCCTTCGGTTTTAAGAATGCTGGAGTAACATATCAAAGATTAGTCAACAACATCTTTGAAGGCCAAATTGGCAAAACTAAGGAAGCTTATGTGGATGACATGATCGTTAAAAGCATTCAAGCTGACGATCACATCGGAGATCTCCAAAAAGCCTTTGACATACTTAGAAGACACCGGATGAAGCTTAACCCCACTAAGTGTGTTTTTGGGATGCTTCAGGAAAATTCTTAGACTTTATGGTGACTAATCAAGGAATCGAAGTTAACCGGAGAAAATTCAAGCTATACTTGATATGAGACATCCTGTCAATAAAAAAAAGTTCAGCAGCTGACTGGACGGATTGCATCTTTAAGCTGATTCCTATCTCGGTCGGCTGAAAGGTGCCTTTCCTTCTTTAAAGCTTTGCATCAATCCAGAAATTTTGAGTGGTCGGATTGCTGCTGACAAGCTTTTGAAGAACTTAAAAAATATCTGGTCCATCCAACTCTACTATCTAAACCTGAAGAAAGAGAAATTTATATCTCTATCTCGCGGCATCGGATGAAGCTGTCAACTCAGTGCTGGTCAGAAAAGGGTCTGACGGAACTCATAAACCCATTTACTACACCAGCAAAGTACGTACTCCATGATGTTGAGGTGAGATATCCAAAGATCCAGAAGCTTGTCTATACCTTGGTGATATCGACGAAGCATCTTAGACCTTATTTTCAATCTCATCCGATCACTGTGTTGACTGACCAACCCTTAAGGACTATTCTGCAATGACCTAATACTTCAGGCAGAATGACCAAATGGACAGTAAAGTTGGGAGAATTTGATATTTTATATCAGCCTCGATCAGCAATGAAGGCTCAGGTACTAGCTGATTTTATAGCTGAATGCATCTGGAGTAATAATGAAAAAGAGACACAGATACCTGTTGAAGGTGAGGAAAATGATTCTAAATAGGTTCTTCACGTGGATGGTGCCTCAAATTCCTCTGGTTGTGGAGCCGGCTTGATCTTAGCCAGTCCCAACGGAGACATTATAGAATACGCTCTTTGTTTTTCCTTCAGGACTTCCAAAAATCAAGTAGAATATGAAGCTCTTTTAACAGGACTCAGAATCACTAAGGAGTTGAATGTTCGAAAGTTGAAGGTGTTATCTGACTTGCAATTGATGGTGAATCAAGTCAAAGGAGACTTCAAAGCTCGAGACACGACCCTGACCAAATACTTGAAAAAAGTTCGAGAGTTGAATGCTCAGTTCGATTCTTTGGACATCAGCCATGTCTCTCGAGTGAAAAATTCTCGGGCCGATTTGTTATCTCGTCTAGCCACCTTGATGCCCGACTCTATGAGTCGGACTTTTATCGAATATTTGGAGACCCTTAGTATCTCCGATGGAGAAAGAGAAGAGATCCATCAAATCGAACATGGGATGAGTTGGATGAATCCAATAATTAAATACTTGATCGACAGAACTTTACCTAAAAATACTATTGAATCCAGATGACTCCGTTGGATGGCTTCCTAATATGTCATCTTGGAGGGATTCTTATACAAAAATCATTCACTCAACCATTGCTAAAATGGTTAGCTCAATCGGATGCTGAATACGCCCTTAGAGAAGTTCATGAGGGTATATGTGGTGATCATTTGGAGGAAAAATCTCTTGCTTATAAGATTATACACCAAAGATACTATTGGCCAACTATTCAGAAGGATGCGACAGATTTTGTACGAAGGTGTGACCAATGCCAAAGGTATGCCAACATTCAAAGACATCCGTCTAGTCAGTTAACTTCGCTGATTACTCCTTGGCTATTCACCCAATGGAGAATGGATATTCTTGGTCCTCTTTCTCCTGCCACAGGACAACAAAAGTTCGTTATTGTGGCAATCGATTATTTCACTAAATGGGTTAAAGCCGAACATTTAGCTCAGATCATCGAAGGCAAAGTTGAAGCTTTCGTCAGGAATTATATAATCTTTCGATTTGGAATTTCCTATACCATCATCACTGATAATGGGAGATAATTTGATAATCAAAAGTTTAATGACTTTTGTACTCAATTCCATATCCTTCATAAGCTAACTTCTGTCGGACATCCTCAGGCCAATGGTGAAGTCGAAGTAACTAATCGGACTATCTTTCATGGCCTAAAGACCCGACTAAATGAAGCTAAAGGACTCTGGGGCGATGAACTCAATTCAGTTCTTTGGGCCTATTGTACGACACCCCGATCTACAACGAGAGAGTCATCGTTCAGCCTTAACCTATGGGAGCGAGGCTATGCTACCGGTGGAAATAGTTCTCCGATCTCGAAGAACTGACCACTTTGAGGAATCTAGTAACTCAAATCAAAGAAGAATATATTTAGATCTACTTGAAGGTACAAGACTCCGGGCACAACTGAGAATGGCGGCCTGCCGACAGAAAGTTTCCCGATATTACAACTCATGAGTCAAAGCTAGAGTTTTCTGACCTAGTGATCTTGTTTTACGGAAGATAAAAATCTCCCGACCTACAGATCAAGGCAAGCTTGCCCCCAATTGGGAGGGTCCTTATCGCATCATTGAAGTATTGCGACCGAGAACTTATCGGATTGAAAGCCTAGATGGCTATCGAATAGCTCGGCCTTGGAATGTACAGAATCTTCAAAAATATTATCAATAAAATGATCTGTTCATCCTTCTCACTTTGCTCTTTTGGCATTTTGAGGGTTAGCCTAATCCGCCGACCTAGATCCGACAGACAGAGTTGGTCTGACCCACCATCTCATCGGTATTTATAAATCAGTATTTCCAACAACTAAGGGTTGCCTAATCCGCTGATCTAAATCCAATAATTAGAGTTGGTCTGACCCACCATCTCATCGGTATTCATGAATCAAAATTTTTAACAATCTAAGGGTTTGCCTAATCTGCTGACCTAAATCCGATAATTAGAGTTGGTCTGACCCACCATCTCATCGATATTTATGAATTGATACATCCGATATATTGAGGATTGGCCTGACCCGCTAACCTATATTCGACAAGTAGAGTTGGTCTAACCTACCTTCTTATCGGTATACATGTGGAAAACTAGTTTGGGTGGCTAAATTTTAAGGATCTTTGAAAAACACATCTCTTAGGACATAGAATTGTTCTGATAATCATGTACTTGGAAATTTTTAAATCAATTATACCCAAACATAGTTTTAAAAGAAAAAGAAGATACATCAAGATGGTTTCTTATCATCCGACCCAGAAATCGGAGCAGAAGTAGAAGCCTCCTTTGTGACTTCTTCATCAATCAGGGGAGCTGGTGTTTCTTCGACTGGATCTTCCACTCCTTTTTTATTGGCTTCATCATCAGATATGACAATGGTAGAGACATCCAAGTCTGGGTGGGTTTTCTTGATTTTCTTCGAGCAATCCTAAAAACTAAGGTTGTAACCCTCCACCCATGCCTCGTACCTTTTATGGTCAAATGCTTCGACAATGCTTAAGGCATTCCTGTCAGCTAACTCTACTTTTTGTTTGGCTAATTCTACTTTCTCTTCGAGAGAATGGATTCTTTCCTCCAAGTCAGCCTTCTGAGCTGCGGCCTCTTCGAGGGTTCGAAGGTTGTCCCTTATTATTATTTCGGCTGAATGTAGTTTCCTCCTTTTCTTTCCCAACTCTTCCATAATTCTAATCATTTGATCTCGAGCCATTATAGCTCTTTCTCTAGTGAAAGGTTGGTAACGGTGGTCTGAATCAAATTTTGTTCTGTGGTCACCTGGAGCTCCTCGGCTGCTTTCCTTTCAGCCTTAGCCGACTCCAATTGGCTATCAAGATCTTTATTGATCTTTGTAAGTCCACAAACAGTCTCTTCCATCAAAGAGGTCTCGTGGATGAACTATCAAAGAAAACAAGAATGAGATTGGCCTTGACAATACAAGCCGATAAAAGAAACTTCAAATACAATTCCTACTCATACCTGCAGTATCTTGGAGTAAATGGAAGAAAAAATGTCCTCCAGCCCACGACTTCTGATAGCCTCCCAGTCCTTCTGGAGGATGGTGGTTTTCAGCAGAGTTTTAGCCTGCCTTGGGTTATCAAGACCAGCCTCAGTAGCAAATGTGCTACAACCTCCGAAGCATTTTTCTTCGGCAACTCGAGGTTTTGATTCGACTTTCAGCTCAGGTAATACTTTAGAAGTAGGACCCTTGCCCTTGTCTTTCTGGCTTGGCTCCTTCGATGGTCCGGCAACAGATGGTTCCGACACGTGTTCGGCGATATGCTTCGCCGGATGGACATTCTCTTCTTCTGAGGATGATTCTATAGTAATGGGAGTATTCTCCCCAACCAGGTTTCCTGGGATAAGCTGCAAACGAGTTCACATGATACCCCTTCGATCTGATCTCCTTAATGGACCTGTTGCTACCTTGTTCTTGATGGTCATTCAGAGTTTTCCAGCGTTCGATTTCATTTTAATGTCGGTAAAGGAAAAACGACGATCGTAGTTTGTTAATGAGGAGAGGAGAAAAATCGCAGCAAAGCCCTGCTTGACCAATGAAGATCTCCAAAGATTAAAAAGGTTTAACCTTAAATGGCAAGACCCTCTTATATAAGGGACACCGATGATCTAGATTTATTGCTCAATCTCCAAACACCCCTATACTCATGTCAAGTGCATTCCAACTGATAGAAGTTAAAGTGATAACCTCGGCTTATGAGTGGATAGTTAGGAGAAATCAAAGAACCACAACCCATCCAATTCTGGAGGCACGCCACTTCGGTGACTCTAATCGAAACATGATCTTAATTATTCCTTCTCTGCCAACCAGGATGTGACATCTGGTGAAGGCCGTATGTCCTAATAATGGCGTATCAAAATTGATCAACAAAAATCCAGAGAATCTTTTCTTCTCTTTCTTCTTAATAAAAAAAAAGTGAAAAGGGAGGAGAAGAGAAACTAGAAAGAAAAAGATAATCTTATTAATCCGATTTGTCAGATCAGTTTATTACAGGCCGAAATAGCCTCAAAGGCTAGTGAAGCGGTATATGGCGTACTACTCTCAAAGGTCAATAAACTCTGAAAAACCGATTGTCTTTCGCATGCTTGCAGAAGTACTAGCCGATCACTTATCTTCATTATAAAGAGTCCGATGACTTTACACTTATGAAAAATTTTCCTCGCATAAGGCCTCTGTTATATCCAACAACTTTATACTTTGAGAGATTTTTCTTGAAAAGAGGTCTATTTCGTTTGATGGCCATACATTCAGACAGATTTTTCTTGAAAGGATATCTATTCTATTTAAGATCCGATGATTTCATACTTAGAAGATTTTGCTTGAGATTGGAGGTACTGAATAAGATGTGTTACAGCCGTGACAGTGACGTGGACAGGCTCAGGTATCGCCAAATGAGAGCAAGCCACGTGTAAGTTTCCCCGCCGGATTTTGCGCCACGTCCACATGGCTAGGAGAGGCAAAGACCGCACCACCCTACGACTGTCTAAAGCAAACCGCCCTCGCCGAGGTCAAGCTTGGCCCGGAGTTCCTCTACCACTTCATCGGCGCCCGGGCCCGGAGGGTTCCGACCGAGTGAGGTCGGCCGAAGTCGGGCGGCCCCCTGCCACCTCGCCAGGTGTCCACCCAGGAGGGGTCCACCTGAGCCGAGGTCGGCCGGTCTTTCGCCTTTCGCCAGGTGGCCACCCGGAGACGGGCCCACCTCGGCCGAAGCCAGGCCCACCTCGGCCGAAGCCAGGCGACCCCCTGCCGCCTCGCCAGGTGTCCGCCCAGGAGGGGTCCACCTGAGCCGAGGTCGGCCGATCCTTCACCTTTCGCCAGGTGGCCACCCGGGGACGGGCCCACCTCGGCCGAAGCCAGGCGACCCCCTGCCGCCTCGCCAGGTGTCCGCCCAGGAGGGGTCCACCTGAGCCGAGGTCGGCCGATCCTTCGTCTTTCACCAGGTGGCCACCCGGAGACGGGCCCACCTCGGCCGAAGCCAGGCGACCCCCTGCCGCCTCGCCAGGTGTCCGCCCAGGAGGGGTCCACCTGAGCCAAGGTCGGCCGATCCCTTGCCTCTCGCCAGTTGGCCCCCGGAGACGGGTCCAGCTCAGCCGAGGTCAGACCGCTCGTACGGAGAGGCCCCCGGGGAGAGAGACGGGTCCCGAGACCATCCCTCGGGCCGTACAGACCCCAGACGGCGTCCTCGTACGGAGGGCGGCGGCACGCGGAACGTCACTTGCATCGGCCCGGCAGGTCCCGCAGCCGAGAGACCCGATCCTGACAGAACAGGCCCCATAAACGGATGGTGCCCACGCTCGGGGAAGGGAGCGCTCTCACAGAGCCCGAGGCCTGACGACCGGCCGCTCTGCCAGCACCGCCCTCCCTCTTTTTCTCTCCTGTCTTTGCCTTTTCCCTGCTGGGCCCGGCGGACGAGGCCGGAAAGCCGCCTGGCCTCCTTCACCAAAAAGGGAAAAGGAAGGAAAACAGGGGAGGGGAGTTTCCGAGGAGGAAAAGGACAAGCGCACGATGGAGGGAGATAAAGAGGGAAGAATCTGGGGACTACAAGGTAAGCCAATTAGCCTGGGGACAAGGGAGGAGCACCGGCACAAGGCCTTGCATCGAGAGAGAAACCAGGGATCCCGAGAGGGGAACACTGGGCGTGAGTTCGGCAAGCAAGCCCAGCCGAAATTTCGGTCCCCAGAGCGCTTCCTTCACCAATTAACTCTCTAAATCTGGGACCCTCTCGAGGGCCCGGGTGGGAGAGTCTGTTCCTTCTCGTCGTCTACTGACTTGACCGTCGGAGCTCCCTCGCCGGGATCCCCGGCCAGGGTCTTCTAACCCCTTTTTTGCAGGTTCCCCACGGGAAGGGAGGCTCCCTCGCCAGGCGGTCAGGAAGGATCAGCTGATCCGCGGCACGGGCGCGGCGACGAGAGCGGCAACAGATTGGCGCACCAGGTAGGGGGGCAGGACACTAACCCCTAGTGGGAACCAGCTTTCTGCAGGTGTCGCGCTCTCCAGCAATGGTGGTCACTCGTGGTCGCGAGGCGTCCACCAGCCGTGTGGGAGAAGCCCACTCCCCTCCAGGGGGCCACACCCCCGAACGGGAGCTTCCGGCTCCTCCCCCTCTTTCGCAGCAGCCTGCCCCGGTGGACGGATCCCTTGCGGCCATCGTCCAGCAGCTGCAGACCTTGACCTCAGCGGTCCGATAGCTTCAGCATCAGCAGCGGTCCCTGGCCACTCAGCCTCAGCCAGGGACTCCCGCGGCCCGAGCCGCGGGGCAGCATGGGAGCCTACGCTCAATCCAAGGCAGGCCGTCCCATCCGCGGGCTATCTCCAACCCTCGGGGGAGCCACCAAGCTCCCGCGAAGAGAAACTATTCCGGTTCGGAGGATCACGAGAGTCGATCCCCGGCCGATGGGGCCGAAACGGCGCATCGCAGCAAGCGACGCCGAGGCCAGACCTCGCGCCGAGACCGATCGGCGTCCCCTTCACCTGCAGTCTCGGTGGAAGACTCCACCGACGAGGCCATCAGGCGCCAGGCCGAGAGGCGCCTAGAAGAGCATGAGCGCAAGTTGGCGGAGTTCGCCCGACGGTTCGCCGACCTGCAGAACTCGTCGGCTGGCCCGGCGGGCTACGACTCCCGCCCCCCCTTCTCTGAAGAAATCCAGGCGGAACCAATCCCGAAACGGTTCCGCATGCCGCAGGTGGACCCCTACGACGGGACCACCGACCCCCTGGACCATTTGGAGAGCTATAAAGCTCTCATGAGGGTCCAGGGCGCCACCGACGCCCTCCTGTGCATCGCCTTCCCTGCGACCCTTCGGAAGGCCGCTCGAGTCTGGTTCACCCGTCTCGAGCCCGGATCCATTTGCTCCTTCCAGCAGTTGGAAGGAAAGTTCGTGGCGCACTTCGACGCCTGTCGAAAGGTGCCAAGAGAGGTGGACAGCCTCTTCTCCATCCGCCAGCAGGACCAGGAGCTGCTCCGGGACTACATCACCCGGTTCAAGACCGCAGCACTGGAGATCTACAGCTTGGACGAGCCCGTCGCCATGCTGGCCTTGAAGCGCGGACTCAAGACGTCCCGCCTAACCTATTCCCTGGACAAGAAGCCGCCCAGGACGTATTCTGAGCTCCTCCTCCGTGCCCACAAGTACATCCGAGCGGAGGAGGCCGACCGCACCCGTCGAGAGCTGAACGGGAAGACTCCAAAGAAGCCGCTCCCGAGGGACATCCCGGGAGCTCGGAGGCCCGGGCCATCTGCCGAGCTCCGCCCAAATCCAAAGCCGAGAGGCGAAGCCACTCCAGAGCGGAGGTACACCCCTCTCATCGCACCTCGAACGAAGATCCTCATGGAAATCGAGGGCGAGCGCTACCTCCGCCGACCTCCTCCTCAGAACCCGAGAGCCGCCCGAGACAAATCGAAGTACTGCCAGTTCCATCGCGAACACGGGCACGACACGGAGGAGTGTCGCCATCTGAAGCGGGAAATTGAGGAGCTGATCAACAGGGGTTACCTCAGGAAGTTCATCAAGAACGAGGCCCCCTCTGAAGGGCAGCCGCTCGCGGCCCTACCGCCTGTCCCGACGATCGACAACTGCCCAACGGAGAAGCCCGTGGGCATGATCTCGCGCGGGCCCGGCCGAGCAATGAAGAGAGCCCGGGAAGTTCCGGAGAATGTAATCCCTCCCGAGGGAGGGGAAATCAATGACAATGTAAACAACGATGCCGTGGTGGTCGAGATGACCATCGCGAAGCATCCTGTACATCGAATCATGGTGGATAGTGGAAGCTCGGCCGACGTACTTTTTTACGATGCTTTCTCTCGAATGAACTTATCTCCCGATCGGCTGAAACCAGTACACATCCCGCTGGTAGGTTTTATAGGAGACTCCGTGGGGGTCGAAGGAGAGATCACTCTCCCGGTCACCGCCGGATCCCCGCCCCGGCAGGCGACCGTCATGATAACATTCACTGTCGTCAAGCTCCCTTCACCTTACAACGCCATTCTCGGGCATCCCGGGCTCAACCAACTGGACGCCACCATCTCCACGAGGAGGCTGTTGGTGCAGTTCCCCACGCCTTTCGGGCCCGGAGAAATGAAGGGGACAATCCAACCGGTTCCGCTCTGCCTCCAGACGGTCCCAGGCACCAGGAGTACAGAGCTCGTCCATGATATCGAAGATCTCGATCTGAGAGAGAAGGAACCCAGGGGAGGGCCCGTAGAGCGCCTGCTAACTTTCCCCCTCAGTTCGGACCCCTTGAAGACGGTGCAAGTCGGGGCCCAGCTCCCCGAGGAAGAGCGAACCCGCCTGCTGGAGTTCCTCCGAGCCAACGCTGACGTGTTCGCCTGGTCAGCGGCCGACATGCCGGGCATCCCGCCCGAGATCATCATGCACAGCCTGAACGTGGACCCAAGTTGCCGCCCGGTCCGCCAGAAGAAGAGAAGCTTCGTCATGGAAAGGCAGAAGGCGATCAACGAGGAGGTAGAAAGCTCCTCGCCGCCGGTTTTGTCCAAGAAGTCCAATACCCCAGCTGGCTAGCAAACGTGGTCATGGTAAAGAAGAGTAGTGGTAAGTGGAGGATCTGTGTGGACTACACCGACCTCAACCGAGCCTGCCCGAAGGATAGCTTCCCTCTGCCGAAGATCGACCAGCTGGTCGACACCACATCTGGGCATCGCCTCCTGTCATTCACGGACGCCTTCTCCGGATACAACCAGATCCGGATGAACCCGGAGGACGAAGAGCGCACTGCCTTCATAACTGACCGCGGGACTTTCTGCTACAGGATGATGCCCTTCGGCCTCAAGAACGCGGGGGCGACGTACCAACGTCTGGTTAATAAAGTCTTCAAAGACCAGATAGGCCGCAACATGCAGGTGTACGTGGATGACATGCTGGTAATGAGCAAATTCGATTCGGACCACGTGGCCGACCTGACGAAAACATTCGGCAACCTCCGGCGCCATCAGATGAAACTCAACCCGGCGAAGTGTGCCTTCGGCGTCTCCGCCGGGAAGTTCCTGGGGTTTATGGTGACCCAAAGAGGAATCGAGGCCAACCCGGAGAAGGTCCAGGCCATCCTGGACATGGAGCAGCCCGCCTCCAAGAAGCAGGTGCAACAATTAACCGGCCGAGTTGCGGCCCTTAGCCGTTTTATTTCCAGGTCGGCGGACCACTGCCGTCCCTTCTTCAAGGTGCTGAGGAAGATGAATGGCTTTGCTTGGACCGAGGAGTGCCAGCAGGCCTTCGAGGAGCTGAAGAAGACGCTCGCGTCCCCACCTTTGCTGTCCAGGCCCGAGGAGGGAGAGGAGCTAACCCTCTACTTGGCGGTTACCCTGGAGGCCGTCAGCTCTGTCTTGGTCCGAACCGACGACCACGGGCTCCAGCGGTCGGTGTACTATACCAGTAAACTCCTCCGAGACGCGGAGCTCAGGTATTCCCGGCCCGAGAAACTTGTTTTTGCGCTAATAGTGTCTGCCCAGCGTCTCAGGCCCTATTTCCAAGCGCACCACATCACTGTCTTGACGGACCAACCGTTGAAAGCGGTGCTCAGCCGACCCGATACTTCGGGATGATTGGCCAAGTGGGCACTGAAACTCAGCGAGTTCGACATTACATACCGACCGAGGTCGGCCATGAAAGCGCAGGTGCTGGCCGATTTCTTGGTCGAGTGCGCAGGCTTGGGCAAGGAGCCCGAGGAGGGCCCCCCGGCCCGGCCGATGGAGATCGGCACCGACGAGCCCGGAGAGGACGCCTGGATCCTCCATGTGGATGGGGCCTCAAACTCCGGCGGAAGCGGAGCTGGGCTCATCCTTGCCAACGGCGACGGGGTTGTCGCCGAGTGCGCACTCCGCTTCCAGTTCCCCGCAACAAACAACCAGGCGGAGTACGAGGCACTTCTTGCCGGACTGAGAGTCTCCCGCGAGCTGGGCGTGACCAACCTCAGAGCTTTCACTGACTCCCAGCTCGTGGCGGGGCAGGTGTCCGGGGAGTACGTCGCGCACGACCCCCAGATGGCGAAGTATTTGGAGCTCGTCAAGGCGGGCGCGTCCAAGTTCCGGCGCTTCAACATCTTCCATATCCCTCGCGGGGAGAACGCCCGCGCGGATGCCCTCTCTCGGCTGGCAACCCTGCCGGACACGATGCTGGGACGCGCTCATGTGGAGCGACTTGAGGTCCCAAGCCTCGAAGCACCGGTGGAGGTCCATCAGGTCAGCCAGGAGCCCGGCTGGATGGACAAGTACGCTGCGTACATCACCAGCGGCACCCTGCCGGAGGACCGAGAGGCGGCTCGCCTCATCAGGAAGAAGGCCGTGCGGTTCGTCCTGATGGACGGGCAGTTATATCGAAGATCCTACTCTTACCCCCTCCTCAAGTGCATCGGACCCACAGAAGCCAAGCTTGTGCTCCAGGAGATTCACGAAGGCATCTGCGGGAACCACGTGGGGGGCAGGGCATTGGCATACAAGGCCCTCCGTCAAGGCTACTTCTGGGAGACAATGAAGGAAGACGCCGCCGACTTCGTGAAGAAGTGCGATCGGTGCCAGCGTCACGCCACGGTGCAGCGGCAACCCTCCAACCCAATCTCTCAGCTCTCAGCCCCCTGGCCGTTCGCCCAGTGGGGGATGGACCTCCTGGGCCCATTCCCGCCGGTGTCCGGTCAGCGGAAGTTCTTGATAGTGGCTATCGACTACTTCACGAAGTGGGTCGAGGCCGAGCCCTTGGCGAGAATCACCAAAGCAAACGTCGCCAAGTTCTTCTGGAAGTCCATCATCTGTCGCTTCGGCCTCCCCCACACCGTGGTCACCGACAACGGACGCCAGTTCGACTGTCGGGAGTTCGGAGACTTCTGCAGCGACCTCAGCATCAAGCATCGCTTCACCTCGGTGGCGCACCCTCAGACCAACGGGGAAGCCGAAGTCACGAACAGGACCATTCTTCAGGGCCTCCGCACGCGGCTAGACCAAGCCAGGGGCAGGTGGGCCGACAAGCTTCCCAGCGTTCTTTGGGCATACCACACTACCCCAAGGACGGCTACCGACGAAACTCCATTCAACCTCGTCTTCGGAGCCGAGGCAGTCATCCCGATCGAGCTCAGCCTACCCACACTGCGCGTGGAGCAATATGACGAGACAGAAAACTCGGCCAGGATGATGCTCAACCTGGACCTTCTCGAGGAAACAAGGGACAAGGCCTGAATCCGAATGGCGGCATACCGGCAGCGTGTAGCCAGATATTACAACTCCCGAGTGCGGCCGAAGGTTTTTCGTCCCGGGGACTTGGTCCTCCGACGCGCGGAAGCCTCCCAGCCACGGGAATGCGGCAAGCTTTCACCCAACTGGGAAGGCCCATATCGGGTGGCGGAAGCCCTCCCTCATGGAGCATATTACTTGGAAGAATTGGGAGGTGCCAGGTTCCCCCGGACTTGGAACTCCTCGAACCTGAGAATGTACTACCAGTGATGTAAGGCTCCCAGTTTCTATAACAAAGCTTCCCCAGTTCACACACTCCCTCCAAAACTTCGACAAGAAGGCCTGAGGCATCGAGCTCAGTCCGGAAGATCCTGGGCTTCGGCCTGGAAGGTGGCGCCGAACCCAGTTCGCCCACGCAAGCCCGGAGCACAGCTCAGCAAGCCGCGCAAGGTTTGAGAAAGCCTGCGGCATTGAGCTCAGTCCGGAAGATCCTGGGCTTCGGCCTGGAAGGTGGCGCCGAACCCAGTTCGCCCACGCAAGCCCGGAGCACAGCTCAGCAAGCCGCGCAAGGTTTGAGGAAGCCTGCGGCATTGAGCTCAGTCCGGAAGATCCTGGGCTTCGGCCTGGAAGGTGGCGCCGAACCCAGTTCGCCCACGCAAGCCCGGAGCACAGCTCAGCAAGCCGCGCAAGGTTTGAGAAAGCCTGCGGCATTGAGCTCAGTCCGGAAGATCCTGGGCTTCGGCCTGGAAGGTGGCGCCGAACCTAGTTCGCCCACGCGAGCCCGGGGCACAGCTCAGTGAGCCGCGCAAGGCTTGAGAAAGCCTGCGGCACCAAGCTTAGTCCGGAGATCCCGAGTTTCGGTCTGGAAGACGGTGCAGAAACCATGTTGTTCGCCCAAGCATGAAGGCAACCCAAAATCGGACTTGCTCAAGGTTTGCCTCGCTGCGACGTGGCTCAGCGGGCCCCATCCTTCGATTTGAGCAATAGAAGGACCAGGCCTGCAGTTACTTCAGGTGTTCCAGACCGACATCTCCGAAAGAAAAGAAGAGAAAAGTATAACGAAACGACGAACAAGGTTTCGATAAAGCTTGGATCTTCATTAATATAAGTAGTTGTTACAAGCTGGGAGCCCCGACAGGCCGGGACTCCCCAAAAAACAAAAACTACAAAGATAGAACAAAAAGATGGTGCCGGGTCACTGGGGCGCGGGTTCGGAACCATCTGCCGGAGGCGCGGGCGCTGCTTCCTCAACCTCTGCAGTTGCCGGCTCCTGGGGCTGTTCCGGGGCCGCGGCATCGCTGGTCGACGGTGCCGCAGGCGTCGCTCTGGCCGCGCCGGGAACCCTGCTCTCGCCCCCTGGCTTCCGGCCGTCGACGATGACCCCGCTCAGGTCCAGGTGGGGGAAGAAGGCCCCCACCTTCTCCCGGCACATCCGGAACCCCTTCAGGAAGGAGTCCACGGCGGCCTCCCGGACCTCTGCCGTGAACTCGTCGGAGGCTCGGAACTTGGGGACGGCTTCTTGCGCTTCCCGCTTGGCCGCCTCCAGGAGCCCGTTGACGTAGGCGCTCCGCTCTTTCGCCGCGGCCACCTCTCGTCGGGCCTCCTCCAGCTGGCGCTCCACCCAGTTGGAGTGGGCCTGCAGGTGGGCCTTCTCCGCCGCCTCCTCCTCGGTTCGGCGCTGGTTGGAGGCCCGCTCCTCCGACAAGGAGGCCTCCAGCTCCTTGTTCCGCTCCTCGGAACGCGCCAGGTCAGACCGGAGGGCTTGCTTCTCGGCTCGCAGCTCGGCTCCCTTCTCCATCAGATCCTTCACGTCGGCCGCGAGCTTGCCGAGCTTCAGCTCTCGATCGGAGTCCCTCTTGGCGTTCCCTACGAGGTAATTCCTCAGTAAGAGGACGTCGTTCCCGATCTGCAATACAAAGGCAACACCTGTCAGAGCAGAGGCAGAAAAGCCTCGAGGTTGAAAAAAAGAAAGAAGAGGAAGCTCGCACTTACCGTGAAAAGCTGAGGAAGGATGCCGAGCAGGGCGTCCGCATAGTCTCGGCCGCCCGAGCTCGGCGGTCCCGGGCGGTGGAGGCGTACTCCATCATCTTCTCCGCCAGTCCCCTGTCGAGGATGACCGAGTCCCGGTGGGAGATCACCGGTGCCGGACCTTTCGGGCCGACCCCTGCGGCAGCTGCCCCCTCGGCCGGAGCCGCAACCGACGGGCCGGCGGTTGCCACAGACGGCGCTGTCGGGCTGGCGGCAATGACAGGCCCGGAGACAGGCGGAGCGGCGGGCGCTGGAGCTCTCTCCGCGGCGCCGCCAGGCCGCGTGGCCGAAGTACCAGGAACCCCGCCCTGAGGTGGCCTGGGCGGGGAAACGGCAGCATCTGGGTCGGGCACGGTCGCCGCCACGACCTCCCGGCTCGCCTCTGTACGAGCCCTCTTCGCTGCGGGCTCGTCCACCTCCACGGCGTCCCGCTGGGCCGCCCCCTCCAGGAGGTTCTCCAAAGAAAACTTCATCCCTGCAAAATGAAAAAGACAGAAGGTCAGACAGCTCGACCTTAAAAAAAAAAAAAAAAAAAAAAAAAGAGAGGGGGAGGTAGAAATCAATGCGGGGCCAAATCTCACCAGTCTCACGGATGGGACTGATGCCGGCCTCATAAAGGTTCTGCTCAGAGAGCAGAACCTCGAGCGCCGGGACCACGTCACTCAGGAGCTGGGCGTAGGACTCCTGGTCCGCAGACTCCACTCGGGAATTCCGGTTCGGCGACCGGTCCGATTCGCTCCAGGCCCAATCGACGTCGTCGACCGAGGCGAAGAAAAACCGGCTCTTCCATCCCTTGACCGAGGAAGGGAGGTCGAACCGGAGACACCTAGGCCGGGGCGAGATGTACCACCAGCCGTCATCGGTGGAGCACTTCTTCAGGGTGAACAGGGCCCTAAAGAGAGAAAAATGGGCAACGAACCCGTGAAAGTGGCAGAAGACAATAAAGGAGAAAATGACCCGGATGGCATTAGGAGCCAGCTGGGCCGGGACGAGCCGGAAGTGGCTGAGGAAGGAAAGAAAGAAAGGGTACAGAGGAAAACGAAGACCCCCGAGGAGGAAGTCTTCGTAGAAAGCAATGCGGCCGGGGCCACTCATGGTGACGCGCTCCCCGGACCGCGGAGCAAAGAGACGGATAGACCCCGGGATGCCCAGAGAAAGGTCACCTTCGGTCATGGTAGAAGCATGACCGGAGGGACCGGCGGGAAGAGATGGCGGAGCAGGAAGAGAAGGCAAGGCAAGAAGAGAGCAGAGGGGCACGGCAGGCACAACCGGAGGGGGCCGGATCCCCCTGGGGATGCCAATAGTGACACCCCCGGGTTGCAAACGCCGGCGGACCTCCTCTAGGATTACCTCCTCATCCGAGGAGGAAGAAGATGGAGTCCTCGGCCGGGATGGACCGGCCTCGTCCGGATTGGAGGAGACATGGCGACGGCGCGCCATGGAAAAGGAAAGGACAAAGAAATCGGACAGAGAATGCGAAAGAAGGAGGGGGGGCCGAAGAAGGAGAAGGAGGCACTCACCGAAAATGCACAAACGAGCGCGAGCAGCAGAAGTTGTTAGCCTGCAGCAAACCGCCCACGAAGCAAGGGAAAAGGCCTCGTTCTGGAAAGTCCCCTCCCCTTCAAACTCAGCCGACAGCAGCCGTACCCATCATTCCGCCTCCGACCACTGGATGGCCGCCACGTGGGCGCACGCCCGACACCGACGCCTCGTTAGCAGAGTAACGGCCTCTGCCTCGAAGCGACGCATTGATTACGGGCAAGTGGACGACGCATGGCGGCTCCCCATAGGTCTTCAGCCGCATCGAGCCACGACGAGCGAGGATTGTGGCAATTATGATGCGAGATCTTCGCCTCCCCACGTCATGTCCGCATTTAATCCCGACGTCCCGTTCTACGACGTCCCGACGGAACGGCGGGCTGGGGGGCAACTGTTACAGCCGTGACAGTGACGTGGACAGGCTCAGGTATCGCCAAATGAGAGCAAGCCACGTGTAAGTTTCCCCGCCGGATTTTGCGCCATGTCCACATGGCTAGGAGCGGCAAAGACCGCACCACCCTACGACTGTCTAAAGCAAACCGCCCTCGCCGAGGTCAAGCTCGGCCCGGAGTTCCTCTACCACTTCATCGGCGCCCGGGCCCGGAGGGTTCCGACCGAGTGAGGTCGGCCGAAGTCGGGCGGCCCCCTGCCGCCTCGCCAGGTGTCCACCCAGGAGGGGTCCACCTGAGCCGAGGTCGGCCGGTCCTTCGCCTTTCGCCAGGTGGCCACCCGGAGACGGGCCCACCTCGGCCGAAGCCAGGCGACCCCCTGCCGCCTCGCCAGGTGTCCGCCCAGGAGGGGTCCACCTGAGCCGAGGTCGGCCGATCCTTCGCCTTTCGCCAGGTGGCCACCCGGGGACGGGCCCACCTCGGCCGAAGCCAGGCGACCCCCTGCCGCCTCGCCAGGTGTCCGCCCAGGAGGGGTCCACCTGAGCCAAGGTCGGCCGATCCCTTGCCTCTCGCCAGTTGGCTCCCGGAGACGGGTCCAGCTCAGCCGAGGTCAGACCGCTCGTACGGAGAGGCCCCCGGGGAGAGAGACGGGTCCCGAGACCACCCCTCGGGCCGTACAGACCCCAGACGGCATCCCGTACGGAGGGCGGCGGCACGCAGAACGTCACTTGCATCGGCCCGGCAGGTCCCGCAGCCGAGAGACCCGATCCTGACAGAACAGGCCCCATAAACGGATGGCGCCCACGCTCGGGGAAGGGAGCGCTCTCACAGAGCCCGAGGCCTGACGATCGGCCGCTCTGCCAGCGCCGCCCTCCCTCTTTTTCTCTCCTGTCTTTGCCTTTTCCCTGCTGGGCCCGGCGGACGAGGCCGGAAAGCCGCCTGGCCTCCTTCACCAAAAAGGGAAAAGGAAGGAAAACAGGGGAGGGGAGTTTCCGAGGAGGAAAAGGACAAGCGCACGATGGAGGGAGATAAAGAGGGAAGAATCTGGGGACTACAAGGTAAGCCAATTAGCCTGGGGACAAGGGAGGAGCACCGGCACAAGGCCTTGCATCGAGAGAGAAACCAGGGATCCCGAGAGGGGATCACTGGGCGTGAGTTCGGCAAGCAAGCCCAGCCGAAATTTCGGTCCCCAGAGCGCTTCCTTCACCAATTAACTCTCTAAATCTGGGACCCTCTCGAGGGCCCGGGTGGGAGAGTCTGTTCCTTCTCGTCGTCTACTGACTTGACCGTCGGAGCTCCCTCGCCGGGATCCCCGGACAGGGTCTTCTAACCCCTTTTTTGCAGGTTCCCCGCGGGAAGGGAGGCTCCCTCGCCAGGCGGTCAGGAAGGATCAGCTGATCCGCGGCACGGGCGCGGTGACGAGAGCGGCAACAAGATGATTCATTTATACTTAGAAATATCCTGTGCAAAGCCATACGAGTTAAGAAAAAAAGATTCTTCATTCATATTAAAGAGGAGTACATTTACATAGTTCTAAGACAAGAAAGTAGAAACAAATTCATTAATTTTCTATAGCTTGTTCTAAAGAAGGAACTCTGGTATTTAGATTTTCAGTTTGGTCCAAGATCGGAGTCGGTATTATTGTGCCTTGAGCAGAGGCATCCTCGGCTTGTTCTTCGACATGATCTTCCTCATCAGTTTCGTCAGTTATCTTTGAGGTGTCCAAATTATGATAACACTTCTTTATTATTTTTAGATAATCCTCAAAGTTGATGCCATAGCTTTCAACTCTGGCTTCATGTAATTCATCTTTGAAGGATGTCGACTTTTTATAGTCCTCAACGGCCTGGAGAGCAGCCGACTCTACTTTCTTTTTAGCTGCTTCGACTCTTTTCTCCGCTTCTTCAGTCTTGTTCATATTATCTTTGATTAACAATTCAGTTGATCGGAGCTTCTTCTTTTTCTTTTTCAGTTTTGCTTCCAAGTCGGCTAGCTTGGACTATACTATTTTAAGTTCCTTCTCTAAGGACATGACTTGGGCTGTACTTTCTTCTAATTTCTTTTCGGCAACTTGTTTCACTTCTTCAACTACGTCCCCTTCTGCCCTGGCTGCGTCTAATTCATCACGAATCCCTTAGCGAAGTTGATTGAAGCTAGCCATGCTTTCTTCAATCAAGGTGACTTCACGAATAAACTACATATACAATAGCAAGGTCAGTCAGATTCGAAAGAGGCTTCTTCAACAAACAAATATAGAGCTTTATATCTTGCCTTCAAAATACTGGGATAGATGGATGGGAGGGCTTCATTTATCCGGCGTGATTTGGTTGCCTCCCGATCTTTCAAGAGAATAACGACTCTTAATAAGCAACATGCCAACTCTAAATTATTTAAGGCTGTCTCATCAGAATATACGTTGAAGTCGATGGTATCATCTTCAATGGGATTTCTCTCTTCTTCTTCTTCTACTTATGGAGCCTTGCCTTTATCGAATCAGCAAGGTTAGGATAATGATGAATCGATTGTAAGAATTGTAGATGGCTGTCTTTCCTGTGCTGAAGAATGGAGAGCAGACAGAGGAACATCATCATCGTCGGATATGCTCCTTATTATAATGGGCGATGTTGCCGCTGCAGGGATTTCTGATGGTGGGGTGTTCGGCATCGGCTTCTTCGCCCTTTTTGGTTCTTCTCTTTATTCAGCCGAAGTAGTTGTTGCCTTCCTCTTCTTGGATATTTGTCGAAGTGTCTTCGCGTCCATTTTCATCATGGTACCTGCAAAACACCGAAGGTCAGACATCATAATCGGTTATTACTCTATAAGAAGAAATAGCTAATTTACTAATGGGATACCTAAGAAAGGGAAGGAGCTAATTTTAGCCAAATACAATCCCTCTTCCTTAAGAAGCTTTGTTATTAGAGAGATTTCTACTCCTTGAAGCTTATCAAAGTCCTCTTTATTAGCTATTAGGACTTTTTTTCATCGTTTGGAGTAAGACGGGGCTCTCTCCATTCTATATTGAAATCCCAGGGGTTTGCAAAGACCAGATAGAAGAAACACAGCTTCCAACCATGAATGGTCGAGGGCAAACCTACGATGAATTTCTGACCAGGGCGTGGGCCGATGATCCACCACCCATGGCCATGAAAGTCCTTCTTCAAGATGAAGAGGGCAGTAAACAAGGAAATCTTTGGTATTATTTCAAGGTCATTACATAGGACTAGAAAAGAACAAATAACTCTAATGCTGTTGGGAGTTAATTGAGCAGGGATTATGTGGTACAGACTAAATAACCGGAGGAAAAATGGATGAAGGGGGAAACGAAGCCCCGCCTTCAAATGTTCTTCATATATTGTAATGCTTCCAGGAGGCGGTCGGTCTATTCTTTCATAAGATTGAGGGACGACTACCATGAACTCTTGCAGGATATTGTAATATCTCCGTAGGGCTTGAACCCTAGAGTCATTAAGGGAACTCCTAATAGATTCTAATCTAATTAACTCTGCTTGATGGTCTTGTCTCCTACGGGGGTTAGGATTTTTGGGTTCAGCAGCAATGAAAGTTTCTAAGATCCTAGCCATCGCATGATGAAGAGAGGGAAGCTGACCTGAGGAAGAAACTTGGGAAGAAGAAAGCCGACTCAAAGGAGATCCCTTTAAAAGCTAGAAACCAAGGTGGGAGAAAGATCTGTTCATTAGGACTGAGAGTTACTTATATAGTAAATTTCGATGGCCCATATCTCTTTCTTGAACTCTGAGCCTAGTTTCTGATCATACCATATGACTTTAACTTTCGATGAAGAGATGCGACTCATTGGAAAAAGATCCTGGCAACCGATGCGATGGGAAGAAAATCAAGGCAACGATCCACGGTGCATCGGCGGATAGTTTATAATAACGGCCTTGATCGAAAGTTCGTGCTTCTCCAATGGCCTTGATTTCTCCATGTTTTCAAATTTCAGAACTGATAATGATAACAGCAGATAATGGTACGGTGGTAAGATTTGTATCATAACTGCTCTCCCAATGGGAGATTAACACGTTGCTATGATGTTACGATCGAGAACGGATGTCTTAATTTTGACATCCGATATCACAAAAAAAAAAAAAAGGAAAGGAAAGAAGAAAGAAAACAGAGAATTTCGGTTCCCTAGGCCCTATTCGGCTAGTTTTGCTTGAAAACTATAAAAAGGAGTATTTATGATGGATTAAATGATGATTATTGATTATTCATTGAAAGTTAAAGAGCATTCAAGTGAATTTCAAGTCTTTTACCAACCAACTTCATGTGAGCATTCAAGAAAAGATTCAAAGCTTCTCTAACTCATCTTCATTCATTGAATCCAACTTTTGAGGAAATCAATAAGCAGCTTTAAAAGTATTCAGGAACATCTAAAGCAATGCTTCAATTTGAATTTCATCGACAACTACCAAACAAATTGGATTTGTTATGAAGTTGCTATTTTCATTTAATATATTTTGTTCTCTCCAAGAGCAACAAGAGGCTGTATCTTGTGAGTGTTGAAAGGTTTTTAGGTGAGAACCTAAACTTGGATTTCTTTGGTGAGCCCGGTACTAAAAACCAAAGGGAGTTAGGTTCTTGGTTAGCCTGTGTTAAAACCAAGTGTTAAGTTTCTTTGGTGAGCCCGATTTAAAAACCAAAGTATAGAGATTTGGATTGTGAGCCTGTTAAAACAATTCGACTATATTCCAGTAGGAGATATAGTGGAAATCCCAAATGGTGCTTGAATAGTGGACGTAGGAGCGGGTTGCTCCGTTAAAACCAAGTATTAGGTTTCTTTGATGAGCCCGATTTAAAAATCAAAATGTAGAGATTTGGATTGTGAACCTGTTAAAATAATCCGACTGTATTCCTATAGGGGATATAGTAAAAACCCCAAATGATGCTTGGATAGTGGACGTAGGAGCAGGTTACTCCAAACTACTCTAAATCTCCTGTATTTGTGATCGCTTTCATTGTATTTATTTACTTGCTTTCGCATTGCATAATCTATCACAACACCACAATACTAAAAGATTTTTAAAATGCACGTAATTGAAAGTTTTTATTATCCCAATTCACCTCCTCGTCCCCCTCTTGGAAAACCACCTAAGCAACACCTGCATCGCAAGATATCAGAAGCTTGCGAACCTTGCATTACAAGGTATCAGGGGCTTGCAAAGATTATTAATTTCTTAGGTCCATGAATGTCAATTGCACATTAGATGCGGTCAAGAAGCAAATCAGCTATCCACGTAGAACAAGATCTGATGTAACACAATGATTGCATGAATGCAAACATACTTAGGTTTTAGGAAAGCCTTCAAATATTGTTTCTTCCTTACTAGACAAGAATAGCAGTAAAGAACCACATCTTTATCAATATGACAATCATCTTTACAAGTACATGCAGTTTAAATTGGACATCATGTACAGCGCAACTGGAGAAGATTGACCGACTTGCAATGTGACAATAAACTGCAACCTGCAAACAAGACTTTCCTATATTGTACAATCTTCTTATTTATTCACCTTGTACTAGCACCTCTTTTTGTTGGATTATGGCCACAATTGTCATCAAAAATACTCTAGGTGACACCAGAGGTACCATGTCCCTAGTATCAGTTTCACACAGTCTTGAATACATGACATGACATTCAAACAAAGATGATATCGTTGCTAGCATTGGCACATCATCAATTTCACAGAAGCAATTACCTCAGTAATTACGTAGCTGTGCTGCTCGACTGGTGAGTGGAACATATCGTACAGATGTTTCACTTCTAACATTGACGGAACCATCCAGCTTCTTATCAACAACCTTCAGATCCTGGAAAAGGGTGCCAACAGGGATCACCATCCTGCCACCAGGCTTCAACTGCTCAATAAGTGGTTGAGGTATCTCTGGTGCGGCAGCACCAACATGGATGGCATCATACGGTGCCAGTTCTGGCCAACCCAACCTTCCATCTGCAGCCAACGGGTAAGTCAAAATAAAACAAAGATAATATTAAGTAAACAAGCAGACCTAAATAGTGCATAGCAGCAAAAAATTCCAGGCTGGAGTGCAGATTCCAAATATACACAAACTTCCAATACTCTGGAGGACAAGAAAATCTGCCATTTCATTATCAAACCTCATCAATTCAATGTAGTCTTGATTCTACCAAGTTTATTAATAACATTAATCTAACTCACTATTTTTCAATTGTCAAAGTTGATTGTAGCTCTATTTGTCAAACTTGCCCATACAAGAACACCATCTCTTAAGGAAGTACATGGCAATGCGAAAGCAAAACCGGTAAAATGGATTGCATGAGTATGAAACTATTAGTTATAATATATGAAAAATATATATGTATTTATATAATTTTAAAATATTTGAAAAGTAATTTGTGGCATATGTGGCAGAATATTTTGGTGTGCAAGTAATTAAAAAAATCAAAAAGAATAAAGTTTGAAATCCTAGCTTGAGAGGTAGATGAAATCACTATCCTAGAAGATTTGGCCTCCTTCTCGTGCGAAGAACGATTGGATCATACGCTCTCCTCCAAGGTACAATCCAGAAGCCAACACTCTAACATTCACCGGTAGCACGATCTCGAATGAACATCAATCAACTCGTCTTCAGTCCAAATTATCAAAATAAAATAAAAATTACATGAAAGAGAATTTTAGAAAAAAATTGAAAGAGAAATATATGAGAGGGAAAACTTTGAATTCTTGAATGGATTAGAAATCGCAAGAAAAAGGCCTATTTATAAGCTCAAAATCTCCCTAAAATTCCAAAAAAGTCTCTAGATAGCCGTCAAAATATTTTAAAATCAAAATTAAATAAAAAATATAAAAGAAAAAAATGCCAAATGCATGCGACCCACCACACAAAACAGGCCGCGACCTCGCCCATGCATGGCGTTCACGCATTGGGCCAACGCACCGCGCGCCACGGTGCTCGCGCGCTAGGCCGACAATGCGCAACATGTGCGCGCGAATCACACACGCATTACATGCAAGTGGGGGGAATTTTTATTTTATTTTTAAAAAAAAGATAAAGTCAACAATCCCCTATAAAAAAATAAAATTAAAATTTAATATTATTAAACTCATTAAAAATTTAAAACAAGAGATCTTTGGACTTTTACTGTGCTCAATACACCTTCTAGGTTTGAACTTGCATTTAGTATAAAATACATACAATATGGAGACGAATTGATCATAATGCAGAGTTGTACTATCTAGGCTATGTGCTTGTCTTAATTTTCATGAAAGTTACTAGGAATTCATCCTAGTCCCATGGTCGAGTCCAAGATAGATCCTCCAAGAGAACATGCAATAAAATCACACCTCGCTGAATTCATAATCTTGGATCTATTAGGAACTATGCTCAATCTAACTATCACAATCGAGCACCACACTATAGAGATAGGATGGAGACAAACTCCAAATTGGTGCTCCTAGACATCATCTCAAAAGTCATTTTCTTTTGAACCTTAATCATGGGATTGCCATAACGGTAGGGGTTGACTCTAGTAACTAATATATGGACCTAAGCCCCATCTTCCTCGATATCTCAGATACTGCAGTTTTCGAAAGGCCTTTGATCAAAAAATCTGCCAAGTTATTTTTTGATCTTATAAACTATAGTGATATCACTTCTTTTATTTTCTTTCTTACAGCTTTATACCTGATCAGGATAAGATTATTTATCTTTTTATTAGTTGTCTGTTAATTTAACAAATCAATTAGAACTTTACAATCATAATTTTAAAAAATTTTAAAATTTTTGATAAAAAAATTTTATATCATTTATTAAATCTTTTAGCCACTGTGCTTCAGTACATGCAATATCAGCAGCAGTTAATTTAGATTTTAATATACTTCTAGTAATTATCTTTTTATTTGCAAAAGTCCCAAGATATTGCAGCTCCTAGCAAGAAGAGATACCTAGTGGTGGACTTAACATCTAAGTTATCAGTTATCTAATTGGCATCACTATAACCTTCAGTATTTCTGGATAATCTGAGTATATTAAAGAATAATCTAAGGTTCTCTTAAGATACCTAAAGATTCTTTGTAGAACTTTTCAATATTCTTTACTAAGATTACTAGTATACCTATTCAGTCTGCCTACTGCATAAGCTATATCTGAACGGATTCTATTTGAAATATATAATAGGGATCCTATCCTCTGAAAATATTTTAATTGATTAAAAGATTCTCCTAAGTTTTTAATTAAGTGAGAACTATGATCATAAGGAATAAAAATATGATTTAAATCAAAATATTCAAACTTTTTAAGTATTTTTTTATTAAATATGCTATAGGCTTATTGCTATTCTACTATCTACTCTTTTAAACTTCATTTCTAAAATTACATCTTTTAAGTCTTTCATATCAAAATTATTTGATAAATAGCTTTTAGTTTCTTGAATTATTTTCATTGATGTTCTAAATAATAATATATCATTTACATACAAACATAATATTATAAAATTAATATCTTGTCTTTTATAATATACACATTTATCATATTCATTTGTTTTAAAATTATTTTTTAAGATAATTTTGTCAAACTTAATATACCATTATCTAGGAGTTTATTTTAAACTATAAAGTGATTTAATTAGTCTACATACTTTATATTCTTGTTCTTTTATTCAAATCCTTGAAATTGATTTATATAGATTTCTTCTTCTAATTCTCTGCTTAAGAATGCAATTTTTATATCCATTAGATAAATTGTTAATTTGTGAATTGAGACTAAAGTTACTAAGTTCTTAGGATAGTTATCCTAGCTACAAGAGCATAGGTATCAAAGTAATATATATATTTCTTCTGGTTAAACCCTTTTACTTCTAGCCTAATTTCATATCTTTCTATTGTTCTATCTAGTCTTAATTTCCTTTTAAAAATATATTATGTTCATATAGATTTGTTTCTTATAGGTAAATCAGTTAAAATCCAAGTTTTATCCTCAAAATTTGATTAAATTTCACTAGCTATGGCTTCCTTCCAATATGATAATTCTGATAATAACATCATCTCATCATATGTAGAAGATTCACCCTCTGCTAAGAATGTGAAGAAGCCTTTTTCAAAATCCTTTTCAACTTTTTTTTTACTTCTTAATTCAGTTTCAGTTTCTAATTTTGATTTTTTATAGCTTTAGAGAAAGATGGTTCACATTCTAAAGATCTAAAAATTCTAATCTTAAAAAAATATACGCTCGAAAAAAGAGGCATCTCTAGCCTCTAAGATTGAATTGTTTGTTATATCACTAACCTCTAATTTTATTACTAAGAATCTATAAGCATTGCTATTTTGGACGTAGCTTATAAATATAGTATCTATAGTCTTAGATCCTAGTTTTCTCTTTGGATTCAGGGATATTAACCTTGGCTAGGCATCCCCACACTTTGAGAAAATCTAGATGAGTTCTCTTTCCAAAGTTCATAAGGAGTCTTGCCATTATCCTTAATAGGTATTCTATTTAGGATGAAGCAAAAAAATAGAAGAACTTCCTTCTATAAATTCTCAAGTAAGCCAAAACTGATAAGCATAGCATTTACATATCCATGAGAGTACGGTTTTTACGCTTAGCTACATTGTTAAACCGTGAAGAGTAAGGAACAGTCACTTGATAAATTATATCATATTCTTGATATAACTGGAAGAATTCATTTAAGGTATACTCCCCTCTATCAAATCTAAAAATTTTAATTTTCCTTGTTAATTTTCTATTTCACTCTTATAGATTTTAAGCTTATTAAAGGTTTCATTTTTAAATTTAATTAGGTAATAATAACAGTATCTGAAAAAATCATCTATAAAAATCATTACATACATATTGCCATCACGAGTTGTAGTCTTGGTAGAGTCATATACATCACTATGTATTAACTCCAAGATTGAAGAATTTCTTTTAACTAATTTGAATAGTTTTCTTGGTTGTTTAGATTCAGCACATATTTCATACTTAAATGTGTCTAAGTTTGATTTGGAAACTAATTTTAACTCCATATATTTGACTTTTTCTAAGTGTAAATGACCCAACCTATCATACCACAGATTTTGTTTAGACTTATTTAAAAAATTAATTTAATTCTCACCTTTATTAATGAAAGAATTTATTACATTCAATTTAGATAAGCCTTCACTTACATATCATTTTCCTATAAAAGCATTATTCTTAGTTATTACAACTTTATTATAATTAATGATAATTTTATATCATCTCTGAACCAACTAAGACCCACTAACAAGATTCTTCCTAAGATCTGGAGCATATAGCACATCTGTCAAGATGAGAACTTTTCTAATGTCATCTTCAGGTTGCCTCGACCTTGTTCCATGATCCTGGAGACTATCGTTCTCGAAGATCACACCTCCTCTACTTGAGTCCTGAAAAGTAGTGAACTAGGAACGATCAAAACAAATATGAACATTGGCTCCTGAATCTAACTATCAATCAAGGTTGAAAAAAGTAATATTAACTTTAGAATTTAAGTTTACTGACCTAAAGGTAGTCTTTTGGGCCTTCAACTACATAAGCATAGAATCCGAAGGAACCAGAAGATTTGTAAAAAGACTCCTTCCAATAAAAGCAAATTGTTGCAAGATGGTTTATCCTCTCGCATACAAAACAAAGCCTTTTACTTGGATCTTTGACATGTTTGCTGAATCTAGTATTATTGGCTTTGAAAGATTTATCCTTGGGTTTGAACTTATTTAGGTTAAGGTAGTAAGGTTGGTTTAACTGGTATTGTTAGTTTAGTTGGAAACTAGACTTTGATTTTGGTTTAATATTGTTGTTTGTCTGGTATTGTTGAATTATGTTAGCTTGGATACTTGAGATTCTAGTTTGCCAGATTTTAGATCTATGTTAGTCTTCTATCCTAATTGAATTCAAAAGTTGGGCTATGATTAACTTTTCTTACTTTTGGAGCTGACCTTTGATAAAACCATTCTAGGAAGGAGGCATTTTATCTAGAAGGCTAGAAATCTTAAATCCTTCTGAAAATTTATCTCCACTAGTTTGAAATTTTCTAAGATACTCTTGAAATTTATGAAATTGGTCATTGATGGATTTATCTTCTACCATATTATACCTAAAAAATGATGCAGTGTTGCATTATTCAACCCCAGCATCATCAAGACCATACTCAGACTATAGAGTATCCCACAATTCTTTCGTATTCTTAGCTGACAAGTAAATATCATAAGTGAATTAGAAAGAGTACTAAGGATTTACTTTTATGTAGATAATCCTCTTCTGGGATAGGTATGGTTGAACTAAAGAAACTGGTGGACTAGTCGATCACTGACTAAAATCCTAAGATGGTTAGTCAAAACTTCATTTGACTTTGCCATCTCTTAAAATGAGATCCATCAAATTTTTCGGATTTTAGGCTATTGATGTCATCCTTAAAGATTGCCATTGGATCCGGATCAAGTTCAAAGAAAAGATTTAAAAATAAAAATAATTTTATTAAAAATTTATTTAAATAATTTAAATATTTTTTTATTATATATTATTTATTTATTTATTATTTTTATATATTTCTAAAAATATTTTTTAGTTTTTTTTGAAAATTAAAGTTTTATTAAAATAATCATCAATGTGATCGAACCTGTGAATTGTTAAAAATTTTATTTAAATTATTTATCTCTAAATCCTAAAGATTTTGATTAATTTATTTGTATAGTCTTTTAAAAATTAATTTGCATGCTGCAGTACAAGTTTAATAGAGATCTTCAATTAATTTTACATAATATAAAAAGAATAGATATGATGCTATAATTAAACTTCTTTTTATTATTATATATAAAAATATAAAATATGTAAGGTAAATAATATACAAACAATTATATTTATATGCATGCACTACAAATTATTTACAAATCTCCTTTAGATTGTTAGTTATATATATGAAAAATATATATGTATTTATATAATCTGAAAGTATTTGAAAAATAATTTTTATGACATGTGTGGTAAAATATTTTGGTGTAGTAAGTATTAAAAAATTAAAATAGAATAAAGTTTGGAATCCTGGCCTGGAAGGGGGATGAAATCACTATCCTAAAAAAATTTGGCCTCCTTCTCGTGCGAAGAATGATTAGACCACACACTCTCTTCCAAGGTACAACCCGGAAGCCAACACTCCAACGTTCGTCGCGGCACTATCTCCAATAAACACCGATCAGTTCGTCTTCAGTCCAAATTATCAAAATCAAATAAAAATTGCAAGAAAGAATTTTAGAAAAATTTGAGAGATATATGAAAGAGAACTTGAGATTCTTGGATAAGTTAAAAACCAGGAGAAAGAGACCTATTTATAGGCTCAGAATCTTTCTAAAATTCCAAAAAAACTCCTAGATAGCCATTAAAATATTTTAAAATCAGAATTAAATAAAAAAAAAGTAAAAGAAAAAAAGTGAAACGCACACAACCACGAGAAATGGGCCGTGGCCTGACCCTTGCGCAGCGCCTGCGCACTAGGCCAGTGCACCGCACAGCCCACCTGTGATGCTCCTGTGCTGGGCCAGCAGCGCAACATGGGGTGTGTGATTTTTATATTATTTTTTTTCCTTTTTTTGTAAAAAAAAAGTAAAGTCAACAGAAACTTGCAATAGAAAACCTGTAAGGAGCAGATATTATCCAAGAAGACACCAACTGTGAAGGAGAGCAAAAGAGTGAAAACATAAACCAACTTTAATACCATAAAAATAACTTCAACCCCATCTGTTGTCTTTACACAGGTCATTATTTTTTTTTTGATCATTCCTTGATGCAAAAGTATTGCACCTTCTGCTGTCACAAGCATTTCAACATCTTTCCTAGTAAATGCACTTAAATTTGGACTTACAATGTCTTTTTACTACATTATTCAGAAGCAATGAATATTAACCATTTAAAGAAGAAAAGGACAGACCATTATGGAAGCTCACACAACAGCAAGAACACAGCTAAAAATTTCAGGGAAGGATTGAACCGAAATTCAATATAAATAGGATCATTAGCTAGTGGACACAAAAAGATAATGAATTCTAGTAGCAAAACGCATGTTATTTGGTTATTTCACTTGTGATTTAGTGTATGCACACCAAAAGCCACATTAAGATCTAGTAGGATTATTTTGTTTAGGCTCAGAGTTTGCTTGAACCTTTTTTTGGAAGGATTTTATTACTGAATTCACTTTCAGATTAGATTTGAATTCGTGGTTGTAGATTGCAATGATAAACAGCCAGAAAAAGAAGAATTATCGCCATTAAGATGGGACAAGATAAAGAAGATGGAGAGATTTATCTAAGGGGAAGCAGGGAAAGAGAAGCAAAAGCCCATAAAGAGGAAAAGAAACATCCAGATCTTATATTTTTGTATTAGAAAAACCATTAACCATAACAGATTTGCCACTAGTCATAGACCACTGCTCATAGGCACCTATTGACCAAAACATCCTAATTCCTAAAGCAATTTATTTTAGAATCTACAAGGATTCCTACCTTACTGACACTGAACCTAGGATTCTAAATAATATAACTTCACTCCTAAAAGAAATCCTAATCAAACAGACTCTATTATATTAAAGACTACTATAATCCATAAATGCATGTCACTTCAGACTCCTTTGACTTGAATCAAACAATCCTTTGCCTTTCAGGATGATCCAACATTCATCTTAAAAATCAATCCTATACATGATTAAAAATTAAAACTATTTCCCACATGTCATACTGTTATCTTCATGCATATCCTTCAGTGTTCTATACAGTTTATAATTATATGACAACGCAACCCCATAAATAGTATGCAAGAAACAAGGTAACCCCCTCAATGGTAGTCCAATTTAGAAGAACATACCAGAAACTTGTATAGAAAGAGAACGTTCCTTCAACAATGATGCTGCTGCACTTTTCTTGATATTCTCAATGGAAGAAGTAACCAGCTCAGGAATGTGTTCAACACCTACAGCATGACCTTGAGGTCCGACCATCATTGCAAAGCATGCTGTTAAGTAGCCAGTACCTGCAAAATAACACAAAGGAAAAATAATTATTTAAGTCATAAAACCAATGAAACGGAGAACAATGTTGAACTATTCTACTATTATAACTCTAATTACAACTTTAAAAAATTTATAAATAAACACATAAACCAAAATTACCAGCCAATATATAAGTAATATAAGCATAAGGAATGCCTAGCAGATTACTTGTGGACAAACATTTCCCTCTGATCTAACACTTCACATTTTAGACTAAATAACTGTCCAATGAACCAGTAAAATGTATTAACAATCAGTGCAAGAACCAAAACATGAACACAGATAACACATTCAAAAGCACACAAGCATGCATGCCCGCACATTTGCATACAATTCGTACATGCAGGCACATGTGCATGCATGCATGCATGTTAATGTACATGCATATAAGAACATATGTACCATGTGCAAATGGATGCTTATGTAATATAACCATAGCCATAGTCAACAAAATCTTATCCAATCAATATTTAAGTCTGGCTTTATGAGTCTTCTATCATTTGTTGCTGTCCAAGGGCTATCAAATGAATAAGCTTTTCATGAGCAGCTCATGTTTGGCTCAAAAGTAGCGCTCATTTGTTTTAATAAATGAGTTGAACATGAACTACAATTTTGAGCTCTAAATTTAAATGAGCTGAATAAAAGCCAAACCAAGCTCACCTGTATTCGGCTTGATAAATCTTGAAATATTAAAAATAATAAAATAATTATGATTTAATAAAAATATTGTTTTATATTTATTATTGTCTTTTTATAAATTATTTGAAGAAGGAATTAACTCAGCAGTTAGATCTTAATCTAATGGCTCCACTGTTTAGACAAAAAAATAGAGATCTAAGAATAGAAGCATTAGATTAAAATCTAGCAACTCCTATCAAAGGAAGGATATTAGAACCCTAAAAGAAAATGCCTTTGGCCATTTCTGTTCCATCTTCTCTTCCTCGAATGCTCCAGACCATTCACCCCAAACTCAAGTCTCACTCCCCTCTCTCCAAACTCAAATCAACACAACCACCTCCACCACAGACTTCTCTATGAGATCTGCTCCCTCATAGTCTCATGACGGCTATTCCTCTCACCATCCAAGCCTAACTCTATGGTGAAGGCTCTAACCTTCTCCCAACTCCAAAATCCAAGTCATGAGGGTGGTGATCCCCTCGGCAGGGCATCAATCTAATGGAGGACCAACTCCTCCATCACAACTTCAATCCCTAAGGTGGTAAGGTAGTTCATATAGGACGAGCTGTAGATGTCATACGAGACAGAAGGAGGTTTTAGTTTTTCACCTTTTGTTGGAAGATGTTGGTGTAGTCAGATTCCATATGAAGCTCAACATGCGAAGCTTGAGATGGCTTGACATCACAATGAAGCAAGCTCAAGCTTATACTTTCCATCTGGACCTGTGCTCAAGCAGAGCTCAAGTTAGTCATTTTTAATTTCAAGCCGAGATTAAGATGGCCTCAGTTTGCTCATGTTTGGCTTATTTACACACCAGATGGATTGAGATGTCCTCCCTGGCCCTGAACAGCAGAACACCTTTATACCTTATTGCAACCAAGCTTCACTGCTTGGATACTCTCAAGGATTACCTAACATGCAAATTAGATAATAGCTCATACTTTGGACTTTTTTAAAAAATACAATTGAAAACAAATCCAGAAGTCAACCTCCACTTTTCATGCATAAAATCAACACTGGAAATGTTGCACACAAGTGGAAAGTGAAATCAGAAGTCTGAAATGTACTCAGGGTCTGTTATTGCCGATGTTCATACATGCAAGTTTCCTGCTGAAGCCAAAGTTGGTTTTCTTTTTTCCATGGCAGGGCACGAGCATTGGCAGCATACATATCTCTTGTTGCAAATCATCTCAAGTGCCTCCAATACTACTCCCAGAAGTTGATTTTCTTTCACGACATCAGAAAACAGGTTTAAATCTTCTCCATGGAAGATATCCTCACCACTCAACTCTAGCATCCACTAATGCATAAGCATAATCCATAAATAGAATCAAATTGAAACAATCTTACTCCAACAAACATAAGGCCAAAAGAAGCTAAATCATAGGTCTTAAAACAAACGGAGCAGGGTATAAAAAAATTTATTGCAAAAATCATAAGGTCAAAATAAGTTAATTATACAGATCTTAAAGTAAAATGAGCAGGGGATATTATTTTTTTTTAAACAAAAAACAGTTCTAAAGCACATTTGACCTAGTCTTAAGACCCAATGCTCTAGCATTTTTCCATTGCAGATGGTTTTAGCCTAATAGAACAAAACACTAAAATCAGATGCAAAAGTTTATTTTTAAAAAAATAAAATATTCGAAAAAAGTGACAGGGAAAGTAACTAATAAAGATGCACAAAGAAGGTACAAGGTAAATAAATGTCAGCAAATGAACTGAAGGAAAAATGAAATATTACACAGCCTACAGTGGAGGATCTGCTATCGAGAACAGCAGAAAAAAGTCACATAAGGAAAAGTGATCATTATTCCAGGTAAATTTCTGCATCTCAGACAAATTGAAAGTGGATCCCTCATGACAATAGTCAAAATCATCACTGAAAAATAAACTAATTTTGGTCTATGTTTCAATCAGAAATGTTCAAAACCAAGCTTGATAGATCCCTCTGTTCTCCCCTAGTTGAGTTTCTAAATAATAATGCCAGTTGTCCAAGGCAAATATTAGTATATAGCAAATATCATGAGTACAAAGTGTCAAACAAACAATTGGATAGCGTAGCTACCACTCCTGTTTGTTAATTTTCATACAAACTATATGCTAAATGGGCGATCTCCATAAAAAGTTATATGACGTGTACATTCATTATAATGACCACTCAATAGGGAAAAATAAAACTTTTCAGACTATTGATTTCATTAAAAGCACCCCATTAATATGACTGCTAAGCAAAATAGCTGCATCAGCAACTGCCAGAAGCTACAATCATAATCTGCCTTTAGGTTGCAACTCATGCTGCACTGACCTGCTCCAGTGCACAAAATTTTGCGTCAACTTGGACAAAGATGAAACTTTACTCATGCAAGGTTCATGCCAGGAGACACCGGTTGATTTTCAACCAAATTATAAAATATTTTCCTCCCATGAATGGCCACCCTTTAAAATGTATAGAAGAAGAAAATTCAAGTAGCCTCAACCCATTGTCGAATAAAATGATGCAAGAATAAAACATCAAGATTAGGATTCTCCACAATTATCCATCAACAAAAAATAAGGCTAATAAAGCTTTTACTAAATATCAAATATCAAATATCACAAACAAGAATACTAGGGTAGCACCATTTCAATAATGTTAAAAATGCAGCAGCAGTTGCAACACTAATGTGATTAATATATATAGGGAACTTGACCTCTCCATTTCAACTGAATATCAAATATCACTATGAAGTAATGACTCAGCATGTATAAATCTGACAGTTTAGGCTGTTTAGCAATGTAAATGAAGCCTGTAGTTTGCAGATAAAAGCTTGGATAGCAAATAAAATATCTATCATATTAAAAACATCATCATGAAGAGAAAATAGAATGTAGGAAATTGAAAAGATCAAAAAAGCCATGTTTGTCTCAATGCCTTAGGACATCATTAAATTGACAAGGGAAAGCTATCACAAAGCATAATAATAAATCATGTCTGAGTAGAGCACCTGAACCAACATCCAAAGCATGCATTCCAGGCTGCAGATGTTCTTTTAACAGTTCTAGACAAGTTGCGTGCATATGAGGTGCTGATATGGTTGCATTATAACCTATTTGCATAGGGCTATCAACATAAGGTGCGCTTCCAGCAGGTACAAATAAACCCCTATCAATTGCCTCCATTCCTTCTGCCACTTTCCTTGATTTGATTATTCCATATTGCTGCAAATACTCCACCATTGCTTTATTTCTATCAACTGATCCACTAGTCCCACAGTGCTGTATTAACAAATGAGCAGAGCATTAAGGCAGATGATCCTCCCAAAATATCAAAGTATAACTGCTCTCTTATCATCAGCAAGAGACTATTTAAAAAAAAAAGCAAAAGAGAACAATCTCATGATTTACAAATTAATAATTAAACTATGCAAAACAAGAGTATAAAAAAAAACTAAAACAGGCAGAGTAAGGCAGCATCAAATAGGTATGGTGTGCCCTAGCACTCATATAAGAACTTTCTTACTAACAACAATGTTCCTTTGCAACTATATATTGTTTTAAATATAAGAATGATAATCGACAGATCAACATAACTTCTGAAGTTAAATAAGTTAACAGTTTGATTTGGAGTATCACTGAACCAAGCCACTCTTATTTTAAAATGGATAACATGTCCATTTGCTATTTCTCTCAAACATAAAAGGTAGTTCGTTAAAGTTGGATATCTGTCCTAATATTAACTGTTGAGCTGTATAGCACATAGCACAGGTTGAGATGTGAAGAAAAAACAAAAGAAGGTGACCCTTGGTGGGAGAAAGAAGAAAAAGTCCACTACAAAAGAACATATTATGTTAAAAGATAACCAATAAGTCCTCTTAATTTCATCATTTTACTTATACCCCCAATTTTCATACAACAAAAGAAGTGATTTAACATCAAAAAAGGACTCCCAGCTTACCTATAATTACCCTGGGACTTTAAGGAACACGGTTAGAGTCAAAAATGGATTCATATTTTCCTGAACTCCACAATGTCAAAATTTACCATTTTTCTAGAATAGGTACGACTCTGGACTCCTTATTTAGACCATAAAGTAACAATCTTGAGACTTCTAGGACTACCTAAAAAATACCTTAAGAATGATACATCCTAAAAGATGATTCAGGAGGCAATATTTGTTCAGTCAAGAGTTTGTTATCGAAGAGGAAGGCATAGATGTTGTGGAATGCATCATGCTTGATTTCTCTAATTTTTATTTGATACTTCTATCAGTCTACAACCTGAAAAAAAAAAAAAAATCATATCCTCACCAGTTCATGACAAATAGATGTTGCAAATTGACCTGCAAGCTCTATGACTTAATGCACCTAACCTCTAAATTGCTGGTCCAGTAATTCAAGAAGGTGATTTTTCAGGCTGCATGAAGAGATAGTGTTTTCTCTTTCCAGAGCATAACCACCAATAGCATGCCAATCATATTTAACCAAAGAAGCTCTTGACAGTTTTTGCTCCTTTAAATTCTCTAAGACTATCCCCTTGTTTCTTTACCTTTCTTTTTTTTTTTTTTTTTTTCCCTTGTGAGAGGCTGAGGACAATATATTACAAATTACAAAACGTGTACATCTGTAGTAGAGTGTAAGAAATTTGACTCTAAAGGATTATAATCATTCATTTAAGGGCACGTTTCATTTGGTTGGGGGGGTGGATTCTGGATGGAAATGGAAGTCCCATTCTCATTCCAATTCAAGGGGAAATGGGAATGCTCGAATCCCCCAAATCCAATCCCTACTCCCTTAGTATTCAAATCTCAATCCAATTCCGATTCTGAACATAAATCAAACACGTCGAGGGAATGGGCATGCCAATTCCCATTCTCATCCATTTTAATTCCGATTCCGGTCACGAACCAAATGCATCCTAAGTAGTTTATCAAGACCAATAGCCCATAGATGCCAACCATTCTATCATATTATTCTTCTCTTTTCTTTTACAATTTTATGACCCCAGGATTAACCTCTAGGCACATTATCATCAGAACCAGTTACAAAGAAGAAGATCTCTAAAGAGAGTATTTGAAACTTGGAGAGGCAGGAACTAAGACTACCTTATTAAGTTGAGCAACCTAGCAATTGCATCTCAACCTTGTAAATATTGGGAGTGGTGTGTTCCAAGGTTACCTACAAAGTTTGTGCTTTGCTCTTTATTTTAATAGTATGCGGTCTTTAGTTTTTTTACATGGATAAGTCATACAGAGGACATCATTCACATTGCGAAGATCTTTCACAAGAAAAAAAATTATGAGCTAAGCGGTCCAGATGCTAGTTTGGCAACTAAGTTGGTCATTTTATACCACCAACGACATCGAACCATGAAATGAAATAATCAATACATTAAATTTACAGGATTTGAAAATTTGATTACTGATTCCTTATGTTTGCAATCACGCTATGTACGGTTAGCTCACAATACCGATTCATTCACTCTAAAATTTAATAAGTTATTGTACGTGCTCACCAGGAAATTTTATGTGAGCCTGCTTAGCCCATTTTAATCCTTCACCTGGTACCCTTTTCTTTCTCTCTCTTAAATGCGAGAACCCCTCATACCGCTTGCAAGAAATCAAGTTTAAGAACAGGATTTTCGCATAGGACTCATCAATTTCAGATATACAATAGGTTTGTGTTGCCGTGTCTCAAAATTATACTGAGAAAACACGACAGATCGAGATAAATAGAGGAGAAAAAAAGCAATCATGATACAGGAGAAAGAGAAACCCTAACGAGACGGAGAAATCGAGGACAAAGAAAGTCCACTTACGCCGAAGAACCGACTAAATAACAAGCGAAGTACCTCCATTTAGAGAAGTTGAGAGGGAGTGGGGGCGAGAGAGGATGGGAGATCGCGGACAAGAGGGGATATCGATCCAAGACCAGAAGAGTGGGGAGTAAGCTGGAGAGCAGCACCGGATTCCTCAGCAGCGTCCAGCGCACGCGATGGCGTTGAGCGTTCCTTTATTCGTCCATCGCCACCGTCACTTCCCCCTTCTCTTGCCGCTTCCATCTTATTTATTTATTATTTATTTATTTATTTATTTATTTATTTATTTATTTATTTATTTATTGGTAATTCTTATTTATGGAAAAATAAAAAAGCGATCAACCTAGCTATCCATTTAGGTATAAGGATAAAAATTCCTACTTTACCGTAAAGTACGCGTTAAGGTGATAACAAAGATAGTTCAACTATTTCTTATCCTCTTAAATAAGTAGGTTATCTTAGCCTCATTACATTATTAACCAGTTCAATAATTAATTATGCATATCCACGTCCAATAAATTTTTTTATTTAATCAACTTCATCAAAAATTCATCTCTTAAATATAATGAACATGAAGTTGTAGCTGATGTCGCAAAATCGCTGACGTGGAGCAGCTGACAGGCGCCACGTCAAGGAAAGTCACCGCGTTAATTCTCTTGCTTGGACTTCCTCGCCGGGCTGAGCTCGTCCAGGACAACGGGGCCGCCTGTCGAAACCGAGCTTCATCCTCCGCCAGGTCGGACCCGCGAGCCAGGGACGCCTAGGCCGGAGCCCCGTGGTCGGAGTCGAGCTCGGCCCTCCTCCTCTACGTGGAGCCTCTTCGAGATCGAGCCTTCTGGACCGGGCCCGTGCTCTGCCCTCCAGAGTGAGCCCCTCGAAGATCGAGCCCCGTGGTCGGAGTCGAGCTCAGCCCTCCTCCACCACGTGGAGCCTTTCTGAGGTCGAGCCCTCTGGACCGGGCCCGCACTCTGCCCTCCAGAGCAAGCCCCTCGGAGATCGAGCCCCGTGGTCGGAGTCGAGCTCAGCCCTCCTCCGCCACGTGGAGCCTCTTCGAGGTCGAGCCCTCTGGACCAGGCCCATGCTCTGCCCTCCTCCACTGAGACGATCCTGCGAGCTCGGGATGCTTAGGTCGAAGTCAAGCCCTGCCTTTCCAGCCTAGCCCCCAGCTCAGGCATAAGCACCGCCATCCCAAGACACCGGCGAGCCGCTCGAGGACTGCACTGAGACATCTGCCAGACCGCAATGACCACCTGCAGCCGCTAGTTACACCAGAAAAGGGAGAGGCCCACTGATCAAGGCGCCATGCTCCTCACCAACCACCTGAACCACCCGTAAGCGGAAGTCAACCAGGAGATTCGAATCCTAGGGACAGCGGCCCACCAATCTAGGTACTGCCAGGTTTCCCGGAATGGACGACCAGAGGGAATGTCAGAATACATGACAGCTTTTCCTATTACGAATTGGGAAAGGCACCTCGGGACACCACCGCACGCGCCTGACAGCCTAGCGGAGATACCAAGACGAGCGCCCAACAGTAACCTTGACTACAAAACTCGGAGGTAACAACAACACAAAAAGACAGAAGCAATACTACTCAAACACAAGTGCAAGCTCAACCAGAAGTGCACAGTACCACAATCAAATCTAAGCAAGGGTGGGTGGAAAGGCTACACAGAGAATCCCTCTACCCAGGCCGTTCTTCCCCCGACACACTTGCATCCCACTCTCATACTACTCACTCCTCCTAGTGTGGAGTCCATCAAGAGGGGCTCGATCAGGAGGATCTGTTTTCCTGGATCATCACTGACTTGACCATCAAAGTGTCCCCGCCGGAAATCCCGGCCCGGGTCACTAATCCCTGTTTTGCAGATCCAGTACCACCGGACGGCGAGACAGTGAAGGGAGCGCACTCCGGCGCCGACAGCAGCTACGGGCCATGGCGATCTTGACGGCAACAATAGCCAATGCCAACTGAACTACCATCTTGATATTTTTTTTTATCCTTATTTACTAATAGCTACTAATAGATTTGTCAAAAGCATGATAATTAAAGTGACTGTACCTCGATATGTATTTTTAGGAAGAAAATTATATGAAAGATTATTTTATTTACCTTTGCTCAGATATCTTTGACCTTCCAAGGCTAATTATGCCCTCCAAGAAGTTTACAAGAATATTTATGGTGATCATCTGGGAGGTAGATTATTAGTATATAAGGTACTCTGACAAGGATATTATTAGCCTACTTTACAATAGAATGCGATCTTTTTCTCTTTCATGACTTGGCCTTATGACACTATCTTTTGCAAATTTGAGCTCAACGTCAAGCCAAGCCTCTCTTCTTTATTCTTCTTCTCCTACTCTTTCATGGCCTTGAGGAGCTATTCAGTGACCACAACCTAAGCTTCAGTGACCTAGTGAGTCTTTTTGGACTTACTCCAATTTTTGAGAGTGAACCAACCCTTGAGTATCTACCAGCCCCACTACCCAAATCAGTGAGATAGGAATGAACGAATTTGGATAATAAGACTATTACTACCAAAAACAAGGACTATCCATACTATTTGATTCATTGGCAAGATCGACTTAAATCAGAAAACTCATGGATCACTAGAGAGAATCTCCAAAGGAACCTATTACCAAAGTCAAATTGACCTATACTCGACAGGATCAAGTTTCTCTCCATCCCGAGAGAATTGATAGAGACATCAAGCAAAGGCAAATAGATTTCAAGCAAATTTTGCAGCTATGAAGGTCTTCTAATCAACATACCCATGGAGAAAGCAAGTCCACCTCATGGAAGCTAAAACATGGTTAAAAGAAAGTGCCAGCACCCAAGTAACTCACTTTTAAAGAAGCTACTTTCATAAGCCAACTCAAGAAGGAGAGCCCCAATTTTCAAGTGTCGACACTTCATGCACCTTGAGTTGACTCAACCTGTCCTTGAGTCGACACTATCCCTCTGTCAAGCAATTTTTTCATGCCACTCGAGAGATCATCAAGCCTTTTTTATTTGCCACTTGAGAGTTTATTGGAGCACCACTTGAAGCAACACTTGACGCACACTTGAAGAGTCTTGGACGCCATCCCTTATAACATTTGGAACTTCCATGTTGATTACACTTGGAAGCATCCTTGGATGCCATATGAAAACATCTCATGCTGCCACTTGGAAGATTACTTTTATTGAAAACATATGGAAGAATCCCTTGATGACACATGGCAAGCTAAAAAGGCACCACTTGGAAGTTTGTTGCAACCAAAATTTGTTTTTAACCATTTTTTGTTGGAAGTTGTAACCAATTTTAGTTTAGGCCACCTAATCTAGTGCTTAGCATAACTAATCCATGGATTAGTTATATTTTAATCTTTTTTTGGATGAATTTTCTGAAAATTTCTTGGCCTATAAATGGGGCCAAGCCTTCCCTCTTGTATTCATTCCATTAGAAATGAAATTGAGATAATATTGAGTTTGGTTTTCTTCTTGAGTTCTAGTCTAGTTTTCTTGTATGAAGAGGGTGAGATGCCCTTTAAACTAGCTAGTTTTCTTCATTCCCTGGTCTAGAGCTAGGTCACTCCTTGAAAGAGAGGGTGAGGGGCCCATTTGGTGCTTCAAAGAAGCCCTTCCAAGGTCTTTGAGGCATGTACCAAGAGGAAGAAGAGAAGAGCTTGCCACCTAGCTTCAAGCCATTCCCAAACTTCCCTTCCTTTATTTTCCTTTGATTTATTTCCTTCCATCTTTGTTTCCACTCCCTTATTGCTGGTTCATTGCAGGTTCTCTCAGAGATTCGAGTTGATGATGAAGGTTTCTTGCCATGATTCAAGTGCAAGGTAAGTTTATAAGTTGAAGAAGTTCTAGTCTTACAATCTAATCCTCTTTCCTAGAGTGTTGTGTGAACCCTTCCACTAAAAATATTTTAGCCATCATTGTTGGTAGAAAAACTCTTTCTAAGCTTCATTAGATCTAATCATTTGAAGATTAACTTGTCCTAGTAGTGATGGTTTCCTTGTCATGAAGATCCTAATCTTTGTTTTGAACTATATCTATATTGCAGATGTTGTTACTTAGATTAACTAGTCTCCTTATGAAAATTCATTCCTTGGATTAATTTAACCCATTTATTTGATAGTTAATTGCTCGAGTTTGCTTGTTGGTTAGCTTGCTAAAACTCTCCATCCATCGTTTCATTTTTGTCTCGCATCAGTTGGGGAGCCTTTCCTCCAGCAGTGCTTGATGATAAGCATCAGAGAGGCAAAAATAGATCCTAGGATGATCATGGTTCTAAAGATTCTCACAAAGAAAGAGTTGGTGGGGCTGCTCTAATCAGAGCATCCTCGGTGACCACGAGATTGTCATTTATCTTAATCGAGGCTGTGTTTGAAGTCCTAGCCGTCAGAGCAGGTAGCGGAGTTGTTCTTGCTTTTGAGGCTGCCCTCTTCCCCAAAGGACTTCGCCTCCACCCAGTGCTCTAGAGGACTTTGGCCTTCGTCCTCTACTTCTTAAAGGATGAGGTTCCTTGAAAAAAATATCTTCAGGAGGACCCTGACCTCTTCTTTACCACATTCTTGATCATATCGGTAGTTGGCTTCATGCTTGCAAAGTCGAACAAAAGAGTTAAAGAATAAAGCATAAAACAAAAAATGCAGTGAACATAAAAAAATCAAAACTGTACTGAGAGAAATAACTTAACTTAGCCTAGCATGATGTCAATTATGCTTAGAGAGTACTTCATGTTGAGGTGGTATATCGACACCACACAAAGTATTATAATCTTCTAAGTCCATGTCAAAAACCTGATCATTTTTGTTCAAAGAATGATTAGGCTCGTCCTAAATCCAATGGAAGCCCTAGGGATGGTTGGCCAAAATAAAGAAAAACCTATGTACCCTTCATAAAGTATTATAATCTTCCAAGTCCTTGTCAAAAACCTAATCATTTTTGTTCAAGGAATGATTAGGCTTGTCTTAAATCCAATAAAAGCCCTATAGATGGTCGACCAAAACAAAGAAAAACCTATGTACCCTTCCACCCATGAATTGAAGAAGAAAGTTTAGTGATAAATTAGTGATTAATCCACGGATCGAAGAACCACCAACCATTTTCCCGAGCATGTTTTCTAAGGATAAAAAGAGCATGGAAAAAAGACGGTCTTAAGTTGATGTGAAGGATATCATAAAGGATGATGAAGGAGCAAAGAATTTAGAAGGAATTCTAGCCGAGTTGAGTAGGAACAATCCAATATAAATTAAGAATATTATAAATGAATGAATGAATAAAAATAAAATCTAGCTCGAAAAAACTTATCATAAATACTGAGTTTCCGTCCAAAGCCAATGTCACCTAACCATTTGGATCCAGGGTTGAGAGCTAATATTGACATAGGATATTATATTGATCCTGGAGTCATTCTATATTGATTTCGATCAATTAAAACTTTTTGTTTGTTGGACTAGATGAATACTTGATGACTAGACTCTTCAATCTGTGATCATATGATTTATCGAGATGAGATGAGGAACCTCCTTAAGGCATGGCCTGAGGTTTATCCTTGAAACCTTTCCAATAAAGAGCAGATTGAGAACCCTGATTTCTTAGGTAATTCTTGTCCCCATATCACTTTCAGGATTTGACATTAAACAAAAAAGGGAGATGGAACAAAGAAACAAGAAAAAAACAGGTGGATATAAAAAGAAATGCATATAAATAAAAAAGAAGTAGAAGGAAAGGACAATATCCCTGAAAGTTCCAAGTACAACCGAAAAAATGGAAAAGAATGATGAGGACTAGAGAACGTGATGAAAATAAAAACCTTCTTTCTACTATAACAAGATAGAGCCCCGGCAAAAAAAAGAAATTCAAGAAGAAGGGGGTTAACTGTATATACTATCCTTAAACGGCTAAGATAAGAATCTAAATTTGTTACTAACATGCCGAAAACAATGCGTAGTGTGCATCTTTACCAATGAATTTGATGACTTTTCATCATACTTATCCTATGATGAAGCTACATAAAATGAATCCATGAGAAGCAATTTCAAGCCAACCATATATATGGCAAATTGCAACTCGCTCGAGAATGATCGCTCTGATCACTCAACTGCTTAAATAATAATGATATGCCACTTCATTCTATCCATCCATCATGATTATTGCAAATTCATGAAACAACAAAACACTCCTTCCTAAGATAGCCACAAATACTAGGCACCGAAAAGGACAACCCACTAGTAATGTGCTAAAAACTGAGGTCAAATCTACAATGACAATACTTTCTATGCCCAAATTAATTAAACTATCTCTAACTTGAAAGTATGGGGTAACTATTGATGTATCTACTTGGATTATCAATCTTTAAAAAATCTTAAGTTATCAAGATAAGGCTGATTACTCTCCAACTACAAAGGCTTCATGAGATTATATTGACAAAAAATCTACTAACGATATAAAAGGGGAACACTCTACATGACTAATTGGTAATAAGTTGACTAGGAGCTTGGTTTCAACCAATCTTTGGCCATTAATACTGTAATTGAAGATGCTGAAAATTAGGGGTCATGGAGGTAGTTATGGCACATGAAAGGCATAATAATTGTCCATAATAATATGATCATAGAGATATTAACCTCCTACTAAAGTCTCAAACAATTCCAATTCAATGACTCTCACATCTCGAAGGTGAGAGGGGGATTAGGTGGTAAGCTTTTCTATAATATAGTCTCTTGTGATTTTTTCTTTATACCATTCCCTAAATTTTGGCTAACTTAAATATATCAGATGGTCTCACACTGGACAAAGTCCAGCATGTAGACTTCTTTGCAAATACATCAATCCTTGGGAGCAAGATGTAGCTTATTTTAGCCCTAGACCGAATACTGGTACTAGGGTTTAGTAGCAACAATAATCTTTGTTTGATAAAATTAGTGGCAACAATAATGAAGCTCAATATAGGAAAAATAAAAGAATACAAACAAGGTATTATAGATGATAGGGTTCTAGCACGAGTTTCACATAAATATAGCAAAAGAAGAATACAAAAGCTAATTTTGTGATAATTAGAAGCTAATTCAAGGTCAACAAGAACATTAAAAAAAAAAACTAGTAAAAAGAAATCTAGAAGCTAAAATTTGGGACCAAAAAATATAAAGTTAATTAGTGGTAGTCTTTTACCTCATAAATAAGAGAGATTTGTCGGACTCTATCTAGCTTCTTCCAAGCATGTCACAAATCAATAACTCCATCAACTGGCTTAAGTTACCATCTCTCGAACCCATCAAGGTCACTCAAAAATCCACTAGATTATGTGTAGAATCTACCATGCAAAAATATTTTGAGATTAAACATGAATTAGTGTGTACTCAAAAGAAACAAGTTTTCACCAATATCAATTTCAAATACATAGAATGGACTAAGACTCAAACAACCCGAGGCTTCTAGAACAAAACTCATATTTCAGGGATACTTATAAATACTAAAATCCTTTCGAGGATGACTTAGGATATTGATACAGCATCGGATGACTCCTACTTTAAATCAAACTCAAAAACCCAAACCAGAAGTGAGTTTTTACCACCAAAATTGTATTGTGGGTGGTTTTCTATCTATGCTTTGATAATAGAATTATATCATTAGAATGCTGACCGATTATACCTAGAGCTGTCAATGGATCGGGTTCGGACCTAATGGATTCGGGTCTGGATCTCAATCTGGATCCGTTTATCCGGATCCGGACCCGGACCCGATTAATCATAGTTAAATGGATCCGGATCTGGATATTACATATCCAGACCCGACAGACCCGAGACCCGATTAAATAAAATAATATTATATATATTTATATATTTATATAAACGTGGAACGTTGGATTATGATCCAACGGTTAAAATTTGGTTAAGCTTTTATTATAAAAACTGCAGATTGTGCCCCTGCCCTAGTCTTTGGCCTTTCCCTTTCTCCCTTCCAGCCACGGGTCGCCTAGCCGCCAGCGGCTTCCCCCTCGTGCTCCGGCACTCCCCCTCGTGCAGCGACTTCCCCCTCGTACTTCGGCTCGACTGCCCTTGCCCTGATCGCCTTCTCTGGTGGAGCCACCGTGGCTGAGGACCCCATCTCGAGTCCCATCTTTGGCTCTGGTGTCCTACCCCGAACACCGACAGGGATCCATCCATCCATCTCATTTCGCGCTCCTCCTCATATGTATATCCTGTGGTTATTAGGCTGAAGATTGGGTTAGGTGAGGTTTTGGGAAGAAGGAAAATGAGTAGCAGAAGGGCACTCCTTTGCTACCTGTCTCCCCCACTCTCCTAATCCATGGGTCACCGGAAGCATAACCCTTAGCAGCGACCTTCCCACCCCGCATTCGAGGCCCTAGCCATCGTCGCCGCCTCCATCGATGCCTACCCCTCCCGGGCTGTCGACGCCCCTCTCGAATCCAATCACAAGGAAGCGCCTCCTATTGCTGCGACTGCGGCAGCAACGATGGATGAGGTTCCCGCCGCCGTGAAGGTGGAGTGCGAGCGAGCGCTGACCGCCCTCCGGAGAGGGAACCATAACAAGGCCCTCCGACGGTCAATGCCTACCCCTGCTCGACGCCTCCCTCGATGGCCGACGCCTCGCTCAATGGCTGATCCCCCTCCAGTCGACGCCTTCCTCAGCTCCGAGCCCCGCCGGTCAACGCCTCCCCCCCCACTCGACAGCGGATGCCTCCCCCCCTCAATCGTCCCCCGCCGACACTGGCTGCCGCTGCCCTTGGTTTCGTCTTCATCGGATCCGAGCCCTTGCTACAGTGCCACAAAATCGGTAAGTTTTTTTTTTTAGTGCCCATTGTTCGGGTTTGGGTTCGGGTCTGGATACCCGGGATCCATTCGGGTCTGGATCTGATACTTTAAAATTAGATCCGTAAGGTATTCGGATCCGGGTCCGGGTCTGGATTCTGGGTTCCGACCCGAACCTGATCCGTTGACAGCTCTAGTTACACCAACACTGTCTTTGTTTTGTTTTTTTTTGTAATTTTTTTGTTTGAGCTCTAATTGAAGATTTAAAGCTATAATTCGAACTCTAAATTCAATTTGTGCCGTCCGTCGTGAAACCATCTTTCAAGCAATTGTATAACTTTTAAGAGTATGACTTAATCTAGTGTTTATGCATTTCATAAAATTTAAGGTCAAGAGTCTCCGCATGTCCCTCTAAATATTGTTCGAAGAGTCTGGAGGTGTCATCCAAGTTCTTGCGAAAGCGAAAGATTCGGATTCGATCCTGGATGTTATTATGGTATAACTCTACATGCATCCATGACTGCTCCATTTTGTTGATTTTTAATCTTTTATTTCAATCTTAAGACCCTTGATTTATAAGGATCCTAGTATTATGGTTTAGATCAATAGGTCATAATATAAATACAAAACTGTAATTATCAACATTTGATTGTATGATTGATATAAAATATAAATGCAAAACTACAATCAGTAACTAATAATTGGATAATTGATATATAACATTCAGAACCCTTGGTGCTAGTTGGATCATACTTTCCAAATCTGAACGACAGGTTTCGAGCCAGACCTGAAGGGATTGGTTGATTTTTATAAGATTTCGTTACCGAATAGGATCTATTTTTGTATTCAAACCTATTCACATATAGATAAAATTTTGAGTATCCAATCGATATCCGTATTTATATTCATATTCATAAAAAATATATATAGATATAAATAGACAACTATCTGGTCCATATCCAAATATCTAATACTATCAATTTTATACGGCATTTATTATTTTTTTTAAAAAAATATTCAACTATATTAGCATGCTATTAACTTAATTTATTATCATATTTTTAATTTTTAAATTATAAAATTTAATTATCATATTTATATTTATATTTTTAATATTTAAATTATATTCATTCTATTTAAAATAAATATAAATATAAATTTTTTAACTAATATTTATATTTATTGGATGAAATAAATATGAGTTCATGCCGGCATGGTATCCGATCCGATGTCGCGAGCGCTTTCATGGGGCGATACCGATACGATCTAATGAGACGCCCTCGGATAAGAAGAGTGGACGAAGCGAATCGGGCGAGGAGGCGGAGAGCGGGCCGAGCGATTCTGACGATGGTGAAGGTGGCGACGTATTTCGCGATGACCTTCGGGGCCTTCCTCTTCTGGCAGTCCATGGAGAAACTTCACGTCTGGATCGCCCTCCACCAAGACGAGAAGGTGGGTCTCCCCTTCTCCCTCGCCCTTTCTGCGTCCCCCCCTCTCCTTTTCTTTCCCCTTTTTTCCCCTGATTTATCAGGGTTTAGTCGTTTAACAAAGGTGCTTACGAATCACTGTCTGTTTACTCTTTGCAGATCGTTGTATTGCTATTTTTTTATACTCATTCGTGTGATTGTTAAGTTGTAGTTTGTCGAAGTGCTCAGGAAAACAATTGTGTGTGATTTGCCTGCAGACTAGTTAAGATGCATCACGATGACGCTTATTTTGTCTTTGTGAAGTTATGAACCTGGCAAGATCCATATATTGGATGGTGTATGGGGGAAATGGTTAATCGAGATCAGTTGAATTCGAATTTGGAGGTGGTTTAAGCCAGCGTGGATATTGGCAAAGATTTAGAGTTTAGACTTTGAAGTTATAGGACCATGGAGAGTTGTGAGGTTAATTGGGTTTGTTTTGGCTAGATGTGGGGAAAGGAAATGATGCTAATTTGGGACGAAAAAGAGGTGATTCTACCGGCTAGTCCAATTGCTATGGAAGTTCCATCTTATACTGGGAGTAGATTTAGGAGAGGGTACTCAAGGTTGAGATGAGTAATGAGGACTGACTGAAACCATAATTTCTCCTTTTCTAGGAAAGTCAACCATTGAATTTTTCCTTTCCTTTTTTATTGAGCAATTATACAAAAATTTAAATCTTTAACAGACTTGGCTGCACTTGGATTTGATAGTTTTGCACAAAGCTTATGATTGGAGTTCAAAGGAGTTATTTGGTGGGAAGCATTGTGAATGACATATATATGGACAGAGCCAAAGTCAACTGAGAGGGAGAAATAACTTTCTAAGTGTTAGTAATGAAGCTTCTGTAAAGGCCCTAGGGCTAAGAGGAAGGACTCTACGAAGGGTTTTATCTTTAAATTCTTATATGATGTAGTGATGTCCTAATTGAACATACGATGCAAAACATAGATCCGAGAAAATATTTCAGTTCTCATTTTCACAATATTCTGCCAAAGTCTCTAGTCATAATGAATGCAGCCATTGAATAGAGGCAATAGATCAGCCATGGGTTGAAAAGGATCAACCAAAAGTTAAGGCAAATAGAAGAAGATAGTAAAAGAAGAACGAATCATTTGTTTCATACATTTTTGTATACATTAGCTCAGGGCTTTTATATTCCTGTACTTAATCTAGTCTATTTTTCATTTATTTTATCTAAACTAGTAAAGAACGTTAGTCCAAACCGAAGATAATGTAAAAGACATTTTATATCTCTAATCTTGTTTGTCTCTTTTAGTTTGTGATAAATTTGTTGAAGTAAAATCCTTAAATACACCTTACACATCGAAAAAAAATGTGTCTTATCTTGAAACCTAAAATTACAAATAATTTTAACTAAAATGAATTTAAAACTCATATTATGGCCCCAAAAATTGTTTTCCTGGAGAAGTATCTGAACTTATTTTTTAAAACATCAAATTTAATTTCAAACAAAAAATTTATATTGAAATTTACACAGAAGTTTTTTAAATTTAAAAATTACAGACTGCTACAAATTCAAAACCCACTCTATACAAACCAAAATAAAAGAAAAAGGCTTGAATATGGCCTTTTGGCATGATATTCTCCCTCACAATTTGTTGGAAGTTTTAACTTCCACTCGGGTTGCATCAATTCGCTTGTTGATTGGAATTTAGCTCTGAAGAATTTGGCTCAATCATCTTTTGAACAGGCCCTCACCTAAAGCTTCTTGCCACTTTAGATGACTAGGGGGCAACGCTATCCAAACTCACTACATCGTGAAAAAGAAACTATACTCCATGCCCAATTCTGATGTTAATATCTATTGAAGTGGTCTGGTCATTAATGAGAAAAACGCAAGTCACGTGACTCTTTGTTTTTCATGATTAGACTGAGTGACTCTTACCAATATCTATATATATACGTGGAATGATCAAGACAAAATAAGAAATTGATAAAACACCATGCTAGCACAATATTTCAACAACTTTCACTATTTTATTGCCTTGGAGAGAAAATAGAATTGTTTGTGGACAGATTATGAGTCAGCAGGCATACAACTGAAAATTATGCCTTTTTACATGAAGATCATTTAATTTATTCCATTTACTTAGATATTATGTGTAACTAAGGAACTACTTCCATTTGAGTTCAATAAAAAGATGGCTAAAGTGTCAAATTTCATCCAATAAGGTAGTCAATTTTCAAGTCAAGAATAACTCCTAGATATCAATGGTTTGATTAAAATAGTGACTTAAATGCTAAGGAATTTTTGAAATCGTAAACTTCATAAATTTTGTTATATTTAAACTTTGTTAGACTTAAGGCCTGGTAAGGAAGTCTTATATCTTAGTCTTCAGAACCTTTTTTTGTTGGGATTTGCGTGGTGCTCCCAAGTTTTGGAGAGACTTGGGAGACCATGGCAGGGATGCTGGAGACGATCCCTGGGTGCTTGGAGGTGTGCCAAGCATTTCCTGGAGGTGTTCCAGGAGGCTCGAGTCTGGGTTTGGAGATCTTGAGGTTGGAGTCGGCTTAGGCTATTGAGGAGTCGATTCCTGCAAGTCGACAGCAGGTTGGAGTTCTGGTCGAGTCGGCTCGAGGTCTGTTCGAGTCGACTCGTGGTCTGGTCGAGTTAACTCGACGTCTGTTCGAGTCGACTCTTCTGACGGGTTTAGAGCTCATGTGTTGGCTTGGAGGAGAGAGTTTTGTTGGGCTGAGTCATGTTGACTCAGGGCTATATATATATCTTGTACGAGAGGTCCAGGAGGTGGTAGCAAGAAGGGAGAGAGAGAGTTTTGTTGGGCTGAGTCATGTTGACTCAGGGCTATATATATATCTTGTACGAGAAGTCCAGGAGATGGTAGAAAGAAGCGAGCCGGAGTGCTCTTTCTTACCAATTCTTGATTTCTTCTCTCTCCCTCTCTCTGGTTCTCTCCATCGTTGGCAGCCCCATAGGGGCACACTTCCGTGACAGGAGCGGATGGTGTATCCCAATCCTTCCCTGGTGAGGTTCCTTTCATGGCCATGGCAGCATCAAGTTGATCCTGGGCGTTCCGCGGAGTTGAGCGAGGTGTCTCGTTCCTCAACATTTGGTATCAGAGCTTCTTGATGCGGTGACATGAAGGAAGAAGGGAAGAAGAAGCAGATTTCTGGTTGTGAGATTTGGAGAAGGCTGCAGTGGTGCAGATCGGAAACATCATGGATCTGCCGGAGATCTCGGGGGTGTGTAGATCGGACGCATGGTGGATATGCCGGAGATCTCGTCGGAGAGATGAGATCGGAGGTGAGGGCCTGTTGCCCTCACTGGGAGAGAATTTTTGATCGTGCCAGAGAGGAGATCTGGCGGATGGCCCGGTGGCGACGGACGTGATCAAGATCGCGATGGCATGGCTGGAGTTCAGATTCTTGGATTTGAAAGCCATGGAGGATCGTCGGCCTGAGGGGTCATGGAGTCCGGATCTGTGGATCTTCGATGGAAATGGAGATGATTTCAGCAGATCTGGATGGCTCGGCGATGATGGAAGAAAATCTAGATCATGTTGGCATGGATCGGAGGAAGTTTCAGTCTTCCCTTGTGCCGAAACGCGATAGCCGAGATGTTGGAGAGAATGCCCAATTAGGGGCATGGCTGCCAAGAAGAAAGCATGGCTTCCAGGAAGAAAAAGAAGTGTATGCCATCACATGGAGCTGGCTCGGGCATTACAGAGCCGGCTCGGGGCAGATCATGCAAGAGCGGTGCAGGTTGCAGAGCCAGCTCGGGCATCGCAGAGCCGGCTCGGGCAGAGAGGCCTCTGGTTGCAGAGAAGCAGAATCGGCTCGGGCACGGTGTTGGCGTGGACTCACCGGCAGCTGGGCGGATGCAGGGCGCAAGTGCGGGCGCGGCACAGGACGTCGCGGGAGCAGCTCAGATCGCAGGCGCGACGCCGGTCGCGGGTGCTGCGCAGGGCGACACGGCATGGCGAGCGGTCACCGAACGTGCGGAGGCGTCACAGTGAGCTCGCCGGCGTGAGCATGGCGCAGGGTAGCACCGGGCGCAGCGCAGGGAAGAGATGATAGCGCGGCTCGCTGGTCGCGAGTGCGGATGCGGTGCAGGGGCTAGGACACGATATGCGGACGGCTTCCCGGTCGCGCGAATGGCACGAGGCAGCACAGCGGGACAGTCGCTAGAGGCGGTGGCGGCTGGGAAATGCTGTGGTCCACGGGTTATGCCGTGGACCAGCAGCAATGGCAGCCGTGGACCGGGATATCGTGCGTGAACCATTGGTTTGGTTCACGGTGGATCGGCAGTTTATGTTTGCTATGCTCTGAATTGCGTGTTGACTCATTTTTTCGGCGATTCCGGGCTCAATCGAACTTCGATTTGAGTCCCATCTGTGCCGTTGGATTTCATGTTTCGAGCTCTTCGTGTTGAGCTAGGTTGGATTCGGTGATGGAGTCAGATCACAAGTGATGCGGAGATCGCGGTGCAGCGGCCGTGTGTGCGGGCAGCTTGAGCATGTTGGTTCCATCTTTGGCTCTCCCAGGCGGACAGAGGTTCGTGGTGTTGGGAGCAGTGTGGAGGTCTTCTGGTTGTGTGGATCTCGCCGAGGATGATGGATCCTGTGGTGCAGGAGCTCATGACGGTGGTGCAGAGCTGCGAGTCCTGTACTGTGGAGCATTGATAGATCGAGTGATCTGTGGTTCAGCATAGGTGGAGCGACATACACAGGAGATCTTCAGAGCATGAATGGTAGCTCCATTGATAGTGGACCAGGTTCTTGGTCACTATGGAGGAGAGCGATCGGTAGGTCTCCAGCTACCTTGATCGTGATAGAGCTGTACGTGGGTGTGGTATCTCACGTGACTGGAGGTGGGTCTTGGGAGTTGATTAGCTCAGGGAGATCGAGTACATCAGCAGAGGCTGGGACATGATCATGCAGCCTATGGACAGGCTGGGACGTGATGATGCAGCCACTGGAGCTGATGAAGGCTGGCAGCTCAAGGAGACCGGGGACAGGTCTCAGGGAGCACCAGGGAGGTACATCAGCAGAGGTTGATGGAGGCTGGTAGCTTAGGGAGCACCAGAGAGGTCTCAAGAGATCCGGGTACATCAGCAGAGGCTAGGACATGATCATGCAATATATGGACAGGTTGGGATGTGATGATGCAGCCACTGGAGCTGATGGAGGCTGGCAGCTCAGGGAGTGCCAGGGATGTCATGCAGCCTAGAGATAAGCTGGGACATGACGGACATCATGCAGCCTATGGACAGGCTGGGACATTATGGAGTAGCCACTTGTGATGGTTGCTATGTTCAGTTGCTGTATTTGAGGAGTTGGGATGAGCTCCTGAGTTTCGGAGGTTCCTGCAGGATTGCAGAGTATCCGAGACCAGGGATCGCGGTACCGTCCCGTACTGCCCGGTACGGGGCATACCGTACCGTACTGGCTAGCAGCTGGTACGGTTCAGCCTATTAAAACGGTCTGGCATCCGGACCGTTAAAAAAATTTTAAAAAATTGATTTCCGTATCGGTACGGTACCGTACCGGTACGAACCGGTCGGTTCATCCCGGTACGGGCTCGGTTCAGCCCGGTTCAGGTCCTTTTTATGTTTTAAATACTTTTTTTGGAGGGGGAGAATGTTTTTATATTAAAAAAAGGGTCAGTACGCTTGCCGGTACAGTACGGTACGGACCGGCCTCCCGTCGATACGGCTTCCGGTACCGGTACCGGGAACCTTATTCGAGACGGTCTCGGAGAGGTCCGCGGTGATGCGGAGTATCCGAGGAGATAGCGACTGGGTACGAGGTTCAGGTCATGTTCAGCAGGGCAGCGTTGAGAGGCTGGCCTCGAGGTTTCTTTCTGTGGCATCACGGGGACTTCAGTTTCAGGTGGAGCATCGGTGACATGTGGCTTCACGGGTGGAGCAGGTTTTGACACATGTTCAGAGCGGAAGGTGCGTGGAGGGCCATATCCTTGCACGGACGTCAGGGATGCACTTAGCCAGGTGTAGCTGAGAGTGCAGAGTATGGCGTGGCCCTGTGGAGATTGTGTCAGGTAGAACTCCAGTTACAGCGAGTGCCGGTTCAGGTTCGCTGGGTTCTCTCCAGGAAAGTCCAAGAACATACTGATGCAGCTGCCAGACAGAAGGAAAGCAACAATCTGTGGTGCCAGGATACGAGCTAGGATCTTCAGCTGTGGAGACGGTCATCCCAGAGGTCTGTAGGTGATATCAGCAGTTGGAGGATATTGGTAGAGGCATGGATATCCGCACAGTGCTGTCAGGACATGCAGTTACAGCAGGGTGTGCGTTGAGGACATTGCCAGGTTTGCCAAAGCTTGGGGGCACCAAGGTGGAGATTGTTGGGATTTGCGTGGTGCTCCCAAGCTTTGGAGAGACTTGGGAGACCATAGCAGGGATGCTAGAGGCGATGCCTGAGGCGATGCCTGAGGCGATGCCTGGGTGCTTGGAGGTGTGCCAAGCATTTCCTGGAGGTGTTCCAGGAGGCTCGAGATTTGGGTTTGGAGATCTTAAGGTTGGAGTTGGCTTAGGCTATTGAGAAGTCGATTCCTGCAGGTCGACAGCAAGTTGGAGTTCTGGTCGAGTCGGTTCGAGGTCTGTTCGAGTCGACTCATGGTCTGGTCGAATCAGCTCGAGGTCTATTCGAGTCGGCTCTTCTGCTTGGAGGTGTGCCAAGCATTTCCTGGAGGTGTTCCAGGAGGCTCGAGATTTGGGTTTGGAGATCTTAAGGTTGGAGTTGGCTTAGGCTATTGAGAAGTCGATTCCTGCAGGTCGACAGCAGGTTGGAGTTCTGGTCGAGTCGGTTCGAGATCTGTTCGAGTCGACTCATGGTCTGGTCGAATCAGCTCGAGGTCTATTCGAGTCGGCTCTTCTGACGGGTTTAGAGCTCATGTGTTGGCCTGGGGGAGAGAGAGATTTGTTGGGCTGAGTCATGTTGACTCAGGGCTATATATATATATATATATCTTGTACGAAAGGTCCAGGAGGTGGTAGCAAGAAGCGAGCCGGAGTCCTCTTTCTCCCCAATTCTTGATTTCTTCTCTCTCCCTCTCTCTGGTTCTCTCTATCGTTGGCAGCCCCATGGGGGCACACCTCCGCGACGAGAGCGGATGGTGTGCCCTAATCCTTCCCTGGTAAGGTTCCTTTCATGGCCATGGCAGCATCAAGTCGATCCCGGGCATTCTGCGGAGTTGAGCGAGATGTCTCATTCCTCAACATTTTTGTCTGATACAACCACTAGTTTAAAAATATGCTTATTTCCCTACCAAAATGCTCTCTAAGGTAAGGTGGTTCTTGAGCACCCTACCTAGGTTTGGGTAGCCTGAGCTTAAGGTGGACCCTTTGACAACCTCTTCGCCTTCAATGGGCGTCTAGATCTGGTGCCAAACATTTTAAACATTGCTAGTTGAGTGTGTAGAGTTGGGTGACTTGGGTACCCTCTAACCAGGAATCCAACTTGTACTTTGTAAACCCATTCCCTTTCTCAGTTTGTTGAGGCTTGAGAGAATGGAACGTTAGGGGGAAGAGAGATGACAACAACATGCACTTTTTGTGTTTGGAGAGTAGTGGCTGTTGGGATCAGTGATGGGGGTTGGATAGCTTTAGTTTTTTCTGTCTTTCTTATCATATCCTCGGTCCTTTTTGTTTTACTCTCTCTCTCTTCCCCCCTCCTCTTTGTTGGGCTATTGAATTGCCATTGGTAGCCTAGAAACCTTGACATTGTGTCCTGGAGCAAGGGATCAAGTTCCTATACCCCAACATCAGCAAGTAGGTAGATATGCTACTTGGTAACAGCAAGTAGGTGTTGGTAGTTAAGAGCAAGGGATGGAGCACTTAGTACTTTGTAACCCACCAACAGCAGCAACACCTACTTGGTTTCATGCTTCTACCACCTGCATTATTGTAGGTACGCACTCCTCACCCCGCTTTCTCTCTTCATCTCTCTGGTTTCTTCAAGAATTCTGCTCGTGCTTCTCTCATCTCTATCTGTGCCTCCCAACTTGCTGTTATCGAAAGTTCCAGTGATGCATGGGACTCATATCTTGTACACATACCTATGTATTGTCATGTAGAGATGAGTATGTTTGGGGAAGGTGTCATGCTAGCATCATAGGATGTTAACTAAAATGATCATAATTATTCTTCCATATTTAAAACTCAAAAAGATGAAGACATCTTATGTCATTAATACTGTTTGAACTCTTTCAGGCCATCATAACACCTGGACGCTTTTGATCATAACCCAAAATTATATGTAATTTAGGTGTAAGTAGCTTTTTTATACCTCAACTAATGATCATGAAAGTTAGGACTATAATTGTAGTTGAAGATACTTAAAATTCCAAATTAAGTTCCAAAATATAGACTCATCTAAAAACCTACACTTATCCCCTAGAATAAGCAGCCAAAACCAACTATCTAAAAACTTACAAAAAAAAAAAAGGAACAAAGCTATCAGTTGACCTTTTGAATTCTAACTCACCCTTTTTTAACTCCACGGGCTTGATTCTCCATGAAGTTGAATTGCTTCTACATTTGAGCTATATTAATTCCCCCTTCTGGTAGGGGTTTGGTTCAAACACAAATTTGTCCGGACCTTGTGCTTGTTGTTTAGCAAATATTACTCATAACATGTTCAAATATTAGTCCACTAAATGTTCGTGACATGCATGGGATGAAAGGATTATAACTGAGAGGGAAAGAAGTAAGGAAAAAATGAACAACTGATTAATGAAATTAGGTGCCATATTTTATGCAGCATGTCTTGAAGGAAATATGAAGCAGCGTGGTAGATAAATGTGATGATATTCGATTTTGGTCATTGTCAAAAATGTAAAGGACGGTGTTAAAGGAAAATAGATCTATAATTTTATGGTAAAGTTGCAAAGTTGATTGCAAATAACTTTAGAGCTATTAAATTTGCAAATCCATAATTTAGCATTGCATAAAAAATTCAAACAGTCATATTAGATCACAATCTATGTTATGGCTTGTGTGCATACTAAGATCTTTTGAGTCTGGTAAGTTCTTCTTGTTGGGACTTCTATTCAACCATTTCCTTTACAAATATGGTGGGAGCCAGGTGCTTCAAGGAGGTTGGGCAAGTGGGCCATAGCTAATCTACTTTTCTAGGGATATGAAATATCACCTTGGAAAAGAGATTATTCATCCCTGGAAAATAGGAATTTGTTGTTGTCAGGTGCTCCAATCTCTTTTAATCAACCCCTTTCCAACATATTTATAAAAGAAATGGTTGAACCAAAGCCACACCAAGGAGACTTCATGGGATGCTAAGAGTTTTTGGTGCCCGAATAGGCCCTTAAAGCATCACATGGAATACGTTATAAACATTGTTATGAAACTATTTTAATTCTTATAGCCACTTCTTAATTCCTAAACTCCAAAGAAATGTTCCAATCAAAACTTTGGTTGTTTGATTGTAGTTTCATAGAGGATCAATTAATTCTTATAAACCTTGAATATTGTGACCCTTTTCTTTGTTAGCTGCAGAGGACATTGCTTGATATGACAACACGTTTATTCACACTTTTTAATTAGGACAATGCTGTTTACACACAAATCTAGATTATCTTGATATAAAATTTTAGCACCATGCATCGAGTGGCTGCGTGCCTGCATGCCTGCATGCTTGCATGCATACTTTTGAAACATCCTTCATTTCCTTTATTAATTTTACTTTATAAATTATGAAGTAAAATTGAGTATAAAATGAAGGTGCCATCTGTCATCACCATTATTTTTTCCATTTTCAGAAATGAAAAATAGCAAAATTTGTTCTTCTAAAGTTTAAAAATATAAACATGCTTGGTATAGTCAATTATTTTAAAAACATAAATATGGCAATGGCGGGGAAGGTGATGATAGTAACAATGGAGGCAATGAAGGCATCAGTGGTGTTGGTGGCGGGAGTGACGATGGTGACTGTGGAGATAGAGTTGGTGGTCGGGACATCAGCAATGTAGCAAAGGTGACAATGACAGCTGCAATTTAGTGGAGATGGTGGTAGTAATGGTGGTGGTAGGTGCATTGGTCATGTAGTGAAGGCTGTGGCAAATGTTGATACCTTGGTGGCTGCAACAGTGGAGGCAACTACTGTGATGGTGATGGAGGCAATGGTGGTTTTTGTCTAGAAAATAAAGACTTGTTTCATCTTTTCTAGAAATAATAGAACTGACTTCTGGAAATGGAAAATTTAAGTTATGGCACCGATTCTTTTCTTGGTTTCTATGGTTTTTTTAAAAAACAATAGAAAACAAGAAAAAAAAAAAAAAAAAAGGATGCCAACAAGCCCTGAACTTGTCTCTTAGGCTAACTTCTTTAGCTGTGTTTATTCTTACCAAATAATTACATTTGACATCCAGATGGAAAACAATGAAGGTTTAAAGTTCCAACAATCATCTATATTAAGATTTGTTGCATACCTATCAACAAGAAGGAAGTATGAGTGAACAATTGCATGAATAAGAAATATTATAGTTTTTTGATCGATATCAAATCAGACTGTTTTCTAAGAACTTGAGATTGTTATATTTGCATCTGTACATCTTGGTTATTCTATGTCTTTTTTTTTTTTTTGGTTTGATTGTAAGGTGATTCTATGTCATATGGAGAAACAATTAGTATGGGTACGTGCCCTTGCATGTTGCAAATGCACCTGACTATCTGCAAAAGGAACATGGTTTGTGCTTTAGAAACTGATACAATTATGGATCATGTTTCCGATAACAAGGGAACATATTCCAAAAATTAAAATCACCCAAGTCTTATATTTATTTTTCATAATATTTTAGAATCAATGATTATATAGCTACTTTTCTTTTCGTGATTTAATTGGATAATGTGAATTTGTGCCTTGAAGACATAATTACTTTTTTTTCTTTCTTTCTTTTTAAAAAAAAAAATTATGGACTTGTGAAACACTGGTCATGACAATACACTTGAAGCAAATCCATTGTTTTCTTCAATGTTTTGCGTGATTCCTTTCGGAAAACGGGTCTCAAGAACAAAGTTTCTTCCTTTCTAAATGGTGGTTCTAAATTGTTCTTATCAGAAAGAGAGGCTGGAGAGAGAAATGGCGATCAAGCGTGTCAGAGATGAACTACTGGCTGAAGCAAAACAAGGGGATTCATATGCATAATCTTTTCATACTGTGATCTCGAGCCTGCAAAAATCTTTATTTTCCATTATCTTTTTGTTGTAATGCCTGATTGCTGAGCTGGTGGCTGTCAAATGATTCAAACTCAGTGTTGCGATGTTTGCTTCCTTCTATCAGTTCTGAGTATAATACTTAAAATAACAATTTAATATTGCTAATAACTTTTGCTTTGTTCATGTGATTGGTTTTGCATGATATTGGTCTGACCTGACAATTAGCATCTATGGATATGGATTGTTTTTTCGGGGAATAACACTGAATGCTGTAAGAAAGAATACTAAATGCCATATCATGTATTGTCAACATTTATTGAAGGACTTCTTGTAATCATAATAAATAACACAACTGGTACTTATTTATGGTTAAGATAAATAATTTGTTCTAGGCAGCTAGTGTTCTCTAAATTGGCAAACCAGAATTGATGAGTAAAAAATTGGCTGTTTGAAAAATGGGTGAAGTGATATTTGTCGGATTGTGGAGTAAGCCAGCCCGGAGTAGCAGGGCTCACTTACTAGTGATCCACTGGTAGTCTGGAGTAAACCACTCCATCATGTAGGGAATGATAGTTTGCTCTAGGTTATCTTCGAAAGATAATTTCTTTTCAAGATGCATATGTTATTTTAGGGATAAAGTGGCTTGTGAGAAAGTGTTTGGCAGGTATAAAGCAGGCTAGTCTTGTTCCAATTTAACCCTGAAACAGAAGCAGCTACAGTATAACATTGAACTAGTTTATGGTTTTGGTAATGTATCTAGATCTGTTTATAAATGAAAATAATGTGTGTGTGCATGCATGCATGTGTGCATGCATGCATATGTTTATATAGAGGCACGTGTGTGTGCATGTATTACATTACAGTGTAATTTGAAATAGTATATGTGTAATATATATTGTTGCCGCTCTTCCTCCTGAACCGAGTTCGGTGGATGCGCTGGAGGGCTCCTCGACCGGGCAACCTGCAAGAAGTCCCTAAGCGCCGGAGGGGGCTCCGGCGGGGAACACTCCGATGCTTAAGTTAGAGGAGGATTAGAGCAACAGAACGAGAAGAACTCGGGAAGAGGAATCAGAATGGAGAAGAAGAACGTTACCCCTCACGAAGGTCCCCCGAATGCCTTTTATAGGCATGGAGCACTGCCAAATTCTGTTGGGGGACAGGCTGAGAAAGTCCAGAAATGTCCCCAGGTGAATAGGTGTGGCGGCGAGATCATGGGTGGCGGCGTGACAGGTGTGTCAGAGTAGTGGCCATGCGGTGGAGTTTGTTATAATAGAATGTCAGAACTGTCGGAGAGGAAGGGTTCCTGGAAGCTTCGGTGATTCCTTCAGTGGCGGATCGGCTGGCTTCCACGAAGCCGACCGGGGTGTTCAGTGGGGTCAAAGTGTGCCGACCGTAGCGATCAAAGGGGCGCCGCACGGGCAGCGAGATACCTGTCAGCTTCCAAAGCCCCCGGGCCGGCTCTTTGGAAAAGCCGACCGGGGAGTCGGACTTCGCGCGGCGACCAGCCGACCGGACATCGGGGCCGGTCCGATCGGGGGCCAGCCGAAGGGGCGCATCATATATGTACATACATATATCTACACATGCTTGTTTGGGTGCATATGAAATCTTAGGGGGTATGTGGTATAGGATGATGATTTCAAGATCGAGAGTGATTTATACAAAGATGATGAAATTATCTTATTTGGTTATATCATAGTAAGCATATGTGATAGTAATCTTGGATCATCTCATTTTTTAAATTACCGTCTAACACAGTGATCGGAAACTTGTTCTCGATAATAGATATCCAATATCACTGTATCGTGGTAATCTTAGATTAGAATATGTTAGTCAAAATATTTCTCGTAATTAGAAGTCCCGAGGGATAATTGCATACTCTAGAGGAGGATTTTTTTTTTTGGTCGTGATAATTTTCCGCATCATGATATTTTTTTCATGATAAATGGTTGGGATATCATATCCACGAAAAATGAGAAATCTTTTCTTAGCATCATTCACTTTTTTTAATTAGAAAAAGGAAAGCCTGCAAAAAAAAAAGAAGACCACATTTTTAAAAAAATAGAGAAGAAGAGCGTAGAAAAAGTATTATATTTTTTTTGTCATAGGTTTTTTTGATTTATATATATTTTTTTATAGAAAAGAAGAAACAACAAATAAATAATTTTTGGTTTATTTCATTTTGTCTTTTTGAAACAAAAGATTTTTTATTTCTTAATTTACATTTGTTTAAGTTTGATTTTGTTAAATGGCTTTATTAGGGATATTTTTAATATTATTTATTCTGTGATTTTCTATTTTTATAATATACAAAATAAGTTACTCATGTATATTCAATGATCTTTAATTACTGTATCATGATCGATCAAATATAATGATCTTAGATCATCAAGGATCAAAACATCTCAGAATTTGGATCACTAATGATCTCAATGATCATGGTTATCTTATCTGAGTCACCAAACATCTCTTTACAGTTTAATTTGAAATATTGTATAGTTTAACTTATATATAAAGCAGGGAAAATATTCTTAGTTCATATTTAGTTGCCCAATCTGTCTAGATATGAAAATGACAAGCGCATAAGTTCATATTCTTGTTGATTTGAGGTGATGTACCTTCAACTTCAGGTATCACTACTTGTATTTTCTTTTGTTTTTCTAATTCGGTGTTGGGAGCAGCATTTTGATTGGCTAATTAGCTGTAAGCTGTTGTAAAGGCTTCATTTAAAGTCTTCTTCTGTTGCTTGTACTGTGTGATGATTATCTTAATCTTTTATTATAGATGCATCATGGTTCATTGATCTCTTTGTGGTTTTAACTCGGAGCAAAATGCTCAATTAGATGCTTTTGGTCAACGTTCCATTCATATATATATATATATATATATATATATATATATATATATATATATATATATATATATATATATATATATACATATACACATATACATGTATGTATATATACATACATATATATCTACATATACACATATATACATATACACATATATACATATACACATATATACATATACATATACACATATATACTTGGATTTATTCGATGAATTTAGAATTAAATCCGGTCAAATCAAATTTGGACAATATATATCATATATCAGTGATCCAAACCGTTGAATATGATCTACTACATCAAAATTATTTACATATTAAAAATTATATAATTTCGGAACCTCTAGTTTATGTATCAAGTGATAAAAAAATATATCTAATTTTATAGACTTGAATTTATTCAATGAATTTAGAATTAAATCCGGTTAAATCAAAATTTGACAATGTATATCATACATTAATGATCCAAACTGTTGAATATGACCTACTACATCAAACTATTTACATATCAAAAATCATATAATTTGGAAACTTCTAGTTTATGTATCAAGTGATCAAAATATATATCTTATTTTATTTTATTTCGGTTGTCCAATTTTTGATAATTTGATATATAAGTTAAGAGTCTCCAAATTATATATTTTTGGTATGTAAATAGTTTGGAGATAGTAAATCACATCTAACGACTTGGATGATATAGAATATTATTTATAAAATTTTGATCTAACTAGATTTAATTATATATATATATATATATATATATATATATATATATATATATATATATATATATATATATATGCATGTACATGCATCCTGTATACCATCTTCTGCAAGATGATGACACATTGGTAGATACTCAGAGGCCAATACAAAGCTTTTTTCTTCCCTTATAAGATAAAAGGTCCATCTCACACTGCATGAGCCTTTGAGGTTGTTGCTACTGAATCTCTCAGACCGGGTTCTCTCGGCCTGGCTGGAGCGCGTCTCTCCCGATTCCTGCAAAGAAGTTTCACGGGTCGGTGATGTTCCGGCGGGAGACATTCCGATGGCTAAGTTAGTGGGAGCCTTAGAACAACAGAATGGAGGAATCAAAAGGAGATTGCTCGTGGAGAAGGAAAAGTACCCTTACCGCTCGGAATCCTCTATTTACCTTATATAGGCACGGAACACTACCAGAATCTGTTAGGAACTAGGTTGGAAATATCCGATCTGCCCCTAGGAGAATCATGGTGGTGGCCAAATGGCACCGGGACGTGGCTGCGTCGTGGAATCTGTTATAACAGAATTTTGGTACTAGCTGGAAGGGGTTTCTGGAGCCTTCTGACTAGTATGGCCCGGCTCAAGCAGGCTAGCATGACCTCAAGCGAGGCGGTCGGATCTTTGGTCCGTCCCGGTCGAAGGACCGTCGATTCTGGTCCGATTCAGAGAAAAGATGATTGGGTATAACATATGCTATCTCATAGGATTCAAATTTTATTCCATTTCTAATTTTGGTCACAAATCAAATATATCATGAATATAATCATTTTGATTTTCATTCTGATTTTGATCATGAACTAAATGTGCCGTCGGGAGTCTTCGAACAACAACCACAGGTCTAAAGCCTGTCATAACAATTATATTGGCTTGAATTGTGAAGAGAGGGTTTCGGTAATGTGGGGAGTATGTGATGCATAGACCAAGGACAAAGAAAGAATTAGTGGTATGGTGGGAGCATATGGAATAGAGGCGGGAAAACTTTCAGGTGATTGATGATATACCAAGAAAAAAAAAAAAGTCTTTGTACATCATCCCCAGCGGAGAAAAATACACTATATAATCTAATAAGTCCGGCTTTTTAATGTTTATTGAATGCTGTAGTTTTATCTTTTCTTAAAAAAATTGAAATGATGAAAATACTCATTCCTTATTAAAAAAATTATGGTATTCATCGGCTTGAGTTATAATATAAAGTGATCGGCTTATAAAATTCTTGTGTTCACGGGATATCATAGGATCGAGAAATAATTGTTATTAAAAAAATTTAAAAAAATTTTAATAATGAAAATATCTCTAATCTTACGACATCTTATGAACAAGGTTACGACACTACGTTCACAAAGAGATGTCATACGTGAAAGATATTTTCATCATTCAAATACATATTTAATATATACAGTTTATTTATTATTAAAAATTTTGAATGACAAAAATATCCTTCATTTATGATATTCGTTTGTGAATAAAATGTCATGACCATATTCACGGAATGTCATAAGATCAAAAATATTTCTATTATTTAAATATTTTTAAAAAAATTAATCATGAAAATATCCTCGATCATATGATATTCTATAAATATAATTATGATATTCTGTTCATAAACGGATGTCACAAGAAAAAAGATATTTTTATCATTCAATCAGGCATTTAATGTCTGTAATTTACTGATAACTTTATTTTATGATACTTATTTATGATGGGTATCGTAACCATGTTCGCATGATATCGAAGACGTTTTCATCATCGAAAGAGTATTAAATTTTTTTAATGATTAAAATGCCATCTAATTCTTATGACATTCCGGGTAAATACGAAGATATTATAAACCGACGACCAGGCATCATAATAGATATCATAATTTTTTATTAAAAAATATTTTTATATAATTTAAATTTTTAATAAAAAATAAAATTATAAATATTAAATGTATGATCGAAAAACAGTACTTATACCATCCTTGCGCGGCCCAACGATTTTATTTTATTTTTCCATCGCTCACCGTGGACAAAGAATTACTCGTAGGAAAAAAACCCTTCCAAACGGCATCCAATCAATCCAGCGGCAGAAGTCGCATGGTTTGCATGGAACGAACCGGCTAAAAGCCAGTGGGAGAGGAAACTCTCGACGCTACCATATATACCGGCTTTTCCTGGGGGTAAGTGCACCTGAGATTTGGTTTGCTTACGTTTTTGATCTATTAATAATGACGAGCTTTTTTTTTTTTTTTTTTTTTTTTTTTTTTTTTTTTGATTCTTTATATATATATTTTTTCTTGTTTCAGCCATCTCTTCCTTTATGAAGTACCGCAGCACTTTCGGTTTCACCCCCTCCCTCCCCATTCCCATTGGCAGCAAGCTTTCGACGAATGCCTTCGCACAATCGAGAAACCGTTCGTCGGTCAGGGGGTTGGAGTTGTGATGCCGAGGCCGTTGCCCGCTTTATGGGCAGAAACTTTTAAGATGGAGTAACTCTGATTCATTGGGGGGCACGCCAATGTTTGCTTATTGTTTTAGAATTGCTCTTTTTTTTTTTTTTTTTTTTTTTTTTTTTGGGAGCGCGGGATAAAGCAACCATTTTCGATGGATCCCATTCTATCACGAAATATTCGATTCAAGGTACTTGATTTTGACGATCTTTTTTTATCCAACGATGAGTACGTCAATTCGACATCAAGATGCTAGCCGGTTAGAATGAAAAAGAAAAATTCTAACCTCTCACTTATCTGACCATTACAGACCTCGATCCTGAAAGATGCCGGCTCCCTTCAATTTTTGATGCAGGCGAACTTTTTCATGCAGCAGCCTGGTGTAGGCCTCGCAAGAAAGGCAACATGGAAAGTTTGCATTAAATTATTTAAAAAATAATCTTAATACCATAGAGAAGATATATACCACTACACTTTGACAAATGAAGTTTGCAACGTCGATCGACGACGACCGAAAGCAAATCTGTCATCATCTCCTCCTCCTCCTCGAAAGAGATGGAGAAGAATAGAAATATCACTCTTGAGAAAGATCCCTTATCAAAAACTTTTTTGCAAGTAAATTTATTTTTTGCATGATCACCAAGAATCTGAATCTTGATGGTGCAGAAATGTCATTCTGATTCAATCATAACAGATGAGCGTATCAGGCAGGAAAAGAGATTTAAAATCTTGAAAGAAAAAATGATGAAAGGTTACTCTGGTTCGGCTACAATTTTCATCAAAAAAAATTAAAAAAAAGGGGAAAACCCCGGTAATTAGAACTACATGGGTCAAAGATCTGGAAAATAATTCTACCATAATTCGAGCCTAGAATTTCCTTCTATACGGAGGATTGCATCAAATGCAAGAAAGGATAACTCGATGAGTACCTAAAATAATTGCAACCGTAAAGTTTGAAGGTGCGAGGTATAACATTGTTGTAGGTAGACTATAACTTAGGTTGCCTTCTCACCTCGAGCAAAACTTATATGTTTTAATTTTTTATTATTTACTTTTTACCGTGCTAATGATTGCACGAAGGAGTTATTGGAACAGTTGCTTTCTCACCTCCAGCTTCAGGATTTTAATCGAGTCATCCGCAAAATCATGTTTCGAATCCGTGATCGAAAAAAAGATGAACATGGTATTCATGATCATGTTATCTTATTTTTCTCTTCCTATGTTACAATAACTTCTCGAAATGGTACGTTGTTTTGACTGCAGAGGAAAAGGTCTACTTTTGCTATTCTAATCAAGCCTCGGGAATAAATACGACTGAAAACAGTATTCATAACTATAAGTTTTTAATAATTACTATAAATTCTAAATCAACCCCGAGGATTAGCATGGCTTCGTCGTTTCATAGAAAATATGATATGAAAGAAAAATGCCATCAAAAATCATAAACTGAATATTTATTAAATTTTATTAGCCTAGAATATTTTAATCGATTCAATGGGAAATGAGAAAAAAATTCTAATTTTTTTTAAATTTTTTTTTTTTAGGAGTATTATAGATTCCATCTCAAATTAACTTTCAACTTTTCTTCGAAAGAATAAAAACTACAAATATGATGATTTTTTTAAAAAAAAATTATATATATATATATATATATATATATATATATTTTTTGATTCAAACGAGTAACCATGCAATTGTGGCATAAAAGCAGTCCAAAAAATCAAAAAATAAAAGAACCGAGGATGATCTTTTTAAAAAAAGCAAAAGAGGCTCATTTATAATGAATTGCACCGTAGCAACAAATATGATTCAAATATGATTGGATTGTTATGCAAATATGGTTCAATCTCGGATCTTTTGGTACAGCTACCAAACACCATGCTAGCTTGGTGATGCAACACCTTCAAGTAGAGAATTACGATCGATAATGGATGTTTCTACCGACTCCATTCATGCCTTTCCCTGTTATTAATTTCCAAGTCATCAAATTCAGGAATATCCTAATTAATTAGCTAGTGTACGTTACCTACTATTACAATCGTATTTTATCACTCTAATTAATTTAAACCACGGAATGGCCGTTTTATAAACGCTTCACGATGCCTAAAGGGTCACCCACTTTGGGCCCCCACAAAGCCTGAAGGGTCCCACCTCCACACCACCAATGAAGGTTATGGCACTTGGATACCCACATTTATAGCATGATGCTTGTCACGCGGTCACGAAGCTAACAAAACCAAACCACACCAAAGACGTAACACCACTCGACGCTGAAACGAAACCACCATTCCTTGCACCACAAGAGAAACAATTCCAAATCGCTATCCCTTGTCATTCTTGCCAACCTCCTCCCTCTTCATCTCATACCGTCCTATTTCCCGGTTTTGGTTCCCCACAAGTAACCTTTTATCCCTGCTTTTAACCCCATCTATTCTCATCAAAGTGTCCTCTCCTCCAAATTAATCCTCCTATCTATATATTCCTCTGTTTCTCTTCTATCCCTTTCCTCGGCTATCGACTACCATGGTGAAGGTTTTGTTGCTCGGTATTATTCTAGTTGCTCTAGCTTTAGCTTTTTCATTGGTTCGCTGCATTCCTTTCGACGACGAGGACCTTGCAACCGAGGAGAGCCTATGGAACTTGTATGAGAGGTGGCGGAGCCACCACACGGTGTCCCGGGACCTCGACGGGAAATATGAAAGATTCGATGTGTTCGTGGAGAATGTCAAGTTCATCCATGAATTCAACAAGAAAGATGATGCATCCTACAAGCTCTCTCTCAACAAGTTTGGTGACATGACCAACGAGGAGTTCCGGAGGTGGTACGCCGGCTCCAAGGTGCAACACCACAAGCTCCGCCGTGGTAGCCTTCATGGTGATGGAAGAAGCTTCATGCATGAAAATGGAAGCTTCATGCATGAAAATGCTCATAATTTCCCTGCATTGGTTGATTGGAGGCAGAAGGGTGCCGTCACAGGCATCAAGGACCAAGGCCAATGTGGTAAGCGAGCTCTCTACCTATAATAAGATGTACGGTTAAGAATAGGGATAGGAACAGGGATAGGTCGGGTATAAGAATAGGGATAGGAACAGGGATAGGTCGGGTCTTTATATGGGTTGGATCGGAAAAATCTTAATCTAAATATGATCTATTTATTAAACGAGTTATGATTTTAAATTTGAATTTATTCATTTAATAAACAGGTAACCTGATTCGATCCGTTTATCCTGTTTATTAAATGGATAACCTGCTGACCCGATCCAACTTGACCTGTTTAATCTATTTAATAATCGAATAAACTGTTCATTCAATCCAATCCGAACCGATCCGATCTATTTGATAAATAGATAACCTATTTACCTAACCCAACTCGACCCCATCTGATTCGTATATTAATCGGGTTAAATAGCTTAGGTCTAAAAAATTTAAACCAGATCGATCTATTAAATAGGTTAAACGGGCATTTATCCCAAATCCAAATTTATTTATGGTAGGTCGAACATGAGTTGGATCGACGGGTTGGATCATAGATTACCATCCCAATGATGCGATCAATTTAAATTATAATAAAATATATGAATATATAAACCCCGGAGGAGCGGAGATGCATGAGAATTATCCTACTCGAATTTTTCATTGAATATTTTGAATAAAAAAAAATATATGATATAATGCGATCTCCGTTGCCACGAGTAAAAAATTAGGATTAAACTTGGCAAATATTGCTATTATTATGACCATTAATTATTGTTGATGATTAATTTAGGTAGTTGCTGGGCATTCTCGGCGGTGGTTGCCGTGGAGGGCATAAATAAGATTAAGACGAAGAAGTTAATTTCCTTGTCGGAGCAACAACTCATCGACTGCGACGATGGCGACAACAATGGATGTGATGGAGGTCTGATGGATTATGCATTCGAATTTATCATCAAAAATGGAGGTATAACAACAGAGGCCGAGTATCCCTACACGGCAAAAGATGGAAGGTGCAGTACTTTAAAGGTAATTAATGAAGAGCAATCACTCTTAGTTACAAGTAACCATTCCACCCCGTTCGATCTAATAATAAGAGTAGAGCCGGAACTGGACCGGCCCGGTTCAAAATTAGATAAAATTTTGGATCATTTTTTAAGAATTTTGGATGGAATTCGGGCATCTCTATTTTATAGCCCGAAGTCTAGTCCGATATATTTAAAATTTAGTCCGAAACTCGAACCGATTTTGGATCGATCCGAAGTTTATAAAACTGGTCCAATCCATTTTCAGGCAATGAATTTTGGGCCGGCCTGGTTCCGATCCTAAATAAGAGGATTAATGTTCTCCCATTATTTTTTTATTTATTTATTTATTTATTTATGAAGGAGAATTCGCCAGTGGTAACGATAGATGGATATGAGGATGTTCCTGCCAACAACGAGACAGCTCTTATGAAAGCCGTGGCTCATCAACCTGTATCGGTTGCCATTGAAGCAAGTGGTAGAGCTTTCCAATTCTACTCCGAGGTTCGTGTCCGGATCATTAATTTGGGAGTGAACTTTCCAACATAATCTATATATACAAATCTGATCTTATATCGATATTATCTTATTACAATATCGATGTGCGATATGGTATGAAATGGTAAGACATATTAAACATCGTATTGGAAATGTTAAATCTTGGTTACCACAAAATTTGTATTTAATTGAACCTATTAAAATTGGACTTATGAACTATCAGAAGCCCACTCATGGTATTATATACATATATCTTACTTTATTTTTGAATAAATTGGTGCATTCAATTAAAAGATCCGACATGAACGCATCCAAGAAAGCCAGAAAGAATAATGTTATGAAATGGTCTTAGAACATATCTTAGGTCGGTCCACAAAATAAGACCCGAGTGATGGATAACGAAGGAGGCTACCTGGTAGTTAGCTTCCCGATAAACATGTTTGACAATAGAGGAAGAACACCCTGAAGAAGGAAAGTAATATCGTGGATGCACCGGTCCCGATCTCCTCGTCTCCTGAATTCAAGAAATAACAGTTATAGAATCATCCTCGATAATGAGATGGTTAAGTTGAAGGATCATCCGAGTATAGACGATCCCGGTCCAGGTTTCTTGCAGCTCGGCGACCGGGACCGCCGGCTAATATTACTTTTAAGGATGTATGCTTTGTGTTGACCCGGGATTTTTATGTTTCCGAGCAATATCCTGTTAATTTGATGATGGCAGGGTGTTTTCACCGGCAGCTGCGGCACGGAATTAGACCATGGCGTTGCAATCGTTGGATATGGGAAGATGAGGGATGGAACCGAGTACTGGATCGTGAAGAACTCATGGGGTCCAGATTGGGGAGAGAAAGGCTACATCAGAATGGAGCGTGGCATCGAGGCCAAACATGGGAAATGTGGTATTGCAATGGAGGCCTCGTACCCCATCAAGACATCCCCTAATCCTTCCAGGATGGAAATTTCCAAGGATGAACTCTAAGATGATGGTGGCACAAGGAATATACACTGGAAACTTAGATTGTTTTCATATTTATGTTCTTTTATCTTATATGTTTCCTGGTAGTATGAAGGCAATAATTCTCTGCTTTGCATTTAAGAACTCTGTTTTAAAGGTAATCCTGTTAATCTCGGTAATGTAGATTTTGCTATCCATCACAAAGTTTAAGGATTTTTTTTTTTTTTTTTTTTTTTGTGAACAAATGGGAGGGGGATAAATTCTAATGTATGCTATCCTGCAAAGCTCCATCCCGTCAGATAATGTTCGATTCAACATACTCGAGTTTTCTTAGTCTTTTCCCATCCAAAAATGGGTACATCAATCTGATATCATTAAGGTACCGGGACAAAGAGAGAGACGATTCAAGATACTCGAGTTTTCTTAGTCTTTTCCCATCCAAAAATGGGTACATCAATCTGATATCATTAAGGTACCGGGACAAAGAGAGAGACCATGATCTCTCACTCATACACGATCGTTGATCCTAGAAAAATTTTTGGATTTAATCGTGTTATCCACGGGATCATGCCTCGAATACACGATCAATTGATAACAAGATAAGGCCTTGAGATTCTCTTCGCACGTATTTAGGGATTCTTTTCACACATTTGTGATGGGTGACAGGAGCATTCATGTACTTAGTCCTCCAGGATTTATAGATATTAGAGCTTATAAGGTGATGTTATATTAGATTAGGATGCATCGTTCTGGTAAACCACCCTTATTTGGCACTATACGAAGAAATTGAAATAACCAGCCAAATCCTACCCCAAGAGACAAGCATATATATATATATATATATATGTATGTATGTGTATATTTTTGGTATGTATATATATATATATATATATATATATATATATATATATATGTGTATATATATATATGCATTTGGATATGTAGGTATGTATCGATATAGATAGATATAGATATATAGACATGTGTTTGTATGTTATGATCTCTAATTGATTAATAATGGCTGAAAAAAATAAGTTATATTTTTTTAAAAATGAGGTATTAAATTATTTAGGAATTCTGAGTATTAACATTGGAACAGGCTATCCATATATATGACTAAAGTGATACCATCTGGTTCAATGGCACCAAATTTTTTCAACTTTATTTCCTGTTCAAAATTACATCTTCTATATAATCTATTATATCTATAAAAGCAAAGAAGTTTGGTTTAGTTTGTGAGAGAATTTTTTTTCTAAAACTTACACAAGACTTTTTTGATTTAGTTTTAAAGAAAATTTTTCGAACATCAAAATTTGGAACTAAATTTTGAATGGATTTAAAATAAAAAATTTAATAAATAATAACTTTTATTAAATAAACTTTTAATTATATCAAATATCAAATTGTTATATTCCGCACGATGCACGGGTCCAGCATCTAGTATATAATTAAAGTAGTACTATCTGGATTCGATGGCTTCCAAATATCAAATTTTTGTAGTTCTTTTTTTCGTTCAAAGTTATTCCTTCTATATGATCTATTATATATAAAAGCAAAGAAATCTTTGCTTAGTTTTGGAGGGAATTTTCCTCCCAAAACTTGGACAGGACTTCTTTGGCTTAGTTTTGGAGAAAAATGTTCACACATCAAAATTTCGAAATAAATTTTAAATAATTTAAAATAATAGATTTAATAAATAATAAATTTTATCAAATAAATTATAAATCATATCAATTATCAAGATTGTTACATTCCATGTGTTGCATGGGACTAGCATCTAGTTAATCATTATTAATCCAGTGGCTGAGATCATAAATGAGTTCATCAATCTACCGATGACATTGGGCCACATAAATAGGCCTGTTGTATAAATCCCAGGCCCGTAGCATACGGTGTCTCATAGCCCATGGACCTAAATTTTTAGAGTCTTGGGCGCAACATTCCAATACTTCGGCCTAATAGTAAGAGTAAGTCTAGGCCCAATATTTCAAGTTTTTAGAGTCTAGGCCCAATATTCCAAGACTTGAGTAATAACATAAGTAACAAATCCAAGCTCCCTCTGGTGCTTCGTTGATTTTAAGACATGGTGCCAAGAATTCGGGCAAATTGCTAGAACAAGAAGTCACTTCATAGGCCAATGCAAAAAAAAATATGGGGAGTTGAAGGACCACAAGAAGGTTCAAAACTCCCATTAAGGTTTTATGGTGTCATTTAAATTAATTAGTCCAAGCAAGCTGGGAAGTCAGATTGACTACATTATATCCAAGGTTGGGTTGCACCTTTTCACAACAAAATGATTCCTCTTCTTCTTACAGCATTCGATCATCGGATTACATTTTGCATAGATCTCGAAGCACTCAAAATTCTTTCATTCGTCCATCCGAGTAGATCTCGTGGTGATCGATCTCAGTGGTGATCATTATATAATTCAATTGTGAATTCATACCAAGGAAAGTGAGTTCTTTTTTTTTAATGTCAAAGATACAAACCTGTCCCCTTAAATATAATGTCGTGAATGCGACTCCTGGGCTTACTTAGACTAATTAATTTAATGAAAATTTTAACCCTCTCGTAATCCTCTAACTCCCCCCAGTCCACTTTTTGCAGCAGCCTATCAGGTGACTTCTGGTACTAGAAATTTCCCAGAATTCTTGGCACCCTGTCTAAAATCAACAGAGCATTGGAGCAAGGTTGGATGTCATGAAGTGATCATATCAATCTAACTTTGTCCCCTAAGCCAATGATTTTTTTTTTTTTTTTAGACTGACGTAGCCTTAGATAGTGCTAATGATATAACCTTCTGATGATGTCCACGGTGGACAGAAAGTGAACGGAAGCAGCAAACTGAAGATTAAAAGAAGAGGAAAGAAAAGAAAAGGAAGACAGATATTGCTTCCATCAAAATTTAGCTAGGCATCTATCACCTTCTTTTTTTTTTTTCTTTTTTTTTTTTTCTTTTTTTTTTTTTTTTCCTACCAATTAAACTTAACACGATTTAAGAAAAATAAAATATTTATGGCTGTTGCTGCTGCTCCTCTAGGATCAGGTTCGGCGGGTGCGCTGGAGAGCTCCTCGACCGGCCTACCTGCAAAAAGTTTTCGAGTGCCGGAGGGGCTCCGGCGGGGAACACTCCGATGGTTAAGTTAGAGAAGGGTTGGAGCGACAGAACGGGAAGAAGTTCGAAAGGAAAGTAAGTAATGGGGAAGAATAACCTTTTTTCTTCGTGGAGGTCCCTTGGGTGCGTTTTATAGGCACAGAACGCTGTCAAATTCTGTTGGGGGAGCAGGCTGGGAAAGTCCGGATATATCCTCAAGAGGATGGGCGTGGCGGCGAGATCGTGGGTGGTGGCGTGTCAGGTGTGTCAGAGCAGTGGCCACGCACTGGAATTTGTTACAACGGAATGTCAGAGCTGCAGGAGAGAAGAGGTCCCTGGAAACTTCGAGCGACCTTTCAGCAGTGGATCGGCTGATCTCCCAGAAGCCGACCGGGACGCCCAGCGATATCTCCAGGAGCTGATCGGAGCATCCAGAGGGGCCGTCGCACGGGCGATAAGATGCCTGCCAGTCTTTAAAGTCCCCGGGCCGGCTTTTCGGATAAGCCGACCGGGAAGTCGAACTTCGCGAGGACCAGCCGATCGGATGCCAGGGCCGGTCCGACTGGGGACTAGCCGAACGGGCGCATCGAGGGCGAAGGAGAGAAAGAGGGGAACGGTGGGAGGACAAGATAAAACGGCAAAGTTATTAGACGGCCAGAAAAATATAGAGCGCAGAAGATACCATTAAATAAAATGTACCATTAATTTTTTTTAAAATATATTAGTTTTGTTTGGTAAAAAAAAATAGGAGGGATAAATCCAGCATAACTAGATCTCTAGGTTCTCGTTGACCACAAAAATATAAAGCGCTGAAGATATTATTGAATAAAATGTACCATTAACTTTTTTAAAAATATATATATTTTTTTTGGTAAAAAAATTAGAGGGGATAAATCTATTATAGCTGCATGTTCCCCATCCCGTCAATTTTTTTTTTTTGAATTTAATCAAAACTTTCACAAAATCATGTCTCGAATCTGCGACTTATTTTTTTTTGAATTTAATCAAATCTTCCATAAAATCATATTTTGAAACCGTTCTCGAGTTTAATCAAATCTTTCATAAAATCATGTCTTGAATCCGTTACCGAAACAGGACTCTAATTAGCCAACTACCTTCTTGGCAATAAAATATATTTAGTTTTATAAGGAATAAAAATACTCGTATATTTTTTTAAAAGGTAGACAATTTTTAAAATTATACAACATAGTTGGTGATCCGACTGATAATAGTTTTGGAATCTTCTTAAACAAGAATAATTTTTATACAAATAGTCCTTTCCAAACTCCTTTCAGCTATCCGATTCGCTCTTCGTCTTGTAACTACGTTATCCATCAGATATACCTACTAAAAAGTAAATAGCATAGTTGACTGAATTATTTTTTTATTATTCAATATTCAAAAATACAATTTTTAAAATTAAAAAAAAAACATTTTTTATAAAATTTATAAAATATTTTGTACCGGAATATTATGAGCTTGATTTGTACCAAAATGGCATACGTTCATCCAACTGTAAAATAAAAAAAAATAGAAAAAAAAAAAAAAAAAACTCTTCCTAACCTTAAAAAAATTATAAATATGGAGAGATTAATCAGTCATTTATGGCAAAAAAAGGGGGAAAAAAATTTTTTGGACCCTTCCAAGTCCAAACGCCATTATACTTCCTGATTGGAGAAGCCCCCAGTCAAGAAGGGGGGCGGGCGGCTTCCCGTAGGCCATGCAAATTGCGATTAAAGACAACATGGCAACACGCTCCGTGGCCAAAGGGAGGCGATCGACGGTTGGTAACCATCGGAGGGAGCAGGGGGCATCCCACCGGGGACCCACCCACAACCGTCCAACCTAATAATGATGGTCCGGGCCCCGGGCGATGACAGCATTGAGGTGGCCTCTTTGAATGACAAAAGCTATGCCCTTCCATCACCCAAAAAGAAAAGAGAAAATCATGCGGTGGCCTCGTGCACGCACTGTTGTTATTGTTGTTTTTTTAGTATCTTTCATCCAAAAAAAAAAAAATGGTTAAATTTTTTTTTTCACGATAATGAATCATTAATTTTTTTTATTATTTTACATATATTTTAAAACATTTTATTCTTGATATCAAAATAAATATTATTAAGTAATCCGATGGTTGACGTCGGCAAAAAAAAATACAAATAAAAATAAATTTTTGGCACCAGCGATGGAAAGCGAGGGTATATCGGGGGCCACTCAAACAGCAGAGAGGGAGTGGGCGGGGCTTCACCCGGTCTTAGTCAGTCGCTGCTTTAAAAGAACACATGGATGGAATGTTTGTTATGAGGAAGACCTGGAACTAATTTAGTAAGCGCCTGAACTGGTAAGTATGGGGGCTTGTGGGGGGAGAAGGGGGATGTTTGATGTGAGGGAAAGCGAGACGTGTGGGGTCCCATCGCTGATGCAGGAAAATGGATGGGATGGTGGCTACTACTCAACAACATAACCTACAATCCCATAAAGTGATCCCTATGGATGATGCATAATATATATATATATAAATAAATAAATATAATATATATATATATAATAGAACATGTTTCTTGTTTACAAAGTGGGATTGGAACTTGGAAGTTGCGTATAAATAAAAAGGCGGAATGTATGGAGATTTCTTATAATTTATGTTTGTTGATTTTTTTTTTTAAAAAAAAATTATAGAGAGAGAGAGAGAGGGGGAGATGAGTTGGGCGGTGGTGGGAGTGGGGTGGAGACAGGGGGCGTGCAAGTAACGAAGAGACGCGCTTGGACTAAGGGGCTTGGGAAATCACGTGTCGGGGAGATCGGCGGTCTGACGAGAGGAACCGGCGCACATGGCCTGGGCCGGGCCGGGCCGGGCCGGGTCTCGAGCTGCGAGTACAAATTAGCTGGCTGGTGGCCGTACACGTCCTTCCCACCTCGCGCGGCATTCAATCTTATGGGAGATGATAAAGACACTCCCGCTTTCTTCGTAGATGCACTCTAAAGCACTTTTCCTCCCTCACCCCGTAAGGAGCCAACCAGGGCAAGAGGATTAGAGAGTGCATTGCTAAGCAAAAGGCATAACAGGATTTATAACCCAAAGCCCGATTTCGAGGCTTAACATTATTGCTAACACGGTAGTCCACTTAATAAAGATCTTATTTCATATCTAATTAATCATAAATTCAAGATATGATTTATATACGGTAATTCAATTAAATACAGAAATATTTTCTTGAGTCCATAACAAGTTAGATAGGATGAGAGGTCCAGGTTTTCTCTCCTTATTCTCCTCTACCGATAATCATTTTAATGGTATTAGGTTGATATACTCGTCTAGAGATGAGAAGAGACTGTGAAAATTTAAGTATCTTGTATCGAATATTACCTAGCAAGACAGAAATATGTAGAGTAGCTACACCAAATTTAACCCCATATCCTTTTTACTTACCAAACAAAATTTGAAGCCGGTAGCGAGGTGATATTTATCCCCGGATCTTACAGCATATTTTATATTTAGACCATTTGAGTTATACTCATACGAGATTGATACGATCAGACATTTATACCTAAAATTTTTTTTAAAAAAACTTAGGATAGCTTAGATGGGCATTAGCTGCACAGTATGTCTTGGAAGCCAATTTCATTCTAGTTGAAGATGACTTTATTGTCAGGAAGCGAGTTGTATCTTTCACATAAATAAATGATTGATTTTCTTTCACTACGGTAACTATTGAATGGTGCAAAAGTCGCTTTAAAAGTTATACACGGATGATTGTTGTGGTGCTTTGAGAGCCAGTTCACTAGCTTTTAGAACAATACAAGGCACTATCCAATGATTGCTATTATGAAAGAAGATATCGATCATTCATTCGCATGAAAAATATAATCTATTTCTTTATTGCCCAGATATACTAATCCAAAAGACAATAAATTGGATTCTTTAGAAATTTAAAATAAATCTATGCACTATAAAAAAAATTGCATAGTTGTGATATACCAAAAAAAAAAAAAAAACATAAGACAAAAGAAAATCAAACATAACCATAAATATATTAAATTTATAGTAGTTTGATGCTAAACTTGCTCGAAAATTTCAACTATAATTTCATTTTGATTATAGTCGATTATTTTGCATTGACTCATAATAAAAAAATAATTGATTTTGCTCAGGCTCACCAACCGTAACCTTTTTAACTAAATATTCCTTGACTTAGCCAAATATAATCATCTAACTATAGGCTAGGACCTATCTAAAATCCAAAATTTTTCTTTCTAAGAAACTTGTTACGATTAATATAATAACACTACAAGAAAAAGATTATTAGCAATGGCTAAATACCATCGCAAATAGCTAATTTGTTGTCGTTAATAGTCTGTTGGTTAAATCCTTGTCACAACTAACTATTTTTAGTGATGGGATTCCTGACCGTCATTAATAATGATTATTAGCTGCGGTATTACTGATAGCAACATGTTGTTGATAGTAATATTTTCATTATTTAAAAAATTAAAAAATTATTAGCAATCTAAAAAAATTTCATCGATAGAAATAGCCATCGATAATAACTTTTAGCACTGGCATTAGTCATCAATAATAATTTTTAGCGATGGCAAATACTGTCACCAATGCTATCGCTAATAAATTTTTTATTTTTTAAAAAATAGTAATTATTTTTTAAAAATTTAATTATAATGATAATAATAAACAATTAGAAAACTTAAGTAATATTAAAAATAAAGTAACAATTAACAATAATTATAAATAAAAAATTAATTATATTATATTAAAAGTATAAATTTTATAATTTCATAAATTTATACTACTAAAAAAAGTAAATAAAGTAACAATTAACAATAATTATAAATAAAAATTTAATTATATTGTATTTATTAAAAAGTATAAATTTTATAATTTCATAAATTTACACTGCTAAAAAAATAAATGCATAATATCAAAATAAAAAAAATATGTGAGATCAATATTGTCCTCATCCTTGTCCTCCTCCTCTTGCATGTCCTCTCCAGCTGTCGGTAGATGAAAGCCCGATATCCTAGTGTTGCCGATCTCGCCGCCGCGACCTGTAACTTCAGAGCTGGTGGCGGGGTCAGACCGTCTCGCCTCGAGGTCTGCGGGCTCCCGATCCTGCAAGACAAGGTCAGAAACCCTGGCCGGGGATCCCGACGAGGAAGCTCCGACGGTCAAGTTAGAAAACGGCGAGATGGAACAGAGTCTCCAAGGCTGGCCCCCGAAGGAGTCCCAGGCTTAGAGATTATCTTAGCAAAAAAGGTCTCAAGAAGAGTGGAAGTTGGATCCTGCCCTTGGTGCCTTTTCTTTTCCCAGCCCTTTTTCCCCCTTACCTGGTCGTTCGCTCTTCCCATCCTTTTATCCCATCACGCTCCCTCCGACTTCCCGCCCTTGGGAGGCCCCCTCTTCGCTTTCACTTCCTTCTCTCCCTCTCTTTGCTCTTTCCCCTTCGGGTCCAAGAACACGGCGACCTCCTTGTCTTGCTTGCCGAGCCCAGCGAGGAAAGGGTAGAGGGAGGACACCGGCCAGACCTTGGGCCGAGCGTGAGCGCTCTCCTTCCCAGACCCCGACAACGTCCGTTACCGGGTCCTGTCTTGCCAGGACTTCGCCTCTCGACTGCGAACCTGTCGGGCCGATGTAAACGAGGTTTCGCGCATTGCTACCGACCGTACCAGGCGCTCCTCTCGATGCGGCGCGCGCTGCTCGAGGGGTGGTCTCGGAACCCGTGCTCCTGCTTCTCGGCGACCTCACCACGCAGGGTAGCCAGCCTCGGCCGAGGTGGACCCCTCCTGGGCGGACACCTGGCGAAGCGGCAGAAGGGCGCTCGACCTCGGCCGAGGTGGACCCGTGTCCAGGCGCCACCTGGCGAAGGAGCGGGAAGGCCCGGCTCGACCTCGGCTGAGGTGGAACCGTCTCAAGGCGCCACCCGGCGAGGGAGCAGGAGGCCGCCGGCTTCGGCCAAGGTGGACCCCTCCTAGGCGGACACCTGGCGGAGCGGCAGAGGGGCGCTCGACTTCGACCGAGGTGGACCCATGTCCGGCCACCTGGCGAAGGAGCAGAAAGACCCGACTCGACCTCGGCCGAGGTGGAACCGTCTCAGGGTGCCACGCGGCGAGGGAGCAAGGGGTCGTCGGCTTCGGCCGAGGTGGACCCCTCCTGGGCGGACACCTGGCGGAGCGGCAGAGGGGCGCTCACTTCGGTCGAGGTGGACCCGTGTCCGGGCATCACCTGGCGAAGGAGCAGAAAGACCTGGCTCGACCTCGGCCGAGGTGGAACCGTCTCAGGGTGCCACCCGGCGAGGGAGCAAGGGTCCGCCGGCTTCGGCCGAGGTCGAGACGCCGAGATCGAAGTCGAGCTCCTTCGCTTCTTCGCTCGACCGTGCTCCCTCCGGGTCGAGACACCGAGGTCGAAGTCGAGCTCCCCCGCTCCTTCACTCGGCCATGCTCCCTCCGGGTCGAGACGCCGAGGCCAAAGTCGAGCTCCTCCACTCCTTCACGTGGCCACGCTCCCTTCGAGTCGAGACGCCTAGGCCGAAGTCGAGCTCCTCCGCTCCTTCGCCCGATGCGCTCCCTTTGGGTCAAGATGCCGAGGCCGAAGTTGAGCTCCGCCGCTCCAAATCGGCTCCACCTTGGACGAAGAGATCTGCAGTCGAAGGAGGTCTCTGCTCTTCCTGGACGATGGCCCGACGCCCGAGGATTGTGAAGAGATGCCTGTCAGGCCGCGATGATGGTCGAAGCTGCCACTTATACCGGAATGGGAGGAATCCTCAGATCGAGGCTCTGCATTCTCCACCAACCACCTACACCCTCCAAAAGTGAAAGTCAACCAGTAGATCCGGATCCAGGAGGCGACGGTCCATCAATCAAGGTCCTGCAAAGTTATCCAAAAGGGAGCGACCAGAAGGAATGTCAGCATAAACAATAGCTTCCATATCACCAGAATGGAAATGCAACCCATCCACGGCATGAAACATCGCCGCACGTACCCATAAGCATGGGGAGGATCCCGAGGTAAGCGAGGGGCAACGACCCAGCAAAAATGAATCTCCGAGATTCAAACGAGGTACAGACAGACACACGCACACATTCAAGAAAAACTTCAATCGAGTGAGATCCAACGAGCAAGAAGGGGGCAGTGCACAGGAAGACAATGCTCGAGGCTACCACGGAACCCCCAGGAGGGGTCTAGACGGACACAGCCACCCAGTTCGAGCTTTCCTTTGCTGTCACTCCCGTGATCTGAGCTCGGCCCGCTCGCACTTTTTCATTTCATAACTTCTTCTCCTAGAGTAGAGTCCATACTAGGGGCTCGACCAGGAGAATCTGTTTTCCTAGATCGTTACTGACTTGACCGTTGGAGTGCCCCCGCCAGAATCCCCAGCCCAGGTCATTGACTCTGTTTTGCAGGTCCGGGCGATCGAGCAGGATCCCGAGAGATAAAGGTACACTCCGACCTCGACCTCAGCTACGGGCCACGACGATCTTGGCGGCAACAGATAATAATTTTTATATATTAAAACCTAGTATAGCTACTCTCGAAGGCCCCCACCTTGTTAGAACATGTTCGATGCAAGGTGCTAGATTTTCACAGCCTCTCTCAATCCGAAAGTTAGTATATTAACTCGATACACCAAGATGCAAGCTGGACAGTATGGAAAATAAGAAGTGACCTTAGCCTCTCATCCACTCCACCTGATGCGAGCCTTAAGGATTTATCCTGGATCTAATCAAGTTAGCCATAGCCTCCTTCCTGGATCTCGTGCTAAATGGATGTGAGATAAGGTCCTATTCAATTAGGCTACCACCTTGGCACTTTGGTGGTACAAATTAAATAATTAATTAAATAATTAATTTATTATTAAATAATTTATTAATTAACTAAATAACTAATTAATTAACAAACATTTAATTAAAAAATAACTTACTAATTAATTAATTAATTACATAAATGACTAATTTGATAAATTACTTAATTAAATAACTAGATAATTAATTAAATATAAATTAAATTTTTAGTGATGGCTCTGTTATCGTCGCTGTCATTATTGCTAATACTTATCAAACCCCATAAATGATGGACCTGACTGGACCAGCAAAAAAAATGGAATGATCTAGCGATAGGGGAACTAAAGCGTCATTGGATGGTAGCATATGGGAGAAGGAGATGTGCCCGAGAGAGAGGATGCATAGCGGGATCTCAGCGATGATAGAGTGTAAGGGAGAATGCATGGCAGTCGATAGAGCATCGGGGCCGGGGCTCGATGGCAGTGGCTCGTGGCTGGCGGATCACAAGAGGGAAGCACAGTAGTTAGAGTATGGGGGAGGGGGTGCACAACGGCTAGCTACACTGGGGGTTGTGTGGGAGTTCGGTGATGCTGGGAGGGAGGCATGGAAGTTTGGCGAAAAGGGGCGGGGGCCAAGAAGAAGACGATCGATAGTAATTGAAGGGGGCGAGGGATTTTGATGGCGTCGAGGGAGGGATGCCTCACTATTTAGCAGGAAGGGGCGGGAAGCTAGGAAGACGATGCTCGGCAGCACCGGGGGGCATGGGATTTCGATGGCCATGGGGGCGAAGGGATGTCTCACTGTTCAACGGGAAGATGCGACGGGCTAGGAAGATAACGGTCGATGGCACCAAGGGGATGTTAGATTTTAGTGGTGCCAGGGTGGAAAGAGGTCGAGAGCTTGGTAGGAAGCGATAGAGGGCTGGAAAGATGAAGAGGCAAAAAAACCAAAAGTGGAAAATGAAAAAATGGGCACTAGAGGGTTTTTAAGTAGAACTATTATGACAACATTATACAATCACTATTAATTATTTTCCATCAATAATATAAGTATTATCGACAGCAAACCTATGTCACCATTAACTTTGTTGGTAATACCTAAATTTCAGTTATTTTATTAGTATTGGCAATATACCATCGCTAATAATTATTTCCTGTCAATACTAAAAGTATTATCGATTACAAATTTGTATTGCTATTAACGTTGATGTTAATATCTAAATTTCAGGTATTTTATTAGCAATGATAAAATACCATCATTAATAATTAAAATATAGTTGGTAATAATCTTTTATTTAAAATCAATTTTTTAAAATGTGATAACTTATTAGCAATGGCATGCTTGCCATCATTAATAATCATTTGTATTGCAAATAATTTTTTATAAAAATTAAAAAATCTTTAAAATTTTAAAAATTAATAGTGATAACTGTTTATGTCACTACTGCCATCTCTAAAGCTTAAAATTTTAAAAATTAATAATGACAACTATTTCTATCATTATTGCCACCGCTAATAATATTAGCGATGATATTTTTTACTGTTGTAATTACTATCCATATATTCGCTTATTATTTATGGCTACCTAGCCATTCGTAATGTCCGTCACTAATATTTATTTTTTTATAGTATGAGTAAACATGTAAAAGCTTAAATATGTAATCTTTTTGAGGCTATGGAAGTTATTATTGAAAACTCTTGCATGAGTTGACTTTCTTCTTTTTTGCTCGAGGGAAGTTTGAAAAAAAAAAACTCAATAAATGCACTCAAGTTGTCTTCTCAAAAAATTAATTGTTAGAAGCTATGTGAAGTTGAATGCACTTTGTGCTCTTCTTTTTCTTTTTTTGCTTAGATCTTTTTCTTTTTGCTGGGATATGCTTAAATGTATTTTCCAATTAAATTTTTTATTTAAATATATGAAAAATTTGATACAGGATATGAAATAACTATTAGATCGCTCAAATTAGTCATTATAACCTTTTTTTTTTTTTTTTCTATTTGCTAGAGCCATTCTGCAAGACTTGCCATTGCAGTGTTAGACATAGAAAACTTGACTCTTGATCTTCAAGAGTCAACTCGTATTGGCGAGAAATTGATTTGATTTCTTCAAAGATTGACTCATGAAGCATAGTATCTCGGGATAACTGTCTTTTAATCATGACCATTCAGGGTATGATTCGGTTGCTATCATGGTCAACTCTTTTGAAACCGAAGTTGACTTATGAGATACTAGGGGGTTGACACATGAATTTGCCAATTTTAATTACTCTGTATCTTTATCTTAAGATCAACCAAGATTTGATTCATGTATGCTAGGGTCAATTCAAGTTCAAATAATTTTTTATTATTTCTTGTTTAATTCCTAAAACTATTTTGGAATTAGCTATTATTCTATTGAGGCCAACTCTTTTCCTATTGGAGTTGACTTGAGATATGTTACTGTGCAAGTTTTTTTAAGCATGCTAGAGTTAACTCTTCTCTTCCAACCATTGTAAAAATCCCGGAAAACTTATTCTTTAAATAATTTGAAAAGGACTTCTTCTAGATGACATGTTGAATATTTGAGCATTAAAAAAATTTCTACAATCATATTCTTAAGTTTATATCAGTACAAAAGGAACTCAAGTACTTTGGTATTATTAAAATTAATTCTTGGACCAACAAATTTTGCTATAATAATTGGATAGATTTAAAGATAGGTAAGAGGTTGATATACACCTCCAACTACAAGATATCTGGAGACTAGCAAGAGAGGGCACCTTATTCTTTGCGAGTAACGTATACCTTGACGTGAATAGGATGCAAATTGGATGACCTCTTTCATTGTGAGCCTTTTGTTGAGGTGCTGTAAATCGATCAATTTCATGTCAATTACAAGGGCATGTCAAATAATTTTTTTTTTTCTAATCCTTTTGAATGTATTCGCCCACATAATTAGTGTGTGTATATATACACTATTAGTGTATATATATACATACACTAATTGTGTGCATGTACACACACAATATATATATATATATATATATATATATATATATATATATATATATATATATATATATATATATATATATGTGTGTGTGTGTGTGTGTGTGTGTGTCAAATATTGATTCCAGCCAACGTATATGTGTGCTGGTCTAGAACTTCTAAACAAACCTTCAAATTTTTATCACCTTTTAATTGATTCCAGCAAACTTACATCCACCATAAATTTTGAAGTAATTTCATAGACAAAAAATTGTACATATATAGCAGGAACTTTTTTTTTTTTTTCCCCCTTTGTTTCTAATCATGGTGAAAGAATTAAGCTTGGTATAAGTGAGTAAAAAAAAAAAAAAAACTTTGAAGTTTCATAGAAATGTTAATTTTATCATGGAAAGTCTCCCCGTTTTTGGAGCTGGTTGACCCAAACAAACTTCTATACAGTTCAACGATCCATTTGACAACAATTTGGCATTTTTGTGCACCACTTTTTCACTGCTTCACCACCCTCGCCTTCTCTCCCATCTCTCCTTCCTTTCCCCATGCCTTGTTACACCTTTTTTTTTTTTTTTACTTCATGTACGTACTCATCCTAACCAGTGTCAAGTATATAATATATATATATATATAGAAAAAAAAGTAAAGCACGTACATGAATACGTTCTCATATCCGTTGCTATCTTTGCCAATGTCTAAGGGTCCATGGACCACCCTCGTACCATCCTCAGCACCTACACTGCTGCAAAGCCCCAAACTAGTTATCATTACTCGGAAGCCCCAGGTCAGCTTCTCCGGTTCTCATTAACTCCAGATATGACCGCTATGATTCTTTCTGATCTCTTTGTTTCTCTCTCAACGTCAATCCACAGTGTTTTTTTTTTTTTTTTTTTTTGGCTTAAAAATTTTGAGCCATTTTGGACCTCCAGCTCCAAAGGCTTCGACTCGCATGCATATTCCCCGGGAAAGAAGCAGGGAGGGGAGGCACGGCAGCCAGGCGAATTCCAAGGCCTGCCCCATTTCGGTGCAAGACAAGATACCTTTCCACATCTCCTCATAAAATAAAAAATTTAAAATTTTTTTTTTTTTTTAAAAAAAAAGGGAGGCGCGAGGACGGCTGCCAGGGGTATTATCGTAAATTCATCGCAAAGTCAAGGGCGAGAGTTGGCGGGTCCACTTCCTATTATTGGTAATCCCCCTTCAAATTCCCTGGCGGTTCATAAATAAACACCCCCTTTTATCCGATTTTTTTTTTTTTTTGGTACAGGTCTTACAACCCTTTCTAGAACATTCTGTCGAAGCAGAGGGAGACACACCGAGTGCAATATGAGAAAATAGGTGTACATTTAGCGAGATAACAGTGTTACGTACTCCGTTATATATATATAATATATGTACAGCAGGAAGAACGGTCGGGACCGTTACATCGCGGGTCGCGGGGAGGGTTTATAACGTGCGCCGGCACGGCGCCACCGCATTAATCGCCCATTCCCCCGCTTCCCCGCCCACCCCTCCCCATCTCTCTCTCTCTTAAGCCTCTGTACTTCGTATTTGACGGAAGGAACCCCTTCTCGCCCGCCGGTATACTGCTCTCGCCGTACCACCGAATAAATCCCCCGGTCTCTCTCTCTCTCTCTCTCTCTCTCTCGCTATTTCTTGAACGATAGATTTTGGGGTTTGTTCGGTTATCTCTGTCCGAGCTACTGAAGGTAGTGGTGGTGGAGGGGGACGGCAAGATGGAGGAGATGCGGGCGAATATTCTAGATCCGGGGGCGGCCGAGTACTACCCAGCGAGCCAGTTTGCTCTCGGTCAGCCCCAAATTTACTACTCCTACCCGCCTCCGCCGGCGGTGGCGGTGTACCCGCAGGCAGCGCCGGGAGAGTACGTGAGCCCGGCGTGGGTCGCGGGGGACGGCGCGGCGACGAGGGCGGTGGTTCTGAGCATGGTGCCGCGGTACGTGGGGGAGGCGGCGGTGCGGGTGGAGATGGAGGCCTTCGGCGGGTGCGGGCGGTGGAGATGGGTCGCTGGCCGCCGACGGGATCGTGACCGTCCAGTTCTTCGATCTGCGAAGCGCGCAGGCGGCGGTAGCGGAGATCCGGGAGCAGCACGTGCGGCAGCAGAGCCTGCTCGGCCAGCAGTACGGCCTTCTCGCCGGCGGCGGGATGGTGCTGATGCACCCGCCGATGGCTGGCCGGGGGCTGATCAACGGCCAGGCGGTCTGGGCCCAGTTTGCGGCGAGAGGAGTCGACGATCCCAACCAGGGATCCATCGTCGTCTTCAATTTGGATCCGAACGTCTCCTCGCTTGCTCTCCGAGAAATCTTTGAGCCTTTTGGTATGCAATAAAAGAACCTACCAATAATAGCATCCAGTAAATTGATAACCGCCGTTAGTGTTACATCCATCCTAATAACATCCATATATCTTTCTTATTGCGGAATATATATATATATATATTTCATCAACTTCTCATCGGCTCGTCTCTTGGAATTTCTTTCTTGGGTTCAGCTTTTCGATTCATTTATTTTTCTTTATATATATTTTTTTATTTGCATTATTTCTGAACTCTTGCTCTATTCTTTGTTTTGTTTTATATTTTGTTTGTTTTTGATCATAAATATGTTGTATACTAGGATGCAATTTGGATGGCAGGGAGAGAGCTTTCTTCGAAATGTTTTCTCTCGGCTTCATCTCTCGTTATGTTTTCTTTCTTCTTGACTTACTTTTTATGGGAAAGAGTCTCCTAGTTTTCTTTCTCCTAATGGCAATCTTACCGCTCCTCTGGGCTCGCTTCAATTTCCCATATTTGTGGATGTTTTATTTATATTTACAGGATCCGTGAAAGAGGTGAAGGAGATGGCCTCAAGACCGCACCACAAGGTAGTGGAGTTCTTCGACACGCGAGACGCCGCTCGTGCCTTCTCCAAGCTCAACGGCAAGCACATCCTCGGAAGGCGACTCGTGCTCGAATTCTTCAGACCAGGTGGCCAGACGAGGTCTGGTTCTTCTCTTTCTTCTCTAATTGTTTCCAATCCTTGTAAGTCGTTTCTTGTATCGATTCTTCCAGTTATAGTGGCAGCAATTACCCCAGGAGGACCTCCGGTCACCACAACTATCCTCTACCTCCGAGGCTTCTAAGAGGGACCAGATGGGTTGAAGGTGGTGGAGGCGCTTCCCGGCCTTCATTATCGAGTGGGAAGGGAGTGGTGTTGCTGAAGAGGACGGGCACCGGCATTGCGAGTAGTAGTAACGGCGGCGACGGTAGCAGCGGCGGTGGGAGGAGGAACAAGGGGGAGGGAGTAGCAGCTACCAATCGTCGTCTTCGTCGTCGTCGTCTTCGTCAAAGCAGCAGCAGCAGCAGCAGCAGCAACAGCAGTCGAGCAGGAAGGGGTGGAAGAATCGTCATGGGAAGAACGGGGGCGGGGAGGCGAGGTTTCTGTTCAAGGAAATGGAGGAGACGGAGGAGGAATCCGCATCATCTTGGAGAGATTCCAGGACCACCGTCATGATTAGAAACATCCCCAACAAGTACAGGTCTCTCCACCTGCCTCCCAACAAAGCATATCCTCTCTCTCTCTCTCTGAGTCTCTTACTCTTTTATTATATGCTGCTTCGATGCATATTTGGGTGAAGGATTATTATTGGGGGGGTGGTGGTGCAGTCAGAAGCTGCTGTTGAACATGCTGGACAACCACTGCATTCACTGCAACGAGGAGATTGGTGAGGGGAAAGAGAATGAGCCCTACTCCGCCTACGACTTCGTTTACCTTCCCATCGATTTCAAGTAAGTGGAGCGAGTTATTTTATGATGCTACTTGGTAAAGGTTGTTTGTTTCTATTTAAACCCCCCCCCCCCCCCCCCCCCCCCCCTCCCCCCCTAAAAAAAAAAAAAAAAAAAAAAAAAAAAAAAAAAGGTTTTGTTTCTACCCCCCTCCCCCCTTTTTCAAATTTTTTTATAGCGTTGCTTAGATTATTATTATTATTATTATAAAAAAAAAAACAAGACGGACCAAAAGGCCATAACCAAATCAGAGAAAAAGGAAGGCCAGCAGGATGCTGGGATGAAGGCCGGCAGATGCAGAAATAAGCTGAAAATAGGAAAGGAGAAGAGGGAGTTGGTGGGAGGCGGGCGGCGTGGAGAAAGAATGGATCAAGGAAAGGCTTGGAGGGTGATCGTTGGCTGCGTTGGGTGGTGTTGAAATCTTTGCCGTACGCCGGTTGAAACCCAAATGGAAATAAATGGAGTAGCCTAAAAAACGCAAGGGAGCAAAGTGGGAAATCATAAGCCACCAGATAAAGGAACGGTACAAAACGGGGAATAGCAAACCCTTATCGGATGCAAACTTTGCAGGCTTGGCATGTAGAGAAGGAAACCCTAGTGGGAAAAAGAACCATCAAAGCTCGAATGGCAGTACAAGACTTCAAAAATTAATCAGCAATAATATTTTATGCGTCGAAAAGAAGCTGCGTCGTATCCCTTTTTTGGCTCATTCTTTTTTTTCACTCCTCTCTCACATCACGATGGAAACGGGAAAAAGCAGCTTTTAGATCAGAAATTGTATAGAAAAGAATATGGTTAAAATAGGCAGAAGATCTCTCTCTTTTTTTTAAAAATTTTTTTAAAGGAAAAGAGAGAAAGTATGTCATCTTTTGAGAAGGAAATATGGCTGGAATCCGATTCTTTTCGTTGGTTGAAAAGATCACTAAATTCCTTTCTTCTTTTTATGTAATTCAGCAACAAATGCAATGTTGGATATGGTTTCGTGAATCTCACTTCTCCGGAGGCCGCATTCAGACTCTACAAAGCCTTCCACAAGCAGCCATGGGAGGTGTTCAACTCCCGAAAGATTTGCCAGGTTACCTACGCTCGGTTGCAGGTAATTTCTACTAATTGTAACATGAAATTATTTCTTCGTATCACTAGACTGTAGGATGAACATGGAAAAGGAATTACTTCTTTTTCTTTTCTTTTCTTTTATTCCTCGTTAATCTTCGACTTTGGATTTTTTTTTTTTTTTTGTTGGACTGGTGGGCGGTGGGGTCAAAATTAAGGGCTTGGAGGCGCTGAAGGAGCACTTCAAGAACTCCAAGTTCGCCTGCGACAACGACGAGTACATGCCGGTGATCTTCGCCCCGCCCCGCGACGGCAAGCAGCTGACCGATCCCGTTCCCATCGGCGGCCGCGGCCCCGTCACTCTCACCAAACGGGTCGTCGACCGGATCCGCCGCGCCGGCGAGCAGCTCGCCTCCTCCCCGGAAGCGGCGGCGGGGGAGACGCCACCGTCGGACGGCGGTGGAGCGTCCTCCACTACCACCTCGACCCACGCGCCCTCTGACCACGCCGAGCATGATGATGACGATGACGAGGACGAGGAGGACGTGAGAGGAGGCGGCAAAGACGAGGGCGGCAGCGACGAGACCGGCAGTCGCCTCCTTTCCGAAGCTTTCCTTGGCCTATCATATAGCCAAGCCTAGGCGGCCAGTCGTAGTCCAGCAAGTGGACACATCACAACGCCCAGGCGTTCGGTCCAGCTTCATCTCTCTCTCTCCCTCTCTCTATGGCTGCTGCTCTCGTTGTATTAACAATTCAAAGCTTAATGGAAGGGCAAAGGGTGATGCATTCGAGTGTCTCGAGGATTCGATGACGACGGTGATGTGATTCTTCTTAATTACACTTTACCAGGCTCAAATGAGTAGCAAAGATTAATTCCCGCATCTCTTCCGAATTGGTGTACGGGATCTACTCTATCTACTCTACTTCATCCTTTACTCCTCTCCCTCTCCCTCTCCCTCTCTCTGTGTGTGTTTGTGTGTGTTTTTTCTCCCATTCGCTCCGGATAGTGACGTACCGTATAAAGACGGAGTAATTAATTTTAAGTGTAATTCCCGAGTAGAGGCGACAAAGCTTCCATCAAACGCCGATTCGTGGCGGGGAGATGGCCGAGTGTGCAACAAGGGGGAAACCATCTGGTCAACTCGGTCTACGGTATCCGTTCTGGTTGGTACACGTTAGTAGCGTTCCCATTGGCCTGCTAGCATGCGCGTGGACTCCGCATATCATCGGATCGATGGGGTTCTTTGACCGGTGCTGTTGAAAAAAAATATTACCATGGAATTAAAGTGAAAATAAACAAGGACAATGATAGGAAACACTAGATCATGTCCCTAACTTTGTAATTAAAGTTTATGTCTGGCTGTAAAATTAAAATATCCAAGTCCTCGTGCGTGCACCCATTAAAGAAATGACCCGTCCCAAGTCTCATGCGCTTTGGACTAAACAACTCCAAATTACGAGATGATGCATGCGTAATTTCATGCGACAGACGGTATGAGGAAGGGCAACTCCCCACCGCCTTGTGTTTATTTTGCAACAGCAATTGTCTATATTGCAGTAGCAATTCATGGTGCTTAATATTTTATGTGTAACAAAACATAGTGGTTAAAAGAGTACACCCAAAACAATTCTGTTGTTGGCTACGGTGTGCTTGCGAGGATCAACGCAGTTGAAGTGACTTGAAACAGAAATAGCACTTGTCAATTAGAACACCAATAATGATGTTAAAACTAATGATAGAAGTCATGCTACGTTTTGGGCTATCCTCAAGTAATTTATGTCTTGAATGTTGATCTCTATAGCTAGCCAGAACATTCACGATTCTGCTTGTGCCCTCTGGTCGTTGCATTCACTAAATATCACTCCTTGACAAAGAAAGAGAGGAGACTGTATCACTAAAAATCTAGCAAGAAACTTGGATGATAGCTTGTCAAGCTTCTGAACCCCGCACCCACCCATCTAACCCCTCTATAGACCCTTTATAGCTTGGTGCTAATATTTAGGACGATGATGTCATCCCCTATCATAATGCCCTTCCGTTTTACAAACCTACCAAGCTGACAGGTAGCCAACCTCTCCCTCGCCGTTCCGGTGTACCGGGTCTTCAATTCCTGCCAAATCCCCGCCGGTGCTGCGTACGCCGGTATGGCGGCACTTCCGTCTTGTTTTCTCCTCCATTTATCGTATGAATCAATCGGAGCACTGAAATAATTCTCCAGTTACTTCTCTCAATAGTTCTTTCTTCTTTCATCGGTCAGAGAGAGAGAGAGAGAGAGAGAGAGGGCAGGACCAGGGTGCTGTGAAATATCCGGGTATTGGGATGTTGTCCATGCAAAAGGAGGGGTCTTGGGTAAAGTAGTAATAAAAAAAAAAAAAACAGGAGCGAGAACGAGAGAGAGAGAGAGAGAGTGGAGAGGTGTGCGAGCTCGGGTAACGAGGCGACTGTCAGCATCTAAGTGCCTGACAGGTAAGCGACCCAACCACGTTGGACGATGTCCGTTGACGTGGCGCTCTCGCACCGCGGTCGTCGCCGTTGACGGCCTTTTCGTACCCCCGCCACAGCTCGGTCCGAAACCCGCCCCCGCACCCACCCCGGCAAATTCACCCAAACCCTTGCTTCTTTAAATATAAATAAATCTACGGAACCGCCTTGCCCTAATTTTGTTGATGGGACGTGCGGGAGGGTGGGGGCCCATTCCACCGTCCGTTGAGCTTTGGCGGTTGGTAATTAACCTCAACCTCGTATGTTGTGGGTTACGGGAAGCGAGGGGGGGAAGATGTGGGGTTACAAATAAATGTGACCATCCGAGGCAACTTCCGTCTGATTTATTACCTGTACCCCCTCTCTCTCTCTCTGATTTGATCTTTTTCAAACATTACAAAATGACGGCTGATTCTGGTATATACTTGTAAGAGTACTGGGTGTGCCTGAGTGTTATATATATATATATATATATATATAAACGGACGGTCATACTCATACGTTTATGGTACAGGACAGGTCAGAAGGTTAAGAAAAAATAAGTTCTTAAAAGACCAAAAATATAGCTAGGTACCGGATCCATCTTCAAAATACACAATAATAATAAAAAAAATAATTTAATTAAGCATATCCTTTACTTTCCTATAAATATGGTAAATTGATATCATTATCATCATCATCGACGATCCAACAGAATGCCAAATATCATAAAGAAGATGATGTATCTCATACTGTTCTAATTTATTCTGAATCCATACAATGGTAATAATAAAATTTTTTTAATAAAATTCTTTCGGTATACAATTTCTGTTTGGTTCAAATGATGCAATTCCAATGCTACCTTCAATTTCAACGGTAGATCTGAAATATAATAAATAGGTTTTCTCTAAGATGTAGTGAAACCTATATCAGTCCTTAGGTTTCGGATCCAATAAAAACTATATTGAGCAACAACCATCCTATATCGATGATCTTTACATGCTAAAAATTTTATAATTTAAAAAATTTTAACATAAACATCAAGTACTAAAAAAAATATTCTATCAAAATTTTTTTTTTTTAGTGTTACTTGGATTATCTATTACTTGAGTACTTGATACGTAAATTATATGATTTTAGCTATATTTTAGCTATATACGTAAATTATATATTATCTATTATATGATTTTTGCTTTAATATCCGTATCTATGGTTCAAGATTTATCACATGAGCTCATCAGATGTTCTGATCCATGTGATCATCATCTGCCTTCAAGTAAGTAACTCGGTTGATCATCCACTCTACATGAAGAGAATGGCGAGAGCCAGATTGTCAAGAAAAAAAAAAAAAAAATGCAAGAGATCGAGATTTTTTATTTTATTTTTATTTTATCATGTTGATCTACTCATCTGTAGATGAAAAAAATTTACGAAAATTTAAATACCTTTTCATTGAATAAGAATCTACGGGATAGCTTGCAAGTCTCTGAGCTTCGGAGTTTGCAAAACATTAGGAACAATGTCCTCGATGTTTTTAGAACAAGTGTTACTGGTTAATTGGAGGTCAATTAAGCGTCGTAGTAGAACAATCAAACGTTTAAAAGTTTGAGGAGCAGTCTAATGTTTTGGTGTTAGAATCTTCAGGTCCAATCATAAATCTTGGACCGTCCGGGAATCGTGCAGATTGAGTGTACCCCAATCTGTACATTGACAGAGAGCATCGTATGATGATAGTGTGGTGCACGAACGATCACCAACCGTCGCAGAATTCATGGATAAACGTGAGAGCAAATCCAAGCTCAATATATATATATATATATATATATATATATATATATATATATATATATATATATATATATATATATATATATATATATATGATGCGCCCATTCGGCTAGTCCCCGTTCGGACCACCGACCCCTGGCATCCGGTTGGCTGGTCCCCGTGTGGAGCCCGACTCCCCAGTCGGCTTTCCCAAAGAGCTGACCCGGGGATTTTGAGGGCTGACAGGTGCCTCCCCGCCCGTGCGACGCCCTTTGATTGCCGCGGTCGGCTCCTGAGATCCTGCTGAACTTCCCGGTCGGCTTCTGGGAAGCCAGTCGACCCACTGCTGAAGGGACCGTCCGAAATTTTCAGGAACCTTTCCTCTCCGGCAGTTCTGACATTCTGTTATAACAAACTCCAACGCATGGCCACTACTCTGATACAGCTGGCACGCCGCCACCCACAATCTTGCCGCCACGCCTATTCTCCTGGAGGCATATCCGGGTTTTTCCAGCCTGCTTTCTAACAGAATTTGGCAGCGCTCCGTGCCTATAAAAAGCACCCGGGGACCTCCGTGAATGGTAACGTTCTTCTTCTCCATTCTAATTCTCTCCCAGAGTTCTTTCCGTTCTGTTGCTCCAACCCTCCTCTAACATAAGCATCGGAGTGTCCCCCGCCGGAGCCCCCTCCGGCGTCCAGGGACTTCTTGCAGGTTGTCCGGTCAAGGAGCCCTCCAGCGCGTTCGCCGAGCTCGGTTCAGGAGGAAGAGAGGCAACAGATTGGCGCTAGAGGAAGGGCCGCCTGAATCTTCGCTGCGCTCTTTACTCTAAAAGGGGAGATAAACGGGAAGGGTCCAGCTATGGCAAGAGGAAGAACCCAGAGCGTCTCCGCGAAGGGAAGATGCTCCCACCAAGGGCCCAGCGCGCCCCCCGCGGAGAGCAATATCGCCACCGCCGTCGAGCCCACCATCATCCCGGGGCTGCAACAGTTCCAGACACTGGTGAACCGCATTGAGACGCTTACCTCGGTGGTCCAGCGCTTCCAGGAGATGGCGGACCGCCAGCAGCAGCCGCCGGCGGCTTCCTGTGCCAATCATCAGCCGATCGCCGGTGTCAGCTAGCAGCCGGACGAACCTTCGCCACCATCCCCCGTAGTCCCAGAACCCCTGGGGTCCATGAGGGCCCGCGTTGAAGGAAAGAGGGCGAGGTCAGCCTCCCCCTCTTATGCCAACTCTGCTAATCCCGGCGGCCGGTGCCTTGCTGCAGACCCGCACGACTACGGCAGCAAGATCATGCACATGGAGGAGCGCATTGCCGAGATAGCCGAGCGGCAAAACGCTGAGGGAAGGCTGGTGCACGACACCCGTCCGCCTTTCTCCGCAGAGATTCTAGGGGAGACTATCCCCCGCCATTTCAAGATCCCGCAGGTGGACCCCTACGATGGTACCATCGATCCTCTGGATCACTTGGATGCCTACAAAGCCCACATGATGGTGCAGGGCGCATCCGACGCCCTCCACTGCATCACCTTCTCAGCGACCCTGAAGAAGACCGCGCGGATGTGGTTCTCCGCCATTCGCCCAGGTACGATTCATTCTTTTTTCCAGCTCGAGACCCTTTTTCTCTCTCATTTCAGGACCTGCAGCCGGGCTCCAAAGAACACCGACTGCCTCTTCCTCATCCAGCAAACGGAGGGAGAGACCCTCCGGGACTACATGGCCCACTTCAACTCGACCGCTATGGAGATCCCTGACTTAAATGAAGTGGTGTCCATGTCGGCCTTCAAGAGGGGGCTCCGCTCGTCCAGGTTTACGTTTTCCCTGGACAAGAAGCTCCCTACAAGCTATACCGATCTGTTGGCCAAGATGCACAAATATGCCTTGGCGGAAGAGTAAGTGGCGAGCCGGCGCCAGGCTGAGGGGAGGTCGGCCCCGAAGAAGCGGGGCGATAAGGCCCCTGTAGTCCGACCCCCAGCAACGACGGCCAATCCACCCGGCGCCAAAGCCCCAAGCCGATGGACTACCTCAAGCCGTTCAACAATTATGCGCCCCTCTTCCTGCCACGGGAGAAGATCCTGATGGAGATTGAGAACGAGGCCTTCTTCCGAAGACCTCGCCCGATGAGAGGACCTCCTGCCTCTAGAAATAATAATAAATACTGCCGGTTCCACAGGGACCATGGGCACGACACAGAGGAGTGCCTCCAGCTAAAGGACGCCATCGAGGACCTCATCCGCAGGGGATATCTGAACAAGTATGTCCGACCCCGCCGGGATCGGGCCGGGACTTCAACTGTTAGAGACCCCCCGGAAAAGGCTGAGCTCCCTAATCAGCGCCCAACCGATGGAGGCGTTGGCATGCTGCATCGACGATCTGAATGGGGGAGGAAGGAGGACCAGGACATTGTAAAGAGGCCCAGGGGATCCAATGTAATTAGATTTTCTGATGAGGACCTCTTGGAGCCTCCTCTCCCAGGCGATGACCCTGTGGTTGTGTCGGCTGTCATCGTCAATTATGATGTAAAGCGCATCCTTATCGATAATAAAAGTTGTGCGGAGGTTTTATTGTATGATACGTTCGTCCGGATGAACCTGTCCAGGTCCAGACTGCGGGAGTCCGTAGCACCACTCACCAGCTTCAGGGGGAATTCCGTCTGGGTTGAAGTTTGTTATAGAGAGGCAGTGTTGTCCCTTGAGCTTGCTTCCTAGATGTTCCCTTTTTGGGAGAGTCTCGAGGATTGACACCTAGCAGCATTCGGGGACCGTGCATGAGCTCCTCTTTCTTCCTTCGTGGCAGGGAGTTATGTCGTTGGCTCTAACATTCTGGTTGGTCGCCATGTTTAGGAAGCTTGGCAGAGCATTGGTATGCGAGCAGCCATCCCAGGGTTTGAATCATCTGGCATGACCTTCTTCTTGTGGGTGATGCAGACGGTAGGTTGGGGGCGCTGCGCCTCGAATGGGGCGTTCCTTCCCATCTGATGTAAACCGAGGCCTGAGAGGATCTTGGTGCTCCGACGAGGCATCTCCCTTCGTAGGCCTCAGGCGGTGAGCCGTTGCCTGTTAATCGTACCATCTTAGCAGCGAGGTCTTGATGAAAACAATCCCCTTTACTGCCATGATTTGAATCTCCATCGTCCTCATTCTTTTAGTTAGTGGTAGTATGAGCTCGACCCTAGCCGGGAGCTGATCTCGGCAGGGGGGCTCATTTCGGCTCCTCCCTTGGACGCCATGCTCAGGTGGCACCTCCACCCGCCAGCTGACAGTCGATGTCCAGATGGACTCCACGTCAGCGGATACATCCGTATCAGTATTGCTATAATATCATATTTCCATCGTACTATTTTAAAGAGTATACATAATGCAAATAATATATAGTAATATTTTAATATAATATCATATTTAAGTATTATTATAATAGGATGAAATATATATATTATAAAAGTTCATGGGATGGTTATGTTATCTTTGAAAAATTGGATAGTGTATTCTAGATGTTTTAGATTAGTCCAGAAAACCAACCAAACATCTCAGATTATTCCATCTAAGAATAAGATTTTAATAGCTAAACAAAATCCAGTATAGAATCTCAGGCTTAACTATGCCACCTAGTATAGCTTTTCTCATTCCCATTTTTCTCATGCTTCTGTCAAATGCCACCTAAGAGTAGTTAGCAAAAAAATTAAAAAGTTTTCTAAAATAAAATATGATTTGCATTTGCCCCAATAATCCATAAACTATAGATATCTGGCGCATTAATGGCTGGTTACTGATCCACAAGGAGTAAGTGGCTGGCTATAATTTCAAAAAACAACAACAAAAAAAAATTATCTTAACCAAATATTGTACATATAGTTCTACTAAATAAGATGTTTGCTTTAATAAAGGGCACATACATTTATTCAACTAGTGGAATCACTCAGGATCTGTGTGCCACAAGCACTGTAATTTAGACCACCATAGTTTCTTGCAACTCTATCATGGGTTTTGAAGGAAAGGTCAACATCTTTTCATTTTTCCCTAGGGAAGATAATGTTTTGTAATTTTATAGAATAGATATTATTTTTGAATTTTATTAGATCAGATCAAGAAGTTCGCCTGGTGGTCAGAGTGTATTGTTTTCCAAGCCATCTTCTATGAGAGTTCGCGAGAGGGTTTTGAGGGTTGTTGGTGTTTAACACAGAGCTGTGCTTAATTTGATGATGGAGCAAGGAGCGGAAGGAAAGGCCTCCGGCTCCGATGGCAAAGAGGAGGCCGGTCGTACGTGGGTGGACGTTGTGCACGGTCCGTCGCGAGCGCCGGTTTGAACATCGCATAAGCTAACGGAGGAGGAGATGGAGAGGCTACAGCTTAGTTTCTCCAAGATCCTTGTCTTGCCGGAGTCGATCATCGACGATGCGAGGAGGAAGTGGGAGGGCCTAGTGGTCATCTTCCGCAGTCTTGGCCATCGGGTAAAGCGGTCCGGCTGTCGACGGAGATCAGGCAAAGGTTGCAGATCAGCTCGGATCCCGAAATATTTCCGGTGGGGGAGGACCACTTCGTCGCCCGGTTACCTTCAAAGGATGACTGCAAGCAGGTTTCGAGGGCGGGGCCGTGGTATGTTGCCGGCCAGCTCATGGCGCTGGCGCCGTGGCAGACAGACTTTGTTCCGGGTAGAAGCCCCGTCAACCGTACTGTTGTGTGGATGAGGCTGCCTGACTTATCTCTGGAATATTGGGATCCATCAGCTATCATGGCGGTTGCTGGAGAGGCAGGTAAGCCTCTATCTCTGGATAATTTCACTGACCATATGAGGAAAACCGGATTTGCAAGGATCCGGATGGAGCTTGATGCTTCAAAACCTCTACTGCCCGGAGTTCGGATTCAAGGAAGGAACTCTGTATTTTGGCAGCAGTGTGTCTATGAGAATATACCGGCTGTTTGCTTCCGCTGTGAAAGAATCGGCCATCTTGTTGAAGGTTGTCCTTTTAAGGATGAACAGGGGACGCCGGCTGCCAACGACCCAGTGTTGTGCCCTGGGAACTTTGTTGAGGGCCAGGGGATCTAGAACTCTGGGGTTTTGGGGTCCAACTCCAAGCTGGAGGGTGAGGTGCTTACCTTCAGACCTTGGCTAACAACATCGAAGGTGCGTCCAGTGCGCCAGGGGGGGTCACTCCTAAGGCTGCCTCGATGCCAGACCACGGTAAGGCTCCGGTCTCGTCCCCTGAACCACCTTCTTCTTCCCCTTCGAGGTCTTCTCCCACTCGCCACTCTTCTACTCCCACGTCTCCCTTGGACTCTGAAGGTTGGCAAAAGCCAACCAACGTGGCGAGGAAGAAATCACCGACTGCCTTAGGGTCGGACGTCTCTGAGGAGGAGGGTCAATGAAGGAGGTCGGAGCAATCTTCTTCCAGGCGCTGGCAGACACCATGCAGATTCTCCCATCGGAAAAAGCCAACCGGGACCAGGGTATGGTGGAGTATGGAACGGTTTCTCTCAAGCGGAGTAGAAGCCGGTCTAGATCCTTGTCACCATCTTCCTTGAAATCTTCCACAACAACTAAGGTTCAGGTATGTCCCTTAGCTCCTGTGAATGTCTCGGAGGGTGTTAACCAGGGAGTTATAAGTTCTGCTGCTCTTCTTCCATCTTCGGGGTCTTCAGAGAATAGGAAGAGGGAGAGGAAAAGGGAGTGGCGAAGGGTTGAGGCCAAGGCCGGAAGGGAGGGTGGCGGCCACTTAGGGGAGTGCTTTGGGGTGCGAGATGGAGCTCCGATGGGAGGTGTCATTCTTGCTGCTATGGAGGTGGGCCATGGTCTGAAGCTTCCGGTAGTGGTTTCCCATTCTGTCCGGGGGAGGGAGGGGGTTCTGAGGGGGAAAGTGGGTCTTCCGAGGGGAGGATAGGGCTGCCTGACCAACCAGGGTCCTTTGGGGTGGGTTTGGGCATGGGGGGTGAGAGGTTGGAGAACATGGTGCCTGGAGGTTTAGGGGGTGACGAGCTTGTAGCACCAGACCCTTTGCTTGTTGACTCCCATGAAGTGCAGGTCCAGGAGGATGCTATGAAGCTCCCATGATTGAAGGAGCTAGCAAGAAAGCCGGCAATTGTACTGCAGGGTTCATCAAGTGATGCCAAAACACCGAATCCGGGGATTACACAGAAGGCTGAAAGGATTTCTGTCAAGGCTGATGGGTAAGTGGTACCAAAGGAAGATTCTCATGCCTCAAGTCAGCCTCCCATACCTTTGAAGTCTGACTTTGCATCTGAGAGGGTGGGGCATACCAATGTTTGTGATAGGGTCAAAAGTGCTCTGGGGATCACTGGGGAAACTAGTGGAGGGGAACAGTTAGTTAATGTTCCAGTTATGCAATCCACTGTAATTAAAGGTCTGGAGGTTGGATAGGGGTCCGAGCCTCATACCTGATCCTGTTTTTATGAAACTTTTTGTTTGGAATGTTAGGGGGGCGAACAAACCCTCCTTTCTTTCTACCTATCATAGATATCTACAAGTAAATCATCCACAAATCTGTATTTTGCTTGAGATGAGGATCGCTGGCCCTACTCTTCAAGGCTTCAGGCGTCGCTTTCCTAGGGACCGTGGTTTCTTTGCCGTGCCTTCTCAGGGGCGAGCTGGAGGCATTATTGTTAGCTGGGACTCCACGGCAGCAAGGATTGATATTTTCCATAGATCGTCTCAGCTCGTGGCTATTGTTGTGACTGAACATGACCGTCCCTCCTGGCTCCTCTGTGGTGTATATGCAAGCACGTCCTACAGAGAAAGGAGAGTGGTTTGGGAGGAAGCCTCTGCTCTAATAAACCAGGGGATCCCTACGGTAGTTGCTGGAGATTTCAACACTATCGAAAGGAAGGAGGACAAGCGTGGTGGTAGACCCTTTATACCGGATGTTAGCACCAAGAAATTCTTCGCCTTTATCCAGGACAGTGGCTTGATTGACTTAGGCTTCCAGGGTCCTCGTCATACCTGGTGCAACAATAGGTCGGGGCAGGCCAGAGTCTGGGAGAGGCTCGACAGATATTTTGCTACGCCCTCTTGGCTTTCTCTATTTCCTGATCACAATGTTCACCACCTTAGTAGAATCTCCTCAGATCATGCCCCCATTCTTCTCACCATGACTGCCCCCCTTCCCAGACCGAGACCCTTTAGATTTGAGAAGTTTTGGCTGTCCTATCTCAAAGCCAAGGAGATAGCAAGGGAGGTATGACGTATACTTGTTCAGGGGGATGCGGCTTACAGGATTTCTAGGAGATTGGTGCTTCTGAGGAGACGCATTCTTTGGTGGAACAAGATTGAGGTTGGCAATCTTATGAATCAGATTAAGTTGGTTGAAGCCTCTATTCATGATCTGCAAATCAAGGAGGATGCCCAAGGCCACTTATCTGATGATGATCTAAATGTCCTCCGGACTTCTCTTGCCCGCCATCATACCCTTCTTCGGAATCAAGAAGTTCTCTGGAGGTAAAAATCCAGGGTGCAATGGTTGAGGGAGGGGGACAAGAACACCCGTTTCTTTCATCATGCTACTGTCATTAGGAGGCATACCAACACTATTCAAGCTATTTATTCTGACCAGGAGGGCTAGATTGAGGACGATGCTGACATTAGGAGGCATTTCCTCCACTACTTCGCCACCAGGTGGACTGCTCCTAATCCCACTTATCCTTTTATTTCTCTAGTTCCTTCCTAGAATTCTATTACTGCTCTCCAGAATTATGATCTACTGACCCAGGTTACTGAGAAGGAAGTCAAATCTACTCTCTGGTCCCTGGCGGAGGACAAAGCCCCTGGCCCTGATGGCTTTCCACCCTTTGTCTTTCGATCTTTCTAGGAGTTTCTGAGAGCTGACATGGTTGCTTGCATAAATGCTCCGGCTTTCTCTCTATTGATTAATGGATTCCCTACGGAATTCTTTCATTCCTCCCACAGCCTCCAACAAGGTTATCCTTTGTCCCCTTATTTATTTGTCATTTGTGCTGACTTCCTATCCAGATCCCTTTCGGCGGCGGTGCGGGATTCTCAGATCCAACCTTATATTACTGTGCCTGGAGCCTCCCCGATCTCTCATCTCCTTTTTGTAGATGGCTGTCTTCTGCTTGGGCGGGCCTCTATGTCTAATGCTAGGGGACTCAGCAGAGTAGTTCAGAACTACTGTTATGCTTATGGCCAGAGGGTTAACTTCCACAAATCAGGAGTTTACTTCAGCCCCAAGATTGGCCCGACTCTCTGGAGCAGGATCACTGATGTGTTGGGCATCCGGGAGCGACACGGACCCCTCCCGTACTTGGGGATACCCATTTCTGGAGCTAGACTTACCAACCAGGATTGTGCACCTCTTCTTGCTTCTCTCGCAGATAGGATTACAGGATGGCAAGCCAGATCCCTTTCTGCGATGGGTAGGCTTACTCTTATCCGCTCCATCTTGGCCTCTCTCCCAATGTACATGCACTCCAATTCTTTCATTCCGAAGGGAGTCATTGGCAAGCTGGAGCAGATGATTAGATCTTTCCTCTGAGATTCTTATTCTGCTAGGCGGAGAATTCATCTTATGAGATAGGATATTGTTTGCACTCCTACTCACACTGGTGGCCTGGGTATTCCATCTCTCCTAGATAGGAGAGAGGCATTCTTGACCAGACATGCTGCCAGATTCTTCTTATGTCCTGATGCTATGTGGCCCTCTTTCATGAGAGCCAAGTATGGTGATATCCCTATGGATCCTACTGATTGTCCTAGACCAGCTAGGAAGTCATCGATTGTTTGGCGTGAGCTTCTTGCTAGTGCACCGATTGTCATCCCACAGCTGTCATGGGTACTTGGGGACGGCTGATCCATCAGATTTATGCACGACCCCTGGATATCGGATATTCCTCTTATTCGGTGGCCTACCTTCATATCTGTTCTCATGCCTCCCTCGATGACTATTGCTGACCTTCGGCGGCCGGGACATGCCGTCTGGGATACGGAGGTAGTTCTCTCTATATTCGGCCATATTCTCGGTTCCAGGGTTCTCTCCATTCCTCTCCCTATTCATACTTGCCCTGATATCCGAGTTTGGTGACATACGACGTCCTCCCGGGTGCCAATCTCTCACCTCATTGCTCGGAGTTCCTCCGATCAGTATTTCTCCAAGGGCTATCGCTGGATTTGGATGCTGCCAGTGCATCCTAGAGTCTCCATTTTTATTTGGAAACTCACTTGGCATTGCCTCCCCACCTGCGAGCTCCTCAGCTCCAGGGGTATCCATATTTCTCCAGATTGTCCTTTCTGTGGGATGCTTGCGGAGTCCCAGATGCATGTTATCTTCTTTTGCCCTCGCGCGAGGAGGATTTGGGTTTTGGCGGGTTTCCATGATCCCACTGTTTTATCTGACATCATGCCTGATGCGTTCTATGCTCTGCTTCGGACTGCCCCCAAGATCCAGGTTTCCTTCATTGCTTATTTGGCTTATTATATATGGATGTCCAGAAACGACCGGATCTTTGCAGAGGTCAGATCATCCCCAATAATGCTGGTGGAGCGAGCCCGGACTGCTGCTATAAAGTATTGTAGGTCTACTGTGATGAATACAGAGACCTGGGGTTCCCTCTCCGCTCCTCGAGAGTCCTGGAGGGTTTTTATTAGGTGGGAGTCCCCCCTCCGTCTTGCATCACGGTCAGTTTTGATAGGAGCCTACGCTGCAAGATGGGCGGTGCAGGTTTTGTTATTAGGGATTCTCGTCTGGGATTCCTTGCCGCCGGAGGCATCCTCCTTTCGGATTCCTCCGTTCCGACCTTAGAGCTTTATGCTGCTTGGACTGGAATTCGGTATGCCAGGCAGGTTCTCCATCTGGATCGTCTGATTATTGAAGGTGATTCTGCCACTGTTATTTCTTGGATTTCACATCCTTCTTCTACGACAGCAGATCATCTTATATCAGGGATATTAGACTTCTACTGCATGGTTGTCTTTCTCTGACTATTAGGCATATTTATAGGAAGGCTAATTCGGCTGCAGACTGGGTAGCTTCCTATATTGCTCAGCATACGGATTCTGTATTGTGGTCCAATTGGTGCGCGGCCCCCGTACAGCCGAGGAATATTATACTTTCTGACTTTTTAGATTGTATTCGTCTTCGTACAGTGCAATGAATACACCGATTTATCAAAAAAAAAAAAATTATTGGATCATTATTCTCTTGCCCTTACAGCTACCATAAAAATACTTTTAAATGTGCATGCATGGACCTAAAATATGGCATCTTTTGCTAAGCAATAACACGTGTATTGAGCATTGTAGTGTGTTATGAGTTACATGTGTGCGTAGGGATGGCAATTTTTATCGATTCGATGGGTATCCAATCTGATCCGACCCTAATGGGATGGGTAAAATCTGACCGGTCTAATTTATAAATGGATATGGGTTATATAAAAAAAGCCCGACTCGGGTTCGGGTCGGGTACGGGTAGTAGTGCGCCCCGATCCGAACCCGACCTGTTTATATATAAAGAAATTATATTTATAAAATATTTAAGTAAATTGGATATGGGATGGATCTACTGGACCTGACCCGACTCAACCCGACCCGTTTAGCTTTTAAATAAACTAAGTTTTATGAGACGGGGTATACCTGACCCGACCCGATCTATATATGATTTTTTTATACCCGACCCGAGATGGATATGAGATGGATATGAATTTTGGATGACCCGATCCAAATCTGATCCATTGCCATCCCTATGCATGCATTCATTTGGAGCTCCACAAGGTAATTCAATCAGAGAGATCTGTTTCTATATAGAAAAATAAGAGTGACCCATTCTTATTAAAATGTATACTTTTTCCGAGGAACATCTTTTCACAATTACCTAACAACATATTGTTTAAGAATTAGAAACTAGTTTAACATCAAATTTTTATATAGTTTTTTTTTTTTTTTTTTTTTTTTTTGTAGGCTTTGCTAAATGAGAAATCTTTTACCTAACTTATAATAGTTTAAATAATTTTGCTAATTTAGGTATCTTTGTTGTACCTCCGTTGAGCGTCAAAGGATTTTATCATAATACATGCGTCGATAGGCATTCATGGTGCATAAACGCTACAATCTAAGTCTAAAAGAAGTCGATCAACTATAATAAATAGTAAAATAAATTACAAAAATACTTTCAAGCTTAGAAATAAATTATACTTGCATTCAATAATTTATAAAACTTGCACTTACTTTCTTAAGATTTATTTTTGTCCAGCACTTTAATCCACAACTTAATAAAACATTACTCAAATCCTTAATCTTAAATGGGACCTATATGCCATGTCAGAAAAAACTTCAAAATCGATCAAAAAAAATAACTTTAAGTGATATAATAGCCATTTGAGGATATAAAAATGCATGTACATTCTTCTCCCAATCAAGAGTAATTTTAACTTTTCACATGAGATAAATTGTTTTATTGATACCGTTAATTTAACTGGGCGTAAGCATGGGTTTTACAAACTATTATGTGTAATTATAATAAAGATAAACTTTAGAGGGATTTTCGTAATTTATTCTAAATGATAATTAGTTTCTTAATTTTTTATTTTTTTTAAAGATTCTTGGGAAATTAGAATGTCTAAATTCATATTTCAACTTGAGTACAAAATATATAGAAACTCAATCTTGACTTGATAATATGTTCTCTCAATTAAGCAATGGACCAATCTTGAACAATTTTTAACCATCATAAGCTCAAAAGTCATTCACCCTTGTTATTTTTGCCTTTGGACTCTCTCTCTCTCTCTCTCTCTCTTCTTATTCTCTTTCATCAAGTAACGAGCCTTCCTTTTTCATCTTAAAGCTGGTTTTTGGTCAGAGGAATCCCTCACCGATGTCTCCATTGCGGTGCACGAGGCTGACCACTTTGATCTTTGTTTAGTTGATTAAGGCCACACGGGTGGCCATTGGAAAGTGAATACTTCTTTATATATATAAAATTAAGCTCTTATATATCCACTTCATCATTAATAAAGGTAGGTAGGTATGTCTAAAGCCAACAAACAGATTAAATAACTGCATCTAGCTTGGTCTCTAGCAGTTGGTTGGTTGATTAGGGTTCGATTCGGGTCAAATTTTCGTATCAAAAAGATGAGATAGAACCCGAATCAGACTCTGATTCACCTGCACAGGTCCGACATTGTGCGGATCTAGCATGACACTGGAGCAGCCTGCACCTGTGGCAAAGGCAGGCCATGCCAATCCAATTTTGACATGTCTTTTTCACTTGATCTATCTTCAATTAATACTTTTGTTGGTTTGATTAATTGAGTTATATTACATGCACTTAAATATGAATTGATGATGGTTTCAAAATTAGCTAGTCATATTAAAATAGAGAGAACATACTGAGCATTGTAAAAAAAAAAAATCATGAAGAAAATGATGGATTTGGTTTTGAAATATTTGAAGTTATATTAGCGAAGTCATTCATTGTAATCTTAAAAAGAAAAGAAAAGAAATTGTTGAAAATTTTCTCTAACTCTTTCTCTTGTCTTATAAGTTTTGTAATGTATAGCGATCAAGATAAGAAATCAGTATAAATATTTATAAGAGAGATAAGTTAAATAGTTATTTTTTTGTGGGGGGGGGGGGGGGGGGGGGTTTGAAAGTGGAGACAAGTTTTTGAAGGATAAAATAGATATTACATGACTGAACCAAAACAATGAAAAAATAGAAAAAAAGAACACCAACAAATATGACTTTGAAACAAAAAGTGGTGCAATGGGTGCTGCAAAACATGATCCCAGCTATAGATTGGAAGATAAAGCTCAATGTAGTTTAGTGATGTAACGGTCAAATATTACCACTGTTTGGCAAAAAAGAGTCCATGGAGGCTCCAGAAATGCATATATGTTCAGACCATTGAAATAAACAAAGAAATCTATCACCAGTTGAAGCCAGAAACTCCCACCTGTGACATGGTATCATGCAAAGATGCAACAGACACAGCATACCATCCATGGTAGATCAGAGAATATTGTTGAATTATTTTTAGATAGCTATGTATAGAAGATTTGAATGCAAAATAATAAAATAAAATAAAAAATGATCGGATGATGCGTACCTTAAAAGTTTGAGAATTTATGATCTCCGTTGCAGTGTCCTGCGGAAGAAGAAAGCAACGATAGGATTTTTGTTCTTCATTTTTTTTTCCTTCTTGTACCTGTTCTTTAATGAGATAGATGATCTTTTAGGAACATAAAATAAAATTTATGCCCTGAAATTTACACATGCGAACATATACAGAAGCGGATCAAGGATCTAGTCCAGTTAGTAAATATCAATGGATCGACCTATCATAGAACCCATTAATCAAATTAGGTCTATATCAATATTCCTTATATCAAATAAGCAGGACAATTGGATCCAAATAATAATATGATCACAAAATTTATGGACTTTATAACCATTCATTCAAACAATATAACTTTACCCGGATTTCAAAATAAAATCAAAATCAGTTGATAATCAAATGAAAGCCCATCTTACAGAAATTTCTAACAAATATAGCTGTTAATATTCGAGGCATCATTAATAGAAAATTAAAGGCATTCTTTCAGCTACTAAACATGTAATGATAGTAGTATATATCCAACCATAAGAAGCAGCTCATGAGCAGTGCAGCATATCCATGATCAATAACCCTGGAGTTGGAGTCCAGAAGCAGATAGGCATTAAGATGAAGCTGAGGTTTTAAGGGAGAAAAGCTGCAGTTGGAACCAAATAATTGATGATGCACTAAATTAAATGCCATACGCAACACATGAGAAACAAATATATAAAGAGGAAACTGGAGCACGTACGGTCTGCAGAACCAAGTAAAGTAGTTGATATATATTATATATATGAAGAAAAAAAATTGCTAAGACGGTAGCCCGGTTGGTAGAGATTTTGTTTCACTACCGCAGGTTCGAGACATGATTTCATGAATGACTCGATTAAATCCAGAAATTTTTTTGGGACCTGCGATAGTTGATATGAACGAGAGATCATGTCCCTTTGTCCCCGTTCTATTAGCCGGTATCTTAGTGGTATCAGGCTGACGTACTCACCATTAAATTGGGACCTGCGATAGTTGATATGAACGAGAGATCATGTCCCTTTGTCCCCGTTCTATTAGCCGGTATCTTAGTGGTATCAGGCTGACGTACTCACCATTAAATCGGGAGAGACTGCGAAAATCTGAACGTCTCGAATCGAACATTACCTGACAGGATGAAAGTTTACGGGATAGCTACATCAGAATTTATCTTCCTATCCCCTTTTTTTTATCAAAAAAAAAAAAGAAGAAGAAGAAGAAGAAGAAGAAAAAAGACCTCTCTTCGCTTCCTTATATCAATTATAGAGTAGCAGTCTGCAAGCAAGATTACTTCAAAACATGAGCCAAACCAAATCATCTCCCGTAATACCCCGATTCAGCAAAAAAAAATTTAAAAAAATTAAAAAAAAAATTAAAAAATCAACTCCAAATAAGTTGATCAAATCAGAAACCTTGGGCAATGGACATACATAATTAATATCTAGCTCATCATTTTAGCAAGGAAAAATATTGCTAATTTTTCAATATCTTAATGCTTGCGGGGATTTGCAACTTTTAGAACTATCTGAAATGCAAATGAAATCCATGAGAGATGGCTCATCAAGCAATGGATATATATCATTCAAAGAGACTGAGAGGTTTTAATATTTCAACTCCAACTAAGTTAATCAGACCAGAAACCTTGTGCAATGGAGAGATGCATGATATCCAGTTCATCATTTTAGCAGGGAAAAATATTGCTAATTTTTCAAAGTCTTAATAGAAGTATGCTAGATATCCAAGGATCAATATAGAAGCTAATGGATTGACCATTGAAATCGATAATGAACCAGATGACAAAAGGAAAATATTTTATTTCACATTGTAGAGCAATGACGAGGTCATGCATGATATCTAGTTCATCATTTTAGCAGGAAAAAATATTGCTAATTTTTCAAAGTCCTAACAGAAGTATGCTAGATATCCAAGGATCAATATAGAAGCTAATGGATTGACCATTGAAATCGATAATGAACCAGATGACAAAAGGAAAATATTTTATTCCACATTGTAGAGCAATGACGAGGTCTGGTGTAACCAATCCACGAGCCAGTAATCAAGTCGATAATTGGTAGCAATAAACTAACCCTAGGGAGCATGAGGAGTAAGAGTTATAGCAGCGGCAAGGTAAAGGATCTAATAGGACCCCTTTTTTTGTTTTTTTTGTTTTTGATGGCCATCAACATAATCATTCAAACTTTTATCGGTCCATTAAAACCTGTAATTAGGAATCCAATAGTTAAATAATTTAAATAAAAAAAGAAAATAATGACCTTATAAAAACGTATTTAAATTAGATAATAAGATTTTGAAAATTTTGAGTTTTTCAATTTAAAATTCTTTTTTTAAAAAAAATAATAAATTAAAATATAAATTTCTGGATGCTTATAATGTGCAAGGGATAATGTATTTTTATAAAACTTAATCTTACTTTGTACGGATAGTTATCATATAAAGAAATCGAAATGAACCGCATCTTGAATTATATTTTTTTGACTCAAATTTTAACTTCTACGTATATAGTACAGAATTCTCTATCGCAAGTTTGTGCAATAATGGCTATGTATATTTGTATTGATTTTTTATAAGAACTTTTAGATATTGCCTATATCTCGTATCCACGATCATGTATAAATACTTTTATATATGCGAGCTCTTTCAAGAATATACGTAGTGTTACGGCCGAAACGATGATGTGGTGTGTCTCAGATTTCGTTGGACATGATTCGAGCCACGTGGAGTCTTTTTTTCGGCTGAGTCATATGCAGCCCATCCCGGCGAGGTCGAGCTCGGCCGAAGCCAATCATTCTTCTGCCACTCCGCCAGGTGTCCACCCAGGAGGGGTCCACCTCGGCCGAGTTTGGTGGCTCCCCCGCTCCCTCGCCAGGTGGCACCCTGAGACGGTCCCCCTCAGCCGAGGTCGAGCCGGGCCCCTTCGCTCTTTCGCCGGGTGGCGCCCGGAGACGGGACCACCTCGGCCGAAGCCGAGCGTCCTTCTGCCACTCCACCAGGTGTCCACCCAGGAGGGGTCCACCTAGGCCGAGTTCGGCGGCTCCCCGCTCCCTCGCCAGGTGGCACCCAGAGACGGTCCCGCCTCGGCCAAGGTCGAGCCGGGCCCCTTCGCTCCTTCGCCAGGTGGCGCCCGGAGACGGGACCACCTCGGTCGAAGCCGAGCGTCCTTCTGCCACTCCACCAGGTGTCCACCCAGGAGGGGTCCACCTCGGCCGGGGTCGGCGGCTCCCCTGCTCCCTCGCCAGGTGGCACCCTGAGACTGTCCCACCTCGGCCAAGGTCGAGCCGGGCCCCTTCGCTCCTTCACCAGGTGGCGCCCGGAGACAGGACCACCTCGGTCGAAGCCGAGCGTCCTTCTGCCACTCCGCCAGGTGTCCACCCAGGAGGGGTCCACCTCGGTCGAGGTAGGCCAGCTCGTACGGAGAAGGTCCCGAGGAATGGAGGTGCGGGCTCCGAGGTTGCCTCTCGAGCCTTGCACGCCGCACCCCGATAAAGGTGCCCCGTACGGACGGCGGTGACACGCGAAACATCACTTACGTCGGCCCGACATGTTCCGTAGTCGAGAGACGAGGCCCTGACAAAATAGGACCCAATAACGGACAGCGTCGGCGCCTGGGAAGGAGAGCGCTCACGCTCAGCCCGAGGTATGGTCGGCAATCTGACCAGCGCCCCCTTCCCCTACTCTTTCCTCGCTGGGCTCGGCAAACGAGGCCGGAAAGCTGCCTGGCCCTCTGAACCAGAAGGGGAAAGAGAAAGGGGCGGAGGGGAGGAGATGAAAGCAACAAGGGAGCCTCCCAGGAGTGGAAAATGAGGGGGTGACGGGAGGAGATAAAAGGAAGGAGAGAATAGACGACAAGGTAAGTGAAGCAAGTAAGAAACAAAGGCTGAAAACTCCGCTTCAAGAGCGAGATCCAAGGTTCCAAGAGGGGGTCGCTTGGCGTGAGCTCAGCAAAGGAACCCAGCCGGGTTTTGGTCTCTCTGACACTTTTCTTGCTAGCACGTTCTCTGAGACTGGGACTCCTTCGGGGGCCCGTCCCAGAGAATTTGTTCCCTCTCGCCGTCTACTAACTTGACCGTCGGAGCTCCCTCGCCGGAATCCCCGGCCAGGGTTTTCTGACCTTGCCTTGCAGGTTCGGTCCAGCCAGGAGGCCTTAGGGGCAGGACGGTCTAGTTGGATCGGCTGTTCCGAGGCCATGGGCGCGGCGGCGAGATCGGCAACAGATTGGCGCACTAGGTAGCGGGGCAGGACAACACCCCTAGTGGGAGCTAGCTTTCTGCAGGCAAAGCGCGCTCCGACAATGGAGGTCACTCGTGGACGCGAGGCGTCCACCAGTCGTGTAGGGGAGGTCCCCTCCCCTTATAGGGCCCATAGCCCGGAGAGGGATCTCCCAGCTCCCCCTTCTCTTCCACCACAGCCGACCTCGACGGATGGACCTCTCACGGCCGTCATCCAGCAGCTGCAGACCTTGACCACGGCGGTCCGGCAGCTACAACACCAGCAGCGTTCCCTGGCCACGCAGCCTCAGCCAGGGACCCCCGCAGGTCGGGCCGCGGGGCCGCGTGGGAGCCTGCGCTCCATTCAAGGCAGGCCATCCCAACTGCGGGCAGTCTCCAACCCCCACGGGAGCCATCAAACTCCCGCGAAAAGAAACTATTCCGGTTCGGCGGATCATGAGAGTCGATCCCCGGCCGATGAAGCCGAGACGGCGCATCGTAGCAAGCGATGCCGAGGCGTGACCCTGCACCGAGACCGATCGGCGCCCCCTTCACCAGCGGTGTCGGTAGAAGATTCCACCGACGAGGCCATCAGGCGCCAGGCCGAGAGCCGCCTGGAGGAGCACGAGCGCAAGTTGGCAGAGTTCGCCCATCAATTTGCCGACCTGCAGAACTCATTGGCAGACCCGGCGGGCTACGACTCCCGTCCCCCCTTCTCCGAAGAAATCCAGGTGGAGCCGATTCTGAGCCGGTTCCGTATGCCGCAGGTGGATCCCTACGATGGGACCACCGATCCTCTGGACCATCTGGAGAGCTACAAGGCTCTCATGAGGGTCCAGGGGGCCACTGACGCCCTTTTGTGCATCGCCTTCCCCGATACCCTCCGGAAGGCCGCTCGAGTCTGGTTCACCTGCCTCGAGCCTGGATCTATTTGCTCCTTCCATCAGTTGGAAGGAAAGTTTGTGGCGCACTTCGACGGTTATCAGAAGGTACCGAGAGAGGTGGACAGCCTCTTTTCCATCCGCCAGCAGGACCAGGAGCTGCTCTAGGACTACATCACCCAGTTCAAGACCGCAGCCCAGGAGATCTACAGTCTAGACGAGCCCGTCGCCATGCTGGCTTTGAAGCGCGGGCTCAAGACGTCCTGTCTGACCTACTCGCTGGACAAAAAGCCCCCCAGGACGTACTCCGAGCTCCTCCTCCGTGCCCATAAGTACATCCGAGCGGAGGAGGCCGACCGCACCCGCCGAGAGCTAGACGGGAAGACTTTGAAGAAGCCGACCCCGAGGGACGTTCCAGGAGCTCAGAGGCCTGGGCCATCTGCCGATCCTCGCCCGAATATGAGGTTAAAGGGCGAGGCCACTCCGGAGCAAAGGTTCACCCCCTCCTCGCTCCCCGAACAAAGATCCTTATGGAAATTGAGGGCGAGCACTACCTCCGCCGACCTCCTCCTCAGAACCCAAGAGGTACCCGGGATAAGTCAAAGTACTGCCAGTTCCACCGCGAGCACGGTCATGACACGGAGGAGTGTCGCAACCTGAAGCGGGAAATCGAGGAGCTGATCAAGAGAGGCTACCTCAGGAAGTTCGTCAGGAATGAGGTCCCGGCGGAGGGACAGCCACTCGCGGCCTTACCCCCGGTTCCTGCAATCAACAACCGCCCGACGGAGAAGCCGGTGGGCATGATCTCGCTTGGGGTCGGGCGGGCGGCAAAGAGGGCCCGGGAGGTCGGGAACCCAGAAAATGTACCCCCTTCTGAGAAGGGGAATGAAAATGAGAATGTAAACAATGATGCCGTGGTGGTCGAGATGAACATCGCGAAGCATCCTGTACACCGAATTATGGTAGATAGTGGGAGCTCGGCTGACGTGCTTTTTTATGATGCTTTCTCCCGAATGAATTTGTCCCATGATCAGCTGAGGCCGGTGCACACCCCGGTGGTAGGCTTTACTGGGGACTCGGTGGGGGTCGAAGGGGAGATCACTCTCCCGGTCACCGCTGGATCCCCACCTCGGCAGACAACCATCTTGATGACGTTTACCGTCGTCAAGCTTCCTTCGCCTTACAACGCGATCCTCGAGCGTCCCGGGCTCAATCAACTGGACGCCATGATTTCCACGAAGCGGTTGTTGGTGCAATTCCCCACGGCTTCCGGACTTGGGGTGATGAGGGGGACGACCCAGCCAGTCCCGCATTGCCTCCAGACGGTCCCGGGCGCCCGGGGCGCTGAGCTCGCCCCCGTCGTCGACGACCTCGACCCGAGAGAGAAGGAACCCAGGGGAGGACCCGTAGAGCGCCTTTTGACTTATCCCCTCGGTTCGGACCCACAGAAGACGGTGCAGGTGGGAGCACAGCTCCTAGAAGAGGAACGAAATCGCCTGCTGGAGTTCCTCCGCATGAACGCGGACGTGTTCGCCTGGTCAGCGGCCGACATGCTGGGCATTCCTGCCGAGGTCATTACGCATAGGCTCAACGTGGATCCGAGCTGCCGCCCATTCCGCCAGAAGAAGAGGAACTTCGCTGTGGAGAGGCAGAGGGCCATCAACGAAGAGGTGGAGAAACTCCTTGCCGTCGGCTTCGTGCGGGAAGTCCAGTATCCCAGCTGGCTAGCAAATGTGGTCATGGTGAGGAAGAGCAATGGTAAGTGGAGGATCTGTGTAGACTACACCGACCTCAACCGAGCTTGCCCAAAAGGCAGCTTCCCTCTTCCAAAGATTGACCAGTTGGTCGACACCACCTCGGGGCATCGCCTCCTATCCTTCATGGACGCCTTCTCCGGCTACAACTAGATCCAAATGGACCCGGAGGACGAAGAGCACACTGCCTTCATCACAGACCGCGGAACTTTCTGTTACAGGATGATGCCGTTTGGCCTCAAGAACGCCGGGGCCACGTACCAGCGTCTGGTCAACAGAGTCTTTAAAGACTAGATCGGCCGCAACATGCAGGTGTACGTGGACGATATGCTGGTGATGAGCAAGCCCCACTCGGATCACGTGGCCGACCTGGCGGAGACTTTCGGCAACCTCCGACTTCATCAGATGAAGCTGAACCCGGCGAAGTGCACTTTCGGCGTCTCCGCCGGAAAGTTCCTAGGGTTCATGGTAACCCAGAGAGGGATTGAAGCCAACCCGGAGAAGGTCCAGGCCATCCTGGACTTGGAGCAGCCCGCCTCCAAGAAGCAAGTGCAGCAGCTCACCGGCCGGATAGCCGTCCTGAGCCGGTTCATCTCCAGGTCGGCCGATCGCTGCCGACCCTTCTTCAAAGTGTTGAGGAAGATGAACGACTTCGCCTGGACCGAGGAGTGTCAGGAGGCCTTTGAAGAGCTGAAGAAGACGCTCGCATCGTCCCCACTGCTTTTCAGGCCCGAGGAGGGAGAGGAGCTCATCCTCTACCTGGCGGTCACCCCGGAGGCCGTCAGTTCGGTCCTAGTTCGGACCGACGACCAGGGAGTCCAGCGGCCGGTGTATTATACCAGCAAACTTCTCCGCGATGCGGAGCTCAGGTATTCCCGGCCCGAAAAGCTCGTTTTTGCGTTAATAGTGTCTGCTCAGCTTCTCAGGCCCTATTTTCAAGCGCATCCCATTGCCGTCCTGATGGATCAGCCACTGAAATCAGTGCTCAACCGACCCATAACATCAGGGCGATTGGCGAAGTGGGCGCTCAAGCTCAGCGAGGTCGACATCGCTTACAGGCCGAAGTCGGCCATGAAAGCGCAAGTGCTGGCTGACTTTTTGGTCGAGTGCGCGGGCCTAGGCAAGGAGTCCGAGGAGGACTCCTCGCAACAACAGCTGAAGCCGGGCCCCAAGAAGCCCGGGGAAGATGCCTGGATCCTTCATGTAGATGGAGCCTCGAACTCCGGCGGGAGCGGAGCCGGACTCATTCTCGCCAACGGCGATGGGGTCGTCGCCGAATGCGCGCTCCGTTTCCAGTTCGCCGCAACTAACAATCAGGCGGAATACGAGGCGCTCCTCGCCGGGCTGAAGGTCTCCCGCGAGCTGGGCGTGACTAACCTCAAAGCCTTCACTGACTCCCAGCTAGTGGCGGGACAGGTCTCCGGAGAATACACCACGCACGACCCTCAAATGGCGAAGTATTTGGAGCTTGTCAAGACGGGCACAGTCGGTTTTCGGCGCTTCAACATCTTTCACATCCCCCGCGGGAAAAATGCCCGGGTGGACACTCTTTCCCGGCTGGCGACCCTGCCGGACTCGATGCTGGGCCGCGCTTATGTGGAGCGCCTCAAGGCCCCAAGCTATGAGATCCCAGAGGAGGTCCATCAGGTCAGCCGCGAGCCCAGCTGGATGGACAAGTATGCCGAGTACATAACCAGCAGTACCCTGCCAGAGGACTGTGCAGTGGCCCGCCTTATCAGAAAGAAGGCCGCGCGGTTCGTCCTGATGGATGGGCAACTATATCGAAGATCCTACTCCTACCCCCTCCTTAAATGCCTGGGACCCGCGGAGGCCAGACTCGTGCTCCAGGAGATTCATGAGGGCATCTGTGGAAACCACGTGGGGGGCAGAACATTAGCCTACAAGGCCCTCCGTCAAGGCTACTTTTGGAAGACGATGAAGGAGGACGCCGCCGACTTCGTGAAGAGGTGTGATCGGTGCCAGCGGCATGCCGTGGTGCAACGGCAGCCCTCCACCCCAATCTCCCAGCTCTCAGCTCCGTGGCCATTCGCCCAATGGGGAATGGACCTCCTAGGACCATTTCCACCGGCGTCCGGGCAACGGAAGTTCCTGATTGTAGCCATCGACTACTTCACGAAGTGGGTCGAAGCCGAACCCTTGGCACGGATCACCGAAGCAAACATCGCCAAGTTCTTCTGGAAGTCGATCATCTGCCATTTCGGCCTCCCCCACACCGTGATCACTGATAACGGGCATCAGTTCGACTGCCGGGAGTTTGAAGAGTTCTGCAGCGACCTCGGCATCCACCATCGCTTCACCTCCGTAGCTCACCCTCAGACCAATGGAGAAGCCGAGGTCACGAACAGGACTATTTTGCAGGACCTCCGCACGAGGCTGGACCAGGCCAAGGGCAGGTGGACGGAGGAGCTCCCCAGCATCCTCTGGGCGTACCACACCACCCCGAGGACGGCGACCGACGAGACCCCGTTCAACCTCGTCTTCGGAGCCAAGGCGGTTATCCCGATTGAGCTCAGTCTACCCACATTACGTGCGGAACAATACGACGAGGCGGAGAACCCCGCCAGAATGATGCTCAACTTGGACCTTCTTGAAGAGACGAGGGACAAGGCCCGAGTCCGGATGGCGGCATACAGGCAGCGAGTGGCCAGGTATTACAACTCCGGGTGCGGCCGAAGTCCTTTCGTCCCGGAGACCTAGTGCTCCGGCGTGCTGAAGCTTCTCAGCCACGAGAGTGCGGGAAGCTCTCCCCGAACAGGGAAGGCCCGTACAGGGTAGCGGAAGCCCTCCCTCACGGGGCCTACTACTTGTAAGAATTGGGAGGGTCCAGGTTCCCTCGGACATGGAACGCCTCGAACCTAAGGATGTATTATCAATAATGTAAGGTTCCCCCAAACCCTGCAATAAAGTTTCTTTGCTTCAAACGCTCTTTCTCACCTCGTAGGGAAACTGGCGCATGGCACTGAGTTCGGCAGACACGATTGTGGCCGAAGGCCTGAGAAAGCGAGAAGTCCCGGACTTCGGTCTGGAAGGCAGGGCAGAGCCCAGCTCGCCCACGCGATCACGGAGAACAGCTCGGCAAGCCGCGCAAGGCTTGAACAAAGCCTGCGGCCCCGGGGTTCAGTCCGGAAGTCCCGGACTTCGGTCTGGAAGGCAGGGCAAAGCCCAGCTCGCCCATGCAATCACGGAGAATAGCTCGACAAGCCGCACAAGGCTTGAACAAAGCCTGCAGCCCCGAGGTTCAGTCCGGAAGTCCCGGACATCGGTCTGGAAGGCGGGGCAGAGCCCAGCTCACCCACGCAATCACGGAGAACAGCTTGGCAAGCCGCGCAAGGCTTGAACAAAGCCTGCGGCCCGGGGTTCAGTCCGGAAGTCGCGGACTTCGGTCTGGAAGGCGGGGCAGAGCCCAGTTCGCCCACACGATCACGGAGAACAGCTCGGCAAGCCGTGCAAGGCTTGAACAAAGCCTGCGACCCCGTGGTTCAGTCCGGAAGTCCCGGACTTCGATCTGGACGGCAGGGCAGAGCCCAGCTCGCCCACGCGATCACGGAGAACAGCTCGACAAGCCGCGCAAGGCTTGAACAAAGCCTGCAGCCCCGAGGTTCAGTCCGAAAGTCCCGGACATCGGTCTGGAAGGCGGGGTAGAGCCCAGCTCGCCCACGCGATCACGGAGAACAGCTCGGCAAGCCGCGCAAGGCTTGAACAAAGCCTGCGACCCCGGGGTTCAGTCCGGAAGTCCCAGACTTCGGTCTGGAAGGCGGGGCAGAGCCCAGCTCGTCCACGCGATCACGGAGAACAACTCGGCAAGCCACGCAAGGCTTGAACAAAGCCTGCGACCCCGGGGTTCAGTCCGGAAGTCCTGGACTTCGGTCTGGAAGGCGGGGCAAAACCCAGTTCGCCCATGCAATCATGAAGGCAAGCCCAAAGAAGGGCCCGTGCAAGGCCTACTCTACTGCCACCCAGTTCAGAATGCTCCGAACTTTGATCTGAACGCTGGATGGGACCAGGTCCACCCGCAGACTCAGCCCGGAGCAGGTCCACCCTCATCTCGGCACTCCACACCAACACCTCAAAAAAAAAAAAGGAAGAAAAAGAAAATGTGAAAGAGGAAGGCGAGGTCGAGACTTGGCAAAATTAAATCTTCATTGATTCAAAAGCAAGGATTATAACAAGGGAGTCCCGACAGGCTGGGAGTCCCCAAAAAATAAAAGGAAAAGAAAGCGATACATCTGCAGCTTAGTTCGGCACGGTGGCGGGGTCCTCAGTCTGGGTCGCGTGCTCCCCATCCTCGCCGTCGGCGGCTGCTGGCTCGGAGGACCGCTCCGGAGCTTCGGTCGTGTCACCCGTTGGGGCCACAGCTATGTCGCCCACCGCACCGGAAGCCCCGCTGGCGGGTCCTTGTCTTCTGCCCCCAAGCGCCACCCCACTGAGGTCGAGCTCGGGGTAGAAGGACCTCACCTTCTCCCGGCACACTTGGAACCCCTTCAGGAAGGAGTCCACAGCGGCCTCTCGGACCTCCGAGACGTACTCATCGGAGGCCCGGAACCTCGGGACGGCTTCCTGCGCCTCCCGCTTCGTGGCCTCCAGGACCCCGTTGACGTAGGCGCTCCGCTCCTTGGCTGCGCTCGCCTCCCGCCGGGCCTCCTCCAGCTGACGCTCCAACCATTAAGAATGGGCTTGGAGACGAGCCCTCTCAGCCGCATCCTCCTCCATGCGCCGCTGGTGGGAGATCCTCTCCTCGGACAGAGAGGACTCCAGGTCCTTGACGCGCTCATCGACGCGTGCCAGGTCTGCCTGAAGGGCCTGGTTGCTCCCTCGCAGCTCGACCCCCTTCTCCATGAGGTCTTTCACATCGACCGCGAGCTTGCCGAGCTTCTCCTCCTTCTCGGCATCCTTCTTTGCATACCCAGCGAGGAAGTTCCTCAGCAGGAGCACGTCGGTCCCAATCTGCACAACAAGGAAAACAGGTTAGTAGAAAGGCCAACCGAAGTAGCAAAGAAGAGAGGGCTCTGAGTTCGGACTCACCGTGAAAAGCTGCGGGAGGATCTCGAGCAAAGCATCGGCATAGTCCCGGTCGCCTCGAGATCGGCGGTCCCGGGAGGTGGAGGCGTACTCCATCACTTTCTCCGCGAGCCCCTTGTCGCGGATCACAGAACACCGGTTGGTGATCACCGGCGGCGGAGCCGTCAGGTCGGCTGCGATGGCGACTGACCCCCCAGGAGGAACCGCCATCGCCGGAGCGGCTGAAGTCACGGGTGGCGCTGTCGGCTCTGCGGTAATGATGGGGCCGGCGCGGGCGGAACTGCTGCCGATGGACCTCCCTCATCGGCAGCACCACCAGGTCTGACGGCTGGAGCATCAGTGGCCCCGGCCTGAGGCGGCCTGGGCGGGGGAGCAGCAACCATCGGACTAGGCACGGGCGCTGGCGCGACCTCCTGGCTCATCTCGGTGCGAGCCCTCTTCGCCGCAGGCTCGTCCACCTCGGCGGCGTCCCTCTGGGTCGCGCCCTCCAGAAGTTTCTCCAACGAAAACTTCATACCTGCAATAGACAAAGAGTCGGTCAGCTCGGCTAAAAGAAAGAGAACGAAAAGGCAGAATAAGAGAAGAGCTGAGCCTCACCCGGCTCGCGGATGGGGCTGACCCCCGTCTCGAACAAGTTCTGCTCCGAGAGCAGAACCTCGAGCGCTGGGACCACGTCGCTCAGAAGCTGGGAGTAGGCCTCTTGGTCCACCGGCTCGACTTGGGAGTTCCGGTTCGGGGACCGATCCGGCTCGCTCCAGGCCCAGTCGACATCCTCGACCGAGGCAAAAAAGAACCGGTTCTTCCAACCCTTGATGGAAGAAGGGAGGTCGAACCGGAGACACCTGGGCCTGGGCGAGATGTACCACCAGCCGTCATCAGTGGAGTACCGCTTCAGGGTAAACAGGGCCCTGAAGAGGGAGAAACGGGCAACAAACCCGTGGAAGTGACAGAAGACAATAAAAGAAAAGATGACCTGGATGGCATTGGGAGCCAACTGGGCCGGGACTAGACGGAAATGGTTGAGGAAGGAAAGGAAGAAGGGGTGCAGAGGGAACCGAAGACCCCGAGAAGGAAGTCCTCGTAGAAAGCTATGCGGTCGGGGCCACTCATGGTGACGTGATCCCCGGGCCGTGGAACAAAGAGACGGATTGACCCCGGGATGTCATAGACCTCCCGGAGCAAAGAAAGGTCACCTTCGGTCATCATGGAAATATGACCGGAGGGACCGGCAGAAGGAAGGGTCGGAGGAGGAAGAGAAGAAATGGGAAGTGCGGACACGACAGGAGGAGACCTGACACCCCTGGGGATGCCAATGGTGATACCCCCAGGCTGAAGTCGCCTGCGGGTCTCCTCCGGGATTACTTCCTCTTCCGAGGAGGAAGACGATGGAGTCCTCGACCGGGACGGACCGGCCTCGTCCGGGTTAGAAGAAACATGGCGACGGCGCGCCATGGCAGAGAAGAGGGTGAGAAAAGCACACTAGAGGAAAGGAGAAGAACGAAGAAGAGAACGGGGGCACTCACCGAAATGCACTGTGCAGCGCGGGGCAGAGGGAGATAGCCTGCAGCAAATCGCCGACGGAGCAAGCGAAAGGGCCTCATTCCGGAAAGTCCCCTCCTTTTCAAAATCCATCGACAGCAGCTGTACCCGTCATTCCACTCCGGGCCATCGGATGATCGCTGCGTGGACGCACGCCCGACACCGACACCTCGTTAGCAGGAAAATGGCCTCTACTTCGAAGCGACGCATTAATTGCGGGCAAATAGGTGACGCGTGGCGGCCTCCTATAGGGCTTTGGGCCACCGAGGAACGGCGACGAAGATCATGGCAATTATGATGCAAGATCTTCGTCCCCCCACGTCATCTCTGCATTTAATCCCAACGTCCCGTTCCATGATGCCCTAACAGAACGGTGGGTTGGGGGGCAACTGTTACGGCCGTAACGATGACATGGCGTGTCTCAGATTTCGTTGGGCATGATTCGAGCCACGTGGAGTCCTTTTTTCGGCTGAGTCAGATGCAGCCCATCCCGGCTGAGGTCGAGCTCGACCGAAGCCAATCATCCTTCTGCCACTCCGCCAGGTGTCCACCCAGGAGGGGTCCACCTCGGCCGAGTTCGGCGGCTCCCCGCTCCCTCGCCAGGTGGCACCCTGAGACGGTCCCCCCTCGGCCGAGGTCAAGCTGGGCCCCTTCGCTCCTTCGCCGGGTGGCGCCCGGAGACGGGACCACCTCGGCCGAAGCCGAGCGTCCTTCTGCCACTCCGCCAGGTGTCCACCTAGGATGGGTCCACCTCGGCCGAGTTCGGCGGCTCCCCAGCTCCCTCGCCAGGTGGCACCCAGAGACAGTCCCGCCTCAGCCGAGGTCGAGCCGGGCCCCTTCGCTCCTTCGCCAGGTGGCGCCCGGAGACGGGACCACCTCGGCCGAAGCCGAGCGTCCTTCTGCCACTCCGCCAGGTGTCCACCCAGGAGGGGTCCACCTCGGCCGGGGTCGGTGGCTCCCCTGCTCCCTCGCCAGGTGGCACCCTGAGACGGTCCCACCTCGACCAAGGTCGAGCCGGGCCCCTTCGCTCCTTCGCCAGGTGGCGCCCAGAGATGGGACCACCTCGACCGAAGCCGAGCGTCCTTCTGCCACTCCGCCAGGTGTCCACCCAGGAGGGGTCCACCTCGGCCGAGGCAGGCCAGCTCGTACAGAGAAGGTCCCGAGGAATGGAGGCGCGGGCTCCGAGGTTGCCCCTCGAGCCTTGCGCGCCGCACCCCGAGAAAGGCGCCCCGTACGGACGGCGGCGACACGCGAAAAATCACTTACGTCGGCCCGACATGTTCCGCAGTCGAGAGACGAGGCCCTGACAAAACAGGACCTAATAACGGACAGCGTCGGCGCCTGGGAAGGAGAGCGCTCATGCTCAGCCCGAGGTCTGGTCGGCAGTCTGACCAGCGCCCCCCTTCCCCTACTCTTTCCTCGCTGGGCTCGGCAAACGAGGCCGGAAAGCCGCCCGGCCCTCTGAACCAGAAGGGGAAAGAGAAAGGGGCGGAGGGGAGGAGATGAAAGCAACAAGGGAGCCTCCCAGGAGCGGAAAACGAGGGGGCGACGGGAGGAGATAAAAGGAAGGATAGAATAGACGATAAGGTAAGTGAAGCAAGTAAGAAACAAAGGCTGGAAACTCCGCTTCAAGAGCGAGATCCAAGGTCCCAAGTGGGGGTCGCTTGGCATGAGCTCGGCAAAGGAACCCAGTCGGGTTTCTGGTCTCTCTGGCACTTTTCTTGCTAGCACGTTCTCTGAGTCTGGGACTCCTTCGGGGGCCCGTCCAAGAGAATCTGTTCCCTCTCGCCGTCTACTAACTTGACCGTCGGAGCTCCCTCGCCGGAATCCCCGGCCAGGATTTTCTGACCTTGCCTTGCAGGTTCGGTCCAGTCAGGAGGCCCCAGGGGCAGGACGGTCTAGTTGGATCGGCGGTTCCGAGGCCACGAGTGCGGCGGCGAGATCGGCAACACGTAGTATTACATTTCAAAGAATGCCTCTCAGATCTCATTCAAAGATAAACTCTTCCTAACCATTATATAAGTGCATTAATCATTATAAAAATAGGTTGGAGCCTATGATTCTTATATCAGAGAAACCACATGTACTCTCTGATCAACCAATCAGTTTATTATTATCAAATTGAATCTCTTTCAATGAATCTTTAATCATAGAGATTAGGTTTTGCTGGAAGATCCTTTATATGCTAAGCCTCATCCCTTCGATTATTCCAAGATCTTAGTCATGTTTAAGCTAATCTTTAATTAAATACATTGATAAAAAAAATTCTATAAGTTATGAGATATACCAAAACTTAAAATTATATCATTTGACCATTTCTAAGTAATGTTTATTTTTTTCACGTTCAATCGTACTATTAGAAATTACCAAAAAACATTACTTGAAAAATTAAGCATATAAAAATAGATAGCATAACAGAAAAGCAAAATTATGTTATTTACTAACATGGTGCCAGATAATTATGGAACCAAAAATTTTGTAAAATATTTTCTTATCATCCTGAAAGAATTTCTGAAATAGTGAAATTATTATTATAACCACCAAATATCAAGTGAAATAATACAAGTTTGCTTGTTCAACCTGCCTTTTTTTTTTTTTTTTTTTTGATAAAAAAATTGATATGGGGTTTTATCCCGGTGTAGCTCCCAATTCTGGTCTCCAGCTTGCTAGACCTTTGTTCAATACATGCCACAATTTTTTGTATACCTTTTCACCAATCGATGAGTATGTCAGCCTAGCTCCACTACAGTGCCGGAGTATCAGCCGGTCCACTCCCAGTCACGTGCACCCAAAAAATTTCGAAATTTTAATCAAGTCATCTAAAGGCTCGTTCCTCAAACCCGTAATCGGAAAAGGGGGAGCCAATCCTTTACCAACTGTGCTACCACTGTATCGGTTGTTCAACCTGCCTTTACATTGCATTGCATGCACGAAAGGAAAGAAAAAGCAACCTATTATTATATTATATTGTAGACACCTATCAAACTAACACAATAAATAGTAAATTTAATGCAGGAAATATCAATTAATAGATGTGTACCTGTGTGTTAGAGAGAGAGAGAAAGAACTAATCAGACAAAATAAATACTTGTAGAAAGAAAATAAAGAAAAAACAACATCCTTATTTTCTTTCTACAAGTACTTATTTTGTCTGATTAGTTCTTTGTCTCTCTCTTTAAAAAACACTATCTTAAAAATAAAGATGAATCATTGATGAGTGGTGCAGTTGATTGTGAGATTTTTTTTACAACCAGCTGACAGGGGTTGAGTCTTGGTTTAGACATATTTCAACGAGAAAGTCCGGGGATAAAATAAAAAATAGAAAAATAATTCAAAAATAAAATAAAAAAAAAGAGAAAAATTAATAAAATAATCCTGGAGCCTCTGTTGACCGGTGGTAATGAAAAAGTTAGGGATATATATAATAAATCTCGTTCACTCGGCTGACACCAGTGGTAGTCAGGTTGACGTACTCATCTTCGGATGGGGAATGGTTGCGAAAAAATTAATATGCACCGTGTATCGAACATTCCCTGGCTGGGGTTGGGGGACCGTTTGGGGATAGCCACGCCCGGGGTCTAACTCCTTCTCCCTTTTTATTTTATCAAAAAAAAAAAAAAAAATGAAACAAACTATTTAAAACTTACTATAAAAATAAAATAAAAAAGAAGAAGAAACATACATAATTGGCCAAGTAACTTAGGCCCATCAATATAGAAGCAGATGACCAGAGCGATGTAATCAATAAAAATGCACTGATAGGTTCTAATTCTTACTATAATATTATATAAATCATTTTTTTATAAAAAAAATTAGCATTACAAGCATAGTTAATGTATTTTTTAGAATATATACGTAAATATTAGAAAATCAAATATAGATGTAAAATATGATCACATATATTAGTACAGAATTTATCGCAAGTAAATATATTTTGATCTTATTTATTAACTAATAATCAGAAAAATGCCGAGCAAACCGTCTACTTTTATTTACTGATTTTTAAAGACAAGGCAAAAGCTCAAAAATAAAGTTAAACCGCTATATTAAAAATTTACTCATGCACGAATCAAATATATTTATTTATCCAGCAAGAAATTATTAGATAGTAAAAACCTGAATAAAAAGCAGGTGCTATGAAGCATCGATCATATATCTAACAATACTTTCTTAATTATTTTGAGATCATCAAAAAGAAATATAAAATTTTCGAGATATACCAAGAGGTCATTTAATCCAAAACATGGAGTTGATTAGAGAGGCACAAGGCACTGCATCATTTTCTTTAACCAGCAAGCGTTATAAAGCTTGCTATTAGTTGCAACCAAACCAGTGGTTCATGTTTGTCTTGCCACTATAAACCTCAGAACAAACAGACTTAAGGTATTGACCATGATATAGTTCATGCAAACACAACCCCGAGAATAAGACATGCACATATTTAAATTTTGAAAGCACTATTTTAGTTAACATGATAATGATTACGATGAATAACAAATATATTATAATTGATCACCTTATCATTAAATAATCAAATGCAAGAGCTTGTATGTTTTTTTTACATATATAAAATAACACATTACGGTAAAAAGGAAATCAGCAACCCATTTCTCTCGACGTTTTTGTTGAGCATCGGGAGATACTGTAAACCCGTCGACGCTTTTAGAAAGCGTCGGTATCCTCCGATGCTTTAAAGCGTCGTCAAGGATCGACACTTATAAACGTCGCTAAATTTATCGTGTCCCGATGCTTTTAAGCGTCGCTAACTTTTAACAATGGTTATAAGCGTTGAAAAATTCCTTCTCTTATACTCAGCACCGAGTCCTAATTTTTCATTCGATCGATTCACCACCGAACCCATTCTCCTCTGTTTCCTTCTCCGCTCCCTCTTCCTCCTTCATCTCCGGCGCGTCGCTTTCGGGTCCCTTCATCGCCGTCGAAGCTCTCCGACGTCTTCATCTCCTTCGCGTTGCCCCTCTTCCGTACCGGTCCACCGATCGAAATTCCGCCTTTCCACCTGCTGCCCCTGCCAACCTCCCTGTCTTGCTCCACCGGTCGACCAAGAGGTCATCAAGCAACAAATATCCCATAAATTTTTTTTTCTCATCCGATTTATTATTATTATTTTTAGCTATTTTAGGTTACATTCAAGTACGGTAATAAGCGTTATAATTAAAAATATTTGATTCGGATTCGGTGTTTCGGTAAAAATATTATTAAAATTATTTTTGATTCGGATTACCGATATCTATCCTAAAATGTTGCATGAGTTTTAGAGGGTAGATTTTGATTCGTGCTATTTTAGTTTCCGATCGTGATGTGTATGTTTTGGTGAGTGCGTTTTTATCTCTTTCTTATTAGTTACCATGGAAGGTGAATTTGAATTTATAAGCGTATAAGATTGAAAAAATGGGCGACCACCGAGTGGTTTTCAAACAGGCTTCAGTCCTTTTTAGAAAAAAAAATAAAATAAATATATATATATATATATTTTTTAAAAAAAGTAGGAAGCTGGTTCAAGTTTTAAAAAAATTAGAAGTTAGAATAGAAAATTTTGAGCGAGTCGGCAGATCTTTGACGCAATGGCAGATAGAAAATTTAAACAATTCGCTTAAACTTTAAACCATCAGCTTCGAAATTTCATATATCAGCTCTCTAAGCTAGAAGTTTCTTTGAGCAAGCGTACTCGCCTCCATTTAAACACAAAGCAAGATGCCTTCAAAGGTGCAATGGGACGATGACTTATACTTTATAGGATAATCCTGCAAGCAAGCTTTAGATCAGGCTGACCGGATAGAGTAAACCATGATTCCAGAACCCAGTGGAATGCCTGCGGGATGGTGGCTCATCGCATTTAGAACTGAAACTGGGCCGGCCCAAAGCCCATTGCCTGGAACTGGACTGGTTCAGCTCAATAAACTTCGGACCGGTCCGAAATCGACTCGGACTTCGGACCGAATTTTAAGTATATCGGGCTAGACTTCGAGCTGTAAAATAGAGTCCATTTAATTTTTGGATCCAAGAATGCCAGAATTCGGTCCGAAAATTCTTACAATATGGTTCGAAAGCATTCCATGAAAAAACCAGATTTAAAACCCTGGAATAACTAGTACCATCGTACTTGGCCAAAATTGTGAACATGTCAAACTTCCATCATGAGCATTTATAGAATCATAGGATGAATCATCCAAGCACATTGGCATATATCTTGCAGGACCTTAGCACAAAACAAAGTAGCATATCCATCAATTGTGCTACCTAGTTCCGATGCTTCTTATTTATATTATTCTAAGATATTAAATGTATGCATCAAAATGTTTTTATTTTGTTAATTGCAAACAGCATAAGTCCGTTGTTTTTGGACTTAAAATTTTGTTATCCTCCTATCAGATTTGTCCGTGAATATAGTGAGCAATCCATTTTTCGCATGAATAAGAGGCCAGCAATTAAAAACAATGCAAGTGATTATATTGGACACAAACTTCATGAAACCATCGATTATAATTATACATGCAGTAACTCTTTAGAATTCGGAAAGGAAGAATAGAATGGTTCGGTATGATCTGCTACAAGGTCATAAGAAATTTTGGTGAACTAAAAGTTTAATACCCTTATCTTAAGTATCCCGTCACCAAGAAGACAAGAGAGGTTTTTTCCCTTTTCCACAAAATTGTAATAAAATCAATCTTCCCCGATATGTTCAAAAGTAATAAATAAAGTTGCAAACCTGGATCTTTCCTGTAATCAAGCAATGCCCCTTATATATATATTTCCTGGACATTTCATTGCTAAGTCTTCTGAAATAAATCCAGCCCTATCGGTATGGATCCTGGGTTTACCATCTTCATCATATACAATATTTCCATCTTCATCCTGCAAGATCTTAATTAACAATAGAAACATGAATCCAAAAATAAATCACAAAATAAATAGAAATACCCAAAAAGTTCAAGAATTAAAAGTTCATAATCTTATATGGTATAATAAGTTAAACAGACGATCATATCTGTATTTATACCCATAAATAAAACCAGGGCTTTGGGACTATCATGCGACATAAAATAAAGTTCAAGAATTAAAAGTGCATGTACAAAAATGAAATAAAATCAGTCCCTGTTGTTTTTTTAAAAAAATCATGATCAAGAGAAGCATGCCTCAAAATGTTAGTATAATACTTAAAAATTTATAAATATGATTAAAGAAAATTTTAAAACATTTTTAGTTTATAATATTATAAATTATTTATAGGAAATGACAAAATAAAAAAAAAAAAAAATATACAAATTATTATTCTAAGACATATTTTCATTCTGTATATCGGAATAACATGGGTTACCATTCTAGAATATGACCGGGATTCTTTCATATATGACAATGATCATGAATAAAATTGATGAAGAATTTTTTAAATACCTAATAAAGTAATAAGGATGTTTAACATAAGTTGCATATAAATATAATAATTCTATACATAATTAACCCATGCAAGAAAAATTATACATGTTTGCCAACAAAAAAATTATATCCTTCACAGTAGGTACCAACGCAACCATGCTAATAACCGCATCTTCTTCTTACGAGCTAATTATTAAAAAAAAAAAAAAACTTTTAATCCACCACATATACTATAATTAAAATTAATAAAAAAAAATATCATATCAATATTTTAAACTAAAAAGATTATAACCATCCCCACGTATCACTACTTAACCTCTTCAACATGGAGGTGATTACAAAATTTTTTAATTTGAAAAATCGATGCAGCAAATTTCTAAGTTTGATGCGAGGGCAAGCGCGTGATGAATTATATACGTGGGAGGAAACGTGGTCGGAACGGGAAAAAAGAAAAAAAAAAAAAAAATTCCTTTCTTTTGGCGTTCGTGGCACGTGCCCCAAGGCTTGCGCTGGATATCGTTATGGTTTGCTTTCTTTTCTTCCCCTTGCTGCCTGCTAACCTGCGCTATTCGTTTCCGGAAGTCGCCCCCGAGGACCGATGATTATTTTTCCTTCGTCATCTCGCAGGAGAAAGCGAGACCGAGTCCGGGAGACGCGCGTCCTTCGCCGATCGAGACCGCCGGAAAAGGAAACACCGCCGCCGCAGGGAACCGACTATTCGATCGTCCGCCGCAAGCTCTTGCTATCCGCCGGCGAGGCGGAGCTCTGTCGAGGTGGCGGCGGAGGCGGAGGGAGTCTCGCGTCGTTTACGGGGCCGCTCGCCGATTACCATTAGCGGATCCCTCGACACTCGGATCTCTCGGTGGTGGATTCACTTCTCTCTTCTTCACGAGTGGACGCTGCTTCTCGACCGCCCGCCTCCGATGATCGCATCCTGTCATATCCTATCCCTCGATCCGTTGATGATAATATTTCTCTTTGTCAGCTCTTGTTGATGTGGAATCAATCTAGCCAACATAGTTTGATTGATTGATTGATGCGTTTCTTGAACTCATGCGCCGTGTGTTTTTCTGTAGATGATTAGTTTCGGTAGGGCACCGATTCCTGAGTTTTGATCGAGTTATTCTTTCGTTTTTAGGGCGCACACCCAGACCAAAATCACAATCCAGGAATCACATCGGAAAGGAAGGAAAAGAAAAGAAATATGACCCAAGAATCGGACGATGTGAAAGTGGCCATCATTCGAATATCATGCAACCAAGAAGGTAGCCATTCCGGCTAACTCTGTCTTGTGATATGTTGAAGAGATGAAACCATGCCTTTGAATCGTATCCCTCGCTCCATTAACATAGTCTCTGAGACATCTAACCACAAAGAGCTGCCCTATCCGGCCGGCTGAAAAGACCTGCTTTTTGCTGCTTCTAGTTAATAAAATTTGAACTAAATTGTATATATGAGCATCAAGATTTGTCCGGCTATATGTAGCTGGCTCGACGAATGCTTCTCCATCATTTAATTGATGAGGTTTGCATATTCTCTCGCAGCTAGATTTTTCCATTTGTTCTCATGATTTCCCTTGATTTTATGTTGCTTCCTTTGTTTTGCCCCTCAGCGTGCATGCATAGATCCAACCTCATGCATGTTTGCCACCATTTTTTATGCTGGACTGGTCTAACTCTCTTGCATCCTTTGGCATTCTCATTTTTCGGTCTGTCTGTGTTCTTACGTTAATATCACCTTTAATATTGCCTCTCTTATGCTCATTTGCATTCTAAAAGAGTCTTTGTTGCCATGTTCGCAAGACATTGCTGGTTGTATTTTGCCCCACTAATTATAATATTCAAGGGCATGACAATCATGCAACACTATAAAGCATAGGTTTTCTTTTCTATTTAATGTATTTTTGTGTGATTCATATAATAACAAAAACAACCACAAATGGCTTCTCTTGGTCATCAACTCTTACAAGGTTGAGCCCTAGTTTTTCTTTTCACTAAAATTTCACCATACTTTTTTTAAGAAAAAATACTTGGATCGCTGACTTGGTAATTATTTCCTCTGTTTTTTTCTGATTTGCATACAACCTTATTACCGTAATGCCGATCAAAACTATAGTGTATGCATGCAACATGAAACTTCCTCTTAATCATCCATATGAAATTAATTGATGACCGGTGTAGAGAGATGCGAGTTTAAGATGGAACCCAGGCATTGGCTGATAGAAACTTGAATATTATTTGTTTTTCCATGATTTCTTGTCTCAGGGGAAACTGTCATATTTCATCTAAAATGAATGGTATAACCCTGTTACCTCTGTAGGCATTGAAGGTATTATGTTCATATTTGAACTGGTGATGTCATCTTTTTTGTTATTATCAATTATAGTACATGAAACTCATAGCCTGGTCCTCCAGACTTCGAAAACCTCTAACTCAACAATACATTCAAATAAAAGAAGAGTGCTAATTCACCATGAGCATAACTATCAAAGAGGAGAGCAAGGACAGATAGTCGAAGCTGCATCTTCCACATCTGCTTTTCCTTTTCCCTTAAATCTGCCTCCATGATGCATGCCTTCAAATATTATTTTTTTATAACTATACTTTTTTGCAGTACATACTGTTGTTGGTGTCTGCAATGAGTCATTAGTTGCAATTGAATTGAAATGCTGACTGACGATGCAACTTCTTTACTATCTCTTATAATATGAAGTGGCTCATGTATAAAAAAGGGAATACATATCCAGGTAAAGCCCCGGGCTCCTAGAGTTCTATCTGATTGGACTGCCTTTTAAACTTTTTTTCTCCATGAAAAAGGAAAGGTGAGTTTTCAAGGTACAATGTAAAAGTAATGATTTCCTTATGCAATTTCCTTATGCATCTATAGGTTACCACATATTCCATTTGCCGCTGCTTCTTAAAAATTGATCTTTCCACCATTTCCAGGAACATTATCCTTTGTCTTTGCTCTCAGAATGCTCCAAAACTTTAAAGAGTATCATATAGACTTTAGATTTCTGGTCATGCTTATAATGGTAATTCGACAACAGTTAGGTATATGTTGTCATTCTTTGTGCAGGTTTTAAGCCTGTGCTACTTTATCGTGCTGTTTTCCAATAACTATTATCTGTTTAACTTTCTTCAAAACAAATACCTTAGCATCTAGAAAGAATTTATAATTAGTGTGATCTTAAAACCTTTTCAAGACTTCATTAATGTAATTTTTTGAGACAATTTTGTGAGGACCTAAAAAAATTCAATTACTTGTTTCCTGTAACATTCTGTTTCAGATGCAATGCAGTAGCCTTGTGGGTAAACTATCATAGAGTTACAACTTGTTACACTTTTGAATACAAATTATTGTATAGAATTGAGTATTCAGTAACTTTCAAGATCCTTTTAGTGGAAACCAAGACTCAAACACCCGATTTTATCATGCTAGTGATGAAGCATCCTTCTTGTTCCAATCAATTATCTTGACTTGTTCCCCCTCGTAGGAAAGCCATCACTCTCCATTTTAGCTCAAGCTCCAAGTCATATCTGATCTTAGGATCTCTATGATGGAGCCGTAGAAGTACTCTTTTATAAAGTATTGGGAGTTGGGTTTTTTATGTGTAGGAGTCAAGCATGATGAACTCTCTTTAGAAAGGTTATGGTATTTTAAGACCAATCAGTTGGCAATTGTTGAAGATGAAACCTTGAAGGATTCTATCCTCAGGTTTTAATATCTTGGTTTCACAATTATTTAAGCCGGCCCAAAACCAATTCAACCAAATCCATAATTGTAGCCAGCTGTACCAGAATAGAGTAAAACGGATAAAATCCTTTTTTCAATATTATTAAAGCACATATTTAAACCTATAAAAAAAATTTAAAAATAATTATGATGATATTATATCAAGTCAATATAATAAAACCTATTAAATATCTGAATATAGCAAGGTGTTTTTTGCCGGCAAAACCTTTAGAGTAGATTGCATAATGGCATAGATGCAGATTACCATTATTTATTTTTGACAGAGTAGGCAGCTACCGTGAATTTATAGGTAACCATTGTGTCCTGGGTGTAGATCATTACTATAATTTTTAAAAGGTACAAAGAAAGTTGTATCCATGTATAGGATTCCAATTTTAGTATTCCAAACTTTTGAGATGATATTTAACTAGTGTTCCTTCAAAGGTGACATTTAAGTTGTCCAAGATCAAATTTGTGGGACATAAATGAGGCAATAATTGCTATTCACCATATGCACAAATGAGATTTCTGTTGAGTTACGCCCTTTTTAATTATTCAATTAGATTCCTGAGTTGTTTTCTCTTTGATTGATGCTTCAAAGCTTTTGATAAATGTTTTATTTGCTGTTCTTATACATGTCCACTTGTTTGGATGTAAAAAAATGGAGGATGAGGAGATTCATCATGCTTCAAGTTTAAAAGGATTTAAAATATTTATACAACTTTTAAGAAAGCTTCGGTGGAATGCTTTTTTGGACAAGAGTTTGGGATTATCAGGCCATCGGGTCAATTTTTCTCCCTTCAAACTCCTGGCTACATTTTTGAACTTCTATGACAAGTCCAGAGATCCAGGTCAAGATGATAGAGTATGATATTTTTTTATCTCAAGATCACATCAGCCGATTTTAGGTAAACTCAAGTGGATTAAACTCTTGGCTTGTCAACATCTTCATTCATTGTCTTCTTCTAAGAGAAGGAATTGGCGCAACACTGCTAGAATGGTTTTAGGCAATGTTTCACAAAACTCACTCCCACTATTGGAATAATGATTTCTTTGGCTCAACTTGACACATTTTGATATTATTTTGCATTTGTTTGATGTGTTTACGATAGATTGTAATAAAGGTGAAGAGGATGCTAGAGTCTGGTAGCATGAATGATGAATAATGAGGCACTTTTGATTTTTTAAGTTTTTGATGCTTTATTTAGTGGTATACAATTAACATGAAGATTTAATTAAGAATTACGACAGAGTTTTGGAAAGGTTTTATCATACTGCCTTTTCTTCTAATGTAACACCAACAATTTTCAACATCACCGAAGACTAATTATATTTCATAGTCCTTAAATGGATGCATGTTTAAAACTAAAAAGCCAAAAAACTTAATGAAATTAATCCTTTCAATTTCACCCTTTGCTTGAATGCCATACCTGATCACATAGAGGTTTTGCGAGTAGGGTATATGCTGTCATCATTGTTATTATGAAGATGTCAACATTGAAGTGCAAGCCCACCTCCATCAAGCCTGTCATTTTAAGTTGGAGGTGAAAGACCAACATGATATGATACGTAATGCCATCACAGACAACTCTTCTACTCCCTCAACTAGTATGCTAAGTGGAAGAGCTTAGTGGTGCTTTGGTTAAGCTTTGTTTCCAATCCCTTCTTCTGCTTCCTCATTCTTATGGTTCAGATACTTTACTATAAGCTCTAGCATTCTTATATAACCATTTATATCTCATAATCTTCAACCATAGAAGCTTGAGTAAAGAAAGAAAATTGAGTAGTTCGGATGACATTGGAAGCAAAAGTAGAAAGAAAAATGAGTAGTGCGGATGACGTTGAAAGCAAAAGTAGATTTATTGTCATGGTGTGATGGTAATGATAATGTCAAACTCCACTTGTTGATCAACTAAGATTTGATGCTCTAACCTTCTATTGGACTTTCATTAGTCACTTGGTCCAATGCAACCAGTTTCGTGTGAAAACTAGACAAATTTTGTTTGAGTAGCTCATTCTGCAATACATATGCCTATTGCAAGAATAAGATTATTTCTTAGTTCTTGAAACCCATGATTAAGATTTTATCTATTTTCCAATCTTTTGAACCAAAAAAGGAATGAAAATTTATTGCTAGCTTGATATTGAAATCAAACAAAGCCTGTATAATGATATTGATGCATACTGTATAGTTGAAAAAAATTATGCAGATCATGTTCTAATTATTAATTAATTATTTAAAAAATTAAAAACTAAGATAGATGCAAGACATTAGTTATCTCTTGAACCAGGAAGTCTCAACTATCCTAGCTATCTTGATTGTATCTTAACACTAGGAATGCACCAAGATGGTCGAGATGGATTAAGATGTAATTTTTCAATTTTTCTTTTTTCTATTCTTGTTGTGAATGACTATTTTTAGTCTTTCATGGCATTACACCACCATTGTAGGAGCAAACCGAGATAGGATTTAGTATTGAGATTAAAATCGTTGATATGTAGCATGGTTTACTATACCACCGCATACCATCCGGTATGGGATGTATCGTAGTACTATATCGTCTCACGTGAATGCACTATCTCATACCATATCGATACTCGATATGCTATCTCGTATTGGCCAGAATCGAGCCAGATCGGCCTTGTATTGCCCCCAAACCAGATTGAACAGTGCGACCTTGCTCTCGATGACTTTGCAATTGGGCTTTTAGCTCATCTCCACCATTTCATGGTGGGAACGAGATGAGGAAGGAGTCAAGATATATTGACATATATTGAAATTCTTTGTTGCAGAATTCAAAATAAGGATTGTCGAGTTTTTGGCCCAGAGCAATGTCCAGCTAGTGATGGTTAAATGACTCCCCCCTCCCCCCCCCCCACTCTATTATTTCTTGAACCGGTTGGTTCTTAACAACAACATATATTTGCCCTCTAGGTATTCGATGTAGCATTGAGGTGCGGACCTATATTTGTCTATCATCACCATAATTATTTAATAATATTATAAATATATTCTTTTCTTTTTACTCGTAAAATCAGTGCTACTTATAAGCAATTTATTTTGAATCTTGGTAGTCTTTGGTACAATTAATTCAATGATCTCTAGTTACCTAACTGGATGTACATGTAGATTGTTAATCTTCACAAATATATTTTAAATGCATTTTTGTGGTGTCATGTCATAAACATGTTATGCTAAATGCATATTTAACATCAACAACCATGACCATGGCACTTAATCAACCAATGCTCTTGGATTATTCTTACTAAAAGAGCATAACATTAAGATAATAAAACATAAGTAATTGCAAACAAACAATTTTGGAGACCAAAATGGGCCATGCTAGGGACACTGGCCATGTCAGACCGTATTATTACTGTTGATATATGGGTGCGACGTACCCACACTTGGTCAATACAGGTCCGATACTCTATATCTCAGATGTTGGTCAGGATCAAGGCAGGAAATATCTAGGGATCTCTGAGTTTATTGAAAAGGTGATTCTTAAATGTGATTGAATTTAAATACATGTGCTGATACATGCTTTTTCTAATATTTTTAAGTTACCACAAATATATCATCCTTGACTCTTTTGCTGAAAAGATGACAGAACATCGATATCCTGACCATTTTTAGCAGTCTCATATTTAATCAAGTGAGAAGCTTGTGCATGGTGTTACATCCGTGACAGTGACGTGGCCAGGCTCAGGTATCGCCGAATGCGAACGAGCCACGTGTAAGTTTTCCTGCCAGAATCAGCGCCACGTCCTCAAAGCTGGGGTCGGCAAGACCGCGCCGCCCGACGATTATCTGGAGCAAACCGCTCCGGCCGAGGTCGAGCTCGGCGCGGAGTTCCTCCACCGACTCATCTGCGCCCGCGCGCAAAGGAGACGACCCAAGTGAGGTCGGCCGACCCTTCGCCTTGCGCCAGGTGGCCACCCGGAGACGGGTCCACCTCGGCCGAAGCCAGGCGACCTTCTGCCGCCTCGCCAGGTGTCCACCCAGGAGGGGTCCACCTAGTGCGAGGTCGGCTGGCCCTTCGCCTTGCGCCAGGTGGCCACCCGGAGACGGGTCCACCTCAGCCGAAGCCAGGCGACCTTCTGCCGCCTCGCCAGGTGTCCACCCAGGAGGGGTCCACCTAGTGCGAGGTCGGCTGGCCCTTCGCCTTGCGCCAGGTGGCCGCCCGGAGACGGGTCCACCTCGGCCGAAGCAAGGCGACCTTCTGCCGCCTCGCCAGGTGTCCACCCAGGAGGGGTCCACCTAGTGCGAGGTCGGCTGGCCCTTCGCCTTGCGCCAGGTGGCCACCCGGAGACGGGTCCACCTCGGCCGAAGCCAGGCGACCTCCTGCCGCCTCACCAGGTATCCACCCATGAGGGGTCCACCTAAGCCAAGGTCGGCCGATCCCTCGCCTCTCGCCAGTTGGCCCCCGGAGACAGGTCCAACTCAGCCGAGGTCAGACCGCTCGTACGGAGAGGCCCCCGGGGAAAGCGACGGGTCCCGAGACCATCCCTCGGGCTGTACCGACCCCAGACGGCGTCCCGTACGGAGGGCGGCGGCACGCGGAACGTCACTTATATTGGCCCGGCAGGTCCCGCAGTCGAGAGACCCGATCCTGACGGAACAGGGCCCATAAACGGACGGCGCCCACGCTCGGGGAAAAGAGCGCTCTCACGAAGCCCGAGGCCTGACGACTTGCCGCTCTGCCAGCGCCGCCTTCCCTCTGTTTCTCTTCTGTCCTTGCCTTTTTCCTGCTGGGCCCGGCGGACGAGGTCGGAAAGCTGCCTGGCCTCCTTCACCAAAAAGGGAAAAGAAAGGAAGACAGGGAGGAGGAGTTTTCGAGGGAGAAAAGGACAAGCGCACGACGAAGGGAGATAAAGAGGGAAGAATCCGAAGACTGCAAGGTAAGCCAACAAGCCTGGGGACAAGAAGGAAGCACCGGCACAAGGCCTCGCTCCGAGGAAGAAACCAGAGATCCCGAGAGGGGAATACTGGACGCGAGCTCGGCGGGCAGGCCCAGTCGAGATTCCAGTCCCCGGCGCTTTCCCTTCACTAGTTAACTCTCCGAATCCGGGACCCTCCAGGGGGCCTGGGAGGGAGAGTCTGTTCCTCCACGTCGTCTACTGACTTGACCGTCGGAGCCCCCTCGCCGGAATCCCCGGCCAGGGTCCTCTAACCCCTTTGTTGCAGGTTTCTCGCAGGAAGGGAGGCTCCCTTGCCAGGCGGTCAGGGAGGATCGGCTGATCCTAGGCACGGGCGCGGCGACGAGGACGGCAACAGATTGGCGCGCCAGGTAGGGGGGCAGGACACTAACCCCCAGTGGGAACTAGCTTTTTGCAGGTGTCACGCTCTCTAGCAATGGTGGTCACTCGTGGTCGCGAGGCGTCCACCAGCCGAGTGGGAGAAGCCCACTCCCCACCAGGGGGCCACACCCCCGAACGGGAGCTTCCCGCTCCCCCTCCTCTTCTGCAGCAGCCTACCCCGGCGGACGGATCCCTTGCGGCCATCGTCCAGCAGCTGCAGACCTTGACCTCAGCGGTCCGACAGCTTCAGCATCAGCAGCGGTCCCTGGCCACTCAGCCGCAGCCAGGGACCCCCGCGGCCCGGGTCGCGGGACAGCGTGGGAGCCTGCGCTCAATCCAGGGTAGGCCGTCCCATCCGCAAGCCATCTCCATCCCCCGAGGGAGCCGCCAAGCTCCCCCGAAGAGAAACTACTCCGGCTCGGAGGATCACGAGAGTCGATCCCCGGCCGATGGGGCCGAAACGGCGCATCGCAGCAAGCGACGCCGGGTCCAGACCTCGCGCCGAGACCGATCGGCGCCCCCCTCACCTGCAGTCTCGGTGGAAGACTCCACCGACGAAGCCATCAGGCGCCAGGCCGAAAGGCGCCTAGAAGAGCACGAGCGCAAGTTGGCGGAGTTCGCCCGACGGTTCGCCGACCTGCAGAACTCGTCGGCCGACCCGGCGGGCTACGACTCCCGCCCCCCTTTCTCCGAAGAGATCCAGGCGGAACCAATCCCGAAACGGTTTCGCATGCCGCAGGTGGAACCCTACGACGGGACCACCGACCCCCTGGACCACCTAGAGGGTTATAAAGCCCTCATGAGGGTCCAGGGCGCCACCGACGCCCTTCTGTGCATCGCCTTCCCTGCAACCCTTCGGAAGGCCGCTCGAGTCTGGTTCGCCCGTCTCGAGCCCGGATCCATTTGCTCCTTCCAGCAGCTGGAAGGAAAGTTTGTGGCGCATTTCGACGCTTGTCGAAAGGTGCCAAGGGAGGTGGACAGCCTCTTCTCCATCCGCCAGCAGGACCAGGAGCTGCTCCGAGACTACATCGCCCGGTTTAAGACCGCAGCCCTGGAGATCTACAGCTTGGACGAGCCCGTCGCTATGCTGGCTCTAAAGCGCGGGCTCAAGACGTCCCGCCTGACCTATTCCCTGGACAAGAAGCCGCCCAGGACGTACTCCGAGCTCCTCCTCCGCGCCCACAAGTACATCCGAGCGGAGGAGGCTGACCGCACCCGTCGAGAGCTGGACGGGAAGATTCTGAAGAAGTCAACCCCGAGGGACGCCCCGGGAACTCGGAGGCCCGGGCCACCAGCCGACCCTCGCCCGAATCCAAGGCCGAGGGCCGAGTCTGCCCCCGAGCGGAGGTACACCCCTCTCCTCGCACCTCGAGCCAAAATCCTCATGGAAATCGAGGGCGAGCGCTACCTCCGCCGACCTCCACCTCAGAACCCGAGGGCCGCCTGAGACAAATCAAAGTACTGCCAATTCCACCGCGAGCACGGACATGACACGGAGGAGTGCCGCCATTTGAAGTGGGAGATCGAGGAGCTGATCGGGAGGGGATACCTCCGGAGGTTCGTCAAGAACGAGGCCCCCTCCGAGAAGCAGCCGCTCGCGGCCTTGCCACCTGTCCCTGCGATCGACAACCGGCCAACGGAGAGGCCCGTGGGCATGATCTCACGCGGATCTGGCCGAGCAGAGAAGAGAGCCCGGGAAGTCCCGGAGAATGTAACCCCTCCCAAAGGAGGGGAGCCTAACGGCAATGTAAACGATGATGCCGTGGTGGTCGAGATGACCATCGCGAAACACCCTGTACATCGAATCGTGGTGGATAGTGGAAGCTCGGCCGATGTACTTTTTTACGATGCTTTCTCTCGGATGAATTTGCCTCTCGACCAGCTAAAGCCAGTGCACACCCCACTGGTGGGTTTTACAGGGGACTCCGTGGGAGTCGAAGGGGAAATCACTCTCCCAGTTACCGCCGGATCCCCACCTCGGCAGGCGACCATCATGGTAACTTTCACTGTCGTCAAGCTCCCTTCGCCTTACAACGCCATCCTTGGGCGTCCCGGGCTCAACCAACTAGATGCCACCATCTCCACAAGGAGACTGCTGGTGCAGTTCCCCACGCCTTTCGGGTTCGGGGAAATGAAGGGGACGATTCAGCCGGTCCCGCTCTGCCTACAGACGATCCCAGGCACCAGGGGCGCAGAGCTCGCCCACGATGTCGAGGACCTCGACCTGAGAGAAAAGGAACCCAGGGGAGGGCCCGTAGAGCGCCTGCTCTCCTTTCCCCTTGGTTCGGACCCCCTGAAGACGGTGCAAGTCGGGGCCCAGCTCCCCGAAGAGGAGCGAACCCGCCTGCTGGAGTTCCTCCGTGCCAACGCCGATGTGTTCGCCTGGTCGGCGGTCGACATGCCGGGTATTCCGCCCGAGATTATCATGCACAGCCTGAACGTGGACCCAGGCAGCCGCCCGGTCCGCCAGAAGAAGAGAAGCTTTGCCATGGAGAGGCAGAAGGCGATCGACGAGGAGGTAGAGAAACTTCTCGCCGCCGGTTTCGTCCGAGAAGTCCAATACCCCAGCTGGTTAGCAAATGTGGTCATGGTAAAGAAGAGCAGCGGTAAGTGGAGGATCTGCGTGGACTACACCGACCTCAATCGAGCTTGCCCGAAGGACAGCTTCCCTCTGCCAAAGATCGACCAGCTGGTCGACACCACCTCGGGACACCGTCTCCTGTCATTCATGGACGCTTTCTCCGGATACAACCAGATCCGGATGAATCCGGAGGACGAGGAGCATACCGCCTTCATAACTGATCGCGGGACTTTCTGTTACAGGATGATGCCCTTCGGCCTCAAGAACGCGGGGGCGACGTACCAACGTCTGGTCAATAAAGTCTTCAAAGACCAGATAGGCCGCAACATGCAGGTGTACGTGGACGACATGCTGGTAATGAGCAAACTTGACTCGAACCACGTAGCCGACCTGGCGGAGATGTTCGGCAACCTCCGGCGCCACCAGATGAAGCTGAATCCGGTGAAGTGCGCCTTCGGGGTCTCCACCGAAAAGTTTCTAGGGTTCATGGTGACCCAGAGAGGAATCGAGGCCAACCCGGAGAAGGTCCAGGCCATCCTGGACATGGAGCAGCCAGCCTCCAAGAAACAAGTGCAGCAGCTGACCGGTCGGGTTGCGGCCCTTAGCCGTTTTATTTCCAGGTCGGCGGACCGCTGCCGTCCCTTCTTCAAGGTGCTGAGGAAGATGAATGGTTTCGCCTGGACCGAGGAATGCCAGCAGGCCTTCGAGGAGTTGAAGAAGACGCTCGCGTCACCACCTCTGCTGTCCAGGCCCGAGGAAGGGGAGGAGCTTACCCTCTACTTGGCCATTACCCCGGAGGTCGTCAGCTCTGTCCTGGTCTGAACTGACGACCACGGGATCCAGCGACCGGTGTACTATACCAGCAAACTCCTTCGGGACGCGGAGCTCAGGTATTCCCGGCCCGAGAAACTCGTTTTTGCGCTAATAGTGTCTGCCCAGCGTCTCAGGCCCTATTTCCAAGCGCATCCTATCGCCGTCTTGACGGATCAACCGCTGAAAGCGGTGCTCAGCCGACCCGACACCTCGGGGCGATTGGCCAAATGGGCACTGAAACTCAGCGAGTTCGACATTACATACCGACCGAGGTCGGCAATGAAGGCACAGGTGCTGGCCGACTTCTTGGTCGAATGCGCGGGTTTGGGCAAGGAGCCCGAGGAGGACTCCTCGGCCCAGCCGATGGAGGTCGGCACCGATGAGCCCGGAGAGGACGCTTGGATCCTCCATGTGGACGGAGCCTCAAACTCCGGAGGGAGTGGAGCTGGGCTCATCCTTGCCAACGGCGACGGAGTCGTCGCCGAGTGCGCGCTCCGTTTCCAGTTCCCCGTGACAAACAATCAAGCGGAGTATGAGGCGCTTCTCGCCGGACTCAGGGTCTCCCGCGAGCTGGGCGTGACCAACCTCAGAGCTTTCACTGACTCCCAGCTCGTGGCGGGGCAGGTGTCCGGGGAGTACGTCGCTCACGACCCCCAGATGGCAAGGTATTTGGAGCTCGTCAAGGCGGGCGCGTCCAAGTTCCGGCGCTTCAACATCTTCCATATCCCCCGCAGGGAGAACGCCCGCGCGGATGCTCTCTCTCGATTGGCGACTCTGCCGGACACAATGCTGGGACGCGCTCATGTGGAGCGACTCGAAGTCCCAAGCCTCGAAGCACCGGCGGGGGTCCATCAGGTCAGCCAGGAGCCCGGCTGGATGGACAAGTACGTCGCATACATCACCGACGGCATTCTGCCGGAAGACCGAGACGCGGCTCGCCTCATCAGGAAGAAGGCCGTGCGGTTTGTCCTGATGGACGGGCAGCTGTATCGAAGGTCCTACTCTTATCCCCTCCTCAAGTGCATTGGACCCGTAGAAGCCAAGCTTGTGCTCCAGGAGATTCATGAAGGCATCTGTGGGAACCACGTGGGGGCAGGGCATTGGCATACAAGGCCCTTCGTCAAGGCTACTTCTGGGAGACGATGAAGGAGGATGCCGCCGACTTCGTGAAGAAATGCGACCGGTGCCAGCGCCACGCCACGGTACAGCGGCAACCCTCCAACCCGATCTCTCAGCTCTCAGCCTCCTGGCCGTTCACCCAGTGGGGGATGGACCTGCTGGGCCCATTCCCGCCGGCGTCCGGCCAGCGGAAGTTCCTGATAGTGGCTATCGACTACTTCACTAAGTGGGTCGAAGCCGAACCTTTGGCAAGAATCACCGAAGCAAACGTCGCCAAGTTCTTCTGGAAGTCCATCGTCTGCCGCTTCGGCCTCCCCCACACCGTGGTCACCGACAACGGATGCCAGTTCGACTGTCGAGAGTTCGAGGATTTCTGCAACGACCTCGGCATCAAACATCGCTTCACCTCGGTGGCGCACCCCCAGACCAACGGGGAGGCTGAGGTCACGAACAGGACCATTCTTCAGGGCCTCCGCACGCGGCTAGACCAAGCCAAGGGCAGGTGGGCCGACGAGCTTCCCAGCGTTCTTTGGGCATACCACACCACTCCAAGGACGGCTACCGACGAAACCCCATTCAACCTTGTCTTCGGGGCCGAGGCAGTCATCCCGATCGAGCTCAGCATACCCACGCTGCGCGTGGAACAATACGACGAGACAGAAAACCCGGCCAGGATGATGCTCAACCTAGACCTCCTCGAAGAAACAAGGGACAAGGCCCGAATCCGAATGGCGGCATACCGGCAACGTGTAGCCAGATATTACAACTCCCGAGTACGGCCGAAGGTTTTTCGTCCCGGGGACTTGGTCCTCCGGCGTGCGGAAGCCTCCCAGCCACGAGAGTGCGGCAAGTTTTCACCCAACTGGGAAGGGCCTTATCGGGTAGCAGAAGCCCTCCCTCACGGGGCATGTTACTTGGAAGAGTTGGGAGGTGCCAGGTTCCCCCGGACATGGAACCCCTCGAACCTGAGAATGTACTACCAATGATGTAAGGCTCCCAGTTTCTCTAACAAAGCTTCTTCACTTTAAACATTCTTCTCCGACTTCAACAAAAAGCCCGGAGCACAGCTCAGCAAGCCGCGCAAGGTTTGAGAAAGCCTGCGGCATCGAGCTCAGTCCGGAAGATCCTGGGCTTCGGCCTGGAAGGTGGCGCCGAACCCAGTTCGCCCACACAAGCCCGGAGCACAGCTCAGCAAGCCGCACAAGGTTTGAGAAAGCCTGCGGCATCGAGCTCAGTCCGGAAGATCCTGGGCTTCGGCCTGGAAGGTGGCGCCGAACCCAGTTCGCCCACGCAAGCCCGGAGCACAGCTCAGCAAGCCGCGCAAGGTTTGAGAAAGCCTGCGGCATCGAGCTCAGTCCGGAAGATCCTGGGCTTCGGCCTAGAAGGTGGCGCCGAATCCGCTTCGCCCACGCAAGCCCGGAGCACAGCTCAGCAAGCCGTGCAAGGTTTGAGAAAGCCTGCGGCATCGAGCTCAGTCCGGAAGATCCTGGGCTTCGGCCTGGAAGGTGGCGTCGAACCCAGTTCGCCCACGCAAGCCCGGAGCACAGCTCAGCAAGCCGCGCAAGGTTTGAGAAAGCCTGCGGCATCGAGCTCAGTCCGGAAGATCCTGGGCTTCGGCCTGGAAGGTGGCGCCGAATCCGCTTCGCCCACGCAAGCCCGGAGCACAGCTCAGCAAGCCGCGCAAGGTCTGAGAAAGCCTGCGGCATCGAGCTCAGTCCGGAGGATCCCAGGTTTCGGCCTGGAAGATGGTGCAGGAACTGTGTTGTCCGCGCAAGCATGAAGGCAGCTCAAAGTCGGACCTGCTCAGGATTCTTGCCTTGCCGCAACACGGTTTTGCAGACCCCGTCCTTCGATTTAATATGGAAAAACCAGGCCCGCAGTTGTCTCAGGTATCCCAGACCGACATCTCAGAAACAAACAAACAAAGAAGAAGGAAAAGAGCCAAAGTTGATAGACAAATTTTTATAAAAGAAGGAGTCTTCGTTACAAAGTGTTCAGTACAAACAGGGAGCTCCGACAGGCCGGAACTCCCCAAAAAAAGAAAAAGACACAGAAAGCAAAAGTACAAGACAGCAGTCACTGGGGCGCAGGGTCGGCGCCGTCCGTCGGAGGTGCGGACGCCACCTCTTCGACCTCCACGACGACCGGCTCCTGTGGCCGTGTCTGGGCCGCGGCGTCGTCGGTCGGAGCTGCTGCAGGTGCCGCCTGAAGTGTCGCCTGGGTCGTGCCGGAGGCCCTGCCCTCGCTCCCCGCCTTCCTGCCGCCGACGACGACCGCACTCAGGTCCAGTTGGGGGAAGAAGGCCCCCACCTTTTCCCGGCACATCCGGAACCCCTTCAGGAAGGAGTCCACGGCGGCCTCCCGGACTTCCGACGTAAACTCGTCGGAAGCCCGGAACTTGGGGACGGCCTCCAGCGCTTCCCGCTTCGCCGCCTCCAGGAGCCCGTTGATGTACGAGCTCCGGTCCTTCGCCATGGCCGCCTCCCGCCGGGCCTCGTCCAGTTGACGCTCCAGGAACAGTGAGTGGGCCTGCAGGCGGGCCTTCTCCGCCGCGTCCTCCTCAGTGCGGCGCTGGTTGGAGGTCCGCTCCTCCGCCAAGGAGGCCTCCAGTTCCTTGTTCCGCTCCTCGGAACGCGCCAGGTCGGACTGGAGGGCCTGCTTCTCCGCTCGCAGCTCGGCCCCCTTGTCCACCAAGTCCTTCACGTCGGCCGCGAGTTTTCCAAGCTTCTGCTCCCGCTCGGAGTCCCGCTTGGCGTTCCCTACGAGGTAGTTCCTCAGTAGGAGGACGTCGTTCCCGATCTGCGAGGGCAAAAACAACATGTCAGTACCGAGACAGGAGGCCTCGGATTGAAAGAGAAAAGAAAAGTCAAAGATCAGGCTTACCGTGAAGAGTTGGGGCAGGATGCCGAGCAGCGCATCCGTGTAGTCCCGGCCGCCCCGAGCTCGGCGGTCCCGAGCGGTGGAAGCATACTCCATCACCCTCTCCGCCAGCCCTCGGTCGAGGATGACCGAGTCCCGGTGCGAGATTGCCGGCGCAGGGCCCTTCGGGCCGATCCCCGCGACAGCCGCCCCTTCTGCTGGAGCTGCAGCCGACGGACCGGCGGTCGCCACTGGCGGTGCCGTCGGGCTGCTGACCGGACTGGGCCCGGCGATGGGCAGAGCGGCGGGCGCCGGAGCTCTCTCGGCAGCGCTGCCGGGCCTTGGAGCCGAGATGCCAGGGGCGCCGCCCTGAGGAGGTCTGGGCGGAGAAACAGCGGCAGCTAGGCCGGGCGCGGTCGCCGCTGCGACCTCCCGGCTCGTCTCTGTGCGAGCCCTCTTCGCCACGGGCTCGTCCACGTCGACGACCTCCCTCTGAGCAGCACCCTCCAACAAGTTCTCCAGTGAAAACTTCATCCCTGCAAAGTGGAGAAATCAGAAGGTTAGTCAGTTCAATCTTAAAAAGAGAGGGGGGAAAGGCAGAAGTTAATGCGGGGCCAAATCTCACCGGTCTCCCGGATGGGACTGATGCCGGCCTCGAAAAGATTCTGCTCAGAAAGCAGAACCTCGAGCGGCGGGACCACGTCACTCAGGAGCTGGGTATAAGACTCCTGGTCCGCGGACTCGACCCGAGAACTCCGGTTCGGCGACCGGTCCGGTTCGCTCCAGGCCCAGTCGACGTCGTCGACCGAGGCAAAGAAAAATCGGCTCTTCCACCCCTTGACCGAAGAAGGGAGGTCGAACCGGAGACACCTAGGCCAGGGCGAAATATACCACCAGCCATCATCGGTGGAGCACTTCTTCAGGGTGAACAGGGACCTGAAGAGCGAAAAACGGGCAACGAACCCGTGGAAATGACAGAAGACAATGAAGGAGAAGATGACCCGGATGGCATTAGGAGCCAGCTGGGCCGGGACGAGCCGGAAATGGCTGAGGAAGGAAAGGAAAAAAGGATGAAGAGGAAAACGAAGACCCCCGAGGTGGAAGTCTTCGTAGAAGGCAATGCGGCCGGGGCCACTCATGGTGACACGCTCCCCGGACCGCGGAACAAATAGATGAACAGATCCCGGGATGCCATAAGCATCCCGGAGCAGAGAAAGATCACCTTCGGTCATGGTGGAGACATGACCGGAGGGACCGGCGGGAAGAAGTGGCGGAGCCGGAAGAGAAGCAAAAGCAGGGAGTGAACGGAGGGGCACGGCAGGTGCAACCGGAGGGGACCGGATCCCCCTGGGGATGCCAATGGTGACACCCCCGGGTTGCAAGCGCCGGCGGACCTCCTCCGGGATTACCTCCTCATCCGAGGAGTAAGAAGATGGAGTCCTCGGCCGGGATGGACCGGCCTCGTCCAGATTAGAAGAAACATGGCGACGGCGCGCCATGGAGAAGGAAAGAAGAAAGGGACTGAATAAACGAAAGAGGAGGAGGGGGGCTAGAGAAGAAGAAGACGCTTACCCAAAAATGCACAGGCGGGCGCAAGCAGCAGAAGTTGTTAGCCTGCAGCAAACCGCCCACGAAGCAAGGGAAAAGGCCTCGTTCTGGAAAGTCCCCTCCCTTTCAGACTCAGCCGGCAGCAGCCGTACCTATCATTCCGTCTCAGGCCACTGGATGGTCGCCACGTGGGCACACGCCCGACACCGACGCCTCATTAGCAGAGTAACGGCCTCTGCCCCGAAGCGACGCATTGATTGCGGGCAAGTGGACGATGCGTGGCGACTGCCCATAGGTCTTCAGCCGCATCGAGCCACGACGAGTGAAGATCGTGCCAATTATGAAGCATGATCTTCGCCTCCCCACGTCATGTCTGCAATTAATCCTGACGTTCCGTTCTACGATGCCCCGACGGAACGGCGGGCTGGGGGGCAACTGTTACATCCGTGACAGTGACGTGACCAGGCTCAGGTATCGCCGAATACGAACGAGCCACGTGTAAGTTTTCCTGCCAGAATCAGCGCCATGTCCTCAAAGCTGGGGTCGGCAAGACCGCGCCGCCCGACGATTATCTGGAGCAAACCGCTCCCGCCGAGGTCGAGCTCGGCGCGGAGTTCCTCCACCGACTCATCTGCTCCCGCGCGCAAAGGAGACGACCCAAGTGAGGTCGGCCGAGGTCGGCCGACCCTTCGCCTTGTGCCAGGTGGCCACCCGGAGACGGGTCCACCTCGGCCGAAGCCAGGCGACCTTCTGCCGCCTCGCCAGGTGTCCACCCAGGAGGGGTCCACCTAGTGCGAGGTCGGCTGGCCCTTCGCCTTGCGCCAGGTGGCCACCCGGAGACGGGTCCACCTCGGCCGAAGCCAGGCGACCTCCTGCCGCCTCGCCAGGTGTCCACCCAGGAGGGGTCCACCTAAGCCAAGGTCGGCCGATCCCTCGCCTCTCGCCAGTTGGCCCCCGGAGATAGGTCCAACTCAGCCGAGGTCAGACCGCTCGTACGGAGAGGCCCCCGGGGAAAGCGACGGGTCCCGAGACCATCCCTCGGGCCGTACCGACCCCAGACGGCGTCCCGTACGGAGGGCGGCGGCACGCGGAACGTCACTTATATTGGCCCGGTAGGTCCCGCAGTCGAGAGACCCGATCCTGACGGAGCAGGGCCCATAAACGGACGGCGCCCACGCTCGGGGAAAAGAGCGCTCTCACGAAGCCCGAGGCCTGACGACTTGCCGCTCTGCCAGCGCCGCCTTCCCTCTGTTTCTCTTCTGTCCTTGCCTTTTTCCTGCTGGGCCCGGCGGACGAGGTCGGAAAGCCGCCTGGCCTCTTTCACCAAAAAGGGAAAAGAAAGGAAGACAGGGAGGAGGAGTTTTCGAGGGAGAAAAGGACAAGCGCACGGCGAAGGGAGATAAAGAGGGAAGAATCCGAAGACTGCAAGGTAAGCCAACAAGCCTGGGGACAAGAAGGAAGCACCGGCACAAGGCCTCGCTCCGAGGAAGAAACCAGAGATCCCGAGAGGGGAATACTGGACGCGAGCTCGGCGGGCAGGCCCAGCCGAGATTCCAGTCCCCGGCGCTTTCCCTTCACTAGTTAACTCTCCGAATCCGGGACCCTCCAGGAGGCCTGGGAGGGAGAGTCTGTTCCTCCACGTCGTCTACTGACTTGACCGTCGGAGCCCCCTCGCCGGAATCCCCGGCCAGGGTCCTCTAACTCCTTTGTTGCAGGTTTCTCGCAGGAAGGGAGGCTCCCTTGCCAGGCGGTCAGGGAGGATCGACTGATCCTAGGCACGGGCGCGGCGACGAGGACGGCAACACATGGTTATTGCAAGCTTAAATTATGTCAATGTAGTGATATATGGAAACTTATTTGTTTGCTCAGAATCTACATATAATTCATAGAATTATAAATTTCTCAAATTTATGTAACAGGTTAATAAGTATTGTAGGCTCTCTGTCGAACTGCAGGACTGAAGCATGCCATTCTCGGGAAGCTTTTTCTGAAAAAAAATGCATGCCTGTTCAATTATTGGATGCTTTGGGTTGTTGACGTGGGTTCAGTGCAAATCCAAATGGATATTCTTAGAAGCAGTGATTTTAAGATCTTAGATGGATATTCATGTTAGGTGATGGTACCTGTCAAACATGCTAGTGGGAGTCGCACATAGCATTTTGTTCGCAATCGCATTTCCAGCTCCGTGGCTCTTTTACTGATTGGAGCTGGGTAGTCGTCGAGTTGTGTAATAGATGCATGTTATATCAAGCATGGGTTGAGTTCATATCCATGATATACCCGTCCGTGCCCCCAAGATGGATGGACCGTAATCATTGTTATAGCAGTGCAAACTTGCAACTTTTCCAATATGAGAAGAAGGCCTGCAACATCCACATCGGGTCACCTCCCCACCTGTCCTGCGCTTATGGCGGCTGAAATCTTATACAAACCGGAAAGTCCGACCGCACCCAGGCTCTTGGCATGCATAGGACCGATCACCAGTGTGGAACCTTGTATGCTCTGTTATTGCCCCATGCCCGCTCGAACACCCCTCGATATCACATACATATACATATACATATATATATATATATATATATATATATACTCCCCATCCTCATCTTTGGTTACGATATTTGTAGCCTGTGCTTTCTTATTAGCTTTCCTTTTCATGATCTTCTTCCTGCCTGCTGATGATTTTAGTCTCCACCTCTTCGGTGGTGGACTTCGATGACCGTTTTCGGAGGCGCGTGCTTGGCCCTCCTTCGGCTTCGTCTTTCATGCTCGACCTTTTTCTGGTTAGAGATCTCGGCATGTTTGGGGTGGCTGCTTCATAGAACCCTTCCCACATGGTGATGAGGAGGTCTCGGCCACATCTTCCGTATCTTTTTTCCAAGTTCTCTATTCCCAAAGAAACAGATTTCTTTGATTGAATTACCTTGTCCAGCTCCAAATGAATGCACACATGTAACTCATAAAACACTACAATATGGTCAATAGACATGTTATTAATTAGTAAAAGATGCCATATTTTCAATCCATGCATGCACATTTAGAAGTATTTTTATGGTAGCTGTAAGGGCAAGAGAATAATGATCCAATAAAATTCAAAAATAATATATGTTCTATGAAATTACAAAACATTATCTTCCCTTGGGAAAAATGAAAAGAATGTTGACCTTTCTTTCAAAACCCATGATAGAGTTGCAAGAAACTAGGATGGTCTAAATTACAGTGCTTGTAGCACACAAATCCTGAGTGATTCCACTAGTTGAATAAATATGTGTGCTCTTTATTAAAGCAAACATCTTATTTAGTAGAACAATATGTACAATTTTTGGTTAAGAAATATATATATATATTTTTGGGGTTAAATTATAGTCATCCACCTAATCCTTGTGGATCAGTAATTAGCCAGCAATGTGCCAGATATCTATAGTTTATGGATTATTGGTGCAAATGCAAATCATATTTTATTTAGAAAACTTTTAAATTTTTTTGCTAACTACTCTTAGGTGGCATTTAAAAGAAGCATGAGAAAAATGGGAATGAGAAAAGATGCACTAGGTGGCATAGTTAAGTCTGAGATTCTATACTGGATTTTGTTTAGCTATTAAAATCTTATTCTTAGATGGAATGATTTGAGATGTTTGGTTGGCTTTCTGGACTAATCTAAAAAATCTAGAATACACTATCCAATTTTTCAAAGATAACATAACCATCCCATGACCCTTTATAATATATATATTTCATACTATTATTATAATACTTAAATATGATATTATATTAAAATATTATTATATATTATGTTTTATATTATTATTGCATTATGTATACTCATTAAAATAGTATGATGGAAATATGATATTATAACAATAATGAATATTAGTTTTCTAAATATAATGATATTATATTGTAATGGAATATTATTATACCGTATCATAATATTACTATCATAATTAATTGTTATGTGAATAATATAATTTAACAATTATACCATCATATAACAACAATGATGATATCCTATTTATAATTGAGCACATATAGTACTTATTGTCATGTTATATTATTAGTTGCATGTATGAGGTAATAAAAAAAGGATGATATAATAAAGTTTCTTATTTAAATACATATATAAGATCGAAATATATTTCTAATATGTCAATACTGTTATGTATGATATATTAAATCATGATCACATTTTATATAATGTGGGATACAATCCAAACTTAAAAAAACACCACCTTCGGAAATTTTTTTTTTTTTTTTAAATTTTTACAACGAAAGTTGACATAAGCTTAACTAATTACTTTTACTAAATTTTTACAAATTGTTACATTTGTAGAAACTAATAAGGGGGATCTAAATTCTATTTCAAGGTAAATGTTAATAGATGCTGTCCATTAAGATGGTTACCTTTGTTATTCACAAGTTTTATTCTCATTTGTTATCTTAATATGGTTGATTGTATTTTTTTTTTTATTATCAAATTTCTTGCAAAAGGCACTCCTACAGTCTAACTATATCTCCAAAACTACTCGTCTAGATACGATCAAATATATCACTAGCTTAAGGTGCATTTGTATGCATTCTTTTTTTTTTTTTTGATGAAATAAAGGAGAGGGGGGAATAAATCCTGGTTGTAGCTATCTCGAAAAAAATCCTGGATTTAATCGAGTCACCCGCAGGATCATCTCCAAAACTACTCGTCTAAATACAATCAAATATATCACTAGCTTAAGGTGCATTTGTATGCATTCCTTTTTTTTTTTTTTTGATGAAATAAAGGAGAGGGGGAATAAATCCTAGTTGTAGCTATCTCGAAAAAAATCATGGATTTAATCGAGTCACCCGCAGGATCATCTCAAAAACTACTCGTCTAAATACAATCAAATATATCACTAGCTTAAGGTGCATTTGTATGCATTCCTTTTTTTTTTTTTTTTTTGATGAAATAAAGGAGAGAGGGTATAAATCCCGGTTATAGCAATCCCGGAAAATTTCGAGCCACCCGCAGGATCATGGCTTGAACACAGAACCTATAGATGATGAATATAAGTATCTACTGTGGTCGTGAGTAATTTTATGGTAGTAAGTATTTTGTGGTAGTAAGTTATTTTTTGCCTATTTGTTAGGCAGTTATTCCTTTTGTGTATTTCCCTGTTTAGGTAGTTATTCCTTTGTATATTCCCTAATTAGATTGGTCCTAGATTATATATATGTAATAGGGGTTTAATGTTCTAATATACAAAAGAGAGAAAGTTCTTTCTTCTACATGGTATCAGAGCCCTAGGGTTTGATTCCTGGGGTACTGCGTGGCTTTCTCTTTTTCCGTATCAGATCCTTCCTTTACGCATCGGGCGTACCCATCGATCTCCGCCGTGGTCCCTGCCTCCACAGACGGAGAGAGAGAGGAGACGGGCAGTCTTCCCTCCTGGACCTTCGATCGTGGTCCCTGCAGCCATCAGACGAAGACGGATCGCTGCACCCCTACCTCGGCTCGCTGCTGCACCCTCGGATCCCCGGCGACGGATCGACATCGGACCCCCGGCGACGGCTCGCGGCGAAGATGGCTTGACGCCATCAGACGAAGACGGCAGACGGCTCGCTGCTGCGACGGATCGACATCGGACCCCCGGCGACGGCTCGCGGCGAAGACGGCTTGACGCCATCAGACGAAGACGGCAGACGGCTCGCTGCTGCACGCCCTCGACCTCCGGCGACGCCCAGATCCGGCTCTGCCACCGGCTCCGGATTCTTAGGCGATCTACCCGTAGGGAGCGGGACCGCAAGCTTCCTCCGGTCCGCCGCCTCGCGGAGGTGGACGAGGAGCCTCTCCCTCCCCTCCTCCGGCCCCGCGTCGCCCTCGCCGCCCTCCGCCGGCACCCGGATCCCGGCCGCACGCGTCGTGACGACGACGACAGTCGGATCCTATCTCTGCTGCCGAGGTCGCCGTCCCTGCCGCTGGTCGCCGTCCCTGCCGAGGTCGCCGTCCCTGCCGCTGGCCCCCTCTTGGGCAAGGGAAGGCGTGACGACGAGGACTTCCGAGGGTTTCTCCCTCTTGCGGTCCGCGTGACGACGAGGGCTTCCGAGGGTTTCTCCCTCGTCCGCGTGACGACGAGGCGCCTTGGGCTTTGAGCTTTGGGCTTTGAGCCTTAGGCATTCGTGCATTTGGTGGTTCGGTGTCTGGTGAAGGACCAGGGCTTGCAGTGCCCATTCCGTGCAACCCTGTTTTCAAAAAAAAAAAAAAAAAAAAAAAAAAAAGAAGAAGAAGAAGAAGAAGGCCGATCAATATTATCTGCTCTCATGGCCGATAAACAGTCGATCATTGCAACTGATCAAGCAGATTCTAATGCCTCTGCTACTGCCATTCTCGCAGACCTGACTGCTGCGATGAAGCAGCTCTTGACCCAGCAAACCGCGCCCCCGCGTGTTGAACCTCCAGTTGCACCAATTGCTATTAAACTTGATGGAAAAAATTATGGCGTTTGGTCCCAGGTTGTTGAGATGTATGTTTCAGGTAAAGACAAACTGGGCTATTTGAATGGTAATTCTCCTGAACCCCCTCCTACTGATCCATTGTTTAGACAATGGAAGATTGATGATTCTACGGTAAAAGGTTGGCTCGTTAATTCTATAGACCCAGCCTTGATACCGAACTTTATTCGGTTTCCTACTGCCAAAGCTGTATGGGATGCTGTGGCAACGACCTTTTTTGATGGATCTGACACCTCTCAAATCTATGATGTTAAAAGGCAGGTTTCTCGATTGAAGCAAGGTGGTGGACCCATCGAGAAATATTACAATGATCTTCAAGGGCTCTGGCGTGAGATTGACTTCCGCCGTCCGAATCCTATGCAATGTCCGGCTGATATTTTGAAGTACAATGCCATTATCAATGAAGATCGGGTTTATACCTTTTTAGATGGTCTCGACGATCGCCTTGATAATGTTCGTGCTGATATTATAAAGATGGATCCTTTTCCTACTATTGAGCAAGCTTATGCCCGAGTCAGGCGAGAAGATATGCGCCAATCTGTCATGCTCTCCACTCCTGTTGAGGTTACCTCTGGATCCGCCATGGTGTCTCAGCGGGGCAAGGGTAATCAGTTAGTGCTTTCTGCCCGGGGACCTCGGCCAAAACCTGATATATCTGAGGGATGCTCTCACTGTGGAAACCCTAAACATACAGCAGCATCTTGTTTTAAATTGCACGGCTATCCAGACTGGTGGGATGATTTTCAGAACAAGAAGAAAAAACCAGACTCCAAAAAGGGGCGGAATGGAGGGCAAGCCTCCTTAGTTACTAGTGGCTTATCACTAATTCCTATGGAGCCTGAATCTGCTAATGCCAAGTCTCTTGAAGGTAATTATGGGTTTGTCTTTGCTAATCGACATAGTGATCACGGGTGGATAATTGATTCTGGAGCTACAGATCATATGACTCCGAAATCTGGTGACCTTCTTACATCCACTACACCACGTCGAGATCATATATACAATGCTACTGGACATGACTTTCCTGTAACGGCGGCTGGGCGTGTGTCTGTCACGCCTTCCCTTTCTCTATCTCATACCTTGCTTGTTCCTTCATTGTCTAATCGTCTATTATCAGTTGGACAACTTACTAGTGAGTTGAACTATGTTGTGCTTATGTACCCTGACTTTTGCCTTTTTCAGGACATTCTCACGAAGGAGATTATTGGGCGTGGTACTAAGAGGGAGGGGCTGTATTTTGTGGATGAAATAATTTCTGGACGGACCTATCACTCTCGTGGACAGTTAACTCAAGAGAAGGAACTTTGGTTATGGCATTGTCGGTTAGGTCACCCATCCTTTGGATATTTACGGCACTTGTTTCCCAAGGTATTTCATGGACTATCGAACTCTAGTTTTCAGTGTGATACATGTATTTTGGCAAAGAGCCATCGAACTTGTTTTCCTCCTAGTTTGAGTAAAACTTCTACTCCTTTTTCCTTAATTCACTCCGATGTATGGGGTGCTTCTCCTATTACTACTATATCTGGTTTTCGATGGTTTATCATCTTTGTCGATGATTGCACACGAATGACTTGGCTATATTTGATGAAACATAAAAATGAGGCTGAAGCTATCTTCCGGACTTTCCACCGTATGATTCAGACTCAGTTTGGGGCCAAACTTCAGGTTCTCAGATCTGATAATGGTGGAGAATACTTAAGTAAACCTCTTGCAGCTTATTTTCAAGAACATGGTTTACTTCATGAAACCTCGTGCCCTCAAACTCCTCAGCAAAATGGTATCGCTGAGCGCAAGAATCGTCATCTTCTTGAGACCACTCGGGCGCTTTTGGAAGGTAGCCATGTTCCCCATCGGTTCTGGGATTCTGCCATAGTCACAGCCACTTATTTGTTGAATCGCATGCCTTCCCGCATTCTGAAATATCGTACGCCAATGCAAGCCCTTGCTGCCCATGTGTCTCTTCCTTCGGTTCTCACCTTACCTCCTAAAGTTTTTGGATGTGTCGCTTATATCCATCTTCACAAAAATCAGCGAACCAAACTTGACCCATGTGCTGTTAAATGTGTTTTTCTTGGTTATGACCCTTCTCAGAAAGGGTACCGGTGCTATGATCTTACCAAAAAACGTACGTATGTCACCATGGATGTAACCTTTATCGAGACAGAGTCCTATTCCCCCCCCCCCCCAGTGTCCAGTTCAGGGGGAGACTAGTGGCAGAACCGGACAGTGGTGGGAAGTAGGAATTGCGGGAGCGACAGATGGATACGCTCGGCCACATGATTCTAAGGATGCACAATTAGACAACACTGAATTGTTGTATAAATCCGAACAAGAACAACAGCAACAGCCCTCCTTATCTCCGCCCTCTTCGCCCTCTTCAGTACCACTCCAAACTCCTGAGAATGTACCTGAGGTAAGTTCTTTTACTGTACTTGATCCTTTTGAAGATACTGATATGCTTACTAGTTATAAGCTACCCGATAGGCATAATAGGGGCAAACCTCCAAATCGGTATTCCCCAGATATAGAGGACCGCCGATGTCGATATCCTATTGCAGACTATGTATCTTCCAAAAGGCTGTCCACCCCACTACAAGACTTCGTGAATACTATCTCCTCAGTTCAAGTTCCAAACAGAGTTGAAGAAGCCATGAAGGATCCGAAATGGCTTCAAGCAATGAAGGTAGAAATGGAGGCTCTGGAGAAAAATCAAACTTGGAAACTTGTAGAACTACCAAAGAATAAAAAGCCAGTTGGATGTAGGTGGGTGTTCACCATCAAACATAAGGCAGATGGCACTATTGAGAGGTACAAGGCACGACTGGTAGCTAAAGGGTATACACAGACTTATGGGGTGGATTATCAGGAAACATTCTCTCCAGTTGCAAAGTTAGACACTATAAGAGTGTTGTTATCTCTAGCTGCAAACTTGGACTGGCCTTTGCATCAATTTGATGTAAAGAATGCTTTTCTTCATGGGGATTTAGAGGAGGAAATCTATATGGAGCTTCCACCTGGATACAGATGCACAGATAAACCGAATATGGTGTGTAAGCTGAAAAGATCTTTGTATGGGTTAAAGCAGTCCCCTCGTGCATGGTTTGGTCGCTTTAGCTCAGCTATGAAAGGGTATGGATACTCCCAAAGTAACTCAGATCATACTTTGTTCTTAAAATGTACTCAAGGAAAAAGGACTGCTCTTATTATATATGTTGACGACATGATTATTACAGGCAATGATAATGCAGAGATTATGAGACTGCAGGAATTATTATCTAGGGAGTTTGAAATGAAGAATCTGGGAGGTCTGAAATATTTCCTGGGAATCGAAGTTGCTAGGTCAAAGGAGGGAATTTATTTGTCTCAACGAAAGTATGTTCTTGATCTTTTGACCGAAGTTGGCATGCTAGATTGCAAGCCTGCCGACACTCCTATGGGACAAAACTGGAAGCTTGGAGAGTATCCTGATCAGACTCCTACTAATAAAGAGAAATACCAAAGGTTAGTAGGACGTTTGATTTATTTATCACATACACGTCCTGATATTGCTCATGCAACAAGTGTGGTGAGTCAGTTCATGCATGCACCAAGTGAAGATCATATGAATGCTGTATGGCATATCATTCGATATTTGAAGTCGGCTCCAGGGAAGGGGTTGCTATTTGCAAAAAATGGCCACCTTGAAATAGAAGGTTACACAGATGCAGATTGGGCTGGAAGTGTGACAGATAGGAGGTCTACCTCAGGGTATCTTACTTTTGTGGGAGGTAATCTTGTCACATGGAGAAGTAAGAAACAAGAGATTGTAGCTCGGTCTAGTGCAGAAGCTGAATTCAGAGGTATAGCAAAGGGATTATGTGAACTTCTATGGCTTCGAAAGCTACTCACTGAGCTCGGATATCCACCAGGTTTGGAAATTAAATTATTTTGTGATAATAAAGCAGCTATAAACATTGCTCACAATCCAGTTCAACATGATAGAACCAAACATGTGGAGATTGACAGACATTTCATCAAAGAGAAGGTGGAGGCGAAATTGATCAAGTTACCTTTCGTCAAATCTGAAGACCAGTTAGCTGATATATTGACAAAGGCTCAGTCTAGCAGAGAATTTCATCGCTCACTTATCAAGTTAGGTATCAAAGACATCTTTGCACCCACTTGAGGGGGAGTGTGGTCGTGAGTAATTTTATGGTAGTAAGTATTTTGTGGTAGTAAGTTATTTTTTGCCTATTTGTTAGGCAGTTATTCCTTTTGTGTATTTCCCTGTTTAGGTAGTTATTCCTTTGTATATTCCCTAATTAGATTGGTCCTAGATTATATATATGTAATAGGGGTTTAATGTTCTAATATACAAAAGAGAGAAAGTTCTTTCTTCTACATCTACAAACCCTGCTACTATCTTAGCAGCCACTCTAATTGCTTTTAACACTTATTCATTTTAAGAAAAATGCTTTCGAGGCCTTGTTGCATCCCCATAAAAAGTCCTGCAGTCCTCCAATGTTTACTCGATGACTTAGTATTCATCTACCACCCGTGCATAAATTCATGGGAGCCGAGTCAGCCCTTTAGTGTCAGTTTGTATCTTTCGCACGACAGAATGATCGATCATCTTTCTTACATTATCTATCGGATCATGCTCCAAATCAACAAATCTCAAAATCACTATAAATTCTCTCTTTTGTGGTTATTCATTCATTCACAATTTCTTGATGACCCCCGCCTCTCCGCCCTTGCCATCTCTCCATCCTTGTCTTCTTCGTCCTTGGTCCCACTCTTGGCCACCTTTCCACCAGCTCCATCCTCGATCTTGCTATCGGCCACCTTTCCAGCTCTCTGCCCACAACCACTATTTTCGGTCGCTTCTCCGTCATCACCACCTTTTCGATCGCTATCGCCGCTCTCGACGATCTTTCTAGCTACGCCCTCGATCCCGCTTTCGGTCACTTCTCCATTCCCGTTGCTCTCGGCCGTCTCTCCATTCTCATCTCTTTTGGTCGCCCCTCTACCCTCTCGTCTCCAGCTTAGTCCCGGCGCTACTGCTACCCCTCCAGTACCCTGATCAGAGAAAAAACGAGAGATGGTTAGATACCGAACGAGAGAGAGAGAGAGGCCAAACCGAATCAATGGTAGTAGTCGGTGGTCATCGGTAGACCACGTACGTATTGCATGGTTTTAAAATTTAAACAAGTTTCGGTTTTTGAGGCATGGGAATTTATTTAGATTAAATCCGTATCTACTCAAGATGAGCTAGAACGTGGATGAACTCATATTTTACCAGCCCTATTTATAAGTGCGTTCGAGGGCTCCACCCTCGCATGTTCCCATCGTGGAAGAAACGAACCCGAGATAGAGAGAGGAAGCCTTGCGACTCCTCCGAGGCCTTCGAGGCAGAAGCTGAGAGGGATGGGCTGTGGTGCTGTTCTCGGCGGCGCTGGCGGTGGTGGTGCCGCTTATCGACGCCCAGACCGTCCAACCCCTGCTCCCTCTCCCCGGTGCCGCTGGAGGAGCTCAAGCAGTGGTACGGCGACTACCTCATGATCGAGAAGCCCCACTTCTTCGTCGGCCTCGTCTGGGTCGAGATCGCCTTCCTCTGGCCACTCTCCCTCGTCAACATCTACGTCATCCCCTCCCGCCACCCATGGTCCGCCACCATGGCCGGCGTCTCCACCGCCACCTCCATGGTATGTCTCCTCCCCCCGAGAGAAACAAAGATCTTATCTTTTTTTTCGATTTATACACCGCCACCTCCATGGCTAGTCGGAGCCTGTAAAACCGAACCGGGTCCGATCCGGTTCGATCGTGGTGGGCCCCGGAGCTGTTGGTGGGCTGGTACCGGATGCAGCCGGTGGTCCCGGGCTGCTGGTGATCGCTGACCGCCACCGACGAATGGTCGAGATCGCGCGACAGAGGGAACCGTGGGCGGTTTAGTTCTGGATGCTCGCATGGCAACTGCAGTCCAAAGCGCGTCGTTAGGGCGCCCCACGTCTATGAATCGGAGGCTCCTCCTCTCGAATCCCCGCGTCCAACCCAAGGCCAGAGCAGAGCAGCGGAGGGAAGCTAGGGTTTCTTTGGTGACTCTCTTCTTCTCCATCTTCCTCTAGAGGTGAGGGGATCTTGTTCTTTCTCTTCGTCTTTAGATCATGGCAAATGAGTTGTGTTCTTTGATTTGTTGAGTTTTCTTCACGTTTCTTCCCTATTTCGAGACACTGTTCTTTTTCTCGATGGATCTGGAACGGTTCCGGGGGGAATTTTTTCTTCGTGTTTTTTTTTTTTCGGCTAATTTTTAGATCCCTCCATTGAGATGGCTAGATCTGGTGCATTTAGTTGTTTAGCTGCTAGATCTGGTTTTCTTTCTTAACGATTATGTGCGTTTTCTTTTGAAATGGCTTGATGTGGTGCAGGCAGTTTCTTTCAGTGTTTTCATTTTTTGGTTGTCTAGAAATGGATGAATGTATTTTGTTGGGTTTAGATAGGTTCTGATTCTTATCATCGTTGTTTAGATTTGTGTAGATTTCCTGGAAAGTTTGTCTTTTTTATTGTACCATGATTGTTATGTTCTTTGGATTTGGGTGAACTCGAGGATTTTGGTGTTGTTTCAATCTGAAACAGAGGTAGATTGTCGGCACAGTGTGTCTTGGAACTAGTTTGATTCCTGGACATTGCGATCATTCTTCTTGATGAATGTTGCTGAATATGGTTCTTTCTCTACCACCGTGAAATCAACGGGGATACTGCACGCAGAACTGCGGGCCCACCATCACCACGTGGCTGTTTAAGTATGCCTAGCTCGGCGCCGGAGGCTTGTAGTTGGTCTTGATTCTGACCTAAACGCGTTAAACTTCGAACGGCGAATTTAAGTCCGGAAAAGGGAAGAAAGAGTGGAAAAGGTGGCAACTCGTTCCAACCACAAACCGACATTCTTGAAAGAAACAGATTTAGTCATGGTTCAACGCGTGCCACAGCTCTGTTTCTCGTGCATGGCAAGTGGAGGAATGAGAGCGATTCACGGGGCCATATTAGATACACATCTGCAACGTGTTGCGGTGCTGCGAACTGTATTTTTAAACCAAAAGAAATCACCATAATTTGATGTGGTTTAGGGGCTCGCATACCAGGAGGACGAGTTGAGTCTGGTCCTTTTTGGATTGGGACAAGAAACGATTATATTGGACACAAGTTGTGTTTACAAAGGTTTGAAGAGGTTGGCTTGCCCCTGGGTTTGAGATGCGGTTAATATGACCCATTTATCGATGAAGATGACTATTGGAAAGTGTACAATCAATTATGAGAATCTTGAAGGAGTCGTCTTCCTTCTTTTCTTTTTTTTTTTTGATAAAGCGGGTCATTCATCTAACAATTCTGGAATAAATACTTCCAAAAAAATTGAAAAAATACAGTTCCGAAAAGCAGCAGTGTCTCCCAAGAAAGACCGGCAACATAGAAGGCCATCTAATCAATCATCGTGTTAGCCTTTCGATACACATATTTGACCATAACGGAGAAGCAGCCTCGCAACAATAAAGCAATATCATGGACCAGGGGATGTGAAGGCATGAAATTGATAGCCTTCCTAATCCAGGAAATGTTAGTGGTCGAATCACCCTCAATAATGAGATGATCCGATAGTAAGATCCAGCGGGCATACCGAATGCCAGTCCAATCCATCCTAAGCTCTGCCACGGGAACAGTAGAGTCAAATAGATGACAACTCCCCAACGGTAATAATGCCCAGCCTGGATCCCCGAATAACAAACCGGCCCCTCCCTCTCTTTTCCTAATATTTTTATTAAAATTGACCTTGACGAATCTTGGAGGAGGAGGATCCCAAGAGAAAAAAACTCTTCAGGGCGCTCGAAGAGCAAAATCGTAATCACAGATCTCCATGGTTATTGCAGTCAACATCTGGTATTCCTCTACATGAGCCGAGCTCTTTCAATAATAATCTTGGAGGTGCACCATGAGGAATTAAAAATCATAGCATTCCAGGAAAGTCAGATATGATAAGCAATATAAGCCAGAAAATCAGAGGAGTGAACAGTAATCAACCTGAGGAGGTCCAAGGAGTCCACAAGATCATCAGTATGCATAAAAAGGTGATGATATCCAGCCATCCTCCAGATGTGCCATGCCCTCGGACAAAGGAACAAGACATGCTCAATAGAATTAGCATCCTCACCACAGGCCGGGCAGGAGGGGGCAACTAAATATCTCTAGAATTGAGAAGATATCTCGTCAGGAGGCGGTGCCAAGCAACTTTTCAAAGGAAGAGACATCCGAGGATGCATCCCCAAAGACCAAATCCATCTAATATCAAGCCTCCTTTGCGGCTCCGGCCCAAAAATAAGATATAACGTAGATCTAGAAACTCTAGGCATAGCTGAGACCTCCGGACTCTAATATCAATGCAAGGTAAATAGGCAATACAATAGATATGACCCTTCGTCTCAGAATATCTCTAAACATCCGAGTGACCATCGAAGAAATCTAGCGAGTGTCGTCAGGAGATGAGATCAGCAACAGTCCTGATATCCGTAACATCCATAGCAATGAAATTAGATCATCGAGCTAAAGGAACATTTGAAATCCAAGGGTCATTCATGAAATTAATCAATCTACCATCTTCAATCACCCATCTCATATGAGAAGTAACATTAGAGGCCTTAGCCATCATCTCTCTCCAAATTACAGAACTTTGCCGACCAGTCTGAGGTTCCCCTCCACAAGTGTAGAAAGAATACCATAACGAACCTTCATCATGGAAGTCCACATGCTCTTCGGACCTAGTATAAGTCTAGCTACATGTCTCGCAAGCAGTGCCTCCCTCACCACCAAAGATTGAATACCAAGTTTTCCATCACGAATCGGTTGACAGACTACACTCCATCTAAGAAGATGAACTCCTCGATGAGCATTAATTAGAAGATCCCATAAGTCTGGATAATTTGTTTCACCTTGAGAATCACAGACTTGGAAATAATAGCATTAAAGAGCAAAAATACTGGAAGAGAAGTGAGGACTGACATGATCAAGGTTATCCTGCCCATATAAGATTAAGGCTACAAATGGGTCGGGTTGACCCGTGACCCGACCCGACCCAACCCGTTTAGACCCGATCCAATCCGTTTTTATGGACCCGTGGATCCGGGTTGGGTTCTAAAATTAGACCTGTTTTATTTTCCGGGTCGGGTCTGGATTTATTGAATTTGGATCCGACCCGACTCGATTCGACTCGAATATACTAATAATGTTAGGATCATATCTATTTTGACCTTTAAATTATAATTTAAAATTTATATGAAACTTATTTTTAACATAGAAATAGAGTTATAATTATTTTCATATCTTAGTTTATTTTAAAAATAATATTGTTTGTTATCTATTTTATGGTTAATAATAGTTGGCTATGTAATAATTGAAATATTGTTATCTATATTTTATCTAGATTATATTTATATCTAATTTTTTTAGATTAGAACCGGGTTATTTATGGACCCGATCCAACCTAAATGACCCGTTGGATTGAAAATTCTAATAGTGAACCCGACTCGACCTGACTCGATTTTCTAGTGGGTTGGATCTAGATCTAATATTAGGACTCGATCAAAGAACCGGGTCGGATCGGGTCATGAGTGACCCGATTCGATCTAATCCATTTGCACCCCTATAAAAGATAGGGCTATATCCTGCCAACCCTCCACCCTCTCCTGAATCCCCTGCACCACCTTATCACAGTTCGCCTTATGAACTCTCCCTCCAAAAATAGGAACTCCCAGATAGCGAAGGATTTCATCATGTACAGCCATCCCAAGAATCTCCCGGACCGAGCACCGTAACCGGATAGGAGTTTTCGAACTAAAACGAACCTTCGATTTTTGAAGATTAACTCTCTGACCCGAAGACAAACAATATTGCTCGAGAACCATCCTAAAGGCTAGCACCGAAGTCGGTGAGGCCTAGCCAGTAACAAGCAATCATCTGTAAATAATGTGAGATCGAAAAAGTACCAGGAGCGGGAAGATACGACTGAAGTGCTGACTCCCGCATCGCCACCCGCAAAGCTCGCGATAAAAAGTCTACGCATATATAATAAACAGATATGTGTAGAGAGGACAACCTTGACGAAGGCCAACATTTGAATAGAAGAACTTCAAAGGGGTGCCATTGATAAGAATAGCAAACAAAGGATTGATAATACAGGCCATAATTCGGGAAACCCAATCCTGATGAAAATTAATGTCCTTCAATGCTAACTCCAGAAACCTCCAGTACATTCGGCCATAAGCCCTCTCCATATCAAGCTTGATGGCCATCAGAGATCAACTACAGGGCTTTCCGAAGATCATACATAAACTCTTGCGCTATAAGAATATTGACAGAGATACAACGATCCCCAACAAATGCATACTGTTCAGGAGAAATAAGCTTAGAAAGAATAGGCTTCATCCTGTTAGCCATACATTTAGCACAGTTTGTATAGAGTATTACATAAGCTGATGGGTCTAAAATGACTCACTCGGAAATATTAGAGCATTTTGGAATAAGAGTAACAAAGATTTGTTTCCAACTATCATGCATGTGACCAGTAGCAAAAATTTATGTACTGTAGAGAACATCCTGCCAGATAATACACCCATATCTCCTAAAAAACATGGGAAGAAATCCATCAGGACCTGGAGCTTTATCCTCGTCCATAGACTATAGGATAAATCGAGTCTCCTCCACCGAAATCGGACCGAGAAGGCTACAGTTCTCATATGGAGAAACCAGAGCCTCAAGATGGGGAGAGAAGGAGAAATGACCATCCAAAGACCCTGCTCACCTCGATCTAAAGAACCTGATGATCTCATGCCTAATATCATCAGCATCCTCCATCCAACTACCCTCCAAAGATTACAGCGCTCTAATATGGTTTCTATGCCTGCAAATTACAGTGGCCTGATGAAAGAAACGAGTATTTATGGCTCCCTCTTTTAACCACTGTACTCTAGACTTTTGCCTCTACATAATCTCCTGTTGACTAAGAAGGGCATGATGCATGGAAAGATTGCTTCGTAGAGCAGCCACATTAGAAGCCTCCAATTCCCCTTCCCTCTCCTTATCTTGAAGATCATTGATGGAGGTCTTCACAAAATTTAAGGTAGAGAAAATATTACCCACCTCCTTATTCCACCGGAGAAGACGACGCTTGACTAAGGAGAGCCTGCAGAAAATCCGGTACCTCGCATCCCCCTGAACTGGCAACCTTCACACCTCCTTAACAATATCGCAGGATCTAGGATAAGCCAACCAGAACTTCTCAAACTTGAACTGAGCGTGACAAAGGGCCAAAACAGTAGTAGAGAGGACCGGATAATGGTCAGAAGCAATTCTAGCCAGATGACGAACCTGGTACTCAGGATGCAGTTGAAGCATTCCGGTGTAGCAAAAATCTTGTCAATTCGTTCCCAAATCCTAGCCCCACCAGATCGATTATTATACCAAGTAAAGTGGGGCCCCACATATCCTGAGTCCACCAAACCATTAGCTTGTAAGAACTAGACAAACTCTCTAGAAGCAATATGCTCCACAAATGGTCTTCTACCTCTCTTATCCTCAACATCAAGCATACAATTAAAATCCCTCGCAACCACCGTAGGAATGCCCTGGTCAATTAATGTAGAAATCTCTCGCCACACTATTTTCCTTTCCTTGTAACTTGTGCTAGCATAGACCCTGAAGAGTAACCAAATAGGACCATAATTCTCAGAAATAATAATGGCCACCTGCTGAGAACTGCCATAAAAAGTATCCATATTAGTTACCCCCTATGCCAAGCCATAATAACGCCACCCGATAATTCCTGGAAATCAACAGCATAAAAACTCCAACTGCCTTGGAGACGCCGATGGAAACGATCCAAACCAGGTCCACAGAGTCTAGTTTCTATCAAAATATAAAAGTCAGGATTATACAACTATCCCAATCTATAGAAAGTAGAATAAAAGGAGGGCTTCTCCACATCCATAACATTCCAAACCATTACTTTTATTGAACAATTATAATTGCTTGGTGATGCTGTCCCTTAGCTGAGCATCCACAGTCATAACCTTTTCTGAACCGTCCCCCTCTGTAGGTGGTCTGACTCCAAACAGTGCCAACTTCAATTTCCCTACCACCACCTCATGTCCCGATACACCTTCAGTTCTACCAGTGCAGCCCTCAGAGAGACCAAGCTGAGGTTCCTGGCTAACATGAGAAGAGCTCTTTGATGAAGAAGCACCTACTATCTTGGACTGAGGAGGATCGATCCGAACCAAATTCACCTCAAAACCCAGAATACAGTCACTTCCATTGGCGCTCTGTACCATTCCCAGGGTCATTGGAACCGTCTCCTTGCCCACTTCAACCTTCCCTCCATAACTTCTTGACACTGGCGGCGAGGTCAGAGCGATCTCTCTTAATACCCCCACCGGCATAATAGTAGCAGCAGAGGGTGAAGAATTTGAGAATTCCATAACAACAGTAGAAGTAGGTCAACTAGGTTCCCCCACAAAATACCCCTCCAGCCCTTCCCCTTCAACCAAACCAACCTTCCCTTTGTCCCTTTCGACTTCATGTCGAACCCCTTTCATGGTAGAGGCAACAAGCACATCGGGGACCGGAGAAGTACTAACGGACCGAGACCTTCCAACTACATTGGAACCCTTGCCCCCTTGAACCCCTACTATACAATTGACAGGACTAACTTGATTCAAAGACCCTTCCGGAGAAGATGAGACCATCGACAAGGAAGAGCCCCTACCGGCTATCGAGGTTGAGGACTTTGGTGGGCTCCGACCTCTTTTCAGCGAACCAGCACCATAATCCACCATATGCATCTCCCTTGGGCCGGATTCTTCGGGTAAGCCCAAGTTCATTCTATCGTCCAATGGATCGAGAGCCACAAACCCGGCAGCAGGAGCACCCACCTCACTGGCCAGAACCTTCTTAATGACTCCCGGTGATCACCGACAAGCCACCTTCGTCGATTTCTGCCATCCATCAGAATTCGGCAGAGAGTTGGGGAAAGATGTGGCGGCCGTCGGTGAGGTCACAGGCGGGATAACAAATAAGGGTCTGATGATGATGGACCATGCCCCTTCTCTTTCTCCACCTCCCTTCTCCCCCTTTTTTTTTTGATAGAACAAAGGGTAGGGGGGTTTTACCCCGGTGTAGCGCCCCATTCTAGCCCCAGCCCGCTAGGCCTTTGTTCGATACAGGCTACAAATTTTCGCGTACCTTTCCTACCCTCCGGGATTTACCCGAACCGGTGAGTACGTCAGCCTAGCCCCTCTATGACGTCGGAGTATCAGCCGGTCCTCCCTTCTCCCTTTCATCGAGGCTCTGGGAGTCCTAGGTTGTCAGATTCAAGAGGTTATAAGCCACGGACCAAATTTCAGTCTGCCCCCTTCACCATCACCCTTACCCTCTGCCGTCATGGGAACTGGAGTTTCCAACCCTACCTCCCCTCCAACAGAAACTACATTGTCCGTATGTAATGAGTATCCACCATCAGAAGCACTCTCCCCCTCCGGAAATCGGCAAGACCCATCTGAGTGACCTAATCTCCCACACCGGTAGCAGACTTGTGAGAGATTCTCATATACAAATTGCTGCCAAAAGATCCCCTTTTTTTTCCTGATCAAGACTCCTGGCTTAAACGGTTTCTCGGTGTCAATTTCGACCCTCACACGAGCATAGACTGGCTTCTTCATTAGATCTATGAACTCGTCGATGGACAAAGGCCTCCTTGCTTCTGTCGCTATCGCCAAGATGGCCGTCGACACCCAATTCTCAAACGGAAGTCTTGGCATCCTCATCCACACCACTGCCTTCTGGATTGCCCTTCGACCCGGGTTGAAGTCCGGCTCCCACTCTTCCATCACCAACAGTTGACCGGCGATGAACCACAACCCACCATTCTTCGCTGGGGAATATTCTCCTTTCGAGCGTAGCCAAAGAACAAGATGGTCCTCTACTAATGAAAAAACTTCAGGATCATAATCAAATTTAGATTTTACCCTTACCTCCTTCGAAACCCATTCTGCCGGAACCCTCCGGCTTAGACTCTTGATGGCTATTACCCTAAAATGGAGCCCAAGAAGGGGGTGAATTGCGTCTTTCAAAAATTAAAGCAATTATGTGCCGGTCTTTGAGGTGTTCGTGAGCAATGTGAATAACTCAATGATATGCAGTAGAAGATAATAAATTAATTGTAGAAAATAAAGAGCAAGAAGTAAGAAGAGCAATCACACACACAAACAACAAGTTTTATAGTGGTTCGGGCCAGTCTGTCATTCGATATTTCCGCCCTATGATTAAGACGGAGACTAATCAATTTCGTCTCGCCCGTAACTGTAGGCGGTTACCAAAGGATACTGACCAGGTTGGAGGCATTGGAGTTGGAGCTAGCAGCCACGTAGCCATTCCGAAGCAGTTATGATTTGGAGGTAGTGGTCAGGTGACTGCTTGTAATTGCTGTATCCGCTTCCGTCATTATGGAGTCGATCGGAGATCTGCTTCTTGGCCTCCTCTTTATGAGAGGCTATTGTCGTGTCGCCGAAATGTCTTCGCCCTGCCTTGCCAGGGAAGTCCAAAGGTATTTCGGCCATTTGTCATGAAGCTTTTTCCTTCAGAATGGATCGTAGGGCAGAGTTGGCATTGTCTTCGAACTTGTCTTCTTCGGGTTGGCCTCTTTCAACAATGCACAGGAAATTGATCTTCAGGATCAAGGTCCTCGGATAAGGCTGAAGACTGGGCCTACGACGTGATGGGGGCCGAGCTGTCGCTTCATCCATTCTCGTGGCTTTCTCTGGGTGCTTCGGTTTAAATGTGCACCAAAGAAAAAGATTTAGTAGGCAGTCGAACCGATAATTGTCTGGTGCTTGAACAGGCATATCCTAACATAATCCATCAAGAATTTTTTTTTAAAAATGTTGACAAGAATCTTATATAAATAAAAAAATTATAATTTAATTTTTTAATTAGAAATATTATCGATCCTAAACTCTTTATCAAGTTTTACTAGGAAAAGGAAGACCCGGCTGGTCGAGTGCATCATCGAGTCGCAATTCGAGTCATTTTTGCCAGATCGGGGGCTTTTTCTCGTTCTAGTTCTAGATCCATTGGACTGCCGTATTCTAAATCCATAAAAGCTCAAACGTGAACCCTCCCTGCCCTTCATGCTCGTCCCTTCCCCATCCTCTTCCTCCCACTACAGTGCTAAAGGCCGAATCTTTCTTCGGGTTCTGTAAGTTTTAGTATTTTTTTTATTGATGATCTCCTTTTCCTTTCTTTTAATACTATCTAACAAAGATTATATGTTCCATCATCGATGGATTGAATAAGTTGTACATAAATAACTTTGGACTAAACAGATTTTTTTTGGATTTTCAATATTGGGAAATCTCTTCCTTTTTTACCGAATTCTCATTAATTGGTTTATGTTTTTGGATTCATCTAGCTTTTCTTTGGAGAAAATACAATGAAGAACGGATCAAGTGACGCTCCGAGCGTCCCTGTTCGAAAGGTTTGCTTTATGTGATCTTTGGCTTTTTCACCCTTTCATAGTTTTGTTAAAGGATTAGATTTTGTCTCTCTTTCTTCACATGCTTCCATATTATGCAGATGAAATTTGTGCCAAAAATACCACCTCGCAAGCCTCCAAAGCCTACCGTTGTCAAAACGTCTCTAGTTATCACAATGCAGTTTTTGATGTTGTTTCTTTTTTTTATTCTCCTTTTTATTCGATTGAACTCATATATCAACTGCATGTAGGGAACCATCAGAGACCAAGGATAATGTTATTGATAAGGAGCTTCTGGCAAAGCTTAACCATGCAAAGGTACTTTTAGTTTTGTCATTGTCTTTGTGTAATGGTTTATGAGCACTGGATTATTTTATGGTGGGCTTCCTAACCAGAGCTATTAATCAGCAGGCTAATAATACTTTTGAGAGAAAAATGCCAAAGAATGAGAGAAAAGGTTAAGACCGATCGTTCAAACTATGTTATTGCAATTCAGTCATTTTTTTCCTTGCATAAGATTGTGCCATATATGTCATATTGCTTGTTTTATTATCATTCTTGTCACTAATGTTTATAAAAGCAAGTTTGTGGGTCTAGATTTTTTTTCCATCCTGATTTTGTTGCCATTAAAAGTAGACATGTGTTGGGGTCTTACAATGGTAGTCAATAAAAGATCTATTTTGATTCCTCTGTGAAAAGGTATTTAAATTTTTAGTATAAAAATTATCATTAATGGATTAACCTAGTTGATAAGATGGTGTGAGCAAATATGGTAATTTTCAAATTGATTTTAGTTTTTTTTGACAAATATTATACTTATTAATAATTTTCGTAGTTTTTCCCAGTGCATATATTGTTGTTTTAAACTCAAAATCTATGTCATCTTTTGAGGATATCCAAGCATTTTTGAACCTTAAATACTCAAACTGTGGGTGTTCCTCATTTCTTACATCCAAATATTGGCATTGGTCATCCAAGAAAATACTTGACTTTATGAGGAAGAAGAAGGTGCACATGCACAATGACATTAATATTACAGGGTTCAAATCTTGAATACACTTCGTTTACTTATTTAATATTGAGAAGACATCTTCAACAAATGTTTTAAAGATAAGTTCCTTACCTCATATTTGCCACATACTGATAAAGGCTATTTTACTGTTACATTCTAACTTTCATGGGTTCAATTTTTTGAAGAACTGATGTAATGGAAGAAGTCCCCAAAAGTCTTTGGAGTTGTTATTCGCTGCATTAACCAGATTCCAGTGACTTCTTCTCCCTTTTTTCTTGGTTAGTGGTCTTGGATTCTTTCCTTTCTTATTCCATATATGTATTATGTTTGGGTTGGGGGTTGGTGAATGGATGGAATGTGTGGTGAAATGCAGGTCAATTACTTTGATAATTGTGATGGTTAATGTCTTGGTTTGGATATATGAGATATGTTTTAGGAGAAAGGTGCCCTATTGGATTTTGGCTGATTTAGGATGGTGAATGACCACTTGAAATGAAAGCAAAATTGAATAAGTTAGTTAGTCTGTCAAGGGAGATCTGTCAGGATATAGAAAGCTAATTATGGAATGGTTGAATTCTATATAGTGGTGTGATTGTGGTTAGGAAATATTATCATATTGCTTTCTGAATTGATGACTGCTGTATTGATGGAAGATAGTGGGAATATGAGTATTTTGGAAGTTGTAGCAGTAAGTTTGTAGCATTTTGGGCCGGTGATAAGTTTTTTTTAGCTTAATGATTCTGTGAGGTTTTCAAAGTGCTTTTATGTGATAAGCTTAAACTAGGGTTTTGAGTGACATATACTGGTACCATGCTGTCCAGCACAGCAAGTGTCACACTAGTGCTTGGCATGAACTAAAGTATAGGCATAGCAAGGAAACATGCACTGAAATGAAGTTGTGTCCTTTGCTGATAAGGTACTGGCATCACTTATGTTGGTATGCATTGACTGGCATGAACAACACTTTAGATTACATGCCAAATAATGTTAGGACAAAGTGTGAAGTTGGGAAAGGGTTGGGTCAAAGCTTAATGGGTGGGGATTAGGTGCTAGTGAGTTTGCTGAACATCTAGGCCAAACAAATTCAGATATTTTGATATTTACAGAAGGCTTTCAGAATGTTTTTTTTAAAATGTGACTTGGACCAAATTTGAGCTTCATGGCTACACTTAGTAATCTAACTCAGACACTTTATTGAGTGATGCAAGAAGGTTAGAAAGTTTGACCCTCTAATATGCATGATATGGGTCTGTATTGATCCTTATCAGTTTATGCAGATATGTGTCAGCCATCACTATGCATGACAAACTAGGTGGTTTTCATGTACTATGCTTGTACCTGGCTGAGGTTGTATAGACCAATATGTATTAGCACCTGAATCCTTGTTTTTGGCATCTTAGGTTTTGTCAATATTCTTAAGGAATTAAAATGTAATAGGATACTTTTGCAGAAAAATATGGAGTGTCTGCTCAGGGGCTATTCTGAGGGTCTGTCTATTATCAAATTATTGTTTTAGTGTTCTTTCCAAGATATCATAATCTTGCATTAGGAAGATAGGTGGTCGCTGAAGAATTGGAGTTGGCCAACATTAACATTGAATCAATATGCATCTTGCAAGATAATTTCTTTAATGTTTTCAAGATATAGTGATGATTTATCTTCTTTTTTTGTAGATTTGCTTGAAAGATTTGGATATCTTTTTAAAAAACTTTTTAATATCTTTTTGGTAACATTTAGATGTCAGTTCTGTGGGTGATTTACTGGCATTTCATGTCATGGTCATGAGAAGTTTGAGAATTTTTTTTTTGTAAATATTTCATAACAATGCGATGCTTAGGATCTTGCAGAAAATCAATTCTGTATGTTATCTTATTTTGTGAGATTAGAAGGAATACTAGAAGATATGTGCTAAGCAAAGATTTATGACTTTTCTTCTGACATTCCTTACAAAATGACTTGACATTCTTTTAACTGGTTTATATGGAGGCTATGCTGTTTGTGTCAAGTAGAGTTTGCCCCCCACTTTCATCATCATCATCATCATTATCTTCTTCTTCATTTTCTTGCCTTATTTTGTTAAGTTATAACGGATGCTAAGAGATACATGCTGAGCAAAAACTTTTAGTTGCTCTGTGTGAAGGCTGTGCTATTTGAGTCGAGTAGAGTTTGCCTAGCACCACTACTTTTTCTTGCCTTATTTTGTTAGATTGGAAGAGATACTAGGATATATGTGCTGAGTAAAAATGTATGACTTTTTTTTTGACATTACTTGCAAAATGACTTGACATTCTTTCAGTTGTTCTATTGGAGGCTATATATGGGCAAGTAGAATTTGGTACTCCCCGGAAAAATAAAGGAAAAAAGTTGTTTACACTTATATTTGAGTCTTGCATTTTTTTTAGGTAAGATGATAACCTCAGTTTATCATATTTCATCTTGTTCTAATTGTCATGGTCGAGCTTCGAGTAACGGTAAAGATGCCATTATGCCTTTTTTTTGTTCCTTAAATAACTCTGTTCAGTTCTGAAATGTCGATTTTTCTTCTTTCTTTTTGGAACCTAGGTACATCCAAATCTTTCATGCTCTTTTTCTTCCTTTTGCCTAAACATGTTCTTTTGTTTACACATTTAAATAAATTCCTCTTTTCTTTTGAGGGGAGAGTGGATGGAGGAAATCTAACATGATATGATGATGACCAATTATGTTATACTAAATTATTATGATGTAAGCAAATAATGATTTTGATTTATGCATTGTTCAGTAGGTTCTTAGAAATTTAGATTCTTCAAGATCTCCATTCTCTGCAGTGAGGTTATTTTATAACTGTACTTCACAAGATCCATCACGATACCACTAGAACTTTTGGCCTGCATTTCTAGTGAGTTCATAGTATAGGAACTTCTAGTAGCCAAGGATAGCATAAGTGCAAGGTTCCCTAACATTTAACAGTTTGTTTTCCTTCAACTAGAGCATTTGTTAGTCCATCATGTAAGTCTTAAAGAATAGCCTATGAGGGATCACATGTAGTAGCCATAAGACTAACCAGATGAAGTCATGGTGTAGAATTTAATTTGCCTCCAGTCAAGGATCTGTAAGAGGACAAGGTTGAAAGGATAGAACCAGGATTCTTGCTTGTCTATGAGCAATGCTAAAACCCTTCTGGAGACTAGCAATTTGCATAGAGTTGCCTTTGCGGCTAATTACATTTTTCTGCAGAAGATAGATGGGGGATCAGACATTATCTCTCCACAATGGTCATGTCAATTGTAAATTATTGTTCAGGTTGATTCCTTATATTTATCTCGTCATTGCAGGTGCTTCATCAAAAATCACATTTGGACCTAGAAGTTCCTCGCTAGCAAGGTCATTTCCCGTAGATCCTTTTTCTGGAAACCAATATCAAGGTCTCGTTTTCAAACTATCACCTTCTATTTTCATTTTCTTTCCAATCTTGGCATTGTTGGCAGTGAAAACAGTCTGACCCCTTGTTGATTTTTTTTGTTAAATAACTATAACAGATGGTTGTGGAGCATCAGCTCCAAAAATAGAAAAAGAATATGTTGAACCTTGGGTGAGTGACTGGAGCACCATTTCCACTTCTCTCTCCTTGGTAGCCTTTCTGATATCTATCACTTCTCTGTTTCCAATTGCAGGATTACAGTCACTCATATTATCCTGTTAGCCTTCCTCTCAGGAGGCCCTACTCAGGAAACCCAGGTAAAATTTATTTCAATGGTGCTTGTGTTAGAATGCTCCATCATCGTCACTTTAATGGCACCTATTTCGTTTCAGAAATTCTTGATGAGAAAGAGTTTGGAAAGGCTTCTGCAACGTCAAATGTAGATGAAGCTCAGATCAATCCAGCCGAAGAGCTTGGACTGATGGTTTGTATTTTTAAATCAAATAACATCTATTATATTGGTTGCTTGCATTTTTCACACTTGGACAATAGCAGAAAAAGAGGGAAGAATCACAGATGCTCTTTTTTCAAATGCCTTCAACTTTTCCAATGGTGAAGAAGCCTACTGCAGAAGCAGACACCAAGGATAATATTCACAAAACTGGACATGCATTGAAGGGATGCAAATTGGAAGAGCTTCCAGCAGGCCACATAGGAAAATTAATGGTGTACAAGAGTGGGAAAGTTAAGATGAAGATAGGAGATGCACTCTTTGATGTGAGTCTGCGAGCCCATTGTTTATCAATTCTGTTTCTCTTTAATTCTGTTTTTCAACATCATTCTATAGGATTTGATCTTTGTTTTAAGCAGGTTTCTCCTGGTTTGAAATGTGTATTTGTCCAAGATGTTGCAGCAATTAACACTAAAGAGAAACATGCTGCATCCTAGGGGAGATTGACAAGCGTGCTGTGGTAACTCCAGATGTGGATGCTTTGTTAGATCAGATAGATGATGAGGGCTCATCATAGAGGCTATTTTCAGTTTAAATTATTCAAATCAATATTTAATTAAATTTTGAAATAAACTATATAGTATTTGGGTATGAATGATGGCAAATAAGTTTTACATGCAATTGGTGAATGTTCTATGATCGAGTACTGCTATGTAGCCCAAGTTTTCATAGTGATGATGCTAGTGTTTCTAAAATAAATGCTTGTGTAGAAAAGTTCCACTTGTTTTCATAAATGAGGAGCTAAAAGGCAAAAAGCAAGCATTCTAGTATTTAATATGGGGGAAAACTAGAGGCATTTTGAGATTCTTTCATGTTTTGAGTTGAAACCAAGATTGAATGTTGTATCATGTAATTTATTGAATATTTGAGAGTTGTTGCTAAATTGATTTTTTTTGTGAGATGGGTTATTTTATTAAGCTTTGTAAAAATGTTTCACATTGTATATTGGAGTTGTCAATCGGTGCCTCAAAAGATTGAGTAGCTAAGCATTTTGCATTTTTATTCTTTGCCCGTTTCTTCTTTTTGACTTTGCTGCCCTCTGAAATTTATCTAGAGTTTACTAACCTTAATTAAGAAAAATATAACTGGCTATGGTAATGTATGACTCATTGAGGTAATGAGGATGTTGGACAAGCTGCTTAAGATCATTGCATATTATTAATTTAGTTGTTGTTATCTCTTTACCCATCTTAGGCAAAGTAGTTGTCGTGGGCATCTGTTCTTACCTGGTTGCTAGACTCTCCTGTCTTGGTGCCATATTTGGATCACCATTGAATCTTTTCCATTTCTCCCTCTTTCTTTTGCATTGGATCAATTCTCTCAACAATTAACTCTTCTCTCTTTGAAGATGGCTAGTTGCTTTTGTCCCTCTCTAAATTATTTTCTGAAGTAATTGGTATCATTGTCGATTAGATGCCGTCATTGAGCAAACGTGGAACCTTTTTTTCCAGACTGTAGGTTAGGTTTAGATCTTTTTCTCTTAAAAAAAGGTTCCACGTTTGCTCAATGACCGAATCTAAACGACAATTTGAATATCTCTTCCATGTGTTATCAATGGTAGCATGTGTTTCAATTTTGAAATTTCAAATTTTAAAATTTGAAGCATGTTTTATTTGTTGAAGGGATTTTGAATTTCAAATATTAATGGGATGCTGAGAGAATTTGAATTTTTTATTTTAAATGTTAATGGAATATTGGAGGCTCTTTTTGGATACTTTCCCATCCGTAATAGATTTGGATGAGTCTTTTCTTTTCATTAAGAGAGAGAGAGAGAAGCTATTATTATGCTTGAATACACCATGCTCCAATTTAACTGTTCTTGCAGTGAAGAAGATCATTTGGATAATTTTCAGAACCTCTATTTTATATTAAATTATTATTTTAGCTTATTAGCGATATGGCTATAACAGCAAATATATAACATGCTGTTCCTAGGTTTCAGCTGAACAAAATCAATATCTATTGGTTGAATATCTTTTATATCTAAGAAAACTAAGCATATCGACCACAGTTTTCCAGGATGCATCATCGTTACAATGAAGGATGATTAAATTTGAAAGGAGTTTTCTCTGCAAACTCGAGGGAACTTGAATATGGAAAATAATTTCATGACAAGATGTTACATCTACATTGATACCAAAAGAACAATGAGAATTAGCTGCAATCCATGTTGGCCATCTTTCGCAAATTGCACCTTCATGTGGACTGAGATTGCCAAGACATGTCACTTGAAACATGGCAGATTTTAAGAGAAAATGTATCTTTAGTTGAATTACCACTGCATTTCTATACTTTGCTAATTATTGTATGGATGGGTAGTCGATGGGATTCAAGAAGATTTATAGTACTGTTTATTATTTGATTGATAGTTGCTTGCAAAGAATCATGTATTTTGAGAAAAACTTGAGCCTGGTCTATTCCCCTCTCATTGAGAGGGTGAATGAAAAAGTATCAGTCTATGCTGGTATATATATATATATATATAGATAGTTAAGTAGAAACAGAGGGTGAAAAGAAAGAAGAAGGCTCCTCCAAGATTCTCATAATTGATTGTATACTTTCCAATAGTCATCTTCATCAATAAATGGGTCATATTAATCGCATCTCAAACCCAGGGCCAAGCCAACCTCTTCAAACCTTTGTGGCTTATCCAAAACACAACTTGAGTCCAATCTAATTGTTTCTTGTCCCAATCCAAAAGGACCAGACTCAACCCGTCCTCCTGGTATGCGAGCCCCTGAACCACATCAAATAGGATACTTCTTTTGGTTTAAAAATATAGTTCACATAGCACCGCAACACGTTGCAGATGTCTATCTAATATGGCTCCGTGAATCGCTTTCATTCCACCACTTGCCATGCAACGCGTTGAACTACGTCTAAACCTGTTTCTTTCAAGAATATCGGTTTGTGGTTGGAACGAGTTGCCACCTTTTTCACTCTTTCTTCCCTTTTTTTTCGGCCTTCAATTCGGTGTTCCAAAGTTTAGCACGTTTAGGTCAGAATCATGGCCAGCTACCAGCCTCCGGCGCCGAGCTACGCGCACCAAAACGGCCCCATGGTGATGGTGGGCCCGCAGTTCTGCGTGCAGTACCCCCGTTGATTTCACGGTGGTAGAGAAGGTCCTTCACGTAACGGACGGAAACTTCGCCGTAATGGACGTGAACGGCACCGTGGCGTTCGAGGTGAAGGGCAGAACGCTCAACCTCCGGGACCGGCAAATCCTTCCTGACAGCGCTGGCAATCCCATTCTCTCCGTGCAACAAAAGGTCGGCTTTTTTTTTTTTTTTTTTTTTTTTTTTTTTTTTTTTTTTTTTTTTTTTTCAAATAATAGTTAATATATGGACATTTTCATATATGCATATCCCCTAATTTTTCATTTTTTGTAAGGAGATAATAGATAAAGAAATTATCCTGGATTTAGAAGATCAAGATAATCTTTTTGGCTCGTTATCTTTTTTTTTTTCTTTTTCCTTCTTTATTTCGAAAAAAATTTTGCTACTATACTTCTTTATAATATTTTATTATAAAAATATTTTAAAAATTATATATTATTATTTTTTAAAAAATAATATTTTATTTATTTATTTATTTATTTATTTTGCATGTACAATCCGGCATCTCGTTCCTTGTTTTTCTAAATAAGAAACATTACACGCTTTCACCCTCAAATAATAAGATTTTCTCGTTATGGAGGGCTAAATGAATTATCATTTCTTTTTAAACTCTGATGAAAGTTGTGAAACATATTAAAATCCATAAAAATATTTCTGGATATTTTTTCACGACGAGAAGTATGATGATCATAACTCTATGCATTCTCATGATCTAATTTGAAATATACACTCCGAATCTCTCGTAGTTGTCGACGATCACATCTAATCAGAGACGAACACGAATCTAAATGCAAAGAACCAGCTTTCCTTTTCACGGGCGAAAAACCCTAGCCGTTGTCCCTGCTTATTTGTTCCTAGGTTACTCACCATTTTTGGTCGTCGACGAAAAATTCCAAACCTCTTGCAGTCGTCGGCGATCACACCTGGTTGGAGACATACATAATAGGCCAGGCAAGCACCGCATTAAATTTTAAAATTATTATTTTATTTAGCATGAAAATGATTATGATGAATAGCAAAGGTATGATATACTATTAAATAACTCAATGTAAGAGCTGGTATTTTTTTTTTTACATATATAGCATAACAGAAGGGCCGAGATGGTCACCCATTATACTGTTATATTAGATATTATTTTAAATTTTGAGGGAAAGAATATAATAATAAATATTATTTAAAATATTATTTAAAATATTTTTATAGTACAAAATCTCTTTGCTATTTATTGCTTTCTTCTCCGCATAGAATTTTTTAATTTTCATTGTTTAAAGACCTTTTATATATATATATAATTTTCATGAATGAAATTTAGAAAAGATATTAAAAAAATGATAATAATAAAAATACTGGCAATATCTCGTGTACTAATCTTATTATGCTATAACGAGCACACGCTCTCTTTCCAAAAAAAAGCTTCTTAAGAATTTTGGCTATCCATTTATAGGCTATTTCTTAATGAATAGAACAGTCTACAGAATAAATGATCCAGCAGTTGCGCAAAATATATTTTAGAACTTCAAATTATACAAATTTTTTTTTTTTTTTTTCTTAAGGAAAATTTTGAACTGTTTATATTTGCCCTTTCCTCCCCCAGCTCCTTAGATTATCATAATGAATATATTAGTTAATAAAAAGGTATGCAAGTCTTTTCATTTTCTTCCAGCTACAAAAAGATTTTATATGCAAATTAAACCAACAAGAAATGGATAAAAAATAAAATTTAGAGACATTGCACATTATAAGCTATCAATTGGACCCACCAAGCTACCATTTACCATAACCAATTCCACACATGTTGTGCAAGCTGCTTTCAGATACGGAAATACAGTCTATATAACTATAGACGATAAGTAGATGAAATTGTTAAATAAAGAATATATAAAATAAAATTCCTCTTAGAATTCAAAATAACTATAGTATCAAAAAAAAAGAAAAAAGAAAAAAAGAGATCATTTGGAACTTTATTGTAAACAACAATATCTTAGAGAAATATGATTTTATGGAACTTTTTTTTTCTACAATTACAAAAATAATTAGTTGTTGATTTCAACCTAAACTTCTCTGTAATTCAATATGTGATGACATATGGTCACGATGAGGGCCATAGATTCATGCGTTAACTATCCAAATAACATTGTAGATTGCTATTGTTGGTAAGATGCATCAAACTTAAAGCACCAATTTATTAAAGGCAGATTAATAATTTAACATACCTTTGCTCATGTTGATATATCAAGAAGCAACATCATTTAGATGATTCAAGATTGTCGATTAGTAGATGATGTATTCCAGACCTAACAAGCTAAGTTTTTCCAAGTGCTGATCAAGGATCTATGGTGGGAATCAAAGGAGTGTTGGGTTAGCACCTCGGTTGGACCTACAGGCCCACAAGTATTTGTCACGGTCTATGGTCGACTTTCTACAATTGGATTGCTCCCGAATGATCATGGATGAGATATGACGATCATGAGACATTTCGACTTTGATCGGGCTTGATCCAGCATGATACTTGCACGTTTGATGGCGATCCAATAGCCAGGAGGTCTCCAGGAGATCAAATACTTTTTTTTGAGGTTTTGGAGCCATTTTTCAACACAGTTTAAGTCTCTTGATTTCTTTTAAAGTGCTCTTCGATACAAAGACCAAAAAAGAGGAGTAGACAGGTCACGAACCAGGTATTATGATGGCAGAGAAAGCTAGTAAGGACTAGAGGATCTTTTTAAGAGCCGAGTGCTTATGAGAAAATTTTGAGTTTCTTGTTAAGTTTTTTATACAGGATGAGAGGGTAAAATCTTTTATATATATTTTTTCTTGATAAAATCTTGCATGTCCTATTAATTATATTTTCAATTATATTTTTTATTATTTTTTCTCTTATGGTATTAACAATGATACCATGATCTTGGATATGGGGATCTATATCGCATACAATGAATTCTTTAATAAATGATATCAATGAAGATAGTACTATAACAAGGAGATAGTGCCAGGAAGTTCATAGAAAACAAGTAATGATATGTCTAGCTATTAAGCAAACCTATTTAATGCATCAACAAGGATACGGTTCAAAAGTATCACACGGTCAAGTCAAATACATGAACTCCACTTCTATTGTTAGAAATTTTATCCATGATATCAGCTATGGATTCATGATCATATGTAGTACAATAAGTTAAACAGACAAGCATATATGTATTTATCCCCGTAAATAAAATCAGTGCTTTGGCACTATCATGCAACATAAAATGAAGTCCAAGATTTAAAAGTGCATGTACAAAATGAAATAAAATGAGTCCCTGTTAGTTTTTTGTTTAATCACAATATGGAGAAACATGCCTAGAATGTTAGTATAATGCTTAAAAAATAGATATGATCATATATATATATATATATATATATATATATATATATATATATATATATATATATATATATATATATATATATATTAGTCTACAATATTGTAAATTATTTAAAAAAATGATAAAATAAAAATAATAAATATAAATATATAAAAGCACCATCCTAAGATATATTTTTATTTATCATGTAGAAATAACATGGAATAGTATCCTAAAATATGATTGGAATTCCTTTGCGTATGACCACGATCATGGATGAAATTGATGATGAATTTTTTAGCATCCAACAAAGTAATAAAGAAGAAAAAACTTCTCAACTAAAAATTAAAAGATAAAAGGTTTGGAAGAGGTGAAATAGGCTTTTGATGGTGATGTGACTGGATCGCTGACATGGAGTCCCTGTCAGACCCAGTCAGATGCCATGTCGGAATGAGTTACCATGTCAGATTCCTTTTTCGAGCTCCTTCGGCTGGTGGCTCCCCCGAAGTCGAGCCCACCTCGACCGGAATCGAGCTTCTGCTCTCTTCGAGCTCCTTCGTCAAGTGGCTCTCTCGAGGTCAAGCCTATCTCGGTCGAAGTCGAGCTCCTGCTCTCTTCAAGCTCCTTCACTGGGTGGCTCCCTCGAGGTCGAGCCCACCCCGGCCGAAGTCGAGCTCCCGCTCTCTTCGAGCTCCTTCACCGAGTGGCTCCCTCGAGGTCGAGCCCACCTCAATCGAAGTCGAGCTCTCGCTCTCTCCGAGCTCCTTCGCCGGGTGGCTCCCTCGAGGTCGAGCCCACCTCGGCCGAAGTCGAGCTCCTGCTCTCTTCGAGCTCCTTCACTGGGTGGCTCCTTAGGATCGAGTCCACCTCGGCTGAAGTCGAGCTCATGCTCTCTTCAAGCTCCTTCGCCGGGTGGCTCCCTCAAGGTCGAGTCCGCCTCGATCGAAGCTAAGCTCTCGCTCTCCTCAGGCCGAGCTCTCTTCAAGCGGGAGGTCCGACAGTTGGAAGTCAATGCCCTACGGTGCCACCTCCCTTGGGCAGCGGACCACCGCCCAAGGACCACAGAGAAGCACCCCCTAGGATGCCATAATCACTCCCACTGCCGCTTACACCAGATAAGAAAGGGCACCCTGACCAAGGAGCTGCACTCCCAACCGACCTTCTGTGCCACCCGAAAGAGGAAATCATCTCGAAAGATTCAAATCCAGGGGGCAGCTGCCCTCCGATCGAGACTCTGCCAAATTTTTTAAAGTGGAGCGACCAGGAGGGAGGTCAAAGCCGGCAACATAACTCCTTGTCATGAATAAGAAAGGTACTTGAGCACACGGTACAATCACTGCCAGACGTTGACCTTTCGGTGCCTGCAGAGAGGGAGATCCCGAGGTAAGCCGCTGGGAGAGACCCTAGCCTAAAAGGATTATCCTAAGGTTCTCAACATGAGGTAAGCAGGACTAACTTAAGCAAAGAAGGGAGAGGGTAGCACATAGGAGAGTGACGAAGAGGTCAAGCGCTCTGGGCTACCGGAGACTCACCGGAAGGGTCTTGACGGACATAGCCACACGGCTTGCGCTCTCTTCTGCCGCTCCTATCCCAGCTCCATTCTCTTTCTTTCAAACCAAATCTCCTCCTCCAAGTATGGAGTCCAAGCAAAGGGCCCCACAGGGAAGGATTTGTTCCCCTAGATCATCACTGACTTGATCGTTGAAGTGCCCCCGTCGGGATCCGCAGCCCGGGTCTCCTCTATTTTGCAGGTCCAGGCACGCGAGTAGGCTCTTGTAAGATGAGGTCGGCATCTGAGGTCAGCTTCCAGCTACAGGCCACGATGGTATAGGCGGTAATAGATTGGCACACCAGGTAGGGGGCAGGACATACTCTGACTCAAGCCAATCCCCTTACGTGCAACTCCACTAGAAACATGGTAATGACCTGCGTCCGGGAGGTCTCCACTAGCCGTGTGGGGACCCCTTCTCTCACAGAGGCCCGCACAGTCCAGAGAGGGAGCCCCCCGCTCCACCACAACCGCCTCCAGTAGACATCCAGTTGGCCGCGCTCGCTCAGTAGATGCAGGCTCTGATTGCAGCAGTGCGATAGTTGTAGCATCAACACCGATCCCTAGCCGCCCACCAACAGCCAGGGACCCCTGCGGTCCAAGCCACAGTACCCCGCGACAGCCTGCGATCCTTCCAAGGAAAGCCGTCACTACCGCGGGCTATGACAGATCCCCGGGGAAGCCACCGGACCCCGGCGAAGAAATAGTGGACTGGGTCAGTCGACCGGAAAAGCCGTCTCTGACCCTCGAGCAGGCTGCTGTTAAGCACCACCGAGGTCGTAGAGGCAAGGCCCCCCGTCACAACCCCCCTCAGCTGTCATCTTCACCTCCTCTGTCGGCCTCAGCGGAAGGCTCCACCGACGAGGCCATCAGGCGCATGGCTGAAAAGCACCTGGAGGAGTAGGAGCGCAAGCTGGTGGAGCTATCCCACCAGTTTACAAACTTGCAGGGCTCCTCCCGCGAGCCTGCGGGCTACGATGCCCGTCCCCCTTTCTCCCGAGAGATTCAAGAGGAGCCGATCCCGAGTCGGCTCCGCATGCTGCAGGTGGATCCCTACGATGGGACCACCGACTCTCTAGACCACCTTGAGAGCTATAAGGCTCTCATGAGAGTCCAAGGGGCGACAGACGCCCTCTTCTGCATCGCCTTTCTAGCCACTCTCTGGAAGGTGGCCCAAGTTTGGTTCACCCACCTCGAGCCTGAAAGCATCAACTCCTTTGTGCAACTGAAAAGGAAGTTTGTGGCTCATTTCGACACTTGCCGGAAGGTGCCACGAGAGGCAGACAACCTTTTCTCCATTGGGCAACAGGACCACGAACCCTTGCGGGATTATATGACCCGCTTCAAGGTTGCCGCACTGAGATTTACAATTTGGATGAGCTAGTTGCCATGCTAGCGCTGAAGAGAGGGCTCAGGACTTCCCGCCTAACCTACTCCCTAGACAAGAAGCCATCAAAGACGTACTTCGACCTCCTTCTCCGCATTCATAAGTACATCCATGCCGAGGAGGCGACCGTACGAGGAGGGAGCTGTGCGGGAAGCCACTGAAGAAGTAACCTCCTGAGGAGACATCCGAGGTGCGGAAGCCCGGATCGGCCACCCCAAACTTCCGTCAAGGGCCAAAGTCGAAGAGTGGCCCCATTCCAGAAGAAAATACACACCTTTCCTAGCCCCGAGGACGAAGATCCTCATGAAGATTGAGGACGAATACTACATGCATCGCCGTCCCCCGCTGAGGCCATCTAACGGTCGCGACAAGACGAAGTACTGCCAATTCCATCGCGACCATGGCCACGACACCGAGGAGTGCCACCACCTCAAGAGAGAAATTAAAGATTTGATAAGAAGGGGCTATCTCAAAAAGTTTGTGGGGGACAAGACCTCGGCAAAACCTCGGCGCTTGCTGCTCTTCCTCCTGTCCCTACAGTCGACAATCGACCCACCGAGAAGCCTGTGGGAATGATATGTTGGGGAATAGAGCGCGCTGCCAAGAGGGCCTGGGAGGGAGAGAGTTTGGAAAATGTACTCTCCATTATGAGGGAGGGGGAATCTGGGAATGAAAATATAAATAATGATGCCATGGTCGTCGAGATGATGATCGCCAGGCATCTTGTAAAATGGATTATGGTCGATAGTGGAAGTTCGATTGATGTCCTTTTTTACGATGCTTTCTCCAGGATGAATCTGTTCTCTACTCAATTGAAGCCTGTGTACACTCCCCTTGTCGGTTTTACTAGGGATTCCATGGAAGTTGAAGGGGAAATCACTCTTCCCGTCACTACTGGGACACTACCTCGACAGAGCATTGTCATGATGATCTTCACGATTGTCAGGCTTCCTTCGGCCTACAACATGATCCTTGGCCATCGTAGGCTCAATCTGCTCAACACGATCATTTCTACCAAGCGGCTATTGGTGTAATTTTCTACTCTTTATAGCATAGGGAAAATGAGAGGGGCATCTCAGTCGATCCAGCACTGTCTTCAAGCTGTTCCAGGGGCCAACAGCTTTGAGGAAGACCCCAGCGCCGACGACCTTGACCAAAGGATGCAAGACCCCAGAGGTGGCCCAGTCGAATGCTTGTTGTCATATCCACTCAGAACTGACTCGACGAAGACAGTGCTAATTAGGACCCAGCTGCAAGAAGAGGAGTGGGCCTACCTGCTAGAATTCCTCCGAACGAATGCGGACATGTTCGCCTGGATGGTGGCAGACATGCCCGGCATTCCCCTTGACGTCATCATCCATAAGTTGAGATCGACCCGAGGTACCGTCCCGTCCGGCAGAAGAAAAGGTGCTTCGCCCCGGAGAGGCAACGGGCAATCAACGAGGAGATGGATAAGCTCCTCGCGGTCGGCTTTGCCCGCGAGGTGCAGTACCCTAGTTGGCTGGCGAATGTGGTGATGGTCAAGAAGAATAATGGAAAATAGAGGATTTGCATGAACTACACCGACCTCAACCGAGCCTGTCCGAAGGATAGCTTTCCATTACCGAAAATTAACCAACTGGTAGACGCCACCTCGGGGCACCGCTTGCTCTCCTTCATGGATGTGTTCTTTGGATACAATCATATCCGAATGCATCCAGAGGACGAGGAGCACACTACCTTCATCACTGATCGGGAGATGTACTGCTATCGGATGATGCCTTTTGGCCTGAAGAACGCTGGCACCACATACCAACGGCTGGTCAATCGAGTCTTCAAGGACCAGATCGGCTAGAACATTTAAGTTTATGTGGACGGCATGCTCATCATGAGCAAGCCGAAGTCAGACCATATCACCGATTTGGCGAAGGCCTTCCAAAACCTTCATCTACACCAGATGAAGCTGAATCCGGTGAAGTGCGCTTTCAGCATGGCGGCAGGGAAGTTCCTTGGCTTCATGGTTATCCAAAGGGGAATAGAAGCAAATTCTGAGAAGGTCCAAGCAATCGTCGACATGGAACACCCACCTCGAAGAAGCAAGTCCAATGCCTAACGGACCAGATTGCCATCCTAAGCCGGTTCATCTCAAGATTGACTAATCGTTGCTTGCCTTTGTTCAAGGTGCTGCACAAAGTTCACGACTTCACCTGGACTAAAAAATGCAAGGCATCCTTCGAGGAGCTAAATAAATTCTTGGCATCATCGTCATTGCTCTCCAGGCCAGAGGATGGAGAGGAACTCCTGCTATACCTGGCGATCATCCCACGGGCCATCAGTTCGGTCCATGTCCGTACAGATGAGGACAGAGCTCGAAAGCCGGTGTACTATGCCAGATAACTCCCTCGAGTTCGGACTCTGCTGTGCTATGCGCATGTCCCGTGCACGCCCGGATCCAGCCTCTTGCTGTGCTGCGCGCTTGTCCCACGCGCGCCCGGGTCCTTAACCTCGTCGCGCGAGCACACCCGTGCGCCCGACCCGATTTCTACGTCGCACGCTTGCTCCGCGCGCACCCGCTCGGCCCATGCAATGCTGCGCGTGCACCCGCGCATGCCCGGCCCTGGCCTCCTTTGTGCTGCCCTTCATCTAGATAGACTACAACAAACTTGTTAAGGAATTCATACAAGGCATCATTCATCAAGTTGCAAAAAGTAGCAGGTGCATTGGTGAGTCCAAACAGCATCACTAAGAACTCGAAAGCCGTACCTCATAACGCATGTGGTCTTGGCTTCATCACCCTCCACCACTCGCACTTGCCAGTAACCCGAGCGCAAGTCTATCTTGGTGAAGTAGGATGCCTTGGCCAGCCGATCGAACAAGTCCGCTGCATGAGGGATCGGATACTTGTTCTTGACCGTCACCTTATTTAGCGCCCTGTAGTCTACGCACATCTGCATAGACCCGTCTTGTTTCTTTTGGAAGAGAACGGGAGCCCCATAAGGAGCCTTGGACGGCTGAATCAACCTAGCTTATAGCAAGTCGTCGAGTTGTCTCCTCAGCTCAGCCAATTCATTTGGCGCCATACGGTAGGGTGCTCGGGCAGGGGATCTTGCACCGGGTTCTAGCTCGATGGCTCTCCTTGGAGGCAGCTCCTTTGGCAATTCTGCAGGTATCACCTCAGAAAACTCCTCCAAATCGTCGCCACTTCATCCGGCACCTCCACCATGGTGTTGGGTTTGATATGCACCAACGTAGCCAAATACGTTGGCTCCCCTTCTTCAGCCCCTTGTCCACTTGCTTTGCTAAAATTGCTGCTGCTTTCTCCCAGTTGCCTTTAAGAATTCCTTCATCTATCTTCATAAACCAGGGATTCTCCTCATCCCCAACTACGATGCCCTTCAAATGTGGCATTAGGATCACCTTGGCCTTCACAAAGAATTCCATCCCCAAGATGAGATCGAAATCATCTAGAGGGACCACCATAACATGGCACCGTCCCTACCAAGTGCCCAGCCTCAAAGAAATTTCAGTAGCCCCACAAACCGATGTAGCACCCGAGTTCACGACCTTGATGGTTGCTGCTGCTTGCTGTTGGTTGCATTCAATTCTGTCCTGCCAGAACTCGCATCCCGCATCCCGGTGTCCCGAGTTCCTGCGGTGGTTGTCTCGAGTCCCTTCACAAAACCTCACTACTGCCCCAAATCCCAGCACACTCACTGCTGCCCCCAAATCCCAGCACACAAACACCCCAAGAGGAACACTCCAATGTACGGGATAAACACCCAACCCCTTTGATTATTCCTCACCAAATGGGATACACACTTCTTACATAGAAATGTCTACAGCAATTCAAGGCTGCTGTCACCCTAAACTAGCAGCAGAAGGTCTCTGGGCGATGACTAGCATATTTTGGGAACTTGCTGTACTGCATGATGCAGATCAACGGGAAGGAGGTGAAGGCTATGCTGGACACAAGGGCCACAAATAACTTCGTGGCAAGAAGGGAAGCCAGCAAGTTGGGACTAAACCTGCTGGAAAGTAGCAGCACTATCAAGGCTGTGAACTCAGGTGCGGCACTGGTTTGTGGAGCTGCTGAAATCTCCTTGAAGCTGGGCAAGTGGCAGGGTCAATGCTGTGTCATGGTGGTCCCTTTGGATGACTTTGATCTCATCCTGGGGATGGAGTTTTTTGTGAAGGCCAAGGTGATCTTGATGCCTCATTTGAAGGGACTCGTAATCGGGGATGAGGGGTGTTACAGCCATGACAGTGACGTGGACAAGCTCAGGTATCGCCAAATACGAGCAAGCCACGTGTAAGTTTCCCCGCCGGAGTTAGCGCCACGTCCACAAAGCTAGGATCGGCAAGACCGCACCACCCGACGACTGTCTGAAGCAAACCGCCCTCGCCGAGGTCAAGCTCGGCCCGGAGTTCCTCTACCACCTCATTGGCGCCCGGGCCCGGAGGGGTCCGCCCGAGTGAGGTCGACCGAGGTCGGGCGGCCCCCTGCCGCCTCGCCAGGTGTCCACCCATGAGGGGTCCACCTGAGCCGAGGTCGGCTGATCCTTCGCCTTTCGCCAGGTGGCCACCCGGAGACGGGCCCACCTCGGCCGAAGCCAGGCGACCCCTTGCCGCCTCGCCAGGTGTCCACCCAGGAGGGGTCCACCTGAGCCGAGGTCGGCTGATCCTTCGCCTTTCGCCAGGTGGCCACCCGGAGACGGGCCCACCTCGGCCGAAGCCAGGCGACCCCCTGCCGCCTCGCCAGGTGTCCACCCAGGAGGGGTCCACCTGGGCCGAGGTCGGCTGATCTTTCGCCTTTCGCCAGGTGGCCACCCGGAGATGGGCCCACCTCGGTCGAAGCCAGGCGACCTCCTGCCACCTCGCCAGGTGTCCACCCAGGAGGGGTCCACCTGAGCCGAGGTCGGCCGATCCCTTGCCTCTCGCCAGTTAGCCCCCGGAGACGGGTCCAACCCAGCCGAGGTCAGACCGCTCGTATGGAGAGGCCCCCGGGGAGAGAGACGGATCCCGAGGCCATCCCTCGGGCCGTACAGACCCCAGACGGCGTCTCGTACGGAGGGCGGCGGCACGGGGAACGTCACTTGCATCGGCTCGACAGGTCCCGCAGCCGAGAGACCCGATCCTGACAGAACAGGCCCCATAAATGGATGGTGCCCACGCTCGGGAAGGGAGCGCTCTCACGGAGCCCGAGGCCTGACGACCGGCCGCTCTGCCAGCGCCGCCCTCCCTCTTTTTCTCTTCTGTCTTTGCCTTTTTCCTGCTGGGCCCGGCGGACGAGGTCGGAAAGCTGCCTGGCCTCCTTCACCAAAAAGGGAAAAGGAAGGAAAACAGGGGAGGGGAGTTTCCGAGGAGGAAAAGGACAAGCGCACGACGGAGGGAGATAAAGAGGGAAGAATCTGGGGACTACAAGGTAAGCCAATTAGCCTGGGGACAAGGGAGGAAGCACCGGCACAAGGCCTTACTCCGAGAGAGAAACCAGAGATCCCGAGAGGGGAACACTGGGCGTGAGTTCGGCAAGCAGGCCCAGCCGAGATTTCGGTCCCCAGAGCGTTTCCTTCACCAATTAACTCTCTAAATCTGGGACCCTCTCGAGGGTCCGGGTGGGAGAGTCTATTCCTTCTCGTCGTCTACTGACTTGACCGTCGGAGCTCCCTCGCCGGGATCCCCGGCCAAGGTCTTCTAACCCCTTTGTTGCAGGTTCTCCGCAGGAAGGGAGGCTCCCTCGCCAGGCGGTCAGGAAGGATCGGCTGATCCGTGGCTAAGAGAGGTGGACAGCCTCTTCTCCATCCGCCAGCAGGACCAGGAGCCGCTCCGGGACTACATCACCCGGTTTAAGACTGCAGCCCTGGAGATCTACAGCTTGGACGAGCCAGTCGCCATGCTGGCTTTGAAGCGCGGGCTCAAGACGTCCCGCCTGACCTATCCCTGGACAAGAAGCCGCCCAGGACATACTCCGAGCTCCTCCTCCGCGCCCACAAGTACATCCGAGTGGAGGAGGCTGACCGCACTCGTCGAGAGCTGGACGGGAAGACTCCGAAGAAGCCAGTCCCGAGGGACGCCCCGGGAGCTCGGAGGCCTGGGCCTTCTGCCGACCCTCGCCCGAATCCAAGGCCGAGGGTCGAGGCCGCTCCCGAGCGGAGGTACACCCCTCTCCTCGCACCTCGAGCGAAGATCCTCATGAAAATTGAGGGCGAGCGCTACCTCCGCCGACCTCCACCTCAGAACCCGAGAGCCGCCCGAGACAAATCGAAGTACTGCCAGTTCCACCGCGAGCACGGACATGACACGGAGGAGTGTCGCCATCTGAAGCGGGAGATCGAGGAGCTGATCGGGAGGGGTTACCTCAGGAAGTTCGTCAATAACGAGGCCCCCTCTGAAGGGCAGCCGCTCGTGGCCTTACCGCCTGTCCCCGCGATCGACAACCGCCCAACGGAGAAGCCCGTGGGCATGATCTCGCGCGGGTCCGGCCGAGCAATGAAGAGAGCCCGGGAAGTTCCGGAGAATGTAATCCCTCCCAAGGGAGGGGAAATTAATGACAATGTAAACAACGATGCTGTGGTGGTCGAGATGACCATCGCGAAGCATCCTGTACATCGAATCATGGTGGATAGTGGAAGCTCGGCCGACGTACTTTTTTACGATGCTTTCTCTCGAATGAACTTATCTCCCGATCGGCTGAAACCAGTACACATCCCACTGGTAGGTTTTACAGGAGACTCCGTGGGGGTCGAAGGAGAGATCACTCTCCCGGTCACCGCCGGATCCCCGCCCTGGCAGGCGACCGTCATGATAACATTCACTGTCGTCAAGCTCCCTTCGCCTTACAACGCCATTCTCGGGCGTCCCGGGCTCAACCAACTGGACGCCACCATCTCCACGAGGAGGCTGTTGGTGCAGTTCCCCACGCCTTCCGGGCCCGGGAAATGAAGGGGACGATCCAACCGGTCCCACTCTGCCTCCAGACAGTCCCAGGCACCAGGAGCGCAGAGCTCGCCCACGATATCGAAGATCTCGATCTGAGAGAGAAGGAACCCAGGGGAGGGCCCGTAGAGCGCCTGCTAACTTTTCCCCTCGGTTCGGACCCCGTGAAGACGGTGCAAGTCGGGGCCCAGCTCCCCGAGGAAGAGCGAACCCGCCTGCTGGAGTTCCTCCGTGCCAACGCTGACGTGTTCGCCTGGTCAGCGGCCGACATGCCGGGCATCCCGCCCGAGATCATCATGCACAGCCTGAACGTGGACCCAAGTTGCCGCCCGGTCCGCCAGAAGAAGAGAAGCTTCGCCATGGAGAGGCAGAAGGCGATCAACGAGGAGGTAGAAAAGCTCCTCGCCGCCGGTTTTGTCCGAGAAGTCCAATACCCCAGCTGGCTAGCAAACGTGGTCATGGTAAAGAAGAGTAGTGGTAAGTGGAGGATCTGTGTGGACTACACCGACCTCAACCGAGCCTGCCCGAAGGATAGCTTCCCTCTGCCGAAGATCGACCAGCTGGTCGACACCACCTCGGGGCATCGCCTCCTGTCATTCATGGACGCCTTCTCCGGATACAACCAAATCCGGATGAACCCGGAGGACGAAGAGCGCACTGCCTTCATAACTGACCGCGGGACTTTCTGCTACAGGATGATGCCCTTCGACCTCAAGAACGCGGGGGCGACGTACCAACGTCTGGTCAATAAAGTCTTCAAAGACCAGATAAGCCGCAACATGCAGGTGTACGTGGACGACATGCTGGTAATGAGCAAACTCGATTCGGACCACGTGGCCGACCTGACGGAGACATTCGGCAACCTCCGGCGCCATCAGATGAAGCTGAACCCGGCGAAGTGCACCTTCGGCGTCTCCGTCGGGAAGTTCCTAGGGTTTATGGTGACCCAAAGAGGAATCGAGGCCAACCCGGAGAAGGTCCAGGCCATCCTGGACATGGAGCAGCCCGCCTCCAAGAAGCAAGTGCAGCAACTGACCGGCCGAGTTGCGGCCCTTAGCCATTTTATTTCCAGGTCGGCGGACCGCTGCCGTCCCTTCTTCAAGGTGCTGAGGAAGATGAATGGCTTTGCTTGGACCGAGGAGTGCCAGCAGGCCTTCGAGGAGCTGAAGAAGACGCTCGTCGCCACCTTTGCTGTCCAGGCCCGAGGAGGGAGAGGAGCTAACCCTCTACTTGGCGGTTACCTCGGAGGCCGTCAGCTCTGTCTTGGTCCGAACCGACGACCACGGGTTCCAGCGGCCGGTGTACTATACCAGCAAACTTCTCCGGAATGCAGAGCTCAGGTATTCCCGGCCCGAGAAACTCGTTTTTGCGCTAATAGTGTCTGCCCAGCATCTCAGGCCCTATTTCCAAGCGCACCCCATCGCCGTCTTGACGGACCAACCGCTGAAAGCGGTGCTCAGCCGACCCGATACCTCGGGACGATTGGCCAAGTGGGCACTGAAACTCAGCGAGTTCGACATTACATACCGATCGAGGTCGGCCATGAAGGCGCAGGTGCTGGCCGATTTCTTGGTCGAGTGCGCAGGCTTGGGCAAGGAGCCCGAGGAGGGCCCCCCGGCCCGGCCGATGGAGGTCGGCACCGACGAGCCCGGAGAGGATGCCTGGATCCTCCATGTAGACGGAGCCTCAAACTCCGGCGGAAGCGGAGCTGGGCTCATCCTTGCCAACGGCGACGGGGTTGTCGCTGAGTGCGCACTCCGTTTCCAATTCCCCGCGACAAATAACCAGGCGGAGTACGAGGCGCTTCTCGCCGGACTGAGGGTCTCCCGCGAGCTGGGCATGACCAACCTCAGAGCTTTCACTGACTCCCAGCTCGTGGCGGGGCAGGTGTCCGGGGAGTACGTCGCACACGACCCCCAGATGGCGAAGTATTTGGAGCTCGTCAAAGCGGGCGCGTCCAAGTTCCGGTGCTTCAACATCTTCCATATCCCCCGCGGGGAGAACGCCCGCGCGGATGCCCTCTCTCGGCTGGCGACCCTGCCGGACACAATGCTGGGACGCGCTCATGTGGAGCGACTTGAGGTCCCAAGCCTCGAAGCACCGGTGGAGGTCCATCAGGTCAGCCAGGAGCCCGGCTGGATGGACAAGTACGCTGCGTACATCACCAGCGGCACCCTGCCGGAGGACCGAGAGGCAGCTCGTCTCATCAGGAAGAAGGCCGTGCGGTTCGTCCTGATGGACGGGCAGCTGTATCGAAGATCCTACTCTTATCCCCTCCTCAAGTGCATCGGACCCACAGAAGCCAAGCTTGTGCTCCAGGAGATTCACGAAGGCATCTGCGGGAACCACGTGGGGGGCAGGGCATTGGCATACAAGGCCCTCCGTCAAGGCTACTTCTGGGAGACAATGAAGGAAGACGCCACCGACTTCGTGAAGAAGTGCGACCGGTGCCAGCGTCACGCCACGGTGCAGCGGCAACCCTCCAACCCAATCTCTCAGCTCTCAGCCCCCTGGCCGTTCGCCCCGTGGGGGATGGACCTCCTGGGCCCATTCCCGCCGGCATCCGGTCAGCGGAAGTTCTTGATAGTGGCTATCGACTACTTCACGAAGTGGGTCGAGGCCGAGCCCTTGGCAAGAATCACCGAAGCAAACGTCGCCAAGTTCTTTTGGAAGTCCATCGTCTGTCGCTTCGGCCTCCCCCACACCGTGGTCACCGACAACGGACGCCAGTTCGACTGTCGGGAGTTCGAAGATTTCTGCAGCGACCTCGGCATCAAGCATCGCTTCACCTCGGTGGCGCACCCTCAGACCAACGGGGAAGCCGAAGTCACGAACAGGACCATTCTTCAGGGCCTCCGCACGCGGCTAGACCAAGCCAAGGGCAGGTGGGCCGATGAGCTTCCCAGCATCCTTTGGGCATACCACACCACCCCAAGGACGGCTACCGACGAAACTCCATTCAACCTCGTCTTCGGAGCCGAGGCAGTCATCCCGATCGAGCTCAGCCTACCCACACTGCGCGTGGAGCAATACGACGAGACAGAAAACCCGGCCAAGATGATGCTCAACCTAGACCTTCTCGAGGAAACGAGGGACAAGGCCCGAATCCGAATGGCGGCATACCGGCAACGTGTAGCCAGATATTACAACTCCCGAGTGCGGCCGAAGGTTTTTCGTCCCGGGGACTTGGTCCTCCGATGCGCAGAAGCCTCCCAGCCACGGGAATGCGGCAAGCTTTCACCCAACTGGGAAGGTCCATATCGGGTGGCGGAAGCCCTCCCTCATGGAGCATATTACTTGGAAGAATTGGGAGGTGCCAGGTTCCCCCGGACATTGAACTCCTCGAACCTGAGAATGTACTACCAGTGATGTAAGGCTCCCAGTTTCTGTAACAAAGCTTCCCCACTTCAAACACTCCCTCCAAACTTCAACAAGAAGGCCTGCGGCATCGAACTCAGTCCGGAAGACCCTGGGCTCCGGCCTGGAAGTTGGCACCGAACCCAGTTCGCCCATGCAAGCCCGGAGCACAGCTCAGCAAGCCGCGCAAGGTTTGAGAAAGCCCGCGGCATCGAGCTCAGTCCGGAAGATCCTGGGCTTCGGCCCGAAAGGTGGCGCCGAACCCAGTTCGCCCACGCGAGCCCGGAGCACAGCTCAACAAGCCGTGCAAGGTTTGAGAAAGCCCGCGGCATCGAGCTCAGTCCGGAAGATCCTGGGCTTTGGCCTGGAAGGTGGCGCCGAACCCAGTTAGCCCACGCAAGCCCGGAGCACAGCTCAGCAAGCCGCGCAAGGTTTGAGAAAGCCCGCGGCATCGAGCTCAGTCCGGAAGATCCTGGGCTTCGGCCTGGAAAGTGGCGCCGAACCCAGTTCGCCCATGCAAGCCCGGAGCACAGCTCAGCAAGCCGCGCAAGGTTTGAGAAAGCCTGCGGCATCGAGCTCAGTCCGGAAGATCCCGGGCTTCGGCCTGGAAGGTGGCGCCGAACCCAGTTCGCCCACGCAAGCCCGGAGCACAGCTCAGCAAGCCGCGCAAGGTTTGAGAAAGCCTGCGGCATTGAGCTCAGTCCGGAAGATCCCGGGCTTCGGCCTGGAAGGTGGCGCCGAACCCAGTTCGCCCACGCAAGCCCGGAGCACAGCTCAGCAAGCCGCGCAAGGTTTGAGAAAGCCTGCGGCGTTGAGCTCAGTCCGGAAGATCCGGGCTTCGGCCTGGAAGGTGGCGCCGAACCCAGTTCGCCCACGCAAGCCCGGAGCACAGCTCAGCAAGCCGCGCAAGGTTTGAGAAAGCCCGCGGCATCGGGCTCAGTCCGGAAAATCCTGGGCTTCGGCCTGGAAGGTGGCGCCGAACCCAGTTCGCCCACGCGAGCCCGGGGCACAGCTCAGTGAGCCGCGCAAGGCTTGAGAAAGCCTGCGGCACCAAGCTTAGTCCGGAGATCCCGGGTTTCGGCCTGGAAGACGGTGTAGAAACTGTGTTGTTCGCCCAAGCATGAAGGCAACCCAAAATCGGACCTGCTGAAGGTTTGCCTTGCTGCGACGTGACTCAGCGAGCCCCATCCTTCGATTTGAGCAATGGAAGGACCAGGCCTGCAGTTACTTCAGGTGTTCCAGACCGACATCTCAGAAAGAAAAGAAGAGAAAAGTGAGACGAAACAACAACCAAGGTTTCGATAAAGATCAGATCTTCATTGATATAAGTAGTCGCTACAAGCTGGGAGCCCCGACAGGCCGGGACTCCCCAAAAAACAAAAACTACAGGGATAAAGCAAAAAGACAGTGCCGGGTCACTGGGGTGCGGGTTCGAAGCCATCTGCCGGAGGCGCGGGCGCTGCTTCTTCAACTTCTACAGTGGCCGGCTCCTGGGGCTGTTCCGGGGCCGCGGCATCGCTGGTCGACGGCGCCGCAGGTGTCGCTTTGGCCGCGCCGGGAGCCCTGCTCTCGCCCCCTGGCTTCCTGCCGCTGAGGACGACCCCGCTCAGGTCCAGCTGGGGGAAGAAGGCCCCCACCTTCTCCCGGCACATCCGGAACCCCTTCAGGAAGGAGTCCACGACGGCCTCCCAGACCTCCGACGTGAACTCGTCGGAGGCCCGGAACTTGGGGACGGCCTCTTGCGCTTCCCGCTTGGCCGCCTCCAGGAGCCCGTTGACGTAGGCGCTCCGGTCCTTCGCCGCGGCCACCTCTCGCCGGGCCTCCTCCAGCTGGCGCTCCACCCAGTTGGAGTGGGCCTGCAGGCGGGCCTTCTCCGCCGCCTCCTCCTCGGTTCGGCGCTGGTTGGAGGTCCGCTCCTCCGACAAGGAGGCCTCCAGCTCCTTGTTCCGCTCCTCGGAACGCGCCAGGTCGGACTGGAGGGCTTGCTTCTCGGCTCACAGCTCGGCCCCCTTCTCCATCAGATCCTTCACGTCGGCCGCGAGCTTGCCGAGCTTCAGCTCCCGATTGGAGTCCCTCTTGGCGTTCCCTACGAGGTAATTCCTCAGTAAGAGGACGTCGTTCCCGATCTGCAATAGCAAAAGCGACACATGTCAGAGCAGAGGCAGAAAAGCCTCGAGGTTGAAACAAGAAAGAAGAGGAAGCTCGGACTTACCGTGAAAAGCTGCGGAAGGATGCCGAGCAGTGCGTCCGCGTAGTCCCGGCCGCCCCGAGCTCGGCGGTCCCGGGCGGTGGAGGCGTACTCCATCATCTTCTCCGCCAGCCCCCTGTCGAGGATGACCGAGTCCCGGTGGGAGATCACCGGTGCCGGACCCTTCGGGCCGGCCCCTGCGGCGGCTGCCCCCTCAGCCGAAGCCGCAACCGACGGGTCGGCGGTCGCCACAGGCGGTGCCGTCGGCTGGCAGCAAGGACGGGCCCGGCGATGGGCAGAGCGGCGGGCGCTGGAGCTCTCTCTGCGGCGCCACCAGGTCGCGTGGCCGAAGTACCAGGAACCCGGCCCTGAGGTGGCCTGGGCGGGAAAATGGCAGCAGCTGGGCCGGGCACGGTCGCCGCCACGACCTCCCGGCTCGTCTCCATACGAGCCCTCTTCGCTGCGGGCTCGTCCACCTTCACGACGTCCCGCTGGGCCGCCCCCTCCAGGAGGTTCTCCAAAGAAAACTTCATCCCTGCAAAATGAAAAAGACAGAAGGTCAGACGGCTCGATCTTGAAGAAAGAGGGGGGGCAGAAATTAATGCGGGGCCGAATCTCACCAGTCTCACGGATGGGACTGATGCCGGCCTCAAAAAGATTCTGCTCAGAGAGCAGAACCTCGAGCGCCGGGACCACGTCACTCAGGAGCTGGGTGTAGGACTCCTGGTCCGCAGGCTCGACCCGGGAATTCCGGTTCGGCGACCGGTCCGGCTCACTCCAGGCCCAGTCGACGTCGTCGACCGAGGCGAAGAAAAACCGGCTCTTCCATCCCTTGACCGAGGAAGGGAGGTCGAACCGGAGACACCTAGGCCGGGGCGAAATGTACCACCAGCCGTCATCGGTGGAGCACTTCTTCAGGGTGAACAGGGCCCTGAAGAGAGAAAAACGGACAACGAACCCGTGAAAGTGGCAGAAAACAATGAAGGAGAAGATGACCCGGATGGCATTAGGAGCCAGCTGAGCCGGGACGAGCCGGAAGTGGCTGAGGAAGGAAAGGAAGAAAGGGTGCAGAGGAAAACGAAGACCCCCGAGGAGGAAGTCTTCGTAGAAAGCAATGCGGCCGGGGCCACTCATGGTGACGCGCTCCCCGGACCGCGGGACAAACAGACGAACAGACCCCGGGATGCCATAGGCATCCCGGAGCAGAGAAAGGTCACCTTCGGTCATGGTAGAAGCATGACCGGAGGGACCGGCGGGAAGAGATGGCGGAGCAGGAAGAGAAGGCAAAGCAGGAAGAGAGCGGAGGGGCACGGCAGGCGCAACCGGAGGGGACCGGATCCCCCTGGGGATGCCAATAGTGACACCCCCGGCGGACCTCCTCTGGAATTACCTCCTCATCCGAGGAGGAAGAAGATGGAGTCCTCGGCCGGGATGGACCGGCCTCGTCCGGATTGGAAGAGACATGGCGACGGCGCGCCATGGAAAAGGAAAGGACAAAGAAATCGAATAGGAAATGGGAAAGGAGGGGGGCCAAAGAAGGAGAAGGAGGCACTTACCGAAAATGCACAGACGAGCGCGAGCAGCAGAAGTTGTTAGCCTGCAGCAAACCGCCCACGAAGCAAGGGAAAAGGCCTCGTTCTGGAAAGTCCCCTCCCTTTCAAACTCAGCCGACAGCAGCCGTACCCATTATTCCGCCTCCGACCACTGGATGGTCGCCACGTGGGCGCACGCCCGACACCGACGCCTCGTTAGCAGAGTAACGGCCTCTGCCTCGAAGCGACGCATTGATTACGGGCAAGTGGACGACGCGTGGCGGCTCCCCATAGGTCTTCAGCCGCATCGAGCCACGACGAGCGAGGATCGTGGCAATTATGATGCAAGATCTTCGCCTTCCCACGTCATGTCCGCATTTAATCCCGACGTTCCGTTCTACGATGTCCCGACGGAACGGCGGGCTGGGGGGCAACTGTTACAGCCGTGACAGTGACGTGGACAAGCTCAGGTATCGCCGAATGCGAGCAAGCCACGTGTAAGTTTCCCCGCCGGAGTTAGCGCCACGTCCACAAAGCTAGGATCGGCAAGACCGCACCACCCGACGACTGTCTGAAGCAAACCGCCCTCGCCGAGGTCAAGCTCGGCCCGGAGTTCCTCTACCACCTCATTGGCGCCCGGGCCCGGAGGGGTCCGCCCGAGTGAGGTCGGCCGAGGTCGGGCGGCCCCCTGCCGCCTCGCCAGGTGTCCACCCAGGAGGGGTCCACCTGAGCCGAGGTCGGCTGATCCTTCGCCTTTCGCCAGGTGGCCACCCGGAGATGGGCCCACCTCGGCCGAAGCCAGGCGACCCCCTGCCGCCTCGCCAGGTGTCCACCCAGGAGGGGTCCACCTGAGCCGAGGTCGGCTGATCCTTCGCCTTTCGCCAGGTGGCCACCCGGAGACGGGCCCACCTCGGCCGAAGCCAGGCGACCCCCTGCCGCCTCGCCAGGTGTCCACCCAGGAGGGGTCCACCCGGTCCGAGGTCGGCTGATCTTTCGCCTTTCGCCAGGTGGCCACCCGGAGACGGGCCCACCTCGGCCGAAGCCAGGCGACCTCCTGCCACCTCGCCAGGTGTCCACCCAGGAGGGGTCCACCTGAGCCGAGGTCGGCCGATCCCTTGCCTCTCGCCAGTTGGCCCCCGGAGACGGATCCAACCCAGCCGAGGTCAGACCGCTCGTATGGAGAGGCCCCCGGGGAGAGAGACGGATCCCGAGGCCATCCCTCGGGCTGTACAGACCCCAGACGACGTCCCGTACGGAGGGCGGCGGCACGCGGAACGTCACTTGCATCGGCCCGACAGGTCCCGCAGCCGAGAGACCCGATCCTGACAGAACAGGCCCCATAAACGGATGGCGCCCATGCTCGGGGAAGGGAGCGCTCTCACGGAGCCCGAGGCCTGACGACCGGCCGCTCTGCTAGCGCCGCCCTCCCTCTTTTTCTCTTCTGTCTTTGCCTTTTCCTTGCTGGGCCCGGCGGACGAGGTCGGAAAGCCGCCTGGCCTCCTTCACCAAAAAGGGAAAAGGAAGGAAAACAGGGGAGGGGAGTTTCCGAGGAGGAAAAGGACAAGCGCACGACGGAGGGAGATAAAGAGGGAAGAATCTGGGGACTACAAGGTAAGCCAATTAGCCTGGGGACAAGGGGGGAAGCACCGGCACAAGGCCTTACTCCGAGAGAGAAACCAGAGATCCCGAGAGGGGAACACTGGGCGTGAGTTCGGCAAGCAGGCCCAGCCGAGATTCCGGTCCCCAGAGCGTTTCCTTCACCAATTAACTCTCTAAATCTGGGACCCTCTCGAGGGTCCGGGTGGGAGAGTCTGTTCCTTCTCGTCGTCTACTGACTTGACCGTCGAAGCTCCCTCGCCGGGATCCCCGGCCAGGGTCTTCTAACCCCTTTGTTGCAGGTTCTCCGCAGGAAGGGAGGCTCCCTCGCCAGGCGGTCAGGAAGGATCGGCTGATCCGTGGCACGGGCGCGGCGATGAGAGCGGCAACAAGGGGAATCCCTGTTTCATGAAGATAGATGGAGGAACTCTCAAGTGTGAGAGGAAGAAAGGAGATCCAACATACTTGGCTCAGGACACGACGAGGACATCGTCTGTTTCGAGTGCGGGGGATTTGTCACATCCCCAACACTTGGCCTAGGCGGGGCTGGGTGTGCAGGCTAGGCAGGGCACTGCCGAGCCAGGGCTGGGCATGCTGGAGCACGTCCAGGACACGCGCACGAGGTTGGGCGTGAGCGCGCACGGTGGAGATGTGCGCAGTGCAGCGAAGACCCAGGCGCGCAAGTGCACAGCAGCAGGCTGGACTTGGGCATGTGCGGGACATGCGCGCGGCACAGCAGCAGGCTGGACCCGGGCGTGCGCGGGACATGGCACAGCATAGCAGTAGGCTGGACCCGGGCATGCACGGGACATGCGCGCGGCACAGCAGTAGGCTGGACCCGGGCGTGCGCGGGCCAAGAGCGCGCAGCGCAAAGGAGGCCAGGGTTGGGCGCGCGTGGGTGAGCGCAGCATTGCAAGGGTCGAGCGGGTCCGCGCAGAGCAGGCGTGCAGCACAACAGTCAGGCCGGGCACGCGGGTGTGCGCGTGCGACGAAGTTAAGGACCTGGGCACGTGCAAGACAAGTGCGCAGCACAATAGGAGGCTGGATCCGGGCATGCGCGGGACATGCGCACAGCACAGCAGAGGCCGGGCTTGGACTTGCACGGGACAGGCGTGCAAGTGCAACGGAGGCCAGACTCGGGCACGCGCGGGACAGGCACGCAAATGTAGAGGTGGTCAGACTCGGGTACACCCGCTCTGAGAAGTTAATCTTTGCTCTTGTAATGTTTGCTCAGCATCTCAGGCCATACTTCCAAGCATATCCGATTGTGGTCATGACGAACTAACCACTGAGGGCCATACTTGGCCACCCCGATACTTCCGGACACTTGGCCAAGTGGGCTCTGATGCTCAGCAAGTTCGATATCGCATACCAACCAAGACCATCCCAGAAGGCCTAAGTGTTGGCTGACTTTCTGGTCGAGTGCACGGGCATGGGCGAGGAGTCGGAGATAACCACCTTGGAGCACCAGGTGGAGCCCGGGACTGAGGAAGAGTTCCAGGTCCTCCCCGTGGATGCCACATCCAACTCGGAAGGGAGTGGGGCAGGCCTCGTCCTCGCCAACGGCGACGGGGTTATAGCCGAGTGTGCACTTCGCTTCCGGTTTACAGCAACAATAATCAGGCAGAATATGAGGCACTCCTCGCATGACTGAGGATCTCCTGTTAGCAAGGTGTACCCAACCTAAAAGTCTTCACCAACTCCCAGCTGGTGGCCGGACAGGTTTATGGAGAATTCGAGGCAAAGGACCCCCAGATGATGAAGTACTTGGAACAAGTACGCTCGAGTACAGCAAGCTTTCGACGTTTCTGCATCTCCCATCTCTCGTAGAGAGAATGCTCGCACCGACACCGTCTCGAGGCTCGCAACCCTACCAGACTCATCATTGGGGTGCGCCCACATTGAATACTTAGAAGTTCCAAGATATGAAACTCCCAGAAAAGTCCAGCAGGTCATCCCGAAGCCTAGCTAGATGGACCGGTACATCAGATACATCACCGACGGTGTCCTACCAGAAGATTGTGCGAAGACTGGCCTCATCAAGAAGAAGGATGTGCGCTTTGTTTTAATGGATGGGCAGCTCTATTGTAGGTCCTACTCTTATCCACTCTTGAAATGCTTGAGACCCATGGAGGCAGCCTTTGTGCTCCAGAAGATACACGAAGGCCTCTGCGGGAATCATGTGGGGGGCATGACGCTAGCATACAAGGCTCTCCGTCAGGGTTATTACTGGGAGACTATAAGGGAGGATGCTGCCGACTTTGTAAAGAAGTGCAATTGTTGCCAGTGTCATGCCTGCATATAACGTCAACCGGTAGCTCCGCTCTCCCAACTCTCTACACCCTGGCCATTCGCCCAGTGAGGGATGGACATCCTTGGTCCATTTCCTCCCGCGTCCAGATAGCACAAGTTCCTGATAGTGGCTATTGACTACTTCACCAAATGGATGGAGGCAGAGCCACTAGTACGGATCAAAAAAGCCAAGGTCCGTCAATTCCTCTGGAAGTCGATCATCTACCGTTTCGGACTCTCCCACACCATTATCACCGATAACGGACGATAGTTCGATAATCGAGAGTTCGAGTTTTGCACCAATCTCGACATTCATCATCGCTTCACCTCGGTGGTTCACCCCCAGATCAACGAAGAAGCTGAGATAACCAACCGAACCATCCTCCAGGGACTTCGAACTCGGTTGGACCAGGCCAAGGGTAGATTGGCAGAAGAACTTTCCAGCATCCTGGACCAGGCCAGGCAGTCCAAGAAGAAGTAAAAGAAAAGATACAAAAAGAAGAGGTTCCTATCCTACTCTTTCGGCTCCTTCTCGGGACGGTGCTGAGGTCGACTGGCATCCTCTCGTTCCTCTGTCGGCAGAGCTACGTCGATGGCAATCGCAGGCTCCTCCTCCGCCTCGACCATGGCCATAATTAGGCCCCTGCACGGAGCAGCAGGGAAGGCAAGCCCATCCAAGTTCATATCCAGGACAAGCTCCGACACCCTGGACCGGTAGAACTCGTACCCCTTGAGGAACGAGTCCGTGGCCGCCTCTTGGAACTCCGCATCAAATTCCACCGAGGCTTTGTAGTTTGGAACTGCCTCAGCGGCCTCCTTTGCGGCCTCCATCAAGGCCACTGCCCCTATTGCTTTTTCCTCGGTGGCAGCAGCTTACGCCTGCACCGCCTCTAGTTGGGCCCGGAGAGTCTGAGCCTGTTCCTTCTCCCAGGCCACTTCGACCTTGAGCTCCTCTATTCGGGCCTTCTTGGCCTTGAGCTCTTCGGCCCGGTGCTTGACCCAGTCCTTCTCCCGGGCCAAGGATGCCTCCAGGTTCTTGAGGTGCCTCTCGGTGCTCACCGCCTCGACCCTCAACCCCCTGTTCTTTTCTTCTACTTCCTGGGCCTTGTCCGACTTCAGCTTGGCATCGGTTGCCAATGCAACGATCTCCTATTCCTTCAGCCTGTCCCTCTTGGCCCAGTTCTTGCAGTAATCACGAATGAGCAGGAGATCCGTCCCGAGCTGCACCAAAAAGAATGTCAGCTATGCAAAAAAAAAATGAATGAAATGATGAAATGAATGAGGAAAAAGGAAAGGAGTCCTACCGAGAAGAGCTACGGGAAAGAGCAGAGGATGGCATCCGCCAAAAGCCTTCCGCCCCTTTCCCATCGATCGCGTGATTGGATAGCAAAGTCCATCATGCGCTCGGTCAATTTTTGGTCTTGCACCACCGAAGAGTCTGGCACCACCTCAAGAGCCTTTTGAGAGCTACCCTTCTTCTTCTTCGAGGCCGCAGCGATGCCCTCAAGGATGGCCGAAGATGTCTCTGAGCCCCTGTTGAAACTTGCTACCATGCTAGACGGCACTGCTAATGGCAGCTCCCTCCTCTCTTCCTCTTCGGCTTCCATCTTGACGACTTCAGGAGGTGGGGGCGTAGCAGCAGCAGCAGCAGACCGGGCCCGAACAACCACGTCGGGCTCCCAAGCCGAAGGCGGGTCCTGCTGCCTCGATGGTTTAAGGACCGACTCGGCCATTCTCCTGCTCGGCCCAGAGGGTGCAACAGCCCCAGGCCTTGCAATGGGCTCACTCCGGGGCCTCTTCAACGGGGATTCCCCAGCTCTCGCCGGTACACCCCTCTTCTGGGAAAGCACGAGGAGATGGTCCAAGGAATACTTCATGCCTGCAAAAGAAGGGAAACGAAGTCAGCCTCGAGCTTGAGCAGACAAGCAAAAGAAGTAAGAAGAAGTATGCGCCGAACTCATCAAACTCCTGGACTTCAAACAGGTTCTGCTCTGACAGCAGAACCTCGAGGGAAGGAATCTGGTCGGCAACGAGCTGGTCGTAGATCTCTTGATCAGCCGCTTGACCTTGGTGTTCCGGTTCAGAGTCCGGTTTGGATCACTCCAGACCCAATCGACCCCTTCGATGGAGGTGAAGAAATATTTACTCTTCCACCCTTTGATGGAAGAGGGAAGATCAAACTTGATACCCTTTGGGCGGGGAGAAATAAACCACCACCTGTCCTTGGTCGGGTGGCGCTTCAGGATGAAGAAGGCCCTAAATAATGAAAAACAAGCTACAATCCTGTGGAAGTGATAAAGGACAATAAAACAAAAAATCGTCCTTACTGCATTTGGGACTAGCTGAGCTGAGATGAGTAATAATTGCTCAGCACGAAGAGGAAGAAAGGATGAAGAGGGAAGCGAAGACCCCCCTACGAGGTATTCCTCGTAGAGGGTGATCCGGCCCGGGCCACTGGAGGTGACCCGTTCCCTCGGTCATGGAACTGAAAGTCAGATGGAGTCCGGGACACCGAAGGCTTCCTGGATGATCGAGAGGTCCTCGACGATCATCACCGAAGCAATGCCGTTGGGACCAGTTGACCGAGAGGGCTCGGAGGAAGCTTCATGAATAGGAGGAGGAAGATGAGTCCTAGACTCTTCTATGACAATCCCTGTAGGACGAAGCCTTCTACGGATCTCGAAAGACACTTCCTCCTCCTCATCGGAGGAAGGAGTCCTCGGTCGAGAAGGTCCTGCCTCATCGGGATTGACCCAGTCCACTTTCAATCCTCTATATAAGAAAAATTATACATGTTTGCTAAGAGAAGAATTATATCCTACACCATATGCACCAACGTAACCATACCAATATCCACATCTTCTTCCTACGAGCTAATTATCAAAAAAATATTTTTAGTCTACCATACATATTATTAAGATTGGAACTGGGTTCAGATCGACTCGATGAACTTCAGGTCAAATTTTCATCCAGATCCGAAATAGATTAGGTCGGACTTAGATCTAAAAGTAGAATCCATTTAATTTTTGGACTGGATCGGGTTTCTCCTTGGCCCGGTCCATTCTAACCTGAAAAAGGCTTGGCCCGAACCAAGCTCACCAGTCCAATAGATTTTGAGAATTTTAATATTTTAGATTTTTTTTGAAATATGTATTGGTAGTTAAAAGAATTTTATTTATTATTTCATCTATAATTTGATAGGTCTAATTAGATTTTAATTCAAGTCAGCCCGAAACAAAACCTGATTTAGACCGATCCAATCAAACTCGAATCAGGCTCGAATCAGGTTTTTCAAAAATAAATTAGATCTAAGTCCGATCCGAAATCCAAATTTTTTTTGATCAGACTCGGATAGGATATGGCATGATCCAGTCCACTTTCAATCCTCTATACTATAAATAAAATCAATAAAAAATTTATCATAACGATATTTTAAACTAAAAAAACTTATAACCATCTGGACGCATCACTACTTAACCGCCTCAAGATGGAGGTGATTACAAAATTTTTTTAATTTAAAAAATTGATGCAGCAACTTTCTAAGTTTGATGCGAGCCTTGCGAGGCATGGATCATATACGTGGGAGGAAACGCGGTCGGAAAGGGAAAAAAGAAAAAAAATTCCTTTCTTTTGGCGTTCATGGCACGTTCCCATGGCTTGCGCAGCATATCGTTCTGGTTTGCTGGTTTGCTTTCTTTTCTTCCCCTTGCTGCTTGCTAACCTGCGCTATTTGTTTCCAGAAGTCGCCACTCGCCCGAGAACCAGTGATCATTTTTCCTTCGTCGCCTCGCAGGAGAAAGCGAGACCGAATCCGGGAGTCGCGCGTCCTTCGCCGATCGAGACCGCCGGAAAAGGAAACACCGCCGCCGCAGGAAACCGACGATTCGATCGTCCGCCTCAAGCTCTTGCTATCTGCCGGCGAGGCGGAGCTCTGTCGAGGTGGTGGCGGAGGCGGAGGGAGTCTCGCGTCGTTTACGAGACCACTCCCAGATTACCATGAGTGGATCCCTGGAGACCCTCTCGGATCTCTCGGTGGTGGATCCACTTCTCTCTTCTTCACGAATGGACGCTGCTTCTCGACCACCCGCCTTCGTCACTGACAACGGAACCGGGTATCTCCGATGATCGCATCCTATCATATCCAATCCCGCAATCCGTTGATGATAATATTTCTCTTTGTCAGCTCTTGTTGTTGATGTGGAATCAATCTAGCCAACATAGTTTGATTGATTGATGCGTTTCTTGATCTCATGCGCCGTGTGTTTTTCTTTAGATGATTAGTTTTGGTAGGGCACCGATTGCTGAGTTCTTGATCGAGTTATTCTTTCGTTTTTAGGGCGCCTACCAAGAACAAAATCACAATCCAAGAATCACATCAAAAAGGAAGGAAAAGAAAAGAAATATGACCCAAGAATCAGACGATGTGAAAGCGGCCATCATTTGAATATCATGCAACCAAAAAAGTAGCCATTCCGGCTAACTCTGTCTTGGGATATGTTGAAGAGATGAAACTATGCCTTTGAATCGTATCTTTAGCTCCATTAACATAGTCTCTGAGACATCTGACCACAAAGAGATGCCCTATCCGGCTGAAAAGACCTGCTTTTTGCTGCTTCTAGTTAATAAAATTTAAACTAAATTGTATATATAAGCATCAAGATTTGTCCGGCTATATGTAGTTGGCTTGACGAATGCTTCTCCATCACTTAATTGATTAGGGTTGCATCTTCTCTCGCAGCTAGATTTTTCCATTTGTTCTCATGATTTCCCATGATTTTATCTTGCTTCCTTTGTTGGTCCCTCAGCGTGCATGCATAGATCCAACCTCATGCATGTTTGCCACCATTTTATGCTGGACTGGTTTAACTCTCCTGCATCCTTTGGCATACTCATTTTTCAGTCTGTCTGTGTTCTTACGTTAGTATCACCTCTAATATTGCCTCTATTACGCTCATTTGCATTCTAAAAGAGTCTTTGTTGCCATGTTTGCAAGACATTGCTGGTTGTATTTTGCCCCACTAATTATAATATATAAGGGCATGACAATCATGCAAACATAATAGACATTGCTGGTTGTATTTTTGTGTGATTCATATAATAACAAAAACATCACAAATGGCTTCTCTTGGTCATCAACTCTTACAAGGCTGAGCCTTTGTTTATCTTTTCACTAAAATTTCAACATTTTTTTTAAAAAAAAATACTTGGATCTCTGACTTGGTAATTATTTCCTCTGTTTTTTTCTGATTTGCATACAACCTTATTACCGTAATGCCAATTAAAACTATAGTTTATACATGCAACATGAAACTTCCTCTTAATCATCCGTATGAAATTAATTGATGACCAGCGTAAAGAGATGTGAGTTTAAGATGGAACCCAGGCATTGGCTGATAGAAACTTGAATTTTGTTTGTTTTTCCATGATTTCTTGTCTCAGGGGAAACTGTCATATTTCATCTAAAATGAATGGTATAACCCTGTTACCTCTGTAGGCATTGAAGGTATTATGTTCATATTTGAACTAGTGATGTCATCTTTTTTGTTAAGTTTGATCTACCATCACGCTGGTGCTGGATTTATTATTATCTATTATAGTACATGAAACTCATAGCCTGATCCTCCAGACTTTTAAAACCTCCTAACTCAACAATACATTCAAATAAAAGAAGAGTGCTAATTCACCATGAGCATAACTATCATGTATTATTATAAGTTGGTGTCGCTGATGTCTCTACCCTGGTTCAAGGAGGAGAGCAAGGACAAATAGTTGAAGCTGCATCTTCCACGTCTGCTTTTCCTTTTCCCTGAAATCTGCCTCCATGATGCATGCCTTCAAATATTATTTTTTTATAACTAAACTTACTCTTCTTTTTGCAGTACATACTGTTGTTGGTGTCTACAATGAATCATTAGTTGCAATTGAATTGAAATGCTGACTGATGATGCAACTTCTTTACTATCTCCTATAATATGAAGTGGCTCATGTATAAAAAAGGGAATACATATCCAGGTAAAGCCCCAGGCTCCTAGAGTTCTATCTGATTGGACTGCCTTTTAAACTTTTTTCCTCCAAGAAAAAGGAAAGGTGAGTTTTCAAGGGACGATATAAAATTAATGATTTCCTCATGCATCTATAGGTTACCACATATTCCATTTGCTGCTGCTTCTTAAAAATTGATCTTTCCACCATTTCCAGGAACATTATCCTTTGTCTTTACTCTCAGAATGCTCCAAAACTTTAAAGAGTATTATATAGACTTTAGATTTCTGGTCATGCTTATAATGGTCATTGGACAACAGTTAGGTGTATGTTATCATTCTTTGTGTAGGTTTTAAGCCTGTGCTACTTTATCATGCTGTTTTCCAATAACTATTATATGTTTAACTTTCTTCAAAACAAATACCTTACCATCTAGAAAGAATTATAATCAGTGTGATCTTAAAACCTTTCCAAGACTTCATTAATGTGATTTTTTGAGACAATTTTGTGAGGACCTAAAAAAATTCAATTACTTGTTTCCTGTAACATTCTGTTTCAGATGCAATGCAGTAGCCTTGTGGGTAAACTATCATAGAGTTACAACTTGTTACACTTTTGAATACAAATTATTGTATAGAATTGAGTATTCAGTAACTTTCAAGATCCTTTTAGTGGAAACCAAGACTCAAACACCCAATTCTATCATGCTTGTGATGAAGCATCCTTCTTGTTCCAATCAATTATTTTGACTTGTTCCCCCTCGTAGGAAAGCCATCACTCTCTTACCTCAAGCTCCAAGTCATATCTGATCTTAGGATCTCTATGATGGAGCCGTAGAAGTACTCTTTTATAAAGTATTGGGAGTTGGGTTTTTTTATGTGTAGGAATCAAGCATGATGAACTCTTGTTAGAAAGGTTATGGTATTTTAAGACCAATCGGTTGGCAATTGTTGAAGATGAAACCTTGAAGGATTCTATCCTTAGTTTTTAATATCTTGGTTTCACAATTATTTAAGCCATCCCAAAACCAATTCAACCAAATCCATAATTGTAGTCAGCTGTACCAGAATAGAGTAAAATGGATAAAATCCTTTTTTTTATTATTAAAGCACATATTTAAACCTATAAAAAAATCTTAAAAATAATTATAATGATATTATATCAAGTTAATATAATAAAACCTATTAAATATCAGAATATAGTAAGGTTTTTTTTGCCCGTGTAACCTTTAGAGTAGATTGCATAATGGCATAGATGCAGATTACCATTATTTATTTTTGACAGAGTAGGCAGCTACCGTGAATTTATAGGTAACCATTGTGTCCTGGGTGTAGATCATTACTATAATTTTTAAAAGGTACAAAGAAAGTTGTATCCATGTATAGGATATCAATTTTAGTATTCCAAACTTTTGAGATGATATTTAACTAGTGTTCCTTCAAAGGTGACATTTAAGTTGTCCAAGATCAAATTTGTGGGACATAAATGAGGCAATAATTGCTATTCACCATATGCACAAATGAGATTTCTGTTGAGTTACGCCCTTTTTAATTATTCAATTAGATTCCTGAGTTGTTTTCTCTTTGATTGATGCTTCAAAGCTTTTGATAAATGTTTTATTTGCTGTGCTTATACATGTCCACTTGTTTGCATGTAAAAAAATGGAGGATGAGGAGATTCATCATGCTTCAAGTTTAAAAGGATTTAAAATATTTATACAATTTTAAGAAAGCTTTGGTGGAATGCTTTTTTGGACAAGAGTTTGGGATTATGAGACCATCGGGTCAATTTTTCTCCCTTCAAACTCCTGGCTACATTTTTGAACTTCAATGACAAGTCCAGAGACCCAGGTCAAGATGATAGAGTATAATATTTTTTTATCTGAAGATCACATCAGCCGATTTTAGGTAAACTCAGGGTGATTAAACCCTTTGCTCGAATGCCATACCTGATCAAATAGAGGTTTTGCAAGTAGGGTATATGCTGTCATCTGTCATTATGAAGATGTCAACATTGAAGTGCAGCCCACCACCATCAAGCCTGTCATTTTAAGTTGGAGGTGGAAGACCAACATGATATGATACATGATGCCATCATAGGCAACTCCTCTTCTACTCCCTCAACTAGTATGCTAAGTGGAAGAGCTTAGTGGTGCTTTGGTTAAGCTTTGTTTCCAATCCCTTCTTCTGCTTCCTCATTCTTATGGTTCAGATACTTTAAGCTAGAGCATTCTTATATAACCATTTATATCTCATAATCTTCAACCATGGAAGCATGAGTAAAGAAAGAAAATTGAGTAGTGCGGATGACATCGGAAGCAAAAGTAGAAAGAAAATTGAGTAGTGTGGATGATGTTGAAAGCAAAAGTAGATTTATTGTCATGGTGTGATGGTAATGATAATGTCAAACTCCACTTGTTGATCAACTAAGATTTGATGCTCTAACCTTCTATTGGATTTCATTAGTCACTTGTTCCAATGCAACCAGTTTTGTGTGAAAACTAGACAATACTTGTTTGAGCAGCTCATTCTGCAATGCATATGCCTATCACAAGAACAAGATTATTTCTTAGTTCTTGAAACCCATGATTGAAATTTTATCTATTTTCCAATCTTTTGAACAAAAAAAGGAAATGAAAATTTATTACTAGCTTGATATTGAAATCAAACAAAGCCTGTATAATGATATTGATGCATACTATATAGTTGAAAAAAATTATGCAGATCATGTTCTAATTATTAATTAATTATTTAAAATATTAAAAACTAAGATAGATGCAAGACACTAGTCATCTCTTGAACCAGGAAGTCTCGACTATCCTAACTATCTTGATTGCTTCCTAACACTAGGAATGCACCAAGATGGTCAAGATGGATTAAGATGTGAATTTTTAATTTTTCTTTTTTCTATTCTTGTTGTGAATGACTATTTTTAGTCTTTCACGGCATCACACTACCATTGTCGGAGCAAACCAAGATAGGATTTAGTATTGAAATTAAAATCGTTGATATATGTAGTATGGTTTACTGTACCACCCTATACCATCCGCAATAGGATGTATCGTATTATATTGTCTCATGTGAGTGTACTATCTTATGCCATATCGATACTTGATATGCTATCTCGTACCATATCAAACAGCATACCGATGCTATAATAAGATGGTACTGGTACAGAATCCAGTATTGAGATAGTGAATTTTGATATGTAGTATGACTAATATTAATTACATATAACAAATCTGGCTATTTCGTTTATTATGTTTGAAATTTGTTTGAATTAAGGTTTGAAATCCTAAGCATACTGACCCTTACCAGCTTAGGGTTTGTTTGTCTTGGAATCAGGCATCAGCCCAAGCTGGGTCCATACCTCTCACATTGGCCAGAATCAAGGCAGATCGGCCTTGTATTGCCCCCAAACCAGACTGAACAGTGCGACCTTGCTCTTGATGACTTTGCAATTGGGCTTTTAGCTCATCTCCACCATTTTGGTGGGAATGAGATGAGGAAGGAGTCAAGATATATTGACATATATTGAAATCCTTTGTTGCAGGATTCAAAATAAGAATTGATGAGTTTTTAGCCTAAAGCAATGTCCAGCTAGTGATGTTTAAATGACTCCGGCGTCCCTCCCCCCCCCCCCCCCCCCCTCTTTATTTCTTAAACCGGTTGGTTCTTAACAACATATTTGAGCCCTCTAGGCATTCAATGTGGCATTGAGGTGCGGAGCTATATTTGTTTATCATCACCATATTTATTTAATAATATTATAAATGTATTCTTTCCTTATTACTTGTAAAATCAGTGCTACTTATAAGCAATTTATTTTGAATCTTGGTAGTCTTTGGTACAATTAATTCAATGATCTCTAGTTACCTAACTGCATGTACATGTAGATTGTTAGTCTTCACAAATATGTTTTAAATGCATTTTTGTGGTGTTATGTCATAAACATGTTATGCTAAATGCATATTTAACATCAACAACCATTACTATGGCACTTAAACCAATGCTCTTGGATTATTCTTACTAAAAGTGCATAACATTAAGATAATAAAACATAAGTAACTGCAAACAAACAATTTTGGAGACCAAAATGGGCCATGCTAGGGGCACTGGCCATGTCAGACCGTATAACTGTTGATATATGGGTGTGACGTACCTACACTTGGTCAATACAGGTCTGATACTTGATATCTCAAATGTTGGTCTGGATTAAGGCGGGAAATATCTAGGGATCTTTGAGTTTATTGAAAAGGTGATTGTTAAATGTGATTGAATTTAAATACATGTGCTAATACATACTTTTCTAATATTTTTAAGTTACCACAAATATATCATCCTTGACTCTTTGCTGAAAAGATTACAGAACAGTAATATCCTAACCATCTTTAGCAGTCTCATATTTAATCAAGTAAGAAGCTTGTGTAATGGTTATTGCAAGCTTAAATTATGTCAATGTAGTGTTTTTATGGAAACTTATTTGTTTGGTCAAAATTTACATATAATTCATAGAATTATAAATTTCTCAAATCTATGTAATAGGTTAATAAGTATTGTAGGTTCTCTATCAAACTGCAGGACTAAAGCATGCTATTCTCAGGAAGCTTTTTCTGAAAAAAAAAAATGCATGCCTGTTCAATTATTGGATGCGTTGGGTTGTTAACATGGGTTTAGTGCAAATCCAAATGAATATTCTCAGAAGCAGTGATTTTAAGATCTTAGATGGATATTCATGTTAGGTGATGGTATTATGTCTTGTGGATGAGGGCTGTCATTCCAGAATATCTAGATAACAAACTGGGGATATTGAGTTTGGAGGACGGGGGGAAGATTTTAGCTATCAAATAGAAATAAAGATGAATCCTGTGCTCTTTGAGAAACTAAAATGAAGAGATATGATTATAGTCATTTAATCTACTTTGATGCTGCTTGGATGGGGATTTCACGGTATGCTACACATTCGAATGATGAAGTGGCTTCATGTTTAGGTCATAAAACTGGACTCTACTTCTTGTTAATTAACATTCATGGTATTGATGACTATAGTAGTTTATTTACCTTTTCTATGGCATGAATGAGCATATGAGAGGAAAAACTTGTGGGTGATATATTATGGAATTGGTAAGATATACTTTCTTTTGCATCCCACTTCATAAAGGGGGGAAAGGTCAACAACTTATATGAGCCTCCAAGTGACGTCTTCTAAATATGAAGGGTTGGTTTATAGACATGAGACCGTGCTATGCCAAGGCAAATGTTGCATGACATATGTAGCATGAAGGACACATATGCTGTTTGTATTTTAAAAAAATTAAAAACAAATAATATATAATATAGATACTAAATGGTTAAAAATTAGAGTTTAATCAGTGAAATTCTGAAAAATATTAAAAATTAAATCTACACATCCATGCTTATTGAATGCACATTCTAACATGAATTGACATGTTAAATAAGGGCAATAATCTGTGGTTAATGGGCATCTAAGATATACAGCTCATTGTACTTCCCCAACCGGTCACTTTAAAGATCCTTAAATTATAAGATAGAACACTTAGGAGCATCGAAGAATCTTTAAATTTTGAGGAGTTGGAAATACTTTACTATGTTTGAATTTTGGGTGAGATGGGCTATGAGTCGATTTGTGTCATTCAACAAGTGTGTTTCTTCATGATGTCTACTATAAGCTCTGGACCTAAATTTCAAGCCTGCGTCCCTCATAATATAGCCAGAAATTGTGGGTTGTACACTTAACATGTGCCTTCTCTGGATAAAACAGAGAATCATGCAACCAACAGTACAAGGATGGGTCAAATTACGAAAGTTTCCCTATGAATAACCAAAGATATACCCAGTTCTGTGAAATCTTCCTCGAGCCCTGCCATTATAGCAGGCCAAGCCCTCCGAATTAAGGAGTTAATGACATTACTCAAAACCGTATAGGAGATATTATCCAGAATGTTTTGGATGTAAGTGTGGCAAACACTTGGTCTGGAAACCGAAGTGGCAATAGCACAATCAATTTCCAAGGATGATCAGGCCATTATTCATCTTCAGTCCTTTTAGTAAGACCATCTGGGTCGGGTTGTGCATAAATTTTGATTAGTCCTGAGAGCAGGTTGAAATGGGTTATATGCATGAATGTTGCAGTAAGGGTTCGCCTTTACGCTTCCTATTGATGATGGGCTCTCGTCAGTGTATAGAAATCATCAATAGAAACATCAAAAACGGGTATGCTCCATCCACTTGCAGAACCCTAAATCATGGTCGGGTGTTTGCCTTTCTTTGAAGGTTATATTTATTGATGATACCTAACTTTGGCTGTCTACTCTCAAGAATAATGGTAGGTAATCATGGGCTTCCAAATTTCCCATCTGGCAGTGGTAATAACGGCAAGCTAGAGTTATCTTCATTCTCCTTGTCCAGGTGATCACCTACTAACTAGCTCGGTGTGGTCTACGTTCATTTATTGGATCGGTTCTGCTCATTTTAGGCTCCACTGCTCTGCAAGAGAAGATGCAATGAGGACTTTCAGCATCCAGAACTAGCAGACTTTATGAAATCTAAGTAAACTTGCATATTTTAACCGCTATTCTGCCAAACTTTCTGTGCATCCCAGATTTGATGTGTTCATTTTTATGATTAACGTAAAGACATATTTTTAAGGTTTTTTTTAAAAAAAATCCTGCCGCACAAAGAATTCGAGGTATATGGGGCAAGTATATCCCGTACAAATTCTATTTTTAAAGGAATGTATGGTTGGGTTTTTTTGGATTTTGTTGGGATTTGGATAACTTATTTATATAATGTTGGGGTTTAGAATCACATCCAATGGTGGTGGGAGTTGCACATAGCATTTTGTTCGCAATTGCATTTTCAGCTCTGTGGCTCTTTTACTGATTGGAGTTGGGTAGTCGTTGAGCTGTATAATGGATGTTGTATCAAGCATGGGTTGATTCATATCTAGGATATACCTGTCCATGCCCCCAAAATGGATGGACTCTAATTATTGTTATAGCAGTGTAAATTTTAGTTTCTCACTTGTTATTGCACAAAGATGGATACCATTTGTCCATAAGCGCCATTTTTACTGACGCTCTACGGGGTCAAGCAAAGCCCATTAAATCAGACCTGCTATATTCCAGCATGCAGCATCAGAATCGCGGCACCATTTGTGGGGGCTTGCCTTTGCTACAACGGCCTGCTCCTTTAAATTTGAGATCCAATGCTGTTGGAGCCGAGGTTCATCGCCTTTTGGGTATAATTGCCATGCCATCCCTACATCGGAAAATAGATAAAATTCAACAGGGTAAGGAGTGCAGGGAGACTGTCGTCCTTCGGTACTCAGAAACATCTAAAAGAATATATATATATATATATATTTTCCAATCACGGACAAAGCTTATCTAACCTGTTATTTTTATCAAGCAATTTCCTTATATTTGGTGGACCCAAATTACTACGAACAAACTCCAAGCAATGCTGTTTGTGCAAGCTGGCGGACCCAGCAAATCAGAGTGACATAACTCTATCGCTCCTGTTACATTTGATGGTAGCACACCTCATCATTCTGCAGGCAAGATTCCGTAGAGCCCGAGGTTTCAATAATGCCTCGTTCAAGGAACCTGGGTACCATCGGTCACCATCAACCAATTGAAGTACATCAGGTGCTGCCATGAGTTGATAAAAAAAAATGGAGATTAAACGATAACCGGGCGGAAGGCCTACCCAGCATAGGAATCCAGGGCGTCTCCCCAGAAGAGACCCCTTCAGGCTCAGCAAGCTAAGCCACAAAACTATGCATGACAATCTCCTTCAGTACAGCCTTTTTATCTTGGACAATTTCAGTTTTGTTTCACAAAGCAAATATCCAAGAATTAAAAGTAAAATTAACTGGGACCAATGGAGCCCGGAAAATAAGCAGATTAGTGTTAAACATCAAAAGAAGAATACAGTGACGCTCCTACCTCTACCCTAATAATCCTAATCTCTCCTACCAGCGCGGCATTTGCATAAAGACAAACTCGCAAACTTCCAGAGCTTTTCCAAGATGAGAAGGCCTACTACATCTACATCGGGTCCCCTCCCCACCGGTCATCTCCTGCCCTTCCTCACCGAATGACCTGTCTTGCGCTTATGGCGGCTGAAATCTGATACAAAACGGAAAGTCTGACCGCACCCCGGCTCCTGGCACACATAGGGCCGATCACCAGTATGGACCCTGATATGCTCTGTTCTTGCCCATGCCCACTTGAAAGTCATATTACATCCCTTCCATGGGCACTCGAGCGGGCGATCATCCATGTGCACCTTCCGATGCTGCACAAGATACTTGTGCGAGAAAAACTTCTTACCACATCCTTTGACAGGGCAGATATCACGCTTGTGCAATGTCAGATCTTGTTTTGTGCAAAAGCTCATGGAACACCCCTCGATATCACATGTATACTCCCCATCCTCATCTTTGGTTACGATATTTGTAGCCTGTGCTTTCTTATTAGCTTTCCTCTTCATGATCTGCTGCTTCCTGCCTGCTGATGATTTAGTCTTGACCACTTCGGTGGTGGACGACTTCGACGGGCGTTTCCGGAGGCGCGTGCTTGGCCCTCCTTCAGCTTCGTCTTTCGTACTCGATTTTTTCCGGTTAGATATCTCGGCTTGTTTGGAGCGGGTGCTCCTTAGAACCCTTCCACATGGTGATGAGGGAGTCTCGACCACATCTTCCGTATCTTCCAAGTTCTCCATTCGAGTGCATCTGGGTTTTTTGTTGCTGGTCTTCCTCGGAGGCTTCTTCTTCCTCTTCTTTCCAGTAATTTTTCTTGCAGCAGTTACTACGGTGCTGGTTGACGGGATGCTTTTGGAAGGTGCATCCTCAGAATCCGTCTCAACCTTAGACTTTCGACCGGTGCTTTGTTGTGAGTAGAGTTTTTCTGCATGATCATCCTCTTGATCTTCATTTCTATGAGCTAGATACGGATGTACTTGATTTGACATCCAAACCTTCCCGCACCACCTACCAGCAACGACTATTTTCTTCTCCCTGCCTGGTTTCCTCCCGGAAGCCTTTGGCTGCTTTGCTGGGGAGTTGCCAGGGGAATTGCAGCCAAATGCCTTGTATATGACTGCATTGTACGGCATCTGCTTGCTATAGAGGGGAGACTTGCTAAGATTAGCACTGTAATATAGGTTGATGCCCAATTTCACAGCCCAGTCACTGTTCATAGGTATCGCTTCCTCATCTTCCAAGGCTGCTCGGATTCTCTCCTGGTCTTCCTTGGTGGCCTCTTTGAAATGAACATCCTTCCAAGTATAATCAATTCCCAACTCTTCTGCCAATAGTTTTGCCTCTGCTTCTATTTTAGGATAGTCTGGACAGAGTTTTAGGCAAGTCACATACATACAAGGTCTAAAAACTTGCTAAGGATAAGATTTTGCAAGAGAAAATGAAGTTATTAATCTGTAACTCGACTAAAAAATGCATGTATATCAAGCAGCACAAGAAAAAGAGAAATCACTCGATTAGAGACTCGTGTGCATTGCATTTTAGTCTTATCCTCATGACCATTCTTGTTATGATTAGACTACAAAGTTTACAAAAACTATATAAGCATTAAAATCATGACCACTCTCTATCATTCTATCAAATATCCAAGACTATTTTTGCATACAACCAATGCTAAATGAAAAACAAGCATCCATACGGTGAAACAAAATATGCTAAAGCCTACCAAGAAAATGCATGTCTTCTAGTAGGTATCCATCTATATAAGGATTTTGGAATAAGTTGATTGCTGCATGTCAGTGAATTCAGAAAGCTACCTAGCATAACCTTTTCTCTACCACAAAAGTGGCAGTTACATCAACATTCAATTAAAGCACCAGCTGAAAGGAACTCTTCATTTTTATTTTATTCTTAATAAGTCAAGGGAGTTTGCGGGTGGGGGGGGGGGAGACCAGTATAGCTAAGAGCCCCCACTCTGCTAGAAAATGTTCAATACAGGATGGCAACAAAGTTGGCTCAGCCCTTCCCCACCAAGTGGTGAGTACGTCACCCCAATCCAACCCAAGAAGGCCATTCGGGTTTAGAAATTACCTAGCCAATCCCACACTCACATGTCCAAATCCCAGGACTTAACATGGAATTTATTTGAGTCAACTATAGTATCATGCTTAGAACTTGAAATGTGTGAAATACGTGACAACAGCCCGTTCCACCTGGGCTACCACCTGGGTGGCAAGGAACTCATTTTATTCACGAAAGGAAACATGTAGAATTAGAGCAAAGGAAGCAAAGGCAGCAAAAAAAGAAATGACATATCTACTTCTCACTTTGTCATTCAATGGACAATACTAATGAAGCATCTTCAAATTTCTAGAAGGGATAAATTGACATGGTAAGTGCCTGATGCATGCCATAGATAAGAAGAGGTTCACTGGACAAATTTGAGAAGGAAAGATGAAAATGGAGTACAATCACATCCTAGAGGTTGTTCAGCTATCTACAGGTTCAATAAGTAATTGAACACCCTTCCCTCCTTCGCTCATTAAATTGAGTCACATATTATTTTTCTTTTCTTTTGATTCCTTTTTGAGTTTGTTCCTTCAGAATAAATTTAGACAAGACTCCTACTGAGAAAGGATGAATATTAGGGCCATTAGGATTTTTTTTTAAAAAATACGAGACCTTTAAAGTATGTAATTTACATAATTCTATGTGATTTTTTTTTTTAGGGTAGAGTTGAATCGACAACCTCCAGTTGCTTGGCAAAGGCATATGACTGCTAAGGCAACCCCAGCTCATAAAATAGAAGTTTACTTCGATCTTCATCTTTCAGCTAATTTGTTCTTGAAGACCGAGCCAAGGAGTTGGTCCTTAGTTCATGGAGATGGAAATCTTCTGAAACTGTAATTTACAGATTCTGTTCTACCAACCAGAAACTTGAGAAAATTAGATTTCCCATGGATTCAGTTACAAATCCTATTTGGACGGAATTCATGAACTGTGAAAAAGTCAAGAAGGTATGGAAGATGACTTAGAAATAAATATACAAAAGAAAAAAGTTAGTTTGTTATGACAGAAGCTATAGCCAAAGGGAAAAAAAATATAAGCAAACATTTGGAGCAAAGCTCTGTTGCTTACAGATGTAAGCACAGAAGTAGCTCCATTGTCATGGTGCACAGGAAAAAAAGAACTGCCCGTGGATACATTTTTCAGGGTTTCTTTGAGAATTATGTCAACCTGTGTTAATAATATATGGCATAAATTTATCACAAAAGGGAACTAAATAAAATAATCTGATATCTGATATCTAGCAGGAACTAAAGTTTAGAGTTTTGGCCTTCAAGTTTCTCATCGCACCACTTTCAGGCAATCATAAGTTTAACCCAAACTCCACCATGCATCAAAAGTGAGTCAGATTGCTTCACAAAACATCAATATATCATGTCAAATGCTTCTTACCAGTTCTTACATGAGACTGAATTATAGCCAAAATAAATATAAAGAAATCATTATTATCGAACAAGAGATTATGCAAGGTATTTGGACAATACAGCAGATCATTGCTTCAGATTCATTTGTGAAAACCAATTATTTTACCAATTTATGCACATAAATGCACAAACATAACAAGAAAACATAGCAACTGTAAAGTCATAACATAACAATAAAAATGATATAGAAGTGGTGATTCGTGGTGATTCAAATATATGAATATAGATGCATAAAAAATGGGACAGAACTAAGAATGACAGAAAACTGATCGCAGAAATAGATGGATAAAAAGTTCCCAAACTCACCTGGATGACACAAAAGCATAATATGCACACCACCTATTGGCTGAAGTTGCTTTTCAACCTCCACAGCATGTTCAAGACAAAAAACATGCATTCTAGAAGAATCTTTGTCACATTTTTGCATGACCTGTAAGGCTGAATCCGTCGTTTTAATATCAGCATTCCTTGATAGAGCAGCAGTACCTTTTGTTGGTTCAGATGAGTCAGAGCAGACATCAGGTTGAATGGAGAGATTTTCAGAACCAAAATCTGGGTTTCCTATCTTCATAGTGCTCTGGTAATTGTCAGCAGTTCCAATGGCATGGCAACCACCATCTGCTTCCCTGTAACTGAAATCTGTTGGTTCCTCCATCAATTTTATTGAACTATTAGAAGTTGTGATTTCCCTATTATCATCTAAACTATCTTCTCCAGCGGATTTTGCATTTTCCGGCTGATTACTGCCATGGAACTCCAATTTCAGCTGGCATTTCTCTCCAGCACTCACATTTGTTAGTCTACTTGAATCATCTGAACCACCGGTACCATGAGAATCTTGAGCAGTCCCATTTTGGCAGTCTGCTCCAACTAAGGACAAATCTATCTCCTTATTTGGTTCCTTACCTGACCAGAAGTTTTGCAACTCAACTGCAAAGTTTGGATGTTCATTTGGTCTACATGATAATGGGGAGTCCTTGATATCTTTTTCCTCAGTACAAGCAGACTTCTCATGCAGAATTTCTTCCTCCTCGGTGTCTGATGTATCCCTGTATGCAGAAGCTAGAAGATCAAGTGCGAGATGCCTCTCTGACCTGTTTCATCAGATACGACTTCAACACTCTGTTCTGAAACTTGTAGTGAATATCTGCTACGATGAACCCAGTAATCATCCACTGTATCTTCAATGTGCCTTTCAATTTGTCCTGCACAGAATTAAGTAATTAACAAAGGAAAAAAATGATATGCTACCTAAGAAGTATTAGGCAACATTTTGTCTAAGAAACATATGAAACCACTGAAAAGCACAGCAAGGATATAAATATATAACAGTTCGAAATACATGCTTGATTCACCATTAAGAAAATGTTGTACGACTACTTCTCAGACTCGTAAGTAAGAACAGTCTGAAAATTCAATATTTAAACTTAGCAAAAAGTTCCAACATATTGAAAACGTCATATTTTAAACTCCCTTCACTAAAACAACTGAGTTTTCCATCAAGATTTCTCCCAGGAATATTCATATAAAGGAACAAAGTGTAATCATAAGTTCATAACTTCATAAAGTACTAAACTTATATTGGACAAATCATCTTGTAAGTTGTCTCTTGGATCAAATAAGCAGGTGGTTCTGTAAATAGAATAAAGGGTAATTCCTATAGAATGAGATGGCTACATAATACAGAAATTGTATATTAGATGGAAACAGAGCAGCCAGAAGGTACTGACAGCTGATAGGGCTTCATATATCACAATTTCCCATACATTCTCATATACCAATTAGCCAGCTACTAATATATGTAATTAATTTTGAATGACCTAGAATTTCATAATTTTGAATGGCCTGCTATATTTTCTTTATCAATTCCCTGCTTCTACCACTTCATGACTACCATAATATCCTACATGGATGTTCCTGTTGTAGATGAAAAGAAAATTAAGTACATCATTGAAAAAAATCTTAAGGCTCCCTAGAAGCATAACTGCATTTTGAAAATTGGTAATGTGATTCTTGTTCCCATTTGTCAGAAAGGTTCCAGAGAGTGACTAATTTGAATATGTTCGTGTAAACCATGGCTGAGTCTCCAAGTATAGTTAAACTCACATTCCACTAATACATATACCACATCTTAGTAATAGATCTGAGAAGCATCTTTCAGGTGTCTTTTTTTTTTCTTTCTCTGATCTATGGTCATCTCTCCATCTTGGGGTGTGCCTCATTGCAAAAAATAACTGCCTGCAATTTGGTGCAATTCCAGTGCTTGTATTATTCTATGTCCAAATTCACATAGAACTCCAGTTTAAAACTCAAGTTCTGCATTTAGGCCTCCAGACTTGAACGATCCCAGATTTAGTCATAGCAGTTTGTAGATGAAGGCATTTATTGTTGGACATACACTCAAGAATTACTGTTGCTGCTCTGCCACCAGCTTATGCAACTCTAGTAATTTAGCATCTTCAAGATACTCAGTTGTCTTCATGGTATGCTGTACCACCCCCAACTGCCAAGTTCGGGGTATACCGAGTTTTATTGCCCTCAAACAGGGATGGTTCAGTACTCATGCACAGAACAGGACCCAAATTGGGCAATTTTGACCCAAAGCAGGTGGTTGAGAGGAATTTGAACCCTATTCGCTCTTGAATAATTGAGAGGTAGCCAGAGATCTCCCATGCCTTCTCTACCTCATTCTCTCTCTATTTTTTCTCCACTCAAAAACAGAGAAAAGATTTTCATGGATTTCCATTCAAACCCAACCAAAAATCAGGTAAAAGGACCTCCCCCCCCCTCCTCCCCTTTTTTTTCCTTTTTTCACGCCAAAAATCGGCCAAAAATAGGGAAATCAAGAGAGATCATGCCAAAATTTGGATGTTGACATGTTTTCATGATATGCTGTACATCTACAAATGGTCTACGCAACACAATCACTATCATAATTAATGTTAAGTATATGAACTTTTAGATTAAAAAATATTTTTGGGTTAAAAGTAAAAATAAATAAAATAGTGATAAAAAAATCTTCTGAAAATTAATAGCATGTTTGGGGGCATGCAAGCTACTAGCTATCTCAATTTGATGGCAATTTACTTAAATTTGGGGAGAATCATACACGTATCAACCAAAACCCAAATTTAAATAAATTTTAAAAAATAAGTGTTGATTATTGCATATCCATTTTCAGACACCAACTATAACTGATCTAAAATTTTATGATAAGTAGTGCCCTATGCAATTTGCTTGATTGAATTTATAGTTGAATGTTTTATTTTGGGCAATTATCAAAAATCCCAAGAAGGTTGATGATCCAGATCCCCTCGCAGATGGTCTCCTTTAGTGGCAATAAGCCAGCTAGTCACCTTTGCCTTGAACCATAATAAACAGAGAAATTGCCTCACACATAAGCATTTGAAATTTTGAATGACTTGGTATATGCTTATTACAATCTAAGGCTCAGGACTGAAATGCAGTGAAGAGGAACTCAAGTTGAAGTACAATGATCCACTTCATAATGATTTCATATACAATGCGGATGATCCAATGATTGATTGGCTTGAGGTCCATCAGTAACTAAGGCTTCATGAGTTGAGACCCCCTCCTTGAACCGGCCAGTTTCATAGCAAGGAGGATTGGGATGGATGCAAAACAATAGGCAAAATGACATGACACACTCAAATCTAGCTGAACAACCACAAAGGTCAGAAAGGAAGCTAATCATCATCATAAAACTCCATGTTCGAGACACGCTCCTAGAGATTTGACAGAGAGATGATAAGAAGAGACCACGATGGTACCCGGTCTAATCAGGCAAGTAGGGCTGCTAGGGGTGGTAGGTGGAGTCGAACCACCAAACAAAGCTAGGCGGACAAAGGCATCCAAGAAAAGAAAGCAGTCCCTCGGATCAACAAGAAAGGGAAGGGACCTACAATACCATTGGAAAGACTGGATAAGTAGTCTGTTCACTCTGATTCAGAGACCAATAAATTCTCAAGCAACCAGTTGTCCAGATCACCTCATGATATCAGCAACGACAATACCAATTCGAGCAATGATGCATTTAGGGACCAGGGACATAGTGGTGGACATGGCATGGTTGCATGATTCACAACCCCAACATCTTTGATTCATCGGTGAGTCCTAGTTCAATCATGCCACATAGGATAGGGCTATAATGTACGGCTTGATAGAGTCCACCTCTTGAGATCGTTCAGAACATGACGCTGCTACTACTGATGACCTCGCACATAGAGCAGGGTCCTTGGACATATTTAAATCCGAGTCAGTCACCAAATCCTATTCCACATTGCCAGGCCATGGCCTGCATGGATATCCTCCATCTGAGTCATCATATTCAAGTAGCTGCTACCCTCCACCGTCTCAGGCAACTTACAGGTCAAATTTTGTTACTTCTGAAACTGAGCCAGACACCATATCCTATTTCACATAGCCAAGCTATGACTTACATTGACGTCCTTTGTTTGATACATCATATTTGACTGGCTACTACCCTCCATCATTGTAGGTAGCTTATGGATTAAAATTTGTTGCTGCAATATTCAGATGGCTAGTCTGATATCAGGCGAAGGATCAATATCATGGTAGCTATCCAACAAGGGCAAATTATGGGATGCAGGGATATCAAGCAAATTATCTAGAAAGTTAAAGTAACAACCAACTCCCAAACTATGAGTGTGATCCCGACATCTACGAAGGAAATAGGCACTCCACAAATTTTTAGATGTTGATATATGTTTTATACTTTAAATCCATCGATATATTATATGTATATTTAGTTGTATGTACTCATGCATTCAGTTATATGACAATTAAATTAATTGCACTTCAAGTCCATTTGATGACAAAAAAAAAATAAAACGATATCAAAATAACAACTTAAACAACCACAATGATTAAAATAGTAACTGAAAACAAAAAAGTTGAAAAAAAAAAGGAGAAAAAAAGGGAAAAAGAATATAGCATACGATCAAATGATTGTATGCTATACCAAATCGTATGTTGGTATGGTCCTAAATTGGTACTGTACCATATTGGTCACCGAATGGCATAGCACCTGGTACCAATTCAGACCAAGACTATTTTGCCCTTCTATGTTAAGTTTCCTTTGATTAAAATCCTTAATATCATCCTTGTTAAGACTAATGTGCCTTTTCACAAATGGACTTAAATATTTTAATCATATATCAATTAATTAAACTTGTAATATTTCTGTGTATGAACCATCCATTTTAGTAAAATCTCAAGTCCATCTAATTTTGAGAGGTTTTTATGGAACACCAATCTTGATGTGCTCCAAGTGTGCGATCACAACATCAAAGGGTACATCTTCACCACATTAGATAAAAATAAGGATAAAAGTTAAATAGCACCCTCCATTTTATCTCAATTTGCAAATATTCTCTTGCATCTCCAATTGTTGTAATGTCAATATTACATTTTCCAATTTGTTGCAATATTCTCCACTGACCTCCCAATTTGGACCAGAGCTCGCCGGCCTATATGCTAAGTTATTTGGATTTAGACAAATGATGTGGATTTATCATGATTTTTAAAATGCAATGGGATCTGACATGGACTCTTTTGCCAAAATACCCAATCCCTAATCTTAACAACAGTCCCTCCCCCTGCCCTCCTACCTAAGATAACACAACCCCCATCAGTGACTCGCCGGCCACCACCACCACTACCCCCATCCCTCCAACTGTCGCTGCCTTGTCCTCGCCTCTCTCTTCATCTTCTTTTCCCTCTCCTCCTCTTTCCTCCTCCCTCTCCCTTCTCCCTTTTAGTTCAATTCTAGAACCAGAAGTTTCTTATCCTCTTTTAGAGTGAACCATCATCACACAGCCTTTTCCTCCTGCTACTGGAGGTTGCCACTCAGCACTTGTCTGCTCCCACCACATTGACATGCTTATCTTAGGGGGCTTCAAGTTACATGCTTGTAATCAAGCCAAAGGACAACCATATGATTCTCTTAGTTCTCTCTGGCATCTATCAGAACCATTGTCAATGGATATATGTGCATTTTTTTTGAGGTTGTGAGTGCATGGGGGAAGTGTTGTGATCCATAATACAAGATGTAGCTCTAGTCTGCCTCCAAGAAAGTTGCACACTCAAAATGATCAAAGTTGCAAACTCAACCTTCATGTTGGTTGAATATTGAAGGAATTAAAATCTCGGTTTGCAATCATACTTCAAAGATGAAGAGAATCTAGTAGTTCCTGTCACCGGAAAAAAAAAAGACCAAATAGTGTACTGAATGAAATGCTCCAACATCAAAACAAGGCACCATGAGAAAAATCAAACTCTGGATTCTCCTTCTATAGCTGAACAAAAAAGATCGGGCACAGAAATGGGCTGATTTCACTACTTGAAAATCATCATATCCAAGCCCCAAAGAAAAGGAACAATCAGCTCTAGGTGAATAGTTTGGTGCAATCTGATGTTAGTTTCTAAAAAGACCTCATTTTCAAATTAGATTGTCAAGGAGAGCAATCTCAACCACCTTGAATTGTATTTCTATACTTATGGATTGCTAAAAATATGGACTCCGATGTGCTTTCCCTTAGTTTCATGGTAGCAAGCATTTTTAATGAAGCAATTGACCTTCAACAATGTTGAAAGTTGAAACCATACCCAAGGTTCCCGATTGCTCAGAACTAAATTGGAGTAGGGAGAGGGAGGAGGAGGAAAGAGAGGGAGAGGGAAAAGTAGATAAAAAGATAGGAGAAGAGGAGCAGGAGGCAGTGTTGGCAGTGGCCAATGGGTCGCCGATAGGGTTTGTGTGGCCACATTAGGGAGAAGGCTTAAGGTTGGGAATGGGTTTAAGATTAGAGCTTGGGTATTTTGGCAAAAGAGTTCACATCAGATTCCAAACCATTTTAAAATAACCCAACAAATCCACATAAGTCACCTAACTCATCACATAGGCATCGGCAATGACACCTAGCCCGAATTGAGAGGTCGGTGGGGGACATTACAGTGATTTGAAAAATATTAGGTTGACATTACAGAAATTAAAGATACAGGGATGCATTTGCAAATCAAGATAAAATGCAAGAAATTATTTAATTTTTACCCTAAAAACAACTCTGTATTGTATTCCATTTACCTACTGATTCTTTTAACAAAATAGCTAATAAAACATAGTTTTTACATCCATGGATAAGAAAAGGTCAAGTGCAAGCTTTATGCTACTTGCATCTCACCCTCTAATATCGGGGGCACGAACAATCTATGAATCAAGCACTGCACTGTATATTGCAGCAACAATTGTGCTACCCTCATTGCAGCAATGATACATAGTCTTTCAGTTTTCGTTGCAAATATATTTTAGTGGGCTTGTTGTAGACTGAAGGTGCTTGTCATATAGGCATATATGGAATTGAAGACATAGGACAAGAAACAAAATTGTTTCATTCAGTTGATCGGATATGAAATACTATGTGCCTTGACCGGGAATATATGAACCACTGTTAAAGAATATGGTGTTAACAGAGACAAGAAATTTCTTGGATCTGAGATTTTGCAGGAATAACCTTTCTAAGTGATAACATAAACCCCAAAAACCAACCTGAGGACTTGAGGATTATTGGTATACTAGTTTATGGCAGGTCAACAGATGTTATTTCTTCAGTAAATGTACTTCAGTAAATGTAGACTGATTTGGTTCTACCCTTGTTGGTTTTGCATGAAGAAAGAACATCTTGGCATTATGATTTGTTAGACCATGACAACAGCACTTTCAAGTTCCCAGTTTGCAAAAACATGGACTTTCCTAACTCTTGCCCCCCATGACCACCATGTCTTCTTATGCTATCACTATGACCCCTCGCCCAGCAAAGATGGCAAAAATAGACTCTCCAACATCAAAGATGAGTGCATGACGAGGCACGCTGATGACAAGCATTTTGAGAAGATGCTTTTCTCATACATAGTGAGAAAATTTTCCTTGCAAATTTTCATAATTGAGGTGTGGGCAGAAAGAAACTTGGACAATCGGAACTCTTTTGTCACTACATTTGCTTATCGAGGTAGTTTGTTAGAGGCTTGCAGACAGTCAACTCCCATCAGCCTCTCAAGGTCCATCATGGCTTTTAGATGATGCTAAAAGATCCCCTGGTAAACCTTACTGACCATTGGTATATACTTTTCAATAAGCACGTGACTCCACAAATCTGCTTAGCAGTGTCAGCAAACAAGATATTGTTACAGATAGATTGCTTCACACTATTCCAGAACCAAATCATCACACACGAGCACTCTTGAATCTATTCCAAGAATTATTATCGATTTACGGTTTACTGAAACATGTACTGAACTATTATATATTTTGGATTAAAACATTAATTTGTAGTTCTTGGCTGCCAAATCTGATTACAGTGTGAGCCAACTAGAGTACTTCAACTCATACGACAAAAGCAAGTCATCCATTTCAGGCATCTTATTTGTCAATCTCTTGATTTGGAAAAGGGGGGGAAGTTCCCACATGATTGCAAATCGCAAGCAAGAATTTCAAAATGCTCACAGTAACACCAATGAAAGCCATTAGAATTTATTTAACTAAAAAATGATAAACAAAGATTGTTGGCAAATCCCAAATCAGTCAAAAAAGCTGATGGTAACCTTTATGGTAACACCAAAGAGCATTGTTGGCTCCCATTAAATTTCCACATTTGAGCAATGCTAGATCATCTACATATGGACTGTTTAAAGTCCTTTGACAAGAAAAAATATACTCTTGCATAAATTCATGTCTCATCAATGAGGGGCAAACACCATCAATGAGGCCCACAGATCCATAAGCCCACGAAGAAGACATCCTAGGGCATAAAATGATTTTATGTCACTGGATTTTGTCTAGCTTTATATGTTTTAAAAATCACATTCTATGGCTTTTAGAATCGAGGATCAGACTCAGCTCAACAGGAAATTTCATTGAAGGGTGTGGTCCACTTCAAAATTTGCTGTCTCAGCTTGGGCCAGAAAAAGGAGAAATGTTCAGTGACTAGAAGAATTGATTTCTTAGTACCAGCAACAATTGTCCATCTTTTTTCTCTAAATCTTCTCGTTTTTAATACAAGTTACAACAAGAAAACAAGATTTTGGCATTAGGTGGTTCCCAAAGTGACCAGGGATCTGCACCAACCCCCTTGATCACCTTAAACCATGAGTTGACTACTTGGCCTGTCTAACCTGGAGAAATTCTTTCTAAATCTTATTCAAGATATAAACTAAGATGTAAAACTAACATATATACCAATTAACTCCACTTCTAATATGGAGCATATAAATCACAATCTAGCATGCTTATAAACACAAAACCTTTGCAATAACATGGAGAGAATTATTTCCTGTCAACGCACAAAAATTCAATTTAGGAATCTATGTTTTTTTAAGTTCTAAGAAACAGAAGATACAAAAAAGGAAAAAAAAAACTATTCATCTGACAAATAAGGACAACCTAGAAGTCCCAGATGTTAGATGTATGCCCTGAAAGCCATGTTGGCTTGACACATTATAATTTTTAAAGCATTAACTTTGTACTTAATTCTTCTTTATTAATAAAGGGCATTAGTTTCATTCATATTGATGTGTTTATGAATCGTCCATGGAGACAATGACACATATTCTCAAGAGTTGAGAATCTGAGACGTGTCTTTATAGATTAACTCCTAAAGGCTCCCGATTGTTGGAATATCACGAGGACGGTGATTGATCCATTAAAATCGATGCATAGATCACTTCCCTTTTAGGGTAGATGAGTCTCTGACCTATAGTGTGGTGACACTGGAGTGATAGTGCAAATAGTTGATAAAGATCAACGGTACTGAGCGTGACCATGTACAGAAGTTATACGGATGACTACTCACTCGTCGATAACTTCCTGATGCTGTAGTTGTATGAATAGTTCCTTGACCTAGAGTGTCTCAGCTACTCACAATAAGGTTGCTATAGTTTGACAGCACAATCACATGGTTCCTATCCATACGGGACCTTGCGGTGTTCGTTGGCTACAGTAAGTTTATTGTAGGAGTAGGGTGTTCACTTGTAGGGATCTATCAGCCTTAGTAGTAAGGTATAATCCTATGCAAGCTTAATGAGACTAAGTCTAGAAATCTATGGCCATAGTAGGGTGATAATGAAAAGGTGTTTTCATTAGTATCACAATTGGACTTGAGTCAATTAGATTAAGTATATGACTGATAGGTTTGACGAGTATCCGTAACCAACATCATGTCGGGATTTTGATAGAGGAACCGAATCACATGGTAACTACACCTAAAGGTTCTAATTTTATTCTGCTGGGTTGCCACTACATACTGCTAGGTGTCACTGATGGATTATGAGAGCCCATTAGGATCATTCTCGGATCGATGATCCTAATTAGGGTTGAGCCGAAATTGTTTCAGTCCATCGAAAGGAATTTTGATGATGTATAATGAAGATTATAGCATGTCTCATTACCAGACAGGATAGGACATGAGGGGTTACACACATTAGGAGCTCAAGTAACCAATCAGCAAATCAATTTGACCTAATTGTAAGTGTTACAATTAATATTTGACCTAATTGTAAATATTACAATTAATTAATTATGGATTAAATGTTAATTAAATTAAATTAGATTTAATTTAATTGAGTTAGACTTAATTAATTAATCCTAATTGATTCGGGTCAATGTCCGCTTCGAAATAGTTCGATCAGATTTAAAATCGGCTTCAGTTCGACTATAAAATCACTTCATTTGGATCATAACCTAGAGTCCAGTTAGATTGGGACTCTCCATGTCTCCCCTTCCCTCCACATGCCTAAGTGGGCCCCAAGAATATTGTGCGACAAGAAAGATGGGGCGTGAAACCAAGAGGGGCGCTAATTGAGTTTTGGCGTGAATAGAACAGAGAGGAGGAAGAGTCCTCTTCTACTCCTCTTAAGTCCTAGCCAGATAAAATAAAATACCGGTATTTTGTTTTGGCATGTAGAAATAAAATGGGAGACTTTTACCGTGAAAAAAAAATAAGGGTATGACCGACCATAAGAAAAAAAGAGGGCATGATTTTTCTTGGGCATCTTTCTTCTCTTGGCCGTGAACACCAGAGAGTCTCTCTCCTGGTTTCAACTATTCTTCTCCCTTTATTTATTTTCTCTTTTGTTCTATGAGGTCTAGAAAGATGCTCTACTAGAGAAAGAAGAGAGGAAAGGGTCCAAAAGATCTTGCATAGTTTGATTTGCAAGACAGAAGCTGAAAGCCGGTCCGAATTCGGATCGGCACAATTCTTAAAGCAGGCGATTTGCTGGAAGAGGAGAAGGCTGCAAGAATCTAGCAGTCCGGTGTCCTCTACTACTCGGTTGTGAGAGCTTCGTGTGGATACCAGCAGAGACCGGACGATTGCGTGGCTCCGACAGATTCACGACTTTTCGGTAGCGGATCTGCATGCTTTTCAGAGCAGACCCGGATAGCGATCTAGGTAAGTATTTTATGCTTAAAATAATTTTTTATTTCAGATCTAATATTTTTCTCATGTTATGCAGCATATTAGGAATTTATGATAAATAAATTAGATTTATTTATGAATTGCATGATTAGATATAAATTATTTTTATATCTGCTTCCGCTGCGACAGGCTGCCGATGCCTGTTTAATTGCAATTTTCTATTCTTGGGAGAAAACCAACACCAGATGCCTGTTTTCGTTAATATATGCTGATTGACAAGATACAAAAAGGCCACGGGTGAAGAACACTAGGATTATGTGAGAGATGTATCAGAACAGTTAATCTAATGTGGTTGCATTAGATATATCTTTATGGTCTTTGCATTGTACAACAGAAATCAATATTAGGAAAGCATCGAAATAACTTCTTAAAAATATTGACAGATATAAATTATTAAATAGAATAACATATATGATCAATCATGAAAAATACAATTAAGAGATAGATGTCTACTAATATATCAACCGGTATGAAAGATGAGAGAGAGAGAGAGAGAGAGAGAGAGAGAGAGAGAGAGCATAACACATTCAAATGCTGAGCTTACCTGAATCTGAAACCAAATTATAAATGCCTGTCTTCCTATTTGTGTCATTGTTTATGTCTCTCACTTCTACAGAACCATCAATATGATCGCCAAGGAAACCACAATCGGTGGACATGAGGCATTTCGCCGCTGCTTCTCTTGGTTGAACGACAGCCACGCATGCAAAACTCAAAATTCCACATGTGACACACGACAATAGTCCTTGATCTAGCAGCCCATCACCTTGAAGTGTACCTTCTTTTTCACCTTCCCCATTCTGTGAGTCTAAAGAAGAAGTGTAGAAATCAGCAGTACCAAATTTGCAAGTTGCTGATGAAATTATCTTTCCTTGGCATACAGATACAGAATTTCCTTTAAGCGAACCGAAACCACTTAAGTCTCTGATCCCTGCATTCCATCCTAGCATATCATTGGAAGGTAAAAGTCTTGATGCTTCCAGTGCTTCCTGGTGACTACATAAACCAAGTGATAATCTTGGTTTTACCTTTACTTGAGATCTGACAAGTGAATTTGAACATAAAGGACCGTCAGGTCCATTTTGTGGAAGTACTACACAGGAAGATCCTTTATCAAGAAGAACACTAAGTAGGTGATTATTTTGAATCACACTCTGAACAAATGTGTTCTTCACCATCTCTTCTCCTTCTCCTTTCATTTTATCCTTCAGTCTAGAACTTCGTGGTTCACTTCTGATACCCCTGGCATCCTAAAAAATAAAAGAAAGAAAGGAAACCCATTTTTTCACATAAACAATAGGAGATAATTGAAACATCTAGATTACTAATTTGATTTGGAAACTTCACTTTCTATGGCAAAAAGCAAAAAAAAAAAAAAAAAAAAAGAGAGAGCACAAATTTGTTGATATTCAAAATAAGACAGCATTGCAAAATTCAGACCCATATTTTCGACAGCTTTAAGTGAATCAAACAGAAACACAGACTGACGCATTGGGCATTCCATGACTACAGAAGGTGTAACCCAAAATTGTGCCTTAGGCAAAAGATATAAAGCAAAGAACCATGCCTTTCAATGGAATTAATAACTGCATGTGCTGTTAAAAATATATGTATGATTAACACATCTAAAAGAGTGGAAGATATGCAGACAAATGATGCACAAAGAGATGCATTCAGTTCCCCAAACATGCAATTCTTATATACAAAGATTTAAGTGCCAGCGCTGGTGGGTGTACCATTATACATGCCCAACTGCTAAATTTGAAAAGACCAAAAAGGATTCAATGCCCTTTCTAATTAAAATATTTAAGAAAATTAATTAATATAGGACAAAACATACTGCAGCTAATGGTGCATGTTTTTGTATTGGTCATCCAAATCAATATTAAAAGTGACTTTTAGTTGGAAAGGGCCAGAGAAAAACAGCCACTGGCTACATGGATGAAAAGATAAAAAAAATAAGGACATGTGAAGACATAAGAAAGATTTTTGATTAATATTTATGATATTATTGAATTGTCAAAGAAAGGTTTGTGGTGACACGGAAAATGCTACAGAAGTTACACGAGAAAAACTCAGGGTACTGCTTTGAAATCACATTTGTCCGGTGTGGGGATGGAACCAACAATACCGCCAGATCATGAAATTATAATTATGCAGTAATGTTGTATAATCCAAGGAAACTTTAAAAAGCAACATAAGATGTTTGTTTTAAAATATGTATAAAAGTAAGGCTCAGCAAGATCAATAGATGTATCAGTCACCATAAACATTCCAGTAGAGCCATAAAGTAGGTTTTCAACACCGAGTATTTAGATCAAATCTTTGGATTTTGTAAAGCATTTTCCAATATTAAGCTTAAATTAATGAGTTAAGAAGCTTCACAAAATTAAGAGGAAAACTAAATCCGTTTAACCATTTTATAATTAGTGGTACAATTTATACAGGGTAAGCAAAACCACAAGGGCCTGTTTGGATGCTCGAACTCAATATTCAGGGATATATCGTGCATCAGAGAAGAGCTTAAAGTCAAGAACGAAGACAGAGAATATATTGGAGGGATTGGGGATTGAGTTAAACCACAAATCCTGATTTTGTAAGATAGTTAATCAATCAGATAGGTGATATATCTCATTCCCAAAAATCAGCATTTAGAGTTCAGAGTTCCCCAATCGCTCCCCTCAACCTCGCATGTTTTTAATGGAAACTTCGGTGGCTTGGACAGTTAACAACAGAAAGTCACTGGACAAAGGGAGAAAAGAAAGGGGGCACTAGACAATGGGAGCAAGATGAGTTCCCCAAGTGAGGATGGGTGACTAGATACGGTCTTGCACCGTTATACCAACATTTTAACTTAAAGCTGGATTTGGATTTTGCATCAAAGATGAGGCCTGGAATGTTACTCATAGCATTTGGTTAGGCAGATCTGCTACCAACAGGATCATGCAAATTGAGTAGTAGATAGTACATAAAATAAAAGGAAGGAATGTCAAGAATTAGATGGAATGGAGACATGCACCTGTTTGTGATCAGACCCTTACACTTATGCTATCACTTTGAATATGCATATTTTTAAACCCGCAAATGTGCATGGAATTGGAGGTGTCCTCACACAGTTGCCACGAGTTTGTCATACCTGGTGTTCCTTCCTATAGCTGTATGGATTTTCCTCCTCTCCATTCCTCTCCCCATGATATTGATTATAATCATCAATTCATAACAAAGAACAATATAAAGAAATAAAGAACCTAGTACTGCCAATACTATCAAATGGTATGTCCAATCAAAATCAGTACAAAAGACACAAATAGTCAAACCAAAATAAAAAGGGGACAAACTATACCATCAAAACTGCAATGATAATCAAAATGCAGATGTCTAAAAGTACTGCAAGTAAATTATACTACACAAAGCTAACCTTGTACATAAAGATAGTGCAAGTGCATAAAGCAACTGAAAATGAGACACCATGGGAGGATAATTAATTGAAGCCCTTCGAATTGCAGCCTCTTTGGCTACCCTCAACCATCCAGGAGTTGCAATATTTGCTGCCTCCCCACAATTAAATCCTACCAACACGAAAATAGAAGGTTTCGTTAATATAAACAATGATCTGATTTTAGCTAAGAGATCAGAACATCACTATATTAGACTAAGGTCTTAATTAAAATAAATACAAACAACTACAGTAGCGTAAGTAGAGGAGTGACCAAAACTATGGTTGTAGGAAATCAAATATATTCATAAAATGTGCGCATTCAGCAGCGTATTAAGACTAAATTAACCAGGGATTAGCAAGCCGATGAAAAAGTTAAGGTAGAAAATCTTATTAACAAATGAACGAATACAGTTTTAGCTTCTATTGATTTCAAATTGTTTTAACCTCCTTAGAGACGGACCAAACATTGAATATAAACATATTGTCTTCTAGCAAACTAACCATACCTCTTATTTACCCTTTTTGGTGAAAGTCCAGGACAGATGAAAAGCTAAACTGTGTAATTTCAGATATCTACCTTGCAGGGCATAGTGCATCGATTGGATGAATAAACTAGATTAATGAAGACCAATAGTAGAGTTGGTGCTTAATAACTGTACAACAAAAGAATACCTAGTAACTCAAGGACAAACACATCGCTCACCAATGGATAAATTACTATATTACAGGTCAGCTTCCACTCTTGCCAAATTACCATGTTACAGGTCCTCAGCTTCAACTCTTGCCAAAATGCCAACTCCTCATTCCATTCTCAGTCTCTCTCCAGCATGTTCCCACCGAGCTTATTCTCATTTGCATACAAATGCTAGAAATAACTTTAACATTACAATGATCATATGGCAACTTCTTTTATTTGTAAAATTATCATTTAGTTGAACTTTTCTTCTTTCTCCTTTTCTAATGGTTGGTTATTCTGAAAATTCCACCATTTTAATTATACTAATTCATACTTTTGTCCCCAGTTATAGTCAGGGAATTGACTGTCTGTGATGGGGAACACGAACGAAATTAAAAAAAATAAATTCAAGAAAAAAATCAAATAACTCGGAAGTTCAATTCAATCATTCAAGTTTGTCTTTCTCCATACAATTGGAGCCCTTAAATAGAATAACAATCAATAACCTAATGAAAATCAAATTACTGGGTCCTAATAAAAATAAAAGTCCTAACAAAGGTAATGATGAAATAAAGGAAATCCTAAATAAACCCTAATTCTAGAATAGAATTAGGGTTAGGATTCCTCAAAGCACATGATGTTTCCTTTTAAAATAGGTGTGAATTTCCCAATCCCCATCAATCTATATGGCAAATAACAAATACAGAAACAAAGAACAAAAAGGAAAATAAAAATATTATGGAAGCATGTAATACCTCAACAAATATTTACAGCTTCCGAAATTAGCATAGACAAACCAAAACAATGTGACAAACATAATCTTCATGAATTCACAAGTCATATTTAAGGAAACCAAAAATATTAATATATTGATTTTCAGTCTCAACATATAGCTAATTTAATCTACATACATACATAACAAACTTTTTTTTTATTCCAGGTGACAATTACTACAGAAAGAAAGTATACTAGTTTTTTCTTTTTTAAGAAAAAGTGTCCATCCTTAGGAAGAGAGGAAAGGAAGACTTCAAATAATATGAATGGAAGATCTGAAGAAGGATTTGAAAAGCTCAGAATAACAGGCCGTTGTGGAAACAATTGGCAGAGAAGCATTTGTAAAGCTGACCACAAAAAGTTGGGAGAAAGTCTAAAGGTCACAGATGACAGGAGTAATTCAAAATTTCAATTTCATTGATCAATAATGTAAATTTGTTTAAACCTTCACTAAATCATTATTCATAGCCAGGTTTTCTGAATTTCCCTAGGGTTGTCATCAAAAACTGCATGCACAAATAATGTCAACAAAGCTAAGAAAGTTTCTGCATGTATGACTTTCTGCTTATTAGGATTGGTTTTTTAAGTTTACTCCTTGTAGTCTTATTATATCCTCATATTATAATCTTATTTATCATATTAGGGTACTCATCTTAGCACAACATCTAATTTTCTCTAAGACACGATGCATGGTTACCATGTTTGTTTCCTATGTATCGTATCTGAGCGCGTGCATGTGCATGTTTCTATTATTTCCCGATACAATATATAAAATCATCCAAGGTTTCAAATACCACTGGAACAAGATGGTCCAAATGGTACCATACTGTTCTAGTAGGTTTCCAACACCAGTACAGAATGTCACAGTACAGGATGCAATCCTATACCATGTGTCTATATCCAATATCATAACATTCTGGTTAAAAAAGAAAAGGGGTACATAGTCCAGTTCCAACATCTGAAACCTTGAAATCATCTCTTATTAAACTAACCCAAATATCGGTCCTCGATCAAATTCTACTGGACTCATGCAAAAATGATGCTAAGAACTAAGGTTTTCTGTACAACCCTTACCATCCTGCATCAGGCATACAGTACTAACTTGATAAGGCACCCAGTATAACAAGAGGGCTCAATATGGTCCTATACTGACACATGATAGAGCTGTTTCCTTGTCTCCAGCAATGCACCATGTGTCAGTATTGGGGTAACACACTGACCCAATTTGTTCCGATAAGCTATTGTATAGGGTCTAGTACTGGGACCCGAAAAACAACTCACTAGACCTGCCATCATAAATTTGCCTCAAGCTTCACCTTTTTTCCCTCTAAGGGGGAAAAAACCTTCAACATGAGGCACTTGTATGGAAAAATATAAGATATGCAATATAAGTTGGGTTGGAGTTAATAAGAAGATGCTAGAAACAATACATTTCTTTTTTTTGGATATTGCTGATAGAATTTTACTCTGCTCTTTGAACAACCTAAAGAGTGCAAATAAAATAAATACTCTTAGACTATATTATTTCAGCCACATCAAGTATGTGCCATAGAAAAAACCAATTGTACTTGGGAATCTATTCTAGACCCTTTAAGACAAAGAATAAATGTAAGAAAATCTCAACTTATAGATGCCTACCATGACTGAACCCTGTATGATAAGCTCCAGGGAAAGTGACAACAAAATCTCCAGCATTTTGTACCAATCTGCTATGAAGAAACAAAGACATATATGCTCATTAGTTATAAATTTTATATTAAAAGAAGGAAATATGCCAAAAGTAGAAGTAATCAAAACAGGAAAATATGACAAACATCACCTGCAGCAAGGGATTCCTGCACCAATAAGCACTTCAGGAGTCATGACAGTGGTCTTCTCACCTAGGAGTGCGAAAGTCACTGCCATGAACCAAACCAAATATGCGAATGGTTAGATAACATGGTTTCTTGATCAACTACTAGTCTACCAGAAGCATAAATTTGTAAAAGCCAATATTCTGAACCGAGAAAGACCATTTCTAAAACATCACCTCAAGCAACAGAGAAAAAATAATATCACATCTTAACTGAATAAATGGGTTTCATCATGCATACATTATTAAAAGCAAATTGAAAGGGATTAGTTTGTTATTTTAATAGTATTTGGGGCTAAGAAGAGGGTAACAGGATCATTATGTATCACTTACTAAAGCAACTTTCATCAAATGAGTATAAAACAGCATGCCCTTGAGACAATATTTCTAGAAGGTTTCATGCAGTTTCAGTTGAACCAATTAAGTAAATTCTTAACTCAAAAAAATTTGCAAGTTATTTTGCACTCTTGTTATGTATATTTTGGCAATGCCATGTATCATTGGATGTCAACACATGCAAATACCATGTCATAGTACAGCAGTCGTGACCTACATCCACACAATATAAGTTACTGATGCAGTGCATTTGTCCTCCACAACCAAGCAACATAGGTTCCTTCGAACACCACTATCATATAAAATATCATGTGGGGTACTCAAGCTGTCATTACAATAACATAAAAAAATATAGATTGACAAACAGAACAAGAAGATATGAATGAAGGGTGAAAGAATAAAAGTCATTACATGCTCTTCTCAAAGCCATAAATCAAGCCTTAAAGTAAATCATAATTGTTGGTTTAGGCATTTAGGAAGCCTGAAAATCTCAGAAATGGATTGTATAGACTCTTATTAATTCTTCTTGTAGATATGTAAGAAAATTAATCAAGTCAAATTTCAGTTTTAAGTTGGACTAGGGAAGGATAGAAAAATTAGTGATTACAAGCATATATTGATGCAAATTTCAGCAAAGACAAATACTTTATAGAAATGACTACAACTTCTTCATCAGGATTCCCATTTCTAAGATTCTTTCTATGTTGCAAAGCTTATCTAGCTATTGATAATTGTCAAAATGGTTGACCACTTGTTAAATAGTCTACACCATCCAAAACTTCCAGACAGCCTGAAAAACAGCTAAGCAGCCAAAAGAGAAAAAAAACACTATTTATGAACCTGAAAATTTACCACCGAGTATACGACAATCGTTTGAAATAATAATCTATCAAAGACACTGATTTAACAAATTGGAGTTATATTAAAGTTAATAGGCATCATAATTACCGAACTTGGAGTGAAAAGATAGAAGAGGAAGAATATTAGGTTCAGGATTACCAATGATGATGATGACAATGATCAAAAGTAAGAGAAAAATAAAAAGCAGAGACTCAGTTAAAAATTGATGGTAAAAGAATATATACAAAAGGATTTAAGGATAAAAGGAGACAAAGTCATTAACACAGAATGTAAGGATAAATATGACATGATCTATTTGAAAGAAAACCAAGCCCTTTCTTCACAGATAAGGCCGATGAGATGTGTTGTTTTTTGTGGCAAGAAGTTAGAATGAGCGTATGCAGGGGAAGAAGGCTACTTCTCACTCTTCTTAGCACATTTAGGTGTACTCGCTTGTAGCAAAATTCAACATTATAAACAATATCCTGAATATTTTAGCATGCTAGCTAGTAGATCATGATTTAAATATTAAGTGGTGACTTTTGTCTTTTTTCAGCCGCTAAGTTTCATACTAACTATTAGATCAGCGATAGGCTAATCTTTAAGTTCCTCTGGATCTAATTCCGATGAAGCTTTATTTTAATTGATACAGTTCTGAATACAAAGAGCACCTAATTTGTTGCCACCAACTATTACCTTTGGATCAAGGACTCGCACCAATCAATATACCTCAGATGTTTCAGTTTTTGTTGACAAGTAGATGAATACGGTGGGAGAAATAGGTGTAAGACTGAATACAGAGAGTCCCTTATTCATTGCTCCAGTTCTGAATATAGAGAGCACGTTATTTGTTACTACAGTTCTTTATAGAGAACACCTTATTTGTTGCTACCAAGTATTACCTTCAGATCAAAACTTGAACTGATCAATATACCTCAGATGCTTCAGTTTTTGTCGACAAACAGATGAATATAGTGGGCGAAATAGGTGTAAGACTTGAGCCATCTCTATGACCTCACAACTCATGACTCTCCAGGTGCAAACACCAAGGACCAGACCACTCTGCTTGGGTGTCTACAGCAACAAGTTGAATGTCAACAAATGGAATGCACTCATGGCTATAATGTATCAACATGCCAATAGAAGGAACATAGTCTGACGAAAACATCAAAGAGGCCATTGATCGAACACCTGAGCAGCTAACCAGAGAAAAGTAGGTCGCCTAGTGAAGTTTCGGTTTGGTCGTGTACAATATACTTTGTAACATCCAAGTTTGTTATGTACCAAGCTTCTGCATCTAGAAATGGATAGAATGTTGTAAAGCTCAAATAGAACAGAGTTCAAGAAGAGAAACCCTTATACTCACCAAGACGATTCACCTCCCCGCCGTAGCCGTGCACACGAACGACCTCCTCGAAAGCAAGCGAGGCATCCCTGGGCACGCCGTACCACGTCTTGCTGGCCCCCATGTGGAGGTAATTCAAGCTGTGGAGCTCGTGGTCCTCGACATGCCAGGCGAACCAGCTGAACATCATCGCCACATACACCATGGGCGACGTCACCCCAGGGATCTCCTCCTTCATGAACCGCAGAAGCGATCCCTTGGCCCTCGACACCCCCCGCATGTTCCACGCCGTCTCCCCGACGTTGGTCGCCTCCTCGTCCCGCCACCGCCGGGTGGCCCCGAGGGGGGCGAAGCCGGAGCCGGGCATGTCGTTGGCGTACTCCACGTTGAAGGGCTTGTCGGCGCAGGCCTTCCAGAAGAGGGTCTCGATCTCGAGAGGCGAAAGGAGGCCGCCCTTCCTGGCGGCGGTGACCTTCTTGAGGTAGGCCCGCTCGAATTGCTTAGCCTTGGTCTCAAACTGCTGGAGCGTGTAGTGCTCGCCACTCTGCCAGACGGGCTTCTGCACCGGGCGTGGGCGGCGGGGGCAGAAGCCGATCTGCTGCTGCCGGGTGGTGAAGGTTGGGGGTTTCTTGGGGTTTGGCTCGCGGGCGGCGAAGGAGCGGTTCAGGTTGGCGACGGTCGTCTTCTTGGGCGGCGCTGGTAGAGGCGGCACGATCTTGCAGATGCCGAATGAGGATGCCTCCTTCTCGATCTTGAGGATGTAGGCGATGGGGTCTTGGAACTCCGCCAGGGTCGGGTGGTATTCCGGAGCCAGGGGGAGGGATTTTAACCATTGGGGAACCTCCGCGGGAGGGGGAGGTGGGGGCGGCTCTGCTGAAGATGCTGATGCCGCTGCTGCTGCCATTGCTGCTGCTTTTCCTAGTAAGAGTGAGATGGATAAGAGGGGATTTCAACCCATCTTGCACGATTATGAGTATAGATGGGAAGGGAGAAGAGATTGTTGGGATCTTTCGCTTGGTATGGTTGTATCGTTATTCCCTTGCTCTTCACCTTTGGGAATGAGAGAGAAGGGGATGGGCCAGGATTTTTGGCAAGTTGAGGTGGAGTGGGGGGGGTTTTCTGGCTGGGGGAGTGGGGAAACGGGTTTCAATAATGGGAGCTGGCTGTTAAGGGTAAATACCATTCATGCCACTGTCATTTGAAATCGAAAGGTTAGGCTACTTTTTCTATTATTATTATTATTATTATTATTTTCTGTCTTTTTTAATATTCTGGGCACGGTCTCTTTTGGATAAGCATGGCCGGTGGTGGCTTGGATTGGGCCGGATTTTGTTAAAAGAGAAGCGGTGGAATTCGGCCCGCTTTGAAGTGGCCGTTATCATGGCTGAATGAAATATTTTAAATGTTAGACTAACGTTCCACTTTCACTGGCCATTCGCATGTGCCGCACACGTGCGGATTATCGGGGCAAAAATTAGAGTGATTTAATGCTTCCATCTAAAGGACAAGTCATGCCTACACTTCTTTACCACGAGGGAACCAATAGCCATAAAGTAACCGCTAAGGCGATAGGTAGCCTGGTTGGTAGAGGTTTAGCTCGTCTCTTTTTATCATGGATTCGAGACATGATCCTGATGGTAACTTGATTAAATCCGAGATTTTTCTGGGACATGTGACTTGGGGGCGAGAGAGCACCTACTCTTACGGTTTAGTGGGGCCAAGCTGACGTACTCATCTTTACAAATGGATGAAAAAAATACGCGAAAACGTGCGGCCTGTATCGAACATTGTCTAGCGGGTATGGGCCAGCGGAAAAGCTATACCGGGAGATTTATCCCCCCTCACCTTTTGTTTGTCAAAAAAAAAAAAAAAAAAAAGCCATAAAGTAGATCCATAGAAACAAGCAGCTATTGTAGTATAATTTCTCCATCTGAAGTGCTAATCCTTGCTATCGTAGTACATAATTTATGCAACATTGAGGAGAGGATGGCTAAGTGGCTGACCGGCTGGCCAAGTTGGAACATTTGGTTATCGAAGAAAACGAACATAATTTCCTACTAAATTTAATGCATCATACTCAAGTCAATGTCTAAGAGATCTTATTTGATGGATTGTACTGTTAGCAGAGAGATCAGTTTTTTCTTCCAAGGAAAACAAAGAGAGAGTGTAAGAGATCGATGCACAAAAAGATCAATGCAACACATTTTTGATGGTTCCTTTTGCAATAATTAAGATGGTTCCGATTTTATTCTTGGTGATCATGATAGATGTCTTATTCTAATGGAACCAAGAACTCTCTTTGTTACTTTTATCACTGTAACTAAATTCCGAGCAACTTAGAAAAGATTTCTTAGCTATTTGCTATTTACATCACAAGGATCTGATTTTAAAGACGGACTCTACTACAGTTATATTTTGGACCATCAAAGCATCATCTAACGATCTTAATTTTTTGCTTAAACTTCTGGTATCCATTCTTACTTTCTTCAAAGTTCAGGTTGATAGGACAACAAATTTGGTAGCGGACTTTGCTATTCTCCATTGATTATGTGGTTAATTCACAGTTTTCTCTATATTTTCAATGCTTGTCAATTCTAGATTTTGCTGAGTTTTTTTGTTTGTGTGGTACTTAGTTCAATAATTATATTTCTTTTCCACCTTATCCAGATAATAATAATAATAATAAAAGGATCATTGCACCATATGATTTTTTTCCAATTGGAAAGTTTAACATCTTGACCTCTTTTTTTTCTTCTCTCTCATAGAGAGAGATGTAACTGACCATCTAACTGTTGTCTTGATTGATGACGGGACCATATCTCATCCTTGTAAACCATCGGATGAGAGAGACAAGTGCATATTTAGAAGAATATTTCTGAGTTCTTGGCGACCGTTTAACCTTAGTCATCGACTTTTTTTATTTTTTGATAAGATTAGCTATCGATTTTATTAAGCTGTTATAAAGGAGCAGTACCATTGGTCGCTACTTGATGTTGACGTGACATGGGAACAAATACAATGAGTATGCTTAAGTGAAAAGTGGAAAATTAGGTAAGGACGTAAAGGAGAATGACGACTAATTTTGCGGTTGATTGAGTAACTTCTTTTATAACTAATCATATTTAAAAATTTTTTGAACTATCCTGAAGTAAATTTTTATATCTTTTATAAATATTTTCTTGCTGATACTTTTTATCGTACTTATTTTAGATTAATAACTTGAATGTTTCACTTTATTAAAAAATAAAAATTTATAATTTAAATAAATAAAATTAAAAATTTATTTAGTTTTGCCAACAAAGCATATATATATATATATATATATATATATATATATATATTGGTAGAACATGCCTAAAGACACATGGCAATTGTTCTCTAATGCTAATTGGTATATGAAAAGGAAAAATTGTAATAATCAATCTATACTTTAAGTAAAAAAATAATGATATGAACAATTAATTTATCATAATAAAACTATCATACGCTATTTCTACTTGTATATGTAATATTATAACAATAGGAGTTTGTTTTGCAGTTTTTCTTTACCTCCTAAAAAAAATCATATTTCCATCCATATTTTCTGATTTCAGAAAAACCAAGATTAGAATTTCAGTACCATTTTGGCATCAACTCATTTTTTTTAACTTTTAGAAATAAAAAATAAATTTATTATAAATATGTTTGGTAGAGCTAATTATTTTAAAAATTTAAACATGACGATGATAGCAAAGGTGATGACAAGGATGAAGGCTACAGAAATGCTGACCGTTGAGAAAATAGTTATAGGATGACAATTTTTAGCCAAGCCCATTTGATGTCAAGATTAATGGCAAGGTTGAAATAGCATTGTCCTTGGAATCAAGGACAAACCAAATTTAATCTTTCTCACACCATTCTGGCAACTTAATTAAAACTCTTAAAAACCAAACAATCTGTGTTGTAATATCCAAATCCTCTGTAAGTCCAAGGACTAAAGTCATAGGTTTAATCTGAGGTGAACCGACTCTTGCAATTAGTAGAATCTTTCTCACACCATTCTGGCAACTTAATTAAAACTCTTAAAAACCAAACAATCTGTGTTGTAAGATCCAAATCCTCTGTAAGTCAAGGACTAAAGTCAGGTTTAATCTGAGGTGAACCGACTCTTGCAATTAGCAGGAATTTAAATCTAAACGAAAACAAGTCAATCTCCATGATCCTGTTCGAAGTTCAGAATCCAAGAGCAGGAGAATAATTTCAGCTCTACACTGTTCTTTGCATTTAAGGGACAACTAACCAACTTGTGGACTGAAATAGGCAAAAGCAGCTAGACCTAGGAATTTGCTTAATTTAGAAGGGCTGAGATTATGACAGTATAAAGTTGCAATCTCACCATACATCAAAGCATGCAGAGGATAAAGTACTTAATTTAATAAAGGCTGAAATGATGAGTCCAAAGTTCAAATCTCACCATACATACGCAGAGGAGAAAGACTATACTAGTCATAAACCAGTACAGATGCATATAAACCTGACGTTCCCTAATCCATTCAATGCAACACTTCAAATTTTACTGCGCTTTACCGTATAAATGGATAATTTAATGAAAAAACTCAGGATCAAAAAAGAAACAGTTGATGTCAAACCCTTCATCGGAACAAATGGCAAATAACACGTACCAACCATCGACATAAACATGACAAGATGCATCATTCTGGCCTAGTTTAAAAAACAATTAGAGATTAATTGTCACAGATTACAGTAACACATTCAATTTGCAGTTGTACAAATCTCATCAAGGTATCAAACATTCAATTTGCAGTTGTACAAATCTCATCAAGGTATCAAACATTCTTTTACAATCACCCCCAAAGGCTCCAACCTTGGCTTTCAGTTGGATATGTTTGGGATCTTGTTTTCTTCCTGAATCTTGAGAAGCAGTGAATAAAACCCCCGTTATCCCATCAATCGTGGTCTGTGATATTATACCAGCATACAAAAATGTGCTCCATATGCTGCAAACAAAGGCCCTGGGCGACAGCACTGCCACTCTAGTATAAAACACATTCAGCGAAGCAGCGTATATTGCTGAACTAAGAAGCTGCCTTGGCTTGGTCAACAATAGCAAATGCCAAGTATTTTGCTCGCTCTGTCTTGTATCGTTTCAGTTCTTTAATAGCTGCTAGGAGCACATGCAAAGAAACTGGTGCGAAAAAGGGCTGCCAGAATAAACAAACAGAAAAAAAAACCATACGCTCATCACAAAATCAAACACAAGCTGTTACACAGAGACCACCAAAAATAAACCACAGTGGCAGGGACCAGAGTTGTTTTAATAAAAGGTTAACAAATGATGAACAAATTTTTTAATTAAATGCCCATTAAGGGTCGAGGCAAAGCTCAGCATCGTACCACAAACTTCAAATTTTCAGTAGATGCTAATTCATCACTAAAGGGAAGCAGAATTGCAAAATGAAGGGCAACTAAGCAGGTCCATAAAGCTATTATTTTGATAGTCTTATACTCTTATCTATCCAGTTCACAGACTGCATCTGACAGCTTTCTTACTAGCATAAGATAGGCACAGGACACCTACCTTACAGATTGCATCAAAGACGAGAGCAAACAAGTCAATATCATAAGCAGTAGTGCAGCAAACCAAATTTAAAAGTACTAACCATGTATATCGCAAAGTAGTGCTCGATGGAGGAATAACTGATTGACATGATGGATGGATGAAAAAATGCATCTTCTGCTAAAGCCCTTGCTTTCCTAGCGGATACTAAAAAATAACAAAGAAAAAGAGAAACAACAGAAGTATCAATTATTTGCTTGTCTTGCTTGTGCATGCATTAGAAAACAAAGATATATTTCATATAAAATTACCAGCTGAAGCATCACATATTCCAAGAGAGGCATTTCTCAGAGCTAAACTTGCTGCTTCAAGTGAAAATTTTACCTGAACAAGCAAATTACAAGAGCCATATTAAAGCAAAAAACTATGCGTACACTAGGAGGGCAGGACTCTTATATGATGACCAGTGTAATGACTAAATAGGGTAACGTGCAACATCTAGACATACTTTAACTACCCAAAATTTTAACCAAACATTTGGACCAGTATGCAGAAACTAGCAAACATAAAATAAGGCAGCTACAGAGGATCTTTAATGTCCTATTTTAATTTGTTGCCAACTTATACAACAAGCAAGAAACAAAGTAATAAGTCAGCAAACTATTGTGTTTAGTCTTGAAAGAGTAGAAGAACAATATATTTGCCAAAAGCATCAGCATTTTCAAAATGACTGGGATCGTACAATGACAGAAACTTTTCTTGGTTAAACATAAAGTTGTGGCATGCAGCAGGGGCTATCATACAAGCCTAAACACATGCAGCAGGAGCTAGCATACAAGTCTAAACAAGCAAAGTAACAAATGAGAAGCCTAAATCTGACATTACAATTATCTTTTCCACTTGGCCAAACTTACTTGCAGCATTCAGTATGGAAAGAATATACATAGACCAACACATCAACATACCATCTTTTTCATCAGCGCCATACTTCACCAACACCCCATGCTGTAGCCAATTCTTATTGAAAACAAAACAAACTCACTCTTCCAAGAGCATACACATGCCATTTTAAAATTATAGGAACAACCTCATTCATGGCCAGTCCAAGTTGGCATTAAAGATGCCATTGATCAATTTTCTTAGTTTTATGAACCGATCAAGTTGCCACTGGCATCTGTAAGCAATAAACTGTGCCTTATTGAAAGTTCTAAATAGGCAATCAGTGGATTTGTTTAAAATTTTTTGTTTGGTCCATTATCACTCCTACATGTATTAGTTATACAATTTCAAAAAGTCACATAAAGAGAATCCAAACTTCTTAAAAAGAAAATAACCAATAAAACATAACCAAATTTGGAATAAGCTAAAAATGACCCCAAACAGATTCTAAAGCAAAGCCAAGTAATAGAAGATTGCTCCAAATGAACTCAAGCAAAATAACAGTAAACATCCAAATGACCTACAAAGCCCTGTTTATCATTAAGAGTTTATGATACAAATTGATTATCTAAAATACTTATTTTTATTATCCTAGGACACAACTTCAGGAGTTAAGTGTCAATAGCTTGGGAGATGCGGGCTAAACAACAAGTTCCATGACTGCCCATCTCATGCCAAGAAGGGAAAAAAAGGGACTTAAGGACCTTTTTTAGTTTGATACTGAGTGACCATCAAGCCATGTTAACCCATGCCTAACCAGCATGGGCCAACACAGGCTGACACCATTCTTTACCTAGGTAAGTAGCAAATAACAACCAAGTGTCAGGTGCCAGGATTTGGCCTACCTGGTATGTGTCAGCCAGCATGCACAGGCACGGACTGGCAATTGTAAACATGATTAAACTAGTAAGCTTTCATTTTATAAAACATAACACATCAAACATTTTATTAGATTAATTAACAATAATGATTTTCAGTAGACCTGATCTATTGGGTATTGAAAGAAATAAGGCACACACCTGCTTTCCTATTTCATCCATAATGATCATTCTTGGAAGTGATTGAACCTAAAAAATGATGGAACCAGTCAGAACAAAAGTATTGAACATCAAAAAAAAAAAAGGGAACAAGATTTTATTTTATGGAAACAATACAAAAGACCAAGGAACTATGAAACATACTAATTTAGAGAGAGACCGAAGTGTGGTGGCACATGATAGCAGATTGAAGCATGCATGATGTCGATATAACAAATCCAGCTCCCTTCAAACAATAAACACTCAATGTTAGTGGCTGATTTCACTCAGCTAACCTACTTCATGCTAGAAAATGCCAAATATCACATTTTGATGCATTCACGGAGTTAAAAAATACATAAATGAATATTTATATGTTGATCAAATAAAAATCCATGATGTTCAAAGAGTTGAAGACAACTTGTTGAAATTACTATATGGCATATCCATACATTGATGATAGAAGAAAATTCAAAATTACACAAAAACAAGTTTGGCAATGTGTTAAAAAAACACAACCATATGTTATCATATTTTACGATAGGTTACCATTATGAATTTGCAATAGTAAAGAGATTAAAATTGAAAGTCTTAATAAAGATCTAAAAGTATGATGTACAAATAATATCCAATAAATTTGCAGTATCACTTGTATTGTTAAAATGTTCCAAGTGTAAGTTATGTTTCATGGCTCACCCAAGTACCTCCGCTTTCACAGGACAATAACACATGAAAAAAGATACACAACCAAAAGGCAATGATTAGTTTTACATTTTGTTAGGTCATCTAAAACAAAATAATATTTAAATGCTATATTTCAATCAAGGGAAGCAAAATAGAAGAGTTTAGAGCCACTCTCAACAGCAGTCCTTAAAAAGATTATGTTTTTGGAGCCATGATATCAAGATGAACTCCAATATGGAAGACTAATAATTGAGTGGCCACAGACCAGAATTCACAGATTTTTGCATGTCATATTTTAATTCCACAAGAGTGGGTAACCAAAGAAATAAAAAGAATATTATATGCAATCTGAGAAGCATTTGCCAGATCACTGCAAAAACAGTGGGCGTCCAATCATTCTCATTTTTAAGCAAAAAAAGTAAGGGGAAATCCAAACCACGGTCATAAAAGAAAAAAAGGGAGAGTATATAACTTGCCATCGTAGAAAAACAAGGCAGTCAATATTGGCAGTACTAAGACAACTACATGACCTTACGAAGAGCCATAGCAGTTCCTACTTTATGGACACACAATACATGCACAAATGGCACGTAGACATACAAAAATGAAGACAAAGTCTAGGGTAATCTACGATCTGTTTCTAACCCACCCTTTCCACCTCACACCCAGTAAATCTTTCCCTTATACTGGCTGAAAATATCTAGGAGTATGAAGTCTTGGCTTAGTTGCTTATTCCATTCGAATAAAAACATTTAAAAAAAAAAGCAATAGATCCTATGACTAGCAGGAATTGATAGAGATAAATTTTTATGTTTATAGCTTTCCATTTGTCATGGTACAAGGAAGAATGGATCATCAGAGACAACCTAAATTGGGATCAAGTTGATAATGTTAAAAAATATGATCATAGGAACTACTTAAAACTCAATGTCAACACCAAAATAAGAATGTCCTTTTTACTTTTTACTTTAGCTAGATAAGTTGGAATGCAAATGTTGGTTGTTAGGATCATAAGCCCAACTAAAATTCTTACATCTAGGAGCTGTAACAACTAGGTCTAGACTTGGTAGCCTAAAATGAGTGGATATGTTGAAGCGGCAAGGTGTAGAAAATGAGGTGGAAGCACCAAGGTAATTTTTGTATAAAAAGAATCCAAATATATAAAATACTAGTTATCTTTTTTTTTCCCATACATTTCAAATAACTAACTTACAGAAAGTAGGGCCCGATAGAGATAGAGCATGAGAGGATGGAGCTATTTCCTTCTATGTCCCTCCCCAACAACAATCTTTCCTCCCCCCCCTCTCAATCACAACTCACACCTCTCAACTCCCCATTCCTCTTCTCCTTCCCCACTGAGCCTTCCTTCTCCTCTCTCTCTCAAACACACCCACCACTGCTTCTCTCTCTCTCTCTCTCTCTCTCTCTCTCTCTCTCTCTCTCTCCCTCACCACCCGCCTCCTGCCTCTTGTTTCCCCTCTCTTATCCCATCTCTCTAACACATTACCACCTTCCTCCTCTAGCTGCCTCCACCTCTCTCTCTCCTCCATGACTACCTCCATCATCCCGCCGCCTCCCCCCTCTCTCTCCCCTCCCATCATCACCTACCTTCTCATCCTGCTTATAATTCCCCCCCCCCCTCTCTACCTCCTTCCATATCCCATCTCCCACCTCCTCTCACCCTCTCTCTTGCCCCGCAACCCCCCCTCCTACATCCTCCTCTTTTTCTCTCTAATATTGGCCCCTCCTCACACCGCCCCTCTTTCTTCCCCTCCTCACCACCATTCACGTCTCTCTTCCCCTCATTATCACTACAACATTCAGCAGCTTATCCCACATTTGATAGCTTCAATTTGAGAAACCATTGACCCTCGATTTCATAGTCCAAAATCCTTAAAACTAGGTATCATATAGATTTGGAGATGGAGATTTCCATGGATGGTGGATCTACCCATTCAAATAGGCAAAAGATTTTCTTTTATAAAAACTCCCTCTTTTTGAAATTATTTTGGATTTCTATCTTAGAAAGAAGGGTCATGATTCCACTCCTATGGATCCACATTTTGGAGATTTTTGGAACCACATTTTCAGCTATGTATGATTCATAAACATGAAAACATTCTTGGATGAAAGGGCAGACATTTCCTACTTCCAAGGATATAAAATAAGGACGTAGGTAATGGTTAGTTAAAACATTAAAAAAATGAAAAAATAACTATTCAGAATTTACACCATGAATCTACCCCACAGAAGAGATAGAGAAACGGGATACTTCAGCCATGTTTTAATGTTAGAACTGCATCTTTAAATAAATAAGCCAAACTTCTTTGACATAATGTAAATTAACGTAGTACTAATAATCACCAATTAAAAAAATCCATATCTATATCCACCCTGTATCCATCTCGGGTCAGGTAAAATAAAGGATGCGAGCAAGATCGGGTCAGGTTATGCATACCAGCCTTGCTTCGGGTCAGGGTTCGATCGGGTCGGGCCACACAAAAATCCCCAAATCCTACAAACTAGCATGCTTCTACCAAGATTAAGCTCTCAAAACCTCAAGGGACCAACTTGCACCATGACCTTTAGATCTCCCCTTATGCGCTCTCCTTCCCCACATATCTCCCAAAAAGAGAATGAAATGAAAAGAAAAGGAAGTAAAAAGAGAGGGAAAACCCCTCCGATCTCCCTCAGGTGCTCTCCTTCCCCACTGATCTCCCAAAAAGAAAATGAAATGAAAAGAAAGGGAAACAAAAAGGAAAAAAATGATGGAAAAAGGTCTTACCTTTCAGTTTTTTCCACCTTTCCTTTGTTTTCGTTGATTTTTCCTATGGTTTCCTCTAGTTTTTCCTCTGTTTTTTCCACCCATAGGAGTCTCAATTTGGTGGGAGGCTTGGAGTTGGAGCAGCCAGATAGGGAAGCTTAGATGGTGGCTAGGGTTTGGTGTTGGGTGTTTATATATAAGAATTGAAACAGTATATATATATATATATATATAGGGTCAAGTTCAGAGAGGGGCATACTATTATCCATACCCAACCTAAACCTGCTCCGGGTTTTTTTCTAGAACTCATACCCACCCTGGATTTTAATTGGGTCGAGTAAAACCCACCCCATTTGGGTAGAGTCGGGTACCCGGTGGATTGGACCAAATTAGCATCCCCAATTATAAGTCACTGGACTATGTAAAGGTTCAGCGATAAAAGGTGCCATCATGTCAGCATGGATAAAGAATCACATATATATTATGAAATGCTGACAATTGGGTAGATCTCTAATGAAAAGTCTCCAAAGAAATCACAACACTCTGTGAAGATAACTTTCATTTTTGATACCACTGCAATTTGAGCAGCAAGTGGCCTAATGCTTCAATGTTGAATATATGCACCATTTGGGCTACATTAGACCATAGCCCCTAACATACATCATATGCATGCATGCAACTATACCTACTTGAGTAGAATGCAACCATATACTGTTTATACCAATAATTGAGCACGAATGCTTGGGAAATGGGCTCGTATAAGTTGTCATCTGATAGTTGTAATAAAACCAGCTTCTAGAGATTGGCATTAAAGCAGTTACTAATCCTTTTGTCCCATCTGTGCAGTCTCCATGTACTGTCAGAACTACACTAAAGTTTTTTGTAGTCTTTAACACAAAAGGAAAGACCACAGATACATTAATTAGAAACTAATTAGATAGACAATTTTTAGATTGCACAACAACTGAGCGCATCATGGAGGTTCATAAAGAAATATTAAGGCATATGAAGCTGCATGTTAAAACAAAGCTAGAAAGTAGGACAAGTTGACACCTAAGATGGTATGTAATATCCAAGCAAAGTGGTAAGCACTTAACCATGCCTGTATAACATGTGAAGTAACAAGATCACTTATGCATGAGTTCAGATACTTGAAAAGTGGCAAGCCATATACCACACCTTAAAACAAACTCAAAAATTCTCTCTTCTTACCATTCCGTAAAGCCTCTTTCACTGTTTAAAAATCTTGATATTCCCATCTCAGTAACATCAAGATAATTTGATTTAAGACCAAATAAAAGCCGAAGTTGCCCAATGAAAACTTGAAAAATCTTCTGAAGATCCTGTTTAGATCATGAAGTCATGAGTATTCACAATGTATAAGAAGCTATCTTAAAGAGTATGAAGGCAAAAATTGAACTTCAAGTGATTAAATTAGTTAATATCGAATTTACAGTACTTAATGATGCTTGCACATGCCAAATGGAAAACATGCATTTCTTAAATATGATGAATCACAGATAATCTGGAATCATGAAACAACTACATCAAAAAGATTGAGTTCAGGTTTGATATATAGTCAAAAGAAGATTATTTGTCTAGATCCAAGAAAGGGTGTGGATGTAACTTCCCTGACACGTAGACATGATCCATACTTCATAGAATAGAGACAAGTTAGAGGGACAACATGGACTCCTACCATAGACCTTTTCTTATGGAAATACATCAGTTATCTATTATTTGATTTAAAATGATTTTACAAATCTAAAAATTGATTTATCAATTTCAAGACTCTTGCTTTTCCACCTCTGATCCCTGTCCAGGCTTCCATCCTGTCCACCTAGGCTGAATTTGCAAGCGGATATTTACCCATCTCGGATCTGGAATTGACCATAAAACAACCTGCTCAAGTCCAAACTTAAGTCAACCTGTTTCAGATATGGAGCGGATAATGAATAATGTGAGACCTGAAGAAAAACTGAGCAGACCCAAAACTCATGCAATATGTTTACCCTACCCATCCATATCCTCCATATTCTATTGCTGTTAATAGTGCCTACACAATGTTATGATTGTAGTTTCTAGCATAATACGTACAACGTATCATGTCTCAGAAAAAAGTATACAGTAACGCTAAGTAACCACATTTATCCATGCAAATAAGTTTCTTTGTTTGGGTTCCTTCTAGCTTGACTAGACTCTCAATGGCATATTTGGGAGCTCCCTGCTGGATCCCACAGGATTGGATGATGAGAGAAAATGAGGGGAAAGGGAGGGAGAGGGAGAGAGTGAGGGAGAGGACTCTGTGTCCCATCCATTGAGGGATCATTAAAAAAAAATGACCATCCACTGGAGGTCCTTTCTTGATCCCGTGGAAAGTTGAAGATGGGACCCCACACGCTCTCCCTTCTCTTCCGCTCCCTCTCTCCATTCACTCCATGCTCCAATCCCTGCCTATCCTGCAAGATCTAGCCAAACAAGCCCTAAAAACCTAAAAAACCAGATGGATCAATATAACAAAAATTAAATCCAATCAAGTGCCGTCCTGAATGGAAGTAGATAAGGCTTAGTCCAAATTTTAAGCCAACTCAAAGATGAATCAGGCTTGCGTTGTGCCCAAGACCAATCCAACCCAATCATTTTAGAGCATTAGGTCTCCTGCTCTTGTCCCATCTTTTGCATTAAGTCTTTTCTTCACCCTCATATATAGGAGCCTACTCCTCAATCCACATTTGAATTTCGCCTAAAAAAAACTGTTCTTGTTAAACCTCAAACTCAGCACACCACCTAAGGCAAGCAGACCAATCAGTTTGAACTCTAAATGAACTCCCAAGATATCATAACCTAATTTATCCAAGTTGATGTCATTGATCCTGACTGTACCATTCTTTGTCCTGCAGCCAAACTCTGATAAGGTGTTTCCCTGTGGCCTTAAACCTCCACTGGCTTGCTCAGAATCATTTTATTCCTTGAAAGACAATTTTAAGGACCCTAGATTCAAAAGAAAAAAAGGGTAAACACACCAAAATTGAGAAAGGAAAAGGCAGAATGCCCTATGCACGTCATTAGAGAAAGAAAAGTTGGTGCCCTTTTCACAGCAGTTAAATGCATTATATACAAAAGAAAATAATTGCATCTATTTGTAACGAGCCTCAAATTTGCTATAACTAGTGGCTGATGCACTAAAAGTCAGAAATATCCTGATGGAAACTTTATTTTGCTCTTAGAAAAGATATTTGTTTTGCAAACTTTATGAACTTACAAATCTATAATAAGAAATAAAGAATCAAAAGGCCATCAGAATTAGATAGCCTGCTCTACAGTATTTTGCTAATCTTTCACCATTAACAGCAAAATGGAAAATGATCTAAAACAATTTTAGACCGGTGACTAGAAATGTACTATATTTCTAACTTGTTTAAATTCTAAAAGTAAAGTGACTAGAAAACAACAAACTGAACAAAAATTAGCACTTTGGACAGAAAAAGAACTGGAGAAAGGGTAAAAAATTGCAAACCTTGCAACTGAACTGCAGGCCTGCATCATTTTACAAATAAGAAAGGATTTTAAGTGCTGGTGTCAGTGGGCATGCTGACCACGAGTTGACAGACATGCTGTAAGGTGCCAGAATAACAAAAAAAGGACTTGATACTTTTTCTGTTAAAGTTATTTAAAGAAGAAATAGGTGCTGAACTGATCCATGCTCAATGACCACACAGACCGAGCACTGACCAACAGACTGGCATTTTTAATCCTTGCCTAAAAGATGCATATAAATTAGCAACAATTTTCAAACAAAATAGAAAGTTATCATTCTGACCTGAGTTGATATGATACTTTCGGTAAGATGTGTCCTTTGAGAATCCTTAGAACACATAGGTGGGTTCCAAACAACAACACCTCCCCACATCTACAGTATCATCAATAGAACTTTGTTAATAAATAACACAAATAAAATGAATTCGATTATAAAGGGAAGAAAGAAATGGATTGTTACTCACTGGAGATATAAACCCATTAGTTTTGGAAGTCTCCCCATCTGGAAGCTGCAAGACAAGTGGGCATTCCCTCGTAGATGGTACATATCTAATGACAGTAGGAAAGAAACTTTACATTGCTTGCTTTAGAAACAGCTTGTTTTTGCATTTACTAATAGATCTGTATGTTCAGTTTCATAAACTGTCCTTGGTTGATTCAGTTTCTTACATCAGTACAAACAAATGAAATATTGAGAAACATATATGTTGAAGAGAAATCCATAAGTGTCCTTTTTCTCGTTAGAAGACAAACTAGCCAATCCACATGAACCCACATCCAGTTCCCCACCCTTTCCTACCGCCTCAGCCCCAAAACCAGACCCATCGATCCATCTACAACCCATCCAAACCCTACATTTAGGGTCTGTTGTGACTCCATACAGCAACAGCCTTGTCTAAGGTTTATTCTCCACTTGTTTCCCTACTACAAGACTTCTAAGAACATTATTAAGTTGCTGATCAAAGGAGTTATTTCTGCTTCAACCTCAGATTGCATTTTAAGAGGCTTCTAACACTTGAAGGCAAGGTTGGCCAAACTTCCTCGAATTGGACGGTTCAATCAATATCGAACTAAACCGATCAAGAACCAGAATAGTTCAGCCAGTAGGGGTGGTTAGACACCCCGCCCCACGCAACCCCCCCCAACCCCCCCGGCCTGAATCTTGAATTTCCCTTGCTGGTGCACCACCTCTCAATCTCTTAATGAAGGCCCTCTCACCCCCCCCTTTCAGTGGCCTTCTGTTGCTAGCCCTCTCATCCCCTTCTGATTGCCTACCATTGCTAGAAAGTCCCTTACCAAGAAGGACCGAAGCCTACTCCCCTCATGGCTGCCACTCTCCTCGACCCACCATGGCACCAACCAATCTCCTCAGCCCATGATGGAACCGACAGCTCTCTCTCTCTCTCCCCTGCCCTCTCCCCTCCCTCCGCCCCGCCCGGCACCCCCCCCTCTCTCTCTCTCCAAGGGTTCAGATCTCTGCCCTTGCTGGTGCATCACCCCTCAATCTCTCGATGAAGGCCCTCTCGCCCCCCTTCCGGTGGCCTTCTGTTGCTAGAAAGCCCTTCGTTGTGAAGAACCAGAGCCCCTCTCCCTCCAACGGCCATTGCTCTTGTTGAACCATGTCGATACTGGTCACTATCCCTCCCTCTCTCTGCTCCATGCCTCCCTCTCTCTTTGCCCTCCCTCTCCCCTACTTCTCCCTAATTCCATACTCCCTGAACAACAAATAAGTACTCGTACCATGCCAAACCTAATGCCTGCTGTTATGACCCATGATATCAGCATGGCGAACCTTGCTTGAAGGTGATTATCAGGTGACAAACAAATACCCTCTCATAAATACTTATTGAAAATTGTTATTACATTGAGTTTTCTACCAGCAGAATAGTATTTTATTTGCTTAGATCTTCTAAACCGATCACAGTTTTATTATTTACGAGCATCATTTTAGGTATTAAATAAGGTCTAGTTCACATTGCATATTAGGACCTTCAAGTGGAAAGATGCTAAAAGCCTTTTATTTTTCAATCTTTGCTCTCACTATTTAAATGTTTGTGCATTGCATCATCCTAGGACAGCACAAAGAGTCTAAACTCTTTAGGTTGTTCCATGTAACTTGCACAAGGTGATTGCTGATGTATTATCGACACCAAACTAGGAATATTTTTGGCATTACCAGGTGCTCACTTCGCCAAGTACTTGTGTCAGTTGGCCAGGAAGGAAATGACCAAAAGTAACATGAATGCAAGTTGGGGGGAAGGATTTAACAAAAGCTTTCAATGATACTGGGGTTACTTTGCTAGAAATGATTGGCAGATTTTCACTCACAAAGCTAACACCAAATAGTTGGGGCAAGGCTTAGTGAATATGGCTAAGGTTTGTTTATGAAGACTGTCTCTTAAAAAACATGTAAGTTGGTGAATGAAGATCCCTTCCATAAAACTGGATGCCAAGCATTAGTGGACAATAATATGACAAGAAGCTTGTCTCGGAAGGCTCTCCCATACCGATTACAATAAAATTCCATCAGTGTGACTCCACAAAAAACTCCTAGAAGCTAAAACTTTGAAATGATGAGGTTTAATGAGCTATATTAGGATGTAAAAGTGGAAGGTGATGCCTATCACATGACAGTCTGTACATTCCAACTTCCATAATGTTCACGTACGATATAATCAAACAAAAACTGCACTTATAACTAGTATAAAATTAGTAGCACCATACCTATAAGTACAGCATAATTTAGTTCATCAAATATGATAAACATTTTATCATGAATGGTAAAACAGATAATCTCTGAAAGATTAAAGTGACCAGATAACTTAATTAACAACATAATAAGACCAAAAAAAAAGGATGCAGGACATTGGATGAAAAAAATATACACCACAAATTGTAGAACTTTTGATCGTCCAGCAGCCGCAATAGATGTATCCAAGTGCCACTCATTTGAATTTACCTGAAAATTTGTCTCAAAACCACTTTTGGAATTTTGCAAAGAGGAAAAAATCTTAAAACAGAAGGTTGATGATATGCTAAGGAAATAACAGAAAATTATGTAATACACAAAACACAAGATTTGACAGGCAAGAATTCCATGCTTAAAGAAAATATTTAAGCTAGTTTACATTTTTTTATAAATTTTATTTATTATCCCTGTACAAATGAAAGTACGTTCTGGCAATATGGCTCAGCATTCATCTGTTTAAATTGGTGAATCTGCAAATTCTAACTTTCCACAAAATTTGACAATATGTTGCTTTCCTCTACTCTGCATGAGTTGTGATATGATATGCTAGAATATAGATAAAAGTTTGAAGGTGAAAAGACCTTACATTCCCATAAACCCCTAATAAGGCAGATAATAGAAGTCCATTGATGATAAAGTTCTACCAAGTATCCACGAAAATAAAATTATAAAAGCAGAAATTCAATAACTGCTACCATGGCAACCAAAAGGACATAAATCACTGCCTCCATTTTCGAGCATGCACAGTTAATATTGGTGAACCCCTAATAATTTGGCCCATAAGAATATTTTCTGACTTGATTAACACATGTCACTATATCCTCCAATTTCCAGTTCAAAGCTCTACAATTTCACCACCATAAATTCTCATGAGGCATTAATTTCCAAATTGCAAGATTCTCTTTCATAGATTTCCTTGTCACCCTTCCTTTAGAGCTGCAAGGACACAGCTAGAAAACACCAACTTGTAGCTTGATTTTTAAAAGATCTTACACCTAATTCCAGTGTCAGATTAAGTTAATTAGCTCCAGACTGCCAAGCTTGCAATTTTATAGCCTATTTCAGTCTAAAACATGCCACTCAGAGCTACACTTTGACTTTCAAAAGGACATAAGATGAGGATAGATTCCTACTATCAGAAAATGGGCTTCCCATTTCAGAAACACAACCAAAGAAGCTACAGATAATCCTTCCTGAGTCATCATCAAATGCACTGACTGCCAGTGCCAGTTGTTTGCCTTAAAAACAAGCTAAGAAGCTAGAGAAGTATACATGCATCTGTACATATGAACATACATTATACAGGTAATGATTAAAAACCCAGGACCTTTTCTCCGCTTCACAATCTTCCTATAATGGTGTTGTCCATTCTTGTTAGGCCCTGAATTCTAAACCACCTATCTGGTGCCTCTACATGCCCTACTCCATGAAACCAGCTGCATCATTACTCAAACCTCATTTTAAGAGGAGCTGCTTGCTGAGCACAGGACCCTCACTAGAGAGAGAGAGAAAGAGACGTGAAATCTAGGTGAAGTGAAATAAAGACTTTGTCAGGATTGTCGTCATAACTAACCTTTTTCCCCAAAAGATAGCATCTTACCTTACCATAAAGCTATCTGTCAAACTCTGGGCAATTTTATGTGCATCTAATGTAACACGTTCAATATGACATCTTTCAACAAATTTATCAAATCCAATAAGTTTTCTACAATATTTTTTTTTCTTCAATTGTGAATTAGATGAACTAGATGCCTGTGAATCTTTGTAAGCACCCTGCTTGATAGCAAGTTTTGAAACAAAGAAATGCCTTATCATACAAGTTTACCATTCTCGGATGAATAACATGGTGAAGATTTTCAAGAAAGTGATGCAGAGGTTGGACCAAAAAGCAGTAGCATGTTTTAATCGAACATGTTGAATTGCGAGATAATGTTTAAATTGCCACAGATTGAACATTTGCATTAACGTGTCTCCACTGATAGTTTCAATTGCCTTTTTTTCCCTAAAAAAAGGTCCAGAATTTTTAAACTTGGCTAATGTAAGTTGAAATTTGTGTATTTTTGAGTCAAGCACCAAACTGTTACCTGAACCCTTAATTTTAGCTAGAGTTACTCACACCTGACACTTTAACATGGAAATTGGTATGATACTCAGACACAGCACCATAAAGAGTTGTTATATATTAAAAGGATCCAGCACCTAGAGAAACCTAATCGCAACAAACAAATCCAAGACCATGTAACATAGGCTCTTACAATGATCCTCTGAGCATTTCAATCAGATAAAACTTGAAAGTCCATCCTAGATAATGTATACTAATTATAAGTTTAGAAGGTGGACCCATCATTCTGCTCCTTTTAGTATACCATCTTATTGAGGATATTTAAGTCTGTTTGGAATTTAGATGCCTCACTGGTTGTCACTTGAATATTCATAATAGGGTTGGCAATGAGAAGATATAATGGTGGATCGAGAAGAAATTTTGCAAAGGAAATTTTGGATCATAAAATCCCGAAGAGAATAGTATATGGAAAATCACAATCTGCAAGGAATTTGGTACCCAATATTTTTGGGATTGTAACCCTGTGTTTGGTTAGGGTCATGAGAGGGAGAATAGATGGGATTGGAAAAATGGAAAGCTTCTATCCACAATTTGCTTAGAAAAGTTTTAGGGAGGATGGATGACAAGGAGGGATTTTCCATCCACTCACAAATTTGCATCCTTCCAAATTGGAAGGGTGAGAAAAGACGAATAAAGCATGTGAGGGATGGATTTTCACATTAATAAAATTACCCTTCATTAATTTGTTTAACAAAACTATAACACTTCTTCACTTTTTAATTCTTATTATTTATATATATTTTATTTTATCCATCCTATTAGCCCTATACTATTAAATTTTATTACTAATTATTTTAATTTTAGTACATATTTTTCATAATTACCATTAAATAATTAAAATTATCTTCTATTTTTTATTTATATCTACTATTTTTAATTAACTAATTGTATAAATAAATTAAAAATTAATTATATAATTATATAATTAATATACAAAAATAAATTACTTCATTAATCATTAATTTATAAAATCATTTACTTAGATGTATTAAATTAAAATTAAATATTTATATAATTATAAATTCTAAAAATCATAAGGTCATACATTGCTTACTTCTTTAGTATAAATAAGTATTATAAATTGATAATAATAATACTTTAATTAAAGGATAGTTTAGTAAAAATGTGATATAAATATTATTCATCCTCATTTTCATTCCTTCTATACCTAACAAAAAAGAGAATCATTCTCATCCATCCTTTCATGTTTCACCAAACATATGAGAGGATAAATAGAAAATCCATCCATTTTTTCCCTCATCCATCTTTTTCCTTTACACATCCTTCCTTGAATCCATCCTTCATACCAAACAAAGGGTAATATCTGAGAGCTTCCCCAATTGCAGCAATTTCTACTCTCTTGTCCATTATCATCATCTAAAGTCAGTTCTTTGAGGCGTTTATCCATGGATATTTTGTTCCAGCATCCATATTATAAGCTCTTAAAGATGATGCTAAAAAGCACTTCTTTAATTTTAATATAGCAAATTGAAAAAGGAATGAATAAAAGGATAATAACATCATAGACTATTAGTTAATTCCAACATATAGCAAATTGACACAACAGGAACATTAATATAGCAGATTAAGAAACATACAAAAAAAGGAAGATCTCTTGTACTAAAGATGTAGCTACCCAATTTCTTGTCCCAATAAGAAATGGATGACTTTGGAGTATGGTATAAAACCTGCCAATCAACAGCAAAACATTAGCAATACAAGATTTCACTGCAACCTAAAGAAATGAAGAACTTCACCAATGGATTAAAGTTCAGTTCCTTTTCTAATATAAGCAACAGATTGGACTACCTGACTTTCTACAGTTATGTTTGCTATAGGTGCCAAGGCCTCCACTACAGGAGCCAACATGATTTTTTCTATCTTTTGGAACTCCCTGGAAGTAGAAGGAAGGGTTGTCAGCATTTTGATCAATTGAAGGCAAGAAGATATTGTGTGCAAGAATCAAAACCACAATCTGCCAAAACGACCTATACCACCCATACATACAGACCTCCTGATAAGGTATCAGTACAGTACTGAGATTTGTTCCAATATATGAGCCAAAAGGGTCCATACCAGTCCAAATCAAGTAGAACTGCCCCATACTTCCCAGGACCAACCCGCACTGCCCAATTTTGGGTGGTACTATGGCTAGGAGTGAGAAATGTATGGTATGGGTTGTATACCACATCATACCAACCAGGTAACATGCTGGTATGGTTCTCAATATCAATTTTATGAACCTTGATCAGAACAGATAATACAAGAAAGTGAAACAACAAAAAGCAAGGTACATACATACATTGTAGCACATACTTTTCTGAGTGACCATTCTCCTTGCCAATCAAAACCTAGTAACTGGGACCACAGGTCCACAAGCTGGAGGAACAGGACTCCCATCAAGACCACATTGCAAAACCCGACTTTACCTCTGACCGCTAACCATTTAAATACCTAACACAAGATACTTCACCAATATAATTCCAAGCATAGAAACCACATCCATGTCCAAGGCCTTGCCCACCACCCAACATCCTGTTACCTGAATTCTCGGTACCCTTGGTATAACCCCTCTACCACCAAGCTCCCAACACTAATGACAGCCTACTGCTAAGTCCAATAAGAAGCAGATGATTTGAAATTCTTACATCAAGTATTTTCTAGAAAAGAATATATCAAAGAAAAAAAAAGAGGGAAGAGGATATAAGATAGATATTGAAGATGATAATAGTGTTGAAAGCTCTACTTCAAAATGCTTCAATGCTTACTTAAACTCAAAATATTTCAGTACCTATGCTTCCTATAATACTCTTCAAATTGATATTTGATAATGAAATAAAGAAAAATTTTTACTCAAACGCAAAGCTAGTCAACAGGCCTTTGGTTTGCCCTCAAATGCAAGGCTAGTCATGATGCCTTTGATTTGCCCTAGAATATCAGTCATTAACCCAAAAATCCTCTACCAAGCTTAAGTACCCGACTTTAACCCAAAATATCAAAAAAGGGCTTGAAAAACAAACTTCAAGAGTTGAGATTCAAGTTGCAAGTCATTTGCAGCAAATTTTAGTTGCATCTATGAGAAAAGGTTGTACCTTTATCTAAAGTCTAACTTGGATGATTCTTGTGGCATTGAAATGCTGATTTGAGAAGTTATTCGATTAAATTGATCCTACATTCAAATATGAGAGAATCTACCCTTGGCAAAGTCTTTTCACTCTTACAACGTATTGACAAGATGCATGGGCCTTTGGATCAGGATGTCGTTTCTACTTATACTATATCCTATACCTAAACTACAATTGCACAACGCTCATGCTTAAGGCAGTAGGATTAACCAAAGTAGAAACATGAATGTCGAGGATAAGGATTTGAAATATCTTATGAATACAAATGTGGCAATAAAATTGGAGTTTGTCAAACCACTCAACTGAATCATCATACCACCAAACTTACATTAAAAAAGGGTATGATGATCATTAACTTCCCTGTACAGGTTCTTCACTGTATCTAATGGGCCAAATCACCAACATATTGCTGACCTATTGACAAGAATATGTACAGCATCCATAGAAATGTTTTTACACAGAATTTTGTCCTTGAGATGGCAAATAGAGAAGTCCCCAAGCACTTCTGGATAACCATTTTCTTATCCTTGTCCACCCTGGTTATAACTTGTAAGAATTCAAATGTTGCACAATTAGATTTAACTCTACAAAAATGCTTTCACACACAAAAAAAAAAAAAACACTCTACAAAAATGGTAGGCGCAATACTTTTTGATTACATCCGTAAATCAGTATCAAAGTGTTTGGATAGCTAAAATTCCAGACTACTGGCCAAAACTAAAATATAATCGACTTTTTGGGTAAAATTTTTACAAAGGATGTTCCAATAAGGGTTTTAGAGTAAAAAAATACGATAGAGAACAGGTTCAATAGTCTGGTATTCTAAAATCTACTCCTAACTTTAAAACTTTTCCTGCACAAATCAAGTTCTTCCCTCACTAGTCTACATTTGTCATTTCTTCTTCATTCCCTATCACCAGTCATGCCCCGATCCTGATCCCAATGGCACATTATGTTTGACCTTGATGGTGACCCAACTCCAACTCTATTGGTGATCAAGATGGTGGCAATCAATCAACCTCAAAGATGAACGGAATGCCTATCACTACTGCCATCACCACTAGCACAAGCACCATCATCATCGCCTCCATATCTACCATCACCACCTACAACACTTCCATCTCTACCATCACCACCACCACCTAGATCTCTACCATCCATCACTATCACCACCCTCACTACCACCCACCACAACCACAATCACCTCCATCTCTGCAACCCATATCCACCATTACCATAGCCGCCACCATGACCACCACCCCTATCTCCATATTCCCATCACCACCATCCACCATCATCACCATGACTACATCCATCATTAACAGTTACCACCACCTGTTGCAGCTATCATCACACCACACCACCTCCACCACCATCATCTGCATCTTCATAATGGTCACGACCAAGGTTCTCGGTACTGGTACCGGAGCCGTATCGGCGGGAGGCCGGTACGGTGCGGTCCGTACCGTACCGTACCGGCAAGCGTATCGATCCTTTTTTTTTAATATAAAAACATTCTTCCCCTTCCAAAAAAGTATTTAAAACATAAAAAAAACTGAACCGGGCTGAACCGAGCCCGTGAACCGAGGGTGAACCAACCGGTTCAACCGGTTCGTACCGGTATGGTACCGTACCGTACCGGTACGGAAATCAATTTTTTTTTAATTTTTTTAACGGTCCAGAGGCCGCACCGTTTTAATAGGCTGAACCGTACCGGCTAGCAGCCGTACAGTACGGTACGCCCCGTACCGGGCAGTACGGGACGGTACCGCAATCCCTAGTCACGACCAACCTCCACCACTGCCACCAACATCATTACTGCCACCACCATCACCACCATCTGTATCATCACCATCCTTAGCCCCATTTCCACCAACACCATCATCACCAATTACCCCTTGTCCCCATCCCCTTCTTCCACAATTTGGCCATCCTCGACCTTAATCCACCACACGCTAATTGTTTTAAAAATTTCTCTCATGCTGTTATTAATCATATATTTCAATTCAAGTAGGGATTGCATAGATGATGATAATCCAACACTGGTTATTTTGATAGGATTTACCTGATAAATTAATAAATTATAAAACTCCACTAACAAAAAAGTTACCTAAATCAAAATATTGAAAAAGTCTTCAAAGATTTTGACAGTGCCCGCTAAATTGGGTGGATGAGCAAGTCTTAGGTTGTTACTTATTTGCAAATAAATTGGGCATTCACCTATTTAACTAAGTGAGAAGGAACGAGACTATGGAATAGGGAGAGAAATTCTCTCCATGTTTTCTCACAAAATGAAAAAGAAGAAAAATTCTGAAATCTTTCACCTCTTAACATGATGTCATGTAATATATTATTTTCTACTCTCTTTGAAATTTTAAAACTAATTAGTCTTCACCATCTAATTAAAATTCTAATTTAATTTATCAAGTAATCTCTCCAATTCTCTTTACTCCCTCTTGTTTAGCTTAGCATGCTAGATTACCTCCTTTGATTAACCCATTCCCTCACTTCCTTGCTCTTTCCTTACCTATCCTCATTCATTTATTAGTAATTAAATTTATTTAATATGCTGACTAAGACCCTCCATCTTTAACCGCCAAATATCTCCCCCTCCCCTAAAAATGATCTCACATCTCACCCCTACTGTCTCTCATGATTCCCACTCTCTCTCCTCTAATTTGTTCCCCTAGTCGTGATCCCATTTGAAATTCTTATTAAAAAATGAAAGGGGAGAACACAATAAACTAACCCAGCCTCTCTCTTTCTCTTCATATCTCGCACCTCTCTCCATCTTCTTAGTTACCAAATTTTTACTAAAAAAATTACCACTCGTTAACTATATCTCCCTTTAGATTCTTATTTAAAAGAAAAGCAGAAAAATCAAGGAAAATTGCTAAAACAAGAATTGGAGGGGCCATATTATTGTCTATAAGCCAAAATAAGTCAAATACAATTATAGTTGATGCAAAGTCAACTTTATTTCAAATGAGTGATGGAACATTCAGCTAGGTGAAATATTGAATTTTTGGTACCTGTATTGCTCTTCATCCCAATTAACCCTATTCCCAAAATAACCATCCCAGAACACCCTCATACAATCAAAATTACACAGAGAACCTGCACTCTCTCTCTCACAGTTATCTGCCCCTCCCCTCTCTTTAATTCACTGGCCCTCCATCTACTCATCCCCCTCTGTTTGTTTGAAGATGTTGAGATCACACATGATTTGGGATTGGAGATCACCTATTAAAAAATCAATATCAGGTCTTTACTTTCTTATATACTTTGCTTTTTTTTGTCTGGATTTGATGTGATGACCCAAGCTGACAGAATTCTGTGATTTAACTTTTAAGAAGATATCGATACTCAAATTCATTATTCCATGCTGTCAAGCAAAATTCATGCCTAAACATGCTAAACACAATCTATACATGCCTCACCCATCTGCACCACCACTGGTAGCCTCTACCCTCTATAGAAACACTTTTTCTAAACGCTAGAAGTATTATGAAGCTATACTTATTTTTTTCTTGATAGTTGTTTGATGAAATGGATGTATAGTTGTCATTTTCATCCATCTACCTCACAAACAGTCCGGTGAGTAAATGATATAACCGACTAACATTTTAAAGTAATCAATAAAGTCTTGATCACATAAATAAGAGCAATTCTTCTCATAATTGGACAAACAAATGGTAATACTATGTGCATATAAGGAAAACTTCTAAGAAAGAATTAGTTTGCTTCGTTGGTGAACAAAACATGCATAATGTGAATGTTAAAGCTAATGCTACTATTAAACTTATACAGCTTGGTGATCAGTTTTGCCATATAGAAGATGGAAATTAATTTAACTATATCAAAAAAAATTAATTGCAACAAACTGGAAGCATAATACATGTCCTAGGTACGCAACCATCAATACCATCAATTTGAAAACCATTAGAGTTTCCATTCTAATCCCATGATCAAAAACATGTTATTGAATATAGTTTCTTGATTTGTAGAGCATACCAGTTTATAAGGAAATATGAAGAGCTTATGAAACATAATAATGTATTTTTTTTGGTTTTACAAAAGGCCCTTCTTTCACCTAAGTTCTAGTGGCCATCAAGTGACACCAATTGTGAGGTTGATATTAAGCCACAATATCCAATGAATCCATTGATAAAAGCCCTAGTGACTTGCAACCCTCTATTCTTACCATTTTTTTGGAAGAAGACATAGATGATGGTGATGATAATTTTGTTGATGAAATAGATGGGGATTTCTTTACTGGTAATTGCTAATCTTAATTGTAGAAAATATTCCATACAAAATTTATCATGGAAAGAAAGTCAAATGCTACTGAATTCTAGAATAGGTTATCCCTGTAATAATTATTATAAGAGATGTCCAAACAGGCAAGACCTTCTGAATAATAAGAGATTCACTTTTTACTGCCTCAATATTGATACACATTGATAAACCTCTCTGATTCTTCCCCTTGAACATTTTATAAGAAGCTTCAAACTCTTCCTAGCATATCCTTGACTATTAAATTTTCATGTTCAAACAGTCAAAAGGATCTATTCTTAGCTTCATTATATTAAGCATATTATATAGCTATTAACTTTCTTTTTTCAACTTGTGTCTTTATGACAACCTTAGAAGAAGAGGCACGTGTGGATCATGTGGGGTGCTCAATGTTTATATACACCTAGTCTATGGTACAGATATTTGGATTCCAATCACAACAATATCACTTAAATGGATGGCCTCTATCCAACAAACTACCTTGATGCTATAACATCATATAATTTGTATGCTCTAATCCTCATGAATAAACATCAATATGTTACTCCGCTATATTCTCCCTTTGTTATAAATAATAAAAGTCCATATAAAGATTGGGGTGCAATGATAGAAGACTTGGGTTGACGAGCGCAATGGCATAGGTTCAAATCCTGGTCAAGCTACTTGGTGCAAACAATGCCAAAGGTTAAGTCTACTCCCAATCTGCCCCTCCTAGGACCTTAGATTGTTGAGACCCTAACTGGGTAATGACCCCTTTTTATAAAGCATCTGTACATAATATGCAAAGAGCAAAGCATGCTTTCAAGGCTTGCTTCATCACTTCTCATGTAGCTCTCATACCTTTTCTAGCGCGAGTTTTAATTTCTTGTTAGTAATATCACCAAATGTGTATCATGTTCATCATCTAAAAACATATGCTGAATCCTACATCCTTTAGATATTTGACGCCAAGCAAAGATACTTTGCAATTTATCACCAATCTTTGGATACTTCATAGTGAGTTTGAAAATCCAAAATCCACCAAAATTAGGGTTTTCTTGATCATGATGATTTCTATAAGGGAACAAACATAACTCTTCTTCTTTAATAGCATGTGCAGAAGGTCTAGGTTGAAAGATCTTGGAACTCAAGGACCACTTTCATGTCAGGTTTGACTTGGAGATTGAGGATGAGATGGAAAGTTTGTAGACCGTTCACTTAGAAGAATGGTTTGGTTCATCCAAAAAAGCACTCTTTTAAATTCATCCACAAATTTTATAGACACATTCATCCATCATCTTATGCAAGTTGCTACACACCTTGATTGTTCTCCATCATCTAGCAGGAGCAATACTGAAAGTTTTGATAAAGAGGAGCTTTTGAAGTCATCTAGGCACACAATCTACTTATTTTTCATTCTATAGAAAAGCCTCTTTAGTTCTTCATCCTTTATTCCTCTTTGTTCTTCACTTTAGCATCATGTAACGAAGAATCAATACCAGAAGGACTTGGACACCATAAGACAGCTTTGGCTACAATCTAACATCATTCATTTCTAGCATGACTAAGTCTTCTTTCTAGTAGGACCATTTTGCTTATCACCTTGAGGGCATTAATGTCATTGATATTATTCCTTTTACATTGATTCTCCTCTTTATTTGAGAGATCTAACAAATTACAGAAATGTGGGTGTTATCTTATGATATAAGGCTCATGTGCTACCCACATGACTTGCTTCAATAATGTTTAGCATATGACTGATTTACTCAAGAGAGGCCGAGCAATGGATCATCACTGTAATTCAGATGACAAGTGTCTTTTGGACTAATATGGGAAAAATGACAAGAAGAACTTCTAGTCATCCAAAAAACATAACCTCTTCCTCGCCTTGCAATGTTAAAGTGGCAACAAGCCCAAGCCAGCCAAACATTTCTGGATGTACAATCAAACACCCCCCCCCGCCCCATTGCACTTCTCTGGTCCTACCCCCACAACACAAATCCTTCTTGAGGTTTGACCTCTTATTTCATTTCACCACCTTCATCCACTCTCAGGTGCACAGGTGCAAGGTAAGGCAAGGAGAGGATGCATGCTAAAGTGTGGCCTCCTTTTTGTGCACCTAATATGGAACTACTTTCCTCTATTTTCTTGTTGTCCTCAAAATTCTCTTGAACAACACAATTTTATTTTTCCCTATATTTTCTTTCTATCTGCTCCTTCAGCAATAGCTCCTATTATTGCTGTCCGCAAATGACAAATCAATATAACTCATAAGCAACCCCGATTTTACATATACTTTATAAAATATTCTTCTGATCAGCGCTATATTTATTTGTTATTTTATTGACTAGATATGATGTTAATCATGTAATTCAGCCTATTTAATTTTCAAGCCTGTCTAGTAATTTACTTTGCTCTGGGCAACAACAATAGTCATTATATTCATAAAAAGCAGCAAAAAAATGCATAAGAAATAACAATTTGTGATTTTTGAATATTCAACAAAAAAGATTGTGACTATTATCCTTACCAATAATAAACCCAGTCGCTGGGATCAGCATTCAACAGGCTGAATGAAAGAACAACACTCCCATCTGCACCAACCGGCATGAACTCTCCTTTACCCATCTCCCCTACTTTCTTCCCACCATTCATGAAAATCTCAGCAAAAATCTTCCCGATCATCGAAACCACCTCAGGCTCCGAGACCTTGCCCACCATCCAAGCATGCCGATGCTTCCCCACCACAACCCTCACCCCCTCTCCACCAACGTCCCTCTCAATCACCACAACAGTATAAACTCTCCCACCGCCAGACCCCAAACACTCCCCACCTTCCCTCAGTGCCGAATGCAGCAGCTCATCCACATCCTCATCACCACCGCCCAAACCAGAGGAATCCGCCACGCCGCACCTCCAGAGGCAGGCATCCCCCGCACCAACGGAGCTCCAAACGCATCCCGCACCGGAATCGATCGTCACCGAGACGGAAAAGTTCTTCCCACAGCCGCCGCAGACCGGATCGTTGCTGGTTCTTCTGACCAGATCTTCTGAGATCAGGGTTCCCAGCCGGTCGGCGAGGAATCGGTCGCCGTCGGGGCGGAGAAGGACGGCTTGGAAGCGGCAGGGGAGAGTGGGTTTGTCGGACTGGAGACGGCTTGAGAGGGTGTCGATGGAGCGGAAGGGGAGGGGGGATCGGTAGATTTCAGTGGATTTGAGAAGGAAAGGGAGGCCTGGGGGCGAAGGGAGATTGGGTTTAGAGAGAGGGAGAGAATGAGAGGAACGGCCCTAGAAATGGAGAGTGGAGAGGGGAAATACCTGAGAGGAAGGAGAGGAGGACGGAGAGCGTGAGGAGGAGGCGCTTGGTGCCTGGTCTGGTGGTCCGGCGGGTGGAGTCGCCTTCGGCAGCGGTGGCAGATGGAGGACGAGGGCTTAGAGCGGCGCCGGAATCTTCCGCCATCGGTGGAGTCCAGAAGAGGTTTCGGGTTGGCTGTAATTCTTCCGTGAGGGAGCGAGTATGGTGATGAAGGAAAGTCGGCAGCCAAACTTGCCGACTCCTTAAGAATAGGGAAAGAGCAGCGAATGTTGCGTTTTCCTCTAATTACATACTTTTAATTATTTATTTAACCTGATAAGGTTGCTCGTGCATTTTCCTTTTTTTTTTTTTTAATTTGTTGTGCGGATGACCAGGGTGGGCAGAGCGCCTCGGTTCTTTTTTTCATTGTTGTGCGTGGGCGCTGAGTTTTTTTTTTTCAAAAAAATAATACTATTTTTATTTTTTTTATTAAAAAAAAAGATGGGGATAAATCTCGGTGTAGCTACTCTCATCGGATCACAAGCTGTTCGATTTGGGTCATAATTATAATTTTTTCGAATACTTTCATTATTCGATTTGAGTTGTAGTCGTAATTTTTTCAGATATCATTTTCATCATTGGTGTGTACGTGAGTCTATCACATATTTCAAAAAAAAAATTTATCATATATTTTAAAAAAAATTAAATTTAATCAAGTTATTCACAAGGAACATGTTTCAAATCCTGACCGATAATATGAAACTAAATTCTAGTTACCGAGCTACTATCTTAACAATTTTTATTTTTTATTTACAAAAATACTGCTCTTCAAGTTTTATTTTTCAAACTAATCTAGTTCGGCTTGCGTGGCTATCAACTAGGAACTTGAAGGTTCGACCTGCCGGCCAAACCTGCGAGCTCCTTTAAAATATTTTAATTAAAAAATAATTAAAAAATTTCAAAAAATTAATATACATATAGGAATAGCAGGTTCGGCATGCAAGTTTTGTTGAAATATTTTAATTAAAAAATAGAAAACAAAAATTTAAAAATAAATTTAAAATAAATTTGAAATTAAAAATAAAAGTATATTTAAAATAACAAGATATTTTATAATAACATGATATATTATGATAAATATTTTATATTTAAAAATATAAGAAATATTATATTTATAAGTATATTATATTCTTAAATATATTATATTATATTATATTTAAAAATATAATATACTATAATATAATATGTTATATTATATTATATGTTATATTACATTATATAATATATTTTTAATATATTATAATGTTTTATATTATAAAAAATATATATTATAATATATTATCATAAATATTATAATATTATATTTTTAATATATTTAATTTATGATTTTGTTGTTTATAAAGTTCTATTTTGAAAATGTTTAATACAATTACTATCTTACTTTTTTTTTTTTTTCGACAGCACAAATACCCGGTTCTCCATCCCCATCTTTTCATTTATTTTTTTTCTTTTCCATCACTTCCCCTTCTAGTTCTCTTACTTTCTTGTTTTCTTATATATTTTAATTTTCTTTAAATAGCACGGATACATGATTGCCTCGTCTCAACGGCCATAATCTATATTGTAGTACAGCCATATATTATTATAATATATTAAATATTATATAATAATATTTAATTATATTATCAAAATAATAGAATATATTATAATAACATTATATATTATTATTAAAATGTATTATATTAGCATCATATCACATTACAATATATTATAATATAATAATTGTTACAGTAGTAAAAAAATTCATTCAGTCCTGACACAGCATCCTTCTTGGTGGCTGACGTGGCCACATGCTTCAGGGGTATCTCCAAGTCTCCCATCAAAAGAAGACGGTGGGTCCGCTTGTTCTAAAAGGAGATTGGCTCCTGTGGCGGCTAGGTTGGCATCTCAACCAGCCCACTTCGGCCATGTACGGAATCCAATTTTTTGGCGGCTCAGCCCGCATCTCAGTCTAGCGAGCTATTTTCAGTATGGCATGCCGCGCGAACCTCCAGCGTGGCGTCCTCTGTCAACGTAAAGTCCCCCGTGAGCCTCCAGCGTGGCACCCTCCGCCCGCGTGGAGTCCGTCCACTCAGCTCCAGTCGTCCGCAGAGGCGTGGCACGGGTCAGCTCCAGTCCGCCCCAAGTTCGGCACGCCTGCGCCCAGTTCAGCACGCTTGATGCAGATGGCGCACTCCAGCCCGCGCCCAGCTCGGCATGCCCGGCGCGGGTGGCGCACTCCGGCCCGCACCCAGTCTGGCACACCCGCGCCCAGCTCGGCATGCACGGCGCGGGTAGTGCACTCCGGTCAACCCTAAGTTCGGCACGCCCAACGCGAGTGGCGCACTCCTGCTCGCACCCAGTCTGGCACGCCCGACGAGAGTGGTGCACTCCTGCTCGCACCTAGTCTGGCATGCCCGTGCCCAATCTGGCACGCCCGGCGCGGGTGGCGCACTCCGGCTCACGCCCAGTCCGGCACTCCCACGCCCCAGGTCCGGCTCAGCCTAGCATGCGGACAGGTGGGTCCAGCTCCGTCCAAGTGCCCTCCGCGCCGCATTACCCCGCACGGCTCCGCTAGCATGAAGGCTAGCCCAGTCCGACGTGCTCCAGCATGGAGTCCTCCTGGCATCCTCTCCAGACCGGCACCTCCCCGCATCAGCCTCCAAGCGCGGCGTCCTCCCGGCATGGAGTCCCTCCAATGGACCTCCAGCGTGGCATCCTCCGCCCGCGTGGGGACCGACCGTTCCCGCTCCGAGCCCAACTCGGCATGCCCGGCGCGGGTGGCGCACTCCAGCCCGCGCCCAGTCCGGCACTCCCGCGCCCCAGGTCCGGCTCAGCCCAGCACGCGAACAGGTGGGTCCAGCTCCATCCAAGCGCCCTCCGCGCCGCATTACCCCGGCACGGCTCGGCTAGCGTGAAGGCTAGCCCAGTTCGGCGTGCTCCAGCATGGAGTCCTCCCGGCATTCTCTCCAGACCGGCACCTCCCCATGTCAGCCTCCAAGCGCGGCGTCCTCCCAGCGTGGAGTCCCTCCCACGGACTTCCAACGTGGCATCCTCCGCCCGCGTGGAGACCGACCATTCCCGCTCTGATCCACTCGCAGCACGCTCGTCCGGAGGCACGTCCGCAGCCGTTCCTACCTTGATCCACTCGTATCACGCTCGTCCGGAGGCACGTCCACAGTCGTTCCTGCTCCAATCCACTCGAGGCACGCCCATCTAGAGGCACGTCCGCGACCGCCCGCACCCAGTCGACTCAGCCCGTGCCCAATCCGGCACGCCTCCGCCCAGTCCGGCACGCCCGCACCCAATCAGGCTCTGTCTGCTCTGGCTCCATCTTCTCCGGCTCCGTCCACTTCGGCTTCGGCTACGCCTAGTCCGACAACGCCCGGCACGGCGTTCTCCCCCATGAAGAGTCCGGCCCCAAGCTGGCTCTACCCACGGCCTGGCTCCTCCCATCTTAGGGCAGCCCCATGGTCCAATAGGTCTTTCTCATCGGCTCTAGTGTGCTCCGACGGATGGCCCACCTCGATCTCTGCACGTGCAGGGAGTAGCGCGGCTCCACCCTGGTCCGGCGTGAAGTCGTGCCCCAGCTCGCACGTCACCGTAGCAAGAGAAGAGGGGCAACTCTGCCAGCTTCGTGCATGCTCGGGCATGCCCGCTTCAGTCCGACTCTGCCCGGGCACGTCCGCGCATGTCCGTGCCTTAGCCCAGCATTGGCCTGGGGCCCCGCTCCAGTCCGGCTCCACCCTGCGCCTGCACCTCCGCCTGGCGCGGTCTTGGCTCCGCCTGCATGGAGTCCGTTCGCCCAACCAGCCCGGCATGCTCCCCTCGCCTAGGTCCGCATGCATGAGGAGCCTCTGCAGGCCTAGCCTTGCCGCGGGGCACCTCGAATCATGTGCATGGAGAGCCTCCTCCTGCTTCGTCTCGGTCCGCATGCCATGATCCATCTAACTCCGTCCCAGGTACGCTTCTCAAAGTGCAGGTATGGAGAAAGCCTGGATGGCAACCCCGACATGTAAAATCACCGTCCCTGCCAGACTTGCTACAGGTCCTGTAGCGCGTCGCCTACAAGGAGGGCTATATTAAAGCCCGCAGGTCACAGTTTACAGCAATCAGGAAGAAGTGCCCCACCCAAGGTACTGTGCTCCGTCACCAACATCCTGAACTACCCAAAAGAAGAAGATTCACCAACGTATCCTAACCTCCCAGGCCTGCAGAAGCCTCACAGGTCTATGTCAAGAAGAGCGCGCCTCCCTAGACGATAGGAGTCGCTCGTCTACATAAAATCATCATGAAAAGGTAAGGGGAGGTAAAAGATGACAGACTCTCTTCAGTCATACATTATCTTCCATTCTTATCACCCTCTAGAAGTGGAGAGTTCCCCAAGCTCTCCACCTTAGAGGTCTTCTGTTCTCCTCGATCGTCCCACTGACTTGATCATCGGAGTGTCTTTGCCGGAATCCCTGGCCCAGGTCTTCCCGGTTTTGCAGGTCCGCCCGACAGAGAGAGTCGATTCACGAGGCCGGAGGCCGAGCGCTCAATGGGAGGGACTCGACGTGCCGGAACTACGGGCCATGATTGTAACGACCCATAAAAAAAAAAAGGATTGAAGCCTGGCCGGCCCACCAGAATGGACCAACCCAGACCCCTGCACGGCCCAGCACGCAGGATGTGCAGGCGTGCGGGCACGCGAGCGCGTGCACGGGCGCGAGGGAGCGCGAGTGCGCGGTGCGCGGGTGACACGTGGCGGTGACGACGCGGGGGTGAGCGATGCGCGGGCGCGCGGGTACGTGGTGCACGACCTAGCCCATCGCGGCGGGCACGCATTGCACGGCCTAGGCCCACGCGCACACTGTAAGGGGTCGAGAATTGCACCAACAATCTCTTGGTAGATATGACCGCATCAAGTAGGTTGAGTGATAATTATATTATATATATATAAGAGTATTGAATTAATAATTAATTATCTTTAGAATTGATACTTTTGTATATATTTTGGTAGAAAAGAAGATCATCATTGTTTAGAGCTCGAATTATGGAATCCAACGGTGCAAACCGGACCCAAATTGGAGTTCATATGGACCAGAAATCAATTTTAGAAGATTTTAGCACGATTTTCAAAACAACACGATTTTTGGAGCAACACTTAAAAGTTTATAACTGGTTCACTGTGGACCGGCTGAACGGTCCACCACACAACCCGCTGGTCCATCGCTGCCATTACCCGGGATCCACGGAGCAAGACCGTAGACCACCTTCCACCGAATGCACCCAAACTCGCCGGAGGGACGGCCCGGATGCCACCCAACCCACCGGAGACCTCACCGCCAGCCGAAGAAGCTTCGATTGGTCGAAAAATCACCAAAAAAGGGGCTGCTACCCTCCAACTTCTTCACCACAGTTCCATGCCGTCCCAACTCGCCGCCCGAGACATCGCTTGCTCCTCCCACGATTTTTCTTCACTGCAACTCCGGCCACATCTACTCTTCTTCACCACCACCCCAAGCCTATTCTTCACCAGAGAAGTCGCCGACGCCTTTCCTGCCATTGCCGGAGATGCTGCACGTCGCCCCCACGACTATCTCCAAAATCCAGCCGGTCTCCTTCCTGTTCGCTGCCCTTCACTGATTTAAGAATCGGTCTCCATCTTCTCCGCCATGACCGTTGATCTTCAGTTTTCCTTGTTGCTGCCAGTCTTTTCCAACCTGCTGCAGTCCACCGAAGTCAGAGATCCCTTCTTTACCATGAAGATAATGTCGGAAGTTGGATGTTCGAAAGGCGCTGGATGGACGTGGAGGAGTTCATTCGGATGAGGAAGGAAGTTTGCAGATACGGAGGAGATTGTTGGGATCATGCGAACTGGTGCGAGGATAGGAAAATAGTACCGAGCTTTTTTAATAGATTAAGATAAGAAATCGCTGCGAACCCCACATGGCCCGACACGGTGTTTGCCATCTATAAAGCCCTCGGTCATTTTCCACTCCGAAGAGGATTTGGAAAGACTTCCATTATGTGCCTCATTCCATTTCCAATTCCCATATTTCTTTTCTGCGAAGCTGATATCCAGGATAGAAGGCTATAAGGCTAAATCATCTTCTCGGGACTTCATTGTAGTGCTTGGTGTTGCCGCCAAGATCGCCGTGGCCTGTAGCTGCTGTCAGCGCCGGCTAAATCATCTTCTCGAGATTTCATTGTAGTGCTTGGTGTTGCTGCCAAGATCGCCGTGGCCTGTAGTTGCTGTTGGCGCTGGAGTGCATGGCTTAGTGCTCCTGGGAGGTCCCGTCTTGGTTGGACCTGCAAAAGACTGGGTTAGTGACCCGGGCCGAGGATTCCGGCGGGGGCACTCCGACGGTCAAGTCAGTGACGATCCAGGAGTACAGATCCTCCTGATCGAGCCCCTCTTGATGGACTCCACTCTAGGAGGAGTTAATGGTATGAGAATAAGATAAAAGTGTGTAGAAGGATGACGGCGGAGCTAGAGGGATTCTCTACGTAACCGCTCTTCCTTTGTTTTATTCAAGTGGTCGTGGTGCCTCGCTCTCATGGTCGAGCTTGCACTAATATTGTGTTATTTTTTTTGTTACCTCCTCCTTCCAGGGGTGTCGATCGTTCTTTGTAGTCAAGGTGACCGTTGGGCGCTTACCTTGGGATCCTCGTTGGGCTGGCAGGCGCGTGCGGCGGGGTACTATGCCGTAGACGGGACATCTTTCCTGACATATGGTAAGGGAAACTTCCATTCGCTCTGACATTCTCTCCGGTCGCCCCATTCCAGAAGCTTGGTAAAGCCTTGATCCGAGGGCCGCTACCCCCGGGATTCGTGCCCTCTGGCTGGCCCATCCTTCTGGTAGTACGGGCGGCTGGTGGAGGGTGTGGCGCCTTGATCAAGGTGTTTCCTTCCTTTCTGGTGTAAGTGGTGGGCAGGCAGTTATTGCGGTATGGTGGGCACTGCTCCGCGATCCTTGGGTGGCTTACCGACATCCTGGGGTGATGGTACTATCCTCCTGCCTGCAGTCGCCTTTGCCCGAGCTAGAGACCTAGTAGGGGAGGCAGGGCTCAATCCAGCAGAGGACAGGTGGCGGCTCCGGCCGAGAGCGCTCGACCTCGGAGAGAGACTCCACGTGGCGGGTGAGGGCTGAGCTCGACTCCAACCACAGGGCTCGATCTGGTGGAGGACAGGTGGCGGCTCTAGCCCAGAGGGCTCGACCTCGGAGAGAGACTCCATATGACGGGTGAGGGTTGAGCTCGACTCCGACCACAGGGCTTGATCTGGTGGAGGACAGGTAGCAACTCCGGCCCAGAGGGCTCGACCTCGGAGAGAGACTCCACGTGGCGGGTGAGGGCTGAGCTCGACTCTGAGCACAGGGCTCGATCTCGAGGGGCTTGATCTGGTAGAGGACAGGTGGCGGCTCCAACCCAGAGTGCTCGACCTTGGAGAGAGACTCCACATGGCGAGTGAGGGCTGAGCTTGACTCTGACCACAAGGCTCGATCTCGAGGAGCTCGGGTGGAGGACAGGTGGTGGCTCCGGCCCAGAGGGCTCGACCTCGGAGAGAGACTCCACGTGGCGGGTGAGGCCCGAGCTCGACTCTGTCCACAGGGCTCGATCTCGAGGGGCTCGATCTAGTAGAGGATAGGGCTCGGCTCGGCGGTCGGCCTCGTTATTCTGAGGGAGCCCGACCCGACCAAGGAGTCAGGCTGGAGAACCTGACATGGCGGTTTTCCCTAACGTGGCATCTGACAGCTGTTCCACGTCGATGATCCTACCATATCATTTGCCCTCCACCCCGAGGCTCGTTAGTGCGCGGTGCTCGAGTCAAAGGGAGTAAATGCACCGCTGATGTGGAAAGGTGAAGATCCGGTGCAATGATGGTCACGATCGCCGGTGCTTCGTGGAACAGTCCCCCAGGCCATTGCAGAGGCGCCACGTGGCCACGTCCAAGGAGTAGTTAATGCTGGCACAGAATTCAGAGTGGCCAGGGTGCCTTTCTTACCGATGGCCGACACGTGTTGGGGATCCGTTGGCGAAGAGGTCGTAACGGTACGAGTTTGATGGGTCTTTTCGAAGTGAAAAGAAATTTTTTACCCAAAACTTCTATTCTTTCAAATCCTTCACGCCTGCTGCAGTGCTTGGACTCTTTCCTCTTCACGATTTGCTTCTGCCCTTCCTCCCCCTAAGGAACCAGGTTGGTCTCCCCTTTTCCTTCTTCTCCTTTGCGGTAGGGTTCCTCTCCTGAGTTTAGGGCCTTCTGCAAACCGAGTCCAGTCCTTCTTCTTCATGGGTCTTCCTTCTTCCTTCCTTCTCATAGGATGTCTCATTCCGGTCCTGGTTTCCATCCCTCCAATCAAGGCGAAGCCGGTCCGTCTATGCGGGGACCAGCATCTTCCTCCTCCGATGAGGAGTTGGAGAGGGTGTGATTTGAGTTCAGTAGGAGGCCGGCCCTTCCACACTTCGCCCCATATCCATTAGGGAACCGGGGGCTGCTTCCTCTCATTCTTCTCGTCCTCCTCCCCCACCCGAACCCGTTTCCGAGTCTATCCGATCAAGAGGTCCCAGTGGGATCACTTCGACGATCTCCGCTGTGGAGCTAGGGACCATTCGAGATGTCTATGATATCCTAGACTCTGTCCGGCTTCTGGTTCCCCGACCAGGGGATAGGGTCACTTCGAGCGGCCCGGCCGGATCGCCTTCTACGAAGAGACCTTCTCGGGAAGGCTTCATTTTCCTTTCCACCCCCTCTTCATGTCCGTGCTGAGCAATTACCGCCTGGTCCCTACCCAACTGGTCTCGAACGCCATTAGGACATCTTTTCCTTCATCGTCCTCTGTCATGTCCACGGGTTTGTCGCCCGATTCTCTTTGTTCAGGGCGTTCTTTGCCCTGAAGCACCACCCCACCGAGAATGGGTGGTGGTCCTTGTCTTCCCGCCCGAAGGGCATCAAGTTTGAACTCCTCTCTTCCATCAAGGGATAGAAGAGTAGGTTCTTCTTCGCCATCGTCGAGGGGGACTGGGTCTGGAGTGATCCAGACCAGTCCCCCAACCGAATCTCTATGGTTGATGTGGCTGACCGAGATGACTACGAGCAGCTTCGCACCACTCAGATCCCTTCTCTCGAAGTTCTGCTCCGACAGCAGAACCTCTTTGATGCTAGGGTCGACCCGACAAGAGGGTCGGGTGGGTCCGGCTTAGATCTTTCTTTCATATATATATATATATTCTTTTTCTTTTTCTTTTTTTTTTTGGACTGACTTTTTGGCTTCTAACCCGTGGTTGGTCTGTGTGCAGGGATGATCTTCTCGGAGAGCAACTTATTGTCGATCACCAGGAAGAGGCCACCCACCGAGATTGCCGATGAGCCTCCTCCGAGGTGGGCCCGGGTCGAGAGATCATCGGCGGTCGCTCCCGCCGCGCCAGCCACCTTGAGCAAGGGGGAGGCTGAAGCTGCTCCTGCGCCATCTGCAACGCCAGAGCCGATCTAGCGAGCGGTCCGAAAGGTTCTTGAGTGGCCGAGTCAATAGGCCGCGACCCCCGTCCTGGAGCCTGAGGTGGTCGTCTGGGCTAGGGCTGCCACTGCTGTGTCACCTGTCTCCCCGAGCCCGGCTGTAGTGGAGGTCGAGGAGGGGGAAGTTCGAGCTGGAGGTGAGCCTGCGATGAGGGCTCCGCCTGCGAGGGTGCCGGATCTTCGGCCGGCGCCCGGGTGCTCCACTGTTGGTGGGATGGGTGCACCTGCCCCTCAAGAGAGCAGGAGGGAAGAGGCGCGGTGCCGACTTCCGTTCAAGCTAGGGCCAGAGAGCTCCTTGCTTGAAAACCTCACCCTGGCTGAGCGCATGATGGACTTCTCCATCAAGCAATGCGATCGGCAGGATATGGCCGGGCTGCGGTTGGGAGATGTGGTCGGTAGCATCTTCTCCCAGCTTTATTCGGTGAGTGTCTCCACTTCTCTTCTTTTTCTTTTCTTCTCTCTCTCTTTTTTTTTTTGACCTTTTGCATGGTGCAGATCGGTGCTGAGGTCCTCTTCATCAGGGACTGCTATCGGAACTGGCAGACGAATGACCAACAACGAACAGCAGAGGTCGAGTCGCTGAAGGTCGACCTGAAGAAAAGGACAGACGTCGACGGGGTGCTTGACCAGTGGGTCAAGGATCTCGAGAAACAGCTCACCAGTTCTGAGGGACGAGCGAAGGAGCTCCAGGAGGGCCTCGACCAGGAGCTGGTGCAGTCGAAGAAGAAGGCGAAGGAGCTCGCCGATGCAGAGAGGAGGCTGGGTGTGTTCAACGCCGAGGCCTCCTGGCAGCAGGGGATCACTCGATCCCTCCAGACCAGGCTGGCGGCGGAGAAAGAGAAATCAGCCATAGCTCTGAAGGCGGTGACGAGGCGACCAAGTCGGCGGAGGCAGCTAGATGTGAGGCCACCGAGGCAAAGAAGGAGGCTGAGGAGGCGGTCACAAGGTATAAGGCCTCGGAGGAGTTCCTCGCCGAGATCCACCAAACGACGTCGGACTCCCTCTATAAGGGCTTCATGTACCTGCATCGCCGAGTTGAGGGGTTTGTCCCTGATGAGGGCCACAGTCGCCTCAGTTACCCCGGAGCTTCAGACCAGGAGACTGGTACTGAGGAAGCCGTCGCTCCCGAGCCTTCTACGCCCGTCGAGGATGGAGCTGCACCACCCGAGACCGGAGCCGCTCAGCCAGAGGTCCCCGCGAATGGGACCTCTCAGCCTTGCGGCCTAGCTGGGGGGCCAGCTGGAGAGTAGTTCTTCTCCTTTTCTTTTGTACTTGAGTTGGGTCGCCCGACATGTCGGTGGCCCAAGGGTGCTTTGTAAAGACATTTTTTTAATGAAAGTAAATTTTTGAACTACCTCGTCCTGTGCCTTCATTGCTTCTCTCATCTTCCTTCTTTTCTCTCTTTTCTTTCTTTTTTCTCTTTTTTTTTTGAAAGTATGTAGTGAGATCAGAGGGAAGGGTTCCATCTTGTCTTGGATCTAGTGATGAGGCTTCAATATTGGCTAGTTAGGCTCAGGACTTGGGTAGTTGGGAGTAGCTGGGCTCAAAGATCCCTTGCCGGAGAGCTGGCCCCGGTCCAAGGTGCCTGAGGGCTAGCTCAAGTCTTGGATGCCTTGGAGCTAGGCTTGAGGCTTGGATGCCTGAGGGCTTCTCAGGTCTTGGTGCCGGAGGACTTTTCTTCGGGCTTGGATGCCTGAGGGCTTCTCAGGTCTTGGATGCCTTTGAGCTAGGCTCGAGGCTTGCCTGCCGGAGAGCTGGGCTCCAGGGTTGTTGATGTCTCGGAGCTGGGCTCGAAGACCTGCTTGGCTGGAGAGCTGGCTCCGGGATTGTTTGGGTCTCGAAGCCGGGCTCGAAGACTTGTTTGGCCGGAGAGTTGGGCTCCGGAGTTGTTTGGGATGTTGGAGCTGGGCTCGAAGACTTCTTGCCGGAGAGTTGGCTCCGGGATTGTTGATGTCTTGGAGCTGGGCTCGAAGACTTGTTGGCCGGAGAGCTGGGCTCCGGAGTTGTTTGGGTCTCGGAGCTGGGCTCGAAGACTTGTTTGGCCGGAGAGCTGGGCTCCGGAGTTGTTTGGTGTCTTGGAGCTGGGCTCAAAGACCTGCTTGCCGGAGAGTTGGCTTCGGGGTTGTTGATGTCTTGGAGCTGGGCTCGAAGACTTGTTTGGTCAAAGAGCTGGGCTCCGGAGTTGTTTGGGATCTTGGAGCTGGGCTCGAAGACTTCTTGCCAGAGAGCTGGCTCCTAGATTGTTGATGTCTTGGAGCTGGGCTTGAAGACCTGCTTGGTCGAAGAGCTGGCTCCGGGATTGTTTTGGTCTCAGAGCTGGGCTCGAAGACTTGTTTGACCGGAGAGCTGGGCTCCGGAGTTGTTTGGGGTATTGGAGTTGGGCTCAAAGACTTCTTACCGGAGAGCTAGCTCCAGGATTGTTGATGTCTTGGAGCTGGGCTCGAAGACTTATTTGGCTGGAGAGCTAGCTCCGGGATTGTTGGGACCTTGGAGTTGGACTCGAAGACTTGCTTGCTGGAGAGCTGGCTCCGGGATTGTTGATGTCTCAGAGCTGGGCTCGAAGACCTGCTTGGCTAGAGAGCTAGGCTCCGAGGTTGTTTGGGGTCTTGGAGCTGGGCTCGAAGACTTCTTACCGGAGAGCTGGCTCTGGGATTGTTGGGGTCTCGGAGCTGGGCTCGAAGACTTGCTTGCCGGAGAGCTGGCTCCGGGATTGTTGATGTCTCGAAGCTGGGCTTGAAGACTTCTTGGCCGGAGAGCTGAGCTCCAGGGTTGTTTGGGGTCTTGGAGCTGGTCTCGAAGACTTCTTACCGGAGAGCTAGCTCCAGGATTGTTGGGGTCTTGGAGCTGGGCTCGAAGACTTGCTTGCCGGAGAGCTGGCTCCGGGATTGTTGGGGTCTTGGAGCAGGGCTCGAAGACTTCTTGCCGAAGTGCTGGGCTTTGGGATGTTGATGTCTCAGGAGTTGGGCTCGAAGACCTCTTGTGATGGGGGACTAATATGCATGCAATTCTTTTTGTATGTTTTATATATGGGGTTAGGTGATTAATTCCCGATTTTCAGATTAAAATTAGTTGTAGGGAATTTTGTATGAATTTTTGAAGCCACGCATGTAGATTAGGACCTCGAAAAGTACTTAAGAATGATCGCCGGGGCTGAGAAGCCTCGGTTATGGAAAGTTCTCCTACAATATAATTACTGGAGGTAGAGGGGGTGTACCTGACAACGTCTGAAGCACCCGGTGAAGATCATAGCAAAGGGATCTCTCATTTCTCGACGGATGCGGCCTGGAAAACCGAGCCAATGACCCGCGGATACCCGGCTTTCTGCTCGGTGGTCCGATTGAGGCTTGGCTGGAGTCATTGGATTCGTAGGAACTTGGGGACCTGCAAACGACCTATCAGGGGTTAGAAAACTCAAAGGAAATCAAGAAAACAAAGAAAATAGCAAAGGAAAGAAAGTTTTGGAGGGGGCTGGAAGGATGGTTGGCGGCAGGAAGATGATTGCAAACACCAGGAAGAAGAACTCTCAAACCCCTTAATGCACACAGCAGGGTAATCACACAAAGCAAAGAGGAACTCAAGGTTTATTTCATATCAAAATTAGGTTTCATACAAGAGGTTAGGGTCCCTTAAATAGACCCTTAACCTTGGGCTCCAAGTAAGGGCACATAAGTCTTTACATAAGAATCATTTTCCCTCTCAAACCCTAGCTAGAAAATAAGGAAATATTAGGTAGAAAAAATTCCTAAAAATTCTCTTGACTTGGCCAACACTCCAAGGATGCCTAGGGGACGTGTTGGGCTTCTAGGAGCAGCAAAAGGCCAGCCCAAAGGGGCTCGGGTGCATGGGTTTGGGCATCTGGAAGCTGAGGTGGCCTGGTAGCCAGGTAGCAGGAATATTCCTGGTATCTTGCTTCTTAGGGGCTGGGCTTGGACCTGGGCTTGATTTCTTTGGCTTAGGATGCAGATGGACCTCTAGAATCATGGATGCCCTTATCTATGAATACACTTTGGCATCTGGAAGGGAATTTGGGTATCTAGAGGGCATCTGCAAGAAATCAGGGTTTTCTGAATTTTCCTCATGGGGTCTTCAAATCTTCAAGCTGGGTTGGACTTGGGCTATACTTCCATGTCTTCAATCTAGTTGGACTTGGTCTTCACTTGTATGATATAGTCTTGAGTCTTCAGTATGCTTGGACAGGACTAAAATAAAATAAAATAAAATTAGCTCAACATGAGCTGACTAGCATTGGACTGAACTAGCTCAACATAAGCTGACTAGTACAGAACTGAAATAACAACTCAAAAGACTCAAACAACAACTAAAAAGGACTCAGATGGGCTAAGCCCTTATTACAGATGGACTCATAAATTATTGATCAATTCACAGAGGGTTGAAAAGCCTCTGTCTTATTTGGTACCTCCGGTGTCCCCACCAATTCTCCCGGGGTGGGAGGAACTCGACCCTGTTGAGTGAAGATAAAGCTGGCTCACATATCTCTCGAGGAGGTCTAGGTTGAGGTGCTGCAAGTCCTCTCGAGAAATCCACGAATCGTCTGACTCTGGCCGGCCTTGCCATCGGACCAAGAAGCGTTGATAGTCACGTCCCTAGGTCATGATGGCTTGATCGTCCAGGATACGCTCGATCCGTTCTCCTCTCTCAGGCCAATTTGTTAGTGGACACTCTGGGTTAGGGTCACTCACAATGAAAAGAAATAGGTCCAAAGGTCTCACTAGGTATCGCTGCCGGTTTCCTATACTCAACCAGGTCTGTAATATTGAAGGTAGAACTAATGCCCATATCCGAAGGCAAGTCTAACACATGGGCATTTGATCCAATCCTTCTCTATCACTTTAAAAGGTCCGGCTCTGCGAGCATAAAATTTCTTTTAAGCCTAAGCCTAACCAAGATAGAATCCACTACATCAAATTCTTTGATCCATCTTCGGGAATTAGCCAGTTTGTTTAAAATTAGTGTAGATGGTGAACATGCTGGGCACATGCAAACTCCTAACAAATGATTCAAAGGACTAATACTAACACCTAATAGACTCGACTTTGCATTCCTATCGAAGGAAATTTATTAGACTTTTATAGGCCTAAACCTAAGAGACTATAGACTCTCTAGGTCTGACCCTAGTATGGTGTGCACAAGAGTATTTACAATGGACTCCAAGCAAATGCCAAAGGGTATGCCAGAAGTATAATGCAAACCTAACATGCGTAATGAATGCATGCAGTACGCTAATTTCAACTAAATGCAATCTAATGATCCTAGAAATGTTGGAGACGTCTGGAAAGGGTAGAAAATAAGAAGTGGGTTCAGAATTAGTTTGGTAGGGTAGAGAAAAAGGTTCATGGTTAGTTGGATAAAGTAGGATAAAAGACGGGGTGTCAGGAACTAATCCTATACTAATGAGATTAACCTTACGAGGTTGAGCTATATCTACAGGGTTTGCATAATGGAAGGATGGGTCGCCAATTTCGGGGAAGAGGCCCTTAATGGAAACTATAGGAGGGGACTCATCTTGAAGGTATTGATTCAAAGAGATCAGGTCCTTAATAAATTCTTCTGGTTCTTGTATTTTGGACTAGACTCTATAATTTGGCTCTCCTCTATGGTTTCCTCAGGTAAGGCTCTAGCAGCAGTACCTAGGTTCTCTTCCTCTATTTGTTCTTCCACTATAGCTTTAGGTTGGATGTGGTTAGGGTCAACTACCTCTAGGTTGGCTTCTACCTGGGTATCAATTGGGTCAGCTAATTCTAGGTTATCTAAAGGTGTCTCCTCTTCTCCCTCATACTCATCCACTAGGCTCGCATCAGCTTCATACACTTCCACGTTAATGTAAGCCTTGTCAATCTCAGGAATGGTTGGAGAAGGTCGGCTAGGAAAAATTGGCTAGGTCCTGGTTTCTGATTATGGACACTAATCCTAGTAGGTTTAGGTTGCCTAAGGGGTAGTGGCTCACTACTGGGCTCATATTTTGGGGTACTAATCCTATGGGGTTCAAATTGACTAAGGAAAAACTTGACTAGTACTAGATTGATACTAGGGGTTATGGGTTCTCTGGGCTCATAGGACAAGGGTGCAGATCTATGGATCATGGGATTAGAGGATCTGGGGTCATAGAATTTTGGGTCACTCCATGGTTAGGTTCTAAGAAGATCATGGTATGGGGTCCTCCTAAGGTTGGGCTCCCTATATGGGTCAGGATATTGGGTTCTCCTAGGGTTGGACTCCCTATATGGGTCAGAATATTGGGTTCTCCTAGGGTTGGGCTCTCTATATGGGTCAGATTATTGGGTTCTCCTAGGATTGGACTCCCTATATGGGTCAGAATATTGGGTGTTAGGTCTACTAGGCTTATAGGGTGTGGGTGCATAGGATTTATGATCATGGGATCTAGGTTCACAGGTTCTGGATTCATAGGTTCTAGGTTCATAGGATTTGGAGTCATAAGATCTATAGGTTGTGGGTATACTAGGCTTAGAGGATGTGGGTAAATAGGATCTATCTTCCTGGTCTACAAAAACCTGATTGGGTCTTCTAGGACTAACCTTAGGGATTGGGTCAGGATGATGGCCTCTCCTAGGTTCAGCCTCAAGGTATGGATTAGGGTTTAGGGTCCTCCTAAGTTGAGGATTGTAGTACAGGTCAGGATGAGGGGCTCTCCTAGGTTCGACCTCATGGTATAGATCAGGGTTTGGGGTTCTCCTAGGTTGAGGGGACTCAGGATCTGGCTCAGATTGTGACCCATGGGTTCTTGCTATGGTCCCTACACGGCCTCCTAACTGGTCAAACCTATTGGCAAGATGGTCAATTCTATTGTTGGTTTGGGTATCAGACTGAGTTAACTGGGTAGTCAACTGAGCCATGGATTGGGTTAGTTGCTTAGTGAGTGCTTTTATTTGGGCTTGCAAATTTTCCATGGGTTCAGACATTTGTGAAGGAGGTGGGTGATATGAAATCCCTGATCTAGTGCTCATGCAAGACTCGATCAGACCGACTATAGCTGACTAGACCTAGAGTCCAAACTAGATGCTCAATCAGGGTGGCAAACTAGCCTATAGTAACCTTGTACTCAGCCAGGCCGGTGTAAGGGGAGTGTTAGGTCCCTGATTGCCAATCCTAGACACCAATTAGAGATTGGCCAGGTAGGCGGACCAGCACACAAGCCCTTCGGGATTGAATCCCTAAACCACCATTCTAGACACTGAGCACAAGGCACACACAGGTTAACTCGACACAGTGATCTAACACTAGCCCGGACTCGACCAGTTGGTGTCCCTAGCCCACTAGGGCAAATTAAGTCTAGTTAATTTTTAGGTTAAGGCTTGGGACCGAATACAAGGGATGTGGTTTTGGGCTAAGGAGAGGTTATCAACTCCTCCCCTTATCTGAATAGCAAGAGTGCCCTTAAAAATAAATTATGCAATGATGGCAGGCAGATGATGATGCAAATTAGGGTTTAGAAGTTTTGGTATTTTTGAAGAATATGTAATTTTTTTTAATTTTTTTTTATTTTTTTGGTATTTTCTTAAATAGAAGAAAACTTGCAAATTATGGTCTAATATGCAGGAAATATACTAAAATTAAAAGATATGCAAAAAATGCTAAATAAAATCCTAAAACTTCCAAACTTGTCTTGCTGAAAAAAAATAGAGCTAAAATTTGTATGCTGTATTTTGGCTTGCAGAAAATTCACATGACATAATAAAATCTGAAAAAATTATGAAAATTACTGTGAATTATTTTAATCCAGAAAAAAAAATTTAAAATTTTTGGAGTTCTAAACAGGGAGAAATAATTAAAAAAATAAAGTATATACGGACTGAAAAATTGCAGAAAACAAGCCCTAATCTAAGCTCTAATACCAAATGATGGGGGACTAATATGCATGCAATTCTTTTTGTATGTTTTATATATAGGGTTAGGTGATTAATTCCCTATTTTCAGATTAAAATTAGTTGTAGAAAATTTTGTATGAATTTTTGAAGCCACGCATGCAGATTAGGACCTCGAAAAGTACTTAAGAATGATCGCCGGGCTGAGAAGCCTCGGTTATGGCAAGTTCTCCTACAATATAATTACTGGAGGTAGAGGGGGTGTACCTGACAACGTTTGAAGCACCCGGTGAAGATCGCAGCAAAGGGATCTCTCGTTCCTCGATGGATGCGGCCTGAAAAATCGAGCCAATGACCCGCGGATACCCGGCTTTCTGCTCGGTGGTCCGATTGAGGCTTGGCTGGAGTCGTTGGATTCGTAGGAACTCGGGGACCTGCAAACGACCTGTCAGGGGTTAGAAAACTCAAAGGAAATCAAGAAAACAAAAGAAAACAGCAAAGGAAAGAAAGTTTTGGAGGCGGCTGGAAGGATGGTTGGCGGCAGGAAGATGATTGCAAACACCGGGAAGAAGAACTCTTAAACCCCTTTATGCACACAGCAGGGTAATCACACAAAGCAAAGAGGAACTCAAGGTTTATTTCATATCAAAATTAGGTTTCATACAAGAGGCTAGGGTCCCTTAAATAGATCCTTAACCTTGGGCTCCAAGTAAGGGCACATAAGTTTTTACATAAGAATCATTTTCCCTCTCAAACCCTAGCTAGAAAATAAGGAAACATTAGGTAGAAAAAATCCCTAAAAATTCTCTTGACTTGACCAACACTCCAAGGACGCCTAGGGGGGCGTGTTGGGCTTCTAGGAGCAGCAAAAGGCCGTCCAAAGGGGCTCGGGTGCATGGATTTGGGCCTCTGGAAGCTGGGGTGGCCTGGTAGCCAGGTAGCAGGAATATTCCCTGGTATCTTGCTTCTTAGGGACTTGGGCTTGGACCTGGGCTTGATTTCTTTGGGCTAGGATGCAGATGGACCTCTGGAATCATGGATGCCCTTATCTATGAATATACTTTGGCATCTGGAAGGAAATCTGGGCATTTGGAGGGCATCTGCAAGAAATCAGGGTTTTTGAATTTTCCTCCTGGGATCTTCAAATCTTCAAGCTGGGTTGGACTTGGGCTATACTTCCATGTCTTCAATCTAGTTGGACTTGGTCTTCACTTGTATGATATAGTCTTGAGTCTTCAGTATACTTGGACAGACTCAAAAAAAAAAAAAAATTAGCTCAATATGAGCTGACTAGCATTGGACTAAACTAGCTCAACATAAGCTGACTAGTACAGAATTGAAATAACAACTCAAAAACTCAAACAACAACTAAAAAAGGACTCAGATGGGCTAAGCCCTTATTACAGATGGACTCATAAATTATTGATCAATTCACAGAGGGTTGAAAAGCCTCTGTCTTATTCTGGTACCTCCGGTGTCCCCACCATCTTGCCGGAGAGCTGGGCTCCGGGATTGTTGACTATCCTGCAAGACAGATAGTGATGTGTGCAAAAGAAAACCTCTATTATTATCATTGGAAGGAAGCCTTACATCATTGGTAATATCTCCTCAAATTGCAGGCGTTCCATGTTCGGGGGAACCTGGCGCCGTCCAGGTCCTCGAGGTAATAGGCCCCTTGGGAAAGAACATTAGCTACTTTGTAAGGTCCTTCCCAGTTCAGTGAGAGCTTGCTGTACTCTCGAGGTTGCGATGCTTCCGCTCGGTGCAGCACCAAGTCCCTGGGTCTGAAGACCTTTGGCTTCACCCATGCGTTGTAGTACCGCGCAACTCGTTGCCGGTATGCCGCCATTCGGAGTCGGGTTTTATTCTTTGTTTCCTCGAGGAGGTCCAAGTTGAGCAGGAGGTGTGCCGAGTTCTGCGCTTCGTCGTACCGTTGTACTCGTATTGTGGGCACGTCGAGCTCGACAGGGATGACTGCTTCGGTACCAAAGACTAGGTTGAATGGCATCTTGTCAGTTGCCGTTCTGGGCATTGTGTGGTAGGCCCACAGGATGCTTGGAAGCTCTTCCGGCCATCTACCTTTGGCTTGGTCCAGCCGGGTTCTGAGTCCTTGGAGGATGGTTTGATTGGTCACCTCGGCCTCCCCATTTATTTGGGGATGAGCTACCGAGGTGAAGCGATGTTGGATGCCGTGCTCAGCACAGAATCCTTCGAATTCCCGTTGTCAAATTGTCGCCCGTTGTCGGTGATGATGCAATGAGGGAGCTCGAAGTGGCAGATGATTGCCTTCTAGAAGAATTGGCAGACATTGGCTTCGATGATTCGGGATAGTGGTTTTGCTTCGACCCACTTGGTGAAGTAGTCGATCGCTACCAGTAGGAATTTTCGCTGTCCAGGTGCAGGGGGGAATGGCCCTAAGATGTCCAATCCCCACTGAGCAAAGGGCTAAGGGGATGAGAGTTAAGAGATCGGCGCCACTGGCTGGCGCTGTATATGAATGTGGTGCTGGCACTTGTCGTACCTTTTGACGAAGTCGGTAGCATCCTCTCTCATGGTTTTCCAAAAGTATCCTTGGTGAAGGGCTTTGTAAGCCAGTGTTCTCCCTCCCACATGATTCCCACAGAGGCCTTCATGTATCTCCTAGAGGACGAGGGTCGTCTCTGCGGGCCTGAGGTACTTCAGGAGGGGGTAGGACTGAGATCGGTGGTAAAGCTGGCCTTCCATCAGGACGAACCGGGAGGCCTTCTTCTTGATGAGGCTAGCTTCCATGCGGTCCTCTGGCAAGGTACCATCAGTAATGTACTTGATATACCTATCCATCCAGCTCGGCTCAGGGATGACTTGGTGCACCTCCTTTGGGTTCTCGTAGCTCGGATTGTCGAGGTACTCGATGTAGGCTCATCCCAGTGATGAGTCTGGCAGGGTCGCGAGCCTCGACAGTGCATCCGCGCACGCATTCTCACCCCGGGGGATGTGGAAGATGCTGAAGTGCCGGAAGCTTGCCGTGCTAGAGCGGACCCGATCCAGGTACTTCACCATCTAGGGATCTCTGGCCTCGTATTCTCTGGAGACTTGTCCGGCAACCAGTTGGGAGTCGGTGAAGACTTTCAATGTCTGCACACCCAGCTCGCGGGAGACTTTCAGACCCGCGAGGAGTGCCTCGTACTCTGCCTGGTTGTTTGTTGTGGCGAACTTGAAGTGGAGGGCACACTCTGCCACCACACCATCACTGTTAGTGAGGATGAGGCCTGCCCCACTCCCGCCGGAGTTGGACACGCCATCCACGTGGAGGATCTAGGGCTCCTCCCGTGGTGCAGGCTCTGTCCAGTGCTCCTTTGTTGTCTGCTCCACCTTCTCGGTGAGTCCGATGCATTCGATCACGAAGTCAGCCAGGACTTGGGCCTTTTGTGAAGGCCTTGGCCGATACACTATATCGAACTCGCTGAGTAGCAGGGACAACTTGGCCAATCTCCCGGAGGTTTCGAGGCGGCTGAGTATGGTCCTCAGCGGCTGGTCCGTCACGACCATAATAGGGTGTGCTTGGAAGTAAGGCCTGAGACGCTTAGCAGACATTATTAGTACAAAAATGAGTTTTTCGGAGTGGATATACCTGATCTCCATGTCACGGAGGATTTTACTGGTGCAGTACACCGGCTTCTGGGATTTGTCCTTGTCTGCGCGGACGAGGACCGAGCTGACGGCTCTGGGCATGACTGCCAAGTAGAGTAGGAGCTCCTCCCCTTCCTCCGGTCGGGAGAGCAAAGGGAGAGAAGCTAGGAATTTCTTCAGCTCCTCGAGGGCTGTCCTGCACTCCTCCGTCCAGGTGAAGTCGTGCATCTTGCACAACATCTTGAAGAAGGGAAGGCAATGATCGACCGACCTCGAGATGAACCGGCTCAGTGCAGCGATGCGCCCCGCGAGGCGCTGGACCTGCTTCTTGGTTATGGGATGCTCCATGTCGACGATCGCCTGGACCTTCTCCGGGTTCGCCTCAATGCCCCTCTAGGTGACCATGAAGCCGAGGAACTTCCCGGCTGCCACCCCGAAGGTGCACTTCACTGGGTTGAGCTTCATCTGGTGTTTCCAGAGGTTGTGGAAGGCTTCGACGAGATCGGTAACGTGATCTGAGCTCATTTTGCTCATGACCAACATGTCATCCACGTATACCTGCATGTTCCGGCCAATCTGGTTTTTGAAGACCTTGTTGACCAGATGCTGGTATGTGGCCCCAGCATTCTTCAGACCGAAGGGCATCATCCTGTAGCAGTATGTCCCTTGGTCGGTGATGAAGGCGGTGTGCTCCTCATCCTCTGGGTGCATATGAATGTGGTTATATCCGGAGAATGCATCCATGAAGGAGAGTAGCTTGTGGCCAGAGGTGGCATCCATCAACTGGTCAATCTTTGGCAGCGAGAAGCTATCATTCGGGCATGCCTTGTTGAGGTCGGTGTAGTTCACACAGATCCTCCACTTGCCATTGCTTTTCTTCACCATCACCACATTCGCCAGCCAGCTTGGATATTGGACCTCTCGAACAAAACTGGCAGCGAGGAGCTGACCTACCTTCTCGTTGATGGCTGCCTATCTCTTTGGGGTGAAGCTTCTCTTCTTTTGTCAGACTGGCCTGTACTTTGGATCAATGCTTAAGTTATGGGTGATGATGTCAGGAGGAATACCTGGCATGTCCGCCGCTGTCCAGGCGAACACATCCGCATTGGCATCTAGGAATTCCAGCAGTCGAGCCCTCTTTTCCTCGGGTAGCTGAGCTCCAATCTGCACCGTCATCGCCTGGTCAGCTCCAAGCGGGAAAGAGAGTAGGTGCTCGACCGGGCCTCCTCTGGGGTCTTAGACCCTCTGGTCGAGGTCGTTCGCTCTGGGGTCGGCCTCGGGGGTTTTGGCCCCATGGAGGGTTGGAAACAATGTTGCACCGGCTGGGGTGCTCTCCTCATTTTTCCAATACCGTAGGGAATTGGGAACTGCACGAGCAAACTTTTGGTGGAGATGACGGCGTCAAGTAGGTTGAGTCCAGGTCGGCCCAGAATCACGTTGTAGGCTGAAGGAAGCCTGACAACCATGAAAGTCATCATGACCGTACACTGCTGAGGTGGGGTCTCGACAGTAACTGGGAGAGTTATTTCTCCCTCTACCCTTACAGAATCACCTATGAAATCAACAAGGGGGGGTGTGCACAGGCTTGAGTTGAGCATGGGAGAGATTCATCTTGGAGAAAGCATCATAAAAAAGCACATCAGTGGAGCTTCCGCTCTCAACCATGATGCATTTTACAGGATGCTTCGCGATCGTCATCTCGATGACCACGGCATCATTATTTACATTTTTTCTCCCATCTTCCCCTTCCCTCATAAAGGGGAGTAATTTTTCAGAACACCCTGCCCCCCGGGCCTTCTTGGGTGCACGCCCAGCTCCCCAACTTATCATCCCTACCGGCTTCTCGGTAGGACGGTTGTCAACTGCTGGAATTGGAGGGAGAGCAACGAGCGCCTGAGGTTCTGCTTGAGGTCTGCCCCCCACAAACCTCCCTATGTAGCCCCTCTTGATGAGTTCTTCAATCTTCCACTTGAGGTTGCAGCATTCCTCGATGCCATGGCCGTGGTCGCGGTGGAAGCGACAGTACTTCGATTTGTCATGGCTAGTGGATGGTTTCAATGGGGGCGGGCACCTCAGAAAGCTCTCACCCTCGATCTCCATGAGAATCTTCGTCCTTGGGGCGAGCAGGGGGGTGTAACTCCCTTCAGGAATGGGAGGGCCCCTCGGTTTTGGTCCTTGGCAGGGGCCCGAAGCTGGCAGTCCCGACTTCCGCGTCCCGGATGCTTCGACAGGGGCTGGCTTCTTCAGTGGCTTGCTGTCGAGCTCCCGTCTCGTACGATCCGCCTCCTCGGTGCGGATGTACTTAGGAGCTCGAAAAAGGAGTTTGGCATAAGTCTTGGGGGGCTTCTTATCGAGTGAGTAGGTCAGGCGAGAGGTCCTGAGCCATCGCTTCAGTGCCAGCATAGCAACTGGCTCATCAAGGCTGTAGATCTCCAGCGCGGCGGCCTTGAAACGGGCCACGTAGTCCCGTAGGGGCTCGCGATCCTACTGCCTGATGGAGAAGAGGCTATCTGCCTCTCGTGGTACCTTCCGGCAGGCATCGAAGTGGGCCACGAACTTTTGCTCAAGCTGAGCAAAAGATCCAATGCTCTCCAGTTCGAGGCATGAGAACCACACCCGGGCCACCTTTCGGAGGGTAGCAGGGAAGGCGACGCAGAAGATGGCGTCGGTGGCCCCCTGGACCCTCATGAGGGTCTTGTAGCTTTTCAGGTGGTCCACGGGGTCGGTGGTCCCATCGTAAGGATCCACCTGCGGCATCCGGAATTGATGCGGGATTGGCTCCATTTGGGTTTCTTGGAAGAATGGGGGACAGGCGTCGTAGCCCGCTAGCTCACTAGAGGAGCCTTGCATGTTGGCAAACCGGTGGGAGAACTCCGCCAGCTTGTGCTCATGTTCCTCCAGGCGCTTCTCTACTGCGCACCTGACGGCTTTATCGGTAGACCCCTTCGCCGAAGGAGACGGAGAAGGTGACATGGTTGTGCGGTCTCCGTGATGGGGGGGTCTTGCTCTTCCTGCCTCTGCGGGGTTTGGGCACCACCTGCTCGAGGTTTGGCGAGTGGCTCTCCCTGTCGGCAGGGCCGGCTCGTTGTCTCTTCGCCGGAGTTTGATGGCTACCTCGGTTGTCAGTAGTGGTCCACGGTTGCGAAGGCCTTCTTTGGAAGGAACGTAGGCTATCGCGGGGAGCTGCGGCATAGGCCGTGGGGGTCCCTGGCTGCTGATGGGTAGCTAAGGATCGGTGTTGGTGCTAGAGCTGGCGCACTGCCATGGCAAGGATTTGCATTTGTTGGATGAGTGCGGCCAGCTGGGATTTCGGTGGAGGTGGTTGGACTGGAACGGGTGGCTCCACCTCCTGGTGGTGCGGGTTCCCCCGGGATGGGGAGTCCCCCGCATGGCTGGTAAAAGCCTCTGTCACTCATGTCGTCACCATCCTTCCGTAGAATTGCTTGTAGAGAGAATGGGGGGTGGCTTAAATTGGATCAATCGCGTCCCCCTTCCTGGCGCGCCAATCTGTTGCCGCCAAGATCGTCGTGGCCTGTAGCTGCTGTCGGCACCGAAGCGCGTGGCTTGGTGCTCCTGGGAGGTCTTGTCTTGGCCGGACCTGCAAAAGACTGGGTTAGTGACCCGGGCCGGGGATTCCGGTGAGGACACTCCGACGGTCAAGTCAGTGATGATCCAGGAGAATAGATCCTCCTGGTCGAGCCCCTCTTGATGGACTCCACTCTAGGAGGAGTTAATGGTATGAGAATAAGATGAAAGTGTGTAGGAGGATGACGGCGGAGCTAGAGGGATTCTTTGCGTAACTGCTCCTCCTTTGTTTTCTTCGAGTGGTCGTGGTGCCTCGCTCTCATGGTTGAGCTTGCACTGATATTGTGTTGTTTTTCTTTGTTACCTTTTCCTTTCGGGGGTGTCGATCGTTCTTTGTAGTCAAGGTGACCGTTGGGCACTTGCCTTGGGATCCTCGTTGGACTGGCAGGCGCGTGCGGTGGGGTACAGTGCCGTAGACGGGATGTCTTTTCTGACATGCGATAGGGAAAACTTCCATTCGCTCTGACATTCTCTCCGGTCATCCCATTCCAGGAAGCTTGGCACAGCCTCGATCCGAGGGCCGTCGCCCCCGAGACTCATGCCCTCTGGCTGGCCCATTCTTCTGGTAGTACGGGCGGCTGGTGGAGGGTGTGGCACCTTGATCAGGGTGTTTCCTTCCTTTCTGGTGTAAGTGGCGGGCAGGCAGTTATTGCGGTATGGTGGGCACTGCTCCACGTTCCTTAGGTGGCTTACCGGTGTCCTGGGATGATGGTACTATCCTCCTGCTAGCAGTCGCCTTTGCCAGAGCTAGAGGCCGAGCAGGGGAGGCAGGGCTTAATCCGACGAAGGACAAGTGACTGCTCCGGCCCAGAGGGCTCGACTTCGGAGAGAGACTCCACGTGGTGGGTGAGGGCTAAGCTCGACTCCGACCACAGGACTCGATCTCGAGGGGCTCGATCTGGTGGAGGACAGGTGGCAGCTCCAGCCTAAAGGGCTCGACCTCGGAAAGAGACTCCACATGGCAGGTGAGGGCTGAGCTCGACTCCGACCACAGGGCTCGATCTCGAGGGGCTCGATCTGGTGGAGGATAGGTGGTGGCTCCGGCCTAGAGGGCTCGATCTCGGAGAGAGACTCCACATGGCGGGTGAGGGCTGAGCTCGAACTTCGACCACAGGGCTCGATCTCGAGGGGCTCGATCTGGTGGAGGACAGGTGGCGGCTCCAGCCCAGAGGGCTTGACCTCAGAAAGAGACTCCATGTGATGGGTGAGGGCTGAGCTCGACTCCGACCACAGGGCTCGATCTGGTGGAGGACAGGTGGCGGCTCCGGCCTAGAGGGCTCGACCTCGGAGAGAGACTCCACGTGGCGGGTGAGGCCTGAGCTCGACTCCGTCCATAAGGCTCGATCTCGAGGGGCTCGATCTGGTGGAGGACAGGGCTCGGCTCGGCTGTCGACCCCGTTGTTCTGAGGGAGCCGACCCGGCCAAGGAGTTAGGCTAGAGAGCCTGACGTGGCGGTCTTCCCTGACGTGGCGTCTGACAGCTATTCCACGTCGGCGATCCTGCCACATCACTTGGCACATGGGGGTTTATTTTAGATCATCTTCTCGGGATTTCATTGTAGTGTTTGGCACATGAGGATTTATTTTATATCATCTTCTCGGGATTTTATTGTAGTGCTTCGCATATGGGGGTTTATTTTATTTTCATCTTTTGTACTCAATTTCTATGAAATAAAGTATCCAACCGACTCGTCCAGACTGTAGATTTTCTGACTGTGCATCCTAGCCTACTTGAATCCATTTGAGTCGGCTCGGATGCACAGTCAGGAAACCTACAGTCTGGACGAGTCGGCTTGAATGGATTTGAGTCGGCTCGGATGACGGGTGAACTATTTTTGAACGGTACCAGCTAGAAAGTTTTTGGGATCTTGGGCACGTGTGACTGAGGTATATATAGGTATATATATATGTATATATAGTTATATATATTGTATATATACGTATATATATATGTATTCTCGTAAGAGGATGTGAGTGGTGTAACGAACTTCTTGGAAGTGGAAATCCCTTTCTTCCATGAAAATTCCTCTATTTTCTTCTTCCTTTTCCCTTCTCCCGTTCTTAGTATTCTTGATCTTCACATACCTGAATCCTACTGTGATCTTCAATGGAGATTACTAGCAGATGGTCATCCATAACCTGGTGATACGCTTCCGTGATTGTTTTGTTGATCAGGACATTCGTTCTTGATCGGGAACAAGGCTGTTCTTGAGGATTTTGGTTCGTGAAATCTAATTGGATTTAGAATCGAATTCTCAACATTATTTTCAACATTGTATTTCTTTTCAATATTTTTATGAATCATTATTTAATTCTTATTAGGCATAGTTTATATTCTTGGGACAAGCTGTATTCGATAGGAACAGTTTGTGCTCTTGGAATAAATTATTTCTAAAAATGATTTTTATAATTTATATGTATTCGATTTCTGACTAATCTATATTCCAGGGAAATGGGCCGTGATCGAATAGGTACGGGTCGTCATCGCCAAGAATAGGTTATATCTGGATTGAAACATACAAATCACATAGAAGTGGAGTGCCAGCCCTCCTACAAGTAACCAGTTAGAATTCCGAGATTTTTATTTATTGCATCTATATTCTTTCATTATCTATTTTAGTTAATTAAATATTAGTTTTCTCTTCAAAAATCCTTTTTCGAAATAATCCAAAGTCCTTGTGGGCTCGACCCTTACTCCCTCGATTCTACCTTTTAGAGTAGTGTATTTAAGATTTTAAATCGGTGCGTTGCGACGCGTATCATTGAGCCCGGGGTGGCCTAGGATAGCATTGTACGGTGATGGGAGTCTGATAACGGTAAAGGTCATCATGACTGTGCTCTACCGGGATGGTGATCCGGCGGTGACAGGGAGGGTAATTTCTCCCTCGACGCCTATCAAATCTCCGGTAAAACCCATGAGTGGGGTGTGCACTGGCCTTAGCTGATCAGGAGACAACTTCATCCGAGAGAAAGCATCATAAAAAAGCACATCTGTAGAGCTCTCACTATCAACCATGATGCATCTTACAGGATGCTTGGCAATGGTCATCTCGACCATGACAGTATCATTGTTTATATTTTCTTCCTCACCTCCCTTCCCCTTCACAAAGGGGAGTACATTTTTCAGGTCTCCTCCCTCCCGGGCTCTCTTTGATGCGCACTCTATTTCCCAAGAAATCATGCCCACGGGCTTCTAAGTGGGCCAGTTGTCAACTGCAGGAACAGGGGGGAGAGCCGCAAGTAGTTGATCCTCTGCCAGGACTTCGCTCACAAACTTCTTGAGGTAGCCTCTCTTGATCAGGTCTTTGATTTCCCTTCTTAGGTTACGACAGTCTTCAGTATCGTGGCCGTGTCACGGTGGAACTGGCAATACTTTGTCTTGTCGTGACTGCTCGACAGCCTCTGTGGGGGAGGACGATGCAGGTAGCGCTTGCCTTCGATCTCCATCAGAATCTTCGACCTTGGAGCTAGGAGGGGAGTGAAAGTCTTCTCGGGAGCGAGACCATCTCTTGGCTTCGGTCCGTTCGGAGTCTGCAGGCGGCCCAGGTCTTCGCATCCCAGGTGCATCCCTTGAGACCGGCTTCTTCGGAGGCTTCCTGTCCAGTTCTCTCCGGGTACCGTCGGCCTCCTCGTTGCGGATATACTTGTGAATGCGGAGGAGGAGTTCAGAGTATGTCTTTGGCAGCTTCTTGTCCAAAGAATAAGTGAGGCTGGAGATCTTGAGCCCTCGCTTCAATGCCAGCATGGCGATGGGCTCGTCAAAACTGTAAATCTCCAGGGCGGTAGCTGTTAGACATTAGAATAATGAAAATTAACCCAACTTTATTTGATTAAAATAGATACTTTTTGTGATACTTTGCAGGAATTGACTCCATAAACGTGTAGATCTTGATTTTAGGAGTCCAACGACGTAAACGGAATATAATTCGGACTTTGAACGGGCCCGAAATGGAATTTAGAAGATTTTAGCACAGATTTCAAAGATGCACGATTTTTGGAGTGGCCCTAAAGCTTTTTGCTGGCTCACGGTGGACCGGCTCAATGGTCCACCACACGACCTGCCGGTCCACGGGCAGAGCCGTGGACCACCGTGCGCCGTTTGCTCCGAAATTCGCCGGAGAGCTTCCCCCGGTGCCGCCCAAGCCATCGGAGACCTCCCCGCCGGCCGGAGAAGCCCCGTTCGGCCGGAAATCCACCCAACCCGCTGTTGCCCTCTTCTCCACCGTCCGCCCCTGCTGCAGCTGCCGTCCACATCGCCCGCAGCGCCGTCCGCCCCTGTCGCCGCCGTCCAGCCTGCAGCCGCCGCCGCCTCTGTCGCAGCCACCCCTCCGCCGTCTGCCTTCATCGTTCGCCATGAGCTTAGCCTCCAGCCACCGTCTGCCCAGCCGTGTTCGCCGCCCAGCATGCGAGCCACCGTCACCGCAGCACCGTCCGCCCAGCCGCAGCCACCGTCGCCCCTTCCGCCGTCTGCAGCCGCGTCCGCCATGAAGATGTCGGCCGAATCTCTGCCACTGCCTGCTGCCGTTCCGGCTTCACCGCGAGCCACCACGGAGCCACCGTTCGTTGTTCCCAGCTGTCCACCCAAGTCACCGCAAGATGCCCAGCGCCTGCTGCCGTGCCAACTGCCGCCGTGTCCGCCCCATCCCCGTTGTTCGCCCAGCCGTCACCTCCGTTCCCAAGCTCCTGGAGCTGCTTGTCACCGCCCCTGTTGTTCAGACCGGGATGTCCGAAAACAAGGAAACATCAGAACGAAAAGAGATGTCGGACGACGCTGGATGGACGCGGGATTGTGTAATAGAATTTTTGAGTTTGATTTTTGAGATGGGGATGATCGTAAAAAAATCAGATAAGGAGATAGCGCAGAGTTTGAAAATCAGATTGAGATGAAGAAATCACCGCGCTTCCCACACGGACCTGACACGGTATTTTTCATCTATAAATACCTCGGTGATTCTCTTCTGCGAGAGGAATTTTTAGGGAGGTTCCACTTGTTGTCCGTAGTTCCACCTGTTGCTATCACAGAGAGTCAGAATCGGATAAAAAGGGAGAAAGGGACCCTTGTTCCTTACTTTTCTTTTATTTTCTCTGTACCCCAATTTTTATGCAATAAATATTTATTTGCTTTATATTAATCCATGATTGCTTATTTTTATTTTGAAGTAATGCTGGAGTCATGTTGGATTAGCGTTTAAGGTAAGTCGAAGTGAATTAATTTTGACTGACCTATACCTAAGGGACGGGCCGTGATCCACGGGTATGGGTCATACTCTTGAGATAGGTCATATCTGAATTATTTTCACAAATTTATTATTTGCATCTATTTCTTGCATTAGTTTTAGTTTATTTTAAATCAAAAGAAAATCCTTTTTCAAGATAACCCCAAAGTCTCTGTGGGATCGACCCTTACTCCCGCTATTCTACCCTTTAGAGTAGTGGAATTAAGGTTCTAAATCGGTGCATTGCGACACGCATCAGTAGCTTTGAAGCATTTTACATAGTTCCACAGGAGCTCCTGGTCTTGCTGTCAGATAGAGAAGAGGCTATCCACCTCTTGCGGCACCTTTCAATAAGCGTCGAATTGGGCCATGAACCTCCTCTCCAGCTGCTGGAAGGAGTCGATGCTTTTGGGCTCGAGACGAGTGAACTAGACTCGAGCGACCTTCTAGAGGGTGGCCAGAAAGGCAATGCATAAGAGGGCGTCTGTCATCCCCTGGACTCTCATGAGAGCTTTATTGCTCTCCAGGTGGTCCAGGGGGTCGGTGGTCCCATCGTAGGGATCCACCTGAGATATGCGGAATCGACTTAGAATCGATTTCTCTTAGATTTTCTGGGAGAAGGGGGGTCCGGCATCATAGCCCACTAGCTCCTTGGAGGAGCCCTGTATGTTGGCAAACTGGTGGGAGAGCTCTGCCAGCTCGTGCTCTTGCTCTTCTAGGCGCCTCTCGGCCAGGCATCGGATGGCCTCGTCAGTGGAGCCTTCCACTGAGGCCGCTGGAGAAGAAGTTGATAGCTGGGGGTGGTCGCACCGGGGGGCCTTGCCTTGGTGGTGCTTGCCGTGCTTGACGATGGCATTATTGTCTGTCGGGGATCGGCTCTCCCGGTCCGCCGACCCGGAGTGATTCCTTTTCATGGGGCTCTGGTGACTCCCTCGGGGGTTGGTCATGGCCCGCAGATGGGACAACCTGCCTTGGATGGAGCGCAGGCTTCTACGGGGGCCCACGGCTTGGGCCGCGGGGGTCCCTGGCTAAGGTTGAGTGGCCAGGGAGCACTGTTGATGCTGTAATTGTCTCACGGCTGCGGTCAATGCCTACATCTGTTGGACAAGAGCATCGTACTAGACGTCCGCCATGGGTGGTTGAAGAGGAGTGGGAAGTTCCCTCTCTGGGCTACGTGGGCCCTGGGGAGATGGGGCATCTCCCACTCGGCTGGTGGAGGCTTCTCTTTCGTGAGTCACCACCATGCTTCAAGTAGGACTGTCAGGCTCATGGGGGGCTTGTACAGGGGCTTTTCTTCCCTTTCTAGCATGCTAATCTATTGCTGACCTTACTGTTGTGGTCTATAGCTGTGAGGTTATGCCGGACGTCGGCCCCTCTTACTTCGGAATCTTGGTGTTCCCAAACCTGCAAAATAAGGTTAGAGACTCAGGCCGGGGATCTCGGTGGGGGCACTCCAACGATCAAGTCAGCGAACGGCGAAGCGGAACAAATCCTCTAGGCTGGATTCCACTTTGGTCTCCGTACTTAGAGGAGTCTCTAATGAAGGATTGAGTAAGAGAAAGTGAGAGAGGGGATGGTGCTTGAGTGACGGCGACTATGCTCGTGAGACTCACTCGGGGAGTCCTCTGGGAGCCTCTCGCCTTCAAGTCACTTGTCTCCTTTCTTCATGTGTTTGCCCCTTGGTTGCTTACCTCGCTTCTTACCCGTTGGTGCCTTTTAGATCGTCGATTGCTTCAGTGCCTCGATTCTTCCCCTCTGGGGGCTTAGGGGTCAACTGTGTCCGTTGGCCGCTCTCCCAAGATCATTTCCTCTTATAGTTGGGAGTTAAGTTGTGAACTTGTCTCGCCCGGCGTGCTGTCACGAAGGGAAAAATTAGGTGGAACCTTGATTTGGGCGCAGCTCCCCGGGCCCGAGATGCTGAATGCGGCCTTCTCCTTTGGGGGGTTCTCGGCGGTCGGCCGTAGGATTTGACATCTCGATCGAGGCACCCCTCCCAAATTAGTGCAAACGAGGTTACGCGCATCGTTACAGATTTTAGGATGCCGTACTTGATGCGCCGCACTGTGCGCGCCTGCTTCGACGGCGATCTTGGGGCTGGCACCTTTGCCCTTCTCAATTCTTCTATGAAGAGGGCTCGACTTCGGTCGAGGTGGGCTCGACCTGGGGGAGCCACCTGGTGAAGGAGCAGAGGCTGGCTCAACTTTGGCCAAGGTGGGCTCGACCCTTGGGGAGCCACCTGGTGAAGGAGCAGAGGCTGGCTCAACTTCGACCGAGATGGGCTTGACCTAGGGGAGCCACCTGGCGAAGGAGCAGAGGCTGGCTCGACTTCGATCGAGGTGGGCTCGACCCTTGGGGAGCCACCTGGCGAAGGAGCAGAGGTAGGCTCGACTTCGGCCGAGGTGGGCTCGACTTAGGGGAGCCACTTGGCAAAGGAGCAGAGGCTGGCTCGACTTCGACTGAGGTGGGCTTGACCCTTGGGGAGCCACCTGGTGAAGGAGCGGAGGCACGCTCAACTTTGGCCGAGGTGGGCTCGACCTGGGGGAGCCACCTAGTGAAGGAGCAGAGGTAGGCTCGACTTCGGCCAAGGTGGGCTCGACCTGGGAGAGCCATCTGGCGAAGGAGCAGAGGCTGGCTCGACTTCGGTCGAGGTGGGCTCGACCCTTGGGGAGCCACCTGATGAAGGAGCGGAGGCAGGCTCGACTTCAATCGAGGTGGGCTCGACTTCGGGGAGCCACCTGGCGAAGGAGCGGAGGCAGGCTCGACTTCAATCGAGGTGGGCTCGACTTTGGGGAGCCACCTGGTGGGGAGGCACCGAGCTCGGGCTGTGGTGGGCTCGACCGCTGGTGAGGCCACCTGGTGGGGGAGCTCGGGAGAGAACTTGACGTGGCACTATCTGCCCATCTGGCTGCCAGCTGGATCCGAGGTGTACTCCATGTCAGTGATCTTGCCATATCAGAGAGCATGTTTAGCAAGGTATTGGTCTTAAAGTTCTCTTTCTTGAAGAGGACTCCGATCGAATAGATGGCGACGGGCATCAGGGCTTTGAGCATCTGGATGAAGGAGATGGAGAGGTAGATGTAGGCAAAGTTGGAGAACCAGAGGGAGAAGGCGTAGAGGGCACTGATCGGGACGACGGAGGTGGCGCAGAGGTTGCGGGTCATGGGAGGAGAGGTGGGTGGCTCCATGACACGGAGGCCATGGACGAGGAGGAAGGCGAGGGTTAAGCAGAAAGCCATGTGAACCATGGTTAGGGAAATGGGGAAGGGCCAGTTGTACATCTTGGGATCGAGGACATACTTGTTGTAGACGATCACGATGAAGCTGAGGAAGATCCGGATCGCGATGTAGAAGTAGGAGAGGAGGACCTTCCTCATCACCCCTTCGCTCATCCCTCCACCACCTCCTCCTCCTCCTCCGCCGCCACCCTAGTCGTCCTCCCATCCCATTTCTCCTCCTCCGGACGCCACTGTTGCTTCTCTCGATCGATCGATCTAGGGATCGGATCGGATCCTTGGGTCAGATTGAAACCCTGATTGGATCGGAGCCTGGCAAACGAGGGATAAAAAGAGGCATAGAATGAGCGAACGTAGAAATGGGGACGGGGATGGGGACTGGTTCATTAGGGCGAGCCAAATGGATAATGGGTTTGATATAAAGATTAAAGAACGGATCAACGGAATGCCAAACGAGGAATCGGGCTGGCTCATTGGGGCGGGCTGGGCCTGGTTTTGGCCTATAGTTCGGGCCGAGCCCGGGCCGAGGTCCGGCCGGGCTGGGCTGGGCCATAGATAAGTCCGAGTCCGGCCCGAAAATTTTATGAACTTAGTTATCAGGCCGAAACCTGGCCTGATTTGCTTCAGGTCTAGTCCAAAGTCTGGCCCAATATCGGGCCGGTCCGAAGCCCATCAGGCCGGCCTGAGCCCACTTCCAACCTTAATTATCATATCCTTGGTTATCCAACCTATCATCGTTCTTGTTCCCTGGATTGGGGACTACTGAGAATTGCTTCTACCAACCTATTGGCACATTGATCATAAGGGCATCAGCACGCCCATTTATCATTTTCATAATCATGGTGCTCCGCCGAGAAAGTTGGAGAAACTCCAGCATTCTTTCAATTCCCAAGAAGGAACACCCACGCTTGTAAGGTCACCAGCCCATATCCCTTTTCAGTGTCTATTATAGGTTGTTGGCTAAGCTCCTATTTGTTATCATCAAACCCATTCTCTGTTACTTGGTCCTGAGAATTAAAGGTGATTCATTTCATTGCTTCTTCACTCTGTGGACCAACATAGGGGTGAAATTACCTATGATCGTCATTCATAGTTGGTGAAATTCCTTGTGTATGTTTTTCCATTAACGGGTGGTTCAGTCTTCAAGCCTATGTTGTTATCAGTTACATGGCGATCTCCAAAGATGGGTTATTCAGGGTTCCAAAACGAAGATTTACCTATTTTTTTAATAAAAAAGTACTTTCCCATATCCCGCAAAAGATCGTTGATCTCTAATCATGGAATTATTACTTTCGCTCCATTTCTATCTTAGGCATGATCTAAACTCTCCATTTTCGGAGTTAGAAAAGAGTCTTTCGGAGCTCTCTCTTTCAAGCCTCTTTCTAGTTAGTTGCTCCGACTCTTGTAGCAGTAGTATAAGCTTTGAAAAAGTACGTGAAGTTGGGCAATCAGTAAGGAATGGGCTATCTAACTCACTCAAGGGATGGAAAGGGCCTTACAAATGAGAAATAGAAAAGGTAAGCTAAGCAGGCAGTTAGACTAGGCCACTAGCCCTTGATGAGTTTAGAGGCGATGAAAGGGCATTCTCAATAAAAGACTAACAAGAACAATTGAGACCTGGAAAGAAGGCATTTTACTGCATCCGAAGGTCACCAGTTAGACTCTCTTCTTCGTCAAGCCAAAATTTTTTTTTTTAAAAAAAAAACTAACGGCTGTTTTGGAGATGCACAAAATCTAGGTACATAGCATACCAATTTATCTAATATATATAACTAAAGTACTATTATCTGGATTCAATAGTTGTCGAGAATCAAAATTATGCATTCTATATAATCTATTATATCTGTAAAAGTAAAGAAGTTTGGTTTAGTTTTGGAAATTTTTTTTTTTTTTCAAAACTTACACAAACTCTTCTGGCTTAGTTTTGGAGAGAATTTTTAAAATATCAAAATTTTAAAATAAATTTTAAATAAATTTAAAATGATAGATATAATAATTTTTATTAAATAAATTTAAAATCATACCAAATATTAAAATTATTATACTCCGTGCATCGCATGGATCCAACACCTAGTTATATATAACTAAAATAGTATTATCTGCATTCAATGACCGCCAAGTATCAAATTTGCATAATCCTTTTTTTTACTCAAAATTATATCTCTATATAATTTATTATATCTATAAAATCAAAAAAATCTGGCACAGTGTTGAAGATGATTTTTCTTTCAAAAACTTGCACCTGGCTCGCTAGTTTAGTTTTGGAGAGATTTTTTTAAACATCAAAATTTTAAAATAAATTTTTAATAAATTTAAAATAATAAAAATAATAAATTAAATAAATAATAAATTTTATTAAATAAATATTAAATTATATTAAATACCAAAATTATTATATTACGTACACTATACAGGTCCATCATCTAGTTTTCAGTAATATGCATTGTGATGGACAGATTGGACACGGCCTTGATTTGGTGGCCTGACTTATCTTTCTAATTAACCTTCTGTTTAGCAGATTCGACACGTCAGCATCCAAGATTTTTAACTGCTTTTTCCAAATTGTGCCTTGTTCTTGCCAAAAATAAAAAAATAAAAAAATTGTGCCTTATTAATTTAAGTGATCAATACCTATTGATTGTCAAACAACACTAAAAGGTACCAATCCTTCTCTTAGGACATTCCGGTAGACAAACCATGTGGGAGAAGATTAACAAATGGAAGATGGTCCCCCTTGTCTAGTTGTATATTAATTATTCAATTAGGTGAGACATGGTTTTCTTTACTAAGTAACTAGAAGCCTTCTCCATCATCTGAGTATAACAGAGCTGCAGTTAAACATTCCTATCAGATAGTCTATTTATTCTTTCTTTTTTGATAAAAAAATGGCTTGGAAAATAAATTTCGATATAGCTATTCCCGCAGATTCCCATCCCGTTAATTAATTTTCGATTCAAGACATTCAGATATGTACAATATTTTTCTATCTAAAAAATGAGAAGATTAATCTGATATCATTAAGATACCGATTAGTAGAACAGGAACAAAGACCGTTAATTCCTTCGATCCTTCGTTAGAGAATATAAGCATTTTCCTAGTCTTTATCTTCCCTTTATTATCATAATACAAAGGGCCCATGCTTCATATATTTCATCTTCTCTATGTGCATGGCCTTGTTAAATGCACGGAACTAACTCTCTTTCCTTGTGTTAATATTAGAACACGCATGCAATAGAATTAAAAAGTAGGATCGAAACAAAATGTGAGCTGGGGCACCTCATGGCAGTATCGAAACCAGCTTGCATTACATATTAGATAGATAATTTTTATTAAATTATTAAACAAAAGTAATATATAAATAATAAATAAAAAATATCTTGATTTCATAATATATTTTTTAAAATAATTAAATAAGATAAATGATGGTATATCCTGAACGTTAATCTACCACCACCACTTTGTACACATGTTGAATAGTTTAAAAATCATATATGTTTATGAAGAAAAAATAACACGGTAAATTTGATACGATTTATGCCGGATCTATTCTTTGGATGATTTTATCATATGTTCCTACTGAATTTTTAGTATTTTATATTTTGATTCTTATAGTTTTATTTATTCTAGATTGATTTAATTTTTATGATTTATTAAAAAAACAGGCGTGGTTTCTATAAAAACAATCCAATCATGTACGTCGCCTAGTTAACTCATCCATCCATGCTCCGCCGGACCACCATATCACGTACCGCCCACCCCTCCTGGATAAGGAAGTGGAGAGGCCACGATAAGGGAAAGAGAGTCCGCACCGCGGCGTTCCGCACCGCTCTGCCGGCCTCTAACCGCCTTTATTCGTATCAGTCCCAAAATACCCGTCCGCTGCCCTCTGTGCCCCTTCTCCGCCTCACGATGGCCCTTCCCGAAAAGCCCCTCCTCAAACCTTTACTCCTCCTCTCACTATCCTTCCTCCTCCTCCTCCTCCTCCTCCTCCATTCGTATCGCCACCCCTCTTCCCCATCCGCCGCCACCGGCGTTGAAGCCGCCACCACGCTCCTCCGAATCCGCCCGGGCTACAAATCCTACGACGACTACATCAAACGCCAGCTCAACAAGACCCTCAACCCCCGCCTCCGCCGCGTGTGGGCCACCCGCGACTGGGACCGCAAAGTCCGCGTCTTCGCCCGGTTCTTCTCCGACTTGAAATCCCAAGGCCTCCTCTCGAACAGCTCCCGCGCGCTCTGCATCGGCGCCCGCCTTGGCCAGGAGGTCGCCGCCCTTCGCCAGATCGGCGTCGCCGACTCCGTCGGCATGGACCTTGTCCCAGCGCCGCCCCTCGTCGTCGCCGGCGACTTCCACTCCCAGCCCTTCCCCAACGCCTCCTTCGACTTCGAGTTCTCCAACGTGTTCGATCACGTTCTCTACCCCGACCGCTTCGCCGCCGAGATCGAGCGCACCCTACGCCCCCATGGCGTCGCCGTCCTCCACGTCGCCCTCCACCGCCGCGGCGATAAGTACTCCGCCAACGACCTCCTCGGCGTCGACGGCGTTGTCGGCCTCTTCAAACAATCCGACCTCGTTCGGGTCTCCAAGGTCGACGGCTTCGGCCTCGACACCGAGGTCGTTCTACGGAGAAAAAAAAGGCAACGACAATCGTAATCCTTTCCTCTCTCTTTCCCTCTCTCTCCCCGCCGGCGGCGGTCGCTGCGGCGGCGGTTTTTTCCCCTTTCTGGTTCACGGCTATCCAAAGTTTTCAAGAATTCGTTTTGTTGTATACCTTGGAATCGTTCAAGATGATTAAGATTAGAAAAATGCGGAATTTTGCTTTTTATTCTTTCCTATGGTATCGAGACTTATTCCGCATCTTTATCAAATATTATAAGGATGTTTTCTTGGACTTATTAACCATATATATTTATTAAATATTATAATGATAAGTATTAGACTGGGTTTACGTGCAAGTTGCAACTTGACGTATGAAAGGTGAAACGCTCTTCTGTTTTTTTGATAATTTATATTATCACTTTTTTTAATTGGTTAGAAAGAGAGATTTCGATGATTTGCACCCTGGCATTTTTTTGCTTTTTAGAATTTTTTTTTATTTTAATATTATTTTGCCGTCACTCAATGCATCTTGGGAGAGTGAATGGAACCGCTGGCCACTGGCCAGGACCTTTTTGGTGGAAAGCTGGTGGAGTGCACGAGTAGTGTGTGGGTGCATGTCTGCCACGTGTATTTTATCCATATACGTTGGAAATGCCAACAGGTGGGCCTGACGATTGGAGGCATCGGAGGGGGTGAACCGAAGATCGCCCGATGCGTAGTGTTCGGATATTCAAAATTTATTTATAAAATAAAAATACAAATTTTTGGACAAGCATTAATCTAAATTTTTATTTAATTTAAAATAATAATTTTATTTTAATATAATTAATATAGTATAATTTATTATATTAAAAATAAAATAATTTAAAATAAATTATTTTATAATTTATCATGAAATATGAATTCTAAAATGAAACAGTTGATCGGAAAAACTGCGCTCCTCATAAATCTTTTATTTATTTAAAAGATTAAGATGGAACAAGCCTTAATTTTATTTAGAATAATTAAACCAAACATCACCGAAAATTTAAGGATTTGAAATATTTTTTTCTCCATATCAGCAATGCCCTCTCATAAAAAAACTAGATGGAAAACGATGCGGTGGTGCATCGCATCGATCATCTTATTGCAATTTGTGGGTACCGTCCATCATGCGACCGGCTTATCATCGGCACTGCATTGCTGACGTAATGTGTGTGGTGTGGGCGATAATTTTTTCCTATTTTAAGATAAAATCCGGTGTGTCAAGAGCTTATTGGCAACGACCAGAGGCCCGTGATTAATTCGGCTGATCACCGCTAAGACGGTAACATGTTGATAAGGATTTAGTCTCATTTTTATTCATGATCGGAATGAAAGAACGTATTATTATTTTAATATTTTAATAATATTAGGTTGATTTATTCATCTGAATAATAAAAAAATTATGATCCGAATTGAACATAATCTGGTAGAATTGGATCTCAACCCGTGACCAAAAGGTACGGGCACATGTGAAAGTTGCTACAATTTTTTTTTTTTTTGTTTTAAGAAAAAAAAAAAACTTGGCTGATCCGTGTGGGACCAAGATGGATGCATGGGCGATGTAATGAACTTTGTCCAGCTGGACATGCATCGGATGCTTCGCTGTTGGCTGGGAGACCTTGCGTCGGCTGGCAGCAATCTCGCTAATCATGGATGTTTAGATGTGGATGGGATAAGTTGGCTTGTTTTGGATCGCAATAAATTGTTATCAAAACTCAACACCGGTAGAGAGATGTCAAATAATAATACGTGCATCTTGGAATAGAAGTTCCATGAGGGTATCGAATCAATCATCGCCATGGTACTATACGTGGGAATTATTGGACCGACCTTAAATGTCCGCACAACTTATCTCCATTAAAAAAAATGATTAAAGTTTATTGGCGTACCCAGAATACACGTGTCTTCCACTCGCTAGCTTCATACGGGAAAACTTTGGTGCAAGCTCCGAACAAGTCATTTCGCCGTACTCTCGCGAAGGCTTGCGTGCATGGTATCATGTTATGAGCGCCAACTTGCGAGACTGTGCACAGTTGACATTTCGGGTTCCTTTCATAGGCCAAAGGATGGTTTAATTTGGCGCTTTTGGTCAATGGATTTGGAGATGGCTTTTTTTTTTTTTTTTTTTTTTTTTGTCACTGCAGCAAATCTGAAAAAAAGATAATATTATTTTTTTTTTGATATTTTAAAATATTAAAAAAATCATCCCGATGCATAATATAAAAATTAAGATAATTTTTTTGATGCTTTTTAAAAAAATCAAAAAAATTATCGATATTTTAAAGCATCGACAAAAATTACATTATCGATATTTTTAAAAAATATCGAAAAAATTTAAATTGCCGACGCTTTAACGTAAAAAATATCGATACTTTAAAGCATCAGCAATTCTCTTGACGCTTTAAAAAGTATCGAAAAAATTCAAATTGTAGACTCTTTAAAGATAATTTTAATTTTTTTAACGCTTTTATTTTTGCGGACACTTTAAAGCATCGATAAATCTATTATTTTTTTAAAAAAATAAAATAAATATTTTTAAACTCAAAATCTATTTAATTTTTTTTGAACCTGTATAATGTAATCATAACAAATATTAAATCACATTGCGTGCATTCTTCACGTCCAAATTGAAATCCTAAATATAAAATTCATTACAATCTAATATACAAAGTTTGTTACAATCTAAAGTTTAACCAATTTAAAAAAAACTTGAAATACAAGATATAAAATAAAAAATCGAGGTCAATGATCTGCAAGAAAAAGGTCATCATCCTGTTTGTGAGGATCTGATGCTCTAGAAGCCTATAAGAAATATTTAAAATATTTAATTTGCTAAACTATGAATGACAATATATTATATAATTATTGATTTAACATAAGAATATATTTAATACCATATGTATTTATCTGATGTGGAACAAATATCTGTACGACAGATGTAAGCCGCTCAGTGTGCTTTCTCATGGAATCCATTGCTGCTCTATCGACGGTACAGTTTTGTCGCATCTCCTCTATTTCCTGCTCAAGTCTGCGAACACGTGCATCTTCAGCACCATCTACAACATCACGTGTATATCACTCACCACAGATAATTGAGTGGGGTCTCCAACTCCATAGCCCCTCACTTGACCGTAGTACTTTGGTTCCATCAACTCTGTAAATACCTCAACCTCGATAGACTACTCTACATAAATGCTGTAGTCATCGACATGCTCGACAATAAGAGCTGTGCCCTTTCCTGTATTAATTTAGAAAAATTAGTTAAATCTTAATGACTAACAAAATCAAATTAAAATTGTTGTATAAAATAAATTATAATAAATAATTATATATATGTCTCTCAACTCATCTTTGACAAAAGTGCCATCACGATGAGTATGAGTCATTCGGTAAAACTTCACCTCACCGGGTTCCTCCCATGCTCATCCATTTACAAGAAAAATTATAATTTTAAGTAAATAATTCAAATAAATTTGAAAATTATATAAGTATCACGATACATATATGTATCGCGATATACATATGTATGGCGATATGCATATTGTTGCCGCTCTCGTCGCCGCGCCCGTGCCACGGATTAGCCGATCCTTCCTGACCGCCTGGCGAGGGAGCCTCCCTTCCCGCGGAGAACCTGTAACAAAGGGGTTAGAGGATCCTGGCCGGGGATCCCGGCGAGGGAGCTCCGACGGTCAAGTCAGTAGACGACGAGAAGGAACAGACTCTCCAGCCGGACCCTCGAAAGGATTCCAGACTTAGAGAGTTAACTGGTGAAGGAAACGCTCTGGGGACCAGAATCTCGGCTGGGCCTCCTTGCCGAGCTCACACTCAGTGTTCCCCTCTCGGGATCTCTGGTTTCTCTCTCGGAGCAAGGCCTTTCGCCGGTGCTTCCTCCCCGTCCCCAGGCTAATTGGCTTACCTCGTCGTCCCCAGATTCCTTCCTCTTTATCTCCTTTCGTCGTGTGCTTGTCCTCTTTTCTCCTCGGAAACTCCCCTCCCCCGTCCTCTTCTCTTTTCCCTTTTCGGTGAAGGAGGCCAGGCGGCTTTTCGACCTCGTCCGCCGGGCCCAGCAGGGAAAAGGCAAAGACAGAAGAGAAAGAGGGGAGGGCGGCGCTGACAGGGCGGCCGGTCAGGCCTCGGGCTTAGTGAGAGCGCTCTCTTTCCCAAGCGTGGGCGCCACCCATCTATGGGGCCTGTCCCGTCAAGATCGGGTCCCTCGGCCGCGGGACCTGTCGGGCCGATGCAAGTGATGTTCTGCGTGCCACCGCCCTCCGTACGGGATGCCGTCTGGGATTCGTACGGCCCGAGGGATGGCCTCGGGGCCCGTCTCTCTCTCCCCGGGGCCCTCTCCGTACGAGCGGTCTGACCTCGGCTGAGTTGGACCCGTCTCCGGGGGCCAACTGGCGAGGGGCGAGGGATCGGCCGACCTCGGCTTAGGTGGACCCCTCCTGGGTGGACACCTGGCGAGGTGGCAGGAGGTCGCCTGGCTTCGGCCGAGGTGGGCCCGTCTCCCGGTGGCCACCTGGCGAAGGGCGAAGGATCAGCCGACCTCGGCTTAGGTGGACCCCTCCTGGGTGGACACCTGGCGAGGTGGCAGGAGGTCGCCTGGCTTCGGCCGAGGTGGGCCCGTCTCCGGGTGGCCACTTGGCGAAGGGCGAAGGATCAGCCGACCTCGGCTTAGGTGGATCCCTCCTGGGTGGACACCTGGCGAGGTGGCAGGAGGTCGCCTGGCTCTGGCCGAGGTGGACCCGTCTCCGGGTGGCCACCTGGCGAAGGGCGAAGGATCGGCCGACCTCGGCTTAGGTGGACCCCTCCTGGGTGGATACCTGGCGAGGCGGCAGGGGGTCACCTGACCTAGGCCGACCTCACTTAGGCGAACCCCTCCGGGCCCGGGCGCCAATGAGGTGGTAGAGGAACTCCGAGCCGAGCTCGACCTCGGCGAGGGCGGTTTGCCTTAGACAGTCGTCGGGCGGTGTAGTCTTGCCGATCCTGGCTTTGAGGATGTGGCGCTGACTTGGCCGGGGAAACATACACGTGGCTCGCTCGTATTCGGTGATACCTGAGCCTGGCCATGTCACTGTCACGGCTGTAACAGTTGCCCCCCAGCCCGCCGTTCCGTCGGGGCGTCGTAGAACGGAACGTCGGGATTAAATGCGGACATGACGTGGAGAGGCGAAGATCTTGCATCATAATTGCCACGATCCTCGGCGCCGTGGCTCGATGCGGCTGAAGACCTATGGGGAGCCGTCACGCGTCGCCCACTTGCCCGTAATTAATGCGTCGCTTCGAGGCAGAGGCCGTTACTCTGCTATCGAGGCGTCGGTGTCGGGCGTGCGCCCACGTGGCGATCATCCAGTGGCCTGAGACGGAATGACGGGTACGGCCACTGTCGGCTGAGTTTGAAAGGGAGGGGACTTTCCAGAACGAGGCCTTTTCCCTTGCTTCGTGGGCGGTTTGCTGCAGGCTAACAACTCCTGTTGCTCGCGCTCGTCTGGCATATTTTCGGTGAGTGCCTCCTTCTTCTCCTCTAGCCCCCCTCCTTCTTTCTCGTTTCTTTTCTGATCTTTTGTCCTTTCCCTTTCTATGGCGCACCGTCGCCATGTCTCTTCCAATCCGGACGAGGCCGGTCCATCCCGGCCGAGGACTCCATCTTCTTCCTCCTCAGATGAGGAGACAATCCCGGAGGAGGTCCGCCGGCGTCTGCAACCCGGGGGTATCACCATTGGTATCCCCAGGGGGATCCGGTCCCCTCCGGTTGCACCTGCCGTGCCCCTCCGTTCTCTTCCTGCTCTGCCTTCTCTTCCTGCTCCGCCTTCTCTTCCTGTCGGTCCCTCCGGTCATGCCTCCACCATGACCGAAAGTGATCTTTCTCTGCTCCGGGATGCTTACTGCATCCCGGAGTCCATCCGCTTGTTTGTTCCGCGGTCCGGGGAACGCGTCACCATGAGTGGCCCCGGCCGCATTGCCTTCTACGAAGACTTCCTCCTTGGGGGTCTTCGGTTTCCTCTGCATCCTTTCTTTCTTTCCTTCCTCAGCCACTTCCAGCTTGTCCCGGCCCAGCTGGCTCCTAATGCCATCCGGGTCATCTTCTCCTTTATTGTTTTCTGTCATTTTCACGGGTTCATTGCCCGTTTTTCTCTCTTCAGGGCCTTGTTCACCCTGAAGAAGTGCTCCACCGATGACGGCTGGTGGTACATTTCGCCCCGGCCCAGGTGTCTCCGGTTCGACCTCCCTTCCTCGGTTAAGGGCTGGAAGAGCCGGTTTTTCTTCGCCTCGGTCGACGACGTCGACTGGGCCTGGAGTGAACCGGACCGGACCCCGAACCGAAATTCCCGGGTCGAGTCGGCGGACCAGGAGTCCTATACCCAGCTCCTGAGCGACGTGGTCCCGGCGCTCGAGGTTCTGCTCTCTGAGCAGAATCTTTTTGAGGCCGGTATCAGTCCCATCCGTGAGACCGGTGAGATTCGGCCCCACTCTGACCTCTGCCCCCCTTTCTCTTCATAACCGAGCCGGCTGACTTCCTGTTTCTTTTGTTTTGCAGGGATGAAGTTTTCACTGGAGAATCTCTTAGAGGGGGCAGCCCAGCGGGATGTCGTGGAGGTGGACGAGCCCGCAGCGAAGAGGGTTCGCACGGAGACGAGCCGGGAGGTCGTGGCGGCGACCGTGCCCAGCCCGGTTGCTGTCATTTCCCCGCCTAGGCTACCTCAGGGCGGGGCTACTGATACCCCGGCCTCGCGACCTGGCGGCGCCACCGCCGAGAGGACTCCACCGCCTGCTGCTCCGCCCATCGCCGGGCCCGTCGTTGCTGCCAGCTCGACAGCGCCGCCTGTGGCAACCGCCGGCCCGTTGGTTGCGGCCTCGGCTGAGGGGACGGCCATCGCAGGAGCCGGCCCGAAGGCTCCGGCGCCGGTGATCACCCACCGGGACTCTGTCATCCTCGACAAAGGGCTGGCGGAGAAGATCATGGAGTACGCCTCCACCGCCCGGGACCGCCGAGCTCGGGGCGGCCGAGATTACGCAGACGCGCTGCTCGGGATCCTCCCGCAGCTCTTCACGGTAAGTCCGAGCTTCTTCCTTCTCCTTTTTCTTTCTTTCGAGACTTAGCTTCCTTCATTCTGACCTGTGTTGCTTTCATCGTTGCAGATCGGGAACGACGTTCTCCTACTGAGGAATTTCCTCGTAGGGAACGCCAAAAGGGACTCTGAGCGGGAGCTGAGACTCGGCAAGCTCGCGGCCGACGTCAAGGACTTGATGGAGAAGGGGGCCGAGCTGCGAGCCGATAAACAAGCCCTCCAGTCCGACCTGGCGCGTTCCGAGGAGCGGAACAAGGAGTTGGAGGCCTCCTTGTTGGAGGAGCGGACCTCCAACCAGCACCGAACAGAGGAGGAGGCGACGGAGAAGGCCCGCCTGCAGGCCCACTCCCAATGGCTGGAGCGCCAGCTGGAGGAGGCCCGGCGAGACGCGGCCACGGTGAAGGACCGGAGCACGTACGTCAACGGGCTCCTGGAGGCAGCCAAGCGGGAGGCGCAAGAGGCCGTCCCCAAATTTCGGGCTTCCGATGAGTACACGTCGGAGGTCTGGGAGGCCGCCGTGGACTCCTTCCTGAAGGGGTTCCGGATGTGCCGGGAGAAGGTGGGGGCCTTCTTCCCCCAGCTAGATCTGAGCGGGGTTGTGATCGGTGGCAGGAGGCCAGGGGGCGAGAGCAGGGCCTCTGGCACGGCCGAAGCGACTCCTGTGGCGCCGTCGACCAGCGATGCCTCGGCCCCGGAGCAGCCCCAGGAGCCGGCCGTTGTAGAAGTCGAGGACGCAGCACCCGCGCCTCCGGCAGAGGGCTCCGACCCCGCACCTCAGTGAACCCGGCGTCTTCTCCCTGATGTCTCCTTCTCTTTTTGCTTCTGTTTGTTGTTTTTGTTTTGTGTTTTTTTTTTTTTTTTTTTGGGAGTCCCGGCCTGTCGGGACCCCCAGCTTGTACCGACTACTCACATCAATGGAAATCTAAGTTTATCAAAACCTTGAGTTTTCTTTTTCATTTCATCTCACCTTTCTTTTCCTTTCTTTCTGAGATGTCGGTTTGGAACACTTGAAACAGTTGAAGGCCTGGTCCTCCCATTGCTCAAATCGAAGGATGGGGCCTGCTGAGTCGCGTCGCAGCAGAGCAAGCCTTAAGCGGGCCCGACTTTGGGTCGCCTTCATGCTTGCGCAGGCAACACGGTTTCTGCATCGCCTTCCAGGCCGAAGCCCAGGATCTCCGGACTGAGCTCGGTACCGTAGGCTTTCTCAAGCCTTGCGCAGCTTGCTGAGCTGTGCTCCGTGCTTGCGTGGGCGAACTGGGTTCGGCGCCACCTTCCAGGCCGAAGCCCGGGATCTCCGAACTGAGCTCGATGCCGCAGGCTTTCTCAAGCCTTGCACGGCTTGCTGAGCTATGCTCCGGGCTTGCGTGGGCGAACTGGGTTCGGCGCCACCTTCCAGGCCGAAGCCCAGGATCTCTGGATTGAGCTCGATGTTGCAGGCTTTCTCAAGCCTTGCGCGGCTTGCTGAGCTGTTCTCCGGGCTCGCGTGGGCGAACTGGGTTCGGCGCCACCTTCCAGACCGAAGCCCAGGATCTCCAGACTGAGCTCGATGCCGCGGGCTTTCTCAAGCCTTGCGCGGCTTGCTGAGCTGTTCTCCGGGCTTGCGTGGGCGAACTGGGTTCGGCGCCACCTTCCAGGCCGAAGCCCAGGATCTCCGGACTGAGCTCGATGCCGCAGGCTTTCTCAAGCCTTGCGCAGCTTGCTGAGCTGTCTCCAGGCTTGCGTGGGCGAACTGGGCTCGGCGCCACCTTCCAGGCCGAAGCCCAGGGTCTCCGGACTGAGCTCGATGCCGTAGGCCTTCTTGTCGAAGTTAGAAGGGAGTGTTTGAAGTGGGGAAACTTTGTTACAGGAACTGGGAGCCTTACATCACTGATAGTACATCCTCAGGTTTGAGGAGTTCCACGTCCGGGGGAATCTGGCACCTCCCAATTCTTCCAAGTAATATGCTCCATGAGGGAGGGCTTCTGCCACCCGATATGGGCCTTCCCAGTTGGGTGATAGCTTGCCGCATTCCCGTGGCTGGGAGGCTTCAGCGCGCCGGAGGACCAAGTCTCCGGGACAAAAAACCTTCGGCCGCACTCGGAAGTTGTAATATCTGGCTACACGTTGCCGGTACGCCGCCATTCGGATTCGGGCCTTGTCCCTCGTTTCCTCGAGAAGGTCTAGGTTGAGCATCATCCTGGCCGGGTTTTCTGTCTCGTCGTATTGCTCCACGCGCAGTGTGGGTAGGCTAAGCTCGATCGGGATGACTGCCTCGGCTCCGAAGACGAGGTTGAACGGGGTTTCGTCGGTAGCCGTCCTTGGGGTGGTGTGGTATGCCCAAAGGATGCTGGGAAGCTCGTCGGCCCACCTGCCCTTGGCCTGGTCCAGCTGCGTGCGGAGGCCTTGAAGAATGGTCCTGTTCGTGACTTCGGCCTCCCCGTTGGTCTGAGGGTGCGCCACCGAGGTAAAGCGATGCCTGATGCCGAGGTCGCTGCAGAATTCTTCGAATTCCTGGCAGTCGAACTGGCGTCCGTTGTCGGTGACCACGGTGTGGGGGAGGCTGAAGCGGCAGATGATGGACTTCCAGAAGAACTTGGCGACGTTTGCTTCGGTGATCCTCGCCAAGGGTTCGGCCTCGACCCACTTCGTGAAGTAGTCGATAGCCACTATCAAGAACTTCCGCTGGCCAGACGCCGGCGGGAATGGGCCCAGGAGGTCCATCCCCCACTGGGCGAATGGCCAGGGGGCTGAGAGCTGAGAGATTGGGTTGGAGGGTTGCCGCTGCACCGTGGCGTGACGCTGGCACCGGTCGCACTTCTTCACGAAGTCGGCGGCGTCTTCCTTCATTGTCTCCCAGAAGTAGCCCTGACGGAGGGCCTTGTACGCCAATGCCCTGCCCCCCACGTGGTTCCCACAGATGCCTTCGTGAATCTCCTGGAGCACAAGCCTGGCTTCTGTGGGTCCTACGCACTTGAGGAGGGGGTAGGAGTAGGATCTTCGATACAGCTGCCCGTCCATCAGGACGAACCGCACGGCCTTCTTCCTGATGAGCCGAGCCACCTCTCGGTCCTCCGATAGGGTGCCGCTGGTGATGTACACAGCATACTTGTCCATCCAGCTGGGCTCCTGGCTGACCTGATGGACCTCCACCGGTGCTTCGAGGCTTGGGACCTCAAGGCGCTCCACATGAGCGCGTCCCAGCATCGTGTCCGGCAAGGTCGCCAGCCGAGAGAGGGCATCCACGCGGGCGTTCTCCCCGCGGGGGATATGGAAGATGTTGAAGTGCCGGGACTTGGACGCGCCCGCCTTGACGAGCTCCAAGTACTTCGCCATTTGGGGGTCGTGTGCGATGTACTCCCCGGATACCTGCCCCGCCACGAGCTGGGAGTCAGTGAAAGCTCTGAGGTTGGTCACGCCCAGCTCGCGGGAGACTCTCAGTCCGGCAAGAAGTGCCTCGTACTCCGCCTGGTTATTTGTTGCGGGAAATTGGAAACGGAGTGCGCACTCGGTGATGACCCCGTCGCCGTTGGCAAGGATGAGCCCAGCTCCGCTCCCGCCGGAGTTTGAGGCTCCGTCTACATGGAGGATCCAGGCGTCCTCTCCGGGCTCATCGGTGCCAACCTCCATTAGCTGGGCCGGGGGGCCTCCCTCGGGCTCCTTGCCCAAGCCTGCACATTCGACCAAGAAATCGGCCAGCACCTGCGCCTTCATGGCCGACCTTGGCCTGTGTGTAATGTCGAACTCGCTGAGTTTCAGTGCCCACTTGGCCAATCGTCCCGAAGTATCGGGTCGGCTGAGCACTGCTTTCAGTGGTTGATCCGTCAAGACGGCGATGGGGTGCACTTGGAAATAGGGCCTGAGACGCTGGGCAGACACTATTAGCGCAAAAACAAGTTTCTCGGGCCGGGAATACCTGAGCTTCGTGTCTCGGAGAAGTTTGCTGGTATAGTACACCGGCCGCTGGAGCCCCTGGTCGTCGGTTCGGACCAAGACAGAGCTGACGGCCTCCGGGGTAACCGCCAGGTAGAGGGTAAGCTCCTCTCCCTCCTCGGGCCTGGACAGTAAAGGTGGCGATGCGAGCGTCTTCTTCAGCTCCTCGAAGGCCTGCTGACACTCCTCGGTCCAAGCAAAGCCATTCATCTTCCTCAGCACCTTGAAGAAGGGACGGCAGCGGTTCGCTGACCTGGAAATAAAACGGCTAAGGGCCGCGACTCGGCCGGTCAGTTGCTGCACTTGCTTCTTGGAGGCGGGCTGCTCCATGTCCAGGATGGCCTGGACCTTCTCCAGGTTGGCCTCGATTCCTCTTTGAGTCACCATAAACCCTAGGAACTTCCCGGCGAAGATGCCGAAGGCGCACTTCGCCGGGTTCAGCTTCATCTGATGGCGCCGGAGGTTGCCGAACGTCTCCGTCAAGTCAGCCACGTGGTCCGAATCGAGTTTGCTCATCACCAGCATGTCGTCCACGTACACCTGCATGTTGCGGCCTATCTGGTCTTTGAAGGTTTTATTGACTAGACGTTGGTACGTCGCCCCCGCGTTCTTGAGGCCGAAAGGCATCATCCTGTAGCAAAAAGTCCCTCGGTCAGTTATGAAGGCAGTGTGCTCTTCGTCCTCCGGGTTCATCCGGATCTGGTTGTATCCGGAGAAGGCGTCCATGAACGATAGGAGGCGATGCCCCGAGGTGGTGTCGACCAGCTGGTTGATCTTTGGAAGAGGGAAGCTGTCCTTTGGGCAAGCTCGGTTGAGGTCGGTGTAGTCCACACAGATCCTCCACTTACCACTATTCTTCTTTACCATGACCACGTTTGCCAGCCAACTAGGGTATTGGACCTCTCGGACAAAACCGGCGGCGAGGAGCTTCTCTACTTCCTCGTTGATCGCCTTCTGCCTCTCCATGGCGAAGCTTCTCTTCTTCTGGCGGACCGGGCGGTAACTTGGGTCCACGTTCAGTTTGTGCATGATAACCTCGGGCGGGATGCCCGGCATGTCGGCTGCTGACCAGGCGAACACGTCAGCGTTGGCGCGGAGGAACTCCAGCAGGCGGGTTCGCTCTTCTTCGGGGAGCTGGGCCCCGACTTGCACCGTCTTCAGGGGATCCGAACCGAGGGGAAAAGTCAGCAGGCGCTCTACGGGCCCTCCCCTGGGTTCCTTCTCTCTCAGGTCGAGGTCGTCAATATCATGGGCGAGCTCCGCGCCCCTGGCGCCTGGGATCGCCTGGAGGCAGAGCGGGACTGGCTGGATCATCCCCTTCATCTCCCCGAGCCCGAAAGGCGTGGGGAACTGCACCACCAGCCTCCTCGTGGAGATGGTGGCGTCCAGTTGGTTGAGCCCGGGATGCCCGAGAATGGCGTTGTAAGGCGAAGGGAGCCTGACGACAGTGAATGTTATTAGGACGGTCGCCTGCCGGGGCGGGGATCCGGCAGTGACCGGGAGAGTGATCTCCCCCTCGACCCCCACGGAGTCCCCTGTAAAACCTACCAGGGGGGTGTGCACTGGCTTCAGCTGATCGGGGGACAAATTCATCCGAGAGAAAGCATCGTAAAAAAGTACGTCAGCCGAGCTTCCACTATCCACCATGATTCGATGTACAGGATGCTTCGCGATGGTCATCTCGACCACCACGGCATCGTTGTTTACATTATCATTAATTTCCCCTCCCTTGGGAGGGATTACGTTCTCCGGGACTTCCCGGGCCCTCTTCATTGCTCGGCCGGACCCGCGTGAGATCATGCCCACGGGCTTCCCTGTTGGGCGGTTGTCGATCGCAGGGACAGGTGGTAGGGCCACGAGCGGCTGCCCTTCATAGGGGGCCTCATTCTTGACGAACTTCCTGAGGTAACCCCTCCTGATTAGCTCCTCAATCTCCCGCTTCAGATGGCGACACTCCTCCGTGTCATGCCCGTGCTCGCGGTGAAACTGGCAGTACTTCGATTTGTCTCGGACGGCTCTCGGGTTCTGAGGAGGAGGTCGGCGGAGGTAGCGCTCGTCCTCGATTTCCATGAGGATCTTCGTTCGAGGTGCGAGGAGGGGGGTGTACCTCCGCTCGGGAGTGGCTTCGCCCCTTGGCCTTGGATTTGGGCGAGGGTCGGCAGACGGCCCGGGCCTCCGAGCTCCCGGGGTGTCCCTCGGGAGTGGCTTCTTTGAAGTCTTCCCGTCCATTTCTCGACGGGTGCGGTCAGCCTCCTCCGCTCGAATGTACTTGTGGGCGCGGAGGAGGAGTTCGGAGTACGTCCTGGGCGGCTTCTTGTCCAGGGAATAGGTTAAGCGGGACGTCTTAAGCCCGCGCTTCAAAGCCAGCATGGCGACGGGCTCGTCCAAGCTGTAGATCTCCAGGGCTGCGGTCTTGAACCGGGTGATGTAGTCCCGGAGCAGCTCCTGGTCCTACTGGCGGATGGAGAAGAGGCTGTCCACCTCTTTGGCACCTTTCGACAAGCGTCGAAGTGCGCCACGAACTTTCCTTCCAACTGATGGAAGGAGCAAATGGATCCGGGCTCGAGGCGGGTGAACCAGACTCGAGCGGCCTTCCGAAGGGTTGCCGGGAAGGCGATGCATAGAAGGGCGTCGGTGGCCCCTTGGACCCTCATGGAGCCTTATAGCTCTCCAAATGATCCAGGGGGTCGGTGGTCCCGTCGTAGGGATCCACCTGCGGCATGCGGAACCATTTCGGGATTGGTTCCGCCTAGATTTTTTCAGAGAAAGGGGGGCGGGAGTCGTAGCCCGCCGGGTCTGCCGACAAGTTCTACAGGTCGGCGAATCGGCGAGCGAACTCCGCCAGCTTGCGCTCATGCTCCTCCAGGCGCCTCTCGGCCTGGCGCCTGATGGCTTCGTCGGTGGAGTCTTCCACCGAGGCTGCGGGTGAAGGGGGCGCCGATCGGTCCCGGCGCGAGGTCTGGCCTCGGTGTCGCTTGCTGCGATGCACCGTTTTGGCCCCGTCGGCCGGGGATCGACTCTCGTGATCCTCCGAACCGGAATAGTTTTTCTTTGCGGGAGCTTGGTGGCTCCCCCGGGGGTTGGAGATGGCCCTCGGATGGGATGGCCTGCCCTTAATTGAGCGTAGGCTCCCGTGCTGCCCCGCGGCTCGGGCCGCGGGGGTCCCTGGCTGCGGCTGGGTGGCCAGGGACCGTTGCTGATGCTGAAGCTGCCGGACCGCTGAGGCCAAAGTCTGCAGCTGCTGGACGATGGCCGCAAGGGATCCGTCCACCGGTGTAGGCTGTTGTGGAAGAGGAGGGGGAGCCGGAAGCTCCCCTTCGGGGCTGTGGCCCCCTGGAGGGGAGTGGACTTCCCCCACACGGCTGGTGGACGCCTCGTGACCACGAGTGACCACCATTGCTAGAGAGCGTGATACCTGCAGAAAGCTGGTTCCCGCTAGGGGTTAGTGTCCTGCCCCCCTTCCTGGCGTGCCAATCTGTTGCCGCTCTCGCCGCCGTGCCCGTGCCACGGATCAGCCGATCCTTCCTGACCGCCTGGCGAGGGAGCCTTCCTTCCCGCGGAGAACCTGCAACAAAGGGGTTAGAGGACCCTGGCCGGGGATCCCGGCGAGGGAGCTCCGACGGTCAAGTCAGTAGACGACGAGAAGGAACAGACACTCCAACCGGATCCTCGAAAGGATTCCAGACTTAGAGAGTTAACTGGTGAAGGAAACACTCTGGGGACCAGAATCTCGGCTGGGCCTCCTTACCGAGCTCACACTCAGTGTTCCCCTCTCGGGATCTCTGGTTTCTCTCTCGGAGCAAGGCCTTTCGCCGGTGCTTCCTCCCTGTCCCCAGGCTAATTGGCTTACCTCGTCGTCCCCAGAATCCTTCCTCTTTATCTCCTTTCGTCGTGTGCTTGTCCTCTTTTCTCCTCGGAAACTCCCCTCCCCCGTCCTCTTCTCTTTTCCCTTTTCGGTGAAGGAGGCCAGGCGGCTTTCCGACCTCGTCCGCCGGGCCCAGCAGGGAAAAGGCAAAGACAGAAGAGAAAGAGGGGAGGGCGGCGCTGACAGGGCGGCCGGTCAGGCCTCGGGCTTAGTGAGAGCGCTCTCTTCCCCAAGCGTGGGCGCCACCCATCTATGGGGCCTGTCCCGTCAGGATCGGGTCCCTCGGTCGCGGGACCTGTCGGGCCGATGCAAGTGATGTTCCGCATGCCGCCGCCCTCCGTACGGGACGCCGTCTGGGATTCGTACGGCCCGAGGGATGGCCTCGGGGCCCGTCTCTCTCTCCCCGGGGCCCTCTCCGTACGAGCGGTCTGACCTCGGCTGAGTTGGACCCGTCTCCGGGGGCCAACTGGCGAGGGGCGAGGGATCGGCCGACCTCGGCTTAGGTGGACCCTGAAGGAAGATTTTTTTTTTTTTTTGTGTGCCTACACTAAGCAGAGGATAGGAACAGGTAGATGTTTTAAATAATTTTAATTAATCATGGAAAAACCTGTCCCAAAACTAGGATCAAAAAAATATATTTGCATAGAGAACATTAAAATGCATGGCATATATTTTTTTCATAATTTTTAGACATGTATAAATGCATATAAAAATTAATAAGGAACTTATTCCAGGCTGGAATAAGGGAGGAATGGGGGTGGAATAGCCACCCGTCTTCAACCTCGGTCCAGAGATACCTTACCGTGGAGCAATGTTCAGACGCCGACTGCAGAGCGCACGGGCCTCCAAACTCTGAGCTCCTAGGTCCGCTGGAATCCTTGCTTGACCGACTACAAGGTGATGAAATCGGATCTCCAGGTCTCCGGTGTTTTGCACTTCGAATCGGGGCTCCAAAAGTCGTCCACGGCCACGGTTGCAGCAGGGGATTTGAAGATCAAACTTTGATTACCTTGCACTGGAGCGATGACCTGCTCCCAGGATCTCAGGCGAAATCCCTCTAGAGGGGATACACGCCGTGGAAACTTCTGATCGGAGCTCCGGCGTCGCTAGCCGCCGGATCCCAAGCTTTCACGATTTTTAGAGAAATGGAGGAAGCTCTCAAAAACACACCGAAAGAGAGCAAGAAGGAGGTATAAAAATTATCTCTGGATGCCAACCGAAGGGGAGAGCAAGGATCTTGAGTTTTGTGCGAAGGGGTGGTGGGATTAAATCGAAATAAATTAAGACTACAGATGCCCTATTTCGGTTTCAGAAACTCAAACGTCTCAGGCGTGAAGACGACGGTTCAATAGGTGAACCGGAAAATGACCAAAAAGCCCTTCGGTCCAAGGGCAAAGCAGGGTCAATTTGGTTCAGGCAAAAACCCAGTCAATCGAAGTCCAAATCGAACGAAACTGGACTCAAAACGAAGCTAAGAACGAACCCTATCTTTCTACGGTCCAACCTCACTGATTTGAGTTGAAATCGACTTGCAACCGACTAAAACAAAAATTAATTGGACTTAGAAACATTCATCAAACCATTTGATGAACATGGGTTCAATCCTAGTCAGCCAGGAACATATTCCTGGTTGATCCAGAGAAGACCCGATCAACCCAAGACTGGGTCAATCAGAAGAAAACTCAACCAAAAACCGTGACAAAACACCGAAACGATTCCTAATCAAATCGGTTCCTGATCAGATAGAAATCCTCTGTGGCGTGTGACCTCATAGGTTCGAACCTAAACGGTAGTACTGGGACACTTCCAGTACCAGCACAAGATACCACCTAGCAATGGGTCTCGGCGTCTGGATAGGTCGAAGATGCGGGAGCATTCCATCGAACCTCTGGCATATGGTTAGCACATAATTTATCCCTTTGACCTTCAATGCTCAGGATGACCTAGGGTTGAACTGCCAACCCCAGCTATGTCAATCCACTACGTGTCTCAATCTCGCAAGTCCAGTGACTCTTCACTGGGACCACCCCGGCCGAGGATTTGCTAAATTGAGACACTGCGAGACATTCAATCCAAACCATTTGGACAGGTCAATTCCATCTTGGTCCACTACTGCTCCACAAGTACTTGCCTGTACCCAGAAACCTTCCGTCACCGGATTAAAAATCCGGGTAGTCCGGCACCAAAGCACAGGGAGTTGCTTGCAAGCTACCATAGTGACCTCAGGTTAGAGGGACACTTATGCCCATATCCATTCGCGAGCGATCCTTAGGCAAATAAGGTGCTACGCGGAGTCACGTCTAATGAGATATCAAATATCCCACTTGCAGATCACATCAGTGTCACCACACTTCTTTGGTCAAGAGGACAACCAAACAATGCGAACCACAATAGCCTATGCTTGATATGTTGCTATCCAGGTACAACATATCATTTGGCTGAGAATCCTGTTTAAGGACCACTCGATATATCCTCTCTATATCGATGTAATAGTAGTCCTAAGGACATCATCACTAAAGAATTCATTATAGGAAGATGTAAAGTGATGAGAAGCCAGAATAACTTTTATTCATTATAAAAATTACATAACAATTAGCTCAACCATCTACAACCTAGATGATTGGCTTTGGGATATAATTCTCAACAAACTCCCACTTAGACTAAAGCCAATCAGAACAGTATCGAATACCCATCTTCCATTTGTAACTGTCGAATTCTTTAATTCCGATGGCTTTGGTAAAGGGGTCAGCCGGATTTTCCTTTCCATCGATCTTCTGAAGGTCGATGTCACCTCGTTCCACGATTTCTCGTACAAGGTGAAAGCATCGCAGAATATGCTTGGTGTGCTGATGTGCCTTCGGTTCTTTGGCTTGAGCAATCGCCCCTGAGCTGTCACAATGCAGAGGAATAGAATGCTCCAGGGAAGGTGCCACTCCCAGCTCGCCTATGAACTTCCGCAACCAGACAGCCTCTTTTGCTGCATCAGATGCGGCAATATACTCTGCTTCACAAACCGAGTCTGCAAAAGTATGCTGCTTGGAACTTTTCCAGCAGATAGCTCCACCATTCAGGATAAAAACAAATCCTGACACACTCTTGCTGTCATCATGATCTGACATAAAACTGGAGTCAGTATACCCCTCTAGTTTTAGGTCAGAATCTCCATAGAGTAGCCATTGATCTTTAGTATTTCGCAAATACTTAAGGATGGTCTTTACCACCTTCCAATGTGCTTCTCCTGGGTTAGATTGGTATCTACTCACTACCCCTAGTGAGTATGCCACATCAGGTCTAGTACACAACATAGCATACATAATAGAACCCACTGCCGAAGCATATGGTATTCTACTCATACGCTCTCTTTCCTCAGGGGTTGTCGCACAATCCTTTTTGGAAAGAGTAATTCCATGGCCTATCGGGAGATAGCCTTTCTTGGAATTTTCCATGCTAAACCTTTTTAACACGGTGTCAATGTATGTCGATTGGGACAATCCCAGAAGCCTCTTTGATCTATTTCTATAGATTTTCATACCTAATATGAATGAGGCTTCTCCCATATCTTTCATGGAGAATTGTGATGAAAGCCAAACTTTTATTCCCTGTAATGCAGGAACGTCATTCCCTATTAAGAGAATATCGTCCACATACAATACAAGAAATACAACTACAGAACCATTAGCCCATTTATATATGCAAGGTTCTTCTCTGTTCCTAACGAAGCCATACGATTTGATACACTTATCAAACCGCATGTTCCAACTCCGAGATGCTTGCTTTAGCCCATAGATAGACTTCTGAAGTCTACACACTTTTGACTCGTCTATGGAAGTGAACCCTTCAGGTTGTATCATATACACTTCCTCCTCCAGCTCTCCATTTAGGAAGGCTGTTCGGACATCCATTTGCCAGATCTCATAGTCAAAATGTGCAGCTAAAGCTAGCATAATTCGAATGGATTTCAGCATTGCCATAGGAGAAAATGTCTCGTCATAGTCAATACCATAACGTTGACGATACCCCTTGGCAACCAGACGGGCTTTATAGGTCTCTACCTTCCCATCTGCGTCTCTTTTCCTTTTGAAGATCCATTTGCACCCAATGGGTTTTATCCCTTCAGGTGCATCAACCAATGTCCATACATGGTTGATTTCCATGGACTCCATTTCGGATTTCATGGCTCCAAGCCATAACTCAGAATCAGACCTTTGCATTGCATCCATATAGGTGATCGGATCCTCGTTGTTTTCATCGAGTTCAACAGGATCGCCATCCTGGATTAGATATCCAAAATATCTATCCGGTGGACGCGATACTCTATCGGATCTCCTTAATGATTGCACAATAGGCTCAGGATTTGATCTTACCAAATCAGGTTCAATAGCAGCCTGTGTGTGCCTAGGTTCTTCTACTTGTAGAACTTCATCAAGTTCTATCTTAGAAGCTATAGTTCCTTTAATAAAGAACTCCTTTTATAAAAAGATAGCTCTAAGTCTGACGAACACCTTTTGTTCATCAGGCAAGTAAAAGTAGTATCCTTTGGATTCTTTTGGATAACCAACAAACAAATATTTTTCAGACCTTGGCCCTAGTTTATCTGTTTCCAAACGCATGACATAAGCCGGACACCCCCAGACACGAAAACGTGAAAGGGTTGGCTTACGTCCTGTCCATATTTCATATGGAGTTTTGTCAACGGATTTACTAGGAACATTATTAAGAAGTTGACATGCAGTCTCCAATGCATATCCCCAGAAAAATATAGGCAAAGTAGCAAACCCCATCATAGATCGAACCATGTCCAACAAGGTCCGATTTCTCCTTTCAGACACTCCATTTAACTGAGGTGTCATAGGAGGAGTCCATTGAGAGAGAATCCCATTCTCCTCAAGATATGTCAAAAACTCACCTGAAAGGTATTCACCACCTCGATCTGATCGAAGTATTTTGATTTCCTTTCTGGTTTGTTTTTCAACTTCATTACGATATCGTTTGAACATTTCAAACGAATCAGACTTATGTCTCATGAGATAGACATAACCAAACCTCGAAAGGTCGTCTGTAAAAGTAATGAAATATCTAAAACCTCCTTTAGCACAGATAGACATAGGTCCACATACATCAGTATGTACAAGACCTAGGATATCTGAGGCTCGCTCACCTTTTCCTTTAAAAGGTGATTTGGTCATCTTTCCAATAAGACAAGATTCACAAGTTGGCAGTGATTCACAATCACTGACATCTAGGAGGCCATCTCCTATTAACTTGTTAATCCTATTTTTATTGATGTGACCTAGCCTACAGTGCCAAAGATAGGCTTCATTGACATCATCTATTCTAGGGCGTTTACTAGAACTTGTACTCATTACAATAACAGGCTGTGATAGTAAATATATGCCATTAACTAAGCTTCCATTCATGATAGTCTTACCATTCAAAATGATAGAACAAACGTTTTTCTTTATTGAAAATTCAAAATTTTCATTGGCCAGAAGGCCTACAGAAATAACATTAAGCATGAAAGAAGGACTATAATGACAGTCACTTAGAGTGACATTACAAGACTCATAAGACAACTCCAGAACACCCAACGCCAGAACTGGAACAGCATTTCCATTTCCTACGTTCAGGTACCTCTCGCCATCTTCGAATCTTCTACTAACTCGAAGTCCCTGTAAAGAATTACAGATATGAATAGGACTTCCGATATCTAATACCCAGCTAGTAGTATCACAAATAGTAAAGTTAGGATATATCATATATATACCTGGTGCAGCAACAGCTTGCTGCTTCTTCTTCTTCGGCCTGTTCGGATCAAGTGAAGCGATGTAAAGAGGACAATTCCTCTTCCAATGACCCTGCTTCTTGCAAAAGAAGCACTCTGCCTTGCTCTGGTCTAACTTCTTCTTGGTCTGACTTGGACCAGGAGCAGACTGTACCTTCTTGCTCTTCTTCTTCTTCTTTTTCTTAAAGGGTCGAGGAGCACTTGCCGAGGAACCTCCTACATAATTCACCAGCCCTTTGTTGAGCTGGTGGTCCTTTTCATAGGCTTGCAGTAAACCTAACATCTCATGATAGTTTACTACCGACCTATTCAATCTCCAGTGATCGAGAAAGGACACGTAGGAGGGAGGCAAGGAGTTCAGGATCGCATCTTTTTCCAACTGTTCATGAAGGGGACACCCGAGCTTGCCCAGGCGTTCGAACAACTCGATCATGTTCATAACATGATCAGTCACAGAAGCACCTTCATGCATACGCGTGTTATAGATGGCGCTGGAGATACGGTATCTCTCAGCGTCATCAGGAGTGCCAAAAGACTCCTTCAACCTTTGAAGGATATCCTCAGGCTGGGCCTCCTCAAACCTGCGACTGAACTCATCGTTCATCGCAGCCAGCATAATACATCGGACAGTGGTCCGATCAGAGATCCACTTCTGGTAAGTGTCTCTAACCGGTCCCCGAGTATTGGCAGCGGGAACTACAGGTGCCTGATCCGTCAGAACGTACAAGATCCGTTCATGCTCAAGGACTATCCTCAATCTTCGATACCAGCTATCGAAGTTGGGTCCAGTCAATTTTTTATTGTCCAATAATGGACGGAGCGACAGACTGGTTGACATCTGAAAGGAAAACAAGACCAAAAATTAGTTTATGTAATTTTCAAAAACCTAAAGACTTGGACTTTAGTCAAAAAGGTTCTCCCACTAACTTTTCAGAATAGGAGCCTCTACCTCCAATTCCGTGAAGTCATAATTCAAAGTGGGTACTAGAATCCAATAGACCATGTACAAGCCCGTCTAGGGTATGGCTCACCCATACGTGTCTAAAGGTAGGTTCTTATAACCAATTGCTACCTTTAGCAATTTCTAGTAATCTATTTTGCCCCAAGATGCACTGTAATCGACCTAGGGGCCTCCTATTACGGGCTCTCGGTTTGGTCCAACCATTAACATGCTGAATTCAGTGTTTCCAACCAACAAATGACCAAGCCCGTCTAAGGTACGGCTCACCCGATCACTGTTGAGAAGGTCACACTCAACCTTCATATTAGGGAGAGTAATCCCAATAGCGTGATATACACCCGTTCTATGGAACTGCCGATGCATACCCAACTAATGGACATATTACAAACCCACTTAATGGGAGGCAAAGACTTTGTTAACTCCTTAACTAGGCCTTTTTAAGGACCTAATAATTTAGAGGATTTTAAAATTTGTGACATATGAAAAAATCATGAACCTTGATCCATAAACTCCCACTAAATCTTAGAAGGGTTTATGGTTAGGTTCATGGGCACCTAAATCAGTCAGACTGATAACCTTAAATGGCATGGGTTGATCTAACTCAATAATCTTTTCTAAATCAAATCAGGTTAGCTAATTTGGCCAGGTAAGTGCGGTCGAGGCATGAGTTACGGCATTAACCACTTTCCTTAGACACCAATTACAAGAACTGGCCAGGAAAGGGTACCCTCAAAGCCAAGGACCATAAGGCTGCTTACCTTAGACACCAAATTGGTTTACCGTCATCAATTAGATTAGAAAAACTGAGTTAGGTTAGCCACTGAGCCAGATTAGATCCATTTAGATGAATGGACTCAAGCTTCTAACTAATTAGAAACTAGGAAAAGATAATCCTTAATCAACTTTTGATTAAAATTATTTTTAGAGTTCATTCAACTAAACCTAGGTCTAACCCAATTAGGATCTAATCCTAGCCCAACCAATTAACCCATTTGGCTTATCAAATGACTTAAGGTTTTATAAACCCTAATTTGCATTTATCATTTAAATATTTCAAATAATTCATAATTATAAGAGATCAAGCCAATTATTTAATTAAAACAATTTTAATTAAATCTTGTAAAACTCCTTTTACAATTAATTCTTATTTACATTTAACATATCAAAAAATAAAAATAATACATGCCATCATTGATTCTTAATTAAAACAATTTTAATTAAAAATTAAATAATTCAACTAATTACCAAATTAGTTAATTAAACAATTTTAATTAACTAAAAACATGCAAATATAATTTTAAATTGAACCTGGCTCTGATACCATTTGAAGGAAGATTTTTTTTTTTTTTTTTTGTGCCTACACTAAGCAGAGGATAGGAACAGGTAGATGTTTTAAAATAATTTTAATTAATCACGGAAAAACCTGTCCCAAAACCAGGATCAAAAAAATATATTTCATAGAGAACATTAAAATGCATGGCATATATTTTTTTCATAATTTTTAGACATGTATAAATGCATATAAAAATTAATAAGGAACTTATTCCAGGCTGGAATAAGGGAGGAATGGGGTGGAATAGCTATTCCTGCTATTCCACCCGTCTTCAACCTCGGTCCAGAGATACCTTACCGTGGAGCAATGTTCAGACGCCGACTGCAGAGCGCACGGGCCTCCAAACTCCGAGCTCCTAGGTTCGCTGGAATCCTTGCTTGACCGGCTACAAGGTGATGAAATCGGATCTCCAGGTCTCCGGCGTTTTGCACTTCGAATCGGGGCTCCAAAAGTCATCCACGGCCACGGTTGCAGTAGGGGATTTGAAGATCAAACTTTGATTACCTTGCACTGGAGCGATGACCTGCTCCCAGGATCTCAGGCGAAATCCCTCTAGAGGGGATACACGCCGTGGGAACTTCTGATCGGAGCTCCGACGTCGCTAGCCGTCGGATCCCAAGCTTTCACGATTTTTGGAAAAATGGAGGAAGCTCTCAAAAACACACCGAAAGAGAGCAAGAAGGGGGTATAAAAATTATCTCTGGATGCCAACCGAAGGGGAGAGCAAGGGTCTTGAGTTTTGTGCGAAGGGGTGGTGGGATTAAATCGAAATAAATCAAGACAGCAGACGCCCTGTTTCGATTTCAGAAACTCAAACGTCTCAGGCGTGAAGACGACGGTTCAATAGGTGAACCGGCAAATGACCAAAAAGCCCTTCGGTCCAAGGGCAAAGCAGGGTCAATTTGGTTCAGGCCAAAACCCAGTCAATCGAAGTCCAAATCGAACGAAACTGGACTCAAAACGAAGCTAAGAACGAACCCTATCTTTCTACAGTCCAACCTCACTGATTTGAGTTGAAATCGACTTGCAACCGACTAAAACAAAAATCAATTGGACTTAGAAACATTCATCAAACCATTTGATGAACATGGGTTCAATCCTAGTCAGCCAGGAACATATTCCTGGTTGATCCAGAGAAGACCCGATCAACCCAAGACCAGGTCAATCAGAAGAAAACTCAACCAAAAACCGTGACAAAACATCGAAACGATTCCCAATCAAATCGGTTCCTGATCAGATAGAAATCCTCTGTGGCGTGTGACCTCATAGGTTCGAACCTAAACGGTACTACTGGGACACTTCCAGTACCAGCACAAGATACCACCTAGCAATGGGTCTCGGCATCCGGATAGGTCGAAGATGCGGGAGCATTCCATCGAACCTCTGGCATATGGTTAGCGCATAATTTATCCCTTTGACCTTCAATGCTCAGGATGACCTAGGGTTGAACTGCCAACCCCAGCTATGTCAATCCACTACGTGTCTCAATCTCGCAAGTCCAGTGACTCTTCACTGGGGCCACCCCGGTCGAAGATTTGCTAAATTGAGACACTGCGAGACATTCAATCCAAACCATTTGGACAGGTCAATTCCATCTTGGTCCACTACTGCTCCACAAGTACTTGCCTGTACCCAGAAACCTTCCGTCACCGGATTAAAAATTCGGGTAGTCCGGCACCAAAGCACAGGGAGTTGCTTGCAAGCTACCATAGTGACCTCAGGTCAGAGGGACACTTATGCCCATATCCATTCGCGAGCGATCCTTAGGCAGATAAGGTGCTACGCGGAGTCACGTCTAATGAGATATCAAATATCCCACTTGCAGATCACATCAGTGTCACCACACTTCTTTGGTCAAGAGGACAACCAAACAATGCGAACCACAACAGCCTATGCTTGATATGTTGCTATCCAGGTACAACATATTATTTGGCTGAGAACCCTGTTTAAGGACCACTCGATATATCCTCTCTATATCGATGTAATAGTAGTCCTAAGGACATCATCACTAAAGAATTCATTATAGGAAGATGTAAAGTGATGAGAAGCCAGAATAACTTTTATTCATTATAAAAATTACATAACAATTAGCTCAACCATCTACAACCTAGATGATTGGCTTTGGGATACAATTCCCAACAGACCCCTCCTGGGTGGACACCTGGCGAGGTGGCAGGAGGTCGCCTGGCTTCGGCTGAGGTGGGCCCGTCTCCGGGTGGCCACCTGGCGAAGGGCGAAGGATCAGCCGACCTCGGCTTAGGTGGACCGCTCCTGGGTGGACACCTGGCGAGGTGGCAGGAGGTCGCCTGGCTTCGGCCGAGGTGGGCCCGTCTCCGGGTGGCCACCTGGCGAAGGGCGAAGGATTAGCCGACCTCGGCTTAGGTGGACCCCTCCTGGGTGGACACCTGGCGAGGTGGCAGGAGGTCGCCTGGCTCCGGCCGAGGTGGACCCGTCTCCGGGTGGCCACCTGGCGAAGGGCGAAGGACCGGCCGACCTCGGCTTAGGTGGACCCCTCCTGGGTGGACACCTGGCGAGGTGGCAGGAGGTCGCCTGGCTCTGGCCGAGGTGGACCCGTCTCCGGGTGGCCACCTGGCGAAGGGCGAAGGACCGGCCGACCTCGACTTAGGTGGAGCCCTCCTGGGTGGACACCTGGCGAGGTGGCAAGAGGTCGCCTGGCTCTGGCCGAGGTGGACCCGTCTCCGGGTGGCCACCTGGCGAAGGGCGAAGGACCGGCCGACCTCGGCTTAGGTGGACCCCTCCTGGGTGGACACCTGGCGAGGTGGCAGGAGGTCGCCTGGCTCTGGCCGAGGTGGACCCGTCTCCGGGTGGCCACCTGGCGAAGGGCGAAGGATCGGCCGACCTCGGCTTAGGTGGGCCCCTCCTGGGTGGACACCTGGCGAGGCGGTAGGGGGTCACCCGACCTCGACCGACCTCACTTAGGCGGACCCCTCCGGGCCTGGGCGCCAATGAGGTGGTAGAGGAACTCCGAGCCGAGCTCGACCTCGGCGAGGGCGGTTTGCCTTAGACAGTCATCGGGCGGTGTAGTCTTACCGATCCTGGCTTTGAAGATGTGGCGCTGACTTGGCTGGGGAAACATACACGTGGCTCGCTCGTATTCGGTGATACCTGAGCCTGGCCACGTCACTGTCACGGCTGTAACACATATGTATCGCGATACATCGTCCACGATATATATATGTATCGCGATACATCATCCACGATACATAATATTAGTTTTATTAACATCTATAAATACTTTAATATTAAAAATATAAGTTTATAGTTTAAGGAATATACGAACTCTTGTCTGACTCACGCGTAACTCTTGGATCCCGATGTATGAAGAACAGACAGAGTTGCTCATGCAACTCTACCAAAATCAGAATATATCTGCAAAATCAAATAGATAACTTGTTATATCCTGAAAGTAATGTGTATATATATATGTATAATGTATAATATAAATCAAATATTTTAATAAAGTTGCTTAAAAGAAATTAGAAAACTATTGTGGGCTCGCACCACTATCTTCTCATCCTCATGCATCTGCCAGACATCCCGTACTACTGTGGGTTCGCACCAACGTGTAACCCTCGCAGATCCATCTGCAAAAAAATAGATAAAAGTAAACTATAGTAAAACGTATAATGAGATTTTATCAAACCAAATAAAATAATAAATTATCCTGAATGTATAGCTCACCATCTGCTATATCGACAAAAGGATTATGCTGCCCCGAGGATGATCGACCTGCAGTAGACTGCTGTACCGAAGGACTGATGTAATGTTCGATACTGAAGAAGGACCGGCATGAACCTATCGCGTCGAAGTATCTGCCTCTACCTGCTATGCCGAAGCAGAAGTGCCAGTCTTTGTCCATGAGTGTTGTAACTACATACCATCAAATCATTGCGAGTGTTGGCATGGAATACTTGAATCGGCCGGTCGGAGCCACTGCACTGCAGGACCGCTCCCTAGTTCACCTGCAAAACAAGTCCCTTGTCGGGGTTGTTCCGGTGGGGAACACTCCGATACCTAAGTCAGTGACGGATCCCAGCCACAGAATGGGGAAGGGTGTCGAGAGTATGAGAGAAAGAGCTCTTAGAATATGTGTGTAAGTGTGCATACCTCTCTAGCCATCATTCTTACCATTATTTAAAAGAAGGCCTCCGGCCTATGGCTCGTTCTTTTTCCGATGATCATGGGGAGTCCATTTCTCCCATGATTGGCGGTCATGGATTGTCACTGAGCGGTTCCGGCTAGATCGGAGGCGTGGCAGCTAGAGTTGCACGCTATGATCGTGGCATGGAGAATGCTGATTGTAACCGTTGATTACAGTTGCCTATTTGGACCAGATTGTGGTCCAATCTTCGGGTTTCCCCTCGCGTGGATCGAAGACTTAGTATTTCTCCCGGGGTCGGAGATCATGTCTACGGCAGGGACCGAAGAGCGCGTCTTCGGAAGTCGATGAGAAATCTGGTCTTCGGTCAAAGCCGAAGACGTTATCCGTAGAACTGGACTTTGGATGTTGTAGTCTGGTGAGAAGCAGTGAGCTGCCTGCAGTTGGCCTGGCCTTTTTTCTGGTCTGAAGTCTGTGGTTCGGAGAAAAGGGCTTCGTCCAGTTGAGCCGGAGTTCGGTTCGTAGCTGAACTGGGATATCCCAACGGTTGCCCCTCTACTCTCAGTTCTCGAAGCAGAGATTTTTCTCGAGAAGTGAGAGTATTAGTGCTTTGTCGTTTTTCTCCTGGAAGACAGTGTAGTGGATGATTACGGGATCTCTGATTGGACTGTCCATCATGATCTGGGAATCAGATGGTGGACAGCTATCACTCCTAGGTTGGGGAAGAGGGAAAAAGTGGGCGGCCCTGGGACCGTCTTTCCTTTTCCCGTTGCATGATGGTTAAGCCAATCTGTTGGTTGAGATTTGGATGGTTGTGGCGGCTTTCCTCCATCCGTCGGATGATGGGTATGCCTCATCCTGGCGGTTAGTTGAAGGCGGGTTACCTCCCAGGGAACCTTGGGTCAAATCAATCATAGCAGGGCTTCAGAGACCCTTGCTTTTCTTTTGAGGAAGGGCGAAAGTCTGGCTAAGGAAGCTTCTTCAACCTCGTCTCATCCTTTGTCCAACTTGTTCCGGACTACCAGTCTATTTCGCAGGTAGAATCTTCCTCCTGCTCCCTTGCTTCATTCTTTTATCATGGAAGAAATCGTAGAGAGTCAGGGGGAACAGGTTGGGCCCTCGGGGGTTGGTGACATAGTAGGTCCGGAGTTGATTCCCAGCTCAGTTTCTCAAGGTAAGGCGACCCTTCTCTGGAAACGCTATCGCATTCCTGAGGAGTTCTCCTTCGTTCTCCCCACACTCGAAGAATGAGTGAACGAACCTCCCCCTGGGTGTCTAGCCGTGTACAAAGATCATCTAAAAGCTGGTCTTCGGTTTCTCCTACACCCATTCTTCATCAAGATCTTCTGCTTGTACCAAGTGGTGCCGGCGTAGTTGACCCCGAACAGCATCTAGAATATCTACGGGTTCCTGGTCATGTGCAGCATCGCAAACATAGAACCTAGGACCAATTTGTTCACGGCCCTCTTCGTTCTCAAGAGGGATTTCCACAGCAATGGGTGGTGGGTGATTGGCCCTAGATCAGGCTGCAAGGTCATCAAGGACATGCCCAGCGCCATCCACGGGTGGCAACCCGTCTTCGTGTTTGTGTTGTCTTTTGATCCATGGGGCTTCGATATTGTGTGGAAGAAGCCTCGTCTAATCATCAATGACGGGAAGAAGGTCTTGGTGGCTGATCTGTCGGATTACGATCTTCTGGTCAACTCCGAAGTTGCCCCCATCTGGAAACTGTTAGAGGAGAGAAATCTCCATCGGGCGAGAATTAGCAGATTTCCCTCATTAGGTATAGCAATGGAAATTTCTGCTCCCCTTTCCCGGTTTCATTGTGGCTTAGTTAATTAAAATGGACTCTTTTGCTTGTAGGTGGTGGGATGAAGCCCGATGTGAGTTGGCTCCGTCAGACTTCGGAGAAAAGGGTAGCGCAGGCCCCTCTCACCAGGCCTGCAGTTCGGAAGAGGGCTCGAAGGGATGGCCCCGAGGGGGACCAAAGTACTTCGTCTTCCCGGGGCACCTCAGGGGAAGACACAACAGCCACGGAGGGGGCTCCGTCGAGACCCTGCCCAGTCGAAACTCCTCCGGTGGCTACCTCCCCGGTCCGCACAACGGGGAGTCCACCTCAGGGAGTGAATGTGCCACCGTTTTGCCCCCTGCAGTTGATAGGGGCAAAGCACGGCAAGTCGAGGGGGAGTTCGCCCATGGGGCTTCTTCAGCTGAAGGCCGTTCGACGAATTCCTCGGAGCTTTCACCTACGGGGGGACTGCTGGTCCCGGCCGTAGCCAGGCAGGCGTTGAAGGGTATGCTGCTGCCTCATGACTTGGCAGTTCTTCGGAATCGGAACCTTCCCAGGATGTCCGATTCTGCCTTCTTTGCCCTGCAACAGGTATGATCCTCGTCGTTTCCTTTGTCCTGAGAGTTGTTCGGCTCATGACCCCCCACTTTTGATGCAGTTGGTCTATGACCTTACCTTCATGGAGGAGGGCTTGGGGAACGTCGACAGCCTCATCCATGGTCTCAAGGAGGAGCTTCATACTGCCAGAGCTGTAAAGGAAGTTGCCAAAGAGCTGAGGCAGTCTATGGAGGACCGTCTTGTCCGGGTGAACAATGAAGTTCGTGAACTGAAGGGCGAACTAAAAAGTGCCCATCTGATAATGGCGGGACAGGAGGCAGGGTGGAGAAGGAGCAAGAAATAAGTCGACTCCCTAGAGCAGGCTGCCAGAGAGGATCAGGAGAAGATAGAAAGCCTAACCAAGACGGTGGAGGAGGCTTCCAGGAGGGCCGAAGAGGCGATCTTGGAGTTTGAAGCCGCCAAGAGGGAGTCCGTTTCTTTGAGGAAGCTGGTAGACGATGCTGTGACAGACTTCAGAGTGTCTTCACAATTTCAGGTGGAGATCAATGAAGACACTCCCTTCCCTCAACTCAACCTTTCCGGTATTCCTCCCTTCGATATAGTTGGAGAAGAAGAAGAGGAAGTGGAGGAGGCCGAAGCCGTAGTAGAGGCCGAGAAGGTGCCATGTCCGGATGAGGACGCTGCTACCTCAGTCAAAAATTCGGAGGTGACCCCAATTCCGATTTTGATCCAGGAAGAAGCTCAGGCTGGAGGAGTCTAAGCTGAAGGTTCTCTGATCCCGGCCCAGATTGACGAGGTCCTCTCAGAACAGGTTGAGAAGTTATTTCAGTCCTGTGGTGTAGAGTCTCCTCCTGTCGATGTTGAATGATTCGAGTTGCTTCGAATGTATTTTCTTTCTTTCTCCTTTGTATCATCAATGGATTTTGTATGATAATTTCTCCAGTTTTGAAATGAATTCTCCTTTCTTTGCATACACAATGTTATGCTTCATACGTAGCTTGAACTGGTTTTACCATTCTTTTTTCTGCTTAGTCGAACAGTTGTGGTCGAAGGCCGTTTAATCGATAGTTGACGAAGACGAACTCTTGAACGGACCAGAACTCCGCTGTCGAAGACCGTCTACAATTGGTCAGGTCGGTGTCACCTTCCTTTTGATATTAAATTTATCCTTTGGGGCGGACAAGTGTCATCTTCCCGTCAACCAGTGATTAGGGAGATTTGATTATAATCTTTGTTGTCTACGTGGCACGTCGATTTTATACAGTCATGATTTCTTTCACCTTGTGAGCCGCCAGGTCTCTTTTTTCTAAAAAAAAGCCATTAATGTTGCCATCGCACGATGAGGATTTCTCCGGATTCGAAGCGATGGCAGTTGTTATCCTGGGGATGGCTTCCGAGCGACTTTCTGGTTCTCGAAGCGTCGCCTGAACACGTGGCACTTTTTGATGTGGCTGGGAAGGACGTGGAGCACACATCCCCGCAGTCGGTCGTGGGTGCAGGGTCTCTATAAATAGGACCCTACCTTCTGCTGTCAAGGGCCATCATTTTCGTAGGCTCCTTCCTTCCATTAGAAATGAGGTTCAGCACTTCTGAACTCCGCCGAGCCACAAAAAGAAGGGCCGTTGATCCGAAAAGGAAGAGAAGTCCGGAGTCCTTTGGGCCGAGTGACGACAATGATGAGCCTCTCGTGGACCGTCTTGAAAAGAGGGTTCGCCTGTTGGAGGCCCAACCGAGGGAGGCTCGGGCCCAGGTCGCGATGGCAACCATGGAGGCGGAGGAAGCAAGGAGGGAGGCGACGAACGCTGTCTCAGACTTTAGGGCTTCTGCTGCCTTTAAGAATGAAGTCACCGAGGCGGCTCTGGACTCCTTCCACCAGGGGTTCCGGGAATGTAGGACGAAGGCCTTCAAGTTTTACAACTTGAAGGGCCTGGACAATATCAAGCCCTCCGTTCTCTTTCCCGGACATGAATTTGATTCTAACTCCGATGAGAGGTCGGATTCTGGTTCGGACGGGAATCCCGGGGGCCCTTCGTTGTCCCTCCAGATCTCTCCCCGCCGGTACGGAAAAAACCCGGCGGGGGATTATTAAAAATTTTCCACATCTTTCCGATGCTACTCCCTTTTTTTTTATATCTCTCTTTATGAGAGTTTCTTTTTCTTTTTTTGTTCTCTCTTTATGAGAGTTTTTCCTTTCTTTTTTTTCTATAAAAAATTGAAAAAAAAAAATGAAGTATCTTTCTGTTACCTCTTCCCATGCATTTTTGCGATATGTTGTATCATTACTTTGTCTAAAATGTAGACTCCGCGGACCATTTTCGGTCTACAGGGAGAGATGAGGTCGGTTGGACCATTTTTGTAATGTCTGTTATCGACAGAAAGGATGACAGTGGTCCTTTTAGGCACGTTTTTAGATTTACCATAGGGTAGGGTGTTTACACCATCCCTGTGTACTTCTGTCGTGATTAAGGTAGGCTGTTCAGGCCCGCCTCGGTGCGTCTTCGGATTTACCGTAGGTTAGGTTACGAAAACCATCCCTGCACCTTTAATCTTCTTGGTGGCCTGGTTAGGCCATCCATTACGCTTGTTGGGCATACCGATAAGGTGAGTGGATCTGACTCTCCTTTGCGCAGTTGACCGATTTTTTAGATCGGGTCACTCAGGCTGTTGTCATTCAGTCGATGCAACTAGTCGTTCTGAGTTGAGCAGGGTTGAGTAGCTTTGCACAAGAATTTTAGGAACTCATTTATTGATAGTATTTGCGAAGGTTTTGTACATTCCATGGCCAGGATAGGATCTTCCCCTCCAGGGTCTTGAGTTGATATGTTCCTGGTCGAATGACTTCTTCGACTTGATATGGGCCTTCCCAGTTGGGGGAGAGTTTACCCTGTTTCGTTGGCCTGGATACCTCTGTCCTTCGCAATACCATGTCCCCCGTGCGGAAAGTTTGCTCTTTCACCCTTGAGTTGTAGTACTTGGCGATCTTTTGCTAGTACGCTGCCATCCTTATCTAGGCCTGGAGCCTGGTGCTTGATAGCAAGTCCAGATTAATCCTTCTTCGATCGGAGTTCTCAGGCTCTTCATAGTTGTCAATTCTCAGGGACTGTAAGGAGACTTCAATAGGTAGCACGGCTTCGGTACCGTATGCCAGGTTGAACGGAGACTCGTCGATGGCCGTTCTCGGGGTAGTTCGGTATGCCCAAAGAATGGAGGTCAGTTCTTCGGCCCAAAGTCCTTTGGCAGCGTTCAACCTTGTCTTCAGATCATGGAGGATGGTCCGGTTAGTGACTTCGGCTTCTTCATTGGACTGTGGATGAGCAACGGATGTCAGCCGATGCTGGATATGATATCAAGCACAGAAGTCCTTGAACTTCGGATTGTTGAACTGTCTTTCATTGTCTGTGATGATGACGTGTGGGATGTCGAACCTGAATATGATGGAATTTTTTATAAAATTTTCTACCCTGCCTTCTGTAATCTGGGCCAGTGGTTCGACTTCTACCCACTTCGTGAAGTAGTCGATGGCCACTAAGAGGAACTTCCTTTGCCCTGATGCTGGTGGGAATGGGCCAAGAATGTTCATTCCCCACTGGGCAAAAGGCCATGTGGTTGCCAGTTGAGTCAGGTGACTCGCAGGCTGTCTCTGTACATTGGCGTACCTCTGGCACTGGTCGCACTTTCACACGAAATCAGTCGAGTCCTTCTGGATGGAGGGCCAGTAATACCCCTGTCGAATGATCTTGTACGCCAGAGATTTGCCTCCTAAGTGATCACCGCATATGCCCTCGTGGACCTCTCTCAGAGCATAATCCGTATATGTGGGTCCTAAGCATTTTAGCAGTGGCTGAGAGAACGATCTTTTGTAGAGGGTTCCATCTAAGATGACGTACTGAGATGCCATCCAGCAGATCTTCTTGGCCTCTGCCTTATCTTCTGGTAGCTTTCCCTCATTCAGAAACTTGATGATGGGATCCATCCAGCATGGCTCAGCGTCGATCTGGCGCACCTCCGCAGCCTCTTTGGCTATGCTTGGAGTTTCAAGATGTTCAACAAAGGTGCGCCCGAGAGATTCCGGTGCCGTAGTTGCCAATCGAGACAGTGCATCCGCCCGGGAGTTCTTTGATCGTGGAACATGGATGATCTCAAAATGTTCCAGCTGGAGGATAAAGCCCATACCTTCTCCAGGTATTGCACCATAGTTGGATCCTTTGCTGCATATTCTCCGTTAACTTGATTCACAACCAACTGGGAGTCTGAGAAGGCTCGAAGTTGCTGAACTCCTAGATCCTTGGCGATCCAAAGTCCGGCGAGCAAGGCCTCGTATTCGGCCTAGTTATTGGAGGCATGGAAGGAGAACCGGAGTGCGTACTCTATGGTGTGGCCATCAGGTTCGGCCAACATGAGTCCAGCCCCACATCCAGTAGCATTGGAAGCTCCGTCCACATGAAGTACCCAGACGGACTTCATCTCCTTCGAAACTTCGTCTTCTACCGAAGATGCTTTATCTTCAGACTTCCAGGTACGCTCAGCTAAAAAATCAGAGAGCACCTGGGCCTTCATAGCCGTTCGGGGCTGGAAGCTGATTGTCAAATTCATTTAGCTTCACAGCCCACTTGGCTATCCTTTCAGAGGTGTCCGGAGATCGGAGAACGGCCTTGAGAGGTTGATTGGTTAGCATCGCAATGGCGTGGGCATGGAAATTTGGCCATAGTCGCTTTGTCGCAACCACCAAAGAGTAGATCAGCTTCTGCATCCTTGCATATCGCATCTCGGCATCATGCAGGACCTTACTGATATAGTAGATCGGCTTGTGAGATCCGTCTTTATCTCTCCGGACAAGAACTAAACTGATTGCTTTATCTAAAGCAGAGAGATATAGGTAGAGGACCTCGCCTTTTTGTGGCTTGGAAAGCAATGACGGGGTCTCTAGGTACTTCTTTAGCTCCTCAAAGGCAGTGCGACAGTCTTCGAACCATTCAAAGCCCTTTGTCTACCGGAGTACCTTGAAGAACGGAAGGCATTTCTCGGCTGACCGAGAAATGAATCTGCGAGGGAGGCAATTCTCCCTGTCAACTGCTGGACTTCCTTTTTGCAGGAGGGATGTTGTATATCTTTCAAAGCTTGAATCTTCTCAGGGTTCGCCTCAATCCCTCGTTTGGTGACAAGGAAGCCCAAGAACTTGCCCGAAGTGACCCCAAAGGCACACTTTGCCGGGTTTAGCTTCATGCGGTAGTGCCATAGAGCATTGAATGATTCCTCCAAGTCGCGGATGTGATCTTTCCGGAGGAGGCTCTTGACGATCATGTCGTCAACATAGGCCTCCATGTTTCTCCCCAATTGCTTTTCGAATACCTTGTTGATCAGCCTTGGAAACGTTGTTCGCATTCTTGAGGCCGAGTAGCATCATCTTGTAGCAGTAGAGACCTTTATCAGTGATGAAAGCCATCTTCTTCTTATCTTGTGGATCCATTCTAATTTGGTTGTAGCCGGAGAAAGCGTTCATGAAGCTCAGCAACTGGTGGTCGGCTGTAGCGTCGACCAGCTGATCAATCTTCGGGAGATGGAACCTATCTTTTTGGCAAGCCTTGTTGAGGTCTGTATAGTCGATGCAGATCCTCCACTTGCCACTAGCTTTCTTGACCATTACCATATTGGCCAACCACTCGGGGTAGCGGGCCTCTCGGATGAACCCTGCTTTAAGGAGCTTGCCAACTTCTTCGTTCACAGCTTGTTGTCTTTTAGGAGCGAAGCTCCTTTTCTTCTGCCGTACTGGCTTGTACCCAGGGGTAACTTCCAGCCGATGAATGATTACTTCGGCAAAAATCCTTGGCATATTCGAAGCCGACCAGGCGAAGACGTCGACGTTATCTCTAAGGAAACGGATCAACTCCATTCTGGTTTCCTCATCAAGCGTGCTCCCGATCTGCACAACTCTGAAGGGATCTTACACTGTCAAAGGTACTGGGACGGTCCTCTCCATGGGCTCACCAAGGTTTGTGGTTGCATCCCTCGGATCCAACTGATCCGGAGTTGTTGGATCATTGAATTGCCTGTCTTCGATCATCAGGCACTGCCGTGCCGTCCTCTGGTTTTTTATAACTTCTCCGACACTATTCCTGGTGGGGAAGCGCACTAAGAGGTAATGAGAGGAGATCACGGTCTGGAATTTGTTCAAGGCAGGCCGTCCCAGAATAATGTTGTATGCTGAGGGAATTCGGACCACTGTGAAGTTGATCGGCAGTGTTTTTTATCGAGGTTCAGTGCCAAGGGTTACAGGCAACACTATTTCTCCCTCGGCATAAACTTGGTTGCCCCCAAAACCGGAGAGCGGTATGGAGGATCTTCACAGTTGATGTCTAGGCAAACACATTTTAGAGAATGCATCGTACATCAAGACATCAGTCGAACTTCCATTATCAACAAGGATTCGCTGTACATCATAATTGGCCACTACGGCCGAGATTACAAGGGGATCATCATGCGGGAGCCGAACTCCCGCAAGGTCATCGTCGGAGAAGAGGATAGAGTTGTTGTCCTTAAGTCACTTTAGAGTGTCGTCCTCATCCCTTCTCCAGTCAGTGGGTCGGTGTATCATCCCTACACCTCCATTGGTGGGCCTTTGATTTGGCAATTCGACCTCTTCGGGAGGTGGCTAGGAAACAGTTGCTTCTGACCGGGAGCCTTGGGGATCGATGTACCACCCCAAGTACCCTCTCTTGATGAGATCCTCAATTGCATCCTTCATCTAGATGCACTCTTCAGTGTTATGGCCGTGGTCCAGGTGGAATCGGCAGTATTTGTTCCTATTCCTTATGGAAGAGGAGGCCTTCATGGGACGGGGCCGTTGGAGATAGTTCTCCTTTTCTATCTCCATGAGGATCTTCTTTTGAGGGAGATTGAGGGGGGTGTAGGAGTCGAATCTTCCTCCCGAAGCTTTAGGCCTGGGAGGACTTCTTCGGCGGTCTGTATATTTGCCGCCATTATTATTGAAAGTTTGGGGACCTTGTCCCATGTTATTCTTCTTTTTCGAAGGGGGTGTCTCTTCGATCAGTCGTCGATTTGCCGCCTGCTTTTTAGTATCGGCATATTTCTGAGCCCTTGACAAGAGCTTAGCGTAGCTTTTAGGAAACTTCTTATCCAGGAAAAAAGTAAGCCTAGAGGTACGAAGCCCCTTATTCAATGCAGACATGGCCACGTGTTCATTGAGATCGGGGATCTCAAGCGTGGCCGCATTAAACCTGGAGATGTAATCTCGCAGGCTTTCTCCTTCATTTTAGCGAAGGAGGAACAATGTGTCCATATTCCGTGGAGTCTTGCGGCAGGTCCTGAAATGCAAGACAAACAATTTTTCTAGCTCGAAAAAAGAATCGATGGTACTTGGGCGCAGGCTCGAGTACCACATCCGAGCGAACTTCTTCAAGATAGCCGGGAACGCTAGGCAGTACATCGTATCGAAGCCCCTTGGATCATCATATGGGCCTTGAAGCTGCCCAAATGGTCGAGGGGGTCGGAGGTGCCGTCGTAGGATTCCATCTAGGAAACCCTGAAGTGCCGAGGAATGACTTCGGTCATGATACGATCGATGTATGGTGGGCGTAGATCGCCCACAATCAAGTCATCGGGATCCTTCAGATCCCGCATTCTCTGTTCTCGCGCCTTCGCCATCTCTGATTCGATGGCTCTGAATCTCCCGTCATAATCGAGAGTCTGCTTCGGCGCTCTCTCCACATAAGTGGAGTCTTCGAAGAAGGGCGAGGGAGTTTGCCTAGGCCTTTTCCCTTTTTGCGGGGAATTGGCGGACCTAGGCAACCTCGAAGTTCGGCCTTCGGGAGAGGGCCAAGAATGGGGGGAGGGATAAATGGAATCCTCCCGTGAGGCTCTCTTCCTTTGGGACCTAGAGCTATGTCTGGAGGCGGCCGGTGGATTTCCCATTGGAAAGGCTCTGCTCTGGAAGTCCTGAACCATGGCTGTGAGGTTGGTGGCCTGGTTCACAAGGGCTTCGAATTGCTGTAGTCTCACAACAATCGTGGGAGGTGGGACATCGTTCTCTCCCGGGGTGCGCCCCTCTAGGATGGAGCATAACTTCGGCTTGTAGAAGCCACTTGAGTCTTTCCTCTTGTCATCAAGAACTTCTTACTTCCCCTTGGTCTAGGAGGGAGCTTAAAGAGTGCTGATGCCCCCTTCCTGGTGCGCCAATCTATTGGTATGGAGTCCCTGAATCGGCCGGTCGGAGTCGCTGCACCGCAAGACCGCTCCCTGGTTCACCTGCAAAACAAGTCCCTTACCGAGTTGTTCCGGTGGGGGACACTCCGATGCCTAAGTCAGTGGAGGATCCCAGCCACAGAATGGGAAAGGGTGTCGAGAGTATAAGAGAAAGAGCTCTTAGAATATGTGTGAGTGTAAGTGTGCGTACCTCTCCAGCCATCCTTCTTACCATTATTTAAAAAAAGGTCTCCGGCTTGTGGCCTGCTCTTTTTTTGGTGATCATGGGGAGTCTATTTCTTCCATGATTGGCGATCGTGGATTGTCACTGAGCGGTTCTGGCCAGATCGGAGGCGTGGCAGCTAGAGTTGCGTGCCATGATCGTGGCATGGAGAATGCTGATTGTAACCGTTGATTACAGTTACCTATTTGGACCAGATTGTGGTCCAATCTTTGGGTTTCCCCTCGTGTGGGCCGAAGACTTGGTATTTCTCCCGGGGCCGGAGATCGTGTCTATGGCAGGGACCGAAGAGCATGTCTTCGAAAGTCGATGAGAAATCTGGTCTTCGATCAAAGCTGAAGACGTTACCCGTAGGACTAGCTTTGGATGTTGTAGTCCGGTGAGAAGCAGTGAGCTGCTTGCAGTTGGCCTGGCCTTTTTCCTGGTCCGAAGTCTGTGGTCCGAAGAAAATGGCTTCATCCAGTTGAGCCGGAGTTCGGTTCGTAGCTGAACCGGGATATCCCAATAGTGAGTGCGGCATAATGTTATCATTTATATCAAAATCTGAATTAGTAAAGATAAATATTAATTTAATATAATAATTACTACAAATTGCATACATTATAAAATTTAATACCAATAAGAATCAAGCATTAGCATTGTCTTCAAATTCCATCCTAGCCAAGGATACTATAGCATGTACATTATCAACTTGTACAAAATTGAATGGCATGGAATGTGTATAAGCATCATCATCTTCATCATTTTCCAACTACTTTCCCATATCATATAAGTCCCTAGATTTTGTTTTAATAATAGTAGCCTAATCTTTGTTTTTTGTATATTGTACAAAAATATTTGATGAGCTTGAGAAGAAAAAATAAATGGATAATTCTTCAATAAGACATCGACATGTATTAACCTTGTAAAGTTTACAAGTATAAATCCATTTGCATCTTTTTTCAAATTTCTTGATGAATTTATATCTACCCAATCATATTTAAATAATATGACTTTAAAGATTCCGTAGTAATATAACTCATAAATATCTTTAAGTGTACCATAATAAGTTTTTCCATCTACTTCCACCATAATACCGCTATTCTGTATTTTTCTAAATTTTTTACGATCTTTAGTATGGAATTTAAAATCATTGATTATGAAACTATTACATCTATTGACAACTTTGTTAGGTCCTCGAGCCAGGGCTATTAATTCATTTGAATAATTTCTCTCCATCATTATTGATACCTAAAAAATAATAAGAAATGTTAACAAGTTATTCGATGTTAAATCTATCCATATATTCTTTAAATATATGTCAAACTTATTTTGAAAGCCATATAAAAATAACTCGACTAACCATCGCTACTCAATCCTTGGATCATGTTGAGTGCTATGATTAGCTTGTCACCGAGACATTAAAAATTTGCTGCATAAAATTTACATTGTTTATTTAGAATAAAAAATAAGATATTATATTTAAACTTGAAATACATTAAATATACTAACCTTTAATAGTCAGATATTATTTTACTATGAAGTAATACATAACGATGTGCTTATGCCATTGATTTCTGATATAATAAAATACTTTTACTTTTTTTCATTACTCTACCAGTAGTAGAAAACTTATACAATTTTGCATTATCTACGAAATTACTATACCATTGAGGTCTATTAAATACAGTCTCTATATCTTGAAGATATTTTAAACAAAATGTTAAACACTCTTCAGCAATATATCCTTCCGTAATTGAAACCTTTGGATAGGTTCTGTTTCATATATAATCTTTCAATTGCACAAGATGCCTACAATATTTAAAAAATTATTAATACATCATTATGATGCTACTTTTATTAAAATTATATAAAGGTTAGAAATTGACAATAATATCTCTCAATAGGATACATCCATCTATAGTGTACCGGTCTACCAAGCTTGACTTCCGAAGCTAAGTGAATGAGTAGATGTACCATAATAGTAAAAAATCTAGGAAGAAAAATCTTTTTCATCTAACAAATTATAATTGTAACATCAGACTCTAACTAATCAAGCTCTCTAGGATCAATAACTTTTGAACACAATGCCTTAAAGAATGATGATAACCGAATTATAACTACAATAATTTATTTAGGCACTGATGATCTTGAAGCTATTGAAAAGATATCTTGCATCAATATGTAACCACCATGACTTTTGAGATTAAAGATTTTTTGGTCTTTAAGATGTATGCACTTTAAAATATTTGATGCATATCCATCAGGTACTTTAATATTTTTCAATACTGTTACAAAATTATCTTTTTTCTTGAGCAGATATTGTATAAGATACAGGAGGCAAATAAATTCTATCATTAGCAAGCATCTTGGGATGAAGCTCCTTTCGGATACCCAATTCTTTTAAGTCCAGTCATGACTTCATGTTATCTTTGGTCTTTCCATCAAGACTCAATAATATTCCAAGCAGATTATCATAAACAGTCTTCTCTATTTGCATGACATCAAGATTATGCCGAATAAGATTATGTTTCTAATAAGTAAAGTCAAAAAAGATACTTCTTTTCTTTCATAAATATTTGCTACGTTGATTTGTAGATACTATTTGTACATCTTCTTCATTTTTATTTTCAAAAAAATTATTAGGATCTTCAAATACCTATACATCTATACTAACAGTAGTCACTTCTTTTGACAATCCTTCTTCATCATCCCTCTTTTTTAGAAGACTTCAAGAATTTATCATATATATAACTGATGGAATTCATTTGTCTACGAACATTGGTTCTATAAGGTAGAATATGTGCACATCCTATTTCTATGGTACCATCAAATAAATCTTTCTGAAAATAAAATGGATGATTTGGTTCTAACCATCGACGATATCCCATATAATAAAATTTTTTTCCATGTTTTAACCAAATTGAATGTGTCAAATCTACATAACAAGGACATGCAACCCATCCCTTTGTACTCTAGCAAGATAAATTAGCATATACTGTAAAATCATTAATAGTCCATAATAAAGCTGCCCATAGTTTAAATGTTTCATCATTGAAAGTATCAATTGTATCGACACATTTTTACAACTGTTTCAATTTCTCTATTAAAATTGTAGAAAATATCAATATCATTTTTTGGATTCTTATCACATAAAATAACCATTGATAAGATAAGTGAGGATTATTTCATGTACAACCATGGTGGTAAATTGTTTGGTATTAGAACAACTGGCCAAGTGCTATATATAGAATTTATGATGAGGGACGAGATTCTAACATGATGCATGATGACACGAAAGAGAGAAACATAAAAAAAAATCAGATTAAAGGAGCAATGATTTCTGATGTTATTTAGATTTAGTTCTCGAAAATAGCTAAGACTAGGTCAGGATTTTATGCAACAGTTAGAATTCCTACCCACATGCTAGAACTATCAAAGAAATAAATCAAATAAATGATCCTAGGTCTAAGAAGGCTTATTAGGAGCATGTTCAACTTTAAGAAATCACTAAAAGAGAGGTGGGATGGGTTAGTTTTACCTAGCAATAATGTTCTTGAGTCTGTAGAAGGGTTCGCTCCACTCGGATCGGTTCTTGGATAATCCGGTCACTTATCCGCGGTCGACTTTTTATCAACTTTGTTCGAAGGCAAGGAAAACGCCATCCAAGGATGGTTTCACCAGAGGGATCCGCAAACATCAAAGGTTAGTTTGAAAGCAGATAAGAAGACAGTATGAATTAGGATTTGAAAGAAGGAAGAATCAGGGTTTGCTTATGCTGGCAGCCTGGAGGTGGAAGAAGACTCCTTTCTTGTGGATGGCTAGGGCTTCTTTACTTTGGGCGTATTAGGGTTTGGAAGAAGATGCTTTGGGCGGCTAGGGCTTGGAGGAATTAGGGCACACAAGTTACTCACACTCACTTCAAAGAACACAACAAGAGAACGCAAGCTAACAAAAATTCACTAGAGTTTATTTCATGAATAAGAGTTGCTTACAAGAGGGGGAGGGGTAGGGTATTTATAGATGTTCCATGCCATGAGTTGATTACAAGAGGGGGAGGGGTGGGGTATTTATAGATGTTCCATGCCCTCTCCTTGTTAGGATAAGATTACAAAGTTTGATAGGGAGAAAGATTACAAAGTTTGATAGGGAGAAGGATTACAAAGTTGCTTAGAACTAGGAGTACACAATTTGAGTAGAATAAAAACATGATCTCCTTGTTAGAAGTGGACTTCTCTCCTTCTTTGACTTGGTCAAGGGGCTCCCTCTTGGGCTTGGACGCCAAAGTGGATTGGGCGTGGGCTATGGGCAGCAAGGGGTGGCCTCCAATGGGTTTTAGACGGCCTCCAAGAAGGCTTGGCCCATGGGCTTGGTGCATGACTTCCTTGGTGGGCTGGAAACCCTGGGCGCCTACTTTAATGTGGACTTAGGGAAAGCCTAGGGCACCATGGGCTTCTAGGCTTGAGAGAACTTCTGGGTTGGGGCACTTGGAAAAGAAATATTCTTAGGTGGCACCTAGAATCTTCATGTATGGAGGTTTCATGGGCTCTGCTTTGACCTATGAGGGCTTGGTGAAGGCTTTGGCCGGTGCTTCTCCTCTTGTATAAAACTGGACTTGACTGGACTAACAAATGGACTCAAGTAACAAGACTCAATGGACTAAACAAAGAACTTCAACTGACTTAATGAACCTAACTGGCTCACTTTATTACAGGACCCAAAATTAAGTTCCATTACAGGACTCAAAATTGACCAACACATGACTTAGAGAACAAATTGAAGCTTGAAGTCTATGTCTGGTCTGATGTCCCCATGAATTCTTCTTTCTTAGGGATTGATCATTTTGATACATTACTTATAGGGCTTGAAGGATACCTGAAACATCAATCTTACAACTCTAACAACTATTAGTACCTCATACATACTCAAACATTTTGTTATTCATCAAAATCAAGATAGGAGCCAATAGTAAACCTACTGATAGTTCAATCGCAATAGCTGAGGGATCCAAATTTACACCTTTAATTAATCAGGACACTTCAGATCCCTTAGATACTGTGTTAATGGATGTTCATTTCCTCCATCCGAAGATTGGTACTCAAAAGAAGCAAAGCACTCTCCTGCTAAGTCATCTATTTCTAGTCAATCTTTGGGCTCTGAATCCTTGCCTTAGACTAAGGTTATTGTATGTGAAGAGTAGTCCATGGATCCCCTTTCTCAAAAGACTTCAACTTTAGTTTCTTACTTTAAGGCCCTGGCAAGAAAGGATATCTGGTGACTAGTGATTAACCTGATTCATCATGCCGACTAGATAGATCATCTAAAGATGCCCCTTCATTTCCTATTGAGAGCCGGGCCATCATTGCTAAGTCATCAGTAGTATTTCATATGGCATCAACTCCTGTTACATAAACTTGTTCGTCATCCTCAGGCTAAGCATATATGCCTCGTGATGCTGTCTTTGCTTCATCCTCTAAGTCTTTCTCAAGTCTTACACCATCTAATTCTAATATCCAATTAGTTCTACAACACTTTGTTTTTTATGTGATAGCAAGCTTTGGAGTCTCATAGTTCATCCAAAGAAATGGCAATCTAATCTAAAGTAGTTTGAGGGTGAATATCTACTTTCCTCTACTCATTCTCCATGAAAGTTCTTCTTTGGAATTATCAAGGTGCTGCTAAAGCCCCTTTTGTTAAATATACTAAATTTCCTCTTTGTTAATTTTTGCTTGATCTTTCTTATTTTGTGGAGACAAGATTGGATGAGACCTCACCACCCCGAATTCATCATGTCGTGGGGCCTTTATGGGACCTTTATATGATTCATTCTCAAGATCTTTCTAGTAAAATTCTTATAACTTGGAGGAAAGATCTCAGAAAAGTCAATTTCCCTCATTATGATAATAGTTCTATTATGGTATTTTTTCCTCTCCTTCAATGTCTTTATGGATCCTTGGGGTTGTTTATGCTAGCATTAATGGAATTTGTCATCATATAATTTGGAACTCTATTGTTCAGATGCTTAGTTTGGGTCTTCCTACCTTTTGATGGGAAACTTCAATTATTTGATTTCTCCGCATGACAAATAGTGGGGTATGCATTAACTATTAATATCATTAAAGTATTACATTCTTGATTCTATTAGCAATAAAAATGCAGCATAAAATTTTACTCAAATCCAAATATGAATAATACAAGATAAAATTTATGTTACATGTACAATTTGATAAAAAAAGAAATCAATGAATCATAAGAAGAGTAGCAATATGATTATACAGTATATCCATCCATAGTTACTCATTATTTGGCTTTATTCCATACTCGGTTCTTCTTGAGATTCACTAATCTCTAAATGATCTAAAGAGAGCAGATTCTCATCATCATAAGGCTAAAACTGAAAGTCTTCAATTGCATGATTCCTTATAAAGTTATAAATTGCTATGGAAGCCATCACAATTTGAACTTATTTATAATATAGAAAGTTAGGCATTGTACTCAATATTCTTTATCTAATTTTTTAATATCCAAATATCCTCTCAATAGTATATCTCAGTAAGGAATGTGCATGCTTAAAAAATCACACATATCCTTTAGTTGACTTCCACGTTAAAAATCTAATTGATGATATATTTTTTCTTTATAAGATCCCATATATTTTGACATATGGGGATATTCTGCACCTACGAAGTAATATTTACCTGCATAAATATATATAAGATAGAATTCAATACTTATGCATGAAAGTTAAAATATATGTTTACTATTATAATATATTTAATTAAAATACATACATTTAGATGGGTGTAGAAAGTTGTGCTCTTCTTTGCATATAGTTTCTAAGAAAATATAAATATCATGAGCAATATCCTCTCATTTAAACCAAACAAAAGTAAAATATATATTAAAATTGTAACATGCTATAATATTTTGCATAGGAATCCCTTTTCGGCCAATAATGGTATCTACTTAGATGGAGAAACTTTTACTACCACAAGGGTATCATCAATTGCTCTAATGTAATCATTAAAATAAGGCCATCAGTGATTATCATTATGGATTTTACTTGGAATATTCTTGAACTGTCTATCAATTAGGTTAATAATATCTCTAGTCATTTTTAAGATAGCATTTAATATATAGGTAAAATGTTTACTCTCATTTTTAAGATAGCATTTAATATATAGGTAAAATATTTACTTATTGTTTCTCCCAAATCTTGAAATCTTTATTAAACTATCAATTCCGTACACAGATCAATAAATACATGTTTCTCCATTCTAAATTATTATTGACATATATTTGGAATATATTGTAGAATCTTTAATGCAAATCTATATCTAGTTTGAAAAGAGATCCTATAGGACTCTTTATCAACATACTTTAATTAATATTTATTAGCCATACTGATAGCTACAGTCACAAATCTATAAAACTCAATGTCATCAACTATCCCATTTTTACTAGAATAATTCTTCTTAGAATTGTTGTGAGCGGTATCCATATTTATATAAAAAATATAAAAATATAAAACATTCATAACATAAAAAAATAAACAATACATAATCCACTAATCAAAAGCATGTGAACAGAAAGAAGTAATGGCTGATCCACATGTATCTATTTTTATTAATCAATTTCTTTTTCTTATTCCTTTTCTTTTATTTCGTTTAGCATAATAAAATAGTCGCTTTAATAACAAATCCTTTTATTGCTACCTTAGGCCAGGAATTTGTCATATAAAGAGGAATTAAGTTTAGGTTGGTATTCATTAAATAATAATTTCCAAGTAACTCTAACAAAATTGAGCCATATCCATTCAATGATTGCGGCACCTATTTTTAATCAGGTAATCCATCTCAAGGATTGATGCACCTTGAGCCTCTATTCTCCAAACCTCAATTCAATTACCATGCAGTGATTCATGATAACATATTTTTACTATTAATTTGAAGTCTTTTAATAACTTTTACTTATTATTTATGTTATATGATTTTTCCTATGTTTATGTTATTATAATATTATTATGTCTACTCTTTTTTTCTATCATATAAGTTGGCTTTATATACATCTATACTTATTTTTCTTTCTAATATAAATTTCACTCTTATCAAAAATAATAATAATATCATGGCATTATAATAGAAAATCTCAACACTTAGAACATAATCCTATATATAAAGAGCACTTAAAAGAATCGTCTAATGATCCTCGGGTTACATACAGGTTTTCAAAAATTTATAATTAATTAAAATTAATTTATAATAAAATAAAAATTTACTCTAAGCATGTATAGTAGGAACTAATCATGAATATAAAATATAGATTTGTAAATAAAAATAAAAGTAGATTAAATCTACTTACCCGTCATGCTATTCCATCTTCTTTGGATTAGATCTTAGAAAAAATTTGGGTTTCGCTGGGGCTGTGCACGTGTCCGATCTCTGCTGGTATCGATATGGAGATGGCTTGATCGAAGTCCCAAGGCACCAGAGTGCTAGTACCTTGCTGGTCTTGTTTCGATCGCTAGATCAAATCTCCCTTCCTTCTAACTTTTTTTTTTCCTCTATGCTAGAGATTCAAGAAAGAAGATTGATTGCTTCTCAAGAAATCAAGACATTTTCTTTTTCTAAACTGGACCTTTCATTCAGATTGAGAGGAGGTGGATTAAAAGGCGATGAAATATTTTTCCCCCTATTTATTTTAAGCATGGAGTTTTTTGGTATTTCAACGTAAGATCATATCTCACTTCTTCTTTTGCCTGGGGATTGTTAGACGATTCTTTTAAGTAGTATCATATATATATATCTATTGATATGTAATATATATATAAAGAAAAAAAATCTTGTATCATGAATATAAAGTGATGTTAGATTAGAAAATTCCATGTCCTTTTCATTGTTTATAACAAAATATAATTATTTAATACTTTAAGTTCTTATTTGTCTCGTTATACAAAAATGAAAAATAATTAAAATATGAATTTAGACTCACAGCTAAAATAGGATACTAGGGTTATATCCAAAAAAAGGGATTCTAGACTCCTAGTTAAAATGTGACTTTCTTCTCATCACATAGGGAGTTGATCATGACTTTTGAGTTATACCAAAAAAAAAAGACTATCTTTTCTCATCATGCAGGGATGTCGACCGGGATGAGAAAAGATAGCGAGATGGAGAGAGAGATCATGGAAAGGAAGCAAAATCAGGAAAGAAGATGGCAAAGATAGCGAGAGGGAGAGAAGGATCACAATTTTTAAAAAAAAATCAAAAAAGGCAATGGCAAAGAAGAACGAAACCAAAAAATTTTAAGAAAATATATAGAATTATAATAATTAGAGAGAAATAAGAAAGAATACTTTGATTACATAAAAATGGAAGGATCCAAGATCAATTAGAATTCCTTTTGAACAAAAAAAATTATCTTGATTGTATATAAAAGGAAGGAGATAAAAGGTAGGAGCCAAGGGTGATTAGAATTTTTTTTGTACATTAGGATTCCTAAAAATTGTTTCGTGCATTATATTTTATAGGGATATAAATATAGTTTGGGATTTGGTTAAAAAATAAAATTTTATGAAGTTAAAACAACTTCCCGATGTAACCTAGAAAGTGCTTTTGGGATAAAGCTCCAAAATAGAGCTTCACTTAAATAGATATTTTTAGTTTTTGGTAAAGCCAAAATAGCTTCTATATGTTTAACCAAATACAATTCAACAATCCAAAATATTTTGGAGAATCATAAAGTACTTTTTGTCCCTCCAAAAGTTTAGCCAAACTGGGCCTAAGACATGCTCATAATTATCTACAGCATCACCACCAAATCACATCCCTACAATTCTTGAATAATAATATCCCTTTGATAGAGAAGATCTTTACAAGGGGGCCTAAGCGACATTAGTCGCCACTAGAAGGTTTTAAACTTTATGAAGATCTCCGTTATCTACAACAACATCAGTTGCATATTATTAACATCTCATGTATCAAAATGTAACAGGGAATAATATCCTCCAAATAAATGTGATTAAGCCCCTGTTAAAGGCCCAACACTTCTTTTTAGTCCAACATGCTTGTGCAAGAGAAATGCTATAAATTTGGATCATCATATCAGAAAGAAATAAAGTATTTAGCTTATCTAAATCTTATGTACCATAGCCTGATATGAGGTCATGGACCATCATATTCTTCTATACGGCATACAAATTTATATAGGTTGACCATTCACTAATAGGGACATCAGAAAGCCAAAGAATATCTAACAATAAAATAGAAAAACCATTTTCAATTGCTCATATGAACTGATGTTGCACTAGAGGTCCACAAGAACATATCTTAGCCCAACTAACTAAGATCCTCCTTGGTCTTTTGTACTGTAACTAATAACCTTTAAATTTATAGTTTATCATCATTAATCTTTACAATAAAGAGCTAGGATTGAACACCACCAGAGCAACCATCTTACAAAAGAAATCTTGTATCCTTTGGCTAAGAGTATAGAGGCCCAATCATTTACTATGCTTGGATAAACGCACCTTCTTCCAAGAGACCAAAAGTAGAATTCACTGATTTGCTATGTGGTTCTTAAAAAAGACTCTAAAATTTTCCTTTAATTAGTCTATAACAGAAATAGGGACATTAACACAAGATATATAGTATAGAAGATAAAATGGACTACAACAAAGTTGCTTTACCCATGAAGGATAAAGCCTTACACTTCCAAGCAACCATCTAAGCTTCTATTTTATCCATAAGAAAGGTGAAGTTATCTTGTTTGAGAGTTATAACTGATCTTGGAACTCGCAAATAATTCCAAGTACCCTTTGTTTTAGCGATGTTGAATAGACTTGGAACATATCTTCTATCCCTTCTTGTTGTAGCTAGACTGAAAATGATACAAGATTTAGCATCATTAATTGCTTGATCAGTCAATGAATAATAGGTTTTAAATATTACTTAGAAATACATAGCATCTTTAAAATAGCCCGTGCTATAAAAAAGACAATCATCTGTAAATAAAATATAAAATTTTTTCAAGGCACATCTTCCAATCGGTAAACTCTTAACATTCTTGATTGAATTATAATATGCATCAAAATAGATGAGAGTCGAGAACATAACACAAAACAAGTAGGGAGATAACGAGCATTCTTGTTGCAAGTCATGGATAGGTATTAACCAATCAATGGTAGAACCATTAACAAGAATTGCAAATCATGAGCTGCACTAAATTATTTTCTTTTGAATAAGAGTTATATATAAATATTGCTTTACATAGTAGGTAGGCATATTCAAGGCAGCTAATAACTCTTTCACATTCTCGATCATATTTGCTTTAATTAATGACCAAAACATTCCAAAAAAACTTCACCTGATATCCATTAGATCTCGATACTTTGTCTCAAGCCAAGTTCTGCAACAAATCCTTTATTTTTTTTTTCCCTTCTATAATCGATGCAATAAGTATGTTATTAAAATATCCTTTAACACCATCCAGGTGGTAGTCCACGTGGAAGGGGTGCTATTACATATCCCGCACCTCTAAAATTCAAGACATAATCACCGATTGATGGCATGGGGATAGCTATGCCGGTTCCCCTCTCATTTCTTTTTCTTATAAAAAAAAACAAAAACATATCCTTTACCAGCCTTTTTTTTTTTTTTTTTTTTGACTCCATTACTTGCTTGTCCATGCTTGGTGATCGAAGTGCACGTCGAGGTAAAAATCACTAAAATGACATAAATAGCAAGGGCTGGAGTTGTAATAGTCTCTACCAAGGTCTGATAAAATAAAATAGAGTATTCATGCGTGGCAAGGTTAGCCGTTGGTAGCTAAAAGATCATGGAGCCAAGATTAGCCGGTGGTAGCTAGCAATCATGGAGCCAAGGTTTTCCAGCAAACCTGATCTTGGCCAGTCCCACATTACGAAAACAAACCCCTTCAACCGTCCGAGAGTTGGTAATCCCGGTATGAAGGAAAGGGGAAGGGTTGCCCCCTCACCCAGCTACTTGGTAGTGGGATTCGAAGGCAGGGTGTTTTATTTTGTGATTAAAATGCAGGTTCATTATGCTATGCCTGCCCATCAAAAATTCTCTCAGAAGAAACCAGGCAACACCATCTAAATGATATTGTGGATATACAATCCTGCCATCAACAAGCTCAACTGTTACAAGAATGAAAAGTAGTTACATGATGCTCACTCAATTCGGTATAATATCATCATCGATTGCTACAGCAAATAAATTGCATCAGAGTCCAATGCAGCGGAAAACATTTGTGTAGCAATGAAAGGAGTTGTTTTGTCTCCAGCACGCTAGGTCTTAACTGACCATAAAGGAGCTTTTACAGCTGCAGCCCCCAACAGCATTTGGTTGGTTACCACCTGTACAATAAGCTCAATTTTATCAACTACCATGCAACAGATTTAAAAATATCAAGAAACTTTCTCCACAAACATTCCAACGTAGCAAGGAATCATCCCCACAACCACATATCATATAATTGGCAGCAAGGACAATTCAACCAAGGGAGTAAGATTGATATAGAATGCAGTTTCAATGCAACAGAAGGATATATAGCCTATTTTCTAATGTGAGAAAAGTAACACAAAGCAGCGACATTCCAACTCACAAACCATGTAACTTTCAGCAAGAGTATGGATAGGATCATTATAATATGTGAATTAACTACATGAAAAGAACATATGAAATTTATCAAACATGTAGAATCAAGAGAACTGGTAAGGCACCTTTCTCTTGGATAACCACAATGCGCGAACCATAACTAGTATCAAGAAGCAATTTTGTTACAAGAATGGCAAAAAGAAGTTTGAGTCATGGTCATGCCTCTGAACTGATGCACTGAATTAAAGAAACAATTAAGTATTGAGTTCCAAAACGGGGTGGTGCCCTGGCAAGCCAAAAAAGGGCAACACAAGATCTAAGGACAGTAAAATGGGTCTACAGGAGAAGCAGTACAGTTAGAGGTGGTTCAAAAGATAAGACACATCAACAATGATGGGCTAGAAAAGGAATTTAATGTTGGATTCCTGGCTGGTTCTAGCAAATTATGCTAAGAAACCATCCTTCTTGCTATAATGATTACAATAATTAGAAGATGGAAACCTCCAAGCAATACCCATTATTTATTACCTTTCATGATGATGCATGCAACAGCAACAAAAATCATGTAAAACTCAACTCGCAGATAAAACAAGATGATAATCCTGCCTTTCACAAAATTATACTATTAAGGTAGACAAATGAAGAGGAATGTGTGATGGTTTTTTTATTGCCGGTACCTTGAGAAAGTGCTACACAGGGCTCAAAGGTGTGGCATCTCCTGTTGAACCTCTTTACAATGAGTGCAGAACCTCTTTACAATGAAGTGCAGAGGGTTAGGGGGCAATGCTTGCTGGTCCAAGCTTCTTCATGTTGATCTATGGTTTAAGCCTTTAAGGTTTATGAGACAGTTTAAGTTGTTCCTGCTTCACCTACAGAGTGTGTGCGAAGACATGGACAAAGTAAAGTGCAGAAGGTCAGGGAGCAATCTTGCTGGTCCAAGCTTGTTCATGTTGATCCATCGTTTTAAGGTTTGTGACCATTGATGTTGCTGCTGCTTTGCCTAATGTGTGGGTATTGAAGACATGGAACTAAGACTGATTGGAAGTTGTGGCCGCTTACGAGGGGACTGGTGAATGAGGTGAATAGACATGATTTTACCACGTGCATCATTGCAGTCCGCAAATAATCACCCTCACTCTCTATTATAATTTTCTTCCCATCTTCCTGGTTTCTTCCTGGACTTTAAGGGACCCTACACAAACCAGTTGCAATCTTTTTAGACTAATTAGCATGCCTCCATACCATTGCCCTGTTGGATCAATTTTGCCTAAATAGACATGTTGGTATATTATTTTGTTATGTTCAACAAAATTATGAGACATCAATTCATAGTTGATTCTTTTGTTCATCTTTTGCTACTAAATTCTATCATATATTTCTTATTCCTGTTATGTATTTAATTCTTAAACATTGATCAATTGGAGTAGGATCTAGATTTCTGCATAAGATAAGTTCAAAGAAAACAAAATTCAGGTTTATTAGATAAAAAAATTAGTTCAGTTCGATCAAGGTTCACTATCTTGATACAAGACTTCATACTTGTACCTGTTTGTAAAGTGTTGGTATGCCTGCTACTAGGGTCGGTTTGGTGTACTGACCATACCAAGACTCGATTCTGTACCATTACAATATGCTCCTCCTGGTAAGGAACCTTAGTTGGAGTAACCATTTAGATGTTATTTTTGAGATGGAATGGGTAACATTTGCACCTTTTTCTTTTCTTTCGATGAAAGATATTGACTACGCAAGTTGCTTTATGTTTGTGATGGTGAGAAATGTAGTATGTAGAAGTAAGGTGTCAGGCACACCACTGCAAAAAGATTCTCACCAAAAGTGTGCCACAGAATACAAGATCTAACCAGAAACTCCATGAGTTCAATTTTTCTTGACGACCGAAAAACACAATGAATTACCCATCACTTTAAAATTTAATTTTAAGAATGATATAAGTTAAAAGTAATTATATGATAAATTTCCTAAATAGGCGAAGATTCAATCTTTACCAAATTTTCTAGAATCCTAGCCTGCAGGCTATCACATTACATACTTATCAAAAATTGGGTTGTATGTCATCCTTGTACCAGCTGAATGCTGAGTTGTCCTCAAGTCTGTTTAATTACTATTTAACTTGATCACCATCCTATAGGTTCATTTCTGGTGCACCAATATGTTGGCCTAAATAATAAATATTCCATTCCTTTTTTTTTAAGGAAAAAAAGACTTTACACCAGTACACCTCTTTTATTATGCATCCCAGATTCTAATGATGACCGGTTTTTCTTCAACACTGAGCATTACAACCTTTTTGACCTTAACTCTCGCAAATGATTTTTTATAGAGATTCGGCAAAAGTAGAACAGATATATTGTAAAGTTTGAGTTATGGAGATATGTAAATGGTGTTATACAAACTGAAAAAAGCAAAAGGTGAGTGGGGGATCCGTGGATGACATAGGGCTAGATCTATTAATGTTTTCTTAGCTTAAAGAGCTAAATCAGAGTTGACATATTTGGGTTATCTCTACTAACACTAATGAAATAAAGCATCCAACTACCATCCATGAGCTATCCTGATTCTCTTGTCTGTGATTCCACATATATCCTTAACCCTACCCAGTCCTAAAAAAGTTCCACAACTCCACCAACTGCACGGATGTCACTACTCTCTGTTTTAACTGATACTTCTATGTTAGTTGCATTCATGCTTTCTTCAAGCGGGGAGGACAAGAAGCATCAGCTGAAAGTATAAGTGTATTGGTCAAGACACATCAAGGTCAAGTAGGGTATATGAGCCATCCATGCTTCTGCACGTGCACTGCAATTGTCCAATGCTAGTATTTAGTGATTTATCAATCAAGTTTTTAGTTCTCTGCCATGACTTGACAACTTGGCATTGGCACCATGCATGCTATTTTTTGTCATGCCATGCTGGTGCGTGCCACATACTAGCACACCTAGGCACACACTGGCACACAGGCAACAGCATGTGTCCATGTCATGTGTGTTTTTTTGGCCCTGTGACACCTACAAACTTGTGCCACCAAAACCAGGCAATTGTAATCCAACAATTTTTTTAGAAAGAAAGAAATCTCTTCGTTTATAAAGATGTTGAGTTAGTGGATAATTTTCTTGAGTAAGACACATTTTAAGTTTTGTAGTTTAGAGGAATTTTAGGGTTTAGAGGTGTCAACCACTTTCAAAGTTTAGATTCTATTGTTTTTATTAGATAAATAGAGTCACTTTTTTATTCTTTACCATATTTGTTTCTCACCTTCCCTATGGCTAAGATTTTTTTCTTATCATTTAGAATTTCCCCATTATCTGTATTCATCATTTAAAATTTACCTTCTAAATAGAGTCACTTTTTTATTCTTTACAATATTTGTTTCTCACCTTCCCTCAGGCCTAAGATTTTTTCTTATCATTCAGAATTTCCCCATTATCTGCATTCATCATTTTAAAATTTACCTTCTATCCTAGATTAGAACATTCAGGTTGTTTTTCATTGTAAATTTCCTTCGATCCTAGCTTTACAGATTTTAACTATATGCCCAAACCATTCCTCATACAGACCTATCCCAGCATCAAAGTAATTCTGTGCCATAACAACATTTAAAAGAATAGCTTAAGACATAAGACAAATGAAACAATCATTGTAATCCCTTTGTGTGAGTATTTTCATTTTTGTTATATGTGATAAAACTTATTCAAACTTACAACAGTTGCATGCAGTTTTTATAAGCACAAGTAATAAAAATGGGGCATATATGGTTTACAAATAAGCATTCAATGATGGAGCTAACCAGGAATGCAGAACGAATCAATTCTTCAACATAATCAACGGTGGCACCTTTCACAAAGTCATAGGAGATGTTGTCAACCACCAGCTTAACACCATCCTTCTCAAAGACTCTACAAGCATTCCAACAACATATAGATGAGATAAAAGATACCAATGTAAAAAAGGAAATGATCCTAATTGTCCATAAGCAATTGATATTACTCAGGGATAGAAGAGAACCTATCATTTGCATTTTTCTTGTCATCAAGCAAAAAGACATACTGGAATCCGGACATCCACCAGTTTCTACACTTAACCGAAGCATCTTCCCCTCAGCAGATGACTCCTTGTTATGTAGTTGTTTCAATCTCTACAAAACAACTTAGAGTCAATATAAGTATATGACTAAGTGCAACAATGGAAAAAAGATAACAAAGAATAGACACTAGAGACTAAAACTTGAGCAAAAGCACCTGATATGTTTAAAACACTTTACGTTAATTCTTTATGGTTTCAAGAAAGCTCCTATTTGCCAAAAACTAAGCTACTAGCTGGAAATAGAGACAACCCTTCTCATTTCATGAAAAAAAAATCATTTAATCAACTAAATTTTCAAATTATGAAAAGAAAAGCTATTGGCTACATGGTACTTCTTTTCAGAATCAGCAGATTTGTCTGTATGCTAATCATTTGATTATCCAAAGTTCTTAAAATTTGAACTTGCTTTGATATCTACAGGAGGTCATTTGAGAATAGAAATTCACACCAACATCAAGTCACAAGATATCAAGAAGAATGCCCCATATGTATCGATGGCGAGTATTTCCTTCCTTGTCATCCTAATGAAAGGTGTTGAAGGACTAACCAAGTTAACTATAAGTAGGACTGTCATCTGGAACAGCTTGATATTTGCTTGACAAGGGCTTGCTCAACTAGCAAAATCAGACAACCTTGAAAATGGCCTATCTAAAGGTTTGTTCTCCGCTTGCTTAAGATCAAATACACATGCATCGTGTATGTAAATTTAGTTTCTCTTGCTAATAAAACTTGTAATTTTAATTTAATTATACAATCACAACCTATTCATATTATCCAAAAAATTATACAAAGCTTCCCAATGACTTAAATCTCTTCTCCAATTCTTTAAATAAGCTATTCGTGAACAGCTACATGTTGGCATGAATAAAAACCTCAGTTTGAGCTTAATTCTTTCATAATTTGAAGTGATATTAAACATAGTTTACACCCCTTATTTTTACCGCTTTAAGAAAAATGGGGAAAACTGTCAATTTTAAATGTTTGCTGGAAATATAAAAATAACCCCATTATGATTATAAACAAATACCCATAAATACCAACATCTAAAAAAATCCTTTAATCAATTCAAACAATTTGATGACCGCTTCCCCAGTTTCCTAATTCTGACTTCCCCAATTTGCTTATATAGAAGCTATTATATATGTTGGCATATAATTCCATAATTTTCAAAAATCACTAACCATTTAAAACAAACACCTCCCATATTTGTCAAAAATAATTGTGATTGATTGCTTTGAAAACCACAGTATTTTCTTCAAAGAACTTATCAAGCGAATAAAATGAGGAGAAAAAAATAAAATAAAAAAAAAAACAGAGAAAAGGGGGCAAGGGCAAGAGAAGAGTACTCGAATGCAGTTTTCCGTCATGCTAATGGCATCTGGGCTTTCAGAAGGCAGTTCTTCCATGGCAGAGCTCAGAAGCTTCTGATTCCATTGAATCCGGCCGTGAATTAACGGCGTTATCTGGCGGAGCAGAGATCTTGACATCGCTCTTCTTCTCTTGTCCTCCTCTTCTTTCCCTTCTTCTCTCTATTTCCCCAACTCACAGGCACATGTGAAGCTTTTCTAGCTATCCCTCTATCTCGCAGTCATACCATCACTTGAAACCATATAAAGAGAATATTGCAAAAGTTAGCTCTTTGTATCCAGTCAAAAATAATCCAAAGAACTCAGATTTTTTTTAACGCTGTTTCATGTTAAGGGCTAAGGCAACATACGGCTAGTGAACAGCAACGTATAACTAACCCCGCCCACACAATGGTCCATTAAAGTGTTATGTCGAATTATCTTTTTAGTTCAAATTTGATTTCTAGCTTTATTCTCGAAAAAATCCCTTGACCACCCAAATATTCAAATCAAGAAATCATCAACTAGTTTGCTTATTGGTTGCAGCAAGAAATCTCGAAGAAATCAAAAGAAACGTTTTTGCTTAAAGAAAGCATTCTGCACTTCAAAACGTAGTGGTAAATATAATAAATATATGGATTACTTAAAAAAAAAAAAAGACAGACATATCCGCAAATAATCTCAGAAATATAATTGCGGGATTTCCCAACACGAGGGGAAGTTTAGGATCAACGGTTTCGGATTGGATTATAAATAAAAAAAACAGAGAGACGAAGAGATCAAACTAGACGCTGGTGAGAGGCCGGGATCAGCAGAGGGGAAGTTTAGGATGAACGGTTTCAGAGGCCTTCGTCTGTGGATTACAAATCAGAAAAAAAAAAAAAGAAAGACGAAGAGATCAAAAAGTTTAGTATGAATGATTTCAGAGGCCTTCTGTGAATTACGTCCCAAATCAGATCATAGAGAAAAAAAAGTTTAGGATGAACGGTTTCAGAGGCCTTCGTCTGTGGATTACAAATCAGAAAAAAAAAGACGAAGAGATCAAAAAGTTTAGTATGAATGATTTCAGAGGCCTTCTGTGATTTTCGTCCCAAATCAGATCATAAGAGAAAAAAAAAAAAAAATATCGTGGGTTTTCCCTGGAGCGTACCAATCGGGTAAGAGGCTCGGACCGGCGGTAGACGAGAAGCTTAAGCAGACCGTCAAGGTTTTTTTTTTACTTATGCATATATAAGAGTGTAAAATACATTAAAAAGGTATATATATATATATATATATATAACCGGTTAATTCAAAAATAAATAAAAAAACTCTCCATGCTATATATCTTAAAAGTTTATCCATAAAAAAAAAAATTTTATTATCTATAAAAATTAAATAACATAATAATATTTTATATAATTAAATTATAATATATAATATAATTATAGCATGATAATATATAAATATAATAAATACTATTAAATAATATAATAATGACTATTATGATATAAAATGTTATTAATAAAAATTATTTATCATTTTATAGTTTGATATTATTTATAGGGATACAAATGGGTTGGATCAAACTGGATCATAAGTGATCCTAATTCGATCTTGTTTTTTGATCGGATTCTAATTTTAGATCCGGCCAACCCACTACGAAAATCAGGTCAGGTCAGTTTAGTTGGGTCTACTATCAAAATTTTTAATCCAACGAGCCATTCAGGTTGGATCAGATCTATAAACAATCCAGTTAATCTTTCAATTGGCACAAAATTAATATAGTTATTCTACCAATTATTATCAAAAATAATCTCAAAAATACTAATTGAGGTGATTGATAACTTATCACAACTAATTAATCAAGAAAAAAAGAAAAAAAAAAAAAAAAGAAGGAGAGAATACGTTTTATCAAACTACTTAATATCTATGTATATTTATTAAATTATTAGTTTCTTCAAAACATGCTAATGCATTTATTTTATTTTACATATAATCAGAGAAAAAAATAAATAAAATTGAATAAGAAAAATACGCACCATCTATTTCAAAATTAAGCAAGTTGTATCATAATATTTACCATCTATTTCTAAATTTAAGCAAGTTATGTCATAACATTATTATGTCTGCATCATATGATATAGTTTTAAATTATATGCATAAATTCAATATACTTTTCTATTATATTATACCAATATATCTTATCTTTAAGAGGTGCATAATGGAAAGAGAATCAAAATATAGCGACGAGTTTGGTGTTTAAGAATTATTCAATAAAATCAAGAAACTTGGTATTCGAGAAAAATTAGCAAAATATAGTAGAATTGAAAATAATACTATAAAATATATTTTAACATGTATAAATATCATATATATTGTATAATACAACAGATATAGTTTATCTTAATTTAAATAACATAAGATTTTTTAGAAAAATAAAAGTGTGGAATTAATGTGTGAACCGTGAAACTTGGAGTGAGGTATGGGATGAGATTAAGAGAAGCAAAGTAAAATAGTGGAGTAGATGAAAAAAGTGTTCCATGAGCATGAAATATTAAATAGTTTTATATAAAACAGGCAAGGGACCCATACTATGTGACATGCCCGATTAAAATACAAAAGTAATCAAATAAATATTCTAAAAGAAATATATTTTAACCAAAATACATAATATAAATTCTATTTTGGAAACTTACTTAGAAGTCAATTTGTTTCAAAATTCTTTTTTCATTTCTACTAAAATTTAAAGAGCAAATATTGTATTTGTATATCATAAATTATATGAGCATTATAATAAAATGGAATTGTTATTGATGCAAAAAAAAAAAAAAAAAAAAAAAAAAAATAGTCACTTGAGGTTAAATTATTTGGTATGCATTTTTTCTTCTTGATGATGGAACAGTTGCCTCTCTACATGATTAAAAAAATTATTTTTTTTTAAAAAATAAATATGTTATAAAATATTTGTCAAAGAGTTTGATTTCGAATTATACGAAGTAATATTTTTAGAGGGATGATTTCCTGAAAAATTCTTGAACGGATGTATTTTCTAGGAGTTGTAATTAATACTCTTTTTGATATTTACAACAAAGAGGGTATGATACCGGAAGTATCTTGCAAACTTTCTACTTGATGGTTATCTTTATGAAAAAAATTTATCACTCCAACTATAGTTGTTAGTACCAAAATTTTGCAAACCAAATATATTCCAAAATTATAGATATTATCAAGAATAATTTTAATTATTAAGAAGAACAATCTATTAGATCTTGGATATCCTGGTACTGGTAGCATAAGACCTAATTTAGCAATAATCTTTTGTAGCAAAACTTTCAAAAAAAATTATTAAATCCATATTTACAATTAGAATAAATCATAAAATTAGTAGTTTAATAAAAGTTACATAGTTTTTTTTAAAATAATTATATTATTCATGATAAAAGGTAACATATATACCTATTTTTTAAAAATATTTTTATAATAATATATATAATCATAAATTCATAATGCATAGAAATAAAACAGATCAATCAGTTTATCTATAGGTCTTCATCCAATTTATACATACTAATGAAAACGAACTTTCAAATACTGAACATATTAATCACATTTTTTTTTCCACAAAAAAGAAGAACATTAAATAACAATCATTACCTTACAATAACAATAAATTTAATTATAGTTTTCTTATGACTAAATTCTTGAATTAGAAAAATATAGTAGCTAATTAACTCATACTGTTATTAATTAATGTAAATTAACATCTATGCAAAAACCTAAGCATATATTTAAGAATCGGCAAACAGCTTCTCTAAGAAGTATATGCATGACAATAACAATCTAAATCCTTTAAAAAATCACAAAAAATGCTGTTTGACTGTCTTTAATTTGTCTTCCTACATCGCCCAAACTTAGCACCATTCTGAAGCAACTACATAATTTTGCATCGATAAGATATTATATTAGATGAATTTCTAAAACAAAGTTATGGCATGCGAAGCTTTGAGTATGTATGTTGAATAAGATGTAAGAGCACTGAAATAATATATGTGGTATTCGCGACATCTCGTGCACCTATACATGCATATTGATGGTCAATCAATAAGCAGACGGATTACCATTTAGGCCTAAATTTTACTCCTCTACAATATAATAGAGTCATATAATAGACAGAGACAGAGAGAGAGAGAGAGAGAGAGAGAGAGAGAGAGAGAGAGAGTAAAAGACCATCATCTTCGTAATTAAATCAGCCTTCTGTTTCAGTTGCTGCAGATCTAGGGGCAGAAGCAGTAAGAAGGATCATGCAAGTTTTCCTTCTAGCTCGTGCAACATGCATGCCAACAGACGAGTAAACTGGATGCTGTGTTTGTATAACTTTTGTAGCTTGACCTGCTCAAATAATTCCGTTAATTGGATCAAACTTGTTGAAAGGAATCCACTAGTTAGATATTCTTCAATCACTTAATCCCTGGTAGGTGTTCTACAACGAGCCGGAAGAATGAAATATTCTTCTTCGCCGAAATGCAATTGATGGGTTTGTTTTATGTGGACAAATCAAGGATAACTTTGACCATATCTGAGTGCAATATTTTTCTCTTTTTTCTTGTGAAATCTAAAGTGCAAAACGGAGGAGATAGGGTTCCACATAGGTCAGCGTAGTGCTGGATTGACTTTTGGCAACCGACTGGTCCAATAACCGGAGCTCAAAGAGTTGGAAAATTTCTGTATTACAGGTGGGTTAGCTTATCTGGCATTCATGCATGCTTGTTGCTGCTAAGAATCATGAGTCATGACACGGAACCCGTTTTACTTCTAGAAGACGTATCTTCTAACCTTATCTAGATGATGAGCCGATGGAACAAGGTCCAACAAGCCCAGCAAATCGCGTTTTACATTTCGTTTTTTTTTTTTTTTATAATTTTTGACCCAAAAAAATAATAGAGTTGGGTAATGGGCTCCTATCTTGCTGATCGAGCCCGCCGGTCCAATGTACCCTCGCTGGATGCTGGTGGTGCTAACTTGTGCTTCTCGGCCCACCAATTGGTGGCCTGCGACGACCTTGTATGGCATTGCGAGCTGGGCGTTGAAGAACAAGCATGGGCTCTCCCGACCTTACGATGTCACCGGAGATGGAGTTTGCGGTGAAGTTATTATTATTTTTTTAAAGTATTTTGCACCATTGTACAAGGGTTTAAGTATTTTGTAATTGTTATGTTTGCCATTTTGTTTGTTATAAAATTTTAAGAATGTAGATCTACCTTTTATTGGAAACTGTCATTTGTCATGGTCTCACGAATGAATACTTGCTCTAATTTATAGTTTGAGTGGGCAACCTTAGTTAATGACAATACTATTTTTTGACTTGTGGATTTTGTTTCTTGATGTCCATTGACACTATTAAGATTGTTTTGTTTTTTACCAAGTATTGTTAACATAAATTATTTTATCTGCAAAACTTGAGTGTTTAGATTGTTGTATGATATTCTTTTTCTCAGTTCTTTCAAAGTCTAGGCAAAACTTGGATTGCTGCTTTCTGATTATGGGAACTAAAAATATTTTCAATGTTTGATTGATGAAACTTTAATCTAAACCAACAGTATAGATGAGACAATACTTCTTAGTTATTGTACTGCTCTGAATTTTTCTTTTCCACTACTTTATTCTCTTCTACAAATGATCATTACTTCTAAAACTGATTTCCTGCTTAGAAGATTAGTTGATGTCATTAGGAACACAATATAAGTAGAGTCTGAATTGTTTGCTATCATTTTTGTTTAAATTTATATTTTATTTTCTTAGATGAATCATTGCACTGATGACATAATTCATTATATGATTTCTTAATCATTTTATTTTAAACTTGCCTTTAGCTGGTTCACTTTAATTACATGTTTAAGCATGAGTCTTTTATAGATTGAAGTGGAATAACACTTGTGAACATATTTTAGAATCTTTAGATGCAAATGATTCCATAAATCCTTCTCTATGTGATCCAAACCCCAACCATAATCAGAATACATCTTCAATCAATGGAGGTGGTCATCCACTAGCTAACCCAAGTGCTATCAACCATGTCATGGACCTTCTTACTGTTGATCTTGCTACTGTTGAGCTGATTCTAATGTGGTTAATGATAGGTTTAACTCAGGAAAGATGATCGTAGGGGACCTTAGATGAACTTGCTTTCAAAGTGTTAGTGAACCCAATTACGTACCGCCTCCAGCTCTCCCTTCCTCATCTCCGAGCCCTGCCGGTCGTTGGGTACCGTCTACCCCTCTGGCTGTCCCTTCCTCAGCTCCGAGCCTCGCCGGCCGCCGCCTCCGGCTCTCCCTTCCTCAGCTCCGAGCTTCGCCATTCTGGTATCGCCATCCATATTATTTCTTTTTTTTTTTAAGCCTTTTGTTCAGATATCTCCAGATCTCATGCAGGTAATTGCTTATAGTCTATGTTTTAGTTTTATATCATCTGGCAGCGTCCATGGTCCATCAGCCCTGTCAATTCTCGTGCAACTAATATTGTCTTTTTTAAGTATTTTGCACCATTATACAAAGGGTTTAAGTATTTTGTAATTGTTATGTTTGCCATCTTGTTTGTTATAAAATTTTAAGAATGTAGATCTACCTTTTATTGGAAACTGTCATTTGTCATGGTCTCACGAATGAATACTTGCTCTAATTTATAGTTTGAGTGGGCAACCTTAGTTAATGACAATACTATTTTTTGACTTGTGGATTTTGTTTCTTGATGTCCATTGACACTATTAAGATTGTTTTGTTTTTTACCAAGTATTGTTAACATAAATTATTTTATCTGTAAAACTTGAGTGTTTAGATTGTGGTATGATATTCTTTTTCTCAGTTCTTTCAAAGTCTAGGCAAAACTTGGATTGCTGCTTTCTGATTGTGGGAACTAAAAATATTTTCAATGTTTGATTGATGAAACCTTAATCTAAACCAACCGTATAGATGAGACAATACTTCTTAGTTATTGTACTGCTCTGAATTTTTCTTTTCCACTACTTTATTCTCTTCTACAAATGATCATTACTTCTAAAATTGATTTCCTGCTTAGAAGATTAGTTGATGTCATTAGGAACACAATATAAGTAGAGTCTGAATTGTTAGCTATCATTTTTGTTAAATTTATATTCTATTTTCTTAGATGAATCATTGCACTGATGACAGAATTCATTATATGATTTCTTAATCATTTTATTTTAAACTTGCCTTTAGCTGGTTCACTTTAATTACATGTCTAAGCATGAGTCTTTTATAGATTGAAGTGGAATAACACTTGTGAACATATTTTAGAATCTTTAGATGCAAATGATTCCATAAATCCTTCTCTACGTGATCCAAACCCCAACCATAATCAGAATGCATCTTCAATCAATGGAGGTGGTCATCCACTAGCTAACCCAAGTGCTATCAACCATGTCATGGACCTTCTTACTGTTGATCTTGCTAATGTTGAACTGATTCTAATGTGGTTAATGATAGGTTTAACTCAGGAAAGATGATCGTAGGGGACCTTAGATGAACTTGCTTTCAAAGTGTTAGTGAACCCAATTACGTATGCTATATGGACATTCTACCATTGTATGACTATATTTTTGATGCAACCATCTTCTTTAACAATGCTTAGTCCAGCCTCATTTGATTTTTCTGTATGATCATGTTTGATATGGTACAGAATATGGATATCTTTCAACTTCGTAGTTGGATGTATAACAGACTTTTACTGGGTCGAAAGGGATATACCGAAGAATTTTTAAAGGGCGTGGAAGATTTTGAACTCTTTGCATGTCAGCAACCTAACTTTCAAAGTGAAGGAAAATTCAGATGCCCTTGTTGCAAGTGCAAAAATCTAAGGTTCCTAACTACCGATGAAGTAAAGCTTCATCTTTACAAAAAGGATTTGTACCGAATTACTGGTATTGGACATCTCATGGGGAGAGTGATCCTCGTGTCGGTGGGGTACCTGATTTGTTTGCAAATGATCCTGCTTTTGCACCAATGATAATGATCCACAGAACACATATCAACGCATGATATTCGATACATTTGGAACAGAGTACGTACCTGACCATTCGTCTAATGAAGAGGAGACACCGAATTTGGATGATCAAAGATTTTATGACTTGTTGCATTCAGTCCAAAAACCATTATGGCCGGGATGTACAGATCCTTCTGAGTTATCGATAGCTTACGGTTGCTTAGCATCAAATCTGAAGGTAATATTTCACAACGATCCTTTGATCAAATTGTGGGTCTTATGAAAGAGACCCTTCCAGCTGATAATACCATACCTCAGAATTTTTATAGGACAAAAAAATTGGTGTCCAAACTCGGACTTACTGCTGAGAAGATTGATTATTGTATTAATGGTTGCATGCTATATTATGGTCAACAATCTGAAGAAAAGCAATGCAAATTTTGCGGGGCTGGTAGATATAAACCTTAACCTCGTGCAGACGGTAAATAAAAGAGGTGCCGATGAAGAGAATGCATTATTTACCTCTAATTCCTAGATTAAAAAGATTATATACTTCAATGAGTTCTGCACCACATATGACATGGCATTATGAGAACAGGCGTGAGCCAGGGATATTGTGTCATCCATCAGATGGAGAAGCCTGGAAATATTTTGACCGAAGCTATCCTGATTTTGCAGCTGAACCACGCAATGTCAAGCTAGGCCTATGTGCTGATGGTTTTACTCCTTACAGTCAGTCATCAGCCCCATATTCTTGCTGGCCAGTAATTGTTACTCCCTATAATCTGCCACCTGAATTATGCATGACCATTCCTTATATGTTCTTGACAATAATTATTCTGGGTCCACATAATCCAAAGAGCAGGATAGATGTGTATCTACAGCCTTTGATAGATGAGTTGAAATATTTTGGGGAGGAGGGTGTCCTAACATATGATATAGCAAGAAAGCAAAATTTTGTGATGAGGGCTGCATTGATGTGGACATCAATGACTTTCCTGCATATGAAATGCTGTCCGGATGGAGTACAGCTGGAAATTGGCTTGTCCATATTGTATGGACCGATCAAAGGCATTCACTTTGAAACATGGTCGGAAGAATTCTTGGTTTGATTGCCATCGACAGTTTCTTCCTATTGATCATGTACTAAGAAGAAATAAGGATGCATTTTACAAAAATCAGATTGAAAAAGATCAACCTCCATGAAGTTTGACTGGAGAGGAAATATAGGAAGCTGTATCTTCCATTCCAAATGTAATCGAGCATGGTTCATGCAGAGTTGAAGGATATGGGGTTACACATAATTGGTTAAAACAGAGCATATTTTGGAATTTACCATATTGGAAGACTAATTTGATCAGACACAATTTGGATGTGACGCACATAGAAAAAAAATGTATTTGATAATGTTTTTAACACTGTAATGGATATCAAAGGCAAACCAAAGATAACATCAAAGCATGAATGGATCTAAAGGAATACTACAAGCGTAGGGAACTTGAGTTGCAAGAGTTGGCTAACGGAAATTTATTGAAACCAAAAGCAACATATTCTTTCAACCTGGAGTAGAAAAGAGGTGTATTTAAATGGATGAAGGAATTAAAAATGCCAGACGGTTATGCATCTAACTTAAGCAGATGTGTTAATATGAATGAGGAAAATTAATTGGAATGAAAAGTCATTACTGCCATGTTTTCTTTGAGCGTTTGTTGCCAGTTGCATTTAAAGCTCTACCTGATCATGTATGGAAGCCTATAGCAGAGCTAAGTATGTTTTTTAAAGATTTGTGTTCAACAATGTTATGGATCGACGATTTGTTGCAAATGAAACAGAATATTGCTTTGATTATATGCAAATTGGAACGGATTTTTCCACCCTCTTTTTTTGACTCAATGGAGCACTTACCGATTCATTTACCATATGAAGCAATAGTTGGTGGTCCAGTTCAATATCGTTGGATGTATCCATTTGAGAGATAAATATGTCACATATCAATTCAACAAATATATTCTTCTTTAACAAATCTATATCATGTATGTAAGACAGTAACCATATTTTAATGCTTGAATGATGTATGTTCCTTAACAAAATAAAACGGATGATCAAGAACAAAGCTCGTGTTGAAGGATCCATATGCGAAGCATATTTGTGTCAAGAGACAACTTCTTTTTATTCATATTATTTTGAACCACATGTGCAGTCATCAAGAAATAGAATTGGAAGAAATGATGTTGTGGGTCAGGATATGACACATGAACTTACTCTGTCAATATTTAATAAACCTGGCCGATCTTCTGGTAGATGTCAAAGTCGATATCTGAATAACAGGAAATTAGCTGCTGCGCATTTACATATATTGCTCAACTGTGAAGAGGTTCAACCATTTATCGAGTAAGCTTAAATAATTGCTGATGCATATTATTCAAACCCTATATCGATTATTGAATACTAACTATGAAAAAATCTTGGTTTCAGAATTTTTAGCGAGTAATTACGGCTTTCGACACCAAATATAAGCACCACAGAAATTGATTCTAGGATTGCATCTGACTTTCCATATTGGTTTAAATCTTTTGTAAGTGCTTTTTCGAATTGTGGTGTATGTCTATCGAATTATGTTATATCGATGCGTAATGGCATTCATGCATTTTCGTTATATCATGTGTAGGTTCATAATCCACAGAGTCAAGTAAACAATTAATATTTTCATGATTTGGCATGGGGTCCAAAAAGAAAGGTTCTTACATGGCAGACATATTTTGTCAACCGTTATAAGTTTCACACAGATGAATGGAGTAGTTATAAAAAAATAATTAATAGTGAAGTATGCGTCAAAGTTTAGAACAAGTTGCAGAATACAATTATTACTACGGCATAATTAAATAATTCAAGTAGAATATCCTGGCCATCCAATGAAACAGGTAGTGTTATTTAATTATGAATGGTTTGATATGGTACTGAATCGTGGCATGAAAGTGCTTAAGGATTATGAGATCGTTGAGATCCGGCACAGTAGAAGGTATTCAAGATACGATCCCTCTATAGTTGCACAAAAAGTGATTCAGGTATACTATCTACCATCCTGAGAAGTTAAGGGACAAGCAACATTGGTGGGTTGTAATTATGACTAGACCGAGACGTACTATGGATGATCGATATACAATTGAGGTTGCTTACCAAGAGGATACAATATCTCATGTGAATAGTATTCCACATGATAATACTGTTGAAAATTTGGTCGACAACAACTGTATTTTTGAAGAAGTTAACAGAATTGTCGATACGAATTTGAACATGGATGATGAAGATGAAGGAGAGCATGATGATTTTGATTCTAGCCAGGAGGATGACACCGATCATGACCAACATGGAAGTTCTTCTGATGATGAATAGTAATCGTATAAGACCCATACTTCTATATATACGAAATGTATTTAACTGCTTTATCATAATTTTCATGAAGTTGACTTAAAGTCTTTATGTTTGTTTGTAGATGGCAGATCAATCCGGGAACAGTCCTGCATCATTTGGTAGGGATCGTGGGAGGAGGCATCGTCTTTCCGTTACTATCCCATCCCCATCACCCACTATCCCACCTGCATTTTCCACTGTGCCTGCACCTCCACACATTAGTCCCCCACATACTACTACTGCGCCATGTTTATCAGGAGGCACGTATTCACCTCCATTATATTCAGGACCTCCTATATATACTCCAGGACCTATCATGTATACTATACCACCTCCTACATATGCTACATCTCCTACAGTCCATTCATCATCTCCTCAGTTAGGATCTGCCACTATTTGTTCATCATCTCCTCATTCATCCACCGGCGCTGTTCCTTTACCATCTCCTCAGTCATCCACCGATGGCAGGGCTGTACCGTTCCTAGATGGAGAGGGATAATAGTAATATTAAGTTTTTGCCTTATGTCAGATTTGTTTTTGTATCAGATTTGTTGATTGACTTGTAATTTGTAGTTTTTAACCATCTCATCCAGCTGCCAATGCCATTACAGACATAATGAGGAGCCATTTTGAGGAGCCGTGGGTATCATGGAAAAAATACCGCACGGTGTAAATGATATGTGGTTTGATGAATTTAAGGCAAGTAATTTTGCTTAGATAGATGTAAATTATTAATATATTTTTATTGTCATTTAACCGGTTGTTGAATTCATAATAGAGGAGATATCGCTTTCAGCCATCGGATGAAATTTGGGCACGTCGTAATTTTGAAAGACGTGGTGCGGCTCGACTAAAAAATCTCCTTGCTATTGCTAGAAGAACTATGGAGAGACCGCCATGGCTAGGAGAACTTGTGTGGAATAGATTGTGTGAGCACTAGCGCACCACCCAATATCAGGAGAAGTCAGAAAAAGCAAAAGCAAATAAGGTTTCTGATAGCGACGGTTTAGGTCCTTCACGTCATACCTGTGGCTCTATCACTACATCCCAGCACAGATATAATTTGGTAAGCAATACCCATCGAAATCTTTAATATATTTAAAATTTATGTTAATAAAATATTCTATTTTACGGGATATAGACTTCGAAGACTGGTACTGTGCCTTCTCCATTTGAGTTATTTATTCATACCCATCAGAGGAAGGATAAGACCTGGGTTGACAGGAGATCAGAGCATATTTGTGTAAGGTAAATTTTTAATTTATTCTATTTTTTTTATACTAATTGAATTAAATATTTGAGTCTGAATTTAGATGTAACATGGAGGAGGCACAAAGTCAAAGCAATGCTGATTCTAGCCAGAAGCAAACTCCACCATCGGAATTGGATGTATGGATTCGTACTGTTGGTGGAAAATAGAAAGGAAGAGTGTATGGGCTAGGATTAGAGTCCATTGCATTGACCCTGCATCAAATTTTCCAGGACAATCTTCATTCCCTATACAATGGTTGAATAGTAAAGAATTCCAGGAGCAGGTACGGAAGCAGGTTGAAATCGAAGTCAATGAAGTCAATGCTCGGGTACAAGCTGTTGAGCAAGAAAGGGATGAACTGTGGAGGCGGGTTGAAAACAATGAACGAATATTGCAGGAGATATTATCTAACATAAGTTTTCAGCCCAACTCCTGCAACTCATGCTTTTACTGGTAATCCTTTGCAAGGAACTGGAGTAGATCCTTATTAGATGTATCGTGCACAAGGATCACAGCAGGGCGACGAGGAGCATGATGATGAGGAGGATGAGGACCAGGAGGAATAGAAGCATTAGCACATTATTCATATTATCTTGCTCCACTGATTACTCTTATGTGTTTTGCTTTATATTATGAACTGCACCTCTTGTTACCGTTATTTGTTTAACTTTGTATTATGAACTGCACCTCTTCATGTTTGACACTTTTGTTATATTTGTGTTGTTTTATAATGCATTTTCATGGATTCCCTCCTCTTGTTATCTGCAGATTGAGGCTGTGATGAGTTGCCTTGGTATCTTCATGATGCTTCAAATTGAAAGTGTATGCTGGATCGGACCATTTTGCATGGATCTAAATGGTGTTGCAAATTTGGATGGCTTGCTATTATTGCAAGCAACCATTTTCTGCCTTAGACCCTTCTCAATGTACGAAAAGAGGCAATCATGAGCTTCTGAATCTTATTTTTTAAAAGTTTTGTTCAGTTTTTGTTGTTTTATTGATGATTTTCATGGATTTTCTCTTATTACCTGCGATTTGAGGCTATGATGAGTTGCTTTGGTATCTTTGTGATGCTTCAAATTCTGAAATTGTATGCTGGATCGGACCATTTTGCATGGATCTAAATGGTGTTGCAAATTTGGATGGCTTGCTATTATTTCAAGCAACCATTTGCTGCCTTAGACCCTTCTCAATGTATAAATATTGGCAATCCTGAGCTTCTAAATCTTATTTTTTTAAAGTTTTGTTCGGTTTTGTTGTTTTTAGATCCTTCTGGCCTTTCTTTTAATGTGAGCATAGCAGGCTAAACATTGAATGTTTTTGTGCATGTTTCTTACTAGTTTACCATGTTCATTATGAAGCCTCATGTGCATACTCTAAATTTTCATGGAATTGGTACTTGCTCATGATTCCTTCCCGAACTTTATATAATTGTGTTAATTGAATGGTGATATTGATTCATATCTAGTGTACTACAAGCTTGTATTAAAGTTTCTTGGTTTACATCTAGTCAAAGCTAGTGATATTGGAATTTGTAAAATTCAGGATAATAATTCATTTTTCATTATTTTTTTTAATTATTCAATTTTAGCAACCGATTTAGCAACAAATTTTTTTTTATTTTTCAGAAATTTTTTTAGCAACCGATTTTGCAACCATTTTTTTTTATTTTTTTAATTTTTTTTAGCAACCGATTTTTTTTTTATTTTTCAGAATTTTTTTTAGCAACCAATTTTTTTATTTTTTAGATTTTTTTAGCAACCGATTTTGCAACCGATTTTTTTTTATTTTTCTGAATTTTTTTTAGCAACCAATTTTGAAACTGATTTTTTTTTAAAAATTTTTCAGAATTTTTTTTAGCAACCGATTTTGCAACCATTTTTTTTTTAATTTTTGGAATTTTTTTTAGCAACCGATTTTGCAACTGTTTTTTTTATTTTTCAGAATTTTTTTTAGCAACCGATTTTGCAACCAATTTTTTTTTTTAATTTTTCAATTTTTTTTTTAGCAACTGATTTTGCAACCAATTTTGCAACCGATTTTTTTTTATTTTTTCAGAATTTTTTTTAAAAAAATAAAATTCAGTTGTTAAATCAGTTGTAAAATCTTGCAACAAAAAAAAATGGTCACAAAATTTTGCAACCTATGATTTTTTAATCGACTAATTTCGGTTGCAAAATCGATTGCAAAAAAATTTAGCAACTGATTTTTATTTTATGCAACCGAAAAATCGGTTGCTAAAACTGGTTTTTCTTATAGTGGGTCAATGCTTTACCAAACGAATATTTATTAATAATAAGAAATACTAACAAGAGGGTTTAAACTGATGCATTTTTTGAAAACAACCAACCATTGTAATTGTCGGCCAGTAGTAGCGATTTAAAATAATATTTATGTGGCATAACCGCTGACATGAGAGCCCATGTCTGACTCAACTGGTAGTGAGTTGGTAGAAGCGCCACTTGGATACTGCTGCCAGATAAGTTTTGAGGTCGAGCTCCCGTCCGAGGTCGAGCTCCCATCCGAGGTAAGCTCCCATCCGAGGTTGAGCTTTAAGCCGAGGTCGAGCTCCCGTCCGAGGTCAAGCTCCCGGTCGAGGTTGAGCTCCCGTCCGAAGTCAACCTCCCATCCGAGTTCGAGCTTTTGTTCGAGGTCGAACTCCTGGCCAAGGTCGAGCTTCCTTCGAGGTCGAGCTCCGGTTCGAGGTAGAGCTCCCGGCCAAGGTCGAGCTCCCATCGTATGTCGATCTCCCGACTGAGATCGACCTCCCATCCAAGGTCGAGCTCCTGGTCAAAGTCAAGCTCCCCACCTAAAGTCAAAACTGAATAAAGACAGGTGGGTTTGGTCCCTCCTCAGGCGACCGTGAGAGCGGCTGGGATAGTAACCATGGCAGGTGGTGTCACCATCCCTGTCGGATCTATTGGGTGTGGAGCCATATCCACCCAAGACCCAAGTCCAGAAGCCCAGAGAAAAAACTAGAAAAATTAGAAAAGAAAAAGAAAAAAAGAAAAAAGGAATCCAGTAGTTGGTCCGCCAGACAGGGCCCGGCCTAACCCACGCGAGTAGCCCTGGATGCAGGCGCACACATGCGGGCTGGCATGCGGCCCAGGCCTAGGCAACGTGGGTGCCCAAGCCCCAGCCCGAATGCTAGCCCAACGATAAAAAAAACTCACTGCTGGTGATTGCCCGCTTGGCTGAACCGCCAGAGGAGGTAGATCGAAGTCGAGGAGGGAGAGCCGCGAGATCGCGCCGGGGGCAATGGATGTCAGATGGGGTGTCGGTGCCGGGGGAGTCAGATCGGAGCTGGACATGGAAGACCAGAGTCGCATGAGGAGCAGTGGGCGTTGAGTGCCGGCGCCGGGGCCAAAGGAGGCAGATCGGAGCCGGGAGGGGGGGCCGCGAGGTCGCACTAGGGTCGAGGGAGGTGGATCGAAGCCAGAGACGAGCTGTGGAGTAGTCGGGTGCGGGCACCAAGGCTGGAGGAGGTAGCTTGGAGAACGGAGAGGGGCCGTCGACCGTCGGGTGCGAGGGGTGTCGACCGTGGGGGGCTGACCGGGAGAGGGAGATGGGAACGAGAAAGAGACTAAGAGAGAGAGAGATTGAGAGAGAGAGAACGGAGAGAGACTGAGAGAGGGAGATGGGAGACCGGAGAAAAAGGGATAGGTTTGGGCCGGTCCGGGCCAGTTGGATCTGGCTTATTTGTGGACTGGATTCAGGCCAATCCGAGCCGGGCCAAAGGGGTGGCCGAGCCCGGCCCGAAAATTGAATGGGCTATATTTTAAAGCCTAAAGCCCGGTCCGATTTGCTTAAAAATTGGTCCAAAACCCAACCCGATTTTGGGTTGGCTCGAAGCCCATCAGGCTGGCTCGGCCCAGTTCCAACCTTAATCATAGGATCATTGAGTCGGGGATCGATGTTTCGAGTAAAACTGGCACATCTTATGTATGCTTGATAAATAGGGTGGTTGGTCTTATGGCCACTTGTATAGGGACACAAACATAAGAATGTGGGTGCTCATCTGGGATGAGTCCATTGAATTGATCCATAATGAAAACATCTTATAGAGTCTTACTTGTCAAAGATAGTTCTCTAAGTGAGAGTTGTACAAATGATCCTTAAACCTGAGATCATCATGGAACCTTGTGTATATGAGTCCATATTTTGGTTCATACTCATTCATGACTAAGTTATATACATGATGTTCATGGATATAGAGGATGTGTATGAAGGTTATGAGTAGATCAATAAGGAATTGATCTCTCATATTAAAAAAAAAATTTAGCCAATGTAATCTCATCATATATGACTCAAGAAGTCTTTGATCAAAGCAGGATAAAATTAGAAAATTATTTCTAATCTTTCATTGATCAAGTCTTTATTATTAGATTGAAATTCAATGAATAAAGTATTAGGATTTGACAAATTTTCATACTCATTGTTTATTCGGGATAAATGATGATCGAAGAATTGAATTACATGATAATTTACTATTGAAGGGTATTTTGATAATTTATATTAAATTCTTCATCTTCTGGATGGTATGACATGTTGCTAGATGTCAATCATGTCTTGGAGATTTTCATGAATTAAAATGATTAATTCATGAGTCAATTGGAAAGAAGGTCTAAATTGACAACTAGGGTTGGCATGATTTTGATCTAATTCGATTACTCGGGTTCTAATCGAATTAGATCGACATGAACCTAGACTTACTACTAGCTAAATACGGAGTACAAAGGATCACAGATGCTAAAGAATTGGTCAAAGAAGTCAATTATATTTTTATTTAGATCGTAGGATCTTAATTGGCTAGTCAATTGATATACTAGCATATATTGGCTTGCCTAACTCCTAACCTAATTAGATTAGGTTTGATTGCTTGCTATTTGGTTTAACTAATTTAGATGGGACTTAAACTAGATTAAGCCATTAGTGTTCAGCCAATTTTGGACTCCTAAAAAAGGCTTATCCACACCAAATAGCAAGAGTCCTAAGGGCATAAGACTCTTGTTGGCGCTAGATTAAGGGGCGCACAAATGTGGCATGCAGAAAGAACCTTGGTCTTTTTGTAGATTAATCACCTTTTGAGGATAATGTTGATCTCTCTATCTCTCTCTCTTCCATGTCATATTTGGGTTGTGTTTGATTGGTCAAGGATAAACATTGGCACAAAATATGAATATGGCATGAAATGTGCATGACAAGATGGAGCACAAGTGAAGATCTAGAGTCCTTCTATTTATTAATCACCTTTATCAGATATGTTTATCCAAACATCATGCCTCTTGGGATGATTTTGACTAGGTCTTTAGACATGTGGAAGAAAAATTCATTGGATTTCATAAAAAGATGCAAGAAGTGTCTCCTAGTGCATAGGATTCCGAATCGTATCTATATGGTATTTCATCACACATTTTCCCTATCCTACTCCTTTTGTTTGAATAAACTTATCTGATATGTAAGAAAGATATCAGATAAGTGGATGGAAATGGATGTGATTGGTGCCTCCTTTCTATCTATATAAGGATCTTAGTGGAAGAGTCTAAGGCATCCGACATTGTCTCCCTTGTTAAGACAAGTCTTCAAGATTAAGATAAGTTTGCCATTTTAAGATAAGGGCTTAGAAAAAGAGTTAAGGACAAAAGGATTTTAAGAGACCTAGAAATATCCTTTAGTAGGGTATAGGTCCTAAAGAGGCAAAAAGGCTGTCAGGAGGAGAAATTTGGCAAGCAAACTAGAAGAAAGAGTGCTTGATCTAGTTCTTGTGTGGATTACCTCTGGAGGGCATGCACTTGTGTGCCTATGGAAATACTAGGATATAGCGTTACAGATATTTCTCTAAGTCCTTTATATATTGCCCTAATTATTTGATATAATCAAGGGATCCTATGATGGGGGACTAATATGCATGCAATTCTTTTTGTATGTTTTTATATGGGGTTAGGTGATTAATTCCCGATCTTCAGATCAAAATTAGTTGTAGAGAATTTTGTATGAATTTTTGAAGCCAAGCATGCAGATTAGAACCTAGAAAAGTACTAAAGAAGGATCGCCAGGGCTGAGAAGCCTCGGTTAGGGCAAGTTCTCCTACAATAATAAGACTGGAGGTAGAGGGGGTGTACCTGACAATGTCTGAAGTGCCCGGTGAAGATCGCAGTGAAGGGATCTCTCGTTCCTCGATGGATGCGGCCTGGAAAATCGAGCCAAAGACCTGCGGATACCTGACTTTCTGCTCGGTGGTCCGATTGAGGCTTGGCTGGAGTCGTTGGATTCGTAGAAACTCGTGGACCTACAAATGACCTGTCAGGGGTTAGAAAACTCAAAAGATATCAAGAAAATAAAGGAAAACAGCAAAGGAAAGAAAATTTTGGAGGGAGCTGGAAGGATGGTTGGCGGCAGGAAGATGGTTGCAAACACCGGGAAGAAGAACTCTCAAACCCCTTTATGCACACAGCAGGGTAATCACTCAAAACAATATAAGAACTCAAGGTTTATTTCATATATCAAAATCTCCCTTCATACAAGAGGCTAGGGTCCTTTAAATAGACCCTTAACCTTGGGCTTCAAGTAAGGGCACATAAGTCTTTACATAAGAATCCTTTTCCCTCTCAACCCTAGCTAGAAAATAAGGAAACATTAGGTAGAAAAAATCCCTAAAAATTCTCTTGACTTGGCCAACACTCCAAGGATGCCTAGGGGGCGTGTTGGGCTTCTATGAGCAGCAAGAGGCCGGCCCAAAGGGGCTCGGGCGCATGGGTTTGGGCCTCTGGAAGCTGGGGTGGCCTGGTAGCCAGGTAGCAGGAATATTCTCTGGTATCTTGCTTCTTAGGGGCTTGGGCTTGGCACCTGGGCTTGATTTCTTTGGGCTAGGATGCAGATGGACCTCTAAAATCATGGATGCCTTGGTATATGAATATATTTTGGCATATGGAAGGGAATCTGGGCATCTGGAGGGCATCTGCAAGGAATCAGGGTTTTCTGAATTTTTTCTCCTGGGGTCTTCAAATCTTCAAGCTGGGTTGGACTTGGGCTATACTTCCATGTCTTCAATCTGGTTGGACTTGGTCTAACTTGTATGATGTGGTCTTGAGTCTTTAATATGTTGAATAAGACTCAAAAAATAAAATTAGCTCGACATGAGCTGACTAACATGGACTGAACTAGCTCAACATGAGCTGACTAGTACAAACTGAAACTCAAAAGACTCAAATAACAACTAAAATGGACTCAGATGAGCTAAGCCCTTATTACAGATGGACTCATAAATTATTGATCAATTCACAGAGGGTTGAAAAGCCTCTGTCTTATTCTGGTGCCTCCGGTGTCCCCACCATCCTAGGTTTAAGGTTTTGGTTGACTAGGATTTCAATATTGAAAAATTTTGAAATCCATTCTTTCCCTGCGCAACCATAACCCTATACCTAAATGCCAAGAAAGTCTCAAGTGATTCAGGCAAATCACTGAATCAAGTAGTCAGGGCTCTTTAGTCTCTTTTAGATTTTTTGAAATCCATTCTTTCCCCGTGCAACCATAACCCTACACCTAAATGCCAAGAGGGTCTCAAGTGATTCAAGTGAATCACTGAATCAAGCGGTCGGGGCTCTTTAGTCTCTTTTAGATTTTTTTTTAATTATATTTTTTCCTGCCCATGAGCTAACCTGGTTCTAACCCGATTCAGCTCATGGGCTATAGGGACAGGACTAAAAAGCTCGATTGTTAAATGAGCTAGGAATATATCAACCCGACCCAGTCCATTTATAGGGCTAAATGGGCTGGCCCATGGGCCACAGCCTGTTTTGACAGCTCTAACCGTGGATCTAGGTAGTAGATGAGGTTGCCATCAATGCTATAGATCTAGGTGGATCCCATCTCAATGCAATTGCTTGCAAACTTGATGGTGAGGATCCGACCATTAGTTTGGTTGCTATCCTTAATGATGTAGAGGTTGAAGAGGTCGTCGGAGGGTGCGAAAGTGAGCACCGACAAGATCGAAAAGAGAGGTGGACGTCCTCTAGACATCCTTCATGCACTTCAACAGGGGTCTTAGTGGGAGACGAGAGGAGGGCATGGCTTAGAGTTTAGTGGGGGCGAGAGTGAACTAGATATAAGAGTTTAGAATTCTTAAAGAAAATTTAAATACAAAAAAATTAATAAAAATATTAGTAAAAATATAAAATAAGATAAAAATAATAAAATCATATAAAAATAAATATAATAAAATAAAAAAATAAAAATAAGTGGTATAAGATAAAAATAATAAATCTTACAAATATTAATAATTAATAATATTATTCTTTAAAATATTAAAAATATTAAAAATATTAAATATGGTGTTTATAAGTGGGTAGGTTGCTAAAGATGAGGTGTTTATAAAATAGAATGAATTAAAAACATTAAATAGATGAAAATAATTAAATTTTGAAGATTTTTAGTTTTTGAAAAAAAATGAAAATTAAGTTGATTCCGATTCCTTTATTTAATGAGCTAAATGATAATAATGGGAATCGTTCATTTTCATTCTGATTTTGATTTTGATTTCAATTTCAATCATGAACCAAATGCTTGGGGAGACATAGCCTTTCTGATTTTGATTCCAATTTGTTAATTATGATTTTGATTCCAATTTCAATTGCAAACCAACATTCCCTTATTGTAGCATCGCACTTGTTTTAGGAGCTAGCATGCATTAGTTGTAGACATTTGATTTGTGACTAGAACTGGAAAGGGAATGGATTAGAATATTGAGAATCAAAATTACTATATTTCCTAACATGTTTGATTCATAATTAAAATTGGGATGAAATTTGAAAAATAAAGAAGAGTAAAGACTGGCTTTTGGAGAATTGGGATATTCTCATTCTCCCTTGGACTTGGAATAAGAATGGGAATAGAAGTTAATCATTCATATTCCAAAGTCCAACTCCCCCCAATAAAACATGCCCTTAATTTAGTATCATATATAATGCTTTAAATAAGAAAGGTTTTGGAATATATTTGATTGTGGAGAGTTGGACACTGGAATGGAAATGGAAATAAGTGATTTCCTTATTCTATTTGTTTTATTGCAAGAGCCCTATTCTTATTCTGATTCTGGAAGAAATGAAAATATTCTAGTTCCTTAAAACCTAATTGCTACTTTGTTGTAGCATTCAAACCCATTTAAATTCTGATCATGAACCAAATATGTGAGGGATATGGCCATTCCAAATCTATTATGATTCTAATTTTGATTCTTGTTGTGAACCAAACATCTCCTAATATATTGTTGTCCATATTGAGGACTCATGAGGCATGTTTGATAAAATTCTATGAGATCATGCATGAGTTTGGTGGGGGAATGGGGGTGTTGGAGGGTTAGCAAAAAGAAGTGAGGAAGCAAGAGAAGGGAGAGGGAGAGTGCGAGGGATGCTATCCCTATGGGATGTAGAAAAATCTCAATCCCTTCCATACCAAATCATAAAAGTCCTTGAGAAAAGCAAGAAAGTCCAAAAAAGTTCAAAGCAATGAGAGAAAATAGACAGGAGGCTAGGGTTCCATCTAGCCCTTCCACGGAGGGGATGTTGGCATCTGCAAGGTCCTCCATTGACCTTGATCCGAATGATCCTTTCAAGTATTTATTTGATTGGTCAAAGAAAGTCTGAGACAGTTCAAGCTAATGAGAGAAAGCGGTAAGAAAGCTAAGGTTCTGTCTGACCCTTTTACAGAGGGAATGCCATCATTGGTGAGGCCTTCCACGGGTCTTCATCTGGCTATTTATTCCAAGTTTTTACCTGATTATTTGCAGATGTATCAAATCAAAAAGGGAAGGGGTGGCTTCGCATCTCTCCAGCCATTTATGAACTGCCCCCCTGATTCTAACTAAACTTTGTCACAAGTGATCCAAAGTAATTATCGTTTTAGCTGGGACATGCCAAGAGCCATAGAAGATGACATTCGGCACTTAAGGAGAAGTTTATAGAGATGGTTGTCTTTATTGAGGAAGAACTTCAACGGACCTCCAAGTAGTGTAACTATGAAGTTGTTGGTAAATTTTTGGAGAAGGGATTTCAGCAAATTTCACCCAACGAGAGTCAAAGCTTCGATGGGCCATCGATGGTGATTTTTAGGTGTTTCCTTTTTGAAGGGTTTTCTTTGTTCTGGTTTCCTTCTAAGGAGGTTTGGTCTAGAATTTTGGAAAGGGGCCCTTGGTCTCTTGTAGGCTAGCTCCTTACTGTATAGTATCGGTATCCTTCTTTCAAGCCAACTAGGGATTCCATATCCATTGTCAACATTTAGCTAAGACCACCAGATCTTTCAATAGATATTTGGGACAAATATTTAATCATGAAATTTTCATCTAAGTATGGTAAGCCAAAGTTTCTAGATAACTGGACTTCTAAATCTACCATATTGGGGTTTGCTCATGTTCGAGTGTCCTTAGATCTTACTAAACCCATCAGTTCGAGCACTACAATTCAAATTAGAAATAAGGCAAAATGGATTGAATTTGTATATGAGGACCTACCTGATCTTTCCTATAGTTGTGGAAAACTGCAAGCCACTTTTGATACCTGTAATGACTGCTCTAGCTCTACAAAATTCAATGGCAAGCAATTATATGGCCCTTAGGTTCATGCTTCTATAGTTCCAGTGTCCTTTGAGGTGTTTAAGCAAGGTCATAGGTCTCCTAATCCTCTTGAGGTGTCCAAATCTTCCAATACATCTTGGCAATTTGCATGCAAAGGCCCATCAAGAAGTTGATGCCATAGGAAGATAAATATTGCCCAGCAAAGCAACCTAAGAGAGGGGATAAATTAATTTTTTAAAATTTAAAACAAGCATGTGCTGAATTTAAAAGTAGTAAAGTGATTGTATTGCAAAAATATGTATGCTGAATGAAACTATATTCAATGCTTGAAAAGAAAAAGGTGGAGAAGAACAAAGCACACAAATATAAGCTTTTATAATGGTTTGGTGCACTCCAAGTACCTACGTCCACTTTTCAAGAATTCCATGAAAATTTTACTATAATCCCTTAAGATTATAATTGATTTATTTTTTGGGATCATAATTAAATTTTTGTTAGTTTTCTCACTTAGCTCACAAACACAACCTTACAACAAGCCAACCCTAGGTTTGCAATCTAATTCAAAGGCTTGGAAGGGCTTATCCCCTAGTTTCAATATCCTTGAAGCTAGTTATAATAAATAAACTAAAGTATAAAGATTTCAAGCACAAAAGAGCCCTCTAAAAGAGCAAAAGAAAAGTCGATGAAGCTCGAGGAAGTTGTTTTGAGTTATCTTCTTCAATAAAAAGTCTCAATGATTGCTTGATTGATTGGTGGTTAAGAATTAAAAGCATACTCTTTAAGAATAAATACTTTCATTTTGAAAGTTAGCCTTTAGAAGATTCTTTTAGAAGCACTTATCTTTTTACTAGAATTCTCTTACTTTTTCATTAGATTTGAAGTCTAATAAAAACACTCAAAGTCTTCAAAAAATAATTTATGTTTGTTAGAGGGTGAGAACTAGCTATTTAGACTCAAAATCTAGTATTTTGCAATTCTGAAAATATAGTTATTATGTACTGTCAGACTTTCAAGTGTTGACACTTCGCTCTACGAGTCGACACTTGGGTTGTTCAAAAAATTTTGCTCTTTGGAATCACCTTATGGCATCAACACTTGATCCATAAGTCGATCCTTGAGTCCTGGTGTCGACACTTAAGATTGTGCCAAAAATTTTAGCTTTCTATTAATTCCTGTTACATCAATACTTGGAACTTGAGTTGATCCTTGAATCGATACTTGAACTTCAAGTGTCGACACTTGATCGTGCTAGCTAAAATTTTGCATGCCAAACTTTTTTTTTTGGATCTTTTTTTAGTATAGATACTTGACTTCCTTAAGTCAATATTTGATCTGTGCCATCTTCAAAATATATGTCAATCATGGAATTTTGAATTGTTGATAAGATTTTTTCCATTCTAAATTTTAATTGTCCATTAAAATGAGGTTTCCATAACCTTTCCACTTAAGAAGACTTTCAAATAAATAATTCTTTTTGCTTAGGGATTGATCATTTTGATACATTACTTATAAAGCTTGGAGGGTACTTGAAATATTAATCTTACAACTCCAACAACCATTAGTACCTCATACATACTCAAATATTTTATTATTTATCAAAATCAAGGCAGGAGCCAACAATCTTTTCCTTTTTAATGATGATAAAATTTGAGTATATAAGCATAAAAGTTTAAATTATCAAAGCATGAGATATCAACTTGAATATTGATACCATAAAGAAATTGATCTTTAAATTGACTAAATATTAGAGTGATTTATTTATTAAATTTTTCAAAAGGTTAGAACATGATCAGATTGGAGTGTGAATGCTTATAATACACTAATGTATCAGAGTATAAGTTGACATATTAAAGCATTAATTGTATTGTATTCATGATCAAAATCTTAGATATTCATGTTTCAAGTTATTTACTTATATATCAGTAATGCATGGATGCATAAGATGGTATATCAAGGTAGGTGAATGTATCAAATTATAACATAATGTATCGGAGAGTGCCACCAATGTATCAGAGAACATCACAAGTGTATCAGAGCAATAACAAATCATGAAAAGTTTGGGTTAAAAATTCTCATTTTCTCTCCCTTTCATGCAATTTTGTATTATCAAATATTGAACTTTTATTTGCTTATATATTTGCTTATATACCAATAGTTTTGCTCCCTTTTCTTGTCATCATTCAAATAAGAGATGCATTAAATTGAATTTTGATTTATAATTGGCTTTCATTCTCTATTTTAGAGTCTTAGCTCCCCCTATTTATGTGCAAGGTTGAGATATTTTACAATGTATCATAATATAGAGAATTAAAGATTAACAGAGTATACAGTAAAATAATCATTCAAGATAGAGAATAGTAATAATGTGAAATATATATATATATGTTCCATTATAAAATTGATTTTTTTTAGACATCAAAGAGCAACAAAAAGTGTTCTGTACATCATCATGCAAGAGATACAAAATATGCTCTAGCAATTCTAGGATAGCATCTGTGATGCTACTCCTTATTAGATGGAAAGTCTAAGACAATGGGGGCTATAATTCTAGAAGAAGTGGATATAGAGTCTAATGAGTCATGCTTCTGGTTTTGCAAGGATCAGAGTGATGAAACCATAGGGTGTAGAATACTACGGTCCTGATAGTCCAAGTGGTATGGGTCCTAATAGGCTGAGTCCTAGGAAATGATCATCCAGAGTCTGATACGAGGATAGAGGTGTTGAAGGATCAGTATCGGCGATTGATGCCGGAGAATCAACTACAACTAGAGGATCCGCTAGTACTAATGGATCTACTGGTGCTAGGGGATCCATAGGTGCTAGAGGCAGTTGATCTGCTAGTGGAGTAGGAGTATTGGTTGTTGGAGGTGAGGAGTGATCTGCAGGAGGTGGTGACAGTGGAGAATCAGGTGGAGTGTTGGATCGTCCTGCTGGAACTGGAGTCAATCTCTGGATAGCAGTAAGAATCTCTACAAACCCAATCTCCATCCTCTTTCTAATATGTCTCAGTGCATCATCAGTGTATGTCCTTAGACTTTGCATCTCTATCTATACTCTGTCAACTCTGATGGACAAGAGATGTATGTCTTCTTTGACTGTGCCGATCATTGAGCTAACCCTTTCCTTCATAACATGATCAATCTATGCTCTAAGAAAAGGTACAATAGGAGTGCGAGGTGTTGGCTATGGTATCTCAGTGTGTATGGGAGTAGGTGGTGTGACTGGCTTGGATCTCTCTCTTAGCAATGCCATCAATAGTAGGCTCGGAAGGTCCAGTCTCAATAGCTCAGACCTCAGCCTCAGAGTCAGACTTAGCCTCCTATCTTGATCCTCTCTGAATCCATCACCCTTCCACCTTCCGCTACCCCATTCTATGAAGGGACTAATCATCATAAGTGTTCGTGTATAGGATCTCCTTGAAGGCCTCGCCTTCTAGTCGAACTCCAAATGCTCGAAAAACTCTCATCAATCCCATATTGTAGGGTAAGCATAACTGTCTGTTGGTAGTAGCCTCGTGCATCTGTCTAGCCATGATGCCAGGCAGGTTCACTGCCATCCCCCATGCCAGAGAGGTCATGCGTATCAGCTCCCTCTCGGTGATAAAGTCAAATCTACCTATCTTTAGTTCCAGTATTCGTGCCATCATGTGATGTAGAAGTCACATCTTAATTGAAAGTTGATTTGTGGGCACTATAGATATACCCTTGATATCATCTTTCTCAAGAACACATCCGATACTAAAAACTTTATCTTCTAAGCTATCTACAAGAGGCCCTCTAATCGAAATCTCCTGTACTCTACTCAAAGTGGCTCCATTGACTGGTATCAAAATATCTCGGATCTCAACAAACTATCCATTTGCTCCTTGTGCCATCGAGCCATAGAACTCATGCATGAGATGAGGATAATACCTCTCCCTCATTGAAAGAATGTCTCATAGCCTGCAGCACGAATCCAATCTCTAATGGAGAATCCCTCTCTATCAAAGTACCTGAAGTCTATCTTTCTACCACTCATAATAGCCTTTCTGGACATCTTGTCTGTTGCCAGAGCTGGAGGGGGTTTAGGCCATGTCATTGTTTGCTTTTCCGAGTCATGGCATGCCTTGGAGTGTCGCTCGATTCCTCTAGATCCATCTAAAAAGGGATAAGATTGCTTAGGTCTATGGGCTAGCTTCTTGCGGGGATCTATGTTGCTCAAAAGAAATATCAATTGAGAGACAGACAGATGGAGGGGTGAGATCAAGCAACAAGAGTGGATCTTGGCTAAAAAGAAAAGGCCAAGATCAGAGTTTATACTGTTGGAGAGTAAGAGAATATATTTGAAAAAGTTTAGGAGAAAGAGAGCAAGAAAAGAAATAAGGAAAAAGTCGCTATCAAGCCCTAGATAAAGTCGAGTTCTATCGGTGAGTCAACACTTTTAAATTGCTTAAGTGTTGACATTTCAGTGAGTCGACACTTATGCAAATAGTGAGTCGACGATTGTGCAAATCTCAAGTATCAACACTTAGATAATTTTAAAAAGAAAACTTTCTTTTAAAGAGAGAAGATCAAGAATGTTTCAAGGATAATGCTAAAGGGTTTAGAATGACTCAAAGAGATGATCTTCAAATAAATTTGGATTGCTCAGATTGAAGAAGTATGAGAAGATTACTCAAAGGGATCCATAACTTCTAGTTTTCTTCTAATCATATAAAATCTATCTTCACTAAAAGGTCTTGTGAAAGTATTTATTAAATATCCATCAATACACACAAAATCTAATAATATGTTACTATTTTGTACATGATCTTTTATGAAGTGATGCTTGTCTCAATATGTTTACTTCTTGAATATTGAAGTAGATTTTTAGTTAGATTAATGGCACTTTTATTATCACATTTTATAAGAGTTTTGTTTAATTTAATATCAAAATCTTTGAATTGTTGTTTAATCTACAAGATTTGAGCACAACTTCCAGCTACTATATATTCGGCCTCAACTATAAATAGTGTAACTGAATTTTATTTTCTGCCAAATCATGAGATTAAATTAACTCCAAAAATTGACATGTTCCAAATATACTTTTTCTAACTTACATCCAGTAAAATCAGAATCATAATATGCAATTAGCTTAATTGATGAATTTTTCAAGTACTATAGACCAATATCAATAATACTAGACAAGTATCTAAGAATGTATTTAATAGCTAATAAATGTGATTCTTTAGGATTTGATTGATATCTTATACACATGCAAATACTAAATATAATATCTGGTCTACTTGTAGTGAAATAAAGTATGAACTAAGTATATCTTTATAGAGTTTTGATCAATACTCTTACGGTCTCATCTTTGTTAAGCTTACTAGAAGGGCTCATAGGTGTGCCAAGAGTGCCAAGAGTTTTAATGGTCTTCATGCCAATTTTTTTTAAAATCTTTCTAGTGTACTTAGCATGGTTAATGAAGATCCCCTTTCCAGTTTACTTGATTTAGAGTCCGAGAAAAAACTTAGCTCTCTCATCATGCTCATCTTGAATTCCTCCTGTATTAGCTTCATAAACTCTGGACAAGAATTTTTATTAGTAGCACTAAAAATAATATCATCAATATATATTTGTACTACTAATAAGTCATTATTTTTTTTATTTTAACAACAAAGTAGTATTGACATTTTCTCTTGTAAAATCATTTTTAAATAAAAATTTACTCAATCTATCATACCATGCATGCAGAGCTTATTTTAGATCATAAAGAGCTTTATGAAATTTAAAAACATGGTTTAGATATGTACAATCTTCAAATCTAGTGGTTATTCAACAAAACTTATTTATCTATGTAACCATTTAAAATATATTTTTGACATTCATTTGAAATAGTTTAAAGTTTAGGAAACATGTAAATGCAAGTAACAATCTAATTGCTTTTAACCTAGCAATATGAATAAAAGTTTTATCAAAATCAATGCCTCCCTCTTGATTATATTCTTTAGCTACAAGTCTAGCTTTGTTTTTTGTTACAATTCTATTTTCATTTAATTTATTTCTAAATACCTATATAGTGCTAATTATTGATGTATTAGATTGTCTTTCTATTAAAGTCTAAACTTTATTTCTTTCAAATTGGCTTAATTCTTCTTGCATTAAATTAATCCAGTTAGGATCTTTTTAAGCTTTTTCAATATTTTTAGGTTCAACTTGAGATACAAAAGCTTAATAATCACATATATTTTTTAAGAAAGGATCTAGTCATTATTCCTTTTAATAGATTACCAATAATTAGTTTCTTAGGATGTCCATGAGCATAGCTCCACTCCTTCGATAGACTATTAAATCTTTGTTCTTGTTCTTCCACCTTATTTTGATCTTTTTCAAGCTTCTTGGAGGGCGCATCATTGAGTCAATTTCTCCATCCTTTGGATATATGTATTGCCGCTGGTACCGTCATGGCCCGTAGCTGCTGATGGCATCGAGAGTTGCGCGCCCGTCTACTCGGGATGCCTCCGGTGCCTCAGGACCTGCAAAAAACAACGTCAGTGACCCGGGTCGGGAATTCTGGCGGGGGTGCTCCGACGGTCAAGTCAGTGACGATCCAGGAAAACAGATCCTCCTAGTCGAGCCCCTCTAGATGAGCTCCATGCTAGGAGGAGTGAGAGTAGTGTGTATGAAAGTGAAAGTGGGCTGGGAGAGGTGATGGTCGAGGTAGTCCAATCCTCCTCTCTGGCCTCCCTCCTTTGTTTCTGTGTTTGCTTACTTTTGGCTTGCCCTGGCTGGGTTTTTTACTTTGGCTTGTCTCGGGATCTCCCCATGCTGTCAGACATGTGCGACGAGGTATCGTGCCAAAGACGGGACGCCTCTCTTGTCAGATAGCCGGGGAAGCTTCTATACGCTTCTGACATTCCTTCTGATTGCCCCTCTCCTGTAAGCCTGGAGGATCTCGGTTGGTGGGCCGCCATTCTCGGGACTCGCGCTTTCCAGTTGGGTCTTTTCTCTGGTTGGACGGTAGGTTGGTGGAGGGCATGGTGCCTTGATGTGAGTTTCCTTTCTTTCTGGTGTGAGTGATGGTCGTGGGCATTAATGGCGGTATGGTGGGTGCTGCTGTACAACCCTCGGGGGGTCCACCGTCCCTTGGAGAGGAGGCGCCGCACTCTTGGTGGTTGGTGCCTCTGTCTGAGTTGGGAACCGAGCTGAAAAGGTGGGCCCGCCTCCGATGGACTCGCTTCGAGGTGGCTCGGCTGGGTGAGGAGGGCTGAGCTTGACTCTGGGCCAGCGAAACTCAGCTTCGGACGAGCTCGAGCTGATGGAGGTGGGCGGGTGCCGCCCAGCCCAGGGGACCCAACCTCGGAGGGGCTCCTCGTGGCAGAGGAGACTTGAGCTCGACTCCTGACCACGGGGCCCGATCTCGAGGGGTCCGCCTCGAGTGGGGTTTGTACTCGGCTCCGACCTAGGCGTCCCGACTCAGTAGAGACCAACCTGGTGGAGGACGGAGCCCGGCTTTGGTGGGTGGCCCCGTTGCTCCAGGGGAGCCTAGCCCGGCGAAGGGGCTCATGTTGGGAGTCTATCGTGGCATCTGATGGGGACTCCACATCAGTCTGACCGTGCCACGCCAGCGATCTAGCCATATCATTTGCCCCCCACTCCCGAGGCTCGTTGGCCGCGGTGCTCGGGTCGAAGGGAGTAAAGGTGGTGCTGACGTGGAAAGGCGAAGAAATCTGGTATAATAATGATCGATATCGGCGGCGCTTCGCATGGCGGTCCTTCGAGCCTGTGCGGGGGTGCCACGCGGCCACATCTAGAAGCAGTTATGGCGGGCGTGGGAGTCAGAGCGGCCGCGGTCAGATTGAGGTGTTTTGCCTCGTCGATCGGTGACACATGGCGAGCGTCTCTTAGGGGAGCCGTAACGGTACGGTCGGGCGTAGGTTGCCTCGAAAAGAAAGGTAGGTCTTTTGAAACTTACTTTCTTTCAAATCTTTCGTGCCCAGTGTCGTACAGAGGTCTTCTCCTTCTCCTTCTCTGGCCGTCATCATCCTCCTAGAACCTTAGCAGGTTAGCTTCTTCTTCTTCTCCCTTATCATCGACTAGGAGTCGTCGTAGGTCTTCCTTTGCCATTCTCTTCTTCTTCCATGGATCATTTTGGTCTGAACTTTTGCCCTTCCTACCAAGCTGAGGCCGGACCTTCCCGGTCGAGGACTCCTTCCTCCGATGAGGAGAGGGAGGCGGCACATTACGAGTTCAGTAGGAGACCTTCTTACGGTCCTGTGGCCATTAGGGAACCCAGGTCTGCTCCCCCACCTCGCCTGGCCCTTCTTCCTGCTCCTCCTCTTGCTCCTGTTTCTGAACCCGAGCCTTCTCGATCGACAGGTCCCAGAGGGATTGCTTCGGTGATCATTGTCGAGGATCTTGTGACCATCTGGGGTGCTTACGACATCCCCGAGTCCATCCACCTTTCTGTTCCTCGTCCGGGGGAGCGGGTCACATCCAGTGGCCCTCGACGGATCGCTTTCTATGAGGAGGCTTTCACCAGGGGCCTCCGATTTCCTGTCCATCATTTCTTTCTTTCCTTCTTGGCCAACTACCATCTTGTTCCCACTTAGTTGGTCCCCAATGCTATTAGAGCGATCTTCTGCTTCATCGTTCTGTGCCACTTCCACGGGATTGTTGCCCGTTTCTCCCTGTTCAGGGCCTTCTTTATTCTGAAATGCCACCCCACCGAAGAGGGGTGGTGGTCCCTCTCTTCTCACCCTCGGGACATTAGATTCGAGCTCCCCTCTTCCATCAAGGGATGGAAGAGTAGATATTTCTTTGCCTCGGTCGAGGGGATCGACTGGGTTTGGAGCGACCCAGATCGGTCTCCCAATAGGAACTCCTCCATCGAAGCAACCGACCTCGACCTGTATGAGCTGCTCAGATCGGTCGAGATCCCCTCGCTTGAGGTCCTGCTGTTGGAGCAGAATCTTCACGAGGCTGGGGTTGGCTCGACGTAGGGATCGGGTGAGTTTGACTTGGCCACCCCTTCTCTCTCTCTCTCTATCTTTTTTTGCTTGGATTGACCATGTCTTCTCTGGTGCAGAGATGAAATTCTCCATGGATGAGCTGTTCTCATTTTTCGAGGAGCGAGAGCAGGCAGCTGAAGCCGACGAGCCTGCTCCGAAGGGGCTCACACTGATGATGCTGTGAGGCTGGCGCAAGCCGGCCGGACGCACCATTCCAGAACGAAGGATGAAGAGGGTGGCCGAGTCCGTCCACGAGCCTTCAGGGCAGCGCGACCCGGTCCCGGTGCCCGAGCCAGAGGTGGTCGTCCGTGCCAGGTCGACCACTGCTGCCGCCAGGGTAGGAGCCCCCACTCTGGAGGTCGTCGACATCAAGGAAGACAGGGAGCTGAAAGAAACAAGGCCAGCACCCCAGGAGCGGCCTGAAGCAACGCTGAGCTCGTAACTAGCATTGAAGACGCCTTCCGTCGCTGAAGGGTCCAAGTCGACGAAAAAGAGGGACAAGGACTACCGCCGAGTCCCCTTCTGACTGGGGCCCAACATCTCCTTGATGAAGGACCCGAGCCTCGCTGAGCGAATGATGGACTTCTCAGTCTAGTCTTGCGACTGGCAAGAAGGGAGCGGGAGACTTCTGGGTGATGTTGTCAGCTCGTCCTTCGCCAATCTTTACACCGTAAGTTCTTCTTTACTTGCCTTGACTTCTTCTGACCTTTTTCAGCACCGTGACTAACGTGCTTCCTTTAATGCAGCAAGCCAGAGAGCCGATCCTCATCCGGGATTACTGTCGCAATTGGGCGAAAAGAGACAAGGAGTGATAGGCGGAGCTCGAGTCCCTGAGGGCTGAGGCGGGTCAGAAGGATGAGGAGACCCGGGAGGCCAACCTGAAGGTCAAAAGCCTCATGGCCGAGGTCACCGACGCCGCCCGGATCATGAAGGAGCTCGAGTCGAAGAGGACCCGGCTGAGGGAGCTCCGGGCCAAGTCGGAGGCGGCGAGGGACAGGGCCGCCTCTGCTAAGAAGAGGGTAGCGACTGCGGAGAAGAGGGCCCGGAGGCGAAGGAGAAGGCTACCGCCACCAACCGCTCCACTGAGATCACCGAGAAGGGGATGGCGGTGGCGATCCGGCAAGCCTAACGTGCTGGGGAGCAGCTGGAGGAGGCGAGGCGCCGGGTGGAGGCCGCAAGAAAGGAGGCTGTCGACCCGGTGGCCACTTTCAAGGCCTCCCCCAAATACATAAAGGACTTCAAAGAGGCGGCGACGGACTCCTTCGCTAAGGGGTTCGCCTATTGCTGCACTTAGTTGCGGGGAATCCTCTCCGAGGAGCGACTGGCCGCACTCCGGGCCCCCGGCAAGAAGGCTCCAGCTCTGGCGATGGCTGCAGCGAAGCAGAGAGCCGCTCCAGTCGGACCTCCCCCAGAGGTGGCCCTGGAGTCACCTGGCCGTGTCGAGCTGACCTCGATGTTGATGACGGTCGAACCAGCACCGCAGGCGGAGATGGCCGAGTTGGTCCCGGTGGCGTCAGCAACTGAACCCGCCCCTCCGGTGAAGGCCACTCAGGAAGGTGCCACTGAAATGGAGATGGAGGGGGAAGTCTCGGCCGTGCACCGCCCAGGGAAGGAGCCGGCTCAATAGGGTAGGACTTCTTGTATGAATCTTTTTTCTTTTTGTTGGACCGGGCTACCTGGCTTGTCATGGCCCCGGAGATAATGTAAAGTATTTTTACTTCAAGTAATGAAAAGTATTTTAGCCAATACGGCTTCTTATCTCTCCTATGGTGAGAATGTCCTCTCTCCTCCTCCTTTTTCCTTCCTTTTCTTTTCTTCTCCTTTCTCTTTCAGTGCGGGGAGGTCGGAGAGGAGAGCCCCATCTTGTATGGGTTCGAGCATCACCGTCTCGGGGCCGGGGTCGAGACTCCGATGCCGAAGAATGTTGGCTTCGGACTTGAGTGCCTGAAGGCTTCTCAGGTCTTGAATGCCTTGGAGCTAGGCTCGAGGCTTGGTTGTCGGAGGCCGGGCTTCGGGACTTGGTGGCCGGAGGACATGGCTCAGGAGTTGCCATCTTGGAGCTGGGCTCAGAGATGTGCTGGCCGGAGAGCTAGGCTTCGGCACTTGGTTGCCTGAGAACATGGCTCAGGAGTTGCCATCTTGGAGCTGGGTTCGCAGACGTGCTGGTCGGAGAGCTGGGCTCCGGGACTTGGTTGCCTGAGAACATGGCTCAGGAGCTGCCATCTTGGTGCTGGGCTCGGAGACGTGCTGGCTGGAGAGCTGGGCTCCAGGGCTTGAGTGCCTGAGGGCTTCTCAGGTCTTGGTACCGGAGGACTTTTCTCCGGGCTTGGATGCCGAGGAGCTGGGCTCGAGGCTTGAGTACCTGAGGGCTTCTCAGGTCTTGGTGCCGGAGGACTTTTCTCCGGGCTTGGATGCCGAGGAGTTGGACTCGAGGCTTGAGTGCCTGAGGGCTTCTCAGATCTTGGTGTCGGAGGACTTTTCTCCGGGCTTGGATGCCGAGGAGCTGGGCTCGAGGCTTGAGTGCCTGAGGGCTTCTCAGGTCTTGGTGCCGGAGGACTTTTCTCCAGGCTTGGATGCCGAGGAGCTCGGCTCGAGGCTTGCCTCCCGGAGGGCTGGGCCCCGAGCAGCGATATTCCTGTAAGGCAAACAACTCGTTGTGCAAAGGAAAGTCTTTATTTCTAGTGGAGGAAAACTTACATTACTGGTAGTATCTCTTCGAATTACAAGCATTCCATGTCTGGGAGAATCTGGCGCCATCTAGGTCCTCGAGATAGTAGGCCCCATGTGAGAGGGCCTCGGCCACTTTATAAGGGCCTTCCCAATTTGGCGAGAGCTTGCCGCACTCCCGGGGTTGAGACGCCTCGGCCCGGTGCAGTACCAGGTTGCCAGGTCGGAAAGTCTTCAACTTTACTCATGCATTGTAATATCGGGTGACCCGTTGTCGATAAGTTGCCATCCGAAGTCGGGCTTTGTCCCTTGTTTCTTCTAGGAGGTCTAGATTGAGCAGGAGATGTGCCGAATTCTATGTCTCATCATACTGCTGCACCTACAGTGTGGGCACGTCGAGCTCGATCGAGACTACTGCTTCAATACCGAAGATGAGGTTGAAGGGTGTTTCACCCATCGCCGTTCTGGGCATTGTGTGGTAAGCCCACAGGATGCTTGGAAGTTCTTCTGCCCATCTGCCCTTCGCTTGGTCCAACCTGGTGCGAAGTCCTTGAAGGATAGTTCGATTAGTCACCTCGGCTTCACCATTTGTCTGGGGATAAGCAACTGAGGTGAACCGGTGTTGGATGCCGTGCTCAATGCAGAACCCTTCGAACTCCCGATTGTCGAACTGCCGCCCATTGTCGGTGATGATGCAATTGGGGAGTCCGAAGCGGTAGATGACAGACTTCTAGAAGAACTGCCGAACATTTGCTTATGTAATCCAAGCTAGCGGCTCCGCCTCGACCCACTTGGTGAAGTAGTCGATCACCACTAGCAGGAACTTCCGCTGCCCTGGCACGGTGGGGAACGGTCCTAGAATGTCCATCCCTCACTGTGCAAAAGGCCAGGGGGACGACAACTAGGAGATCGGTACGGCCGATAGGTGCTGTACGTGGGAATGGCACTGGCATTTATCACACTTCTTGACGAAGTCGGCGGCGTCTTCCCTCATCGTCTCCCAGAAATATCCCTGGTGAAGAGCCTTGTACGCTAGAGTCCTTCCCCTACATGATTCCCACAGAGGCCCTTGTGTATCTCCCGGAGCACGAAGGCTGCCTCCGTGGGTCTGAGGCACTTCAGGAGTGGGTAGGAGTAAGATCGGCGGTAGAGGTGACCGTCCATTAAAACAAAATGGGTGGCCTTCCTTGTGATGAGACCGACTTCTCTGCGGTCCTCTGGTAGGAGGCCATCCTGGATGTACTTGTCCATCCAGCTTGGCTCGTGGGCTACTTGTTGCACCTCCTCTAGGCTCTCGTAGCTTGGATTCTTGAGATACTCGATGTAGGCGCGCCCCAGGGATGAGTCCGGTAGGGTTGCGAGCCTCGATAGTGCATCCATGCGAGCATTTTCTCCACGAGGGATGTGGAAAATGCGGAAGTAACGGAAGCTTGCCGTGTTCAAATGAACCTTCTCCAGGTACTTCACCATTTGGGGATCTTGGGCCTCATACTCTCCGGAGACTTGTCCGGCAACCAGTTGGGAGTCGGTGAAAACCTTGAGGCTCTGTACGCCCAGCTCGCGGGATACTTTTAGGCCTGCGAGGAGCGCTTCGTACTTCGCCTTGTTGTTCGTGGCAGCGAACTTGAAGTGGAGAGTGCATTCCATCACTACTCCATCGGAATTGGCAAGGATGAGGCCCGCTTTCCGCCGGGGTTGGAGGCGCCGTCCACGTGGAGGATCCATGGGTCCTCTCGCGGTCCGGGCTCAGCTTGGTTCTCCGGGGCCATCCTCCCTGGCTCCTCGAGGGGCCTTGTACATTCGACCACGAAGTCGGCTAGGACTTGGACCTTTTGCGACGACCTCAGCCGGTATGAGATGTCGAACTCACTCAGTATCAGGGACCATTTAGCCAGTCTCCCGGAAGTCTCGGGGTGACTTAGCATGGTCCTTAGCGGCTGATCGATCACAACCGTAATGGGATGCGCTTGGAAGTAGGGCCTGAGGCGCTTAGCATACATGATTAGTGCAAAAATGAATTTTTCGGAGCGAGTATACATGATCTCCACGTCGCGGAGGATCTTGCCGGTGTAGAACATCGACTTTTGGGATCCGCCCTGATCTGTGCGGATGAGAACCGAGCTGACGACCCCGGGTGTAACCGCCAGGTAGAGTAGGAGCTCTTCCCCTTCTTCTGGTCTGGATAGTAGAGGTGGAGAGGCTAGGAACTCCTTCAGCTCTTCAAAGGCCGTCTTGCACTCCTCAGTCCAGGTGAAGTCATGCATCTTGCACAATGCCTTGAAAAAAAGGAGGCAGCAGTCAGCCGACCTCGAGATGAACCGGTTTAAGGCTGCGACCCTCCCTATTAGGCGTTGAACTTGCTTCTTGGATGTTGGGTGCTCCATATCAAGGATCGCCTGGACCTTCTTCGGATTCGCTTCGATGCCTCTCTAGGTGACCATGAAGCCGAGGAATTTTTCCGGCCGCCACCCCGAAAGCGCATTTTGCTGGATTGAGCTTCATTTGGTGCTTCCAGAGGCTATGAAAGGCTTCGGCGAGGTCGGTGATGTGGTCCGAGCTCAGCTTGCTCATAATGAGCATGTCATCCACGTACACTTGCACGTTCCAGCCAATCTGGTTCTTGAAGACCTTGTTGACCAATGTTGGTACGTGGCTCCAGCATTCTTCAGGCCAAAGGGCATCTTCCTGTAACAGTACATCCCTCGATCGGTAATGAAGGCAGTGTGCTCCTCGTCCTCCGGGTGCATCCGGATCTGATTGTACCCGGAGAACGCATCCATGAAGGAGAGCAGCCTGTGCCCTAAGGTGGAGTCCACCAACTGATCTATCCTCGGCAGAGGGAAGCTGTCCTTTGGGTACGCCTTATTAGATCGGTGTAGTCTATATAGATCCTCCACTTGCCATTATTCTTCTTCACCATCACCACGTTTGCCAACCAGCTCGAGTATTGCACCTCTCGGATGAAGCCGGCGGCCAAAAGTTTCTCAACCTCCTCGTTGATGGCCGCCTGCCTTTCTGGGGTGAAGCTTCTCTTCTTCTGTCGAACCGGTCTGTGCTTCGGATCGACGTTGAGCTTGTGGATAATGACTTTAGAGGGAATACCTGGCATGTCCACCGCTGTCTAGGCGAACACATCTATGTTCGTCCACAGGAATTCCAACAGCGAAGCCTTCTCCTCCTCGGGCAGCTAGGCACCGATCTGCACGGTCTTCATCCTGTCGGCCCCGAGCTGGTAAGGAAGCAGGCGCTCGGCTGGGCCTCCCCTAGGGTCCTGACCCTCTGGTCGAACTCGTTTGCTTTGGAGCCCTCATCGGGCGCCCGGGCCCCGGGGAGGGTTTGGAAGCAGTGCTGCACTAGCTGGGGCGTACCCCTCATCTCTCCCATGCCACAAGGGGTCGGGAATTATACAAGCAATCTCTTGGTAGAGATGACAGCATCGAGGAGATTGAGCCCAGGTCGGTCCAAAATCACGTTGTAAGGTGAAGGATGCCCGATAACCGTGAACGTCATTATGATGGTACTTTGCCGAGATGGGGTCCCGGTAGTGACTGGAAGAGTGATTTCTCCCTCCACTCTTATGAAGTCTCCCGTGAAACCAACAAGGGGGGTAGGTATGGGCTTGAGTTGAACAGAGAAAAGATTCATCTTGGAGAAGGCATTGTAGAAAAGTACATCCGTGTAGCTTCCACTATCTACCATGATACGTTTTACAGGATGCTTTGCGATCGTCATCTCGACGACCACAGCATCATTATTTACATTTCTCTCCCCATCTTCCCTTCCCTCATAAAGGGGAGTACAACCTCAGGATGCCCTGCCCCCCGGGCCCTCTTGGGAGTGCGCTCGGCTCCCCAGCGTATCATCCCCACCGGCTTCTCAGTAGGGCGATTGTCGACCGCCGGGACTGGTGGGAGGGCGACGAGCGCTTGGGGTTCTTGTTGAGATCTACCCTCCACATATCTTTCGAGGCAACCCCTCTTGATGAGCTCTTCGATCTCCCACTTGAGATTGCGGCATTCCTCGATGTTGTGGTCGTGGTCACGGTAGAAACGACAGTACTTTATCTTGTCACGGCTAGAGGACCGCTTCAATGATGGTGGGCGCCTCAGATAGGTCTCGCCCTTGATCTCCATAAGGATCTTTGTCCTCGGGACGAGGAGGGGGGTGAAATTCCCCTTAGAGATGGGAGCACTTCTTGGCCTTAGTCCCGTTGGAGCTCTGAGTGGTGGTCCTGATCTTCGTGCTCCAGGCGCCTCATGGGTGCTGGCTTCTTCAGCGACCTCCCATCGAGCTCTCGCCTTGTACGATCCGCCTCCTTGATGCAGATATACTTCTGAGCTCGGAAGAGGAGTTCGGAGTAAGTCTTCGAGGGCTTCTTGTCTAGCGAGTAGGTCAAACGAGAAGTCCTGAGCCCTCGCTTCAGAGCCAGCATTGCGACCGGCTCCTCCAAGTTGTAGATCTCCAGCACGGTAGCTTGAAGCGAGCTACATAGTCCAATAGCAGCTCGCGATCTTGCTGCCTGATGGAGAAGAGGCTGTCCCCCTCTCGTGGCATCTTCCGACATGCGTTAAAGAGAGTCATGAACCTCTACCCCAGCTGGATAAAAGAATTGATGCTTTACAGCACGAGGCGGGCAACCATACCCAAGCCGCCTTCCGGAGAGTAGCGGGAAAGGTGACGCATAGGAGGGCGTCAGTGGCCCCATGGACCCTCATGAGGGCCCGGTAGCTTTCCAGGTGGTCCAGGGGGTCGGTGGTTCCGTTGTAAGGATCCACCTGTGGCATGCGGAACCGGCGGGGAATCGGCTCTACTTGGATCTCCTGGAAGAACGGAGGGCGGACGTCATAGCCCGCTGGTTCGCTAGCGGAGCTAAGCAAGTTAGCGAACCAGTGGGACAACTCCGTCAGCTTGCGATCATGCTCCTCCAGGCGCTTCTTCGTCGTTCGCCTGATGGCTTCATTCGTCGACCCCTCTGCTAGAGAGGCGGGGAGGGTGACACGGGTGTGTGGTGCCCGTGACGAGGGGCTTTGCCCTTTCTGCCTTGGCGGGGTTTAGATGCCCCCTGGTCAAGGTGTGGCGAACAGCTCTCTTCGTCAACGGACCCGGCCCGCCGTCGCTTCACCGGAGTTTGATGAGTACCCCGAGGGTCCGTAACAGCCCGTGGCTATGAAGGCCTCCCATGGAAGGAACGCAGGCTATTGCGGGGAGCTGCAGCATGGGTCGTGAGGGTCTCTGGCTGCTGGTGAGTAGCCAGGGACCGGTGCTGATGCTGGAGCTGGTGCACTGCTGCAGTGAAAGTGTGCATATGCTGAGCAAGTGCGATCAGTTGAACTTCTAGCGGATGCAGTTGAACCGGGGAAGATGGCTCCGTCTCCGGACCGTGCGGGTTCCCGTGGGAAGGGGACGCTTCCGCACAACTGGGAGAGGCTCCCCTCGCCCGAGTGGTCACCATCCTCTCGACGAACTGTCCGAGCGGGCCTGAACTAGATCGGGAGTCGTTCTGCCCCCTTCCTGGTGTGCCAATCTATTGCCGCCCGGATAGTCATGGCCCGTAGCTGCTGATGGCATCAAGAGTTGTGCGTCCTTCTACTCGGGATGCCTCCGGTGCCTTGGGACCCGCAAAAAACAACGTCAGTGACCCGGGCCGGGGATTCCGACGGGGGCGCTCCGATGGTCAAGTCAGTGATGATTCAGGAGAACAGATCCTCCTGGTCGAGCCCCTCTGGATGAGCTCCATGCTAGGAGTGAGAGTAGTGTGTATGAAAGTGAAAGTGGGCTGGGAGAGGTGATGGCCGAGGTGGTTCCAATCCTCCTCTCTGGCCTCCCTCCTTTATTTCTGTATTTGCTTACTTCTAGCTTATCCTGGCTGGGTTTTTTTACTTTGGCTTGCCTCGGATCTCCTCATGCTGTCAGACGTGTGTGACGAGGTATCGTGTCATAGACGGGACGCCTCTCTTGTCAGATAGCTGGGGAAGCTTCTATACGCTTCTGACATTCCTTCGCTTGCCCCTCTCCTGGAAGCCTAGCGGGACCACGGTTAGCGGGTGCCATTCTCAGGACTCGCGCTCTCTGGTTGGGTCTTTTCTATGGTCGTACGGCAGGTTGGTGGAGGGCATGGTGCCTTGATGTGAGTTTCCTTTCTTTCTGGTGTGAGTGACGGTCGTGGGCATTAATGGCGGTATGGCGGGTGCTGCTGTACGACCCTCGGGGGGCCTGTCGTCGTCCTTGGAGAGGAGGCACCGCACTCTTGGTGGTTGGTGCCTCTGTCTGAGTTGGGGACCTAGCTGAAAAGATGGGGCCCGCCTCTGATGGACTCGGTTAGAGGTGGCTTGGCTGGGCGGAGGAGGGCTGAGCTCGACTCCGGGCCAGTGGAACTCGGCTTCAAACGAGCTCGAGCTGATGGAGGTGGGCGGGGTGCCGCCCTGCCTAGGGGACCCGACCTCGGAGGGGCTCCTTGTGGCGAAGGAGACTTGAGCTTGACTCCTGACCATGGGGCCCGACCTTGAGGGGTCCACCTCGGGTGGGACTTGTACTCGGCTCCAGCCTAGGCATCCTGACTCAGCGGGGACGGACCTGGCGGAGGACAGAGCCCGGCTTCGGCGGGCGGCCCGGTTGCTCCAGGGGAGCCCAGCCCGGCGAAGGGGCTCATGTTGGGAATCCATCGTAGCGTCTGATGGGGACTCCACGTCAGTCTGTCCTCGCCACGTCAACGATCTAGCCATATCAATATGTTTCATCATCAAGAGCATCTTCTTTTCTAGAAGATTTATCATTAGACTCATCAAAGACATCATGCATAAATTCTTTAATAATGAAAGATTTTTTATTGAAGACCCTTATGCCTTGCTAGATATGGAGTATCCTAAAAAGTTATCTCATTTGACTTGGTATCAAATTTACTTAGATTGTCTTTATCATTGTTTAAAATGAAATAACAGCATCCAAAAATATGAAAGGGTTTTATTATAGCTTGTCTACCTTTCCAAAGCTCATAGGATGTTTTCTTTAAAATAAGATGGATCAAAACTTGGTTTAAAATGTAGCATACTGTATTAATGGCTTCCATCCAAAAATATCTGGTAAGGTCATTTTCATAAAATATGATGTGTATCATTTCTTTCAAAGTCCTATTTTTTCTTTCTATAAAAAATATTTTATTAGGATGTCCTAGGAGTAGAAAAATTATAACAATGCCCTTTTCATTACAAATATTTTCAAAATCATGATTTTCAAATTTGGTTTCATAATCACTATGAATGCAAATAATAGAAGATCCTTTCTCATTTGAAACCTTTCTATAAAACTCTGTAAAAGCTGAAAATATTTTATCCTTATATGCCAAAAATATTATCCATGTAAAATATGAGAAATCATCAACAATAACTATACCATATATTTTTTTACCTAGACTAGTGATCCTTGAGGATCCAAAAAGATTCATATGAACTAGTTTTAAAGGTCTAAAAGTAGAGACTATGCCTTTTGATTTGAAAGAAGTTTTAGATTATTTTTCAAATTGGCATGCATCATAAATTTTGTTCTTTTCAAAAGTGTATTTTGGCAAATCTTTTATAAGATCTTTTTTATTCAATTTTGAAAGCAAATACATACTAGCATGTCCTAATCTATGGTATCATAATTAACTAGTCTCATTGACTTTGGCTTCCATTATAGCTAAACATTGACTATCTTATACAAAAAGATCATCAAGATCTATCATGTAGATATTTCCATGCCTATATCCAATGAACATAATTTTATTATCATTAAGATTAGAAACAATATAAAGAGAAGATTCAAAAGTCACTTTAAAATCTTTATCACAAAATTGACTAATGCTAAGCAAATTATATTTTAATCCATCTACAAGTAAAATATTTTCTACGAAGTAGAGGGGATGATATGAATTTTATCGATTTCAATGATTTTACCTTTTTATTATCACTAAAAGTTACATTATCTCCCTTCAATATTTCAAGATATGTGAATTGCTTCATATCTCCGGTCATGTATATTGAGCAACCACTATCAAGGTGTCATAATCTTTTCTTCTTCTTAGTTACAAGACACACCTCTTTCTCATTGACCCTGAGAATTGATTTGCAACTTCTTGTATTCTTTATTAGAGCTAGAGTACTCACTCTCACTCTAAGTTATCATCATTGTCTTTTTCTTGTATTTATTTTTGACTTTCTTTAAAAGAGACAGTCCATCTTGTGGTGGCCCAACTTTTTTACATTCGAAGTATATAGGTTGCTCCTTCATTTTCTCCTTACTCGGCTCTCCTTTTTGAGGCTTTTCTTGTAACTATACTTCTCGTTCCTTATAAATTTCTAAATTTTCTTGAGTTAAGAGCCATTTCATCATCTTCATCTCCCTCATCCGAGTCCTCACTAGATTTTTTCTTAGTAGTTGTAGACTTGATGGCGATTTTCTTCTTTTTCTTTTCATTTTTAGTAACTTTTTGCATTAAGGATAACTCGTAGGTCATGAATAAATCTAGAAGTTGTTCGATGAAAAGTATATCAGCATCTTTAACCTCTTGCATGGCTATGACTTTTGCATCCCATGAAGTAGGAAGTGACCTGAAAATAAGAAAGTGTATTATAAGTTCAATATTAGAAATAGACTTGTCCAAACTTCTCAAACCATTTATAATATTAGTAAACCTAGTGTACATTTCAATTATGGATTCATTAGGTTCCATTTAAACATCTCATAGGTATGAACAAGCATGTTTATTTTGGTATTTTTTACTTGATAAGTACCCTCATGGATGATCTCAAATACATCCTAAATTTGTTTGGTTGAAAAATAGGTAAAAATTCTATTGAATTCACTAACATCTAATGCACAATATAATAAGTTCATAGTCTTAGCATTTAATTTAGCTTGTTTTATGTTATTCTCATCCCAATTATCTTCAAGCTTGGGAACGGAATGCCATCTACCATAATAGTGGTTTATGAGAGCCTTTCATAAAGGTCTTTCAAAGATTATAATCTATGGCTTGTATGTAGATATGTATGCATGACTTCTAATATGTACAGTTTATTCTATTGAGCAAAGGTAGATTGTTTGAAGCTTGCCCCTCAATAATACAAGTATCAAATTAGGCTATAATTAAATTTTTAACTCAAGATCATTGGATCTAATTTGCTAAGTACCAAGCTTTGATATTACTTGTTGTCCAGCAAAAATTCAAGAGGGGGGTGAATTACATTTTTAAAAATTTAAAACAAGTATGTGTTGAATTTTAAAAGTGGTAAAGTGATTATATTACAAAAATATATATATTGAATGAAACTATATACAATGCTTGAAAAGAAAAGAGAATGAGAATAGCAAAGTATATAAACACAAGCTTTTATAGTGGTTTAATGTACTCCAAGTACCTACATCCACTCTTCAAGAATTTCATGAAAGTTTTACTATAATCCCTTAAGATTATAATTGATTTATTTTTTTGGCTGATAATCAAACCCTTATTGGTTTTCTTACTTAGACACATTAACACAACCTAACAACAAGCCAACTCTAGGCTTGCAATCCAATTCAAATACTTGGAAGGGCCTATCCCTTAGTTTCAATATGCTTGAAACTAGTTATAATAAATAATCCAAAGTATAAAGATTTCAAGAATAAAAAAACTCTCTAAAAGAGCAAAAAAAAGTCAATGAAGCTCGAGGAAGGTTACTTTGAGTTGTCTTCTTCAATAAAAAGGCTTAATGATTGTTTGACTAATTGGTAGTTGAGAGTTGAAGGTACTACACTCTATAAGAACAAAGATTTTTATTTTGGAAGTTAGCTCTTGGAAAATCCTCTTGGAAGCACTTGTCTTTTCACTATAATTCTCTTGCTTCTTTAATGAGTTTGAAGTCTAATAAATACACTCAAAGTCTTTAAAAAATAGTTTATGATTGTTAGATGATAAGAACCAGCTGTTTAGACTCAAATCTAACTTTTTATAGTTCTGAAAATATAATTATGATATGCTATCAAACTTAAAGTATTAATACTTCACTCTATGAGTCGACAACTTGAGTTGATAATTGAAATTCTTAAATTGATACTTAGATTATTTTAAAAAATACTGCTCTCTAAAATCATTCTATAGTATCGATACTTGGTCCATAAGTCAATCCTTGAATCGATACTTTGTGTTGATACTTACGTCCTGGTATCGATACTTGAGACTATATCAAAGATTTTAGCTTTCTGTTAATTCCTTTACATCGACACTTGAAGCTTGAGTCGATCCTAAAGTCAATACTTGAATTTCAGGTATCGACACTTGACTATGCTGGCTAAAACTTTGCATAGCAAACTGCTTTCTTTTCTGAGTGTAGACACTTGACTTTCTTGAGTCGCTACTTAACTTGTGCCATCTTCAAAATGCATGCCAATATTGGAGTTTTAAATTGTTGACATGATTCCTTCTATTTCAAATATTAATTATCTATTAAAATGAGGTTTCTATAGTCTTTCCACTTGAAAAGACTTTCAAAACAAATGATTCTTCTTGCTTAAGGATTGATCATTTTGATACATTACTTATAGGGCTTGAAGGATACCTGAAACATCAATCTTACAACTCTAACAACTATTAGTACCTCATATATATTCAAACATTTTGTTATTCATCAAAATCAAGGTAGGAGCCAATTGTAAACCTACTGATAGTTCAATTGCAATAACCGAGGGATCCAAATTTACTTCTTTAATTAATCAGGACACTTCAGATCCCTTAGATACTGTTCCAATGGATGTTCATTTCCTCCATCTGAAGATTGGTACTCAAAAGGAGAAGCATAAGCACTCTCTTGCTAAGTCATCTACTTTTAGTCAATCTTCAGGCTTTGAATCCTTGCCTTAGAAAGGTTATTGTACATGAAGAGTAGTCCATGGATCCCCTTCCTCAAAAGACTTCAACTTTGGTTCCTTACTTTAAGGGCCCTAGTAGGAAGGATGTTTGGTGACTAATGATTAACCCTGATTCATTATGCCGACTAGATAGATCATCTAAAGATGCCCCTTTATTTTCTATTAAGAGCCAGGCCATCATTGCTAAGTCATCAGTAGTATTTCATACGGCATCAACTCCTATTGCATAAACTCATTCGTCATCCTCAGGCCAAGCATATATGCCTCTTGATGCTATCTTTGCTTCATCCTCTAAGTCTTTCTCAAGTCTTACACCATCTAATTCTAATACCTAATTAGTTTTACAACTCTTTGTTTTTTATGTGATTGCATACTTTGGAGTCTCATAGTCCGTTCAAAGAAATCGCAATCTAATCTAAAGTAGTTTGAGGGTGAATATCTACTTTCCTCTACTCATTCTCCATGAAAGTTCTTCTTTGGAATTATCAAGGTGCTGCTAAAGACTTTTTTGTTAAATATACTAAATATCCTCTTTGTTAATTTTTACCTAATCTTTCTTATTTTGTGGAGACAAGATTGGATGAGACCTCACCACCCAGAATTCATCGTATCTTGGGGCCTTTATGGGACTTTTATATGATTCCTTCTCAAGGTCTTTCTATTAAAATTCTTGTAACTTGGAGGAAAGACCTCAAAAAAGTCAATTTCACTCATTATGATAGGCAGGTCTATTATGGTATTATCCCCTCTCCTTCAATGTCTTCTTGGATCCTTGGGGTTGTTTATGCTAGCATTAATGAAATTTGTCATCATATAATTTGGAACTCTATTATTCATATGCTTAGTTCGGGTCTTCCTACCTTTTTGAAGAGAGACTTCAATTGTTTGATTTCCCCGCATGACAAACGATGGGGTATGCATTAACTATTAATATCAGTACATTATTTTATATTCTTGATTCTATTAGCAATAAAAATGCAACATGAAAGTTTACTCAAATCCAAAATATGAATAATACAAGATAAAATTTATGTTACATGTACAATTTGATAAAAAAAGAAATCAATGAATTATAAGAAGACTAGCAATATGATTATACAGAATATCCATCTTATAGTTACTCATTATTTGGCTTTATTCCATACTCGGTTCTTCTTGAGATTCACCAATATCTAAATAATCTAAAGAAAGCAGATTCCCATCATCATAAGGCTAAAACAGAAAGTCTTTAATTGCATGATTCCTTATTAAGTTATAAATTGCTATGGAAGCCATCATAATTTAAACTTATTTATAATAAAGAAAGTTAGGCATTGTACTCAATATTCTTTATCTATTTTTTAATATCCAAATATTCTCTTAATAGTACATCTCAGTAAGGAATGTGCATGATTAAAGAATTCACACATATCCTTTAGTTGATATCCACATTGAAAATCTGATTAATGATATATTTTTTCTTTATAAGATCCCATATATTTTGACATATGAGAATATTTAATTCTGCACCTACGAAGTATTATTTACCTGCATAAATATATATAAATTAGAATTTAATACTTATGCATGAAAGTTAAAAATATGCTTACTATATAATATGTTTAATTAAAATATATACCTTTAGATAGGTGTAGAAAGTTGAGCTCTTTTTTATATATAGTTTCTAAGAAAATACAAATATCATGAGCAATATCCTCTCAAATAGCTAAAACAAAACTAAAATATATGTTTAAATTGTAATATGCCATAATATTTTGCATAGGAATCCCTTTTCGGCCAATAATGGCATCTACTTAGATGGAAAAACTTTTACTACCACAAGGGTATCATCAATTGCTCTAATGTAATCCTTAAAATAAGGCGATCAGCGATTATCATCATGATTTTAATATTCTTGAACTGTCTATCAATTAGATTAATAATATCTCTAGTCATTTTTAAGATAGCATTTAATATATTGGTAAAATATTTACTTATTGTTTCTCCCAAATCTTGAAATATTTCTAAACCTATCAATTCCATATACAAAACAAAAATACGTGCTTTTCCATTCTAAATTGTTGTTGACATATATTTGGAATATACTGTAGAATCTTTAATACAAATCTATATCTAGTTTCCATTCTAAATATTGTATAAAATTCAATATCATTAACTATATCATTTTCACTAGAATAATTCTTCTTGAAATTGCTGTAAGTGGTATCCATATCTATATAGAAAATATTATAAAAAAATAAAACATTCATAACATAAAAAATAAACAATACATAATTCACTAATCAAATGCATCTGAACAGAAAGAAGTAATGGCTGATCCACATGTATCTATTTTTATTGGTCAATTTCTTTTTCTTATTCCTTTTCTTTTGTTTCATTTAGCATAATAAAATAGTTGCTTAAATAACAAATCCTTTTATTGCTATCTTAGGCTAGGAATTTGTCTTATAAAGAGGAATTAAGTTTGGGTTGGTATTGCTTAAACAATAATTTCCAAGTAACTCCTGACAAAATTGAGCCATATCCATTCAATGATTATTGCTCCTATTTCTAATCATGTAATCTATCTCAAGGATTGATGCACCTCGAGCCTCTATTCTCCAAACCTCAATTCAATTATCATTGCAGTGATTCATGATAACATATTTTTACAATTAATTTGAAGTCTTTTAATAACTTTTAGTCATTATTTATGTTATATGATTTTTCCTATGTTTGTGTTATTATAATATTATTACGTCTACTCTTTTTTTTTATTGCATAAATTGGCTTTACATATATCCATACTTATTTTTCTTTCTAATATAAATTTCACTCTTATAAAAAATAATAATAATATCATGGCATTACAATAGAAAATCTCAACACTTAGAACATGATCTTATATATATATAGCACTTGAAAAAATTGATTGACGATCCTCGGGTTACATATAGGTTTTTCAAAAATTTATAATTAATTAAAATTAATTTATAATAAAAATAAAAATTTACTTTAAGCATGTATAGTAGGAACTAATCATGAACATGAAATATAGATCTATAAATAAAAATAAAAGTAGATTTGTGCTATTCCGTCTTCATCGGATTGGATCTTAGAAAAAAATTTAGATTTTGCTAGAGCATGCACATACCCAATCTCTGCTGGTATCTATATGGAGATGGCATGATCGAAGTCCCGAGGTACCAGAGTGGTAGTACCTTGCTAGCCTCGTTTTGACCGTTGGATAGAATCTCCCTTCCTTCTAACTTTCGTTTTTCTCTATACTAGAGATTCAAAAAAGAAGATTGATCACTTTTCAAGAAATCAAGGAATTTTTTTTTTCTAAACTGAACCTTTCATTCAAGATCGAGAGGAGGAGGATCAAAGGGCGATGATATATTTTTCTCCCTATGTATTTTAAGCATGGAGTTTTTTGGTGTTTCAATGTGTTACGGCTGTAACGATGACGTGGTATGTCTCAGATTTCGCTGGGCGTGATTCGAGCCACGTGGAGTTTTTTCTGCAAAAACAGATGTGGCTCCACCTCGGCCGAAGTCGAGGTCGGTCCAGGCCTTCCTGCCGCCCCGCCAGGTGTCCACCCAGGAGGGGTCCACCTCGGCCGAAGCCGGCGACCTCCCCGCTCCCTCGCCAGGTGGCACCCTGAGACGGTCCCGCCTCGGTCGAGGTCGAGTCGGGCCCCTCGCTCCTTCGTCAGGTGTCGCCCGGAGACGGGACCACCTCGGTCGAAGTCGAGCGCTTCTCTGCCGCTTTGCCAGGTGTCCACCCAGGAGGGGTCCACCTCGGTCGAAGCCGGCGGCCTCCCCGCTCCCTCGCCAAGTGGCACCCTGAGACGGTCCCACCTCGGCTGAGGTCGAGCTGGGCCCCTCGCTCCTTCACCAGGTGTCGCCCGGAGACGGGACCACCTCGGCCGAAGTCGAGCACCCCTCTGCCGCTCCGCCAGGTGTCCACCCAGGAGGGGTCCACCTCGGCCAAAGCCGGCGGCCTCCCCGCTCCCTCGCCAGGTGGCACCCTGAGACGGTCCCACCTTGGCTGAGGTCGAGCCGGGCCCCTCGCTCCTTCGCCAGGTGTCGCCCGGAGGCGGGACCACCTCGGCCGAAGTCGAGCGCCCCTCTGCCGCTCCGCCAGGTGTCCACCCAGGAGGGGTCTACCTCGGCCGAAGCCGGCGGCCTCCCCACTCCCTTGCCAGGTGGCACCCTGAGACGGTCCCACCTCGGCCGAGGTCGAGCCGGGCCCCTCGCTCCTTCGCCAGGTGTCGCCCGGAGACGGGACCACCTTGGTCGAAGTCGAGCGCCCCTCTGCCGCTCCGCCAGGTGTCCACCCAGGAGGGGTCCACCTCGGCCGAAGCCGGCGGCCTCCTCGCTCCCTCGCCAGGTGGCATCCAGAGACGGTCCCACCTCGACCGAGGTCGAGCCGGGCCCCTCGCTCCTTCGCCAGGTGTCGCCCGGAGACGGGACCACCTCGGCCGAAGTCGAGCGCCCCTCTGCCGCTCCGCCAGGTGTCCACCCAGGAGGGGTCCACCTCGGCCGAAGCCGGCGGCCTCCCTGCTCCCTCGCCAAGTGGCACCCTGAGACGGTCCCACCTCGGTCGAGGTCAAGCCGGGCCCCTCGCTCCTTCGCCAGGTGGCGTCCAGAGACGGGACCACCTCGGCCGAAGTCGGGCGCCCCTCTCCCACTCCGCCAGGTGTCCAGCCAAGAGGGGTCCACCTCGGCCGAAGCCGGCGGCCTCCCCGCTCCCTCGCCAGGTGGCACCCTGAGACGGTCCCACCTCGGCCGAGGTCGAGCCGGGCCCCTCGCTCCTTCGCCAGGTGTCGCCCGGAGACGGGACCACCTAGGCCGAAGTCGAGCACCCCTCTGCTGCTCCGCCAGGTGTCCACCCAGGAGGGGTCCACCTCGGCCGAAGCCGGCGGCCTCCCCGCTCCCTCGCCAGGTGGCACCCTGAGACGGTCCCACCTCGTTCGAGGTCGAGCCGGGCCCCTCGCTCCTTCGCCAGGTGTCGCCCGGAGACGGGACCACCTCGGCCGAAGTCGAGCTCCCCTATGCCGCTCCGCCAGGTGTCCACCCAGGAGGGGTCCACCTCAGTCGAAGCCGGCGGCCTCCCCGCTCCCTCGCCAGGTGGCACCCTGAGACGGTCCCACCTCGACCGAGGTTGAGCCGGGCCCCTCGCTCCTTCACCAGGTGTCGCCCGGAGATGGGACCACCTCGGTCGAAGTCGAGCGCCCCTCTGCCGCTCCGCCAGGTGTCCACCCAGGACGAGTCCGCCTCGGCCGAAGCCGGCGGCCTCCCCGCTCCCTCGCCAGGTGGCACCCAGAGACGGTCCCACCTCGGCTGAGGTCGAGCCGGGCCCCTCGCTCCTTCGCCAAGTGTCGCCCGGAGACGGGACCACCTCGGCCGAAGTCGAGCGCCCCTCTGCCGCTCCGCCAAGTGTCCACCCAGGAGGGGTCCACTTCGGCCGAAGCCGGCGGCCTCCCCGCTCCCTCGCTAGGTGGCACCCTGAGACGGTCCCACCTCGGCCGAGGTCGAGCCGGGCCCCTCGCTCCTTCTCCAGGTGGCGTCCAGAGACGGGACCACCTCGGTCGAAGTCGGGCGCCCCTCTGCCGCTCCGCCAGGTGTCCACCTAGGAGGGGTCCACCTCGATCGAAGCCGGCGGCCTCCCTGCTCCCTCGCCAGGTGGCACCCTGAGATGGTCCCACCTCAGCCGAGGCAGGCCAACCTGTGCAGAGAAGTTTTCAAGGAGCAAGAGCACGGGCTCCAAGATCGCCCCTCAAACCATGTGCGCCGCACCCCGAAGACAGCGCCCGTACGGTCGGTGGCGACGCGCGAAACATCGCTTGCATCGGCCCGACAGGTCTCGCAGTCGAGAGGCGAAGTCCTGACAAGACAGACCCAATAACGGGTTTCGTCGGCGCCTGGGAAGAAGAGCGCTCGTGCTCTGCCCAAGGTCTGGTCGGCGGTCTGACCGGCGCCCCCCTCCCCTACTCTTTCCTCGCTAGGCTCGGCAAGCAAGGCCGGGAAGCCGCCTGGTTCTTTGATCCAGAAGGGGAAAGGGAAAGAGACGGAGGGGAGGAGGTAGAAGCGACAAAGGAGCCCCCCATGGGCGGGAAACGAGAAGGCAACAGGAGGAGATAAAAGAAAGGAGAGAATAGACGACAAGGTAAGCAAGAAACAAAGGCTGGAGACCCTGTTCCAAGAGCAAGATCCGAGATCCCGAGAGGGGACCTTTGGCATGAGCTCGGTGAAGGGACCCGGCCGGATTTCTATTCTTTCTAGGACCTTTCTTGCTAGCACGATCTCTAAGTCTGGGACTCATTCAGGGGCTCGTCTCAGAGACTCTGTTCCCTCTCACCGTCTACTAACTTGACCGTCGGAGCTCCCTCGCCGGGATCCCCGGCCAGGGTTTCTGACCTTGCCTTGCAGGTTCGATCGAGCCAGGAGATCCCAGGGGCGAGACGGTCTAGTCGGATCGGCGGCTCCGAAGCCACAGGCGCGGCGACGAGATCGGCAACACAATGTAAGATCATATCTCACTTCTTCTTCTGCCCGGGGATCATTAGACGATTCTTTTAAGTGGTATCATATATATATATATAATCTATTGATAATGACAATGTATATATAAAGACAAAAAAATCTTGTATCATGAATATAAAGTGATGTTAGATTCAAACATTCCACATCCTTTTCATTTTTTATAACAAAATATAATTATTTAATACTTAAGTTCTTATTTGTCTCATATATATAAAAATAAAAAATAATAAAAATATGAATTTAGACTTACAGCTAAAATGGGATTCTAGGGTTATATCCAGAAAAAGGGATTCTAGACTCTCAGTTAAAATGTGACTTTCTTCTCATCACACAGGGGAGTTGAGCACGACTTTAGAGTTATACTAAAAAAAAGAGACTATTTTTTCTCATCATGCAAGGAAGTTGACCAGGATGAGAAAAGATAGTGAGATGGAGAGAGGGATCATGGAAAGGAAACAAAATCAAGAAAGGACATGGCAAAGATAGCGAGAGGGAGAGAAGGATCACAATTTTTTTAAAAAAAGAATTAGAAAAGGCAATGGCAAAGAGGAACGAAACAAAAAAAAAAAAAAAAAATATATAGAATTATAAATAATTAGAGAGAATTAAGAAAGAATACCTTGATTATGTAAAAATGGAAGGAGCTAAGATCAATTAGAATTCCTTTTGTACAAAAAAATATCTTGATTGTATATAAAAGGAAGGAGATAAAAGGTAGGAGCTAAGGGCGATTGGAATTTCTTTTGTGTATTAGGATTCCTGAAAATTGTTTCGTGCATTATATTTTATACGGATATAAATATAATTATGGGATTTTGGTTAAAAAATAAATTTTTATGAAGTTAAAACAACTTTTCGATGTAATCTAAAAAGTGCTTTTGGAATAAAGCTCCAAAATAGAGCTTCACTTAAATAGATATTTTTAGCTTTTTTGTAAAGCCAAAATAGCTTTTATATGTTTAACCAAACATAATTAAAACCATCCAAAGTATTTTGGAGAATCAAAAAGTATTTTTTGACCCTCCAAAAGCTTAGCCAAATGAGGCCTAAGACATGCTCACAGTTATCTATAGCATCACCATCAAATCACAACCCTACAATTCCTGAATAATAATATCCCTTTGATAGAGAAGATCTTTACAAGGGGGCCTAAGTGACATTAGTCGCTACTAGAAGGTTTTGAATTTTATGAAGATTTCCATTATCTACAACAATATCAATCGCATATTATTGACATCTCATGTATCAAAATGTAACAGGGAATATATATCCTCCAAATAAATGTGATTAAGCCCCTATTAAAGGCCCAACACTTCTTATTAGTCCAACATGCTTGTGCAAGAGGAATGCTATAAATTTGGATCATCATATTAGAAAGAAATAAAGTATTTAGCTTATCTAAAACTTATGTACCATAGCCTGATATGAGGTCATGGACCATCATATTTTTCTATACGGCATACAAATTTATATTGGTTGACCTTTCATTAATAGAGATTAGAAAGCCAAAGAATATCTAACAATAAAATAGAAAATCCATTTCCATTTGCTCATATGAACTAATGTTGCACTAGAGGTCCACAAGAACATATCTTAGCCCAACTAACTAAGATCCTCCTTGGTCTTTTGTACCGTAACCAATAACCTTTAAATTTATAGTTTATCACCACTGATCTTTACAATAAGGAGCTAGGATTGAACACGACCAGAGCAACCATTTTACAAAAGAAATCTTGTATCCTTTGGCTAAGAGTATAGAGGCCCAATTATCTACTATGCTTGGATAAACACACCTTCCAAGAGACTAAAAGTAGAATTCTCTAATTTGCTATGTGCCCTTAAAAAAAGCTCTAAAACTTTTCTTTTATTTGGCTATAATAGATATAGGGACATTAACACAAGATATATAATATAGAAAATAAAATGGACTACAACAAAGTTGCTTTACCCACGAAGGATAAAGTCTTACACTTTCAAGCAACCATCTAAGCTTCTATTTTATCCACGAGAAAGGTGAAGTTATCTTGTTTGAGAGCCATAATTGATCTTGGAACTTGCAAATAATTTCAAGTACCCTTTATTTTAGTGATATTGAATAGACTTTGAACATATCTTCTATCCCTTCTTGTTGTAGCTAGATTGAAAATGATGCAAGATTTAGCATCATTAATTGCTTAATCAGTCAATGAATAATAGGTTTTAATTATTACTAAGAGATATATAACATCTTTAAAATAGCCTGTGATATAAAAAAAGACAATCATCTCCAAATAAAATATAAAAATTTTTAAAGCATGTCTTTCAACCGGTAAACTCTAACATTCTTTATTGAATTATCATATACATCAAAATAGATGAGAGCTAAGAACATAACACAAACAAGTAGGGAGATAACGGGCATTCTTGTTACAAGTCATGGATAGGTATTAACCAACCCATAATAGACCATTAACAAGAATTGCAAACCATGAGCTAGTAATACACACTTCAACATAGTGAATAAACTTGTTATGAAACCCATATTACCGAAGCACATTAACAAGAAATGACCAATATGTAATTAGTCATATGCCTTTTCCGTAGCCAACTTCAGCATAATTAAATTTTTAAAAACAAGTGCATGCAACAAGGAATGCAATACTTCTTGGGCCAATAGTATATTCTTCGATATATTTATGCTTTAAGTGAAAGCTACCCATTCCTTTGAAATGATGGTGGGTAAATTAGGCTTAAGTATGGAAGCTATAATTTTGATAATAACTTTATAAATGATATTACATAGGCTTATAGGCTAATTCTCCACATACTATGGGTTAATATTTTTGGATATTAAGGCTATAAATGTTTGTGACCAAGAAGCTATCAAGAAACCTGTTTAAATAAGTGTTTAATATCTTCAACAACTTTTTTAATCAAGTATAAAAATTTTTGAAAGAAAAAGTAAGGAAAACTATTCGGACCCAGGGCTTTATTCGATTGCATGTCCTTGATAGCCTCTTAAATTTCTTAATTATTACATATATAATAAGATCATTATTCTATTCCAATGAAATAAAAGGAAAAAACAAAGATTGATCTAGAGGTTAAACTTTCGAATCTTCAATTCATCATTGAAGAAAGTGTTGTTGTACTATTTGTCTGATCAAATGATCTTGCTCTGCATCACATGCCTAATCATTCACTAAAAAGGATATTTTATTCATTTTTCTTCTTAGAATAATGGATCTATGGAAGAACTTTGTGTTGGCATTGCCTTTAACTAGATAATCCTTGACTTTTGTATCTAAAATAGTTCCCGCATATATAATATTTTTATGTATTGCCCGAGTAAAGATAGAAGATTCCAATGCTGTTGGTCATCCACTCTATAATTCATCTCTTTAGATTAAAAGTTTATGATCTGATCATATAATAATTACACTTCTAAAATATTCTCTGTATTTAGCATGTTCCACTGTTTCAATACTCTTTTAGTTTTACTTAAGAGGATGGCGAGTTCAACACTTGGAAAATGGTGTCCATGACAATACCATGCTCATTTTATAATATCAGCTATCCCCTTATAGGAAAGTAAAAATTTTTCAAATCTAAAAGATAGTCCCTTTGTTGGTTTCCCAAAAAAATGATAATAGAAGGAGACAATGGTCTGATATGAATCTAAGTGCTTTATTAATTATTCGGGAAACAAATCCAATTAAGAGTCAGTTGAAATGGTTTTATCCAACCTTTCCCAAACTTTGAATAGATCCAATCTATTATTACACCAAGTAAAGCGAGACCTATAAACCCCCGGATCAATCAACCCAGATTGATGAAGGAAGGACCAGAACTCTCTGATGTCCCGATTCACATAGAATGGTTCCCCCCTTTTCTCTTTGGCACTCATTATGTAGTTAAAATTCATCATGGAAATATCCAAAGTTTGAGCAACCTGAACCTCTTGCCAGAGATTTTTTCATTGAAAGCCATTAGGGTTGGCACACCCAGCTCCTAAAAGCCGAGCTGGTTCAAAAGCAAGAGTGATCATTCTAAAAACTACCCGGCCATCAGAATAAGCAAAATGCATATCACCTAACTCCTTATGCCAAGCTACAATAATTCTCCTTGATAGGCCTATCACTGAAACTATATAAACATGCCACTATGGTTCGAGGCATGATTCGAGGCATTTTAATTTAGATGGTGTTTTATTTTGTGATTAAAATGCAAGTTCATTATGCTATGCCTGCCCATCAAAAATTCTCTCAGAAGAAAAGACAAGGCAACACCATCTAAATGATATTGTGGATATACAATTCTGCCATCAACAAGCTCAACTGTTACAAGAATGAAAAGTTACATGATGCTCACTCAATTCAGTATAATATCATTATCAATTGCTACAGCAAATAAATTGCATCAGAGTCCAATGCAGCGGAAAACATTTGTGTAGCAATGAAAGGAGGTGTTTTGTCTCCAGCATGCTAGGTCTTAATTGACCATAAAAGAGCTTTTACAGCTGCAGCCCCCAACCGCATTTGGGTTGGTTACCACCTGTACAATAAGCTCAATTTTATCAACTACCATGCAACAGATTTAAAAAAATCAAGAAACTTTCTCCACAAACATTCCAATGTTGCAAGGAATAATCCCCACAACCACATATCATATAATTGGCAGCAAGGACAATTCAACCAAGGGAGTAAGATTGATATAGAATGCAGTTTCAATGCAACAGAAGGATATATAAGCCTATTTTCTAATGTGAGAAAAGTAATACAAAGCAGTGACATTCCCACTCACAAACCATGTAACTTTCAGCAAAGAGTATGGATAGGATCATTAATTAATTACAGGAAAAGAACATATGAAATTTATCAAACATGTAGAATCAAGAGCAAGGTTCCCGGTACCGGTACCGGAAGCCGTATCGGCGGGAGGCCGGTACGGTATGGTACGGCCCGTACCGTACCGGAAAGCATACCGACTTTTTTTTTTTTTTTTTTTAATATAAAAACATTCTTCCCCTTCCAAAAAAATATTTAAAGCATAAAAAGGACCTGAACCGGACTGAACCAAGCCCGTACCGGGGTGAACCGACCGGTTCGTACCGGTACGGTACGGTACCGTACCGGTATGGAAATCATTTTTTTTAAATTTTTTTAACGGTCCGGATGCCGGACCGTTTTAATAGGCTGAACCGTACCGGCTACTAGCCGGTACGGTACGGTACGGTACGCCCCGTACCGGGCGGTACGGGACGGTACCGCGATCCCTGATCAAGAGAACTGGTAAGGCACCTTTCTCTTGGATAACCACAATGTGCGAACCATAACTAGTATCAAGAAGCAATTTTGTTACAAGAATAGCAAAAAGAGGTTTGAGTCATGGTCATGCCTCCGAACTGATACATTGAATTAAAGAAACAATTAAGTATTGAGTTCCAAAACAGGGGTGGTACCCTGGCAAGTCAAAAAAAGGGCAACACAAGATCTAAGGACAGTAAAAATGGGTCTACAGGAGAAGCAGTACAGTTAGAGGTGGTTCAAAAGATAAGACACATCAACAATGATGGGCTAGAAAAGGAAATTTAATGTTGGATTTCTGGCTGGTTCTAGCAAATTATGCTAAGAAACCATCCTTCTTGCTATAATGATTACAATAATTAGAAGATGGAAACCTCCAAGCAATACCCATTATTTATTACCTTTCATGATGATGCATGCAACAGCAACAAAAATCATGTAAAGCTCAACTCGCAGATCAAACAAGATGATAATCCTGCCTTTCACAAAATTATACTATTAAGGTAGACAAATGAAGAGGAATGTGTGATGGTTTTCATTATTGCCGGTACCTTGAGAAAGTGCTACACAGGGCTCAAAGGTGTGTGCATCTCTCTGTTGAACCTCTTTACAATGAAGTGCAGAACCTCTTTACAATGAAGTGCAGAGGGTTAGGGGGCAATGCTTGCTGGTCCAAGCTTCTTCATGTTGATCTATGGTTTAAGCCTTTAAGGTTTATGAGACAGTTTAAGTTGTTCCTGCTTCACCTACAGAGTGTGTGTGAAGACATGGACAAAGTAAAGTGCAGAAGGTCAGGGAGCAATCTTGCTGGTCCAAGCTTGTTCATGTTGATCCACCGTTTTAAGGTTTGTGACCATTGATGTTGCTGCTGCTTTGCCTAATGTGTGGGTAGTGAAGACATGGAACTAAGACTGATTGGAAGTTGTGGTCGCTTACGAGGGGACTGGTGAATGAGGTGAATAGACATGATTTTACCACGTGCATCATTGCAGTCCGCAAATAATCACCCTCACTCTCTATTATAATTTTCTTCCCATCTTCCTGGTTTCTTCCTGGACTTTTAAGGGACCCTACACAAACCAGTTGCAATCTTTTTGAGACTAATTAGCATGCCTCCATACCATTGCCCTGTTGGATCAATTTTGCCTAAATAGACATGTTGGTATATTATTTTGTTATGTTCAACAAAAATTATAAGACATCAATTCATAATTGATTCTTTTGTTCATCTTTTGCTACTAAATTCTATCATATATTTCTTATTCCTTAGGTATTTAATTCTTAAACATGGATCAATTGGAGTAGGATCTAGATTTCTGCATAAGATAAGTTCAAAGAAAAACAAAATTCAGGTTTATTAGATAAAAAAATTAGTTCAGTTCGAGTCGAGGTTCACTATCTTGATACAAGACTTCATACTTGTACCATGTTTGTAAAGTGTTGGTATGACTGCTACTAGGGTCGGTTTGGTGTACTGACCATACCAAGACTCGATTCTGTACCAGTACAATATGCTCCTCCTGGTAAGGAACCTTAGTTGGAGTAACCATTTAGATGTTATTTTTGAGATGGAATGGGTAACATTTGCACCTTTTTCTTTTCTTTCGATGAAAGATATTGACAACATAAGTTGCTTTATGTTTGTGATGGTGAGAAATGTAGTATGTAGAAGTAAGGTGTCAGGCACACCACTGCAAAAAGGATTCTCACCAAAAGTGTGCCACAGAATACAAGATTCTAACCAGAAACTCCATGAGTTCAATTTTTCTTGTCGACCGGAAAACACGATGAATTACCCATCACCTACTTTAAAATTTAATTTTAAGAATGATATAAGTTAAAAGTAATTATATGATAAATTTCCTAAGCAATAAGCAAAGATTCAATCTTTACCAAGTTTTCTAGAATCCTAGCCTGCAGGCTATCACATTACATACTTATCAAAAATTGGGTTGTATGTCATCCTTTTACCAGCTGAATGTTGAGTTGCCCTCAAGTCTGTTTAATTACTATTTAATTTGATCACCATCCTATAGGTTCATTTCTGGTGCACCAATATGTTGGCCTAAATAATACATATTCCATTCCTTTTTTTTTAGAGGAAACAAGACTTTACACCTCTTTTATTATGCATCCCAGATTTTAATGATGACCAGTTTTTCTTCAGCACTGAGCATTACAACATTTTTGACCTTAAACTCTAGCACATGATTTTTTATAGAGATTGGACAAAAGTAGAAACAGATATATTGTAAAGTTTGAGTTATGGAGATATGTAAACGGTGTTATACAAAATGAAAAAATAAAAAGGTGAGTGGGGGATCTGTGGATGACATAGGGCTAGATCTATTAATGTTTTCTTAGCTTAAAGAGCTAAATCAGAGTTGACATGTTTGGGTTATCTCTACTATCACTATTGAAATAAAGCATCCAACTACCATCCATAAGCTATCCTGATTTCTTGTCTGTGAGTTCCACATAATATCCTTAACCCACCCCCCCCCCCCCCCCCCCCCCCCCCCGCAAAAAAAAAAAAACAATAAAAAAAGTTCACGACTCTCCACCAACTGCACAGATATCACTACTCTCTGTTTTAACTGATACTTCTATGTTAGTTGCATTCATGCTTTCTTCAAGGGGGAAGGAACAAGAGAAGCATCAGCTGAAAGTATAAGTGTATTGGTCAAGACACATCAAGGTCAAGTAGGATATACGAGCCATCCATGCTTCTGCACGTGCACTGCAATTGTCCAATGCTAGTATTTAGTGATTTATCAATCAAGGTTTTAGTTCTGCCATGATTTGACAACTGTTTTAATTGATACTTCTATGTTAGTTGCATTCATGCTTTCTTCAAGGGGCAAGGAACAAGAGAAGCATCAGCTGAAAGTATAAGTGTATTGGTCAAGACACATCATGGTCAAGTAGGGTATATGAGCCATCCATGCTTCTGCACGTGCACTGCAATTGTCCAATGCTAGTATTTAGTGATTTATCAATCAGGGTTTTAGTTCTGCCCTGATTTGACAACTTGGCATTGGCACCATGCATGCTATTTTTTGTCATGCCATGCCGGTGCGTGCCACATACTAGCACACCTAGGCACACACAGGCAACAGCATGTGTCCATGTCATGTGTTTGTTTGGCCCTGTGACACCTACAAACTTGTGCCAACCAAAACCAAGGCAATTGTAATCCAACAATATTTTTTAGAAAGAAAGAAATCTCTTTGTTTATAAAGATGATGAGTTAGTGGATAATTTTCTTGAGTAAGACACATTTAAGTTTTGTATTTTAGAGGAATTTTAGGGTTTAGAGGTGTCAACCAAAGTTTAGATTCTATTGTATTTTTATTAGATAAATAGGGTCACTTTTTTATTCTTTACCATATTTGTTTCTCATCTTCCCTCAGGCCTAAGATTTTTTCTTATCATTCAGAGTTTCCCCATTATCCGCATTCATCATTTTAAAATTTACCTTCTATCCTAGATTAGAACATTCAGGTTGTTTTTCTTTGTAAATTTCCTTCAATTCTAGCTTTACAGATTTTAACTCTATGCCCTACCCATTCCTCATATAGACCTATCCCAGCATCAAAGTAATTCTGTGCCATAACAACATTTAAAAGAATAGCTTAAGACGTAAGACAAATGAAACAATCATTGTAACCCCTTTGTGCGAGTATTTTCAATTTTGTTATATGTGATAAAACTTATTCAAACTTACAACAGTTGCATGCAATTTTTATAAGCACAAGTAATAAAAATGGGGCATATATGATTTACAAATAAATAGTGTGTCAAATAATTATGTATGTCCAAGAGTGACATTCAATGATGAAGGAGCTAACCAGGAATGCAGAACGAATCAATTCTTCACCATAATCAACAGTGGCACCTTTCACAAAGTCATAGGAGATGTTGTCAACTACCAGCTTAACACCATCCTTCTCAAAGATTCTACAAGCATTCCAACAACATATATATGAGATAGAAGATTATCAATGTAAGAAAGGAAAATGATCTTGATTGTTGTCCATAAGCAATTGATATTCCTCAGGGATAGAAGAGAACCTATCATTTGCATTTTTCTTGTCATCAAGCAAAAAGACATACTGGAATCCGGAACATCCACCAGTTTCTACACTTAACCGAAGCATCTTCCCCTCAGCAGATGACTCTTTGTCATGTAGTTGTTTCAATCTCTACAAAACAAACTCAGCAATGGAGAAAAAGATAAAAAAAAATAGACACCTGAGACTAGAACTTGAGCAAAAGCACCTGATATGTTTAAAACACTTTACGTTAATATGAAGTGCATGCAACAATGGAAAAAAATATAAAAAAGAATAGACACCAGAGACTAAAACTTGAGCAAAAGCACCTGATATGTTTAAAACACTTTACGTTAATTCTTTATGGTTTCAAGAAAGCTCCTATTTGCCAAAAACTAAGCTGGAAATAGAGACAACCCTTCTCATTTCATGAAAAAAAAAATCATTTAATCAACTAAATTTTCAAATTATGAAAAGAAAAGCTATTGGCTACATAGTAATTCTTTCCTGAATCAACAGATTTGTCTGTATGCTCATCATTTGATTATCCAAAGTTCTTAAAATTTGAACTTGCTTTGATATCTACAGGAGGTCATTCGAGAATAGAAATTCACACCAACATCAGGTCACAAGATATCAAGAAGAATGCCCCATATGTATCAATGTATCTCTCAGATAGTGAGTATTTCCTTCCTTGTCATCCCAACAAATGAAAGGTGTTGAAGGACTGACCAAGTTAACTATAGGTAGGACTGTCATCTGGAACAGCTTGATGTTTGCTTGACAAGGGCTTGTTCAACTAGCAAAATCAGACAACCTTGAGAATGTCCTATCTAAAGGTTTGTTCTCGGCTTGCTTAAGATCAAAATATCAAGAAGAATGCCCCATATGTATCAATGTATCTCTCAGATAGTGAGTATTTCCTTCCTTGTCATCCCAACAAATGAAAGGTGTTGAAGGACTGACCAAGTTAACTATGGGTAGGACTGTCATCTGGAACAGCTTGATGTTTGCTTGACAAGGGCTTGCTCAACTAGCAAAATCAGACAACCTTGAGAATGTCCTATCTAAAGGTTTGTTCTCGGCTTGCTTAAGATCAAATACACACACATCTGTGCATGTAAATTTAGTTTCTCTTTGCTAATGAAACTTGTAATTTTAATTTAATTATACAATCACAACCTATTCATATTATCCAAAAAAAATATTATACAAAGCTTCCCAATGACTTAAATCTCTTCTCCAATCCTTTAAATAAGCCATTCATGAACAGCTACAGGTTGGCATGAACAAAAAGCTCAATTTGAGCTTAATTCTTTCATAATTTGAAGTGATCTTAAGCATAGCTTACACCCCTTATTTTACTGCTATAAGAAAAAATGGGGAAAAACTGTCAATTTTACATCTTTGCTGTAAATATAAAAATAACCCCCATTATGATTATGAACAAATACCCATAAATACCAACATCTAAAGAAATCCTTTAACCAATTCAAAACAATTTGATGACTGCTTCCCCAGTTCCCTAATTCTGACTTCTCCAATTTGCTTATAGAGAACCTATTATATAGGTTGGCATATAATTCCATAATTTTCAAAAATCACTAACCATTTAAAACAAACACCCCCATATTTTTCTAAAATAATTGTGATTGATTGCTTTGAAAACTACAGTATTTTTCTTCAAAGAACTTATCAAGCGAATAAAATGGGGAGAAAAAAATCACAAAAACAAAAAAAGTAAAGGGGGCAAGGGCAAGAGAAGGGTACTTAAATGCAGTTTTCCGTCATGTTTTGATGACTGCTTCCCCAGTTCCCTAATTCTGACTTTTCCAATTTGCTTACAGAGAAACTATTATATAGGTTGGCATATAATTCCATAATTTTCAAAAATCACTAACCATTTAAAACAAACACCCCCCATATTTTTCTAAAATAATTGTAATTGATTGCTTCGAAAACTACAGTATTTTTCTTCAAAGAACTTATCAAGCGAATAAAATGGGGAGAAAAAAAAAAAAAAAAGTAAAGGGGGCAAGGGCAAGAGAAGGGTACTTGAATGCAGTTTTCCGTCATGCGAATGGCATCAGGGCTTTCAGAGGGCAATTCCTCCATGGCAGAGCTTAGAAGCTTCTGATTCCATTGAATCCGGCCGTGAATTAACGGCGTTATCTGGCGGAGCAGAGATCTTGACATCGCTCTTCTTCCCTTGTCCTCCTCTTCTTTCCCTTCCTCTTTCTATTTTCCCACTCATAAGCACATGTGAAGCTTTTCTCGCTATCCCTCTACCTCGCCCATGAAAAATACTCGAACAGGAACCTAAGAAACCCCTCCGATCTCCCTCAGGTGCTCTCCTTCTCCATATATTTCCAAAAAAAAAAAAGAAAATTAAATGAAAAGAAAAAGAAGCGAAAGAAAAAAACTGATCAATCTATGTAGGAAAAGGTCTTACCTTTTAATTTTTTCAAAGTCTTTCTTTTGTTCTACTTGATTTTTCCGATGTTTTCCCCCAATATTGCCTCTGTTTTCTCAATCTGCAGGAGTCTCAATCGAGTGCGAGGCTTGGAAGGGCCGGATAGGGAAGGTAAGACGCTTTTGTGTTGGTATTTACGTATAAGATTTAAAGGTATAAATGTATTATCAATCAATTAAAAATCAGATGATGAATTCTTTAGATCAAAAATCCTCAAAACCTAGAAAATATCATCCTTATGTGGTCGTGAGTAATTTTATGGTAGTAAGTATTTTGTGATAGTAAATTATTTTTTGCCTATTTGTTAGACAGTTATTCCTTTGTGTATTTCCCTATTTAGGTAGTTATTCCTTTGTATATTCCCTAATTAGATTGATCCTAGATTATATATATGTAATAGGGGTTTAATGTTCATATATACAAAATAGAGAAAGTTCTTTCTTCTACATGGTATCAGAGCCCTAGGGTTTGATTCCTGGGATACTGCGTGGCTTTCTCTTTTTCCGTATCAGATCCTTCCTTTACGCATCGGGCGTACCCATCGATCTCCGCCGTGGTCCCTGCCTCCACAGACGGAGAGAGAGAGGAGACGGGCAGTCTTCCCTCCTGCTAGACCTTCGATCGTGGTCCCTGCAGCCATCAGACGAAGACGGATCGTGGTCCCTTTTACCTCGGCTCGCTGCTGCACCCCTCGGATCCCCGGCGACGGATCGACATCGGACCCCCGGCGACGGCTCGCGGCGAAGACGGCTTGACGCCATCAGACGAAGACGGCAGACGGCTCGCTGCTGCACGCCCTCGACCTCCGGCGACGCCCAGATCCGGCTCTGCCACCGGCTCCGGATTCTCAGGCGATCTACCCGTAGGGAGCGGGACCGCAAGCTTCCTCCGGTCCGCCGCCTCGCGGAGGTGGACGAGGAGCCTCTCCCTCCCCTCCTCTGGCCCCGCGTCGCCCTCGCTGCCCTCCGCCGGCACCCGGATCCCGGCCGCACGCGTCGTGACGACGACGGCAGTCGGATCCTATCTCTGCTGCCGAGGTCGCCGTCCCTGCCGAGGTCGCCGTCCCTGCCGAGGTCGCCGTCCCTGCCGAGGTCACCGTCCCTGCCGCTGGCCCCTCTTGGGCAAGGGAAGGCGTGACGACGCGGGTTTCCCTCTTGGGCAAGGGAAGGCGTGACGACGAGGGCTTCCGAGGGTTTCTCCCTCTTGCGGTCCGCGTGACGACGAGGGCTTCCGAGGGTTTCTCCCTCGTCCGCGTGACGACGAGGTGCCTTGGGCTTTGAGCTTTGGGCTTTAAGCCTTAGGCTTTCGTGCATTTGGTGGTTCGGTGTCTGGTGAAGGACCAGGGCTTGCAGTGCCCATTCCGTGCAACCCTGTTTTCAAAAAAAAAAAAAAAAAAAAAAAAAAAAAGAAGAAGAAGAAGAAGGCCGATCAATATTACCTGCTCTCATGGCCGATAAACAGTCGATCATTGCAACTGATCAAGCAGATTCTAATGCCTCTGCTACTGCCATTCTCGCAGACCTGACTGCTGCGATGAAGCAGCTCTTGACCCAGCAGACCGCGCCCCCGCGTGTTGAACCTCCAGTTGCACCAATTGCTATTAAACTTGATGGAAAAAATTATGGCGTTTGGTCCCAGGTTGTTGAGATGTATGTTTCAGGTAAAGATAAACTGGGCTATTTGAATGGTAATTCTCCTGAACCCCCTCCTACTGATCCATTGTTTAGACAATGGAAGATTGATGATTCTACGGTAAAAGGTTGGCTCGTTAATTCTATAGACCCAGCCTTGATACCGAACTTTATTTGGTTTCCTACTGCCAAAGCTGTATGGGATGCTATGGCAACGACCTTTTTTGATGGATCTGACACCTCTCAAATCTATGATGTTAAAAGGCAGGTTTCTCGATTGAAGCAAGGTGGTGGACCCATCGAGAAATATTACAATGATCTTTAAGGGCTCTGGCGTGAGATTGACTTCCGCCGTCCGAATCCTATGCAATGTCCGGCTGATATTTTGAAGTACAATGCCATTATCAATGAAGATCGGGTTTATACCTTTTTAGATGGTCTCGACGATCGCCTTGATAATGTTCGTGCTGATATTATAAAGATGGATCCTTGTCCTACTATTGAGCAAGCTTATGCCCGAGTCAGGCGAGAAGATATGCGCCAATCTGTCATGCTCTCCACTCCTGTTGAGGTTACCTCTGGATCCGCCATGGTGTCTCAGCGGGGCAAGGGTAATCAGTTAGTGCTTTCTGCCCGGGGACCTCGGCCAAAACCTGATATATCTGAGGGATGCTCTCACTGTGGAAACCCTAAACATACAGCAGCATCTTGTTTTAAATTGCACGGCTATCCAGACTGGTGGGATGATTTTCAGAACAAGAAGAAAAAACCAGACTCCAAAAAGGGGCGGAATGGAGGGCAAGCCTCCTTAGTTACTAGTGGCTTATCATTAATTCCTATGGAGCCTGAATCTGCTAATGCCAAGTCTCTTGAAGGTAATTATGGGTTTGTCTTTGCTAATCGACATAGTGATCATGGGTGGATAATTGATTCTGGAGCTACAGATCATATGACTCCGAAATCTGGTGACCTTCTTACATCCACTACACCATGTCGAGATCATATATACAATGCTACTGGACATGACTTTCCTATAACGGCGGCTGGGCGTGTGTCTGTCACGCCTTCCCTTTCTCTATCTCATACCTTGCTTGTTCCTTCATTGTCTAATCGTCTATTATCAGTTGGACAGCTTACTAGTGAGTTGAACTGTGTTGTGCTTATGTACCCTGACTTTTGCCTGTTTCAGGACATTCTCACGAAGGAGATTATTGGGCGTGGTACTAAGAGGGAGGGGCTGTATTTTGTGGATGAAATAACTTCTGGACGGACCTATCACTCTCGTGGACAGTTAACTCAAGAGAAGGAACTTTGGTTATGGCATCGTCGGTTAGGTCACCCATCCTTTGGATATTTACGGCACTTGTTTCCCAAGGTATTTCATGGACTATCGAACTCTAGTTTTCAGTGTGATACATGTATTTTGGCAAAGAGCCATCGAACTTGTTTTCCTCCTAGTTTGAGTAAAAGTTCTACTCCTTTTTCCTTAATTCACTCCGATGTATGGGGTGCTTCTCCTATTACTACTATATCTGGTTTTCGATGGTTTATCATCTTTGTCGATGATTGCACATGAATGACTTGGCTATATTTGATGAAACATAAAAATGAGGCTGAAGCTATCTTCCGGACTTTCCACCGTATGATTCAGACTCAGTTTGGGGCCAAACTTCAGGTTCTCAGATCTGATAATGGTGGAGAATACTTAAGTAAACCTCTTGCAGCTTATTTTCAAGAACATGGTTTACTTCATGAAACCTCGTGCCCTCAAACTCCTCAGCAAAATGGTATCGCTGAGCGCAAGAATCGTCATCTTCTTGAGACCACTCGGGCGCTTTTGGAAGGTAGCCATGTTCCCCATCGGTTCTGGGATTCTGCCATAGTCACAGCTACTTATTTGTTGAATCGCATGCCTTCCCGCATTCTGAAATATCGTACGCCAATGCAAGCCCTTGCTGCCCATGTGTCTCTTCCTTCGGTTCTCACCTTACCTCCTAAAGTTTTTGGATGTGTCGCTTATGTCCATCTTCACAAAAATCAGCGAACCAAACTTGACCCATGTGCTGTTAAATGTGTTTTTCTTGGTTATGGCCCTTCTCAGAAAGGGTACCGGTGCTATGATCTTACCGAAAAACGTACGTATGTCACCATGGATGTAACCTTTATCGAGACAGAGTCCTATTTCCCCCCCCCAGTGTCCAGTTCAGGGGGAGACTAGTGGCAGAACCGGACAGTGGTGGGAAGTAGGAATTGCGGGAGCGACAGATGGATACGCTCGGCCACATGATTCTAAGGATGCACAATTAGACAACACTGAATTGTTGTATGAATCCGAACAAGAACAACAGCAACAGCCCTCCTTATCTCCGCCCTCTTCGCCCTCTTCAGTACCACTCCAAACTCCTGAGAATGTACCTGAGGTAAGTTCTTCTACTGTACTTGATCCTTTTGAAGATACTGATATGCTTACTGGTTATAAGCTACCCGATAGGCATAATAGGGGCAAACCTCCAAATCGGTATTCCCCAGATATAGAGGACCGCCGATGTCGATATCCTATTGCAGACTATGTATCTTCCAAAAGGCTGTCCACCCCACTACAAGACTTCGTGAATACTATCTCCTCAGTTCAAGTTCCAAACAGAGTTGAAGAAGCCATGAAGGATCCGAAATGGCTTCAAGCAATGAAGGTAGAAATGGAGGCTTTGGAGAAAAATCAAACTTGGAAACTTGTAGAACTACCAAAGGATAAAAAGCCAGTTGGATGTAGGTGGGTGTTCACCATCAAACATAAGGCAGATGGCACTATTGAGAGGTACAAGGCACGACTGGTAGCTAAAGGGTATACACAGACTTATGGGGTGGATTATCAGGAAACATTCTCTCCAGTTGCAAAGTTAGACACTATAAGAGTGTTGTTATCTCTAGCTGCAAACTTGGACTGGCCTTTGCATCAATTTGATGTAAAGAATGCTTTTCTTCATGGGGATTTAGAGGAGGAAATCTATATGGAGCTTCCACCTGGATACAGATGCACAGATAAACCGAATATGGTGTGTAAGCTGAAAAGATCTTTGTATGGGTTGAAGCAGTCCCCTCGTGCATGGTTTGGTCGCTTTAGCTCAGCTATGAAAGGGTATGGATACTCCCAAAGTAACTCAGATCATACTTTGTTCTTAAAATGTACTCAAGGAAAAAGGACTGCTCTTATTATATATGTTGACGACATGATTATTACAGGCAATGATAATGCAGAGATTATGAGACTGCAGGAATTATTATCTAGGGAGTTTGAAATGAAGAATCTAGGAGGTCTGAAATATTTCTGGGAATCGAAGTTGCTAGGTCAAAGGAGGGAATTTATTTGTCTCAACGAAAGTATGTTCTTGATCTTTTGACCGAAGTTGGCATGCTAGATTGCAAGCCTGCCGACACTCCTATGGGACAAAACTGGAAGCTTGGAGAGTATCCTGATCAGACTCCTACTAATAAAGAGAAATACCAAAGGTTAGTAGGACGTTTGATTTATTTATCACATACACGTCCTGATATTGCTCATGCAACAAGTGTGGTGAGTCAGTTCATGCATGCACCAAGTGAAGATCATATGAATGCTGTGTGGCGTATCATTCGATATTTGAAGTCGGCTCCAGGGAAGGGGTTGCTATTTGCAAAAAATGGCCACCTTGAAATAGAAGGTTACACAGATGCAGATTGGGCTGAAAGTGTGACAGATAGGAGGTCTACCTCAGGGTATCTTACTTTTGTGGGAGGTAATCTTGTCACATGGAGAAGTAAGAAACAAGAGGTTGTAGCTCGGTCTAGTGCAGAAGCTGAATTCAGAGGTATAGCAAAGGGATTATGTGAACTTCTATGGCTTCGAAAGCTACTCACTGAGCTCGGATATCCACCAGGTTTGGAAATTAAATTATTTTGTGATAATAAAGCAGCTATAAACATTGCTCACAATCCAGTTCAACATGATAGAACCAAACATGTGGAGATTGACAGACATTTCATCAAAGAGAAGGTGGAGGCGAAATTGATCAAGTTACCTTTCGTCAAATCTGAAGACCAGTTAGCTGATATATTGACAAAGGCTCAGTCTAGCAGAGAATTTCATCGCTCACTTATCAAGTTAGGTATCAAAGACATCTTTGCACCCACTTGAGGGGGAGTGTGGTCGTGAGTAATTTTATGGTAGTAAGTATTTTATGGTAGTAAGTTATTTTTTGCCTATTTGTTAGGCAGTTATTCCTTTTGTGTATTTCCCTATTTAGGTAGTTATTCCTTTGTATATTCCCTAATTAGATTGGTCCTAGATTATATATATGTAATAGGGGTTTAATGTTCATATATACAAAATAGAGAAAGTTCTTTCTTCTACACCTTCTACCAAAATTAAGCTCTCAAAACGTCAAGGGCCCAGTTCACACCGCCACAACTCCCACCAAATCCCATATACTCGAACAAAAAAACTTCAACCGGAACCTAAGAAACCCTCCGATCTCCCCACATATCTTCCAAAATAATAATAATAATAATGAAAAGAAAAAGAAGCTGAAAAAAGATCGATCTAGGACTTACCTTTTAATTCTTTCAATCTTTCCTTTGTTTTATTTGATTTTTCCGATTTTTTTTTCCGTCCGCAGGAGCATCAATGGGTGGGAGGCTTGGAGTTAGACAATGGTGGAGTTAGACGATGGCTTAGATTGGGTGGTAATATTTATATATAAAATATTGATCGGAATAACATCGTTAATCCCTCGACGCAGAGTCGAATTGTACCTTATTGGTTGACGAGGTGGATAATACATTGATACCCTTCAAACTCATATATAAATACTAACACAACCGCAGGTCCGCACCCCTCGTCCATGGTTCTCTGTTCTGCCGCTCCAAGCCTCCATCTTCGGCCGCTCCAAGCCTCCGCCTTCCACCCGATTGAGACAAAGGAAAGGCGGAAAAAACTAAAAGGTAAAGTTTTTTTTTTTTTTTTCCAGAGATATGTGGGGAAGGAGAGTGCCTGAGGGAGATGGGAGGGGTTTCTTAGGTTCCGGTTGGAGATTTTTGTCGAGCATATTGTGGCCGTGTAAGTTGGTCTCGAGACTTTGAAAGCTTAATCTTCGTAGAAGCATGATATTTTGTCGGGTTTGGAGATTTTTTATCGAAAGGGTTCTTCTTTGGTTATAAAGTTTTCAGTTTATGGAGTTCTGTTCTAGTGATAATATGAATATGATACGAAATCCATGATCCATGGTGCGAGACTGTGAGACGGTGGATGCATGAACAAGCCTTTCTCACGCTATTCAACTCCAAGGGCCAAATGCGTGTCATGATAGCTTGCACTGGCCACCATGGACACAGATTCAAGGCTCATGGTTTAACATGTCATTTTTCTTACTTTCTGAACATTAGCTTTGTGAGATAGGAGGTGGTCTAATTGTTTTGAAGGGATGGGTAGGAGTCATGCTTGGATCAGAGAAACCTATTTTTGATTTGTATGTCCGATAATATGTGATTGGGCCAATAGAAATCTATTCACTCTCTTAGCTCCCACCGGTAATTCACTAATTTGATGCCTCAGTTGATAGTTTATAAAAAGTTAGACTGGAAGAAATATCCAATCTATTCTTGATGAATCAGGATTTTTTTTCTTTTTTTAAAAAAATAATCAGTTTGAATTTCTTGCTAGCGGACACTTGGTAGCAAATGTTAACCCTTTTTTTTGCAATTGTGTAGTCCATCTCTTGTCGTTCTTCCATGCATTATTAATCTTGAAAACTAATTCGCATGAAATTGATGTTGCAAAGTTTCTTATCCAGTGAATTGACGCCGATGGCTGAGAAATTGCTGAAGCTCCACTCTTTGATGGATTCTGATAAAAGAAAAACATTGGCATGGTTGCTGTTTATGGTTTAAAGTTTAAACTTAAGATGACCAAAAACAAACAGATTCTCTTTGGCTAAACCTCATTTGATCTTCTGAAGGCCCTTTTTTCAATCCAATCTGATAGCAATATGATCAAACTTTATCAGAAATCCTCAATAGGAAGGAAGGCATTGATAAGAATGTACAGCTCCAACAGCAAGAATGTCCCAGAGGTCATCGACCCCACCAAAAGGCTATGCAAGATCATGATGTCTTGCCGCAGTGTTGGCCTCGAGCATGCCCTCGATGAGACTGGCATTCGCATCTCATCAGAGCTGGCTGAGGAAGTCATCAAGCAATTTGAGAATGCCGGCATGCTTGCATACCGGTTCTTTGAGTGGACCTGCAAGCAGCGGGGCTTCTCCCACAGTGTCAGGGCCTACCACACCATGCTTGGCTCCCTTGCCAAGATCCGACAGTACCAGCTCATGTGGGACCTTGTTGCTTCCATGCGCCGTGAAGGCATTCTAAATATTGAAACATTCTGCGTGATAATGAGGAAATATGCGCGGGCGAAGAAGTTTGACGAAGCCATCTACACCTTCAATGTCATGGATAAGTTCGGCGTGGTGCCGAATTTGGCAGCATTCAATAGCCTTCTCGGTGCATTTTGCAAATCCAAGAATGTGAGGAAGGCCCAGGAGATATTTGACAATATGAATGGCCGGTTTGCACCGGATGCCAAGACTTACAGCATCTTGCTTGAAGGGTGGGGGAGGGCCCCAAATTTGCCCAAGATGCGAGAGGTTTACCAAGACATGATTGATAAGGGCTGCAAGCCAGATATCATCACGTATGGGATTATGGTTGATGCCCTCTGCAAGGCAGGGCGGGTGGAGGAGGCGGTTAATGTTGTTAGGGACATGAGAATCAATGGTTGCCCACCAACGTCATTTATTTACAGCGTCTTGGTTCATACCCATGGAGTCGAGAGGAGAATAGTGGATGCGGTGGATACATTCTTGAAAATGGAGAAGGATGGTATTAAGCCTGATGTGCCAGTGTACAATGCACTAATCAGTGCATTTTGTAGAGTAAATAGAATTGAGAATGCTTTTAGAGTTCTGGGGGATATGGAGGATAAGGGCATTCCTCCCAATTCGAGGACCTGCAATATTATTCTGAGCAGCTTGATAAGTCTCGGGAAGAATGATGAGGCATATAGGGTTTTCCGCCAGATGATTAAGCATTGTGAACCTGACTCAGATACATATACGATGATGATAAAAATGTTCTGTGAGAATGATAGGTTGGAGATGGCTTTGAAAGTGTGGAAATACATGGGCTTGAAGCAGTTTGTTCCAAGCATGCACACCTTTTCTGTGCTTATCAATGGGTTGTGCGAGAAGGGTGAAGTGCATCGGGCTTGTGTCATGTTAGAAGAAATGATTGAAAAGGGTATCAGACCACCAGGTTCAACATTTGGAAAGTTAAGACAATTACTTTTGAAAGTAGGCAGAGAAGACATACTTAAATTTCTTTTGGAGAAAATGAAGATTCTTGTTCAAGAACCTTTGTGCGATTGAGAGGATGATAACATGATGTTCTATAATGAGCTTGTGAATATTTTTATACTGAAGTGCTTGACACTTTACCTGCAAAGGAATCAGCTTGCAGTGTATTGCACAGGGTCTCGAGCTTTATGAAAGTATTATGATTCAGAAACACCAAAAGTTGTTTGCTGACCCATCCCTTGGCTCACTTACTGGGACTGTTGGGTACTGATAGATTGGATGCCTTGCCTCAACAAATTACCAAAGTCATTGAGCAGTGGAGGTTAGTCTCTTCCTGCTCTGTGTTGCTTCTCTGTTTCCATTATGGATTTGATAAAATTATTAGCCACTATGTGTATCTAATATATTGCATTAGCCTGTCACTTTATTAAAGCACATAATGCGCAGCAGAGAAGCATATTTGGAAGTAAAACATCACATGATACTTTTTTATTTATGATTTCTTCTGCTTTCTGCATTGTTTGAGGTGGAAATGATGGATTTGCTTAGGTAGTCAGTGGCGTGCAAAACAAATGTCTCTATGTTAACTAGTTTTTAAACTCATGTATCTACCCATGTCATTGTATGTCTTCTGCCTTTTGATCAAGGGAACCAGTATATCTGTCTTGAAATATAGAATGCTCAGGAATCATTTTTACACATCTCAAAATGTTTAAAAGGATGGGCTTAACTCGAATTCTTCTATGGTCAGAGAAGTTAAAATACCATTATTTTAACAACAGAAAAGGGGAATTTGTGGTTATTCGAGCAATATTTGTTGACTTCAAAACCTGGACATATTTGTTTAATAGAACAACCACAATCGTGCTTGCTAGGCAGAGCTTGAAATGTAGAGTGCTTTTTTTTTTTGTTTCTTTTTCCTTTTTTGTCATTACTCCATGATTGCCCTATATAATGATTGTTCATGACCCAAAGACTGGGTACGAAGAAAAGTTTCTTGATTTATCTCTTCCAGCTTGTATATTACATTTGTAGTTTAACATCTCTAATAAGCCATACAACAAAGTACTTGGTTTTTGAAAATAATCCACAAGAAGGTGAAACCTAACTAGTTGACCTTGTCTGTCCTTATTCTTATGTTGACCGAAAAAGATCCTTATTCCACATCTTTCCTCTTTACAAATCGACCCTGCACAAAATTTTTAGGTGATAATCAGATTTCATTTTTTCAAAGAAGTAAAATAAAGTAAAAGATGTTTTTCTTAGATTTTTTCTGTCAATCAGTGACAAATCAATCATGTGATAGCATTGAAAAACTAGTAATGTCATGAAAGATTGAAGTTGAACTTCACATTATATCTGTAGAAGAGTCTAGTTGTTCTTTGGATATGCAAAATCTTTGAGACAACAAATTAGAGTTTAAGATCAATCTTTACCATGAAACCAGATATCCTACCACCTGGTTTAAGTTGGGTTTGTTCCCATGCAATAAAAGACATTTAGTTCCTTGAATATCATAATCTTATGGAGGATAGATGCTAAAATTTTAAGTTTCTTCTGCTATGATTTCATGAAAATAACTAAAATATATACCAATAATAGTCTTGGGCATGATGATGCTTAAGAATGAGAGGCAAACATGGTATCGCCTTTTTATGTTGCTGTCAATGAATAGAAGATTTAGCAGTGGTGAAACTCAAACTAGCTGCCACGCCAAAAATTAAAATTAGCTGAAGCATTTTCTTTTTGTAGGGACTGCATTGTGAAATGTGATGTGTGTTGTAGGGTCAAAATTTAGAGCTTCTTTTCCTTCTATAAAGTACATAGTACTACAAAAATCTAAGTAGTTGACCATTTAGATGAGGAAGTTTGTGGGCATTACCAACAATTGTTAGTTCAGCTGGTTGGCGCCCCTCTCCCAAGGGCTTGCCACTGGTGGAGGTGCAAGGTCAAAAGTGGTGGTGGTTGATTACTAATGTATGGTTCATTACCACTATATTGAGAGTGAGTGAGTGAGTGAGAGTGAGAGAGAGAGAGTATTGTCATAAAGCAGCTATATTCACCAACTTGAATCATACCATGAGAACCTTACCAACTAATGTATCTTGCTAGAATAAAGGAGGTGAAGCACATGCAAGGCTTATATAGACCAAATGTACAAAAGGAATAGTTTTCATGGCCTCATCATCCTAAGACCAATAAGAGGGGAAAAAAGAATCCTTGGGAACCTACTCAACCTTAGAAGCCAGGTTCTATGCTCTAAACGTGTATAGAGGCCTTATCAAAAGATATAATATGGCTAGTTTGCCGGACACGGTAATACTAAAGTGTGCTACCAAGGAAGCAAAGCAACAAAATTCTAACTTGGGCAAGGGCCTAGTTTGAAGCAAGATAAGCAGTTTGGGATAAGTTATAGTTTTCCTTGATGGAAGCATAAATTCTAGGATATGATTAAATAAGTCCTTATTTTTTGTTTGGATAAATTATTTTTATCAAAACTTCAACACCCAGTTGTACCATAGTACAACTGACATAACAAGGATCACTGTGGGGTCAGAATTGCTTTTATGAACTGCGATTTGTCCCAGTGGTCGTACCCCACTACTTGGGAAACTAGAGGCCCTGAGTTCAAAACTCAGATGGATCATCTTCAAGTATTGAGACCTAGATAATGATAGCACAGATAGGCCTCTCTCTTTTCTTTCAAAGAAAATATTTCATTACTTTTGGCTGATAAATGGTTATTTGGACATTTCAGAATATAGATGTGACCAAAGATGGGATAATTCTGGTTTGACCAAACTGCCTAGGATTAGCTATGAAAGACCTTTCTTTAGCTGGTGCAGCATTTATCCCGAGGATAAGGCATGATAAGTGTCTTGTCCTACCTCTTATTTTATGTACAGGCTAGGTCTCAGGGTATTAGTGCAAAACTGTCTTTTTGGTTTCAAAAGATTCTCTACTTGAAAGTAGATGTATTTTAAATGATTGATGTAATTTAAATAAGGGCATGTAATTAGACATAACCATGTTGGAATGATAAAATATTAGGTACCAGAACTAGAATTCCATATATCATATAAAATCTTATAACAACTACATTTTGACATTTGCTTTTTCTGTTCTCGAGACAAACATGTCACAATGCCATGTTATTTTTTGATTATATAAATTTTAAGAAATTTCGCTACACTTGATATTGTCTCGGTATATCTGGTTAAACAAAACATCCATATTTACAAATTTTCAAATATTTGTTTAAGTAATTCATCTAATGTTCATGGTTTTCTCAGAGTCCTGCCTGTGTACAAAATTTTATAATAATGATAATCCTCAATGTTTGTTCTTGCATTATTCAAAGACATGAATTAATTTAATTGGAACATTCAAATTTCAAGAAAGACAATGTAAACAAAATGTAGATGAGGCAATAAGAAAACCGTCATCTTACTGTATATGCCTTTTTTCAGGAAAAGGATCGGGTCTCCATCTACTTCATTAGATCCTTCAAGAAGTGCAGAAAGGATTCCAAAAGTGTAGAGGAGTGAAGGCCAGAGAGGAAGGTGAAGATAGAAAGCACAACAAACAAGGCACAAGGGTGGACTTTTGAGACGTTGTCTTCTGTGGAAGAACAATAGACCTGCTCTTGATGAGATTTAAGGCATGATTGAGAATACCATGGGTATTGCTAACTTGCTAGACAAATATTTTTCTGTTTTCTATTGTTTTGGAAAGTTGGATGAATGAAATCTACATGAGTATAAAGTCATCAACAATAGTCATGAAACATGATTTCACAACCGTTATTTCTCTTCATTCAAATGGCCTAGCAAACTGCAGCGACTACTTGGTCCCATGCTGCCATGGATTTTGGGAGCTCTTGTGGCTTTTGTTACTTGGTTCCAGAGTAGTTGGATTGCTGTTTGGGAGTAATGGTGATGATCCTCCGCATATGTCTACCAAAGCGGTAATGGAGTAAAAGATGATTGGTGTTTTCAGTCCTTAAGAAAGAATTTCTATGGTATGAAAATTGTTTGCCATGTTGTAAGCACACAATTTACCGTGTGCTAGGTTTTAAAATATATGCCAAAACCTTGATGCTAAATCGCTTCTTCGCATGCAGTCATGGATCAGTTAGATTTCCTGAAATCTAACTAAAATCATGGTTTTTTTTTTTTTTTAATAATCCATTTCACAAGTGGAGCCGACCCCGAGCCGAAGTCATGCAGGGCAGAAAAGCCATTTGATCAAGGAGAGAGGCCAGGGAGCAAATATGACTGCGTGAACGGGGAGGGAGATAGCTGGGTGGGAGCATGGAAATCTAATCCAATGCAATACTTATTATATCCTTAAAAATCTTTTCCTATCTTCAACATTATTATTATTTATAAATAAAAAAAAATTATGATGGAGGAATATTTGAACTGGAGAGAATATTCATGACTGTAATCTTTCGATGACTTAAAATATATTGTTAGAAAAAAAAAAAAACTTTTTATTTTTGTTTCATGAAAATTAAAAAAAAAAAAAACATTTCTACATACTTTTTTTCTAATAAAATATGCTCCTTTTTTTAAAAAAAAAAATTCAATCAAACGAGAAAGTTTTTTTTCACTTTCCGATGATGGTATTTTTTTCTCTTCACTTTCTGGGTACCGAATAGACCTTATATTTTGTATGATGCTTTAGAGATGGTAAATGTTCCAAGTTTTCCACCAGAGGCAAAAGAGATTTTTTCTTATAGAAAAAAAAAAAAAAAAGTTGTGTCCTGTATAGACGTGCAAACGCACAAATGCTTCTAACAAACGGTTGTTTTTTTTTTTTCAAGTCATGGAGTAGATTTTAAATTAATAAACTGCTCTCGCTAAATCCATGTTTCATAAACTATGTTCAAGACATGTAACATACTAAGATGGACTCGGCAATATAACAACAGAGTCGAGAGGAGGGAAATCGGTATACGTTTTACCTTCAGCCGAGGGCGCTTCTCGGCGTTGAGCTTCCGCACCTCGTAGCGAATCCGCTTGGAGAAGAGCCGGCTCCGCCTCTTCTCTTTGTAACGCATCACCCTCACTTCCCTGTTCTCTACCTTCCGATCGCCCTCCGGCACCCTCCATCCCATGCTCCCCACCTCCACCAACACCTGCCATTAATCATCAATCCATCCATCATCGCATCCGATGGCTCAGATCTGCTCATTTCTCTCCAGCTATAAAATATATACTCACCGGGGAGGCGGTATGCTGGAGATCAGGAACGACTTGCGGGCCATCGCCGTCGATGTAGAGGGACCCCCGATCGGACCAGGCGGTGAGGACCTCCTCGTAGTCCAGCTTAAGCAAGAGCGCCTGCGGCGCACCGCACCACAGCTCCACGCCGGCGCCCCTGTTGGCGACCTCATCCGACGGCGATGACGAGGGGGAGGAGCAGCAGTACACCCACCGCTCCCGCCCGCGGAGTGCCCTCCGGGCAAGCATGTCCCCGTCGCCGTCCGCCACCGGCGACGCCGCGGGGGACGATCCGTCTCCGGTGGTGGCGGCGCCGCCGAGGATGGCGGTGAGAGTGGGGCTCTCGTCGCCGCCGTTGTCATCGAGGAGGCAGGCGACCGGGGGGTCCCTGTCCTGGAAGAGAAGGTGCCCCGGGTGGTGGGGGAAGAGGTCCAGCTGCTGGCAATCCGCAGCCGCGGCGCCGACGTCGGCCGAGGCCATCTCCGGCGCCTGCGGGGTCAGTTGGCGGCGTGGGCTGAGGAAATCGGGCCGTCGGATCTTGGTTCGGGCTCACAGGTAGGCGGCTGGGCTCATCGAGCTCCTATCCGATCTCGCTGCATATTAATAATTTTTTTTTTTATCTAAAAAGCGCGAGAATCATCCTAAAAACAGTAAAAAGGGCCGGCACTTTTTTCTGGAAGATTTTTTTTTCCATGCGCTGATGCTGACGTGGAGGACGCTTTCAACGCGTGGAGCCACGCTAGTGGATGATTGTGGGGTTATCTGGATATCGCTCGACCCTGGTGGATATCCCGGGATAAGGTAAGAAAAACTGGGAATAGTGACGTCGAAGGTGGGTGAAAGCGTGAAAGAAAAGGAGGGCGTTAATGCGACAACGGAATCCAGTGGTATATGTCACGAGAATTATGGAGCTGCCAGGAGCTTGATCGGGTTAAGGGTTTTGTCGTGGCCGTTGGATTAGGATTGGACGTTGGATAGGATAAACCAGCACCGTGGTTAGGTTAGCAAGTAGATCGGTGGTATAGTCTTAATCCTGGTGCCGCCGACAAGTGCCGGTGGTTTCCGTCGCTTTCTTTTAAGAGCTTTATGAGGTAGAGGAGCATGGCGGAGAGACTGGGAGAGGCCAGAGTGGGTAGAAGTCCAGGCCGATGAGGGGCAAGTCTTGACACTTTTAGCTTCTTCCAAGTCCACGTCAGGCTTGAGGATGAGACATAGCAGTCATGTTGAATATGAAAAGAAAATTAATAGCGAGCATGCTTTATATTTTAATTTTTTTTTAAAATAACATGCAGCGGAAGCATGATAAAGTGATTAACATTTAATCTAAGCATGCTTTAAAACTTTTCATGCTACTTGTCCCAAGATCTTGCATGAATGATTAATATAAACAGTGAAATCATGAATTCATGCTATAAACATTTCAAAGCAACATATCTATATATGTAAAACCATATCTTATATGAAATGGAGACGCTCTCCACTGCGAAAGATCCAAGAGCAGGAGGAAGAACTCTGCTTAGCCGCACACGTGTCCGGTCTCTACAGGTGGTTCACACCAGGGCTTTTTCAAAATCTACTTCCACTCCAAGTACTAGCTTGTTGTGGAATGATTTGATCGGGACTCCTTTTCTTCTTTCGATGCCGGACTCTCCGAATGAATGAAGAAGCTCAAGAGATGGAGAATGAGTGGTTGGAACCCTTCCCAAACACTCAATCCTAAGACCTAGATCTCTAGGTACAAAAATGCATCCTTTTCTCCAAAACCTCACACCTATAAAACTAGAACTTTTTCCTAGTTTCTTCCCTTTCTTCCCTTTGATTTTTTCAGCATTTATTTGCTGAATTTTTCCTTATTTTCGTCCTCCCATTTCAGCCCCTTAAGTAGATGGAGAGGGAGAGGGAGAGTGGGAGTTATAGGTATGGTAATGGGTAGTTATGGGGAGTTATGGTCATGGGAAGTTACATAACTCCCCAAAAATGAATTTAAACTTATTTAAATTCAGATTAAATGTATTAATTGATTTTAATTCATAACTAAAATCAATTGGGTCAAGTGTGCATACATTGGGTTCAACCCGATTGGACCCAAACCCATTTTGAACCAAATCCTATTTGATTCGTTCCAGATTTTTATAGCTCAATCAAATTGGGCTATCAAGTAATCACATTACTTAATTCACCTCCATGCATCACCAACTATTAGTGAAAATTTCATGTCACAACTTTTTGTGACATCAAGTGTCTACACTTGCGAAATCAACAAGTGTCAACACTTACATAAGTGTCGACACTTTCAAGAATATCAAGTGTTGACACATGGATAAAGAAAAACCTTTTTTCTCTGTAAGTCCACGAACGATTCCCAATCGTTCTCCGATCACTAGATCAAGTAGAAACCCCTATGGTGTGTGACCCCATAGGTTCTAACACTAAGCCGGTAGCACTGGAACATTTCCAATATCAGTCAAAGTCGCCATTTAGCAATGACACCCGACGTCCGGATAGGTCGAAGTTGCAGAGCAACAATCAAGAACCAGGAGATATGGAAACCTTGTAATTAATCCCTTTGACCTCAATGCTCAGGAAGACTTAGGGTTTAATTGCCCAACCCATAAAGTTCATCAACAATGTGTCTCAATCTCACAAGTCCTGTAATACTTTACAGTGACTACCCTGGCCAAGGTTTTGCTAAATTGAAACACAGTAAGATATCTGCTTCAAACACTTTGGAGGGGTCAATCCCATCTTGATCCGATCATCGCTACACGAGTACTTAACTGTACCCAGAAACCTTCCGTCCCTGAATTAGAAATCCAGATAGTCCAGTACCAAAGTACAGTGAGTTGCTCGCAAGCTACCATGACGATCTCATGTCTGAGGGATAACTACGTCCATATCAAAACTCTAGGCAGAAAAAGTACAGACGAGTCACGTTCGATGAAATGTCAAACACAACATCTGCATGCCATACCAGTGTCTCTACACTCCTTGGTTAAGAGGACAACCAATGACTATGGCACATGTTACAACCGTGACAGTGACGTGGCCAGGCTCAGGTACCACCGAATGCGCTCGGGCCACGTGGAGGCTTCTTCGGCCGAGTCAGCGCCACGTCTTCAAGTCCAGGTTCGACAAGACTACAGCGCCCGACAATTCTCTAAGGCATACTGCCCCGCCGAGGTCGAGCTCGGATCGGAGCTCCTCTACCAACTCGATGGCACCCAAGCCCGGAGATATCCGCCCAAGTGAGGTTGGCCAAGGCCAGGAGGCCTCCTGCCACCTCGCCAAGTGTCCACCCAGGAGGAGTCCGCCCGGGCCGAGGTCGGCCGACCCTTCGCCCTTCGCCAGGTGGCCTCCCGGAGACGGGTCCGCCTCGGCCGAGTCCGGGCGATCTCCTGCCACCTCGCCAGGTGTCCACCCGGGAGGGGTCCGCCCGGGCCGAGGTCGGCCGACCCTTCGCCCTTCGCCAGGTGGCCTCCCGGAGATGGGTCCACCTCGGCCGAGTCCGGGCGATCTCCTGCCACCTCGCCAGGTGTCCACCCGGGAGGGGTCCACCTAGGCCGAGGTCAGCTGGTCCTTCGCCCCCTTGCCAGGTGGCCTCCCGGAGACGGGTCCACCTCGGCCGAGTCCCGGCGATCTCCTGCCACCTTGCCAGGTGTCCACCCGGGAGGGGTCCACCTAGGCCGAGGTCGGCGGGTCCTTCACTCTTCGCCAGGTGGCCCCCGGAGATGGGTCCACCTCGGCCGAGGTCAGGCCGCCCATACGGAGAAGATCTCAAGGAAGAGTCGCGGACCTCGAGGCCACCCCTCGGACCGTACGAATCCCAGACGGCGCCCCGTACGGAGGGCGGCGGCACGCGGAACATCACTTGCATCGGCCCGACAAGCTCCACAGTCGAGGGGCACGATTCTGACAGAACAGGCCCTATAGATGGATGGCGCCCACGCTTGGGAGAGAGAGCGCTCTTGCTGGGCCCGAGGCCTGACCGACCGCCTTGTCAGCGCCGCCCTCTCTTTTTCTCTCCTGTCTTTGCCTTTTCCCTGCTGGGCTCGGCGGACGAGGTCGGAAAGCCGCCTGGCCCCCCTTCACCGAAGAGGGAAAAGAGAAGAAGACAGGGGAGGGGAGCCTCCCAGGATGAAAATACAAGCGTACGACGAAAGGAGATAAAGAGGGAGAAATCTGGGGACAACAGAGGTAAGCGAACAAGCCTGGGGACAAAGGAGAAGCAATGGCAAAAGGCCTCGCTCCGGAGAGTGAAAACGAGAGATCCCGAGAGGGAATCACTGGGTGTGAGCTTGGCAAGGAGGCCCAGCCGAGATTCTGGTCCCCAGAGCGTCTCTCTCACTAGTAAACTCTCTAAGTCTGGAACCCTTTCGGGGGTTCGTTTGGAGAGTCTGTTCCTTCTCGTCGTCTACTGACTTGACCGTCGGAGTTCCCTCGCCGGGATCCCCGGCCAGGGTCTCCTAACCCCTTTCTTGCAGGTTCGCCGCAGTCAGGGAGGCTCCTTCTCCAGGCGGTCAGGAGGGATCGGCGGATCCGTAGCGCGGGCGCGACGACGGGAGCGGCAACAGATTGGCACACCAGGTAGGGGGGCAGGACACCAAACCCGAGCAGGGGCCAGCTTTTTGCAGGTGTCGCGCTCTCTGACGATGGTGGTCACTCGTGGCCGCGAGGCGTCCACCAGCCGCGTGGGGGAGGTTCACTCCCCTCCAGGGGCCCTCAGCCCGGAGAGGGAGCATCCGGCTCCCCCTCCTCTTGCACAGCAGCCTACCCTGGCGGACGGACCCCTTGCGACCGTCATCCAGCAGCTGCAGACCTTGACCTCAGCGGTCCAGCAGCTTCAGCACCAGCAACGCTCCCTGGCCACCCAGCCGCAGCCAGGGACCCCCGCGGCCCGAGCCGCGGGGCAGCGTGGGAGCCTGCGCTCCATCCAGGGCAGGCCATCCCATCCGAGGGCCGCCTCCAACCCCCGGGGGAGCCACCAGGCTCCCGCAAAGAGAAACTACTCCGGCTCGGAGGATCACGAGAGCCGATCCCCAGCCGACGGGGCCGAAACGGTGCATCGTAGCAAGCGACGCCGAGGCCAGACCTCGCGCTGAGACCCGATCGGCGCCCCCTTCACCCGCAGTCTCGGTGGAAGACTCCACCGACGAAGCCATCAGGCGCCAGGCCGAGAGGCGCCTGGAGGAGCATGAGCGCAAGCTGGCGGAGTTCGCCCGCCGATTTGCCGACCTGCAGAACTCGTCGGCAGACCCGGCGAGCTACGACTCCCGCCCCCCTTTCTCTGAAGAAATCCAGGCGGAACCGATCCCGAAACGGTTCCGCATGCCGCAGGTGGATCCCTACGACGGGACCACCGACCCTCTGGACCATCTGGAGAGCTACAAAGCCCTCATGAGGGTCCAGGGGGCCACCGACGCTCTTTGTGCATCGCCTTCCCGGCAACCCTCTGGAAGGCCGCTCGAGTCTGGTTCACCCGCCTCGAGCCCGGATCTATTTGCTCCTTCCATCAGCTGGAAGGAAGGTTCGTGGCACACTTCGACGCTTGTCGAAAGGTGCCGAGAGAGGTGGACAGCCTCTTCTCCATCCGCCAACAGGACCAGGAGCTGCTCCGGGACTACATCACCCGGTTCAAGACCGCGGCCCTGGAGATCTACAGCTTGGACGAGCCCGTCTCCATGCTGGCTTTAAAGCGCGGGCTCAAGACGTCCCGCCTGACCTACTCCCTGGACAAGAAGCCGCCCAGGACGTACTCTGAGCTCCTCCTCCGCGCCCACAAATACATCCGAGCGGAGGAGGCTGACCGCACCCGTCGAGAGTTAGACGGGAAGACTCCGAAGAAGCCGCTCCCGAGGGACGCCCCGGGAGCTCGGAGGCCCGGGCCGTCTGCCGACCCTCGCCCGAATCCAAGGCCGAGGGGCGAAGCCACTCCCGAGCAGAGGTACACCCCTCTCCTCGCACCTCGGACGAAGATCCTCATGGAAATCGAGGGCGAGCGCTACCTCCACCGACCTCCTCCTCAGAACCCGAGAGCCGTCCGAGACAAATCGAAGTACTGCCAGTTCCACCGCGAGCACGGGCACGACACGGAGGAGTGTCGCCACCTGAAGCGGGAGATCGAGGAGCTGATTAGGAGGGGTTACCTCAGGAAGTTCGTCAAGAACGAGGCCCCCTCTGAAGGGCAGCCGCTCGCGGCCTTACCGCCCGTCCCTGCGATCGACAACCGCCCAACGGAGAAGCCCGTGGGCATGATCTCACGCGGGTCCGGTCGAGCGACGAAGAGAACCCGGGAAGTCAGGAACCCGGAGGATGTAATCCCTCCCCTGGGGGGGAGGGAAATGACAATGTAAACAACGATGACGTGGTGGTCGAGATGACCATCGCGAAGCATCCTGTACATCGAATCATGATTGATAGTGGAAGCTCGGCTGACGTACTTTTTTACGACGCTTTCTCCCGCATGAACTTGTCCCACGATCAGCTGAAGCCGGTGCACACCCCCCTGGTAGGTTTCACGGGGGACTCCGTGGGGGTCGAGGGGGAGATCACTCTCCCGGTCACCGCCGAATCCCCACCCCGGCAGGCGACCGTCTTAATAACATTTACCGTCGTCAGGCTCCCCTCGCCTTACAACGCCATCCTCGGGCGTCCCGGGCTCAACCAACTGGACGTCACCATCTCCACAAGAAGGCTGTTGGTACAGTTCCCCACGCCTTCCGGGCTCGGGGAGATGAAGGGGACGACCCAGCCAGTCCCGCTCTGCCTTCAGACGGTCCCGGGCGCCAGGAGCCCGGAGCTCGCCCATGATATCGACGACCTCAATCTGAGAGAGAAGGAACCCAGGGAAGGACCCGTGGAGCGCCTGCTGACTTTTCCCCTCGGTTCGGATCCCCTGAAGACAGTGCAAGTCGGGGCCCAGCTCCTTGAGGAAGAATGAACCCGCCTGCTGGAGTTCCTCCGTGCCAACGCTGACATGTTCGCCTGGTCAGCAGCTGACATGCCGGGCATCCCGCCCGAGGTCATCATGCACAGGCTAAACATGGACCCAAATTGCCGTCCGGTCCACCAGAAGAAGAGAAGCTTCGCCATGGAGAGGCAGAAGGCGATCAACGAGGAAGTGGAGAAGCTCCTCACCGCCGGTTTTGTCCGAGAGGTCCAGTACCCCAGCTGGCTGGCAAACGTGGTCATGGTAAGAAAGAGTAGTGGTAAGTGGAGGATCTGTGTGGATTACACCGACCTCAACCGAGCTTGCCCAAAGGACAGCTTCCCTCTTCCAAAGATCGACCAGCTGGTCGACACCACCTCAGGACATCGCCTCCTGTCGTTCATGGATGCCTTCTCCGGATACAACCAGATCCGAATGAGCCCGGAGGACGAAGAGCACACCGCCTTCATAACTGACCGCGGAACTTTTTGCTACAGGATGATGCCATTTGGCCTCAAGAACGCGGGGGCAACGTACCAGCACCTGGTCAATAGAATCTTCAAAGACCAGATCGGCCGCAACATGCAGGTGTACGTGGACGACATGCTGGTAATGAGCAAACCCGAGTCGGATCACGTGGCTGACTTGGCGGAGACCTTCGGCAACCTCCGACGCCATCAGATGAAGCTGAACCCGGCGAAGTGCGCCTTTGGCATCTCCGCCGGGAAATTCCTAGGATTTATGGTGACCCAAAGAGGAATCGAGGCCAACCCGGAGAAGGTCCAGGCCATCCTGGATATGGAGCAGCCCGCCTCCAAGAAGCAAGTGCAGCAACTAACCGGCCGAGTTGCGGCCCTCAGCCGTTTTATCTCCAGGTCGGCGGATCGCTGCCATCCCTTCTTCAAGGTACTGAGGAAGATGAATGACTTTGCTTGGACCGAGGAATGCCAGCAGGCCTTCGAGGAGCTGAAGAAGACCCTCGCATCGCCACCATTGCTGTCCAGGCCCGAGGAGGGGGAGGAGCTTATCCTCTATCTAGCGGTTACCCCGGAAGCCGTCAGCTCAGTCTTGGTTCGAACCGACGGCCAGGGGGCCCAGCGGTCGGTGTACTATACCAGCAAACTTCTCCGTGACGCGGAGCTCAGGTATTCTCGGCCTGAGAAACTCGTTTTTGCGCTAATAGTGTCTGCCCAGCGTCTCAGGCCTTATTTCCAAGCGCACCCCATCGCTGTCCTGACGGATCAACCGCTGAAAGCAGTGCTCAGCCGACCCGATACCTCGGGACGATTGGCAAAGTGGGCACTGAAGCTCAGCGAGTTCGACATTACGTACAGGCCAAGGTCGGCCATGAAGGCACAGGTGCTGGCCGACTTCTTGGTCGAATGTGCAGGCTTGGGCAAGGAGCCCGAGGAAGGCTCCTCAGGCCGGTCGATGGAGATAGGCACCGACGAGCCCGGAGAGGACACCTGGATCCTCCATGTAGACGGAGCCTCGAACTCCGGCGGGAGCGGGGCTGGGCTCATCCTTGCCAACAGCAACGGGGTCGTCGCCGAATGCGCACTCCGTTTCCAATTCCCCGCGACAAATAACCAGGCAGAGTACGAGGAACTTCTTGCCGGACTGAGAGTCTCCCGCGAGCTGGGCGTAACCAACCTCAAGGCTTTCACTGATTCCCAGCTCGTGGCGGGGCAGGTGTCCAGGGAGTACGCCGCACATGACCCCCAAATGGCGAAATACTTGGAGCTCGTCAAGGTGGGCGCGTCCAGATTCCGACGCTTCAACATCTTCCATATCCCCCGCGGGGAGAACGCCCGCGCGGATACTCTTTCTCGACTGGCAACCCTGCCGGACACGATGCTGGGACGCGCCCATGTGGAGCGCCTTGAGGTCCCAAGCCTCGAAGCGCCGGTGGAGGTCCACCAGGTCGGCCATGAACCCAGCTGGATAGACAAGTACGCCGCTTACATCACCGATGGCACCCTGCCGGAGGACCGTGAGGCGGCTCGCCTCATCAGGAAGAAGGCCGTGCGGTTCGTCCTGATGGACGGGCAGTTGTATCGAAGATCCTACTCCTACCCCCTCCTCAAGTGCGTAGGACCCATGGAAGCCAAGCTTGTGCTCCAGGAGATCCACGAAGGCGTCTGCGGGAACCACGTGGGGGGCAGGGCATTGGCATACAAGGCCCTCCGTCAGGGCTACTTCTGGGAGACGATGAAGGAAGACGCCGCCGACTTCGTGAAGAAATGCGACCGGTGCCAGCGTCACGCCACGGTGCAGTGGCAGCCCTCCAACCCAATCTCCCAGCTCTCAGCCCCCTGGCCGTTCGCCCAGTGGGGGATGGACCTCCTGGGCCCATTCCCACCGGTGTCTGGCCAGCGGAAATTCTTGATAGTGGCCATCGACTACTTCACGAAGTGGGTCGAGGCCGAACCTTTGGCGAGAATCACCGAAGCAAATGTCGCCAAGTTCTTTTGGAAGTCCATCGTCTGCCGCTTCGGCCTCCCCCACACCGTGGTCACTGACAACGGGCGCCAGTTCGACTGCCGGGAGTTCGAAGAATTCTGCAGCGACCTCGGCATCAAGCATCGCTTCACCTCGGTGGTGCACCCCCAGACCAATGGGGAGGCCGAAGTCACGAACAGGACCATTCTTCAGGGTCTCCGCACGCGACTGGACCAGGCCAAGGGCAGGTGGACCGACGAGCTCCTCAGCGTCCTCTGGGCATACCACACCACCCCGAGGACGGCCACCGATGAAACCCCGTTCAACCTCGTCTTCGGAGTCGAGGCAGTCATCCCGATCGAGCTCAGCCTACCCACACTGCGTGTGGAGCAATATGACGAGACAGAAAACCCAGCCAGGATGATGCTCAACCTTGACCTCCTCGAGGAAACGAGGGACAAAGCCCGAATTCGAATGGCGGCGTACAGGCAACGCGTGGCCAGGTATTACAACTCCCAGGTACGGTCGAAGGTTTTCCGTCCCGGAGACTTGGTCCTCCGGTGCGCTGAAGCTTCCCAGCCACGGGAATGCGGCAAGCTCTCACCCAACTGGGAAGGCCCATATCAGGTGGCAGAGGCCCTCCATCATGGCGCCTACTACTTGGAAGAATTGGGAGGCGCCAGGTTCCCCCGGACGTGGAACGCCTCGAACCTGAGGATGTACTATCAGTAATGAAAGGTTCCCTGCTCCTGTAATAAAGTTCCCCCACTTCAAACACTCCCTTCTCACTTCGACAAGAAAGCCCGGAGAGCAGCTCGGCAAACCGTGCAAGGCTTGAGAAAGCCTGCGGCATCGAGCTCAGTCCGGAGATCCTGGGCTTCGGTCTGGAAGGTGGCGCGGAACCCAGTTCGCCCATGCAAGCCCGGAGAACAGCTCGGCAAACCGCGCAAGGCTTGAGAAAGCCTGCGGCATCGAGCTCAGTCCGGAGATCCTGGGCTTCGACCTGGAAGGTGGCGCGGAACCCAGTTCGCCCATGCAAGCCCGGAGAACAGCTCGACAAACCGCGCAAGGCTTGAGAAAGCCTGCGGCATCGAGCTCAGTCTGGAGATCCTGGGCTTCGGCCTGGAAGGTGGCGCGGAACCCAGTTCGCCCACGCAAGCCCGGAGAACAGCTCAGCAAACCGCGCAGGGCTTGAGAAAGCCTGCGGCATCGAGCTCAGTCCGGAGATCCTGGGCTTCGGCCTGGAAGGTGGCGCGGAACCCAGTTCGCCCACGCAAGCCCGGAGAACAGCTCAGCAAACCGTGCAAGGCTTGAGAAAGCCTGCGGCATCGAGCTCAGTCCGGAGATCCTGGGCTTCGGCCTGGAAGGTGGCGCGGAACCAAGTTCGCCCACGAAAGCCCGGAGAACAGCTCAGCAAGCCGCGTAAGGCTTGAGAAAGCCTGCGGCATCGAGCTCAGTCCGGAGATCCTGGGCTTCGGCCTGGAAGGCGGTGCAGAAATCATGTCGCCTGCGCAAGTATGAGGACGATCCCAAAGACGGATCCGCTTAAGGCCTACTTTGCCGCCACGCGATCCGGGAGGCCCCAACCTTCGATTTGAGCAATGGAAGGACCAGGCCTACAATCGCTTCAAGCATTCCATAATCTCAGAAAGAAAGAAAAAGAAAGGTGAGATGGAATGAACTCGAAATTTTATCAAACCAAAATTTTCATTAATACAAAGGATCGGTACAAGCCGGGAGTCCCGACAGGCCGGGAATCCCCAAAGGAAGAAAATACAGAAGAAGAAAAAGAAAAGACACTACAAAACAGGAAGGAAGCGCCGGGCTCAGTGGGGCGCAGGGTCGGAGCCCTCTGCCGGGGGCGCAGGCGTCGCATCCTCGACTTCTACAGCGGCCGGCTCTTGAGGCTGCTCTGGAGCCGCAGCTTCGCCAGTCGACGGTGCCGCAGGAGTTGCGTCGGCCGCTCCAGGAGCCCTGCTCTCGACTCCCTGCCTTCTGCCTCCGATCACCACCTCGCTGAGGTCGAGCTCGGGGAAGAGGGCCCCCACCTTCTCCCGGCACATCTGGAACCCCTTCAGGAAGGAGTCCACGGCGGCCTCCCGGACTTTCGACGTGTACTCGTCGGAAGCCCAGAATTTCGGGACGGCCTCCTGCACCTCCCGCTTTGCGGCCTCAGGAGTCCGTTGATATACGCACTCCTGTCCCTCGCCGCGCTCGCGTCTCGCCGGGCCTCCTCCAACTGGTGCTCCAGCCACTGGGAGTGGGCCTGCAGGCGAGCCTTCTCCGCCACGTCCTCCTCCGCGCGGCGTTGGTGGGCGGCCCGCTCCTCCGACAAGGAAGCCTCCAGCTCCTTGTTCCGCCCTCAGAACGCGCGGGTCGGACTGGAGGGCCTGGTTGTTGGCTCGCAGCTCGACCCCCTTCTCCATGAGGTCTTTGACGTCGGCCGCGAGCTTGCCGAGCTTCTTCTCCTTCTCGGCGTCCCTCTGTGCGTTCCCTACGAGGAAGTTCCTCAGTAGGAGAACGTCGTTCCCGATCTGCGCCAACAAGAGCAAACCAGGTCAGGATAAAAGGAGTCAGATCTTGAAAGAAAAGGAAGGAAGGAGCTCGGCTTACCGTGAAAAGCTGCGGGAGGATCCCGAGCAGGGAATCTGCGTAGTCCCGGCCGCCCCGAGCTCGACGGTCCCGGGCAGTGGAGGCGTACTCCATGATCTTCTCCGCGAGCCCTTTGTCGCGGATGACCGAGTCCCGGTGGGTGATCACCGGTGCCGGAGGTGTCAGGCCGGCTCCTGCGCTAGCCGCCCCCTCAGCTGTTTCCGCGGTCGACGGGCCGGCGGTGGCCACCGGCTGCACTGTCGAAGCAGCGACGACGACGGGACCAGCACCGGATGGAGCTGCAGACGGTGGAGCCCTCTCAGCAGCGGCGCCACCAGGTCGCGCGGCCGAGGCATCAGCGGCCCCTCCCTGGGGCAGCCTGGGCGGGGGAGCGACAGCAATCGGGCTGGGTGTGATCACCGCCGCGACCTCCCGGCTCGCCTCAGTACGAGCCCTCTTCACCGCGGGCTCGTCCACCTCGGTGACATCTCGCTGGGCTGCGCCCTCCAGGAGGTTCTCCAGCGAAAACTTCATCCCTGCAACACAAAGGAACAGAAAGTCAGCCGGCTCGGTCATGAAGAAAAAGGGGGGCAGAAGTCAAAGTGGGGCCGAATCTCACCAGTCTCGCGGATGGGACTGATCCCGGCCTCAAAAAGGTTCTGCTCCGAAAGCAGAACGTCGAGTACCGGGACCACGTCGCTCAGGAGATGGGAGTAGGACTCCTGGTCCGCTGACTCGACCCGAGAATTCCGGTTCGGGGTCTGGTCCAGTTCACTCCAGGCCCAGTCGACATCTTCGACTGAGGCAAGAAAAACCGGCTCTTCCAGCCCTTCACCGAGGAAGGGATGTCGAACCGGAGACACCTGGGCCGGGGCGAAATATACCACCAGCCGTCATCGGTGGAGCACTTCTTCAAGGTGAACAAGGCCCTGAAGAGGGAGAAACGGGCAACGAACCCGTGGAAGTGACAGAAGACAATGAAGGAAAAGATGACCCGGATGGCGTTGGGAGCCAACTGGGCCGGGACAAGCCGGAAATGGCTGAGGAAGGAAAGAAAGAAGGGGTGCAGAGGAAACCGAAGACCCCCAAGGAGGAAGTCTTCGTAGAAGGTTATGCGGCCGGGGCCACTCATGGTGACGCGCTCCCCAGACCGCGGAACAAACAAGCGAATGGACCCCGGGATGCCGTAAGCATCCCGGAGCAGAGAAAGATCGCCTTCGGTCATGGTGGAGGCATGACCGGAGGGACCGGCGGGAAGAGAAGGAGGTGCAGGAAGAGCAGGAAGAGCCGGGAGAGAGCGAAGGGGGACGGCAGGAGCAACCGGAGGAGGCTGGATCCCCCTAGGGATGCCAATGGTGACACCCCCGGGTTGCAGACACCGGCGGATCTCCTCCGGGATTGTCTCCTCATCTGAGGAGGAAGAAGATGGAGTCCTCGGTCGGGACGGACCGGCCTCGTCCGGGTTGGAAGAGACATGGCGACGGCGCGCCATGGAAAAGAGAAGAACAGAGGATCGAAGAGAAAAGAAAAAGAAGGGAAGTAGGGAAGCCGGAGAAGATGAGGGCACTCACCGAAAATATGCCAGACGAGCGCAGGGCAACAGGAGTTAGCCTGCAGCAAACCGCCCACGAAGCAAGGGGAAAAGGCCTCATTCTGGAAAGTCCCCTCCCTTTCAAACTCAGCGGACAGCGGCCGTACCCGTCATTCCGCCTCGGGCCGCTGGACGATCGCCACGTGGGCGCACGCCCGACATCGATGCCTCGTTAGCAGAGCAACGGCCTCTGCCTCGAAGAGATGCATTTATTGCGGGCAAGTGGGCGACGCGTGGTGGCTCCCCATAGGTTTTCAGTCGTATCGAGCCACGGCGACGAGGATCGTGGCAATTATGATGCGAGATCTTCGCCTCCCCACATCATGTCCGCATTTAATCCCGACATTCTGTTCTACGATGCCCCGACGGAACGGCGGGCTGGGGGGCAACTGTTACAGCCGTGACAGTGACGTGGCCAGGCTCAGGTACCACCGAATGCGCTCGGGCCACGTGGAGGCTTCTTCGGCCGAGTCAGCGCCACGTCTTCAAGTCCAGGTTCGACAAGACTACAGGGCCCGACAATTCTCTAAGGCAAACTGCCCCGCCGAGGTCGAGCTCGGATCGGAGCTCCTCTACCAACTCGATGGCGCCCAAGCCCGGAGATATCCGCCCAAGTGAGGTCGGCCAAGGCCAGGAGGCCTCCTGCCACCTCACCAGGTGTCCACCCAGGAGGAGTCCGCCCGGGCCGAGGTCGGCCGACCCTTCGCCCTTCGCCAGGTGGCCTCCCGGAGACGGGTCCGCCTCGGCCGAGTCCGGGCGATTTCCTGCCACCTCGCCAGGTGTCCACCCGGGAGGGGTCCGCCCGGGCCGAGGTCGGCCGACCCTTCGCCCTTCGCCAGGTGGCCTCCCGGAGACGGGTCTACCTCGGCCGAGTCCGGGCGATCTCCTGCCACCTCGCCAGGTGTCCACCCGGGAGGGGTCCACCTAGGCCGAGGTCGGCTGGTCCTTCGCCCCCTTGCCAGGTGGCCTCCCGGAGACGGGTCCACCTCGGCCGAGTCCCGGCGATCTCCTGCCACCTTGCCAGGTGTCCACCCGGGAGGGGTCCACCTAGGCCGAGGTCGGCGGGTCCTTCACTCTTCGCCAGGTGGCCCCCGGAGACGGGTCCACCTCGACCGAGGTCAGGCCGCCCGTACGGAGAAGATCTCAAGGAAGAGTCGCGGACCCCGAGGCCACCCCTCGGGCCGTACGAATCCCAGACGGTGCCCCGTACGGAGGGCGGTGGCACGCGGAACATCACTTGCATCGGCCCGACAAGCTCCACAGCCGAGGGGCACGATTCTGACAGAACAGGCCCTATAGATGGATGGCGCCCACGCTTGGGAGAGAGAGCGCTCTTGCTGGGCCCGAGGCCTGACCGGCCGCCTTGTCAGCGCCGCCCTCTCTTTTTCTCTCCTGTCTTTGCCTTTTCCCTGCTAGGCTCGGCGGACGAGGTCGGAAAGCCGCCTGGCCCCCCTTCACCGAAAAGGGAAAAGAGAAGAAGATAGGGGAGGGAAGCCTCCCAGGAGGAAAAGACAAGCGTACGACGAAAGGAGATAAAGAGGGAGGAATCTGGGGACAACAGAGGTAAGCGAACAAGCCTGGGGACAAAGGAGAAGCAACGGCAAAAGGCCTCGCTCCGGAGAGTGAAAACGAGAGATCCCGAGAGGGAATCACTGGGCGTGAGCTCGGCAAGGAGGCCCAGCCGAGATTCTAGTCCCCAGAGCGTCTCTCTCACTAGTAAACTCTCTAAGTCTGGAACCCTTTCGGGGGTCCGTCTGGAGAGTCTGTTCCTTCTCGTCGTCTACTGACTTGACCGTCGGAGTTCCCTCGCCGGAATCCCCGGCCAGGGTCTCCTAACCCCTTTCTTGCAGGTTCGCCGCAGTCAGGGAGGCTCCTTCGCCAGGCGGTCAGGAGGGATCGGCGGATCCGTGGCGCGGGCGCGACGACGGGAGCGGCAACAGCACACAACGACCTATACTTGATATACTATCATCTTGAAATAAGTGTATCATTTGGTCGTGAACAATTTTAGGACTATATGATATATCCTCTCTATATCACATACAAATAGTCTTAAGGACTTCATCACTGAAGAACTCATTACAGAAAGATGAAATAGTGATGAACTGCCAGAATAAATATTTTATTCAATAATATAATTCATATATAATTACATCAAATGTACAACTGTTTACAGTAGAAATTGGCTTTGGGACACATTTCCCAACAACTCCCACTTGGACTAAAGCCAATCAGAACAGTATCGTATACCCATCTTCCATTTACAATTATTGAGTTCTTGAATTCCAACGACTTTAGTAAAGGGGTCAGCCAGGTTCTCCTTTCCGTCAATCTTCAGAAGGTCGATATCACCTCGTTCCACGATTTCTCGCACAAGATAAAATTGGCGCAGAATATGCTTGGTACGCTGATGGGACTTCGGCTCTTTGGCTTGAGCAATGGCTCCAGTGCTGTCACAGTACACTGGAACAGGACCATCCAGGGAAGGTGCCACTCCCAGCTCGCTAAGAAATTTTCGCAACCAAACAGCTTCCTTTGCTGTATCAGATGCTGCAATATATTCCGCTTCGCATACAGAGTCTGCTACAGTGTGCTGCTTGGAACTCTTCCAGCAGATAGCTCCACCATTCAGGGTAAAAACAAAACCAGATATACTCTTGCTATCATCCCTATCTGACTGGAAACTGGAGTCAGTATACCTTCACAAGTTTCAAGTCAGGTCCTCCAAAAAGAAGCCACTGGTCCTTGATATTTCGCAAATACTTCAGGATGGTCTTTGCAACCTTCCAGTGTGCTTCACCTGGGTCAGACTAGTATCGACTCACTATTCCTAATGAGTATGCCACGTCTGGTCTAGTACATGTCATGGCGTACATGATGGATCCTACTACCGAATCATAAGGAATCCTACTCATACGCTCTCTTTCCTCAGGAGTTGTCGGACAATCCTTCTTGGAAAGAGAAATTCCATGGCCTATCGGAAGATAGCTTTTCTTGGAATTCTCCATGCTAAACCTTTTCAGCACGGTATCAATGTACGTAGACTGGGACAAACCCAGAAGCTTCCTTGATCTATCCCTATAGAACTTCATACCTAGTATGTAAGAAGCTTCACCCAGGTCTTTCATAGAAAACTGGGACGACAACCAGACCTTTATTCCCTGTAATGCAGGGATGTCATTTCCGATTAAGAGAATGTCATCCACATACAGTACAAGAAATACAACTACAGAACCATTTGCCCACTTATATATGCAGGGTTCTTCTTTGTTCCTAACAAAATCATACATCTTGATACACTTATTAAAATGCATGTTCCAACTCCGAGACGCCTGCTTTAGTCCATAGATGGACCTACTAAGCTTACATACCTTAGATTCATCTGTGGATGTGAACCCTTCAGGTTGCATCATATACACCTCCTCATCTAGCTCACCATTCAGGAAAGCTGTTCGAACATCCATTTGCCAGATTTCATAATCCAGATATGCAGCTAAGGCAAGCATAATCCGAATAGACTTGAGCATTGCCACAGGGGAAAACGTCTCGTCATAGTCAATACCATAACGTTGACGATAACCCTTGGCAACCAGACGGGCTTTATAGGTCTCTACCTGCCCATCTGCGCCCCGTTTCCTTTTGAAGACCCATTTGCACCCAATGGGTTTTACCCCTTCAGGTGGATCAACCAAAGTCCATACTTTATTGATTTCCATGGACTCCATTTTAGATTTCATGGCTCCCAGCCACAACTCAAAGTTAGACCTCTGCATCGCGTCCATATAGGTGATTGGATCCTCGTTGTTCTCATCGAGCTCAACGGGATCACCGTCTCGGACCAGAAAACCATAGATCTGTCCGGTTGACGCGGTACTCTACCAGATCTCCTTAATGACTGGTCAATAGGCTCAAGGTTTGATCTTATCATAACGGGTTCTGTAGCAGTCCTTGAGTGATTTGGTTCTTCTATCTGTTGAACTTCAGTAAGCTCAACATTGGTAGCTTGAGCACCTTCAGTAAGGTACTCCCTTTCCAAAAAGGTAGCTCTAAGACTGACGAACAATTTTTGTTCCCCAGGCATATAGAAGAAATAACCCTTAGACTCTTTAGGATACCCAACAAAGAGGCACCTGTCAGACCTAGGTCCAAGTTTATCTATTTCCAAACGCTTGACATAAGCCGGACATCCCCAAACCCGAAGGTGTGATAGACTCGGCTTACGCCCATTCCATATTTCATATGGAGTTTTGTTAACAGACTTACTCGGAACTCTATTTAGAAGATAGCATGCTGACTCCAAAGCATACCCCCAAAAGGAAGTTGACAGAGTTGCAAATCCCATCATGGATCTGACCATGTCTAACAGAGTCTGATTCCTCCTTTCAGACACACCATTTAACTGAGGCGTCCCAGGAGGTGTCCATTGAGAGAGAATCCCATTCTCTTCAAGATAAGTCAGAAACTCCCCAGAAAGATATTCTCCACCTCGATCTGATCGAAGGATTTTAATAAGCTTCCCGGTTTGTTTTTCAACTTCATTACGATACCGTTTGAACATCTCAAACGATTCAGATTTATGTCTCATCAAAAAGACATAACCGTACCTTGAGAGGTCGTCCGTAAATGTAATGAAATATTTATACCCACCCTTGGCATCGACATTCATTGGTCCACATACATCAGTATGTACTAGACACAAAATGTCATCGGCTCGTACACCTTTTCCAGTAAAAGGTGACTTGGTCATCTTACCAAGTAAACAAGATTCACAAGTTGGCAGCGATTCACAATTACTAACATTTAGGAGACCTTCTCCCACTAACCTGTTGATTCTATTCTTGTTTATATGACCTAGCCTATAATGCCAGAGATAAGCATCATTGACATTATCTAATCTAGGGCGTTTACAAGAAATGTACATTACACCAATAGGCTGTGATAAAACATAAATGCCATTCTTAATATGTCCAGTCATAACCACAATATCATTCATAATGACTTTGCAAAAATCACTCTTGATTAATAGTTCATAATCATTACTGGCCAACTGGCCTACAGAGATAATATTTACAAGGAATGATGGACAATAGTGACAATCACTAAGAACAACTTTACAAGACTCGAAAAATAGATTGACAATTCCCAATGCCAGGACTGGAGCTTGACTTCCGTTCCCCACATTCAGAAATCTCTCGCCATTCTCGAATCTTCTACTAACTTGTAGTCCCTGCAACGTATTGCAAATATGATAAGGACTACCAGTATCTAATATCCAGTTAGTAGTATCACAAATAGAAAAACAACAAGGATTTATCATATAAATACCTTGTCCAGCAACCTTTTGCTGCTTCCTCTTCTTCGGCCTGTTCGGGTCAAGTGTAGCTAGGTAAGCGGAACAATTCCTCTTCCAATGACCCGGCTTCTTGCAGTAGAAGCATTCTGCCTGACTCTGGTCAGCCTTCTTCTTAATCTGACTGGGCCCAGCACTTTTCACCATTCTATTTTTATTCTTTTTCTTTTTCCTTTCTTAAAGGGGCGACGCCTTGCCGCACTGCCTCCCACTAAATTCACCAAGCTCTTTTGGAGCTGGTGATCCTTTTCATAAGTCTGTAGTAACCCCATCAACCCATGGTAGTTGACTACAGGCCTTGTTAATCTATAATGATCTAGAAAAGGTAAGTAGGAGGGAGGCAAAGAATTCAAAATCGCATCTTTCCCAAGCTGCTCGTGGAAAGGATATCCGAGTTTGGCCAAGCGCTCGATCATCTCGATCATGTACAATACATGATCAGTGACCGAGGACCCTTCAGTCATTCGAGCGTTGAAGATGGTAGAGGAAACCCTGTACCTTTCAACGTCGTCTGGAGCACCAAAAGATTCCTTCAACTTTTGAAGGATTTCCTCCGGTTGGGCCTCCTCGAATCTGCGACTGAACTCGTCGTTCATAGCCGCCAACATAATGCACCGCACTGTAGTATGGTCAGAGACCCACTTTTGATAAGCATCTCTGACTGCAGTATGTGCGGTGGGGGCTGGCCCCTCAGGTGCCGGATCCGTTAATACATAAAGGATCCGTTCGTGCTCGAGAACAATTCTCAGTCTTCGATACCAGCTATCGAAGTTGGGTCCCATGAGCTTGTCATTATCTAATAATGACCGGAGTGACAGATTAGTAGACATTATCTGAAAAAGAAAACCAAGACTATTTAGTATATGAATTATTTAAAACTTAAAGACATGGACTTTTGTCTAAAAGCTTCTCCCACTATTTTATTCAGACTGGTAGCCTCTACCTCCAATCCGAAGAATAACACTTATCCCTTAGTGGGTACCAGAATCCAATAGACAATACATGAGCCCGACTATGGTCGGCCAACTCATGTTCATCTAAAGGTAGGTTCATAACCAGTTGTTTCTCCAAACAACTCCTAGTAATTTATTTTGCCCTAGAAACACTTCAATCAGCCTTTGGGATACCTGCTAAAGAAGGTCCCAGTTAGGTCCAACCATTAACATGACTGATCTTAATGCTTCTAGCTAACAAATGATCAAGCCCGACTTTGGCCGGCTAACCTGACCACCTGTTTAAGAAAGTTGCATTATGTCATCATATAATGAATGACAATTCCAATAGTATGATGACCACCCGATCTATGGATCTGTCGATGATCACCCCACTACTGGACTCATTACCAAACATCTTAATGGGAGGCTAAGACAAAAAATTATCATATAATTTCCATCTTTTTAAGGACCTAATAATTTAGAGGTTTTATACATGTTTTGACAGAAGAGAAATGATAAGTCATGGATTTTCCTTCACTAACTTCATATGTTAATGAAAGGGTTACATGAACCACAAAATCCATGAGCACCTAAATCAGTCAAGCTGATTAACCTTATTGGCATGGGCTAACTCGAATCAATGAGCTAACTAATCAAAACTGGTTGACCATATTGGCCAGGTAAGTGAGATCAAGGTTATGGGTTAAGCCATTAACCATCTTTCCTTAGACACCAATATCATTGGCCAGGAAAGAGGTAGCCCCAAAAACCATAGATCAAAAGCCATACTTACCTTAGACACCAATTGGTTCACCAATTTCGATTAGACTAGCCTAAGGAATCGGGTCCTACCACGAAGCCAAGATTAAGTCCATTTAGATGTATGGACCAATCAATCTAACTATTAGATAGATACTAGAGAAGAACCTTAACTCAACATTTGATTAAGTTAATTCTCTATTAAGTCATATTCATCTAAACTTAGGTCTAACCAATTAGGACCTAATTCAAGCTAACCCATTTAAACCAAAGTTATGAATATGACTTAGATCTTAAAATCATATCCTTAGATCATTTAGTCACTTAGATTTACTTAATTCATAATTAAGTTAATCATACAACAGAATGAAACATTTTCAAAAAACTTTATAAAACATTTTTACAAGAAAATCTAATTTTTAAATTTCTGTTCACTGTGAAGTGTCGACACTTCAGTAGCAAGTGTCGACACTAGGTGTCGACACTACTCTGAGACAGGTCGACACATAGAGAACCGATTTCTGTGTTTTTGTTCATGAGTCGACACATAGATATCCAAGTGTCGACACATAGACACCCAAGTGTCGACACTAGGTAAACCAAGTGTCGACACTTGATCAAATCCGAGCACAGAAATGCTGTAATCCAAACTTTGTCTTTTCTAAACTTGAATTTTATGTTAAACTATTTAACATAGCAATCATAAACTAACTTTAGAACATTTCTAAAACATTTTATGACTTCAAATTTATAACATAATAAAGATCAAAACATTTCAATCTTTACTTTTTTCTTTTCTTTTTCTTCTTCATGAGTCCTTCACAATGGCACCCCTACACGCCATAGGAGATCCCTTTGAATGGGAAGTGAGGGTCTTGCAGCCCTACTTCTCTCCTATGATCGGACGGCCTGGTGAGGCACTCAATCCGAGTACTTGTAAGAAATTAAACTGATTTTATAATGTTTATACTAAACATTCATGCTAAAGCAACCTTATTGCTCTGATACCAATTGAAAGGAAAACTAGTAGCGAGCATGCTTTGTATTTTAAAACTTTTTCAAAATAACATGCAGCGGAAGCATGATAAAGTGATTAACATTTAATCTAAGCATGCTTTAAAACTTTTCTATGCTACTTGTCCCAAGATCTTGCATGAATGATTAATATAAACAGTGAAATCATGAATTCATGCTATGAACATTTCAAAGCAACATATCTATATATGTAAAACCATACCTTGTATGAAATGGAGACGCTCTCCGCTGTGAAAGATCCAGGAGTAGGAGGAAGAACTCTGCTTAGCCGCACACGTGTCCGGCCTCTACAGGTGGTTCACACCAGGGCTCTTTCAAAATCTACTTCCACTCCAAGTGCTAGCTTGTTGTGGAACGATTTGATCGGGACTCCTTTTCTTCTTTCGATGCCGGACTCTCCGAATGAATGAAGAAGCTCAAGAGGTGGAGAATGAGTGGTTGGAACCCTTCCCAAACACTCAATCCTAAGACCTAGATCTCTAGGTATAAAAATGTACCCTTTTCTCCAAAAACCTCACACCTATAAAACTAGAACTTTTTCCTAGTTTCTTCCCTTTCTTCCCTTTGATTTTTCCAGCATTTATTTGCTGAATTTTTCCTTATTTTCGTCCTCCCATTTCAGCCCCATAAGTAGATGGAGAGGGAGAGGGAGAGTGGGGAGTTATAGGTGTGGTAATGGATAGTTATGGGGAGTTATGGTCATGGAAAGTTACATAACTCCCCAAAAATGAATTTAAACTTATTTAAATTCAGATTAAATGTATTAATTGATTTTAATTCATAACTAAAATCAATTGGGTCAAGTGTGCATACATTGGGTTCAACCCGATTGGACCCAAACCCATTTTGAACCAAATCCTATTTGATTCGTTCCAGATTTTTATAGCTCAATCAAATTGGGCTATCAAGTAATCACATTACTTAATTCACCTCCATGCATCACCAACTATTAGTGAAAATTTCATGTCACAACTTTTTGTGATATCAAGTGTCTACACTTGCGAAATCAACAAGTGTCGACACTTACACAAGTGTCGACACTTCAAGAATATCAAGTGTTGACACTTGGATAAAGAAAAATCCTTTTTCTCTATGAGTCCACGAACGATTCCCAATCGTTCTCCGATCACTAGATCAAGTAGAAACCCCTATGGTGTGTGACCCCATAGGTTCTAACACTAAGCCGGTAGCACTGGAACATTTCCAATACCAGTCAAAGTCGCCATCTAGCAATGACACCCGACGTCCGGATAGGTCGAAGTTGCAGAGCAACAATCAAGAACCAGGAGATATGGAAACCTTGTAATTAATCCCTTTGACCTCAATGCTCAGGAAGACTTAGGGTTTAACTGCCCAACCCATAAAGTTCATCAACAATGTGTCTCAATCTCACAAGTCCTGTAACACTTTACAGTGACTACCCTGGCCAAGGTTTTGCTAAATTGAAACACAGTAAGATATCTGCTCCAAACACTTTGGAGGGGTCAATCCCATCTTGATCCGATCATCGCTACACGAGTACTTAACTGTACCCAGAAACCTTCCGTTCCTGGATTAGAAATCCAGATAGTCCAGTACCAAAGTACAGTGAGTTGCTCGTAAGCTACCATGACGATCTCATGTCTGAGGGATAACTATGTCCATATCAAAACTCTAGGCAGAAAAAGTACAGACGGGTCATGTTCGATGAAATGTCAAACACAACATCTGCATGCCATACTAGTGTCTCTACACTCCTTGGTTAAGAGGACAACCAACGACTATGGTACACAACGACCTATACTTGATATACTATCATTCTGAAATAAGTGTATCATTTGGTCGCGAACAATTTTAGGACTATATGATATATCCTCTCTATATCACATACAAATAGTCCTAAGGACTTCATCACTGAAGAACTCATTACAGAAAGATGAAATAGTGATGAACTGCCAGAATAAACATTTTATTCAATAATATAATTCATATATAATTCATCAAATATACAACTGTTTACAGTAGAAATTGGCTTTGTGACACATTTTCCAACAGAACATGGGTCATGGAGGGCGTTAGATTTATTTGCAAGAATATATGACATGCTCAATCCATCCGAGAATGATAATTGTATTGTTGGATTCTTAATTCAACATTAGACTTATATGTAAATAATAATACTTTGTGGGCTGTCATTTAAAGTTTGATCCACTTATCAATTATGTTTTGAACTATTTGGGACCTTAATGTATCTAATAGGGTGTAGGTCTTTTAATATATAGAGACTTAAGGATAATTTCTATTTTTATGATGGGCAGAAATAAAAATCATAATAATGCTATAATAATGCTGTTGTCATATAAAAGCGGTTATGGTCCCAGATTACACGGTGTTATTCCTTTTTTCTCGATATCCCAGAGAAGAAAATCCTAGAGAAGTAAGAAAATATTTTTTTAGAAAATCCGTGTGAATCTGGAAGGCTAGTTGTGCGACACAGGAGTAGACCTTCAAATCCAGGCTTTCAAATATAGCTTCAGGTACGTTTCTGCTTATTGTTTGGTTATTCTCAATGATATCACATATTTATTTTTTGGGATTTGCTTTCAAATAGGCTTCAGAATAATTTCCATAAAAGGGGAATAATTTCTAAAGTAGTATCAGAGCCTATTCATGTTGAATCATTGAGAATAAAATTGTGTTTAAGGTTTAAGATTTTGTTTTTGTATTTTATTTTGGGTATCTGTGATTTTTTCACCATTGCCGATGTTGGAAAGGATAAGCGTGGCCTGCTTGGCCGCACCACAGGGACATCGTGGCCTGGTTGGTTATGGCAGCGGTGTTCAATGAAAGGAAATGTAGCAGGCGACCGCCTACTGCATTTAAAAAAGTAACCATTGGGGTTAATTTTAATATTATTTATTTTGGGTACAATTTTAAATTCAAATATTGGTATTTTTTATATTTTGAGATAAATTAATTGAAGCAACATGTCGCCAAAGTAACCTCTCTTGTGGAAATTAATTTGTTTTGAAATATAAACGGCTGTATATATGTAATTTGTGAATATTTGTCAGCCCAAAGGATCGAAAATATTTAATAAAATTACATGTGTACTTGTGGTAATAAATGCGTGATGATTATTTGGTTTTGCATGTAAATAGTAAATCGGCCCAAAGGAAGGTTTATTGTTTGACATGTTCCTATTATCAGTGTTTGATTACTGCACCAAGATATCACTTACAAGTTAATATTTTATCCAAAGATAAACTATTAATGGAGTGCCCGATATCATGAGATGGGATTTACCTTTATTTGAATTTATTTTTGTTGTGATATTGATGTAAGCTTGTTTTCTTTGTTGTTCTTTGTTTATATATGAATCCTGCTAATATAACTGCCAACATCAATTCAATTCCTATGTTGAATGGCTCTAACTTCAAGTCATGGCAAGAGAACCTTTTAATAGTTCTTGGATTCATGGATCACGATCTTGCGATAAGGAAAAATGTTCATGCACCTCTTACAGATAAGAGTACTTCTGATGAAAAGAGAGAGATTGAGATGTGAGAGAGATCAAATCGCATGTGCATGATGATCATGAAAAAATTGATTTCAGAAGCATTCAGAGGCACTGTTGGCTCCACCCAGTGATTTTGATGAATAATAAAACATTGAGTACATATTTTATTCTAATGTGAATCTCAAGTTGTGAGTTTTCAGGCAGAAAGCACCTCAAAATTCTAAATATTTATGGTGTATGGCACGCAATGGCACGGAGCAAATCTCACACATCCGGGCAGCCTCTTCATTAAAAAAGGGCTTACAATTACTTAATTATTATGTGTTTATGCTTTCATGAACATCATTTTTGATTTCAAGGCTTTTACTCTTGATTCTGGATGTTTTCAGTCTCAAGTATCGACACCTGGACAGTCAAGTGTCGACACTTCAGCATTTGGCACGGACAAAAATCCTTGGCACGTCAAGTGTCGACACCTAGAATTCAAGTGTCGACACCAAGTGTCGACACTTAGGTTTCAAGTGTCGACTCAAGGCCTGAGAATTTTGAAAATACAGAACTTGTTGGTTCGAGAATTTTTGTGTCAAGTGTCGACACCTGTGCATCAAGTATCGACTCCCAGAATTCAAGTGTCGACACTTGACAGCCAAGTGTCGACACCTGACAGACAAGTGTCGACACTTGCAGCCTGACAGCTCTAACGGATCTATTTTTCTGGCTTGCAGAAATGGGTTTTCAAGCTCCAAACGGCTATTTCCAATGCTCCAACGGTCACAAATCATTTTTAGAAGGTTTTTGGTGTATTTAATCTCTACCAACCTCATTTTAAAGCAAGAGAAGTGAGAAGAAGTCAAGAAAAAGAAGAGAGAAGTCTATTCAAGAGCATTCAAGTCCACTCAAAAGCCAAAAAGCCAATATTCTCTCCAAACTTCAAATCAAAAGCCTCTTCTAGCTTGATTCCACTGAAAAAGCCTACTTGCTCAACTCTACTACATTCCAAAAGGAGGCAACTTGAAGAAGAGCAAAGTCAAAGCATTCCTTGGGCTTCAAAGATTCCAATCCACTCTTGAAGAGAGTTTGTTGTAGCATTTAAATTTTATATCTGATTTGTTGTGCTTTAACCTTGCTTTCAAGGGTGTCTTGAAAGAAGGTTATTGTGGTTTGTTGGTGAGCCAAAGTGTTAAAACCAACTAGGGTTAACTTGTGAGCCCGAAGACAAAACAAGTAGTTAGGTTTGTTGGTGAGCCTAAGTGATAAAACCAACTTAGGTTTTTGACTTGTGAGCCTTGTAAAAATAAGTCAACTGTAATCTGGTGTGGATTATAGTGGAATTCCCAAGGGTGGCTTGGGGAGTGGATGTAGGTGCTAGGTTTGCACCGAACCACTATATATTTTGTGTTTGTGTGTGATTGCTCTTTTCTTTTTGCATTCTTTAATTAAGTGCTATTATCTTGCATCTAATTAATTGTTACTCATAAGCACCACTAGACCTTTTGTTTTATTGTGTTAAATTTTTTAAAGACCCAATTCACCCCCCCTCTTGGGCTCCATTTCTGGGCAACAGGCACAATATCTGAAACAGTTATTATAGCTAAAGATTTCCTTGCCAAAATTGAAAAGAGGTTTGTCAAAAGTGAAAAGGCTGAAATTAATACACTCTTGACAAACCTAATTTCAATGAGGTATATGGGTAAAGGCAATATCAAGGAGTACATTATGGAGATGTCTAATCTTGTTTCTAGATTGAAAGTACTTAAGCTTGAACTCTCTAAAGACTTGCTAGTGCATCTAGTTTTGATATCTCTTCCGATCCAGTTCAACCAGTTTAAGGTGAGCTATAACTGTCAGAAAGAGACTTGGTCTTTAAATGAGCTCATCTCTCACTATGTTCAGGAAGAGGAAATGTTTAAGCAAGGCAAAAAGTGCTCACCTGACCTCAACCTCTAGGAAAAAGGGTAAGGGAAAGAAAAGGAAGAAGGATAAAGGAGCTGCAGATACAGTACCTCATAAGAAACAACAAAAAAAAATCACTGACTCAGATGGTAAGGGTTGTTTCTTTTGTGGGGCTGAAGGGCATTAGAAGAAGCAGTGCACTAATTATCACGCCTGGCGTGCTAAGAAATGTATGCTTCTTGTTTTGGTTTGTTCTGAGGTTAACGTAATTTCAGTACCTAGACACACGTGGTGGATAGATTCTAGTACAATAACTCACATCAGTTGTCTATGTAGGGTTGCCTGAGTTGCCGAAAGCCAAGTGATGCTGAAAGATACATCTATGTGGACGATGGTCAGGCGGTTCAAGTTGAGGCAATAGGAAAATTTAGATTATTATTAAAGACTGGATTTTATTTGGATCTTGATGAAACTTTTATTGTACCGTCATTTAGATAGAATTTGATTTCTATTTCTGCTTTGGACAAATCAGGTTATTTTTGTTCATTTGGAAATGGAAAATTTAGTTTGCTTCATGATTCAAAAGTGATTGGTTCCGATTTTTTATCAGGCTACGATAATCTTTATTTAATTGATTCAATTGCTTCATTTAATAAATCCTTGTAATTAAGTACACGAGGTGTAAAGAGAAAATTAACCATTGAGATTTCGGCTTTGTTATGGCACAAGAGACTAGGTCACATCTCCAGAAGGAGAATGGAGAGACTTGTGTCAGACGGAATCTTGAATCTCTTAGATTTTGCAGATTTTGATGTTTGTGTTAACTGCATAAAGGGTAAATAAACTAATCAAAGGAGATTTAAAGCCAACAGGACTTCGGATGTCTTAGAACTTTACATACAGATATTTATGGGCCATTCCCTATGGTTGCTTGGAATGGTCAACAATACTTTATAACGTTCATAGATGATTTTTCCAGATATGGCTACATATATCTCATTCATGAAAAGTCACAGTTACTGGATATGTTCAAAAATTATAAGGTTGAAGTTGAGAATCAACTCAACAAGAGGATTAAAAGTATCAAATCTGACCGTGGTGGTGAATACTATGGCAGATATGATTGTTCAGGTGAACAACGTCCAGGACCTTTTGCTAAATTCCTAGAGGAATGCGGTATCATTCCACAGTACACTATGCCGGGTTCACCCACCATGAATGGTGTTGCTGAAAGATGAAACAGAACGCTTAAAGACATGGTAAGAAGTATGATTAGTCATTCTACCTTACCTAACTCACTCTGGGGAGAAGCACTTAAGACTGCAGCATATGTCCTTAACAGAGTTCCAACTAAAGCAACTACCAAAACCCCTTATGAACTTTGGATGGGTAGGAAACCCAATATAAATCACTTACATGTTTGGAGATGTCCAGCTGAGGCAAGGCCTTATAGGCCTAATGAAAAGAAACTTGACTCAAAGACAGTGAGTTGTTATTTTATTGGATACTCTGAAAGATCCAAAGGGTATAAGTTTTATGATCTCATGGCTAAGTCAATTTTCGAGTCGGGAAATGCACAGTTCTTTGAGGATGTTGAGTTTGTGGGGGGAGATATAGCTAAGGACTTTGTCTTTGAAGAAGAATATGTTAATATTCCCACTAGTGTCATTGGCATTGGTCAGGATTTTATTTCTGACATTGTTCAAGACACAACAAATCAAGACAATGTCAGAGAACCTCCCATTCAAGAAATTATTCCAGAAGAACAAACTCTAGTACCTCAAGAACCTATGCTATTAAAAAGATCCACTAGAGAGAGGAGAAGTGCAGTGCCAGATGATTACATTGTATTTCTCCAAGAACATGAGGTAGACATTGGAGTGATGGAAGATGATCCAATCAACTTTCGTCAAGTCATGGAAAGTTCTGACTCTCAAAAGTGGATTGATGCCATGAATGATAAGATAAAGTCCATGAAAGACAATGACGTATGGGATCTTATCTCATTGCCAGAAGGTGCGAAACCCGTTGGTTGTAAATGGATATTTAAAACTAAAAGGGATTCGAAAGGCAATGTGGAGAGGTACAAGGCTCGTCTTGTCACAAAAAGCTTTACACAGAAAGAAGGCATTGATTATAAAGAGACTTTCTCTCCAGTTTCTTCGAAAGATTCTTTCAGGATTATAATGGCATTGGTGATGCATTTCAATCTTGAGTTATACCAGATGGATGTGAAGATAGCGTTTCTCAATGGTGATATTGATTAGACAATTTATATGGTGCAACCAGAAAACTTTGTGTCGGGAGATCCAAAGAACATGGTTTGCAAACTTAAGAAATCCATCTATGGACTCAAACAGGCATCTCGACAATAGTATTTCAAATTTCATCAGGTGATCATCTCGTTCAGTTTTGAGATGAATTTGGTTGATGATTGTATATACCATAAGTTTTGTCGGAGTAAATATATTTTTCTGGTTTTATATGTCGATGATATATTGCTTGCCAGCAGCGATATAAGCTTAATGCATGAAACCAAGAGATTTATAGCTAAGAATTTTGAGATGAAAGATCTTGGTGATGCCTCTTTTGTATTAGGTATACAGATACACCGGGATCGTTCTCGGGGTATTCTAGGATTATTACAAAAGAGTTATATCGAGAAGGTTCTAAAAAGGTATGGCGTGCAAAATTGCAAACCAGGAGATATCCCTGTAGCTAAGGAAGACAAGTTTGGTCTATATCAGTGCCCTAAGAATAACTTGGAGAAAGAGGAAATGCAGAAAATTTCCTATGCATCAGTAGTAGGGAGTCTAATGTATGCTTAAGTTTGTACGCGTCCAGATATTGCATACGTCATTGGGATGTTGGGCAGATATTTGAGCAATCCAGGAGTTGAGCAATCCAGGAGTTGAGCATTGGAAAGCAGCTAAACGGGTCTTACGGTACTTACAGAGAACAAAAGACTACATGCTCATGTATCGGAGGTTGAATCAGCTTGAGATCATTGGTTATACTGACTCCGATTTTGCTGGATGCCAAGATAGTATGAAATCTACATCGGGCTATATCTACCTGCTTGCTAGAGGTGCTATCTCTTGGAAGAGTGCTAAACAGTCGCTTATAGCCTCTTCTACCATGGCAGCAGAGTTCATAGCATGCTATGAGGCATCCAATCATGGAATATGGCTTTAAAATTTTATCACGGGGCTATGTATAGTGGACGGTGTTGAAAGGCTACTCAAGTTATTTTGTGATAATAAGTCAGCAGTTTTATATTCTAATAACAACAGGAGCTCAACAAAATCAAAGCATATAGATATCTAGTTTGTGGTTGTTAAAAAAAGAGTTTAGAGTGGAAAGTTGTCTATTGAGCAGATAGGTACAAACTCCATGGTTGCGGATCTGCTTACTAAAGGAGTGCCACCCAAGATATTTCATGAGCACACTGCTCATATGGGTGTCATGTCAGTAGAGGATATTCAGTTTTAGTAGGAGTTTGTATATTTTAGATGCTCTTATAATACAGACATTTTTTAGTTATTTCAGTTATTTCAGTTTTCTGCAGAAATAAAGTTTCGTCTTATTTACACTCTATTTTTATTTGGTTTGATCTCATTGAGGTTTAAGGATGGACCAGTTGGAAATAGGCATGTTAAGGTCACATTGCATGAAATTTCCATGCTACACATCCACATCATAATTCATGTCATTCAATTGCATTGATATACGTGACCATTGATGGATTGAGTTACGATAATTGTAACAAAGACCGCTTTGATCCTATGTTGGTGTAGTTGATGGACCGGATTGGTTATAGATACATTTTAATAAGGACAACAAAGTAAAGTTGAGCTCATTCAGTTATTTTTGCAAAGCATGTTATAAGGTTATATATATAGCCCAAGTGGGAGATTGTTGGATCCTTAATCCAACATTGGGCTTATATGTAAATAATAATACTTTATGGACTATCATTTAAGGTTTGGCCCACTTAAAAGTGATCAATTATGTTTTGAACTATTTGGGGCCTTAATGTATCTAACAGGGTGTGGGCCTTTTAATGTGTAGAGACTTAAGGATAATTTCTATTTTTATGATGGGCAAAAATAAAAATCATAATAATGCTGTTGTCATATAAAAGCGGTTATGGTCCCCAGATTACACGATGTTATTCCTTTCTCCCCAATATCCCATCATCGGAGAAGAAAACCCTAGAGAAGTAAGAAAAGGTTCTTTAGAAAATCCGTGTGAATCTGGAAGGCTAGCCGTGCGACACAGGAGTAGACCTTCAAATCCAGGCTTTCAAATATGGCTTCAGGTACACTTCTGCTTATTGTTTGGTTATTCTCAATGATATCACATGTTTATTTTTTGGGATTTGCTTTTAAATAGGCTTCAGAATAATTCCCATAAAAGGGGAATAATTCCTAACATGTTTGCCATATGGCATCGAAATCTAACGGCCAGCGAGCGATTTCCAGCTACAGGGAGGAGGAAAAATTATTGATGGGACCATATCCACAATTTTCAATAGCGGGCCAGTTTAATCGCAGAACAACACGCATGCACATATGTTGTATCTTTTCGTTGAAAAAGTCTGCAAATCAAACATGACCCACACTACATTTTTTTATTGATTAAATTGTATCCATGATGGCATGACGGGATGGACGGGTTAAAGTACTATAAGATTACGAAATCTGATAGCGCTATGGATGAAATCATTTCAAACCTAAAAAGTTACCATTCGGCCCTTATCTTTTTCGGAAGAGATTATGATCCGAGATTATGACCCTTATTCTACAAACAGAAAAAAAAAAAACAAAAAAAACCTAGACACCCCATCCCAGAGTTCGTTCTATTATTTTTGGATACCCGAAAGATCTTCATTTCGTGTATTTTCTCCTTTTTGATGGTCGAGAAGTCGCTGGTGAGCTTCCAGTTGTTGAGCATACCTTTTTTCAACCTTTGATGCGCCTTCGAAATCTTGGAAAAATGGAGAAAAGTGGCTTTGTTTTTCAACATAGACGGTGACGAACAAAAAAATAATGCAAAAAGGAAATGTAGATGGAGGAATGAAGCACTGCAATCGTTGTTTATTCAGAGGGGATGAGATCCCCTTAAGATCCGTCCCAAAAGATGCTATAAAAGCAAAAATAGATAAGGAAAATTTTTGATTTCTACTTAAAGTTGACATTTACTATGTGAACTTTTATTTTATAATTTCTGTATGGATGTCGTAGTTTTTTAACTAGGATGCCCTAGATTTTAAACTAGGGTATCGTAGGTTTTAAACTAGGGTATCATAATTTCTGTTCTACTATTTTAATATAAATTTTTGAAATTTATCTCTACATAGGGTGTCATGATATTTTTTAAAAAATATTAAGTCTTCATAATATAAAATTATGATACCGTAGTTCAAAAATTACGATACCCAAGTTCAAAACTTACGACATCCTAGTTAAAAACTACGACACCCAGCATAAATTATGAAATAGAAGTTTGTAACCCCTCTATCTCTAATACATGTCAACCGTGGCTTGTTTTATGGCTCCCAAAGTGTCATAAAATTGACACGGATATTATAACATTACTGAAAATGGACAAAACAGAATTACGACATCCAAGTTCAGAACCTACGACATCTTAGTTAAAAAGCTACGACATCCCTGCAGAAATTATAAAATAGAAATTTGTAACCCTTCTATCTCTAATACATGTCAACAATGGCTTGTTTTATGACTCCCAGAGTATCATAAAATTGCTACTGATGCTATAACATTACTGAAAATGGACAAAACTAAATTACGACATCCAAGTTCAAAACATACGATATCCTAATTAAAAAGCTATGACATCCATGCAAAAATTATAAAATAGAAGTTTGTAATCCCTCTACCATACATGTCAACTGTAGCTTGTTTTATGACTCTTAGAGTGTCATAAAATTATCATGTATGCTATAACATTACTAAAAATGGATAAAATAGAATTATGACATCCAAGTTCAAAACCTACGACATCTTAGTTAAAAAGCTACGACACCCATGCAGAAATTATAAAATAGAAGTTTGTAACCCTTCTACCTCTAATACATGTCAACCGTGGCTTGTTTTATGACTTTCAGAATATCATAAAATTATCCTGGATGCTATAACATTACTAAAAATGGACAAAACAGAATTATAACACCCAAGTTCAAAATCTATGATATCCTAGTTAACAAGCTACGACACCCATGCAGAAATTATAAAATAAAAGTTTGTAACCCCCTCTACCTCTAATACATGTCAACTGTGACTTATTTTATGACTCCCAGAGTATCATAAAATTTATTGTTTATAATTTATTACTTAACTTACATTTATGTTTTACTTATGTTTCAGGTGATCTTGCAATGGTTTGGCTGCCTAGAGTAAAGGCTTCACAATTATTTAAAAATCATTGCAAGCTAGCAGTGTATGTTGAACAAGTTTAGAAGATGGGTTTTTCTAGTCTTCATTTAGAAATCATCCGGAAGACTCCTTTCAATGCGTTCATTGACATGTAACCGTTTGTTGTCGACGGGCATCTACTAACTGAAATTATTAGATGCTACAAGGGAGGTGACAAGTTTATTTTTTGTGGCAAAGAATTTATATTTAGCATCGAAGACGTGGCCCTGATTTTGGGCCTGCCATGCCACTGAAAGAAGATTTTAATAGAAGATCAAGATAAGAAGGGTCGGTTATTCAGACGATTTGGAAGGAAATTAAATCTACAGAATAAGGGACTGGAGAAGTTAATAGCCCAACTTCATGCATCAAACTTACAAGAGGATGTCGAGGATATTGTGAGATTATGGATTGGATATATGTCTGCAATGTTCTTGTATCCAAAGTCAAATCAATCTTGCCCAAGATATATCATCCCTTACTTGGATGATTTATCCCAACTGGGTCAACTCGACTGGGCTTCCATAATAAGGGAGTTGACTCTTATGTCTCTCCTAGATGCTACTTTTTACCTATGATCCGAGGAGCCAGTCCTAACCAAGAGAAGTGATAAGGTTAGGAGGCAGTCAACCCTGTATGGGTGTACAATTGCTCTGGTAGTAAGTACCATTAATATGTAGTAAAAGTGTAATTGCATTTATTTTAAATCTTTCATATATTTAACGTACATGATTATTATGTACATATTTGGTTCCTCGAGCATAGTATCTTAAGAGCCCCAACACATCCAAATAAACTACCTAGGCTGTTAAAATGGTATGACAGCCAAGTAAAGACAAAGATTGTTCAGCTTGCGAACTTGCAGCCTGAAGAGTTGGTAAATAAAGATATTTTTTCATTACAACATTAATGAATAATATATCATTATAATTAATATAAGGTTCTTTTGTTATTGTTCTTGGCTTGCAAGTGGAGGGAGCTATTATGCCTACAATAATGAAACAGTGGCTTTTTACTAAAGAAACAGTAAAAGCAACATCCCCTGAAAAAGAAAAAAATTGTGCAAGCTGTGCAAAGGTGAAGGCTGAAGTTGAAGAGATAAAGAAGAGGCTTGTGATAGTTGAAACCCTTCTTAGTTCATAGGTAAATATCGTGGCCCAGTCACCCGACCTCATTATGATAACAAAGGGGGGCATTCAAGCAACTAACCACTTTCGGTTACTACAACCACTTTCAGTTACAACAACTACAACTACTTTTGGTTACAACTACTTTCAGTTACAACTGCTTTCGGTTACAACTACTTTCGGTTACAATCACTTTCGGTTACAATAACCACTTTCGATTATATCTACACCTATAAAAAGGATAAGAGGGGACCTCCAAGGGTAAGCAAGGTCTAAGGCAAGCATGCTGACATTAGACCACCTTATTCACTCCTTTTCCATCTATGCTCTTCTTTGAATTCTCCATTATGTTGCCTAGACCACCCCACTGACTTAAGTATTGGAGTGTCCCCCGCCGGAAATCCGGTCTGGGAACCTTTTTGCAGATCTCCATCCAAGAGGAGCGCGCTAGAAGAGTGAGCAGGATTGTCCGACGCCGTCGAAGCTTCAGTCACGTGTGATTTAGCCACAACAGATTGGCATGCTAGGTAGGGGAAGAGGGCTACCTCTCATTCACTCCCCTCTTGGAAAGGAGAATTCTAAGAAACCAGAATGTTGAAGGGAAAAGCTTAAAACACTTCAGCAAGTAGGGGACGTCCTCCCTCTCAGAGGAACGATCCCCCAGTGGAAAACAACATCCCATCGCCTGCACTTGCTGTGGGGCAACAATAGTTTGAGACTCTCATGAGTTGGGTTGATGCATTGACAACCCTGGTCCAAAACTTCCAAGAAACCGCACTCCAAGTGAGGCATTTACCAGCTACTTCCAGACATAGTCACTGATCCAAAAGGAAGAAAGATCATCACTATGAACCTACCCAATACTCTCCTTGAGATCAACTCTCTCACGAAGGTCGGAGCTCTCAACATCACAGACAGGTCGATAGTCGACTCGATAGGAAAAGAACTAGATGATCTCTCTCGGTCTCTTCCGAAGACCCTACACTTGGAAGTGCTGGGCAAAAATAGACCCATTACGAATACAAAGAAAAGTTCAAGATGCTTGAGTCACAGATCGTAAGGCTCTGCGACATGAGAAAAGACGATGAGGCCATGGCCTATGACTCGCGGCCTCCTTTCACCTCTAGAATAATGGAAGAAATCATCCATCGGCACTTTAAGGTCCCTTAGATAGAATCTTAAGAAGTGACCACCAATCCTCTTGAATATCTGGGCAACTTCAAGGCCCACATGATGATTCAAGGAGCCTCCAATGCATTGCATTGCCTAGCCTTTCCTGCCACTTTGAAGAAGGTGGCTTGAATGTGGTATTCGAGCATATGCCCAGGTACCATCGATTCTTTTTGTGAATTAGAAAAATTGCTCATCTCACATTTCAGGACTTGCTACAAAATGCCCCGCAACATGGATAGTTTGTTCATCCTTCACCAGAATGAAGGAGAGAGTCTTAAAGATTATATTGCAAGATTCAACTTGGCTACCCTTGAGATTTCGATCTCAATGAGCATGTGGCCATGTCCACTTTGAAAAAAGGCCTACGATCATCTAGGTTCATATTTTTCCTGGACAAAAGGTTCCCAACAAGTTATGCCAAACTCCTATCAAGGGTCCAAAAATATGCGGTGGCTGAAGAACAGGCAGCAAATTGGCGCCTAGCTAAAGGGAAGCCCCCTCCTAAGAAGAAGAACAACAAGGGATCAAATCCCCTTGTACCCCCAGCAACGACGACTCGACTTGACGACGCAATCCTAGACCCAAGGTACTGGGCAAGAGATTTGATGCTTGCACTCCCCTTAATCTTCATAGAGAAAGAAAGCTACTTGCAGAGGCCGTGCCCTATGAAGACATCATCTACTGTAAGGAACGGAAACAAATACTGTTGATTCCACAGGGGTCATGGCCATAATACTGAAGAATGCATCCAACTAAAGGATGCCATAGAAGACTTGATCAAGAGGGGATATTTGGTAAAGTACATCAGTCATTCAAAACCCTGAATTTAAGCTACTATCCCATAGAGAGTTACGGAAGAAGCCGAACTACCCAACCAGAGACTAACCGATGAAAGGGTAAGCATGCTGCATCGGTAAACTAACTAGGAAAAAGTCAAAGAGGATGTTTCCAAGAGGTTCAGAAGCAACAACTCCATATGTTTTTTAGACGATGACCTCCAGGGAATTCAAGTTCTGCATGATGATCTAGTTGTTGTCTCCACTGTAATTGCTAACTATGATGTAAGACAGATCTTAATAGATAATGGAAGCTCTGTTGAGGTTTTGTTGTGCGATGCCTTTCTTAGGATGGGTTTATCTAAAGATAAGCTACAGAGATCTCCTGTACCTCTTACAGGGTTTGGAGGCAACTAAGTCAGAGTTGAAGGAGAGATAATATTGCTTGTAACTCTCAGCACCGAGCCACGTCAAAAGATGCTTCCCATTAACTTCGTGGTGGTACGAACCCCATCAGCTTACAACGCTATCTTGGAATGACCCGTCTTAAACAAATTTCAAGCCATAGTATCAACGTATCACCTCCTAGTACACTTCCCCACTAGAAATGGTATCAGGAAATTAAAGGGAGACCAAAGAGTCGCCTGACAGTGCCTGATGATACAGGACAAGCAATCGGCTAATCCCAAGACATTGGACCAGCTGGACCCAAGAGATCATACTGAAGATTATGGGGAGCCAATGGAGAAGACCATCTTCGTACCTTTAATCGACGATGATCCAACGAAAACTATGCAAATCAGGAGTCTACTAGATGAAGAAACAAGGACAAGGTTGATCCATTTCCTTCAGAGTAATACTGATATATTTGCCTGGTCGGCTTCAGACATGCTTGGAATTTCAATCGAAGTAATCACTCATCGACTCGAGGTAGCCCCTGGATACAAACCAGTTAGGCAGAAGAAGAGGAACTTTGCTCCTGAAAGATAAAAGGTGATCGATGAAGAAGTAAATAAACTTCTCAAAGCTGGATTTATAAGGGAAGTACACTATCTTGAATGGCTAGCCAATGTCATGATGGTGAGGAAGGCTAATGGTAAATGGAGGATCTGCATTGACTATACAGATTTAAACAAAGCCTGCACAAAATATAGTTTTTCTCTCCTGAAGATAGATCAACTAGTCGATGCAACTTCGGGTTATCAATTGTTGAGTTTTATGGATGCTTTCTTCAGATACAATCAGATCCAGATGAACTCTGAAGATGAAGAAAAGACTACCTTCATAATATAGAAATGACTATTGTTATAAAGTAATGTCATTCGGTTTAAAAAATTGCCGGAGCGACATTCCAAAGGCTGATTAACAAAATATTCAAAAAGCAGCTAGGGAAGAACATGGAAGCCTATGTCAATGACATGATTGTGAAAAGCCTCCTCAAAGTTGACCATATCAAAGATTTGGAAGAGTCCTTTGACATCCTGCGGTGTCATCAAATGAAGCTAAACCTAACTAAATGCACTTTCGGAGTGACTTCAGGAAAGTTCCTAGAATTTCTGGTTATCAAGTGAGGAATAGAGGCTAATCCGGAGAAGATTCAGGCCATCCGAAGCATGAGACACCCTTCTTGCAAAAAAGAAGTACATCAATTGATCGAGAAGGTCGTCTCTTTAAGTCGGTTCATCTCCCGGTCGATAGAAAGATGCCTTCCCTTCTTCAAAGCTCTTCGTCAATCACAAAGTTTTGAATGGTCCAAAGATTGTCGACTTGCCTTCGAAGAACTAAAGAAGTACTTGGAGAGTCCTCCTTTACTTTCCAAGCCTCAAGAAGGGAAAACCCTCTATTTAAATCTCTCTGCTTCAGATGAAGCGATCAGTTCAGTGCTTGTCCAAAAAGGAGCTGACAATCTTCAAAAATCGTTCTACTATACCAGCAAAGTATTGCATGACGCAGAAATAAGATATCCCAGAATACAAAAGCTCATATACTCACTAGTGATTCGGCAAAATGCTTGCAACCATACTTTCAATCCCATTCCATTATGGTCTTAACAGACCAACCTTTAAGGGCTATCCTCCGATATCCTGATACTTCGAGAAGGATAGCCAAATGGGCTATCAAGCTTGACAAGTTTGACATTAGCTTCCAACCCAGGTCGGTGATGAAAGCTTAGGTATTGGCTGACTTCCTAGCTGAATGCACATGAGGGCGAGAAGATAGCCTATAAGAAACTGAAGAGGTGGAAGCCCCCGAAAAGGATTCAAAATCCATATGGATATTTCATGTGGATGAAGCTTCAATTCTACGGGGTGTGGAGCCGGCCTCATATTAGCAGATCTGAACGGGCACACTATAGAATACGCCCTCTAATTTTCCTCTAACAACTAGGCAGAATACGAAGCCCTTTTAGTAGGACTCTGAATCACCAAGGAGTTAGGAATTCAGAAGCTCAAGACCCTTTTGGATTCTCAACTGGTGGTGAACCAGGTGAAGGGAAAATTTGAAGCTCGAGTTCCTACCATGATCCAATACCTAAAGGAAGTGCGAATGCTAGTTTCCTAGCTAGAATCCTTCGAGATCGCCCATGTACCATGAATGGAGAATTCTCGAGCTGATACCCTGTCCATGCTCGACACCACTACTCCAGACTCCCTCGGTTGCACCTATATAGAATATCTCGAAGCTTCGAGCATAACAGAAAAGATCAAGGAGGTGCATCAGGTCGTACATGAGCCTAGTTAGATGGATCCTATCCTCAAATATATGAATGATGGTATATTACCCGAAGACAAAGCCAAAGCCAAATAAGTTCGCTGGATGGCTTCCCAATACATTATCTTGGATGGGACTTTGTATAAAAAGGTCCTTCACATAACCCCTATTAAAATGCTTAGGGCTTTCGGATGCTGATATGCCCTAAAGGAGGTACACGAAGGTATCTGTGGTGACCACTTGGGGGACAGATCTCTGGCCTATAAAATAATTCGCCAAGGTTACTATTGGCCAACTATTCAGAAAGACTCTACCAACTTCGTCCGAAGATGCGACCAATACAAGAAATACTCCAATGTTCAAAGATGATCGGCAAGTCAGCTAACTTAGTTAATGACCTCATAACCTTTCGCCCAATGGGAAATGGACATTCTTGGCCCATTCCCTCTAGCCACCGGGCAATGGAAGTTCTTCATTGTAGCCATCGACTACTTCACCAAATAGGTTGAAGCTAAACCCTTGGCCCATATTACCGAAGGGAAAGTCGAGAGTTTCATTAAAAACTCCATCATTTTTTGGTTTGAGATCTCTCATGCCATCATCACCGACAATGGAAGATAGTTCGACAATTCGAAGTTCAAAGACTTCTGTGCCCACTATCATATTATTCACAGGTTGACTTTTGTCGGCCATCCTCAATCCAACGGGGAGGTCGAAGTGATCAATAGAACTATCCTCCATGGTCTGAAGACTGGGCTGAATGATGCCAAAGGATTATGGGCCGAGGAGTTAAGTTCGATTCTTTGGGCATATTGGATAGCCTCCAGAACAGCTACCGGAGAATCTCCGTTCAACTTAGCCTATGGCATCGAAGCGGTTCTCCCTGTGGAAGTCACTTTATAATCCTTGAGGATAGATCACTATAAGGAACCCGAGAATTTGGAGTGCTGAAGAGTGGATCTAGATCTACTACAAGGCACGAGGCTTCGCGCTCAGATGAAGATGGCAACATACTAGCAAAGAGTCGCCAAATACTACAATTCTAGGATGAAGGAACGAACCTTCCGACCTGAAGACTTAGTACTGCGAAAGTCCAAAGTATCCAGACCGATGAAACATGGCAAGCTCTCTTCCAACTAAGAAGGCCCTTACCGATTTAGAGAAGTCATACATCCAGGGACTTATCGGCTTGAAACTCTGGACGGCTTCCTACTACTTTGGTCTTGGAATATAGAGAATCTTCATAAGTATCATCAATAAAAGATTTCTCTTTGAAGAGCCTCAATGGAAAGTTCATGCAAAGGTGGGCCTAATAAGCCTATCTTACTCTCCATTAAAGGCACAGGGATGGCCTACATGGCCTACCCCACAGTAAATCTGACGACATGCAGAGGTGGGCTTGAACAGCCTATCTTACTCTCCATCAAAGGCACAGGGATAGCCTACGCGGCCTATCCTACGGTAATTCTGATGACATGCTGAGGTGGGCCTGAACAGTCTATCTTACTCTCCATCAAAGGCACAGGGATGGCCTATGCGGCATATCCTATGGTAAATTCGATGACGTGCCGAGGTGGGCCTGAATAGTCTATCTTACTTTCCTTCAAAGGCACAGGGATAGCCTGCATGGTCTACCCTATGGTAAATTCGATGATGTGCTGAGATGAGCCTGAACAGCCTATCTTACTCTCCATTAAAGGTACAAGGATGGCCTACATGATCTATCCTATGGCAAACCCAACGATATGCCAAGGTGGGCCTGAACAGCCTGTCTTACTCTCAATCAAAGGCATAGGGACAGTCTAAGCGACCTACCCTATGGTAAAACCGAAGGTATGCCAAAGCGGGCCTTACCAGCCTCCCTTATTATATTATCAATAAAATGCCAAAGGAAGGCTTCATCGGCCTACCCTAATGGCAAGTCCGATCAAGACAAGCAAATAAGTCTCTCTATGGCTTAAACAAATTCGGACATCCCAGTCCAAGACAAAGATAAACCTGAACATGGCTAATCTAAACTCTAGGGATCCTTTATAAATGCCCTAGTTAGATATTTACTATGCTGATGTGCTTATGCTTAGCATTGTTTCGGAGTGCATTCATCCATCAAAAGAAAGAAGTTTTAAGTGAAGGGGACTTTTCATTCTTAAATGAAGAACGGTACACCCCCACTGAGAGGAAGATGAGTTACATTAATAAAAGAAAAAAAAGTTACATCTAAAGATTATTTTTTCCCGGTTGATCCTGAAACTGAAGCTGGAATGGAGGACTCCTTGGCAGTCTCTTCATCTACAGGAGGTACCGATGCTTCTTCGACTGGATTTTCCACCTCTTTTTCCCCATTGCCAAATATGGCAATATGGGAAATGTCCAAATCCGGGTAAATATCCACAATCTTTTTCAAGCAGTCCATATAATCGATGTGGTAACTCTCCACCCCTGCTTCGTGTATTTCATTATCAAAGGCACTAGATTTTTTGCATGCCTCGATAGCTTGGAGAACGTCCTTTTCAGCCCGAACTGCTTTCTGTTCAATCGATGATACCGCTTGCTCCAGTACGATGATTCTTTTCTCAAGCTCAGCTCTATGAGCCGCTGCCTCTTCGGCACTTCGAAGGTTGTCCTTTATTAATAGTTCAGCCGAGATCAACTTCTTCTGTCTCTTCTCTAAATCAGTCATCAGCTCGGTCGCATATGCCTGAATTTAATTCCTTCTCTAAGGAATGATTGGCAGCGATGCTCTGATTCAGTTTTTGCTCGATGGCAACTCGAAGCTTTTTAGCCTCTTCCCTTTCTGCTTTGGTCAAAGCCAATTGACTTCAGAGCCCATCACCGAGGTTGATGGATCCATGGATGTTCTCTTCTAACAAAGTGACATCGTAGATAATCTATCAAAAAGAAACACACATGAAGTCAGTCATACTAGTACTGATATCCTACGAACTACTCAATACTTACTTGCAGTATTCGGGGGTAGATGGAAGAGAGAGTGCCTTCCAATCCATGCCTTTGTGTTGCTGCCCAATCTTCCTGAAGAATGGTGGCTTTTAACAGAGTCCTCGCCAACCTCGGATTGTTGAGACCGGCATCAGCAGTAGATACATTTTAGCTTCCCAAGCCCTCCCCTTCCGTAGTTGGAAGTTTGTGCTTGGCATCTTCCTTAATAACGGGAGCCTTACCCTTGTCCGATAAGCCTGGCTCCTCAGATGGCCCTATAACAGGAGATCCCACTGAATGTTCAGTCGAGCATCAGGGCGAAGGAACCTGCTCCTCTTCTGAGGTGGATCCTATGTCAACGGGAACTTCACCCCCAGCTTGAACTCATGGGAGCACTAGAACGTAGACCCATTTCCGGTCTGATCTCCTTAACGGAGGGCCAGACGCCATCCTCTTCGTCGCTGCTTGCCAAAGTTGTGCCACGTCTGGCCTCATGATTGATAAACTCAGGAAGCTTGTTAATGGGGAAGGGAGAAAGAAGATAGTTAACAGGTCAAAGAAGCCTTGGAAAGGAATCGCTCGAAAGGGCAATGTCGCTAATGTTCGAGAAAGTTTAACCCTCACAGATATAAGTCCTTTATATAAGGCCCGCCAACAATTTAGATCCATCGCTCACATTCCAAGCAGCTCTTTGATTACACCATGTGTGCTTACTTTTGTTAAGAAAAAAGAGAATAATGGCCTCGATCCACATGCGGACATCTACGAGAAGTTAGAAGGTCATGACTGATCCAATTCCAGAGACACGTTGCTTTAATGACCCTGGTTGATGTCATTCCATGATCTGGGTTATAATTGCCTCGCCATTGGTAATTGGACAGCTGGCAGAGGTGATACGTTGCCTTATTGATATCGCCTATAAAAAGCCGAGGCTCTTTAATTATGAGTCCAAAGGCTTAAGGGTCAGATTTATGGCCAAGAAAGGTCAATTTTGTGGCATTCCTACCAATGTTTAGACCAAAGACCTCATACTCTGAAAAAGATTCAAATTCAAGTCCAGGACTATTGATTACCCGAAGACTACCTACCTAGAATTTTTCTTGCTCAAAGGTTGTGATACATCCGAGGATGGCTTCCTATCCGAAGACTTTCCACTTAGAAAAATATTTGCTCAGAATGGAAAGCATCGTCCAGCCGATGATCCTATGCTTAGGAAAAATCATGGCATGACACAGTTAGAAAGGAAAGTACACTCTTCATTGATATTGTTGCCGCCAAGATTATCGTGGCCTGTAGCTCTGGTGCATCGGTTCTAGTTGGGTGCTTGTTTGAAGGTCCTGTAAAACAAAGGAGACCTGGGCCGGGGATTCCGACGAGGACACTCTGATAATCAAGTCAGTGAGACGATCGAGGAAAACAGAATCTTGTGATAGAGAGCTTGGGGGATTCTCTACATCAAAAGGGTAATAAGAATTCTATGAAAAAAGATAATTCAGAATAGAAAGCATGTCTGTTGCTTACCTTTGCTTACCTTCCCTTGCGGGACTTATATAGATGAATGGCTTTTGTCTATTTCCAAGTCATCCTTTTCGAAGAAGGCTTTCTGTTATTTGCTGTCGCCTCCCTGTCGAGCTGGTTTTTCACTAAGCCTTGAGCCACGATGGAATATTGCCATTTTAGGGAGAATCGTCAGAGCGCCACTGGTCTTAGGGCCTGAGCGGGATGTCCTTCTTAAGAAGGTTCAGGCATCTTGTTGTGGAAGTTGTAGTCTCCCAATCGTGCGGTTGTCAATGCGGTGGACAAAACAAGGCTAGGAGCCTGATGATGCTTAGATTGTGCAGGTCATGCAAAAGGTGTGTCGCAGGACCTGCGTTCATGGCAGGGCATGCGCCACCTCTCAGGGGCGGTGAGTGATCAGGCTCTCCCTTGTCATAGTTTTGAACTTATGTTAACTCCATCTCCAGTTGGATAGGGAGTGAGGCCCCATTTCAGGATCCTGACTCCCGAAGGGATGGGCTCGACCCCGGCCAAGAGCTGTCCTCAGACGGGGAGCTCGCCAATAAGCTCGGCCTCGGCTGGGAGCTGACCTTGGCAAAGGGGAGCTCGCCTCGGAGGGATGGGCTCGATCCTGATTGGGAGCTGACCTCAGATAGGGGGCTCACCAAATGAGTCCAGCCTCGACTGGGAGATGACCTCGGTAGGGGGCTCGCCTTAGAGGGATGGGCTCGACCCCGGCCGGGAGCCTACCTCGGATGGGGGGCTCGTCCAATGAGCCAGACCTCGGTTGGGAGCTGACCTCGGTAGGGTGGCCTGCTTCAATCCTCTGTCAAGCTGCCTTGTCCAGGTGGCTGGTCTTTTGTCACCATGGCCGTTCGCGGGCTACACGTCAGTGGATGTTTCCACATCAAATACCCCCCGCTCCCGAGCCCAAAGGACGAAGTGACCACTCGGGGTGAAGGGAGTAATGATTATGCTGGCATGGAGGGGGCGTGCCTCTTCCGGTATCAAGGCCATATGCGTCGGTGCCCCGGAGATCGTGTTCCCGTACCATCCGGGTGATGCCACGTCTCCTTTCTTTAAAAGCGGTCATTATCGCTGCACCAGTCCCAAAGGGGCTGCCCCTAATTCGAAGTGTCACTTTTATATATGGCATCTCTCAGTTGGCTCGATGCGAGATATGGCGTACATCTTCGATAAGTATGAGGCGACAGGGCTTTGGGCCACTTAAAAAAGACCTATCCTTTTATTTCTCGGAGGCTTTTTAGGCGGCAAAAAGACAAGGCTTTTTCTTCAGGGCTACCTTCCTCCCTCTTCTTGGGTGAAGTCATGAAGTTCCGGTAGGTTAGGCTTTCTTCCTTCTTTCGCTCCTTCTTTCTTCTCTTTTAACATGTGCTGGGGGAGTATCCTTCTTAGGGTTTCTAGATCTCCGTCCATCTCTTTCTTCATCTCCACCATTTCCAATGAGTTCTTCCAGTGGGGGGCACCGCCACCAGGATCCCACCGATGGTGCAGGAGCTTCTCAACCGCTGCCTCCTTCCTCGAATAGTGAGGAGGAGGGAGGTCCGATTGTGTTTTGCAGGGGTCCCTGCCGAACGGGGATCGTGATCGAACCCCTCGCAGTTTCTTCCCAATTCGCCCCCTCGTTAGGAAGTCTGGTGGTCCCGTCGGTATTGCTTTAGTGATGACCGACAGGGACCTAGTCCGTGTCCGGAGGTCATTTGGGGTCCCCGACTCCATCTGACTCTTTGTTCCCGGGCCGGAGGATAGGGTTATCTCTAGTGAAATGGGTCGGATAGCCCTATACGAGGACTTCTTCTCCACAAGTCTTCGTCTTCCCTTCCACACCTTTTTCTCTGCTGTTACCCAGTTCGCCAACCCAAGAGGGGGGTATGAATTAGATATTAAAAACTATTTCAATGGATATAAAACAAGTATGTGCCTTTTAAAACAAATACAATATGTATATTGTGAGCCTTGTGTTGTGTGTGGAGTGGAAGCAAGTAAATGCACACAAAAATAAGAATCACACAAATACAATGATGTATAGTGGTTCGGAGCAATCCATGGCACCTACATCCACTATCCAAAATATCACTTGGGATTTCCACTATATTCACAATGAATACAGCCGGTTTGTTTTACACCGAGCTCACAAACCAAAATCTAATCTTGGTTTCATACCAGGATCACCAAGAATCCAAACTTTGATTTTTACGGGCTCACCAAAAATTCCACTCTTGGTTTTATACCGGGCTTGCCAAGAGCCCAATCTTGGTTTTATACCGGGATCACTAAGAACCCAAACTTTGGTTTTCAAGGGCTCACCAACAAATCCACTCTTGGTTATATACCGACTTACCAAGAATCCAAACTTGGTTTTCACGAGCTCACCAAAAACCCAAACAAAAATAAACAAAACAAACAAACAATGCAACACAAAATACAAACTCTTAAAGAGAGGATGGTTGTAGCTTTAGCTTGATTTGGTGTAGCTCTAAGGCTTCAAGATGTGCTCTTCAAAGCTCTTTCTCTTTTTTAAAAGATGTCTCAAGAGTTATAGTAGAATGATCTTGAATCTCTCTTGAGTGTTAAAAATGAAGCTCACTTGATTTCCTAAAAGATTTTTCTTTGAAGCTCACTCTTTCTTCATTTACTCCAAAACTATTCCATTCCTCAAAAAACCTTTTTCCTCTTGAGTTTATATCTTCATTTTATACTCCTTGAGGTGTTCCCTGGTTGTTTGGATCGTTGGAGTGTCTTGGAAAATGAAATATGACCGTTTGAAACCGTTGGAAGGAAAACAATAATTTCTGCAACTAGCCATTACTGTCCAGAATTCTGGGATTTGAGTCAGCTCGGATGGCTCGAGTCAGCTTGAATAATTACAGTTCTGCCATTCTAGAGTCAACTCTATTCATAACTTAATTTCAACCACTCTGGAAGAGTCGGCTCGAATTTTCAATGAGTTGGCTCGAGTGAACTTTGTTCAAAAGGTTTTCAAACTTCTTCCAATATCTTCCAAATCACTTTAAACATCTTCTAAACCTATGATACTCTACAAAAATAATCTTTACAAAGATAATTAGTAACATTATCATGCATCAATATTTTGTAATCATCAAAATCAATCCTAGGATCAATAATCTCTCCCTTATTGACGATGACAAAACATTGGGCATGAAAAAGAACTTAAAGAAAATTAACTCTATGAAAGATTGTATTTCAATCAAATTAACAAGTATCATAAACTCAAACATATAAACAATAAACTTCCCCTTAATTTATCAATATATTTTAAAAATAAAATTTCTCTCTTTTCAAATGTTCTTTTTTATGACACCTTATATCTCTCTCCCTTTTTGTCATCAACAAAAATATTCTTAACCATTCTTTATGGGGATACCAATCAATGATATTCAATGATTTTCATAATACCACAAGAATATTAAGGTGTTTTGAGATAATTTCACCTTCTCTTTACTTCCTTCATATTCTTATCAACATTCTCTCCCTTTTTTTTTTTACATTCATTCTCATGTCACCTTAAACATCTCCCCCTTGATATAATATTTAACATAAATTTTTTCATGTCAACATACTTCTCTTTTTATATCTAAATTTATCAAAACCATAGTAGATGGAGCATTACATTACTTGATAAGATTTTCAATGTATATGCTTAACAATTAAGTGTATTAAAGTCATGAGAGCATAGTATGCATCAAAATCAATCATTTCTCATGGTCAACAATATTTTTCACGTCACATAATGATTTTCAATAAAGCATTCAAATCATATACATTATAAGCATGATCAATTTTAATCATTAACATAAATAAGCTTATAATGATTAAATTTGAGATATTTTCAATTAAAGCACACAACACAAGCATAGTCACATTTAAGCATTAACTAAGGTAATTGACTAGACTTATGAGGTTTAATGTTAAACATTAAGTATGCTAACACATTTCAAATTATCTATGCTATAGTAAGCTAGACTTCTTGAAATGAATAGTTCATTGCCATATGACTTGAGTATCATTCATATCACCAATATTCAAAATATTTCAAGTCATGGTTCAATGAATTTCATATTTTCAAGAATGCTAGTAACTATGCATAGTCAAAACATAGCTCATCTTGAAGCATCTAATACATGATTAACAATAAGTATAGCAAATTGCTTCAAGTAAATGACTAGCATTACATTTCAAAAATATAGAAGGGGTTTGAGTAGATTATACCAAATAATGATCATCCTCCTTTACCATTATGCTAAAAAATTACTAGTCCACTTTCTTTTGACTCGGGTATTGAATTGACCTTTATAATCCTTCATTGTGCCTTGTGCAGCCTCTATTCATGCAATATCTTCTTTTTTTCTGTTCGACTGCAAGACAACCTACAAAACATATTAAGTGGACGATCTAGGTACCCAAACTTTCTTGGGTCCTTTGAAGTTAGTACTCATAATTCCTTTTGAAACCCAAATCTTTTTAACTGAATTTTTCTTTTTTCACTTCAAATTACAAAGACAAGCTTTATGCCCAAGCTTTTTACAACGAAAGCATACTACTTTAGAATTTTGAAATTTACTTTGAGCCATAATTTTGCTTTCAACATGATTAGAATTTGAATCGTATCTAATTCCAGCTTTACTAGTTGAAAATCTTTGATTGCTTAATAATAATTCAAGCTTATTTAGAGTTAATTTATCAACCAAGGGCTTGAGTTTATCAATTTCTTTTTGCAACCTTTGATTTTCATTTTTTAAAGACTTATTCTTTTCAGTACATTCAATCTTTTCTTTTTGAATAATTTTATAATTTTCAGAAATAGAATTTAATTCACTTTGCAAAACATCATATTTTTCAAAAGCATCATTTCTTTCCTTTTGAAGCATATCATATAATTGTTTTAAGATTTGATACTTAGCTACTAACTTTTTATATTCATACATTAAATCATAAAAAGCATCATTAAGTTCATCAAATAGAAATTCTGAGTTAGGTACATAATTTACCTCATTTTGTAGAACCATAAAGCAAGTGTTGGCAGTTTTTTATTGCTCTTCATTTTCACTAAGCTTGAATCTTTGCTGTCGCTCTATGCCAATGCCTTCTTTTTCTTTTCTTTCTCTTTGTATGGCTCCCCCTTAGCCATATACTTTTTTTCTCTGACTTTAAATTTATCCTTTCTCATAAATTTTCTAATTTTTTTCATAATAAGGGCCAAGTCATCTTCATCTAACTCCTCTTCGGATGATGAATTGGTGAACTCTTCTTCAATTTCTTTAGTAGCCACCTTGAGTGCTCTTGCTTTCTTTTTCTTTTCCTCTTCTTCACTCCGGCACTTCAAGGTGAGTTTATGAGTGATAAGTGATCCGAGAAGCTCTTCTAATGTGAGATTACTTAAATCCTTTGCCTCTTGGATTGTGGTTACTTTAGGGTCTCAAACTTTTGGCAAAGATCGAAGAATCTTTTGAACCATATCTGCATTAGAATACATTCTACCAAAACTTTTCAAACCATTAGTAATGTCAGTAAACCTTGAAAACATTTCAGAAATAGATTCACGAGGTTCCATTTTAAACATTTCATAATCATGCATGAGCATATTAATCTTAGAGTTTTTAACTTGTGTTGTGCCTTCATAAGTGATTTCAAGTTTATCCCAAATTTTTTTTATGGAGGTGCGGGTAGAAATTCAGTTAAACTCATTTATATCTAAAGCACAATACAAGAGGTTCATTGCTCTTGCATTCAACTCTCCCATTTGTATTTCATAAGCATTCCAATCCAATTCCAGTTTTGAAATGTTTATGCCATCAACATTTATCATATGTGTGGGTTAAAATAATTTTTCATAATTTAAAATCTATAGCTTAAAAATAAATTTTCATGCAAACTTTTCAATAGCTATAATTTGTGCTGATAAAAAGTGGAGGTCATGTAGAACATTGCCCTTCGACAAGATGTGTGCTCATGTGGGTAGCCATTGATCTTTACTCCTAGTTGTTAAACTAGAGCACAGAGACGTGGCTTGATACCAGTTGTTGCCCAGTTGGCCAACCTAAGAGGGGGGTGAATTGGGTATTAAAAACTATTTCAATGGATATAAAACAAGTATGTGCCTTTTAAAATAAATACAATATGTGTATTGTGAGCCTTGTATTGTGTGTGGAGTAGAAGCAAATAAACACACACAAAAATAACAATTTCATAAACACAATGATGTATAGTGGTTCAGAGCAATCCACGGCTCCTACGTCTACTACCTAAGATACTACTTCGGATATCTACTATATTCACAAATGAATACAGCCGGTTTGTTTTACACCGGGTTCACAAACCAAAATCCAATCTTGGTTTTATATCGGGATCACCAAGAACCCAAACTTTGGTTTTCACGGGCTCACTAAAAAGCCCACTCTTGGTTTTATACCAGGCTTACCAAGAATCCAATCTTGATTTTATACCGGAATCACCAAGAACCCAAACTTTGGTTTTCACGGGCTCACCAAACAACCCACTCTTGGTTTTATACTGGGCTTACCAAGAACCCAAACTTGATTTTCACGGGCTCACCAAAAACTCAAACAAAAATAAACAAACAATGCAACACAAAATATAAACTCTTAAAGAGCGGATGGTTGTAGCTTTAGCTTGATTTGGTGTAGCTCTAAGGATTTCAGATGTGCTCTTCAAAGCTCTTTCTCTTCTTCAAAAGATGTCTCAAGAGTTGTAGTAGAATGATCTTGAATCTCTCTTGAGTGTAGAAGATGAAGCTCACTTGATTTTCTAAAAGATTTTTCTTTGAAGCTCACTCTTTCTTCTCTAACTCCAAAACTATTCCATTCCTCACAAAACCTTTTTCCTCTTGAGTTTGGATCTTCATTTTATACTCCTAGAGGTGTTCCCTGGTTGTTTGGACTGTTAGAGTGCCTTGAAAAAAAAATATGATCATTTGGAACCATTGAAAGGAAGAAAAATAATTTTTGCAACTAGCCGTTACTGCCCAGAATTTTGGGATTTGAGTCAGCTCGGATGGCTTGAGTCGGCTCGAATAATTATAGTTTTGCCATTTTGGAGTCAGCTCTATTCAGAACTCAATTTCAGCCACTCTGAAAAAGTCGGCTCGAATTCTCAGCAAGTCGGCTCGAGTGAACTTTATTCAAAAGGCTTTCAAACTTCTCCAAACTTCTTTCAACATCTTCCAAATCACTTTAAACATCTTCTAAATCTATGATACTCTACAAAAATAATATTTACAAAGATAATTAGTAACATAATCATGCATCAATATTTTGTAATCATCAAAATCAATTCTAGGATCAACATCTGCTTTCCTTGGCCACTATCATCTGGTTCCGGCCCAACTTACCCCTAACGCCATCTGGACCATTTTCTGTTTTATCGTCCTCTGTAGTCACAATGAGATTACCACCTGCTTCTCCCTCTTCAGGGCCTTGTTCACCCTGAAGCGCCATCCCTTCGATAGGGGGTGGTGGTCTGTATCTCCTAGTAAGGGGTGTCTCAAACTTGATCTACCCACCTCCATCAAGGGGTGGAAACATCGATTTTTCTTCGCTTCAATCAAGGGAGCGGACTGGGTCTAGAGCGACCTTGGCACATCCCCCAACCAACAATCCTCGGTCAAGCTGATCGATCAGGAAGTATTCAACCGGTTCATCTTCTCCTAGGTTCCATCTCCTCGGGTTTTACTGTGCGAGTGAATCTTGCTGAAGCTGGGGTCATTTAGGCCCAACTCTAAGGTAAAACTCAACATCGGGCTTCGTTCCTCTTGGTGGTGGACCTGATCCAGAAACAAGGCTAATTAATTTGCTTCATGCTGCAGGGATGAAGTTTAGCTTCAAAGATCTCCGAGGGATGTCCCGAAGGAGGGCTGCTATCAAAGAGCCCGAGGGGGAGACTAGGAAGAAGGCCCGGAAAGAACCCGGGCAACGACCTCGTGATGGACCCGACGGGAGGGAGCGAGCGGTCTCACCTGCGATGCCCGAATCGTGGGGCCAAGACCCTGCTGGTCGGTGAAAGGATGATGTTGGGACCACGGAGGGAGTTGCTCCCACTCCGGAGGTCTCTTTCTGCACCGCGAGCCTGGCTCACCCAAAGGCGGTGGGAGCAGAAGGTGCAGCTACCATCGAGGCACCAGCTCCATCCCCTGAAGCTAGAATTTCTGGGGATAGCCCGGCTGGTGCAGCGTTTGTGCCAAGTGCCTCGCCTAGCCCCGATCAGCCACCCAGCATACCTAGCCAAAGGGGCAGAACCCTCCCCATCTTCCTTCCCGAGGGCTCCATGATCAGCCGTGATGGGAGGATGGTGGAAAGTATCTTGAACTCTCTTGTCCAAAAAGCAGATCACCGGGGGCAAACTGGAAGGCCGATGTCGAAGCTCGCCACCAGCTTGTTTTCTTAGTTGATGTCAGTGAGCATTCTTCGAGACCGCTTTTCTATCTTCTTCTCCCTTAAGGGATGTTGATCGTCACTTTTCATGCAGGTGGTGGCGGATGTCCAGATTCTACGGGATGCCAACCGAGCACTGCTGATGCACGAGGCCTACCTCTGCCAAGAGTGGGATGAAGCCCGAATTTGGCTGGCCAGGCATGGGAGATAGAAAGACAGCTAGCCGCCGCTCAGGCTAGGGTAGCAAAGCTAGAGAAAAAGAAGGCCAAGCTTGAGGCGGCCCTTACCGGAGAGAAGGACACCAACTCCCTTCGGGCCAAGGAGATGGCCCGTTTGGAAGGGAGAGTGCAGACCCTCCAGGCCCAACTGGAGGAGGAGAAGGATCAGGCCGCAGAGGTGGCCAAGAGGGCGATAGCGACCATCACGTTGATGGAGGTGTCCAAAAAGGAAACTACTGAGGCCATCCCCAAGTACATGGCATCCCAGGCCTTCAAGGACGAGGTCGCCGAGGCTGCCTTGGATTCCTTCCACCGAGGATTCAGGGATTTTAAGAGTAAAGCCTTTTGTTTCTATGGGCTGAAAGGACTAGACAACATCAGGCCTTCTCTTTCGTTCCCCGGCCAGCAGGATGAGCCTGACCTCGAGGTGGAGTCCGAGTTGGAGGAGGTTGAGGTCGAGGCAGGATCCGAAGCCACCCTAAATGCTCCACAAGAGACTGGGGTCGCCCGTTGGCCTGGAAAGGAGTTGGCGGTCAATGTTTAGATCTTTCTTTTCTTTTTATACTTGGAAGTCAAGGAGGACTCCTGGTTTGTTGGGGGTGCCTTGCAGGAGATGTAAAGGAAGTTTTATCAATGAAACATTCCCTTTCCATGGCTATCACTCTGTTTCTTTTTGCTGAACGTGGGCCCCTCATTCCTTTGATTTTAATCTTCAAATGCAAGACTTCCAAGTCTCCTTGCCTCGCATGGCTATGAGTCGAGCGGTAGATGGTGGGACTTGCTTGGAATTCCCATCTGACATCTCCAGACTATGAGCAAGGCAACGGGATTGCTTGATTTTGGGTGCCATGCTTCGTAAGTTTCTGGGCTTAGAGTGTCGAGCTTCATAATTTTTCAGGCTTAGAGTGCTGGGCTTCATAAGTTTCCAGGCTTGGGGTGCTGGGCTTCGTAAGTTTCCGGGCTTGGGATGCTAGGCTTTGTAAATTTCTGGACTTGGAGTGCCGGGCTTCGTAAGTTTCTGGGCTTAGGATGCCGGGATTCGTAAGTTTTTGGGCTTGGAGTGCCGGGCTTTGTAAGTTTTCGGGCTTAAAGTGCCGGGCTTCGTAAGTTTCTGGGCTTGGAGTGCTGGGCTTTGTAAGTTTTCGGGCTTAAAGTGCCGGGCTTGGAGTGCCGGGCTTTGTAAGTTTCCGAGCTTAGCTTGCCGGACTTGGAGTCATATGGATGAGTTCCTGTACAAGTGAAAAACAAGGTTGCACCAAAAAGGAACTTGAATTTATTATGGAAGAGCCTTACATTATTGGTGTAACATCCTTAAATTGCTAGCATTCCAAGTTCGTGAGAAGCGGGCACCATTGAGCCCGGCGAGGTAATAGGCCCCACCCGGCAAGGCCTCAATTACCTTATAAGGACCCTCCCAGTTTGGAGAGAGTTTCCCACACTCCCCTGGTTGGGATGCTTTCACCCGCCTGAGAACGAGTTCACCTGAATGGAACACCTTAGGCCGCATGCGAGAGTTGTAGTAGCATTCGACTCGCTGTCGATAGGCTACTATCCGGAGTCGGGCTTTGTCTCTTATCTCATCCAGTAGATCTAGATTGAGGAGGAGACGGGCCGGATTCTCGGCTTCGTTATGATGCTCCATTCGGAGCATGGGCATGCCAAGTTCTACCGGGATCACTGCTTCAATCCTGAAGACAAGGTTGAAGGGCATCTCGTCGATGGCCGTACGAGGTGTGGTATGGTAAGCCCATAGCACACTGGGCAGTTCATCTACCCATCGACCCTTGACTTCGTCCAACCTCGTACAAAGCCCTTACAAAATGATCCGATTAGTCACTTCAACCTCCCCATTCATCTGTGGATAAGCCACCGAGAAAAAGCGATGGCAGATGCCGAGATCAGAATAGAATTCTTCGAAGGCCCGGTTGTCGAACTACCTCCGATTGTCGGTATGATCATGTGTGGGAGGCCAAATCTATAGATTATGGACTTCCAGAAGGACTAGACCCTCGCCTTCATTATCCGGGCCAAGGGTTCGGCCTCGACCCACTGGTGAAGTAGTCGATGGCCACGATCAAGAACTTCTGTTGGTCAAACGCTACAGGAAAGGGACCTAGGATGTCCATTTTCCACTGAGCAAATGGCCACAGAGCTAACAACTGGAAAATAGGGGCTGCTGGCTGCTATTGGATATGGGCATGACGTTGACACCTGTTGCATTTCTTTACAAAGTCGACAGCATCTTCCCGCATGGTTTCCTAGAAGTATCCCTACCGGATCGCCTTGTAGGCCAAGGTCTCGCCCCCCACGTGGTTGCTGCAAATGCCTTCGTGTATCTCTTGGAGAACATAAGCAGCTTCTGAGGGCTTCAAGCACTTCAGCAGGGGGTAAAAGTAGGACCTCCTGTAAAGCTGTCCATCCATAATCACATAATGCGCGGCCTTCTTCTTGAGCAGGCTGACCTCCTTTCGATCCTCCGGCAGGGCGCCAGTGGTGATATACTTGATATAAGGATCCATCCAGCTGGCCTCGTTGGTGGCTTGCTGGACCTCGACCATATTCTTGTAACTGGGGGCATCGAGATATGCAACGAAAGTGCACCCCAGGGAGGACTCCAACAAGGTGGCCAGTCTGGAGAGGATATCATCCTGGATGATCTCTGCGGATATGGGAGATGCCAAAGTACTAGAAGGTCGATGTATAAGAGCGCACCCTGTCCAGGTACCTTACCATCATGGGGTCCCGTGCTTCGTATTCACCGGAGACTTGGCCTACTACTAGCTATGAATCTATGAAGACCTTTAGCCTCTTGATGCTAGCTCACGAGACACCTTTAGCACTACAAGGAGCGGCTTATATTCAACCTGGTTGTTGGTCATCTTGAAGAGGAAACGCAGTGTGCATTCCGTAATGACCCTGTCAGGATTGGTAAGGATGAGACTAGCTCGCTCCTTCCCATGTTAGATGCGCTGTCCACGTAGAGTATCCATGTCTCCTCCCTTAGGGTCGGGTCGTGCCTGAGGTCGGCTTGCTGGTCCGCCTCCTCTGAACTTTCCTCGGTCCAGGTGCATTCCGCTAAGAAATCGACCAGGACCTGGGCTTTCTGTGCTTGCCGTGGGTGATAAGTGATGTCAAATTTACTGAGCTTCAATGCCCATTTGGCCAAGTGCCTGGAAGTATCAGGATGGCTCAGAATAGCCCTTAGGGGCTGATCGATAAGGACGGCGATGGGATGTGCTTGGAAGTAGGGCATGAGATGCTGTGCAAATATTATTAGTGCAAAAATAATTTTCTTAGATTGGATATACCTGGTTTCGGTGTCACGCTTGCTGGTATAGTAGACTGGCCATTGAGAGCTGATAGTTATTAAAATTATGATAATTAACCCAATTTTATTTAGTTAAAATTGATAATTTTATATGGTATTTATAGAAATTGATTTTATAAATGCGTAGAGCTTGAATTATGGAATCCAACGGTGCAAACCGGATCCAAATCGGGGTTCATATGAGCCCACAATCAATTTTAGAATAATTTAGCATGGGTTTTAAAGCAGCACAATTTTTGGAATAGCACTTAATAGTTTACAGCTGGTTCACCATGGACTGACTCACTGGTCCACGGAGCACAGGCTGGTCTACGAGTAGCCATGACTATGGTCCACGATGCAAAACCATGGACCGTGAGGCATTTTTCATGCCAAACTCGCCAGAGTCGCCATCTAATGGCCACCGAAGCCACCCCTTCTGCTCGGAGAACTCGTCGAAACCGTCGATCACCGATTCTCCCATCCAAAAGTCCTCTTCCACTGTAGAACTACTGGTCCTCTTTATCTTCTTCCTCGCTGCCATTTTCTAAGCCGCCGGGAAGCAGTCTTCTGCCATCGCAGCCACCACTAGAGCCGCCCGAGACACCGCCAGCCACCACCTGCTCCACCCACGACCTTCCTCCCTGCCAATTTTCTACTCCACCCACGACCTTCCTTCACCAAACCGTCGCATCAGCCACCACTACAGCCATCCACCACCGGTCGGAGTAGTCGCCACTCTTCCCGATGCCGAGAAGCTTCAAAAATCTAGTGGTAGAACCGAGATTGTTGGGTAGATTGAGATAAGAAACCACTGCGGTTTCCACGCGGGCCCGATGCGGTGCTTCCCATCTATAAAACCCTCGACCTTTCTCCACTCCAGGGATTATTCTAACTTTCATATCTCCCTTCCACTCTCTCTGCTCCATTCCACAATCCTTCCTCGTCCCACTTCTATCCCACCATCCAGTCCGTATGCTCCACTCCGCCTCCCCTTCACTTCTCCGCATTCCATCCCACTCCCATCCACTTATATTTGTCCAATCCAATTCCCGTATTTCCAGATCCAACTCTGCCTCCCCTTCACTTCTCCGCATTCCATCCCACTCCCATCCACTTCTATTTGTCTAATCCAATTTTCGTATTTTCAGATCCAACTGCATGACGATGGAAGGCTGGATCATACTTCTCGGGATTTCACTGTAGTGCTTAGCATAGAGGGTTTAGTTTTATTTTAATCTTTTGTACTTGACTTTCTATGACATAAAAGTCTGAATTTCTTCTCAATATTCTTATGAGTTTTTATTTAATTCTTATTAGGCATAGTTTATTTTCTTGGAACAAGCAGTATTCAATAGGTACAGTTTCTACTCTTGGAATAAATTATTTCTAAAAAAGGTTTTTATAACTTGTATGCATATGATTTCTGACTAATCTATATTTCAGGAGAACGGGCCATGATAAGACAGGTACAGGTTATGATCGTCAAGAATAGATTATATCTGGATCGGAACATACAAATCATTTACATAGAAGTGGAGTGCCAGCCACCTAGCAAGTAACCAGTTGGAATTTCGAGATTCTAATCTATTGCATTTATACTCTTTCATTATCTATCTTAGTCAGTTAGTTATAGTTCCGTGATAGGATTTATACTCTTTTGTTATTAGTAAATATTAGCATTCGTGTTGGAAAGTTTTTTTTGAAATAACCCTAAAGTCCCTGTAGATTCGACCCTTACTCCTACTATTCTACCTAGAATAGTGGATTTAAGGTAATTTAAATTGGTGCGTAGCGACATGCACCAGATTTTTGGTGCCATTGTCAGGGAGCAGATGGCTAACAGGCTTTGGGTGACCAAAGAACTGAATAGAAGAAGGTAGTGGAGATGAGGAGAAGATGGCGGCCGTGAGAGCTAGTCGGATGGTGCTTGAGAGCCTAACGAGGATGGGCCATGTAAGTGGTGGCAGCAAAAGGAGGCTGGAAGGCAACAGGAAGCTTCTCGGTGTTAGGAAGAGTGGCGACTACTCTGGCCATTGGCGGATGGTGGTAGTGGCAGCTGATGCGATGGTTTGGTGAAGGAAGGCCATGGGTGGAGCAGAAAATGGGTAGGGAGGAAGGACGTGGGTGGAGCAGGCGGCGGCTAGTGGTGTCTCGGGCAGCTCCAGCAATGGCTGTGACGACAGAAGATGGCTTCCTAGCGGCTTAGAAAATTGCAGCGAGGAAGAAGATCAAGAGGACCAGTAGCTCTATGGTGGGAAAGGACTTTTGGACAGGGGAATCGACGATCGACGATTCCGACGAGTTCTCCGGGTGGAGGGGGTGGCTCTGGTGGCCATGAGACGGCAGCTCTGGCGAGTTTGGCATGAAAAATGCCTCACAATCCATGGTTCAGCCATCCCTATCAATACGAACCAGTGCTAAGTTGACCGCCTCTGGTGAAACTGCCAGGTACAGGAGGAGCTCTTCTCCATGCTCTGGCTTGGATTATAGTGGCGGGGAGGCGAGGAGCTTCTTCAACCCCTCGAATGCTTATCGGCACTCTTCTGTCTAGGTGAAGTCATTCATCTTCCATAGCACCTTAAAGAATAGCTAGCAATGCTCGACAGAGCGTGAGATGAAGCGGCTCAAAGCTATGATGCGCCAATCAGATGCTGGACTTCATTTTTGGAGGCGAGATGCCTCATATCGATGATCGCCTGGATCTTCTTGGGGTTGGCCTCTATCCCTCTCTAGGTCACCATAAATCCCAGGAGCTTTTTCACCGCGACACCAAAGGCACACTTAGCGGGATTCAGCTTCATTTGATAGTGGCAGAGGTTGCCGAAAGCCTCTACTAGGTCAGTGATATGGTCATCCTCTGAGCCGCTCATGATAAGCATGTCATCTACATACACTTGCATATTGCGACCGGTCTGGTCTCTAAAGATCGTGCTGACCAAGCGCTGGTAGGTGGCCCCTACATTTTTGAGGTCAAAGGGCATCATCTTGTAACAATATATGCCTTGGTCAGTCACAAATGCTATGCACTCCTCGTCCTCTGGGTGCATATGGATTTGATTATATCCAGAGAATGCATCCATGAAGTTGAGGTATTTGTGGCCTGAGGTCGCGTCCACCAGCTGATCAATCTTAGAGAGGGGAAAACTGTCCTTTGGACATGCCTTGTTGAGATCGGTGTAGTCCACACAAATCCTCCACTTTCCGGAGGCTTTCCTGACCATCACCATGTTAGCAAGCCAATCAGGATACCGTACCTCTCGAATGAAACCTGCCTTGAGGAGTTTTTCGACCTCCTCATTATTGCTTTCTTCCATTCCGGGGTGAAGCTCCTTTTCCTTTGCCAAACCGAGCGGTAGTTAGGATCGATATTCAGCCTGTGAGTAATCACCTTCGGTGGAATGTCGGGCTGTCGATGGCAGTCCAGGCAAAAAATATCTGCATTGGCTCGAGGAAGTCGAGCAGACAGGATTTCTCTTCTTCGGGCAATAGAGCCCCAACCTGTATCATCTTCGAGGGATCCTCCCCCAAGGAAAAGGATGATAGGGGTTCAATTGGTTCACCCTTCGGTTCTGGCATTGCCGGATTAGGCTGGTCTATGGCAAAGCTGGGGTCTGCTCCTCTCGGGCCCTGGACAGTTTGCTAGTAGTGCTGTACCGGCTGCTGGGACCCTCTCATCCCCTAATCCCCCATGGGATTGGGAATTGAACAAGGAGGCATTTCATGGAGATGGTGGCATCAAGCAGATTGAGCCCTGGGCATCCCAAGATGGCATTGTAGGGCGAGGGGAGCCTTACAATGATGAAGGTTGTCAGTACAATGCTCTGTCGGGACAATGTCCCAGTAGTTATTAGGAGTGTAATATCTCCCTCGACCCCAACTGAGTCTCCAACGAAGCTCACTAAAGGCATAAATACCGGTCTAATTTGGTCAGTGGACAAGTTCATCCTTATGAAAGCATCATAAAAAAGGATGTCCGAGGAGCTTCCATTATCTACCATAATTCTTTTACAGGATGTTTGGCTATCGTCATTTCTATGATGACAGCATCATTATTTAGGTTGTCCACCCCGGCTGACCCTCCTCGCATGCAACGGAATACATCATCGCTCTCCTCTCTTCCCCTAGCCCTCTTCAGGGTTTTTCTTGCCCCCTAGGATATCATCCCCACTAGCTTCTCCGTAGGACGATTGTCGATGGTGAGAAGGTCCTTCATTATGGGCTATGGGGGGTGCTCCTCCCTCCACATACTTGCCGAGGTAGCCGTGCTTGATTAGCTCTTCGATTTCTCTCTTCAGATGGCGGCATTTCTCGATGTCGTGGCCATGGTCCTAGTGGAAATAACAGTAGCGGGACCTATCCTATCCAGTGGATGGCCTTAGTGGTGGAAGGTGGTGTAGGAAATGCTCGCCCTTGATCTCCATCAGAATCTTAGCCCTAGGGGCGAGGAGAGGAGTGAACTTCTCTTCCTTGGTGGGGTCAGCCCTAGGCCTTGGCCCTAGCTGCTGGACCTGTGCCGTCTTCCAAACTAGGAGGGCAGAAGTCTCCCCGATGGCTTGTCTCTTCGGGGGCCTGCCATCAGCTCCCTCTTGGTATGTCTTCGGGGGCTTCTTGTCAAGGAAGTAGGTGAAGCAGGAGGTCCGCAACCCTCTCTTCAAGGCCAGCACAGTACTGACTCATCGAGATTGTAGATCTCCAGGATGGCAGTCTTGAACCGGGACAGTCCTGGAGAGGCTCTCGGTCCTGTTGTCGATTGAGAAGAGGCTTTCAGCCTCACGTGGCACCTTCCTGCAAGCATTGAAATGTGCTACGAACTTCTTCTCTAGCTGGGAGAAGGAGTCGATGCTCTCGGGTTCGAGTTTGGAGAACCAGACTCGAGCGGCCTTTCATAGGGTGGCTAGGAAGGCAATGCAAAGGAGGGCATCGGTGGCCCCCTGGACCCTCATGAGGGCCTTGTAGCTTTCCAGGTGGTCTAGGGGGTCGATTGCTCCATCGTTGGGGTCAACCTGTGGCATACAAAACCGGCTGGGAATCGGTTCCTCTTGGATTCTCTAAGAGAAGAGAGGATGGGTGTCGTAACCCGTAAGCTCACTGGGGGAGCCTTGAACTTTCGCAAACCAACAAGCTAGATCTGCCAGTTTATGCTCATGCTCCTCAAGGCGCTTCTCCACTCGATGGAAGATGGCCTCGTCAGTCAACCCCTCGACAGAGAATGTCGGGGGTGAGGGAGGTTCGGAGTGGAGGAACTCTCGCCTGAGTTCCCGGTCACACCGATAGCACTGATGCGAGGGCGCGTGGTCATCCACGACTGGGGAGCGGCTCCCCTGGCCAGTTGGATCACACCATGGCCGCTTTCTACTCACTTGGTGGGCCTCCTGAGGGTGGGATGCCGCAAGTTCCAAAGGAATAGGATCTTTAGGATGAGTGGTAAATTCACCTTGTCGGGCCAAGGAAGCTAAGAAATCCGTAGCTCGGTTTGATTCTCGATAGATATATTGAAAGGAAATAAAGTGGAAACAAGACTTCCAATTCATAATATCTTTGAGCAAAGGGTTAAGAGGCAAGGAGCTGGTTTGAGGGTTTGTGATCCACCTTACCGTAGTTAAAGAGTCACCTTCAACAATAAGATTTTTGCTTGTCTAGGTAAGTAAAGAACTTTTAATTTCATTCCAAGCTGCAACGATCTTTACTTGAGGGATAGTAGAGTGATTAATTTGCTTGCCCCCTGCAAGAAAAAGAAGACCGTGCCAATCTCGAATAATATAAGCAATAGAAGTTACTTCCTTTGTTACAGAAGCATCAAAGTTCAACTTGAAAACTCCCATGGGAGGGGAAAGCTAGCAAACTAGTTTAGGACCCTGGTGACCCAGGTCTTTGGTTAGAAGGGAATTTGGTCGTTCCGAGTTCCATGACCGATTCTCAAGTTGTTCAATAATATTAATTTGCTGATATAACAGGAGATGAGCATGAGTACACCTGGCAATGTTGACTGGAGTAGAAGGGTTGTTTTGAAATATTATTTCATTCTGAACCTTTCAAAGTAGCCAGGCCACATAAGCAAGAGTAGCTTTGATATCCTTATGGAGCTGCGAATGAGACAATATTGTCTCAAGTTGGGTCAGAGATTCAAAATAATTCGGCCAACCAAAAGTTGAAGCTATTAACTGCCAGCAACATCGAGCAAAAGGATAATCATTAATAACATAATCATAATCCTCAATTTGGGTTTGACAAATGTCACAGAAAATGTGATCATTATTGAGAATTCCTTTGTCACAGAGAAATTTCTTTCAAGGCAATTTGCATTTGAGCAGCTTCCATCAAAAGATCTTTACTCTCGTGGTAGTGTCTAACTTCCACAACCAGGAGTAAGAGGTTGTATAGTTGTGATTAGATTGGCAAACAATGCTATATATATCTTTGAGAACCACCCACACATTCCCCGTTGGACTCCAACTAATATAATCTTTCTAGAGGCCCATAGGAAGCTGAATCTTAATAATCTGATGGGTCATATGATCAGAAAAGAGGTGATGAAGTGGATCCATATTCCAATTCCTTTCAGGAGTAATTAGATGGTGGATATTCCAGTTATCAACCTCAACATCCATATTAAGGTAAGTGGGAGAGAGAGATAATGGGATGTTGGTAAACCAAGGATGCTCAAGGAATTTAACATCTTCTCCAAATCCAATGTTCCAGATGAATTGAAAGCTTATTTTATGGCCATAGTCCACCATCAATTTCCAAGTATGTGAGCCCTTAGGATGATTTCTATAATTAAACCACCTGCCAGGAAATCCATATTTTGCAGTTACCAATTGAGCCCATAATGAAGTGGGTTGAAGAATTAGATTTGCAGCCAGCTTAGTAAAGAGAGCCTTGCATTTATCAAAAAGAGAGATAATACCAAGCCCCCTTGATATTTTGGAGTGCAAATATTCTTCCAAGAGACTAGATGTATGGCACGTGACCCGACAGGGTGCCCCCATAAGAAGGAACGTATATTCTTCTTAAGATCTTTGAGCACTTTGTTAGGAATGTGTATGACTGCCATGATATGGTTAGCAAGAGTTGACAGCACATATTGTATTAAAGTCAATCTGCCTGGCAAGGATAGAGTTTGTCACTTTCAGCTTTCAATTCTTGAAGTGACTACATCAAAAAGATAAAAGAATTTGTTAGATATTAATTTGCTTCCTGATAAAGGAACTCCTGGATATTTCCAAATATCCCTTCTTTCCATTATTTGAAGAATAGAGCATATAGTTCTCTTAGTGGTTGATCGGGTGGTAGTACTGAAGGTGGCATAAGATTTAGAGGCATTGATGGCTTGCCCTGATATACTACAGTAGGAGTCGAGAATTGATTTCAAACATATCGCTTCCCGGATAGTAGCTCGCATGACTAATTAAAAGAATGTCATCCACATAAAGGTATGGAAAATTTTTGAACCATTGACATGAGGGAAGAAAGTCTTTAATAAGTGATATTGCACTGCATATTTGAGAAACTTAGAAAAAATGTCAATGCATAAAATAAAAATATAAGGAGATAAAGGGCAACCTTGATAGAGCCCTCTAGTAGGATGAATCCATTCAGTAAGAGATCCATTGATTAATATGGCATATTGAGAATTTGCAATGCAGAGGACTACCATGTCGATAAATGTAGGATGGAACCCAAAGTGGTGAAGCACTTGCAAAGCAAAGGACCAGAGGATGCGATCATAAACCATTTCCATGTCCACTTTGATCACCATAAGTGCTCTCTTCCGAGTGGCATGTCTGAGGGAGTGCATGATCTCTTGACTAATTAAGATATTATTAGTAATATTCCTGTCCTGCACAAAAGCTCCTTGCTCAACCAATATTAGTGTAGGGAGAATAGGTTGCAAATGATTAACAATAACTTTGGCAACAATTTTGTATATAGTATTGCAGAGGCTGATAGGTATGTAATCGATAATAGAGGTTGGATTAATCTTTTTTGGTACCAAAGTAATATAGGTCTGTTTCTAATTGTTAGGCATAACTTCCTGATTAAGCACAAAAGTGATAGTCTCAAGGACTTCCTTATATACAATAGGCCAAAAATTTTGAAAGAAAAAAGCTTGGAAGCCATCAGGGCCAGGAGCTTTATCAGGTTGGAGATCTTTAACAACAGCAAGGACCTTATCCAACGAAATGGGTTTAATCAACATATCATTTTGAGTTTGAAAAACTATATTTGTCGAGATAGGAAGAGCCTCAGAGTCATGCTGACCTTGGGTTTGCTATCTGTTAGAAAAATAAGAGAAAACCAACTTCGGATATCATCCTCCTCCATTACATGGTTACCATTTTGATCAACAAGGTGAGAAATGGTATTTTTCCTCCTTCGAAGAATGGTTGAATGATGAAAGAACTTAGTATTAGAATCCCCTTCTTTAAGCCACGTGGCATGAGACTTTTATCTCCAAAAGATTTCTTGAGCTTGCAAATTTGCATGGTACTTCCGAATAAGGTCCAGCAGATGGGCATTCTCCTTCATCGAGAAGTCATCAGATAAAGATTCCTTTAATTAAAGTTGATAAATTTATTGGTCCAACTTATGCCCATTCCAAAAAATATTTTCAATATATTTTTTCTAATGTTGGAGAGCAATTCTAGTTTTATACAAAAGCTTAGATAATTTAACAAGTGGAGAACCCATCACCTTCAAATTCCATGCTTTCTTGATAGTATTTTGAATTCCTTCACATTTGAGCCACATCTTTTTGAATCTGAAAGGAAGCCTCCTTCTTCGAACCTATTTAGAGATAGTTAGAAGGATAGGACAGTGGTCAGAAGCAAATCTGGTAAGACATTGCAACTTAGAATCAAGAAAAGAGGACATCCAACTATTAGAGACAAAAGCATGATCAAGGCATTCCCAAACTCTAGCATTTCCTTGTCTATTGTTGAATCATGTATAAGAGGGTCCCATAAAACCAAGATACGTAAGACCAATCATGGAAATACAATTGTGAAATTCTTTGATGTCCCTATTAGCTTGATACCGCTTACCTCCTTTCTTATCTTTCCTAGATATGATACAATTAAAATCACCAATAACAAGAAGTGGTAAGTTAATAGAATTAGTAGAGACAATTTGCTCCTAAAGGAGCCTTCTTTCAAAACCACGAGTACTAGCATAGACAACAATAATCATTCAGGATTGGCCCATGATAGGAGTAATGATACCAAAGGTGATCTGTCTATTAGTATGCATAAAGTCTACTTGGCCTAAGGCAAATTTTCAAGATATAATGATACCCCCAGACAAGCCCGAAGAAGTAATCATATACACCGCCCATTTGGGACCCATTATGCGCTTCACCCGATTAATTGCTTGAGTAGACAACCTAGTTTCCAAGAAACAACAAAGATCTAGATTATATTGATGGATCATATGAAGGGGAGAGAAGGCATACCAATATGCAAAAGCAAGGCAGAAAAATATGCATTTTAAAACTATTTTAAAATAAGCATAGCGGAAGACTTGGTAGATCAATCAAATGATCTACCAATCTGCCTGCAACAGGATCTAGTATAATAATATAGCATGCAATAAACATCAAGAACAAGATAAAACTCAAAAATATAAAGATACCTTACCCTTGTACCTTTGAAGGATGTAGTGTCGGTGCTCTTAAGCCACACATATGTTTGGCCTCTACAGGTAGTTCACACCAGGGCTCGACTCTGATCAACTCCCTCGAAGTGCTAGCTCCTTGGGATCCTTGAGACCGATCTGCTTCTTCCTGGAAGACGAAGAGGAGAAGTGGACCCTTCCTAACTAGCTCTCTTCCCAAGACCTAGCTTAAGTGCTAGGTAGCTCACACCCAATGCCCAAATCCTCACAAGCCCTTTTCTTCCTTCTCAGAATCTCAGCAGCAAGGAGATTCAGGGACCAAGAACCAATTTCTATCATCCAGCAGCCATAAATAACTCTTATTTAAAGAGGCAGCCATGGGAGGAAGAAAGAGAAAGGAGGAGAGATTGGGGGAGAAGATGGGAAGGCATTCCAAAAAGGTTTCAAGCATAAAATGCAAGTATGACCATCATACTATTACAGCTTGGAGCCAAAATCGGTCAGATTTCAAATTTCGAACTCAAAATTCGAAGTCAAAGCCTTCCAGAATTCTTTTCAGAATTTTGCTCGTCACAGCAAGTGTCGACTCACACAAAATTATCGAGTGTCGACACTTTCTAAGTGTTTACTCATGCAAGTATCGACACTTGGAACACAATCAATTATATTGACCTTTGATGATGGAAAATGATTCTCAATCATCGATCAATCTTTAGATCAGATAGAAATCCCTATGGTGTGTGACCCCATAGGTTCGAATACTAAGCCGGTAGTACTGGAACACTTCCAATACCAGTCAAAGTCCTCATCTAGCAATGATACCCGATGTCTGGATAGGTCGAAGATGCAGAGCACCTTTCCAGAACCTCTGGCATAAGGTTACTGCATAATTCATCCCTTTGATCTCATAATGCTCAGGATGATCTAGGGTTTGACTGCCAACCATAATATAGTTTATCCAGATCGTGTCTCAACTTTACAAGTTCTATGACTCCTCATAAGAACTACCCTGGTCAAGGTTTTGCTAAATTGAGGCACAGCGAGTCATTCACTCCAAACTATTTGGAGGGGTCAATTTCATCTTGATTCACCACCGCTCCATAGGTACTTGACTGCATCCAGAAACCTTTCATCACTGAATTAGAAATTCAGGTAGTCCAGCACAAAGTTTAGTAAGTTGCTTGCAAGCTACCATGGTGATCTCAAGTCTGAGGGACACATATACCCATATTCCTTCGCGAGCAAACCTTTGGCAGAAGGGAGCTCCGTAGATGGTCACGTTTAGTGAGATGTCACATATTTTACTTGTATGTCACACCAGTGTCTCTACACTCCTTGGTTAAGAGGACAACCAATAAATGTAACATGCAACAACCTACACTTAATACATAATCATCCAATAACAATATATCATTTGGTTGTGAACTTGTTTAAGAACTACTTGATATATCCTCTCTATATCAAATAATGTAGTTCTAAGGACTTCATCATACAAGAGTTCATTTCAGGAAAATATACATATGATGAACAGCCAAAAGAATAACTTTTATTCATTAAAAAAATCATATACAATTACAAGATAGCACAACCATCTATAGCCTAGACGATTGGCTTTGGGACACAATTTTCAGCAACATATTCTTTAGATAGTTGACAAAGGAGGTCTTAGCCGCCCCCTATAATTCTAGACTAAAATCCTCATTTTTTTGATTGTATAGTCTTTACCCTCTAGTCACATCCGAAGAGGACCTTAAGCGCAATGATGTTTTAGTTATTAAAATATTTATCAATCTTGGATCAAGAGTATTAGGTGCCGGTGGTTGTGTGTCCCCCTTTTTACTATGGGGTGTGAGGACATTAGCTAGTTGTGCCATATGACTTTGATGCATACTTGTGTCGACCACTTGTTGAGAGTAGTGTTCATTTTTTCCTTTTGAATGCAGTACCTCCCAATCCATAGCAGAATTACCTTGCATAATTAGGCAAGTGGTGACTGGTCTCCAAATTTCCTTTACATTTAGCCCCTTCCTCCCTTGCTTTGGCATATATAGAACCAATTGATTTCGTGGTTCCTGCTCTTGACCCCCCTCCTCCTGAATGAGAACCTTTAAGTTTTGGGGAGAATCATACGTGGAAGGGCTTCCAATAGTATTGGTTTTTGTTGGAGAGCGCTTCCTCTTTTCTTTCTGCGCTGGAGGGTTGATTGCTCCACTCTGTCACCTGGCTAAGAAGACTCCTCAACATGTATAACTTGATTGTCGTCCTATTGCTACATAAGGGGAGCAAATGAGAGCCAATGGGCTGGCTTTGTGAAGTTAGGGTAGTGTGTTTAATAGGAGATGTGCATTTAGATTGCTTTTTAGCTTGAGCCCACTGACCTTGATTCCCTTTTTAAGGAGGACTGGTCTTCCTAGAGTCCTCAGGTGATTTACTTTACACCAAGACTCTAGCAGCTTTGATCCAAGGTCATAATACAAGTTTATTTCGCATATGTTTCGAAAGTTCGGAACATTTATAGGTAGCTGTAGTAGTTGAGGGGATATAACAAGTATAACATATTTCAGGCAATTCCTCATAAATGAACTCCTACCACGGGTTTTCTTCATTAATCTTAATTTTAGTCCCAGGACATACAGGTAGGGAAATGTCTATTAACACACATACCCGGGCGTACCCTATTCGCATATTATTCATAATCCATTCATCCAAGAACAAAGGTTCACCCGCAGTAGTGGCTATCTTTAAAATTCTTTATTTATCCCAAAGCTTGATTAGCAGATCTGGTAACCGAACCCATACCCTAGCTCGATGGACACCATCACGGCTAGGCTTAAAGTTAAGTCACCATTCTTCTAAAGCAAGAAGTTAACCAGCCAGAGACCAGGGACCATTCCCCAACACCCTATCCCTTTCCTTCTACGATGGAAATCAGAACAGTAAAATATCCTCAGATAGGGAGGAAATGGAGAAATCTCCAATTAACCCCCACCGGAGCTTAAGTTCCTTGAGTAGATAATCAATAAGAAATCCCCTTCCTAAAAACCTATCCACAAGAGCAGACTTTAGTTTAGATCTAGCTTGATTTACCTCATTCGCTGTGAAAGAAATGACCTGAGAGAATCTTTCCTCCATGGCAGCAATATCATCGGTTGTTGCTCGAGAGGACTCCTAGCGGAATCTCCTTGTCCTTTGAACCACTTGTGACCAGCTCCTTCCAGCTCCCGTCGACCACCCTTCGTTCCCTACTTGGGCACCTATAGTGAATCCTCGAGAAGAAGGTTCTGACCTATGATTCGCAGCAGATGGATCTTCCACAATGCCTTTTGAACTTCCTTCACCTCCCGTAGTAGATCTCCGGTGCTCCGTGGCAGTTGCCTCACCCTCCTTTGAACTTTTACTTGACCCCAAGGATTTGAGCTATATTGAGACGAGCTAATCTCCTTCGAATGGAGGAGATTCGTACCCTCTGGTTGAGCCGTAGCAATAACAGGCGATTTTCCTTTACCCCGAGATCCCTCTTCCCTCTCATCGGAGAGTTCAAAGAAAACCCTAATGGGTTCTTTACCTTTCTCTCTCATGAGTCGAACCCTCTAGACGTTCACCAAGCGTTCTCTCTCTTCACGAACCCTTCATTAAAACAAGAATTTCATTCATTGATAACACATGATCAAATACTTATATACTTATAGCCTAAGATGCCTTTACCAATGTGAAAAACATAATTCTAATAAAACTAGGAAAATAAAATAAATTATAAAAAATAAATTAATTAGTTGTCAATTTTAATGCATAGCAGGTCATGAGTCAATTTTAGCATTTGTGATTGGATTTTGATTATATTCGTATCCTTTGCCCTACAAGGATGCCAGAGCATAAATGGAAGGAGTATCCATTAGAGCATGTGTTTAGCATTACACCAATTATATGCTATAGAAAATCTTGGATATTTATATAAGATACAAGGTCAAATAATCAACATAACGACTTTTGACTAGTCTTTTTGGATAAGATTTTAGATTATTATAATAATAATATCAGAGTGGATCCAACCCATAACCCAAATGCGACAAGAGGATACTATAGTATGGAGCCTTGTTAGGTTAACCATGTGCTAATCATAGTATTTATAACTAAAATTTGATTAGATTTAGATCATTATCATTGTAAGAATACTAGGACTTGAAAGGTGGGAAAATACAAGGGCCCATACAAACATGCATGTAATCTCATTCGGTTGTACATTGAAAAGATTTGATACTTATACAAGGCAAAGAAATCTAAATAATAACTTCTGGTCAACGAACAGCAATTTTAGTCAACTTATCGGATACCCGACCCGATCTAAAAGGGACGTTTTTACTCAACCCAGATAAAACTTAGAATGGATATGGGCTCTACAAAAAAAAAAACTGAAGTATCAGTTCAGATCAGATATGGATAATAGTATGCCCCGCCCTGAAACCATTCTGATATAACCTTAATATAAATCCTCCTTTCAAAATTATAAATATTTTATGATATTTATATATGAATTGAGTTTCTTGCCCGACTCAATGTGCAACTCTACTTGAGCTAAGCTGATTCGGCCCGAGACAAGCATGGATATAGGATTTTTAATTGTAGGACAAGTATGGGTATTGGTCGATCCAACCCATATCTAACTCGTTGCTATCCCATGACCAACATTTTTGAATGAAATCGAAATCCCAAATCATTGCAAGTTGATATGATGTTGTTATACCTATAAAAAGTAAAAATATGAAGGAAAAAAAAAAAAGGGGAGGAAAAGGAGATGGATTGCTTCGTGGAGATCCAAACCTTCTAACAACTACTTTGGCGATGTTAGCCTTTAACAGAACATGATTTTTTTTGTTGATGGTCCATGCCCTAGAGCTCATAGTCTAAGATGACTTCACTAACCAAGGAAAGATCTAACTCTAATAAAACTAGGAAAGCTAAATAATCTTTAGAAAACAAATATGGTTGGTTGGGAATGTTTTTTTCTAAGATCTTGGACTCTATCAAGAGGAGTGAAATAGATCTTATAGTTGTGGACTTTGAATGGTGAAGTGGTGATTAAGATTCGGGGTTTTGAGGTTGAGCGTGGCCATTTGGGCTGTCATTGCCATGGTGTCGCTGCTTGAAGGGAGTTTTAGAGAGTTGGAAGAGAGAATGCCAAGAGGATATTTGTCTTGGAGCGTAGACAAAGGCATCCAAATTGCTCAGGATCTTTAAGATTCACAAAGTTCACAAGTATTTCATAAAACACATGGGCCTTGAGTTGAGATCTACGTAACGTACTTCTTTGTGCATCGCGAAGTGTGTAATACCTTACATAGCCACCACATCATCAATCTTGAAGACAAACGAATATCACTCAGTACAAGAATCCAAGTGGTTGGTGCCATACACCACATGCACCTTAAAGAAGAGACAGCCATTCATCTCCATGATGGCCAAAGGCCAAACATTATAGTTATCCAAGATGGCATGGTACGACACTCTACGATGCAAAAGATACACCACAGAAGATCCTAGGTCCTGGGCTTTTGAATTTATGCGATGGCAACCAAAAGCAATATGCAAGTGGTCATCTAGAGTACTCTAGATCGGTCACAATTTAATAGGTAATTGTAAGGGCAATGATAATAGAAAAAGCTGAGGCATTCAGAAGCAGAGAAAATTTATGGTAGCGATGCATAACCAAATTGATGCTTCATTTTTGGTGTACCAATGCAATATTTGACTGGATTGGGACAAAGCCAACACAAAAATCAAGAAATTAAATGCATACTTGCATGCATGCATGTGTGTGTGAGTGAGTGAGAGAGAGAGAGAGAGAGAGCAGAGTTAGTTGTTTTAGAGCACGACCTGCCATCGCAAAGAAAAGCGACGACCAAGCAATGCAAAATCACCAGTTTTCACTCCATGGTAGAAAGAGAGTGGGATCTGCACAATATTGACCCACGCCTGGTGCATAGGGATACACCAGTCAAGGCTAAAACCAAAATGTTTAGTGGATGAGCAAAGGGAAGTGGCAATTAGTATAAGACCCCAATTCACATGGCTGCAGCAAATCAAATATGAGAAAGAATAAGCACTTGACTTCCTGGATTAGAGTTCCAAGAATTGTCTCCGCGTCCAACTTCATTACATTTTAGGTCTATTTGCTGAAAGCATTCACGAGTCAACGACAAAGCCATTACATACCAATGCCTCAGCTAATTGTTCAAACAGCAGGATACCTCATCCTCCAACCACGGCAGAAATAATCAAGACCATAGAAACAAGCTAAACATGTAGTTAGCTGGATTGATTGATCCACATCCTGATTCAAGGGTAATCTAGTCGCCTGCTAGTAAATTTCTAATCATGATAATGTGTATTGGTTCAAAAAAAAAAAAAATGATACAAATGCTAGAAACACGAAGTATCAAAATGGCCACGTACTCTCCACAAATATACAGGTAGGGAGTATCTTTTGGGGATTCCACCCTTTGGCCATTTTAAAAGACCATGCCACTTGAGCTTCAGAGATCAGAATATTACTTGTGAACCTTCAGAGCTCAGCATGTACAAAGAGCCAGATCTAATAATCCCATCCAATACAATATGTACAACTGATTCCATGAAGCCATTGCCTTATCTGTTGGGCATGTCTCTGTATGCCCAAAATTAACATGGAAACAATCCGTTGTTGCAATCTCTAGTTATGCCTCGACTACTGAAGCAATTGGTTCATAAGCAGGGACTCTCTGAAGTCAAGAAAGGAGATCAAAAGAGTCTGATTTAAATGAGAAGGATTTGAATAAAGAGGCTGCCACAAGACGTAAGCTTCACCTTGGAAGGAGGGACAAATAAGATTCTGAACCAATTTGACAGAGCAGGGATAAGGATCTCCGGTTTTGATCTCCATCGGGTTGAAAAAAGACCTAGCCTTGACCACAAGTTCATTCCATTTGGAATTTGTCGCTTATATGGTTCCACCTATCCTAGACATGGCCACTGCTTTCATCAGGTTGGATTTGGCAGCATCAAGCAATGGGTCTGACTGTAAAGCCTTCTCGAAAGAACTTTTAGCTTCCTCCCACCTGCCCTCTGCCACAAAAACAAGCCCAAGGTTGTTGTGCGCTGGTGCATATCCTGGGCACAGTTCTAGAGACTTTGCAAATATTGCCTTTGCATGTTCAAACCTCTTCTGCTGACGGTACAGGTTTCCAAGGTTAGAAAGGATGGCATGGGCCTGCTGGCTCGTAGCATGTGAGAGTGCTCGCTTGTATACTACCTCAGCTGAAGATGGATCGTCAGATAATTGCAATGCAATACCTATAATCATGAAAAATTGTTAGCTTTTGTAAGGAAAGGCACATGAATCTTTGAGCAGCAAAACAAATTTCATTTAGAAAATAAGAGAAATTTTCTGTATGACACATGCAATAATATATTATCACTTTTTTTTTTTTTGGAAAGATCTTAATATGGAATCTGGCAGAAGTAAACAAAATTAAATAAGATATCCAGTTTATAAAAATACGAAATAACGATGCTTTAACTAAATTTGCCCACTAACTAGGAAAAGATTGATAAGTGAACAGACATTCACAAGGTCATATCTCCAGAATGTCAGTCAAAGGTTCAAAATATCGGTCCAACAAGATGCTACTAATGCTACCACTGGGATTCTGGCAACGACATAGGGCCTAGACCACCAAAATCAATCCCAAATGGGGAATCAGCAGAACTAGATTGATACCCATACGGGTATTGTTGGTACGAGCCTCTTGATTCCTTTAAGGAAAGGTGGTTTTTTTTTTTTTTTTGGCAGGGGAGGGAGAGCCCTTTTGACCCTATAATGTGAGAAAGAGAGCAAGAGAGAAGGATAGAGGAGAGAGGGGTGGAACAGTCCTATTTCCTCGTTCCTACCATCCTGAGCAGGGATGGCCTAGCCCTGACAAGTATCAGATGTACATACATCCACAGAATCAGGAACCACAACTGAGTCATTGTTCAACATCTTATGACAAACAGGGGTCAGGACAATATCTGAGCTGGTATAATGTTTAGGTCTGGATTACCAGCAAGACACGCATATATATGAGAAGCATCGACATTCTGCATGGGATCATACTACAGTGGGTTACTTTGATTTTCTTGTTTCAATATTATATTTTATTTGGCATTCTTCTATCATAAATGTTGTTAGTTGATTGATAACTAAGTGGCAGTATCAATATCGGCAGTCAACTATCACATAACCTTAAAAACATCCTTTAAATGTTAAAGAATACAAAACAAGCCAGCCTACACATCTTCATCATGCATAAAAATCCAAAAAAGTAATGAAAAGAAAAAAATATAAAACTTAAAAAAGATATCTGGCCATCCAAGTGTTCTATCATGAAGCTCTGTATCGTGTTGGTACTAAACAGCCTAGCACCATACTGGTCTGGCCAGAAACCGATACGAGGTTTTAAACCTCGATACTAGCAATGTTTCAGATCAAATTTTAGTAATTAATTGTATATTTTTTTCTTTTTTAATTATATCTCATTCATTGCTCTTAAAACACTTGTCCTACTTGTGACAGCAATGAACTCAAAAATGAAAAACCGAACCTCAACTTAGAATTTTATGTATCAGACTAAGATGTTAGCCTAAAAAATATTTTTAGCATGCATATGCACTATATTTATAAAAAATTATGCAACATGGGGTTTTGAAACAAGTTTAGTCAGAAAATATCATGCAAAATGGGGCTGTGAAATAAGTTTAGGCACTTATATGGCATTTATAAAATCATTCTTGTGCATTTTCCCAACTGTATGAACAAGATTGATGCAATCAGCAAACTCAATTGAGAAATGAAACTAGTTAACTAGTTATTAACCCTAGCAGTCAGTTCCAGCATCATATAGAAGATCAGGAGAATCTAAGATGCCTAAAATGCCATACAAGGATCATAGCAAAAAATCATCAAGAGATTTAGTTGAGGCACCCTTATCCTTTTAGCTGATACAACAATCATCTTACGAAATGACATTAGGTATCCTAATTTTTATGCATCACCTTCCCCAACCATCAACTTTTCCTACCTCAAAAATACCATGTGCAGCCAACTAATAGACTAATAAAAATCATAATTCCACCATGCTGTCTTTGGCCAACTCATAGCCCACTTAAAGAAAAATATTTAACTGCTAAAAGGAGAGGACAATTACCAAGATTGGACCATGCATAACTGCATTCCCTGCATCGGGCTACTGCAGCTTTAAGAAACTTAACTGACATCTTGAACTGCATGGTACAGAGGTTGTGAAGACCAAGTTGATGCCATTGCACTGCATCATCTGGATCCTCCTCAATTGCCTGTCGCAGAGCAATACTTGCATATAAGGTCGAGAGATACAAGAAAATAAACATTCATGAATTACTGTGAAGAATTTAATGTGTCAAAGAAGGATGTGGCGTAAGCTAACTTGTTGGAGAGTTGAAGCAAGGCTGTGATGATTCAGATAATCAATGTTACAAGGGGATGCACTCTTAGGTGAATCACCAGAACAGAAAAATGCCATATTAAGAGAGAAGTGTCTTGGATGGGTATTCCTTCCCTTTATCTCTCTCACAAATTTAAGGAAAAAAAGATGCTTCAGCAAACTTAAATATGCAAGTCTATGCATTCAAGTTTACAGCTTGAAAAGGCAGTAGCACATAAAGAAATGATCATCGAAGACTACAAAAAAGGACTAGACTGTCTCATGGTTAAAGAGTTGGACATCAAATAACCATGTATCTCAAAGTGATGCTTTAATTTATAGATGCAGATGTTGTTATAGATGTGAATGTTTTTCCTCCAGATGAGATGGTCACAAGAACAGTTAGCTCATTCACCACCATGTTAGCTTGCTATTAGACAACATAACAAACTACAGAGGACCCAATGGCAAAGCATCTGGTATGTATAAATTCCACTTAACAGCTTCAAATTTGAACAAGAAAGACAGATAATTATTCTTGGATAATTCACTGTAAAACTTATATTCCACTTCTGCTTGTTTCATCTTCAAATGAAAGTGCTTTTCAGTACAATGTTGAAGGAAAAACAAACAACTGACTTGTGAGAAAGCATCAACAAACATACTCATATTTCGAACCATTCAAACACGACCTATCTAAATTGTTTGTCTATATGACAAACATTAAACACCTCCAAATACCACAAAAAAAAAAAAAAGCCTGAGCTTTTTGGGTTGAAAATTCAGAACCGCCATTACCGCCGTTACCTCTCTAGTGAGAGCACAAGGAAAGGTGAAAGGGCTTCCCTATCTTCTACAGCATCACCTCCATTGCCAAGCACAAGAGGAACCTTACTGTCAAGTTTGCTCTTACAACTTTTTCACAAATATTTGCCGATGCAGATCTATCATCCTCAGTCATCAGAAATTGACCTTTACGGCTTTACCTATATTTCCTGGCTCTCAACCTAGTAACTCCAGAACCCTCTATCTTCCAAATCTTTCTATCTCATACCTTGCCATAGAGAAAGCTATGGAAAATTAAGCCAATCTACCTCAGTATCCCCATGTCTGATGAACTTTGCAAGCTTCAGTGCGTTTCAAAAACAATACTACCAGAAATGGCCACATAAGGTAAATATTGCCTCCAATCATATGGGATTGGTTGGTGCAGCTGTTTCAGTCTCATGCTTTACTTCTGGATCTTGTAGATAAATGTAAATATGATTTCGTAAGGGCACTGGTTGAATCAGGCATACAAGGATCTTCTAAGGACCAAAAAGTCCTAAGGCAAGGGAGGTGGAGCTCATAGAAATCTAAGGGCTTGGTAGAAAGGTGCCAAGACATAAGCTTGAAGTTAGAGATCTAGGCGTCCATGCTTGGCTGCCATTGCCATTGGCAGTCATAAGAGGTGTCCGTAGTTCTACAAATTTTAGAACACTTTCAAGTTTAAAATATTTGGAAAATTATAAGCCAAAAAGCATCCTACCAAGGTTTTAAAAAATGGGTACCGGAATGCGTACAGGTTTTTTGAAAAACCTATGAGCAGCACTTGTTAAATCAACCCTATACTGAATTGAACCAACACAAAATTGAAATGTTCAGCCTGCACCAACCTGAACCAACACAAAATTGAGATGCTTCAGCCTTCTCGGTTGACTCGGCTTATAAACCACTACCCCCATCCCTCCAACTCTTTAGCCAAAAGCTTCAAGTGCTCTTAGACTCTCCCTCTCCTCTTTGATGCCAATTGATGTCATCACCCTCGAACAATGCCAAAGATGCTGCCCACATGATTGAACAATACCGAAGATGACACCATCACCCTCAATTGACATCAAAGATGACATTGTTGTCCTTGATCAATGCACTAGGGTCCCTCCCAACAGCTTTGACCCCAATCAATACCATGAGGTAAAGCCCCTCTCTATCTCCATCCCCCCCTCTCTCTCTTCCTCCCCCCTCTCTCCTTCAATCTCCCTCCCCCTCCCTCTCCTCCTCCCCCCTCTCTCCTTCCCTCTCCCTCCCCCTCCCTCTATCTCCCTCCCTCTTTCTCCCTCTCTTCCTCCCTCTCCCCCCTCTCCTAAGCCCCAGTCCCTCCCTCTCTCCCACCTCTCTTCCTTTCTACCCAATCAATACCATGAGGTAAGGTAAGCCCTTCTCTATCTCCATCCCTCCCTCTCTCTCTTCCTCCCTCTCCTCCTCCCCCCTCTCTCCTTCCCTCTCCCTCCCCATCCCTCTGCTTCCCTCCCTCCCTCTCTCTTCCTCCCTCTCCCCCCTCTCCATAAGCCCCAATCCCTCCCTCTCCCTCCTCTCTTCCTTTGTATCCTCCCTCCCCCTATTCGGTATACCTCAAATCAGCATAATATGTACCAGTACTCAAGGTTTTAAATCCGTGGGACAGGGTTGTTCCGGTTTTTTTCCTAGAACGGGATGCATCGGCATCCCGCCCCATCCCGACACTCGGGATAAAGAATGTTCAAGATGTCCCGATTGGGATATTGGAAAGCTGACGGGATGTCCTATTTCGACACATGGGATGGTACCCCATCCAGGTGTTCCATGAAATGTCCCGCTAGGACCTGAATCCTTGACAGTACTATACCAAATCAATTGCTGACAACTTACAGGTACGACCTCCAGTCCTGATCAAGCAAACCATGCAAGTATGATAACAAATACTGACACATGATAGGGGTCCCATATTGACACTGTGATTAGTGCCAATTTATTACTAGAAATGTGCAATACCACTCATACAATCCCATTCCAGCAGATTTTGAAACATTGCATCCTACTTTGCATTGGTGTTTCCCTCCTTCCCAAGACAGATGGAAAGGAGAACAAATCCATGATTATTCTGATAACCATGCAAGCATGCCACCAATTTTCACCATGTCAAAAGTGAGATGTAGATGGGTTAAATTGCTTTGAACTTCAAAAGACTTCTAATTATCAGATGCCACCTATGCACCGAACATTAAAAGCTAATTAAAGGAAATTAAAACAAAAAAAAAAAAGATAAAAGATAAAACAAAACTAGCGACTTCATTCATTGGAGAGTCTCCTTTTTTTCTTTTACAATTTAATATTTATACATCCGCCGTTACCATGTTCTTTTGCCAACCACTTGGGTAATTCCCCATTTCACCATGCATCCTTGTTGGTTATTGTCATTACCCCTTTCCATCCCTATTTCGCCATGTGTTCTAGTAGGTTACTACCGCTACTTCTATTAGTTATCAACAGTAACTTCCAAATTTGAATTTTCCCCTTATCTTTAATGTCATATTACCTAGCAACTACCTTGGGGCCGATTTTCCATCAGTGTTGTCTAAGTACCCATATTCGGCCTGCAACATGTGCGTCTTCAATATACATCTTAACTTCTTATACGTTCTTGGTCTAACCTATAATATCGGCCAACTTCCATTTGATGCCCCCTTTGCTCAGCCAATCCTTAATGATACAGCCCATCCTTGACAAAGGTGCATTGCTTTTCAAAGCTTTTCTTGGATGAAATCAATCAGCCTGCATTAAATAACGTCACGTGACAACTACACTACTGTTTGGGAATGGTCTGTAACATGCCACATGTCATTTCTACAATACACCTAAACCTAATGACTCTAGTATTTGGTCAAGAAGTGGTGTAACAATTGTGATGGTTTTGTGTGGAATCCAGGTTATGTAGATAAGTCCAGTTTTTTATCTTTAACAAGAAGCAAAGAATTAGCTATTCACTCTTCCCCACTTGCCAGTTTAGCCTTTATGCTACTCCTAGGTGCATGCTTTCCAAGGCTGATTCAAAGGATACCATCTTTTCTTTCTTTGCACACATTATATTTGGAGACTTTTCTACATTAACCCCATTCTCTCTCTCTCATGGAAGATATTTTTACAAAATTCAAAGGGCAACTATATAAGCGTGAGCCAAAACAGCTGTATTCTCCATCTTGTGTTGCCTTAGGAGTAGCGATGTTGCTTATCTAGGCAGAACGAGACCATCAGGTTTTCAGTGGAAAATCAAGTCACATAACAAGGAGATTGAAGAGATCTAATTTACAGGACTCTTCTGTAATGCGGCTACTGGATTAGATACCCTCCCTTCAAAAAAGGCCTAACTTTGATTTATTCAAAACTAACTCTGGTAAGTTTCAATGAGGCCTTCACCATTATTATGCAGCAATTATACGAAGAGAAATTTTATGACAAGCCTGCATTCATCTACCCTAGGATGAATGACAAGTTTAAACACTTGCATAACTCCTGACATGGCCAAATGCTTTATCATTTTTCTACTCTCGGATCTTAGTCTAATACAAAAAATTAAGTAAAAAAGAAAACATTTTCATTGTTTTCCTATTGTGTATTTTTTTTCATGACTTCCAATGTGGTTAGGGGTGGAAATGAGCCAAACATGAGCAACCTGAGCTTTGTTCAAGCTCGACTTCAAATTAAAATGACTCAGCTCAAGCTCGAGTTGAATTGAGAAACCCTAGCTCATGCTCGGCTCATATATAATCAAGTCAGCTCGAGCCTGGGTCACTTAGGTTGAAATGCAATCCTCATTTTGGTGGACGAAAACCTTGATGGAAGGAGATTGCCGATCCATCGAGAATGGGAGTGAGGGGGGTGTTGCTATGTAGAAGAGAGCTTGGGGGGAGCCTTTACCTTTAGGGAATCAAATAGTGCCTGCTATCTTGTCATCATCAACCACCATTCCATCATCACTTGTAATCACAAGGAGGAGAGGAAGGGGAAGATAGGTGAAATGGAGAGAATGAATGCATTGTTGATCAAGAGAAGCCAATGGGTGGCTAGTGGCGGCGGGAGATGCCATGAAGGGATTCAGAGGAGAGGCTAGTGGTGGCATGAAGGTGAATGATCAAGAGGAAAGGCCATTAGTGGGTGCCTGGGTGGATGCCACCTTGGGAACCAAGAGAAAGGGAAAGTGGATCATGGGGGTCCAATGGGAGAGAGAGAGGTGTTTAGGGGCTTAGGGCTTCATAATCATCACTATTTACTCCACCCATTAGAGCTATTGAAGTTTAATCCAATGGTTGAACAATTTAATAAGTCAGCCATTAGATTAAAATCCAACAGGTGATTATTTATTACTTATAAATCTATAAATACAATATATACTTACTATATGTAATATATAACATACATAATATATAATGGACAATGTATAATCTATAATGTATAGCATGTATAATGTATAATATATAATATATAGTGTATGTATATTGTATAATATATAATATATAAATATATAATATAATATAATGAGTTTGCTTGCATGCTGAAAATAAGCTAGCTGAGCCTAACCCATGCTCAGCTCATTAAGTAATCAAGTAAGCCAAGCTCAAGCTAAATTCCAAGCCGAATACGAGCTGGCTCATGAACAGCTCGCTTTTCTGCCAACCTTACATGTGGTTAAACAGTTAGACATAAAAATTGCTCCTTTTCAATTTTACAGCTCCTCGAACAGAGAAACTTGAACATCAATCATTCTACACATACTCACTGATCCTTGATCTGGCCATCATATGTGGAAAAAGAAAACACCCTCAATTTTGCTACAACAAGGCATTATTTGATTTAACCATTTCCAATTATATTCTTACTACTTGTAGCATGCATCCAATTTCATATGCTTTTTTACTTATATTTGCATGCTTCACAAATATGTTACATCCTAAATCCTGAATTAACTGATCGATTTTGTCTAACAGTTGATTCATTATTTCCCTTCGAAGCCTCACTGGCATTAGATGATCACAAACACTCCAACGACAGAGCACCACTTCATCAAATATCCTTGTAATATATCGTTATCCACAACTCCACCATGTATAATAAAACTGACAGCAAATTTGCAAGACACATGCTTAGGCATAAAAAGTTCATGCCAAACAAAATGGATGCCATGTAAAAAAGGATAATATCTTTCTACTGCATAACCAGCACAAATATGTCAAAGAGAAATACCCATTAGATATTTCCTAGAAGGTACTAGATTTTATGTTATCACCATGTGCTGGATGAAAAATAAGAAAGTAAATTAACTTACATTACTATTACAAGAACATGTTTGTTACAAAAGCAAGAATTATGATAAATATAAATAAATGATAATAACCATCCCATCTTACAGGAGAATTTGCGGATGCATTACTGAAATCTTTTACACTACAGAGTAAGAGTGATCTTCAACTCAGATAATATAGCATCCAGTTCAACCAGAAAGATTGCCAGGTAATGAAAAAAAATATATAGTGGAACAAGTTAGTTTGGTTGAGTGTTCAAATTGATAAAAGAGGCATCACCTGCTTTAATGTATACAAAGCTCGCTCTTCTGCCTGCACCAAATCCCTCTGCTCAGTTTCAAAAGCTGCTGCAATTTCATGTTGAGCTCTGTGAGCCATTGCCAACCCTGCCCATGCTATCGGAAGATCAATTATTGCAGGGTCCCCTTCTTTTAGAATTGATGCCATTTCATTTGCAGCCCAAGAAAGTTGCTCTGTAGAATCTTGTGACCTTTCCGCATCTTTAATTCGATGAACTGCTATAGCATATCGAGCAGACATTTGATTAGGCTCCAATTTTGCTGCCTGCACAGAGATAAGCATACAACAAGAGTAATTAAGTAATAAGAAATCATGGCGACCTTCAATCTAAACTCCAGTGGTACCTTCCTTTATCCGAACATCTTCTAGTGAGTTTTTTGCACAGATTAACATGAAAGAAATAATTTCAAAAAGTCTGTAGTTAGCCATGTGGCTCCTCATACTAAAAACTCACAATTAAGTTCTTCCATCAATATAGATAGATGTGGAGCAATTGTGGCCATGGAAAAAGGGAAAGGTTTCCTTGTAATAAAAATTTGCACATCATAACATAATGCAATTTGCTTTCTTTTGGAATGTCAACCAGAAATTTTAGTTCTCCACTTCTTAGTAGATTCACTCAGAGCTCCTAAATGCCCAAGCTACATCAAGAATAGGCTGAAAACTTTAAGAAGAGATAAGCCAAGGACATGTTGCTACCTGCTCCAAGCACTTTTTTGCCTTCCTATGATCACCGGCTACATAATATGCATTAGCAAGATTCACCCATAATGCCCCAGCTTTAGGTTCAGCTTTTACTGATGCTGTTAAGCACACTTTTGCAACAGTTGCAGCTTCAACTTGATGGGGATAAGCCCCTTCACCTGCATTGGCCCCTGGACCTGTACATTCAACAAGACAACTAAATGACAAACTACCCAATGGACAATCTTCATAGCCATTGGTTATATAAAATCTTCATAGCCATTGGTTATATAAGAGAAAGAGATTAGCCATCTATTGAAACACATTGAGAATCAAAAAGTATCTTTAACACATATTGAGCATCGTTGCCTCTCTTTGTGATCATTCTACATGGGTAGCTGACCCAAGGAGAAGCCAAACACCTATCATGGACATCTTATGGAATGTCAAAGAGTACCATGACTAGTTTGAACTTACGAAAAAACATTTACAAGATAAAACCCAATTAAGTGTAGTTTTGCCACTAGATTTACCATATTAAGCTAATGCGAGCATCCGAGAAAAATTAATCACTATAATTGGTGCTAAATCATCCTTAAATGGCACTCTTGTTCTTACTTTCAGCACCATAGTAACAAGATTCACCAATTTTCCCAAAAAAAAAAAAGAATTATTCATGACTTGAAAGTAAAGTAAATAGTTCTATGACTAATTTTCTGGTTTCTGAACTGATAGAAGATGTTTCATAAAATTTGTGGATTGCATGAGATTGCGAGACAGCTGAACTGTTCATGCTTCAGTTTTATCCTCACATGGACATAGATTGCAGTTTGGCAGATCACCGATGTGATGAGGCAGCAGAGCAAATTTATGGAATGAGGTTGGCTCTCATTAGTGGACAGATGTGATAGGGTTTGGGGAACGGTGAGAATTAAATCTGTGAATAGATGCATGGTCCCACTGCCTAATACTTAATGTCAGACCCAAAAATAAAAATAGCAACAAACAATAACAACAATAATGGAGTCAAGGACTCCAATCAAGCCAACAGAGACAGACAACATCTCCCACCTGGATGATTTTTCTGCCTTCCTCACTCTAGATCTTCAAAACTTCTAGTTTTCTCTTTTACATATTCCTTTTTTTTTTTTTTTTGAACTGGAAGTGGCTAGGAACATAAAGTCTTTCCCATGATTACAATCCCAGAAAGCCTTTTTCTTTCTTTTTGTGAATCTCCTCTTGATTGGGTTGAAAATTAACAAACTAAAATTTCTTATGAAATTCATTGGCGGTGATGAAAATATGTACTTACCTTTTTTATATATAAGAATTTTGATTTGACCTTTTTATTATTTATTTTAATTTTCCAAATTTTTCCAAACTTCTCCTGAATGCATCTGGTTTTTTTCTGAATTCTGAAGTTTTCAACCATGCCAAATTATTCTCAGTTGCCAAATTTGTGACTACGTTCACCACCAGTTTGAACTATTACAACAAAAAAGTAATTCTGTCAAATATCTGTCACATTAACCTCGTGCCCATTCACGTCCATGACTACCAAGGTCATGTTCCATCTGTCATTGGAAAATTGATCCACAAATAATATAGAGGAAGAAGAGAGGTGCTTCAATGATTTTATATGACCATTGGTCAATGCATTTCTTGGCAACTTAAAAGAAGATGCCAATCAGTAATTTTGCCTGCATTATCCTATGATTCAAATTCTGACAAATAAGCATATTCCAAGTATGCAAGAGAAGCATCACAAACATAAGAACATGAGGTGCATACGTGGTAAATCTAGGGAAGACAGGACAAGAAATAAGTACAGGAACAAACATCTGAAAGCAAAAAAAAATGATAATGCAGGCATAAAAATTTCCATGTTAAATCCATGATAGTATAGGACATCAGCCTAATAAAATAGGATAGATAAATGGAAGGAACTGAATGTATTAGGGTCATACCTGGGATGATTGATCCATATTTACACAAAAGGAAAGCTGCATAATTGATCAAAGCAGCAGGATGGTTTTGATCCTTAAGAATAAGATCTTGAAAGCATTTTGCTGAAAGCTCCAAATTTCCACTGGACATAATTGTTAGTTAGTACTTCAAAAAGAGAAAATAACATTAATTATCAACAGCAGGACAAGTCTATTAAGTTTCCATTCACTATACTAAAACAAGTCAGAAATCTGGAAAGTGCAAAGTGTAAAACTAAAATACCAGAGTTACCATCCTATTTACTTAAATCTGGAGCCATTGTTGCTAAAATCCTAGATCAAAGTGGCTCTCACTATATGGATCTCATCCTTGGATTAGGATCAGCTAGGATAATGAGATCTGGATCCATCTTATGGATCCCTTAGATCCTAAGATCCAACTTGATCATGTTATAAACCTATAAAATAATGCAAAATCCATTTTATGTAATTAATTTGGCTATATGCCTTTTAGAATTATTGCTTGATCTCTAATAAACTTTGAGCACATAAATTTAGCATATTTCTGAGAGTTTTTAACTCTTAGAAGTAAAGTAAAGAAATTTTGGAGTTCATAATTTAAAAGAAAGTTGATAATTGAATTGATCAGTTCATGATTTAAAAAAATTTGATAATTGAATTGATCAGTTCATGATTTAAAAAAATTTAAGCTTTTGTATTTTGACAACCATTTGCGAAAATTTGTTCCCTTTTCCAAAAAAGTATTTTATCTAAAGGGGTAATTGAATTGATCAGTAGCATATAAATATCTTGAAGAACTAGACAGGTTGTTCCTAAGTCCTAAGACTAGATATGCAATATGTAGGCTTATAAAGAGCAAGAATACAGTTCTTGTATATCTGGAATTTTATTATTTGTTCATCTACTTTACTAACTCATTTTTTACGTTTTTATATCTTCTAAAAAAATCAAGAACATTTTATGATCCACAATCCAATCCAATCTAACCACTTCTATGATTAACAACTCAATCTGAACCTGATAACATTGACAAAACATTAAAAGTTCAATAATTTAAGAAGCCTGCTCAGTTTAGAGGTCAAGGACATGTAGGAATAATCTAGTACTGTGACTGTAAAGAGAATCATGTTGAAATTGTAATAACATGATTGTAACTAAACTACAGGTCAGTACTCCCTGTCCTTTATACTTGTTACTACCAAGCCTACTCTCTTTTTTCCTTTTGAACAAATACAAGCCCCCCCTTGTACCATAATGTCTCAAATCATTTCACATGAAGGTGGCATTCTATCAATTCTTTACAACTTCACCCCAATTTATGCAGCATATTTTCATCCTTTCATAACACAGATTTCAACATTTTGGACTATGTCAATTAAAAACAATAAACAAAGAAAAACAAGAAAGAAAAAACTTAAATCGTTACTGGTTGCAAGCACCAAAAACGTGATGCATCTAAGTCTACACATATTGTCTGTTCATTGCAAAACATTCCAATATTCCATCATATGCAGGATTCTTTTTATCTTTCTCCATTGGGATATCAATTTGTAGATAATCTCCATAAATCTGAAAGATCATTTAGAAATTAATTTCATTTTTCTTGCTTTCATAGTAGGAAAAAGATGGTACTAATAAATTATTATAATTTGGGCCTTCACATATAGGACTGCAGTATGCACATAGAGAATAAATATATGTTAGAGGAAAGCAAAAAATGGCATGAATCAAGACAAGAAATGTTCGCAAGAACTTTGCAGTAACATTAAAGCAAGGATTCAAATACTGAGATATGGGACCATCCCAGCCCTTGGTAAAGTTAGCCACATACCACAGTATGTATCATACCTAGTGTACAGGCTGGCTGGCCACCACAGTTGTGGACAACCAATACACCCTTGATAATGGCCACTGTTCCTGTGTTTAGTTCATAGAGTTCTGTTCATCATATATGATGAAATTCTGAAAGTTTTAAAGCTAAAACTGAATATACAAAGCTTTAGGTGTACTGAGTTGTGGAGTTGGTGAGAGATCCAGATCTCATCTATTCTTACTTTTTTATTTGTTTCTCTCAAAATTAAAGAGTTTACCAAGACCAAAGTTCCCCAAACCGGTACAAGATCGGGTAGGTTAATGTCAGTTTGAGGCATGATAGAAACTAGTCCAAAGCAATTCGAACCAATCAAAATCGCCATGTTCCACACAGTTCGGCTCAGTTCACAACATTTGTTGCCAATTTCAAAATAATGATTGGAGAGAGAGAGGGTAAAAGGCCTTCCCAACCACCTTCCCCTCTCCTTTTGAACTTTGGAAAGCTCGGGAATATGGGAGAGTGAGGAAAAGGGTATGGACATATTTTGCAGGTCATCAGCTCTGATCAAAGAAAAAAAGAGGTAAAATCTTTTTCCCTCTCCTCTCCTCTTTTTTTTTCCTTTTAAGCCTAAAATAGGACAAAATTGCCGAAAGAATGCAAGATCATACCCATTTTTTTCTACTTTGGCATGATTCTATGATATGATATAAATTTCATTATGCGTGGAAGAAATCATTATTTTCCATTGATCGTGTGATCTTTTAGATTAAAAATATAGTTTTAGTTTAAATCAAGGATTCAGATCCCGGCGGGACGTCCAATAGGACACCGAGATGGGGTGCCATCCCATGTGTTGGGACAGAACGTCCCATCAGCATCCCAGCATCCTAATTGAGACACCTTGAGACATTCCATGTCCCGAGTGTCGGGACAGGACCGGATGCCAATGCGTCCCGTTCCATAAAAAACCCGGGACAGCCCTGTCTCATAAAACCTTGGTTTAAATAATAAAAAATAATATTCAAAAATAAAAATAGTAACATGTTTGGGAGTGTGCATATTACTTGTTTAGCAGGAAACTATTTAAGTTTGGGCAAGGTAGTGGCTACCTAAACCTAAGCCCCAATTCAAAAAAAAAAAAGTGATTATCAAGACATACACATTGGCTGAAAAAAATATATGTTGTACCCATGGTAGGTTATGCATTAATCCGAATCAAATTAAATTTTCAGACATTTTATAATTATTTATTCATTTTTTATTTAAAAATAATAAAAATATTTTTAAAATATAAAATTTCAAAATTAATGTATAGATAATTTAGAAATATTTTCTAAAGTTTGACATTATTTGCATTACAATATAAATTATCAAATTTTAAAATGTTTAATAACTTAAAATTATTAATTCATCTAAAATAATGAAAAATATGGCAATGTGTATTTTTTATTGGTACTTTTATCGAACATGATGCATAGTTTTTTTCATTATTTTATAAATTACCACATGTTAAGTGAAATTAAATTATAAAGTCACTAATATGCATAAAAATATGGCAATGCCATGATCACAACTAGCCAATTCCCAGCAGTAGGAGCAATTGCAAAAGTCCAAGGGAGCCCGCCAGGATCAAAAATCTCTACATCTAAGAACACCTAGAGATATGACAAGGAGATGCTGTGGACAAGTCATGATGGCACCAAGTCCAATCAAGGAGGTCAGGCCAATCAGTGTGGCCTTCTACATAGAGCCATATGGCTAGGACATTCTGCAAGCATGAAAGCTTGGCCACCTAGCATAGCCAGTCAAGTAGAGGCAACCAAGGAAAGAAAGTAATTCATCAAAGTAACAAGAAAAGAAAGGAATGAAAAATGTAGATCCATTAAAGAGGGTTGATAAGGAGCACGTTCACTTAGATTTAAGGACAATTGAGCCCTCAAATGATTGGTTGCCTAGATCATCTCACAACATGAGCAATGATGCTAACGACAAATCCAAATGATACAGCATCTAGTGACCAAAGAGGTAGCAATAGACAGCAGGGGCAAATCAACTTGTAGCCATATGGTCTGAGCAATTCATCATTACGTCTCATTTCACTCATACCACACTAGATGTGAACCAAGGCACATGATGTAAAACTTGCGAGGGTACAAAAGCTTCAGGGGACAAGCCTCTTGAGCAAGGTTTTCTAAACCGGACCGAACCGGATGGTTCGGGACATTCCGAGCCATACCGATGGCAAACTAGAACACTTTTGACATACAAATCAGAATACTAGCAACAAACAATGGAGAAAGATGGAAAGAGAGGAAAAGAAAGAGAGGAGGGAAAGAAAAGAGAGGATGACACTGCCGGAGGACAACAATGGCCAAACAAGGCCACTAGAGGGCCATAGAGGTCTCAGGGACTCCACATCCTCTGTTAGGGCCTCCAATGGAGAGAGAGAAAAAGGGGGGAGGGTACCAAAGGGTAGGAAAGGTGGCGAAAAGGGTGCTAGAGGGCTGCCGAGTGGCTACCGGGTAGCATTTATGTTATCCAGCTTACCGCCTTCCCCTCCTTCCTTTTCTTTCCCTCCCCCCCTCTCTCTCTAAGGACTTGTTTGATTCACGGGAAGTGAAGGGGGACAATGGCAATTCCTAGGAAGTGGAGAGGGTGCTTCTTGTTTAGTTAGAGTTTTAAGAAGAGAGAGCATGAAAAAAGTCTTCTCATAGGAAGACACTTTTCACATTTCATGGAAAGTGGAAACCCATGGAAGAGATGGATTTTCGGATTTTCCAATGGATCGGAATTGATGGTGGATTTTTATTGATGGTGCATTTTGATTTCTAAAGTGCCCTTTTTAGATCAAAGACTAAGATTTTGCAAAATATTGATGGATGGTTATGATGAAATAGTGAATAATGATATATGCCAAGATCAAATAATATTTTAATATATTTATATTAATATAATATTTTATATTATTATTTTTTAATATTTTAATAGTCATATATGCCAAGATCATATATTTATACTAATATAATATTTTCATTAATATTAATATAGTACTTATATTAATAAATTAATATTTATATTAACATAATATTATATTTATATCTATATTAAAAAATGTATGATGTTATAATATTAATATTATATTAATATAATAAATTATTTTGATATAATGTTATATTATAATATATTTATATTACTATAAATATAATGTTATTATTTATACAAAGATTGAGAGCAAAAAGATATGGTCTTATATTTATTAAGGATATAATAGGTATTTTACATAGTCTTTTCAGGAAAGTGGTTGCTCAACCAAAAATAAGCCATCTAGCAACTTTTCCATGATCAACCAAACATGCCAAAATTCTTCTTCCAGGAAGTAACTTCTTAGGAAGTAACTTTCCATGAAGTTATTTCCTGAGAAGAAAAATTCTACCTATGAACCAAAAGAGTCCTAATTATTTTTGTCTCATGGATGACGCGGAGCTATGGTGGCCCGCTGCCCTCCGAGGACCCCCACAACCCTCCAATGCTACCACCGGCATCTCCGCCACCTCCACCTCCTTCCCTTCCCTTCTCTCTCTTTTCCTCTCGTTCCATCTCTTTCTCTTTTCCTCCTCCATGGTTCATTCCTTCGTTCATTTTGGTGTCAGTTCACATCAATCCAATATGATATGAACCATACAGACTCGTATCACTGGCCAGCCATAATGGGATCCGGTACCAATTCCAGAAACCTTGCCCTTGAAGCAATTCAAGATCCAACACTATTGCAGTTGATGATATAGCATACAAAGTAGGGTCCTTAGATGTCAATGGATCCTCATCATATAGCAAGTCATATTTTGCACAGCCAGCCTATGACCCATGCACATATCCTTTGTTTGATGGATCATATTTGAGTGGCCACTACCATCCACAACCCCAACTAGATTAATGTCAAGATATTGCTATCGCGATCATTCCTCAAGTGGGATGGCCAATTCAGTATCAAACAAAGGATCAGTGTCAAGGCAAGCATCCAAGCAGGCTAGTTATTGTATGTAGAGGTGGGCACAATATATTAGTTGGAATCAATTTCAAGAACTCAACAAGGAATGAAATCTTGACACCTACGAGAGGTATAGATACTTCGTGAGGGACTAGATGCCAATGTGTATTTTGTAATTCAAATCTATTATATATATATACAAATTTATACATACATACATACATAATATATATATATATATTCAAATCTATATTATTATTTTTTAATATTTCAATAGTCATATATGCCAAGATCATATATTTATACTAACATAATATTATATTTATATCTATATTAATAAATGTATTATGTTAAAATATTAGTATTATATTAATATAATAAATTATTTTGATATAATGTTATATTATAATATATTTATATTATATTTATATTACTATAAATATAATGTTATTATTTATACAAAGATTGGGAGCAAAAAGATATGGTCTTATATTTATTAAGGGTATAATAGATATTTTACATAGTCTTTCCAGGAAAGTGGATGCTCAACCAAACATAAGCCATCCAGCAACTTTTTCATAATCAACCAAACATACTAAAATTCTTTTTCCAAGAAGTAACTTCTTAGGAAGTAACTTTTCAGGAAGTTATTTCCTGAGAAGAAAAGTTCTTCCTATGAACCAAAGGAGTCCTAATTATTTTTTTCTCATGGATGACGCAGAGCTATGGTGGCCCCGTGCCCTCCGACAACCCCCACAGCCCTCCAAGGCTACCACCGGCATCTCTGCCACCTCCACGTCCTTCCCTTCCCTTCTCTCTTTTCCTCTCCTTCCATCTCTTTCTCTTTTCCGCCATGGTTCATTCATTTGTTCGTTTTGGTACCGGTTCACACCAATCCAATATGATACGGACCATACTGACTCATATCACCGGCCAGCCATAATGAGATCTGGTACCAGTTCCGAAAACCTTGCTCTTGAAGCAATTCAAGATCCAACACTACCGCAATCGATGATATAGCATGCAAAGTAGGGTCCTTAGATGTCAGTGGATCCTCATCATATATCAAGTCATATTTTGCACAGCCAGCTTATGACCCATGCACATATCCTTTGTTTGATGGATCATATTTGAGTGGCCACTACCATCCACAACCCCAGCTAGATTAATGTCAAGATATTGCTATCACGATCATTCCTCAAGTGGGATGGCCAATTCAGTATCAAACAAAAGATCAGTGTCAAGGCAAGTATCCAAGAGGGCTAGTTATTGTATGTAGAGGTGGGCGTTGGAGTCAATTTCAAGAACCCAACAAGGAATGAAATCTTGACACCTACGAGAGGTGTAGATACTTCATAAGGGACTAGATGCCAATGTTACAATTGTATCCGTCAAGCAATCATCCAGTCTTGAGACCAATATGAAATAAAATAACAATAATACAACCTTAAAATCATATTTCATAGATCCCTGAACTTTAAAATATCCATATCAACTGAAAATTGAAAAGTAAAAAAATGAACCAGTACCATACCAATACACTTCTACATGTTGAGTATCGGTATCAAACAGATACAGTACCTAGTAATTTGTGAACCTTGATTAGGCAATCAAAGTTTTATTCTCTTCCAACTGATTTCCTAGTGATCTGAGCTTGATCAATTCATATCTTGCACTTAGAAAGCTGCCAACATCTCTCATTTCCTCTCCCACATTCATATGTTGTACAAAAACAAAGAAGGTTTTCCACTTGGTACCTAGCAATACATACCCAGATTGGGCTCGACTTGACCTTATTTGGTGCAACATGGGTGCTTCAGGACCAAAAAAACCGCCAAAACCATATGTAAGCTTAAATGCTTAACGTACAGCAATTTCCAAATTATTAAAACCCAAATCATGGCGCTATCTACATTTCCAATAAAAATAGAGCTATATAAATTCCCATATAAATGAAAACTAAGGGACACATTTTAAATCAAATACTCATTCTTCAACTAGTCCAATTTATAGAAGCAGATGTCGACAAAATCATCACACCTTTGAAGGTATCCAATGCTAAGGTTTGCAAGGGAATCCAAGTAATCTGGCACAATGGCCAGGAGGGATGACAAAACTGATATAGCACTCTGCAGAAAATAAGAGAACAAAATTGGCATGAAGCAAAAAGTGAAGATTGTTAGTAAATTTTGTGAAATAACCTGTAAATATTATGAAATTAACAGTGTAAAAAGAACCAAAAACAGAAATACATGGGCACCTGCAGACGATTAGTTCTCAGAAGTATCAAACCAAGCGTATTCCAAACAGCAGCCTGTTTTGGATCTGATTGTACTGACTCTTTCAATTTCACAAGAATCTCATCTAGTTCACCCATTTCAAGCTCTTTATCTGAGCTATCCCCAGTATTTGCTTGCAAAATACACTGCAATGGGAATGATGTTAAACCTAAGAATGGTCATTACTAATTATTTATTTTACAACTTGTTTTAAATGTAAACGAAAGCAAGGACGCAAGGTATAATGTTTTGAGTTAACATGCTAATGAACCTGTGCGTGGTGTATCAGCACTAAGGAAAGCAAATCTGGTCTCCGAATCTCTTCCTCATCTCGTAGTAATATCTCAGATGATTTTTCAAATGCTGAGACTGCCTGGAGGATATCAAGAGGATCAGATTTGACAGCAGTTGCAGTGAAGTTAAAAATAAATGCCAGGATGAAATTCAGTAATTACCTTCTGTGGTTGACCCAATCTTTGATACATTAGGCCAAGGATGAAATGTGCATGAGCATTTTTGGGCATCTTTCGTGCGACATGCACCAAACCCTATAAGCATAGTTTAACTTTACGGATATTTGTGATGATGATGAAGAAACAGAAAATAGCACAGACACATGTTATGGCATCTCAGGGAAAAACTAATCCCACTAAAAAAGACAGCACTTATACAGACAAATGCCACAGAATTAGAAACCAAGCTATATTTATCCAATGTAACCTGAATAGTAAAATATATCACTTAAATTTAAGCTAGAAAGGTCCACAAATATGTACACCCCGTCCACAAATATGTACACCAATAGATATAAAGATGCATCTGCACCCAAATGTACTAGCATTTGGCAGAATACTTCTTTCGAGTGTGTAAAACTTCCAGTGAATTTTTTTATGAGATGAGTAAAAGGAGTGGCGTTGTTCCAGTTCAAATGATAAGACTTGTTTTCATCCCTCACTGCCAACTTTTTGTAAAGTTCTCAAATATTTTTAAAAAATTATACCTCATAATATTTCTGCCAACCAGTGAAACTATTTTAAGAAGTCTATGCAGCTGCATATGCATATATGGCCTCCTGACCACCTAGCATAGGGTCTAGGCTGCCTTTGCATGTAACCAGGTCCAACAGCAAGCATCAAGTAGCCAGCATAAGCCCAAGCCACAAATATGTGTCCTCCCTCCACCTTGTATATGGTTGTTCTTATTTGATTGAGTTTTAAATTGAGCTATTTACAAAATTCCCATTTTTACCTATTAGAATGAATTGATTATTTTTATTATTTTTAAATATGAACGGCATAGGCTGCCACATACTGCTTAGGCACTATGGGGTACCTTGACTGTTAACATACAATGGCTGCTTTTTGCAACCTTTGTGATATGCCTTACTTTTGTAATTTCATCTATTGATTTAAGTCTAATTTATCTACATCAGGACCAATAACATAATCCACAAAAACTAGCCCAAAAACAAGAGAGTTCTATAAATTACATAAGAGACATACGCTCCAATTAAGTATTCATATATAAATAACACTAAATGATATTCTCTATTTTCAAACTAGAACTTTTTGTAATCGACTCTATTGCTTCTTCAATAAATGCTGGTTCTTCGATCAAGTTTTGAATGACTTTCTAGTCAGATCGTTCCTGCGTTTCGGATATTCAGTCTCATTCGAAGCTGGAGCGATTATAACTTAATCTGAGCACAAACAGGAATAATTTTATTTGATGAGACAGAAGTGTTTATCTTCATAAATATATTTTAACAACTTTCAAAACCTTTTCAGTCTAAGCTTGGACCGAAATGTTTCAATATTTAAGCAACTTTAAGGAGTTTTCTTTCCACTTTTAAAAAAATGATTTCCCTCCTAAATAATTTATAAAAGTTTTGAAAGGTGCCAGCAATACCAAAAATAAGAAAAATAATAAAAGAACATAGTAACATAGTGCAAGTTAATTAAACCCATTAATCACTAGTTTATAGTATACTATAGTATTCTATATTGTTTGGACATATGGTTTCCGTCCATCCATTCTTTAGATATTCAGAAAAACCAATCTGTTTAAACTTTAAAGCAAGGTTCCCGGTATCGGTACCGGAAGCCATATCGGCAGGAGACCGGTACCGTACCGTACCGTACCAGCAGGTGTACCGACTCATTTTTTTAATATAAAAACATTCTCCCCCTCCCAAAAAAGCATTTAAAACATATAAAGAACCTGAACTGGGCTGAACCGACCGGTTCGTACCTGTATCGTACCGTACCGGTACGGAAATCATTTTTTTTTTTTTTTTAGCGGTCCGGATGCCGGACCGTTTTAATGGGCTGAACCGTACCGGCTAGCTGCCGATACGGTATGGTACACCCCGTACCGGGCGGTACAAGACAGTACCGCGATCCCTGCTTTAAAGTATCAAGAGTTATTCACATAGAAAGAAAAAATCTAGAAAATTAAGTTAAAGAAAAAGAACTACTAGGTTGTGTAGTAGTGTCAACATTTATAGTCATTAAATAATGATCAAGTAAGGTACAATAGTACTAAAATGAATGAATTTAACATCTAAATCATCTTTAGTAGATCCAACTTACTTATAAGCCAAAGATACATATACAAATTGAAATTTAAAATATCCCAGAACTTGATAAAGTCTATGATTTTCATCAAATAACCACTAACAAAAAAAAAATCATTGCGAAAAAAAATATTTTACAAATCCAAAGTCCAAACCATTGCAAAACTACATAAAGTTGACTTTTATCATATGAAAATGACCCTTGAGTCCATGACCAAATCACCCCGTGTAAATCAAGATATTTAAAAAGATCCAATATATGGAAGATCCAATATATATATATATATATATATATATATAACTTAAGCACAACCCTCAAACTCTAGTCACCATCCTGGTTGGGATTAGGACAGTCTTCAGTTAGTCATTGAAGTTTTGCATCTATAGCTACATTTTTTTTGTAGAACTAAATGTCTAGCTTTAAAGAAAGATGACATCGACAGAGACCATGTGTACGGTTGCATAGGGTGCGATGCCAGGTTCTCAGGATGCATGCTCAGCCACTTCTCCATTACACTAATTATTTGTTGCATGCTCATAGGGTGCAATGCCAAGTTCAACCTTATCATGGCTCATGGGGGTTTGCATCAGCAAAACACTTGTCCACTCAAATTTCATATTAAATAATTACATTCATGAAAATTAAGATCATTTGATCTCAGTACCAAAATACTTAAAAAACCATACAGCTTCCTAAAGATGAGATACTCACAGCTTTTAAACTGCTGACTTTTTCCTCGCGGGACATGGAAGTCCCATGACACTGTTGATCCAGATCTGCATCATTTCCAAGGTTAAGTAGATGATCAACATTGAATCTTATACAGCATTTTCCTGAGCTAAGAACCTTACCTTCACCTTCAACAATATCATTGTCTTTGATCATCACAGAATTTTTTGCTAGGTTGCTATCATCGTTACTACTCCTGCAAATTGATAGTTCTGATCAGATATTCAATTAGATTATGAAAGAAAAAATATAGCAGCAAAGCAACATATCTTCAAAACTCTTTATAAACTATTGCAATAAATACCATAAGGAAATTTATAAGATCAATGAGATACATAAGTGTGTTGTGCAAAGGCTAAAATTCCAGTTTGTACCAGTCCACCCCAACCATCCTGGATAGGACTGGTAAGGTACTGAATCCAAGACCGCTATATACGAAAAACAGGGGAGCAATCTCATTGATCCCTGTTTGCACCAGCTGGTATGAACCAGGATCAGTGATAGTAGCCAACCGACACCCATGGGTACCTGTCAGGATGCATGAAAAAAGGAGGCCGAAGGCTCTTTTCTTTTCCCTGTTTGCTTCACATTGGCGCCCCTCAAATAACAACAGAGAGAAATCCCAATACAAATCGTTCAACCTTACTGGTTTTCAAAGCCCCTCCATCCAAAAACAAATAAATAAAGCAAAAAAAGGAGTATCAAAGCTGCTGCAATGGGCCTTGGCTTAAACACCAGACTGAGGATCCAAGGAGAGGCCTTGTGCTAGTAACTACTCTAAACAGAAGACACAACATAACAAGAGATCGGAAAAGGGGAGAAAGGTGGGGTAAGAGCTCAGATCATGGGAGCCACCATAAAATCAACACCAAATTAGTGTTTATAGCTCCACCAGCTCCATAAGCCCAATTATCAGATCAAAAACCTCTCATAATCCTAAATTATGAGCTAAACAAATCCTAAAAAGCCTCTAAACAATCATTAAAAATAAGAAATTTGGATATAAAGGGTCATTCCCTTGCACCTTCGCAAAGAACTATGTATTCATAAATGCATTCCACATAAACAGTTTAGACTTTATTGGACTAAATAAGAAGGTAAAATACTGCTTTAGGATCCGCTATTCAGAATGGAACCACTTGAGAAAATAAACCACCATGATATAGGGAGGTTCACTCCCTTCCAATACCTAACAATTTAGCACAAGTCTATCATGCCAGTGGAAAACAAAACTAGGTTGAGATTTGAGGTTTTAAGTACAACAAGAATAAGGTGCTGGCTCAAAGAGCTACCATGATAAACAATAGCAAAGTTAAAGTTTTCTTTGACATATAGTTATCATTAGTATTTGATGATAGAATCAGATATCATTGCAAGCTGTTGGTATAAAAATCTTATGCTTGAAACAGACTTACTGCAAGTTTTTTTACATACTTTCTAGAAACTTCCAAACATTGCCCATGTCACCACATTGCAATTCCTTAGCATTGACAAGTACCAAATAAAGTTTATTTCATCGTTTGAATTGTTTTCTTGCAATGATCTCAACGTAATGACAACCTTTATTACCCCTTCTTCATCTGGGCTTGGGATCAACATTGACAGAATTGGGGGAAAACTTTCTTATTTTAGAAAAGTCACGAAAATGAATGTGACATCTAATTAAAATCAAATACAATTCCAAATGACAAATCTGTTTAAGGTTTAAAAACGTAGGCAATCTACATTATGCCCTTTTTTATACTCTATCTACTCATGATGAACAACCGACCAACCCTTATTTTTGTATGAACAATATTTTGGCATTCAATTCTAGCCCTTTTATCAAATGTGAGAAGGAATTGTATCGATGACCCGTTAATATTTACCTTCTTCGCTTAATAAATATTGCTAACTCCATCCTTGATCAGAAAGGTATGGACTAATAAAAAGGAAAAATTAATCCACAATTTTCTTTTCCATGGGAGATAATCCATTTTTCTCCTAAAAGAACAATTGATGACAAGGAGTAAAGCGCACTAACTTTCATTTATCACACTTCTTGAGCTTAAAAACAACATTTTGGTGCTATAAGACATAAAAAAGAAGCGTTTCAGTGCTAATTAAATGTTTTTGTAAACCCTGAATGCGAGGAAGAACAAGAAGACAGACGAAGAAAAAGAGAAGGAGAAAAAAGGCAGAGGGCGACGGAGATGGAGAGACCTGGCGGAGGAATCGGGAACGGAGACGAGTGCGCAGTCCTCGCCGTCGCTCTCCGGGGGGTCGACGTTGAGATCGGCGATGATGGCCGCCTTGGGAGGCGGCAGTGATATCTTGACGGCCTCCACCCCCGCTGACGCCGACTGGGGGTTGTTGCCGCCTGCCTGATCGCCGTTGGGCGGTCGCTGGGTTTCAGACATCTCCCGGCAGGGGTTTTACGGTCTGAGAAAGGCAACAGACAGAGCGAGCTTGGGATGGCCGAAAAATTTTGGAATCGGTCTTGATTCGGTTTCCTTATGATCCCAAGTCCCAACCGTTCATGAGATGAAACCCCGAAGCACTTGTACTCAGAATTTTTTAAAAAATAATATTAAACAAAATATTTATGAATATAAATGTTCGGAAATATAAACACGTGTTTTTACCAAAAACGGTTAAAAATAAATTTATTTTTTTAATTTAATTTAAAATTTGATATGATTTTTTTAAATTGAAAAACGGTTTTTTTTTTATATTATTAAATTTTGATACAAACAATTTCAAATGCATCCATATCACATACGATTTCAAAAAACGGTCCTTTTTTTATTCAAAATTTAATAAATATCATCAAATTTTTAAAAAATTCTAATTAATAAATTTAAATTTTAAGTAAATAAATAATGAGTAAAAAATTAGTACTAATTAAAATTTTATATATTACTTTTTAGTAATATTAATTATTATATTATTTTAAAATAACATTAATTAAAAATAATATAAATTAACTATATAAAAATAATATTAATTTAAAATTAATAATAAATTAACTAAAAATAACATTAATTGAAAATAAATTATTAAAACATATTATAATAATATATTATAATATATTTTATATTATAATAAATATTTTATATTCTAAAATATAATAAATATATTATAATTTATTACATTATATATTATAGTATAGTATAATTTTTTAAAAAAATTTAAAAAATAGGAAAATAATTAAAAAAATAATCATCGGGTCGATACCAACCGGTCGCCAGCCCGATACCAGTTCGGTCGATAGCCCGATGTCAGTCCGATCCCTTGCTTAAGACCGGCAACCGGATTGGTGGCAGGACCCTAACGACCGGACCGGCGATCGGATCTGTGGCAGGACTGGGGCTAGACTAGTGGCAGGACTGGGGCTAGACTAGTGGCAGGACCGGCGATCAGATCGATGGTCGAACCTTGGCGACCAAACCGACAATCAGACTGATAGCAGGACTAAGGGCCAGACCGGTGGCAGGACTGTGGCCGGACCGGTGGTTGGACCGGTGGCAGGACCGGTTCGGTAACCAGACCCTAGCAACTGGTCCGGCCATCGGTCCTACCACGGCCCGGCCCCCAGTCCTACCACCGGTCGCCAGGGTCCGGCCACCGGTCCGGTTGCCAGGGTTTGACTACCCGTCCGACCGCCGGTCCTGCCACCGATTCGGCTGCCAAGGTTCGCCATCGATCCGGCCGCCGGTCATGCCACCGGTCCGACCGCCGGTCCTGCCACCGTTAGACCGCCGGTCTGGTCACTAGGGTCCGGCCGCCCATCCTACCACCGGTCCGGCCGCCCATCCTACCACCGGTCCGGCCGCCCGTCCTACCACCGGTCCGGCCGCCCGTCCTACCACCAGTCCGGCCCCCGGTCCTGCCATCGGTCTAACTATTGGTCCGGCCGCCAGGGTCTGGCTGCCGGTCCGGTTGCCAGGGTTCGGCTACCCATTTGATCGTCGGTCCTGTCACCGGTCCGACCGCCAATCCTGCCACCAGTCCGATCGTCGGTTCGGCCACCAAGATCCGATTGCCGGTCCGGCCACCAGGGTCCGACCACCCGTCCTGCCACCGGTCCAGCCCCTAATCCTACCATCGATATGATCGTCGATCCAACCGCCAAGGTCCTGCCACCGATCCAACCGCCGATCTTGCCACCGGTCCAGCCCTAGTCATGCCACAGATCCGATCGTCAAGGTCCTGCCACTAGTCTGGCCACCGATCCTGAGCAAGGGATCGAACTGACATCGAGCTATCGACCGAATTGGTACCAGGCTGGCGATCGATTGGTATCGACCCGATGATTATTTTTTTAATAATTATTTTTCTATTTTTAAAATTTTTTAAAAGAAATTATACTATACTATAATATATAATATAATAAATTATATTATATTTATTATATTTTAAAATATAAAATATTTATTATAATATAAATATATTATAATATATTATTATAATATCTTTTAATTAATATTATTTTCAATTAATATGTTTTTAGTTAATTTATTATTAATTTTAAATTAATATTATTTTTATATAGTTAATTAATGTTATTTTTAATTAATATTGTTTTAAAATAATATAATAATTAATATTACCAAAAAGTAATATATAAAATTTTAATTAATATATTATTTATTTACTTGAAATTAAAATTTACTAATTAGATTTTGAAAAAAACTGATGGCATTTATTAAATTTAAAAAAAAAAAGAAGGCTGCTTTTGATATTTGAAATCGTTTGTATCGAGGACGTTTTTAATTAAAAATATCATATTAAATTTCAAATCAAATTTTAAAAAAAAATTATTTGAAATCATCTTTGGCAAAGATAATTTTAATTCAATTTGAAATCGTCTTTGCAAAGATGATTTGATGCCATGCTGGCCTGCCACGTAATCCAAAAATACCTACTTTTATAAATATAATCTCCAACATCTATATCCATAAATATTTTTTTATATTATTTAAAAAAAATTCTTTGTAGTCAGGCAACAGGGGATACATCATACAATCCGAATATGAAATACAAACCAAATGATCAAAAAAAATAAAAAAATAAATCCCAAAAGTTCATTGCACGGGAGAGCACCGCTTTAAATACTTTTCCCAAATTAATGGACAACAAAATAAGCAATCCAATCCGCTATGCCATTTCTCTCATGATAAATATATCAGAAATCAATAATAGCACATCCCGTAGCAAACTCCTGACATCGCATACAAGGAAGTGTGCATGATAGTATCATGGTCTTAACACCCCCTGATGAGATTACTATAATCATCAAATCCCCTTGCACCAACAAATGCTCAACTCCTAGGGTTAATCACGCATACATAATACCCTTCCGGTCTTTCTCAGCTCCGCATTAGGCATCGTAGTCTCCACTAGTCAGACTCCCTCAGTTGCAATCAGGCAAGAGTCAAAATCTTGAAATACAAACCATTTACCAACTCTCCCATCAATCATACTGCCATCAAAGTTGATCTTCAAAAAGGTCAAAGCCAGGGATTCCTAAGCAAAGAAGATTGTTTTCTACATTAAATGAGTAAGAAGGAAATCATAAGTATCCCAAGTATTCAAAATTACACTAGGCAATGCTACATCAACATTCTTTGTAGCTTGGGTCATGGCCCTCTCGAATACTAACCTCACTCGAACACTAACCTCAGTAGCTACCATCTCGTCTCAAAAACTCTGGCATTTTGAACAAGCCATATACGATAGGATATATATGCAGCCTTGATGCCAGCAAGACTAGTGGCCTTCGACTCCAGGCTCCACCTTAGGGCCTCTAGAAAAATCTGGGAAGTAACTCTCCTGGGATGACCAAAATAGGTGGGGTGGCCAATCGCCAGACCTGTATCACTCTCAAACATAAGAAAATGACATGCTCCATAGTCTCGTCCTCTGACTTACGGTTGGGACAAGTTGTCAAATTGTCCATCCCCCTAGCTCTCAGCGACATCCTGATAGGTAGCTGGCTCCAAGCAACCTTCTAGAGGAATAAGCCCACCCTTAGGTGAACCCTGAGTATCAAAATCCAAGGTTCATCCATCGACCTTATCAGCTTATCCCTATAAATATCATAGAGCTACCTGGTTACCATCCTGGGAGTGCATGATGATGGCCAAACCTTGACATCCAATCTCTTTAGGTGGGTATTTGGTGCATGGCGGTTGTCAAACGCCTGCAGCGACCAAAACTCCGATTCAGGAAGAACGGGTTCTAGGAATTCTTGGATGCTAGGATTGAGCAAGATGGGGAAGATCCTTTGAAACCTGCAACGATCAAGCACTGGAAGGGCCGCGTGATTCCTCACGTTGCCAGCCCTCTACCGGATTTCAATCCGGGTCTTCAAGATTGGAAGGGACGAACGATGGGTTTCTCACTGTGAGTCCCTATTTCTTTTCTTTTCTTTTTTTTTTTTATCAAGAACTTGGAACGGAAGGAAGCGATTCCTCACGGAATCATCTTCTCCCAACCAGGCTTTCGACCTGGTGTGCATAAGGGGAAAAAGAAAGGCCGACGGCCTTCCACAGAAACACCAAAAACCGTCCAAAATAAAATCCAAAAAAAACACTCCTTTTATTATTCCTTGGTTCGGTATTTAAAGAATCATACAACCGATCAAGAGTTCACGCCCTAATAAAATTATAATAATAATAATAAGACTAAAGACTCTAATATTTTCCCAGATCCGAAACTCCACGGGCACTAATAGTGTATTGGGCCTTCGGCCCAATTCCCAATTAATTGTTTTCATCCCATAAACGGGTCAGATTTGAAACTTGCTTTCCTTGAAGGCATCTGGACCTGCGCACGTTTCCTGCTGGCGAGGCTAGCTGCCCCAAATCGTCTTGGACCGGAAGCTGAACCGAAACGTCTGGGTTGGGCTTCGCCGAACTTTCACCGGGCTGTCCTGATATATGAGTCAGCTGATCAGGTTCAATATTCATCTCGATGTCCACATCACTCTCCCCTTCCTCTGAAAAGCTTGTCCTCAAGCTTGAATTATCACCTGCATAAGGGGTTAGATGTCGAATATTGAATACATCAGAAATAAGGACATCGTCTGGTAATTCAACTCAGTAGGCATTGTCACTAAATTTCTCCAACACCTGACAAGGACCAATTTTCTTTGGTTTGAGTTTGGTGTAGGCCCCCTGTGGATATCGTTCTCTTGGCAAGAAGACCCATACCAAATCACCAACCTCAAAAGTCTGCTGTCGACGCATCTGATCAGCCTTAGCCTTATACTTGGCATAATTTTGCTCTAGATTGGCTTTAACAGTTGCGTGCACCTCACGGAGATCAGCCACTCGATCTTCTATCTTCTTACTTGATTTGTTTGGCACATCAACAGGTAAAATATCAAGTGGTCCTCTTGGCAGAAATCCATACAATACCTGAAAGGGTGCAAAACCAGTAGAACGGTTCACTGAAGAATTGAACTCAAACTCAATCTTCGGCAAACATACATCCCAGTTTTTAAATTCTTGCACATTGGCTCTCAACAAGTTACCAAGACTTCGGTTGACAGTCTCGGTTTGCCCATCGGTCTGAGGATGATAGGGACTACTGAATTTTAATTTTGTATCCAATTTTTTCCACAATTCATGCCAGAAATGCCCCATAAACTTGCTATCTCGGTCCGAAACAATCGACGATGGTAACCCATAATGTCGAACTACTACAGAAAAATAAAGATCAGCTACTTTTGACGCATCAAATATCGTTTTGCATGGCAAGAAACAAGCCATCTTGCTGAATCGATCTACGACTTCCATAATTGAATCTTGACCTCTCACTGTCCATGGTAAACCTACAACAAAATCCATAGATACCTCTCGCCACTGCTCATCTGGAATCGGTAAAGGGGTATATAAACCTTGATTTGTATCTGATTCTTTGGATTCCTGACACAAACGGCATCTCTTCACATAGGTTTTGACATCTCGGTCAAGCCTAGGCCAATAAAACCGTTGACGAATTAACCATGCAGTTTTGTCTCTTCCAAAATATCCTTGGTTATGCAGCTCCTGAATAATCAATACACGCAGTGAAGTGTTAGGAATACAGAGACAATTATCACGGAACAAATATCCATCATGTAGGACGAAGTCAGATCGACCTCTAGCTTCCAATTCAGTTATAATGCTCTGGAAATGTTCATCTGCACGGATATCATCCTTCATGCTTTCAAACCCAAGGGTATATACTTGCATAGCATCAATCAATAAACTCCGTCTACTTAAAGCATCTGCCACTTTGTTCAAAGTGCCTGACTTATGCTTGATGCTGAAAGTATACTCCTGTAGAGTACTTCCCATTTTGCATGTCTGGAGCTCAACTTATGCTGTCCCTGTAAAAATTTTAATACTTGATGATCTGAGTACAGCACAAATTCTCGCTGGATCAAGTAATGTCGCCAATGTTGCAATGACCTCACAATGGCGTATAGCTCCAAATCATAAACCGAATACAACAGTTTGGCACCTCCAAGCTTCTCACTATAGAAAGCAACGGGTATCCCATCTTGGCTGAGTACTGCGCCAATCCCAGTCTTCGAAGCATCACAATCCACTTCGAATACCTTGTCAAAATCTGGAAGAACCAAAAGTGGTGCTTGGGTCAACTTGACTTTCATCTCATCAAATGCTACCTGAGCAGAGTCATTCCATCCAAACTGATTTAATTTCAACAAGTCTGTTAAGGGTGTAGCAATCTCACTATACCTCTTCACAAACTTTCTGTAAAAACCCGCAAGACCCAAAAAGGATCTCAATTCAGTCAAAGTTGTAGGTGCTGGCCAGTCCACTATCGCTCGCACCTTACTTTCATCTGGAAGAATCTCATCACCAGTAACAATATATCCCAGAAAAATTAATTTGTCTACCATCCAAATACACTTCTCTGGGTTAGCAAAAAGCTGGTTTTCACGTAATACTGTTAGAACTTGTGAAACATGCTCAACATGCTCTTGTGCTGTCTTACGTATATCAATATATCATCAAAGTATGCAACAACAAAAGAACTAAGGAATGGACGCAAAACCTGGTTCATTACTCGCATAAACGTACTAGGCGCATTAGATAGCCCGAATGGCATCACCAACCATTCATACAAGCCTTCCTTTGTCTTGAAGGCTGTCTTCCATTCATCACCTGGCTTCATTCTGATCTGATGATACCCAATTTTCAAATCAATCCTAGTAAAGAACACGGCACCACTCAACTGATCTAGCATATCATCCAGCCTCGGTATTGGAAATCTATACTTCACAGTAATTCTGTTTATTGCCCGGCTGTCAACACACATATGCCATGAACCATCCTTTTTCGGCACCAAAAGTGCTGGTACCGTGCACGGGCTAATGCTTTCCCGTACAAAGCCTTTGTCTAAAAGATCTTAAACCTGCCTCTTCAGCTCCTCATGCTGCTGTGGGGTCATTCGGTAATGAGCCTTATTCGGCAACATAGACCCCGGAATCAGATCAATCTCATGCTGAATATCTCGAAGTGGTGGCAAACTCGCAGGAAGCTCACTCCGGACAACATCCCGAAATTCCTCCAAAACTAACACCGGCTCCTGAGGAAGATCATGTAGCTCCTGTTCCCCATTCTGGCCAAACTCCTCTGGCTTACTAATCAGGGCAAAATAGAAATCTTCTCCCTCTAAACTCGCCTCAAACTCCCTGCTTGGCAAACAAATTATTACCTTCTGTTTAACCATGTCCTGTAGCGGTTTCAAGATCACTTTTCTCCCATCTGGTCGCAGCATATAAGTATGAGTGTAATCATTATACACTGCTTTATTATCAAACTGCCATGGTCGTCCCGAAATGATGTGTGTCGCATCCATCGGTACAACATCAGCTACTATTGACGTCTCAAGCTGAGGACCAAAAGACAAGGCCAATCTACAACGTCGACTGACCTGAATATCTGCATCCCGATTCACCCAGCCGAGCTTGTATGGTTGAGGATGGGGCTCAGTCATCAACCCCAATTTCTTCATAGCTTCCTCAGCAATCATATTCTCCCAACTTCCAGAATCAATAATTACCTTGCAAGTTTTACCAGCTATAGTGCACTTTGTTGAGAAAATATCATGCCGACGCCAATCTCCACCAGCTCTTGGTGCAAGACACATCCTCCTAATGATCAGACTCTCTCCCTAGATGTGGTCTGGGTCAATCACATACATCTCATCCTCGAACTCCTCATCCTCGGGAAATTCAACTTCCTGCTCCTCCTCCACAAGTAACTGGGTACGCGCCTTGGGGCACTCATTGGCATAATGTCCTAAGTCATGACACCAATGGCAGCGAACATTGGCTCGATTGCTGCCCACCCTCTGCTGGGGACCTAAAGCCCTACTCGGCACTGTAGGTCTCGGAGGAACTGCCGAAGTTTGTTGCCTCACCACAGGAGGTGCACTCCTACTACCAGAACTCTGCCCCGAAAACTGATCAGATAATTTTTCTCTACTCTGGAACCCTCTATTCCACATCAGGCTCCGCTCCACTACTTGCGCCCACATGTGCGCATCACTAACACTGTCAATCCGATGCAGAGCCAACGCATCTTGGATCGGGAATCGCAATCCAAGCAAATACATAGCTACCAACCTCGATTCTGACTCCATCAATCGGTTTCGAGCCACCAGTCGGTAGAACTCTGTAGTATAATCTTCCACGCTTCGATTTCCTTGTGTTAAACTATGCAATTTAGAATAAAGGACCTGTTCATGATTCTGAGGAAGGAACTCCCGATTCATCTCCTGCTTCAAGGCTGCCCATGATGCAATTGGTGGCCTCCCATCCATATACCTCCGGTAGTGCTGTGCATGCCACCAAGTCGCTGCTCGATCTCGAAATCGGATTGTGATAAGCGGCACTTGCTTGTCCAAAGGCATTTCTTTCAGCCGGAAAACATCATCCACCTGCAGGGTCCAATCCACATACTCATCAGGATTCAAACCACCTCTGAACTCCGGTATTTCAATCCGAAACCCGGACTCCCAACGAGTCTGATTGTCATGCACAGGCAGCGGTCCGAAATCCCTGGGAAGCGCTACATCACGCCGCGGTTGCTGCCCTCTTTGCAATGGTGGAGGATCTTCAATATTCTGGAAAGGGTCGGCATTACCTTCTCGATGTTCATCAGGTACATTGCGATCTTGATGAGGTATAGCACGATCTTGTGCCTCCAACCGTGCCATCATTGCTTGCAAAACAGCCATCATCTGCTGCTGGGTCACCACAATGTCACGAAGAGAAGGCACCTCGTTGTTCCACTCCATGGTTGCCGGCAGAATTTTTTTTTTTTTTTAAAAAAAAATCAAGAACGGATCAAGGACAGATCAAGAACGGATCAGGGACAGATCAAGAATGGATCAAAGCTCTGATCAAGAATGGATCAAGGCTCTGATCAAGAACAGAATCTGGCTCTGATCAAGAACGGATCAAGGCTCTGATCAAGAACGGAATCTGGCTCTGATCAAGAACGGATCAAGGCTCTGATCAAGAACAGAATCTGGCTCTGATCAAGAATGGATCAAGGCTCTGATACCAAGCTGGTGCAGGGCAGTTGTCAAATGCCTGCAGCGACCAAAACCCCGATTCAGGGAGAACGGGTTCTAGGAATTCTTGGATGCTAGGATTGAGCAAGATGGGGAAGATCCTTTGAAACCTGCAATGATCAAGCGCTGGAAGGGCCGCGTGATTCCTCACGTTGCCAGCCCTCTACCGGATTTCAATCCGGGTCTTCAAGATTGGAAGGGACGAATGATGGGTTTCTCACCGTGAGTCCCTATTTCTTTTATTTTTTTTTATTTTTATTTTTTATCAAGAACTTGGAATGGAAGGAAGAGATTCCTCACGGAATCGTCTTCTCCCAACCAGGATTTCGACCTGGTGTGCGCAAGGGGAAGAAGAAAGGCCGGATGACCTTCCACAGAAACACCAAAAACCATCCAAAATAAAATCCAAAAAAAACTCCTTTTATTATTCCTTGGTTCGGTATTTAAAGAATCATACAACCGATCAAGAGTTCACGCCCTAATAAAATTATAGTTATAATAATAAGACTAAAGACTCTGGTGTTTTCCCGGATCCGAAACTCCACGGGCGCTAATAGTGTATTGGGCCTTCGGTCCAATTCCCAATTAATTGTTTTCATCCCATAAACGGGTCAGATTTGAAACTTGCTTTCTTGAAGGCATCTGGACCTGCGCATGTTTCCTGTTGGCGAGACTAGCTGCCCCAAATCATCTTGGGCCGGAAGCTGAACCGAAACGTTTGGGTTGGGCTTTGCCGAACTTTCACCGGGCCGTCCTGATATATGAGTCAGCTGATCAGGTTCAATATTCATCTCGATGTCCGCATCAGTATTGCCAGAGACAATACTCTCTCGGTCAATTAGTTGCTGGAGAGTTGAGCAACCATCTATGCATTCCAACCCCTCTCTTGTGACTGGAAGAGGTCACACCCTTGCCCGGTCATCAATGTCAATACTAACAAAGATTGGCCATCGGCTCAAAGGGAGATTGGTCAACTATCGATCATGTAGAAGGCCGATTGACTGCCCACCACCCAGACTCCATGCCATTAGGCTAGCACATTTAGAGCATGACTATATATCTCCTTCCACATAAAAGGCTGCTTCGATTGACACAAACCTCTCCTTCTCCCCAACTGCTCCAACCACCATGCCTAACATGCATCATCACACTCGAGGGACTATTAGGCAACATCAAAAATCTCTTGTCATGTCTTTCAATTAAAGCCTTATGTGCGGACCTATAGAGACTGAATACCAAGCCCCCTAAATCAAAAGATGTACTACATCATAGGTTATAAGGTAAACACTTGCCCCTTCTTGATGAGACCCCTACAAAAAGTTCTTGAACACCTATTTGAGCCTTGCTAGAGTGATCCTTGGGATAATAATGTGAAATAAAAGATAGATAAAGACACCATCGAAGATTGATCTAACTAGGATAACTTTAGCCATTATCAAAAGCACTCTAGACTGCCAGCCCTTAAGGTGTCCTTAAATTGACTCCTCCAACTTGGTGCACTCGGATCTCTAAAGCCGCTATCCAATAATAGGGATTCCAAGGTAGTGTAGCATTTTAGTATACTCCATGATGCCAAGCATCTTCCAGATGGATTGCCTATGCTAGGTTTTTAATCTTCGGACTAAAAAAAGATTGTTGGTTTTAACAAGTTTACCTTTTTGTCTAGATGTGGTATTATATTCTTCCAAAATCTACCTGAAAGCTATCGCATTTTAGACAAATGCCCGACCTAACAAGAGACAATCATTTGTAAAAAATAAATATAAAATTGGCTAGGTACCAAAAGCCAGTCTATATGGATCTACAACCAGCTAATGTTGCTAATCACAATGCACATAATAAGGTATTAGCATAAATCATAAACAAGTAGGTAGATAGAGGCAACCTTGGTGGAGGCTAATAAAGGGGCAAAATAAGTCCGACGATGTGCCATTAATTAGGATGGAGAAAGATAGATCATGCACACACCCTCTAATCCAATAGATTCATCGGCTAAGGAACTCAGAACTCCCCAAGGCCTGGTAAAGGAACTCCCAACAATCCGATTATAGACCCTCTCCATAATAAGCTTAATGGCTATAAGGGAACCACAAGCAAGGATTTTTTGAAGGTCATATATTAATTCCTGAGCAATCAATATATTATTAGAGATATTATGGCCACCAATAAATACTTTCTACTTAGAGCTAATCAAGCAAGGAAAGATTGGCTTCAACCTACCTACTAAAATCTTTGTACAAATCTTATAAAGAGTGGTACACAAGCTAATAGGCCTGTAGAATGAAGGTCCTTTTTCAAATCACAAGCGTTGACTATGTAATAAAATACTGTTGGATTGCCTCTACTACCTTATCATGGATGATGGCCTGATATCATCTAAAGAAGAATGGAGAAAATCCAGCAGGACCGGGCACCTTAACCTATACCATTGTCCATATAGCCTCCTAAACCTCTTCCCTGGATACTTCATTGATTGGGGTGACATTCTCCAAGATCAAAATATGGTTAGTCAGGCGGAGTGCAAAATATCCCCCCCCCCCTAAATTTGCCCACCATTTCAACCAAAAAGAAGCTAAAGAACTCTTGCCTTATCTTTTTATCATCGTCAATCCATTACCCATTAGCACCCCTTAAAGCTCAAATCCAGTTCCTCCATCTCCTCACAATGGTCGCTTGACAAAAAATATGGTGTTACTATCACCCTCCCTCAATCACTGGACTCTTGACTTTTGGCACAAGAAGATCTCCTACTTCCTTAACAACGAGTAATGCAATGCAAGCTTGGCCCTAATATCAGCAAGGTCATCGATGAAAAGCCCCCCTTCCTTATCCTCCCTCAGCTATAGCTCAGAAATAAAAGTTTCAACCTCCTCTGGTTCTCTAAAAAGATTACACACTTTGATCCAATTTTATCTCCTGAGTTTGCACCTCATTATCTCCAATCCATGAGTAATTTGAAATAAGGCATCTCCTTGAATTGGCAACCTCCATAGCTCTTAGATAATATCCCATGAGTGAGGATAGGTCAACCAAAATCTCTTAAATTGGGGAGGGGGGGAGGAGGGTTGATGTAAGTAATCAATGGCAAAATAAACCAAGATAGGGATATTGGTATGAAGCAATCCTCAAAAAGAATGCCATATATGGTAGGTTGGAAAATGCTACATCCAACTCATCGTAGCAAATACTTTATCAATGCACTTATAAACTCGAGCAGTGTTATACTTATTGTTGCACTAGGTGAATTGAGGACTCAAAAAGTCTAAATCAACAAGATCATTCTGACTAATGAAGTCTCTAAACTATAGCCTTGATGTTGTCTAAGAAGAGCATGCCCCCTCTTTTTTTCTTGGAGGCCATCGATGCAATTGAAGTCTTCCGTAATAAGCTAGAAAGGGAATCCTTAGTCCACCTCAATAAAATAGACAAGTTTCTATTCTATCTTGCATAATGTGTGCTTGAATCATCCAATAAATTAAAACTTAACATACATATTCTAAAAAGTTAAAATTGATATATATGTAATTAATTCCTAAATTGCTCTCAATCAATGGATCATCATGGAAATGGTGATTGATCTATCAAGACTGGTGCACTGATCAATTTTCTTTTGGATAGATGAATTTCAAATCTATAATATGGAGACATTGAAGTGAGAGTACAAGTAATTATTAAAGAACAATGATACTAAATATGACTAATACGAGAGTCACTTGGATGTCTACTAACTCATTAATAATTTTTTTGATATTGTAGTTGTGTGAATAGTTTTGAACCTGTGGTGCCTTAATTGCTCATAATGGGGTTGCTATAGTTTGACTGCACATAAACACGGTCTCTAACTGATATGGCTATTACGCTGACGTGGCGCGCGTCTCAGGTCCAGCCGAACATGGTCAGAACTACGTGAATTTTTTTAGGCGAGCGAGATGGGAGGGGTCCACCTCGGCCGAAGCTGGCGGCCCCTCGCTCCCTCGCCAGGTGGCGCCCGGAGACAGGTCCACCTCTGCCGAGGTCGAGCCGAGCCCGCCTGCACCTTCGCCAATTGGCGCCCGGAGACGGGCCTACCTAAGCCGAAGTCGAGCACCTCTCTGCCGCTCCGCCAGGTGTCCGCCCAGGAGGGGTCCACCTCGGTCGAAGCTGGCGGCCCCTCGCTCCCTCGCCAGGTGGCGCCCGGAGACGGGTCCACCTCTGCCGAGGTCGAGCCGGGCCCTCCTACTCCTTCGCCAGTTGGCGCCCGGAGATGGGCCCACCTCAGTCGAAGTCAAGCACCCCTCTGCCGCTCCGCCAGGTGTCCGCCTAGGAGGGGTCCACCTCGGTCGAAGCTGGTGGCCCCTCGCTCCCTCGCAAGGTGGTGCCCGGAGACGGGTCCACCCATGCCGAGGTCGAGCCGGGCCCTCCTGCTCCTTCGCCAGTTGGCACCCGGAAACGGGTCCACCTCGGCCGAAGTCGAGCACCTCTCTGCTGCTCCACCAGGTGTCCGCCCAGGAGGGGTCTACCTCGACAGAAGCTGGCAGCCCCTCGCTCCCTCGCCAGGTGGCGCCCAGAGACGGGTCCACCCCTGCCGAGGTTGAGTCGGGCCCTCCTGCTCCTTCGCCAGTTGGCGCCCGGAAACGGTTCCACCTCGACCAAAGTCAAGCACCTCTCTACCACTCCGTCAGGTATCCGCCCAGGAGGGGTCCACCTCGGCCGAAGCTGGCGGCCCCTCGCTCCCTCGCCAGGTGGCGCTCGGAGACGGGTCCACCTCTGCCGAGGTCGAGCTGGGCCCTCCTGCTCCTTCGCCAGTTGGCGCCCAGAGACGGGCCCACCTCGATGAAGTCGAGCACCTCTCTGTCATTCCGCCAGGTGTCCACCCAGGAGGGGTCCACCTCGGCCGGAGCTGGCGGCCCCTTGCTCCCTCACCAGGTGGTGCTCGGAGACGGGCCCACCTCTGCCGAGGTTGAGCCGGGCCCCCCAGCTCCTTCGCCAGTTGGCGCCCGGAAATGGGTCCACCTCGTCCGAAGTCGAGGACCTCTCTGCCGCTCCACCAGGAGTCTGCCCAGGAGGGGTCCACCTCGGCCGAAGCTGGCGGCCCCTTGCTTCCTCGCCAGGTGAGCCCAGAGATGGGCCCACCTCTGTCGAGGTCGAGCCGGGCCCCCTGCTCCTTCGCCAGTTGGCGCCCGGAGATGGATCCACCTCGGCCGAAGTCGAGCACCTCTCTGTCGCTCCGCCAGGTATCCACCCAGGAGGGGCCCACCTCGGCTGGGGCCGGCCCTACTTAGCGAAGCCTCCTGGAAGTGGGGATGCGGGTTTCAAAATCGCCACTCGGGTAACGCATGTCGCGCCTCGTAAAGGGTGCCGGTACGGTCTGCAGTAACGTGCGAAACCTCGTTTACATCGGCCAGACGGACCCCGCAACCGAGAAGCGGAATCCTGGCGGGCAGGAGCCCGCAACGGCGGGACGCACATCGTCAATGCCTGGGGAGGAGAGCGCCCGCGCTCAGCCCAAGACCTCGCCAGTATCTTCCCCCCCCTTTTTTTCTCACTAGGCACAGCAAGCAAGGCGATGGAGCCACCGAGTTCCCAGGCCCGAAGGAGAAAGAAAAAGTGGGGGGAGAAAGGCGAGAAGCGAAAGGGAGAACCCGAGGGGAGGAGGGGGAGCTGGAGGCAACACGATGGCATAAAAGGGATGGTAAGAGCGGGCAACGAGGTAAGTGAAAGAAAGAAGGGAAAATAAGAAGGCATCGAGAGAAGGATCCGGGGGATCCGAGAGGGGTACTTAGGCACGAGCTCGGTGAAGGAGCTGGGCCTCAATTCCACTCTTTCTGACACCTCTTTGGTTAATATCTCCTCTAAGTTTGGGGGTCCTTCGGGAACCCGTCTTAGGGGATCTGTTCCATCTCGCCCTCTCTAACTTGACCATCGGAGCTCCCTCGCCGAAACCCCGGCCAGGGTCTCTGACCTTGTTTTGCAGGACCGGAAGCTCGGAGATCTCGAGGTGAGACGGTCTGTGACCGGTGCCAGCTCCGAATCTACAGGCCACCGTGGTGAGTTCGGTAACAGATTGGCATGCCATATAGGGGGGCAGGACAGCAACCCCAGTGCGAGCCAGCTCTCCACGGGTGAAAGCGCGCCCCGACCATGGTGATGACACGTGGACGCGAAGCGTCCACCAGCCGAGTAGGGGAAGTCCCTTCCCCTCAAGGGCCACGTAGCCCGAAGAGGGAGCTTCCTGCTCCACCTCCTCTTCCTCCGCAGCCATCCCTGGTGGACGGACCTTTCACAGCTATCATCCAGCAGTTACAAACCCTGACTATAGCAGTGCAGCAGCTACAGCACCAGCAGCGCAGCAGCTACAGCACCAGCAGCGCTCTCTGGCCACTCAGCCCTAGCCAGGGACCCCCGCGGCTAGGACCGCGGGGCCCTGCGGAAGCCTGCGCTCCATCCAGGACAGACCCTCTCATCCGCAGGTAGTCTCCAACCCCCGCGGGAGCCACCAAACTCCCGCGAAGAGAAACTACTCCAGTTCGGCGGATCACAAGAGTCGATCCCCGGCCAACGATGCCGAGATGGTGCGGCGTAGCAGGCGACACCGGGGCAAGGCCCCCCACCTAGACCGATCGGCACCCCCTTCGCCAGCGGCCTCGATGGAAGATTCCACCGACGAGGCCATCAGGCGCCAGGCCGAGAGGCACCTGGAGGAGCACGAGCGCAAGCTGGCGGAGTTCGCCCGTCGCTTTGCCGACTTGCAGAACTCCCCAGCGGACCCAACGGGCTATGACGCCCGGCCACCCTTCTCCCGGAAAATTCAAGAGGAGCCGATTCCGAGTCGGTTCCGCATGCCACAAGTGGATCCCTACGATGGGACCACCGACCCCTTAATCATTTGGAGAGCTACAAAGCTCTCATGAGGGTCCAGGGGCCACGGACGCTCTTTTATGCATCGCCTTCCCCGCCACCCTCCGGAAGGTCGCTCGAGTATGGTTCACCAGCCTCGAGCCCAAATCTATTTGCTCTTTCCATCAACTGGAAGGAAAATTCATGGCACACTTCGACGCTTGCCGGAAGGTGCCAAGAGAGGTGGACAGCCTCTTCTCTATCCGCCAGCAGGACCAGGAGCTGCTCCGGGACTACGTTACCCGCTTCAAGATCGCTGCCCTGAAAATTTATAGTCTGGACGAGCCCGTCGCCATGCTGGCATTGAAGCGTGAGCTCAAGACCTCCCGCTTGACTTATTCCCTGGACAAGAAGCCCCCCAGGACGTACTCCGAACTCCTCCTCCGTGTCCATAAGTACATCCGAGCGGAGGAGGTCGATCGCACCAGGCGAGAGTTGGATGGGAAGTCCTCGAAGAAGCTGGCCCCGAGGGATGCCCCCGGGACCCAGAGGCCTGGACCACCTGCTGATCTTCGTCCAGGCCCGAAGCCAAAGAGCGGTGCTGCCCCGGAATGAAATTTCACCCCTCTCCTTGCTCCCAAGACGAAGATCCTCATGGAGATTGAGGGTGAACACTACTTTCGCCGACCTCCTCCTCAAAACCCAAGGAGCATTCGTGACAAGATAAAATACTGCTAGTTTCACCACGAGCACAGCCACGACACGGAAGAGTGCCACAATCTGAAGCAGGAAATTGAGGAGCTGATCAAGAGGGGCTATCTTAGGAAGTTCGTGAGGAACGAAGCCCCGGTAGAGGGACAGCTGCTCGTAGCCCTTCCCCCGGTCCCTGCCATTGATAACCGCCTAACGGAGAAGCCAGTGGGCATGATCTCCTGGGGAATCGGGCGTGCGACGAAAAGAACCCGGGGGGAGAGAGACCCGGAGGATGTACCCCCCTTTAAAAAGGGGAATGAAAATGAAAATATAAATAATGATGCAGTGGTGGTCGAGATGACCATCGCAAAGCATCATGTACATCGCATTATGGTAGATAGTGGGAGCTCTACTGACGTACTTTTTTATGATACTTTCTCCCGAATGAGCCTATCTCACGATCAATTAAGGCTGGTGCACACCCCTCTTGTGGGCTTTACCAAGGATTCGATGGGGGTCGAAGGGGAAATCACTCTCCTTGTCACTGCCGGATCCCCATCTCGGCTGACTACTGTCATGATGATGTTTACTATTGTCAAGCTCCCCTCACCTTATAATGCTATCCTTGGCCGTCCGGGGCTCAACCAGCTGGATGCTGTAATTTTCACCAAGAGGTTGCTGGTGCAGTTCCCTACAACCTCTGGGACTGGGGTGATGAGGGGGATGGCCCAGCCCGTCTAGCACTGCCTTCAGACGGTCCCGGGTGCCCGGGGCGCTGAGCTCAGCCCCGACGTCAACGACCTCGACCTAAGGAAGAAGGACCCCAGGGGAGGACCCGTAGAACACCTGTTGATGTATCCCCTCGGTTCGGACCCCTAGAAGACTGTGCATGTGGGAGCCTAGCTCCCGGAGGAAGAACAGATCCGCCTGCTGGACTTCCTCCATGCAAACGCGGATGTGTTCGCCTGGTCCGCAGCCGACATGCCAGGTATCCCCTTGGAAGTCATCACCCACAGGTTGAATGTTGACCCGAGGTGTCTCCCGGTCCGCCAGAAGAAGAGGAGTTTCGCCGCAGAAAGGCAGAAGGCCATCAATGAAGAAGTGGAGAAGCTCCTCGCCGCTGACTTTGTGTGGGAAGTACAATATCCCAGTTGGCTGATGAATGTGGTCATGGTTAAAAAGAGCAGTGGCAAGTGGAGGATCTGTGTGGACTACACCGACCTCAACTGAGCTTGCCCGAAGGATAGTTTCCCTCTTCCAAAGATTGATCAGTTGGTGGACACCACTTCGGGGCATCACCTCCTCTCTTTCATGGATGCCTTCTCCGGGTATAACCAGATTCAAATGCACCCGAAGGACGAGGAGCACACTGCTTTCATCACCGATCGCGAAACCTACTGTTACAAGATGATGCCATTCGGCCTCAAGAACGCCGGGGCCACGTACCAGCGGCTGGTCAACAAAGTTTTCAAATACTAGATCGGCCGCAACATGCAGGTGTATGTGGACGATATGCTGGTAATGAGCAAGCCTCTTTCGGACCACATCGACGACCTGGCGGAGACCTTCGGCAACCTCCGGCTTCACCAGATGAAGTTGAACCCAGCGAAGTGCGCCTTCGGCGTGTCTGCCGGGAAGTTCTTGGGGTTCATGGTGACCCAAAGAGGGATAGAGGCCAACCCAGAAAAGGTCCAGGCTATTTTGGACATTGAGCAACCTACCTCCAAGAAGCAAGTGCAGCGACTCACCGGCCAGATAGCCGCCCTGAGTTGATTTATCTCGAGGTCTGCTGATCGCTGCCGGCCCTTCTTTAAAGTGCTGAGAAAGATGAACAACTTCACCTGGACTGAGGAGTGCCAGGAGGCGTTTGACAAGCTGAAGAGGACACTGGCATCACCGCCACTGCTCTCCAGGCCCGAAGGAGGAGAGGAGCTCATCCTATACCTGGCAATCACCCCGGAGGCCATCAGTTCGGTCCTAGTTCGGACTGACGACCAGGAAATGCAGAGACCGGTGTATTACACAAGCAAACTCCTCCGTGATGCGGAGCTCAGGTATTCTCGATCTGAAAAACTCATTTTTGCGCTAATAGTATCCGCCTAGCGTCTCAGGCCTTATTTCCAAGCGCACCCAATTGTTGTCCTGACGGATCAGTCGCTGAAAGCGATACTCAGCCGACCTGACACATCCGGAAGATTGGCAAAGTGGGCACTCAAGCTTAGCAAGTTTGACATCACTTATAGGCCAAGGTCGGCCATGAAGGCGCAGGTACTCGCTGACTTCTTGGTCGAGTGTGCAGGCCTGGGCAAGGGAACGGAGGAAAGCCCTCTGGACCAGCAACCGGAACCAGGACCCGAGGAGGACGTTTGGATCCTTCATGTAGACGGGGCCTCGAACTCCAGCGGGAGCGGAGCTGGTCTCATCCTCGCCAACGGCGAGGGGGTCATCGCCGAATGTGCACTCCGATTCTAGTTCGCCGCAACTAATAATCAGGCGGAGTATGAAGCGCTCCTCGCGGGGCTGAGAGTGTCCCGCAAGTTGGGCATGGCCAACCTCAAGGCCTTCACTAATTCATAGCTGGTGGCCGGGCAGATCTCTGCGGAGTACGGCGCGCGGGATCCTCAAATGATGAAATACCTGGAGCTCGTGAGAACGAGCATGGCAGGATTTCGGCGCTTCAGCGTCTCCCATATACCCCGCGGGGAAAACGCTCGTGCGGACGTGCTCTCCCGACTGACGACCCTTCCGAACTCGTTGTTGGGTCGTGCTTATGTCGAGCATCTCAAGGCCCCGAGCTATGAGACGCACATGGAAGTCCAACAGGTCAGCCAAGAGCTCAGCTGGATGGATAAGTACATCAAGTACATTACTAGCGGCACCTTGCCGGAGGACCGCATAGCGGCTCGCCTTATTAAGAGGAAGGCCACGCGATTTGTTTTAATGGATGGACTACTATATCGGAGGTCCTATTCCTACCCCCTCCTCAAGTGCCTGAAACCCACGGAGGCCGCACTCATGCTCCAAGAGATTCACGAGGGCGTCTGTGGGAATCACGTGGGGGGCAGAACACTGGCGTACAAGGCCCTCCGTCAAGGTTACTTCTAGGAGACGATGAAGGAAGATGCAGCTGACTTTGTGAAGAGGTGTGACCGATGTCAGCGGCATGCCGTGGTGCAGCGTCAGCCCTCCGCTCCACTCTCTCAGCTCTCTGCTCCATGGCCGTTCGCTCAATGGGGGATAGATCTCTTGGGACCTTTTCCCCCGGCCTCTGGGCAGCGAAAATTTTTGATCATGGCCATCGACTACTTCACGAAGTGGATCGAGGCCGAACCCCTAGCCTGGATCACGGAAGCAAACGTCGCCAAGTTCCTCTGGAAGTCAATCATCTACTGCTTTGGCCTACTGATGCGTGCGTAATGCACCAATTTAGAACCTTAATTCCACTACTCTAAAGGGTAGAATAGCGGGAGTAAGGGTCGATCCCACAGAGACTTTGGGGTTATCTTGAAAAAGTATTTTCTTTTGACTTAAAATAAACTAAAATAAACTAGACTAATGCAAGAATTAAATGCAAATAATAAATCTGTGAAAATAATTTAGATATGACCTATCTCAAGAGTACGGTCCGTATCCGTGGATCACGGCCCGTCCCTTAAGTATAGGTCAGTCAAAACTAATTCACTACGACTTACCTTAGACGCTAATCCAACATGACTCCAGCATGACTAAAATAAAAATAAGCAAACATGGATTAATATAAAGCAAATAAATTTTATTGCATAAAAATTGGAGTACAGAGGAAATAAAAGTAAGGGAACAAGGGTCCCTTTCTCCCTTTTATACGACTCTGACTCTCTGTCACAGCAACAGGTGGAACTACGGACAGCAAGTGGAACCTCCCAAAAATTCCTCTCTTTTTTTTTTTTTTTTTTTTTTCCAGAAGAGAATCACCAAGGTATTTATAGCTGAAAAATACCGTGTCGGGTCCGTGTGGAAAGCGCGGTGATTTCTTCATCTCAATCCGATCTCCTTATCTGATTTTTTTACGATCATCCCCATCTCAAAAATTAAATTCAAAAATTCTATCGCACAATCCCGCGTCCATTCAGCGTCGTCCGACATCTCTTCTCGTTCCGATGCTTCCTTGTTTTCGGACATCCTGGTCTGAACGACGATGACGCTGTGGGCAGAGAGGTGCGGCTGGGGCGGAGACGGACACGGCTGGGCGGACATGACGCAGAGGCTTCGGCGGACTTGGGCGGAAGCACGGACGGTGCGGCTGGGCACGGCAGCGGGCGTAGAACGGCTGGAGGCTGCTTCGGGAGCGGACAGCGCGCGGGCTCGGGTGGCGTGCTCGGGCGACGTGCGGATGGCGGAGGCGTTCCGTGGGCGGCTGGACGGCGGCGCGTCCGGCTGGGTGGAGACGGCTGCAGGCGGCGTGGACGGCTGGCTGACGGCGGAAACGTGGCTTCTGGCTTGGGCGGAGAATGGTTGCAGGCGGCGGAGGGGCTTCGGCTGGGCGGCGACGGCTGGCATGGCCGTGGGCGTGGCGCAGGGGAGCTCGCGTGGGCGACAGCAGGCTTGGGCGAAGGGCGGAGACGGCTGGGCGTGGGCGCGCGGCGGACTTGGGCGGCAGCGCGGCGGTGGCGGCTTCGGGCACGGACAGACGGTGGGCGGCTTCGGGCTTGGGCAGAGCCGACTTCCGGCCATTTTTTCGGCCGAACGGGAGCTCTTCGACCGGCGGGAAAGTTGCCGGTGGCTTCGACGGCGCCAGGGGAAGCTCTCCGGCGAGTTTCGGCGCGATCGGAGCACGGTGGTCCACGGCTCCGCCCGTGGACCGGCAGCAATGGCTGCCGTGGACCAGCAGCCCATACGGTGGACCATTGAGCCGGTCCACCGTGAGCCAAATAAAAGGTTTTAAGAGCGCTCCAAAAATCATGCGGCTCTGAAATCCGTGCTAAAACCTTCTAAAATCCATTTCGGGCCCGTTTGAAGTCCGAATTGCATTCTGTTTGCGTCGTTGGACTCCTAAAACCAAGATCTACACGTTTATGGAGTCAATTCCTGCAAAGTATCACAAAAAGTATCAATTTTAATCAAATAAAGTTGGGTTAATTTTCATTATTCTAATGTCTAACACACCCCCAACTTAAACTTTGCTCGTCCTCGAGTAAAGAAAATGGATGAGTCTTGTGTACTAAGATGGTCCATGAAATGAAAATTATCGTACTAACCCTAAAATCAAAGGATACATGGTTAGACTATTAAAAAGGTACTTCATTGGAGTACCAATTCCACCCATTTAGTAGTAGAATAAAGTCCATAGAAGTTTTAAGAGTTTTTTCGTTCCCAACTTTCTATCTCACTATCTAAATCTTCCAACTTAGTTTGGTTTTGATGCAATATTTATTTAGTCCCCCTTTTTTTTTCTTTTTTTTTTTTTTTTTTAATGTAAAGTCAGTGTAATGTCCTGACACCTTGCTTTCTAATTAACCCTTGTAGCGAGCTTTAAACCAATGACTCCCAAACCAGTTGGCTTTAGGGCATTAGGTGTAAAACACCCCTCGGGCTTATGACTCAAGTTAAAAAGGCTAAGTCAAGACTAACTCTACGAAAGATTTCGTTATATCCTCACCTTTTGACGCGAACAACAACGCTTACTTAGGCGAAGGGGTCCGGTTACTCAGTGAGAGATGCTAAAAATCTTTATTAACCTCAGAAATTTTTAACTGGGGACTTTTTATAATGCATATACCAAAATAAGTAAGATTCATTATTAAGATCAATAGGCCGAAGGGTCTGGAATTACTCTTCTAAAATTTTCTGGACTACACTCTACCACTTATAAGGTTTTCTTGATAAATCATCCCTCAGTATCTCTAAAATTTTCTAAACCATTAATCACTCCTCATTTAGTGAGCTTGATTTTTTTTTTTTTTTTATCTGATTTTTTTTTTTTTTTCAATTCGAGACGAATTCTTGTACACAAAACTAATTAAAATTTTACTCGAGGATTTGATTTGATTTAATTAATTACCTCACCCCTCAACTTAATTTCCATTGTCCCTAATGGAAGAGAATATTAATAACTAAATGGCATGGAAGGATACAACCTGGTAGGGTATGGAATTGGACATCCTTCTATCATCATGTTCCCGCAATCTTCTTTTATTACTCCATTTATTCTAAAAATAAAGAACTAGAAGTTAAAATATGAACTAAGGAAAGAGCTGGGCTGCCTCCCAGGAGCGCTAAGTTTAACGTCTTCAGCCAGACTAAGTTCATCATCACAGCAACACTGGTTGTTCAAGATCAAGAGTTTCAACAACTTCTCCATCACTGATTCCTTCAATATACGGTTTCAACCGCTGGCCATTCACCTTAAAAACATTCCCTTGCTTAGGATCCTTAAGTTCAACAGCTCCATGGGAAAATACTTGAGTTACTACAAAAGGTCCATCCCATCGTGAGCGGAGTTTTCCGGGAAAAAGACGTAACCTAGAGTTGTAGAGCCACACTTTTTGATTAGGCTCAAATGATTTTCTATTAATGAATTTGTCATGATAAGCCTTCGTTCGAGCCTTGTAAATTTTCGAACTCTCATATGCTTCATTTCGTAACTCTTCCAACTCACTTAACTGAAGTTTTCTATGGAAACTTGCATTCTTCATATCAAAATTAAATTGCTTGATAGCCCAAAATGCACGGTGTTCCAATTCAACAGGTAGGTGACAAGCCTTTCCAAACACTAACCGGTACGGAGACATTCCTAGAGGGGTCTTGCAAGCAGTTCGGTAAGCCCATAAAGCATCATCCAAACGTGCGGACCAATCTTTCCTATCGGGTTTTACCGTTTTCTCAAGAATGTGCTTGATCTCTCTATTCGAAACTTCTACCTGACCACTAGTCTGAGGATGGTATGGTGTGGCTACTTTATAGGTAATTCCATACTTTTTCATCAGTGCATCAAAGTATCTATTTGTGAAATGCGCACCTCCATCACTAATAATGGCCCTTGGGCACCCAAATCGACTAAAGATGTTATGCTGAATGAACTTGATCACAACTTTGTGATCATTAGTTCGAGTTGCCACAGCTTCAATCCATTTCGAAACATAATCGACTGCTACCAAAATGTACTCAAATCCAAAGGAAAGAGGAAATGGTCCCATAAAGTCAATACCCCAAACATCAAAAATTTCAACAACTAAAATGGGGTTTAGAGGCATCATATCTTTTCGTGAAATATTCCCCCTTTGTTGACACTTGAGACAATTACGGCCAAATTCGTGTGCATCTTTAAAGAGAGTTGGCCAATAAAATCCACTTTGCAGCACCTTTGCTGCAGTTTTTCTCCCACTAAAGTGTCCCCCACATGCAAGAGAATGACAAAAATTAAGTATACTCTTGAATTCACTCTCAGGGACACATTGCCTTATCACTTGATCTGGACAGTGTTTAAACAATTCAGGTTCCTCCCAAAAGTAATATTTGATTTGCAAAAAGAACCTATCTTTTTCTTGTTGTGACCAGTATGGAGGAACTTGCCCTGTTACCAGATAATTCACAATATGGGCAAACCAGGGGAGATTACTGGTAGAAGAAATTGAGAATAGCTGCTCATCAGGAAACCTATCTCCAATAATTTCCTTGTTGTATTCTACTAAGATCCTAGAAATGTGATCTGCTACCATATTTTCGGAACCTTTCTTATCCAAAATTTCTAAGTCAAATTCCTGTAACAAAAGGATCCATCGAATCAGTCTAGGCTTGTATCCTTTTTGGATAGCAGATATCTTAATACAGCATGATCAGAGTAAACTAGGACCTTAGACCCTAATAAATATGATCGAAATTTTTCTAGGGCAAATACAACTGCTAGTAATTCTTTCTCAGTAGTGGTATAGTTCATTTGTGCATCTGAAAGAGTTTTACTAGCATAGTAAATTACATGGGGTTCCCTATTGAGCTTCTGTCCTAAAACAGCTCCTACAGCATAATCAGAAGCATCACACATGATTTCAAATGGCAGAGTCCAATCTGGGGGCTTGATGATAGGTGCAGTGGTCAAAGCAGTTCGAAGAATGTCAAAAGCGGTCAAACATTCTTTACTAAAATCAAAGGACTTGTCTTTGGCAAGTAAATCACACAATGGTCGAGAGATTTTGCTGAAATCCTTGATGAATCGTCTATAAAAACCAGCATGGCCAAGGAAGGACCGTACTTGTCTAACCGAGGTCGGGGGAGGTAATTTCGAGATTAATTCAACCTTAGCCTTGTCAACCTCAATCCCTCGCTCAGAAATAATGTGTCCGAGTACAATTCCCTCACAAACCATAAAATGGCTCTTCTCCCAACTTAAGACTAAGTTGGTTTCTATACAGCGTTTCAATACCTTAGCCAAATTATGGAGACAGTCCTCGAATGAAGATCCAAAAACAGAAAAATCATCCATAAACACTTCAAGGAAATGACCAACCATATCGGAGAATAAGGCCAACATACATCGTTGAAAGGTGGCTGGTGCATTACAGAGACCAAAAGGCATACGCCTGAATGCAAACGTTCCAAAAGGGCATGTAAATGTGGTCTTTTCTTGGTCTGCAGGAAATACTGGAACCTGGTTGTATCCTGAATATCCATCCAGGAAGCAAAAGAAACTCTGCCCTGCTAGTCGTTCTAGAATTTGATCAATAAAAGGCAGAGGGAAATGATCTTTCCTAGTAACGGCATTCAGTTTCCGGTAATCTATACACACTCTCCAACTAGTGGTTGCTCGGGTAGAAATTGACTCACCCTTTTCATTTTGAATGACAGTAATACCTGACTTTTTAGGTACTACCTGAGTTGGGCTGACCCATTGGCTATCCGAAATTGGATAAATAATACCGGCATCCAACCATTTAACCACTTCTTTTTTAACAATTTCTCGCATGTTTGGATTTAGCCTCGTTGCATGTCCCTATGTGGTTTAGCTTCTGCTTCACAGTGAATGTGGTGCATGCAAACAGAAGGGTCAATTCCCTTAAGATCAGCTATTGTCCATCCTATTGCCTCTTTATGTTCCCTAAGTACATTCATCAATTTTTGTTCCTGATCAGAGGTCAAAGTAGATGCAATGATTACCGGAAGGGTATCATTGGATCCAAGAAAAGAATACTTTAACTTATCAGGAAGAGGCTTCAATTCCAGATAGGGTGGTGCTTCTAAGGATGGCACTAAAGGGCTTGATTGAGTCGGTAATGATTCAAATTTCACAGTCCAAGGAGGAATGGTACTAAACTTGGGTGGCTCTAACAAAGCATTCACTTCATCATCAATATCAAAATCGTCAGTTCCTAAATGTGTCAAACATGCTTGCAAGGGATCCGAATTAAGCAACAAAGGAAGATTCCTATCTACTACTTCTTCTATCATGTTTACTTCATTATGATCATAAGAGGGTGGTCCTTGGCATGCATTAAAAATATTCAACCGCATTTTCTTATTCCCAAAAGAGACGTCCATAACCCCTGTTCTGCAATTTATGCAAGCATTAGCGGTAGCTAGGAAAGGTCTTCCAAGAATGATGGGTATCTGACTAGGGTTACCGCTAGATTCCATGTCCAAAACAAGAAAATCAACCGGGAAGTAGAACTCATCTACTTTTACCAACACATCCTCGAGCATTCCACGGGGTGCCTTGACGGATCGATCAGCTAACTTTAAGGTCACCGTCGTGGGTTTTAATTCTCCGAATTTAAACAGATCATACATTGATCCTGGGAGAAGGTTTACACTCGCACCTAAATCTAACAAGGCTTTCTTGATTGTAAGGTCCCCTATGACACAAGAGATAATTGGGGTACCTGGGTCTTTGAGTTTGGGTGGAGCTATGAAAAACTGAGCTGGCTTGCTCAGTTAAGAGGATTTTCTTAGGGATATGTGCCTTAGATTTTCGTTTTTGAGTGCACAAATCCTTAAGAAATTTGGCATAAGCCGGTACTTGCTTGATGGCATCGAGGAGAGGTAAATTGATTTGGACTTGCTTGAATAATTCAAGCATCTCATTCATTTTTAAGTTTTTCTTATCCAATGGTAAAGGTGACTCCAAAGCACTAGGGAATGGAGCCTTAGGTACGGGTGCTTTACCAATGGATTCCTTCTCCTCTTCATTCTTTTTCTCTGGCTTAGCCAGCTCTACTTCTTGGGTCGGGTCAGGTTGATCTAATGTTTTTCCACTTCTTAAGGTGATAACAGATTTAGCATGTTCAGGAAAATTTTCAGGCCCAGTGGAACTCTCAGCCATGTATTGACCCTTGGGATTGATAATGGGCTGGCTAGGCAACTTACCCTCTTCTCTCCGATTGAAAGCTGTAGCTAGCTGACCTATCTGAGTCTCTAGCTTGGCAATGGATTGGGTATGGGAGTGAAGGATTTGGGTATTCATGTTCAGCCCTTCCTTCAAAGTTTGAAGGATCTTTTCTTGAAAGGAAGGATCAAGATTGTTCGACGGAGGTTGTGGAGGCTGTGGGGCATTTTGATATTGAGGAAATTGCATGCTTTGAAATTTGGTCTCCTGATTGTTTGGCCTAACAGAAAAATTGATTCCGGATTAGGGTTTCCAAGAAAAATTTGGGTGATTGCGCCAGCCAGGATTGTATGTGTTCGAATAAGGATCGTTTCCTGGTCTAGGAGCCATTCGGGTTTGAGCTTGATGAGCTTGCTCCTGAAGAAGCTCAGGAAATTGATAAGCTGATGGACAATCACCTAAGGTGTGGGTGGAACTCGAGCAGATAATACAGACTTCATGAGTAGGATGAGATGAGGAGGAATTATTTCCAGCTTGCAAAAGTTGGTCGAGCTTCTGAGATAGCTCATCAACCTTGCTGTAGATGTCTACAGCACGACCAACTTCATACATTCCTCCTCTCTTAGGTTCTACAGGTCCTGGGGGAGGATCTCTACGGGCAGCTGACATATGATGTAGAGAATTTTCACTTAACGTTTCAAACAACTGCCATGCCTCATGTTCATTTTTAAGCATGAACATTCCTCCACATGAGGCATCCACCATTTGCCGGTGCCTTTCTGACAAACCGTCATAGAAGCACTGGACTAATTGCCATTTGGGTATGGCATGGTGAGGACATTTTCTAATTAGCTCTTTCAATCTCTCCCAGGTTTCATGAAACATTTCTCCATCTAATTGGGAAAAACTAGTAATGGCTTTTCTAATTTGATTCGTCTTTCCTATGGGAAAATATTTCTTAAGGAACTCCCTCTGAAGTTGATCCCAAGTTGAAATTGTCACGGTGTCTAGGGAATTCAACCAATATTTGGCTTTATCTTTCAGAGAAAAAGGGAATAACCTAAGCCTTAAAGCATCATCGGAGAAATTTGGATCTTAACAGTGGAGCAGATTTCTAGAAATTCATCTAGATGTTTATATGGGTCTTCAGTCGCAAGTCCGTAAAAAGAGGGTAACATCTGAATCACACTGGACTTGATTTCGTATTGAATGGCATCTACAGGGGGTACTTGGATACAAGGTGAATAAGTGTATTTTGAAGGAGTGAAGTACTCCTTCAGCGGAGGGTCAATTCCTTGATTAGGATCCATAGTACCTGGGCTGGTTGCTCTACTGGAGCCTTCGATTTTCGGATCTAGGGATATATGTTTAGGTTCTCGAAGTCGGTGCCTAGAATATACTAACATACACCCTCCCTTCTAAAGCAAACAGCAATAAAAGACTTTTTTAATTTTTTTTTAATTGGAAAGCGGAAGAATGAGAAGAGGTCTAAAGAGAAGTTCCTAAGAGAGTCCTAAACTAGAGAAAGTTAATTAATTAATTTTTTTTTTTAATCAAACAAGTAAAACAAATCAAAATCACTATCCTAGGGTTAACCTGGATCTAGACAGCTCCTAACTGATCCAAGGTTACCTTCGAGCACTCTAAGCCCAAGATCAATTAACTGACTTGGCCAGGTAAGTGTAAGGTGGGTGAAGGTTCCCTTATCGCTTGCCTTAGACACCAATTATAAATTGGCCAGGTAAGCGGAACCAACTCACGTCCCTTCGGGCTTTAGTCCCTGAACCACTTTCCGTAGACACCAAGGAATTAAATGATCTGAACCCGGTCCAACTCTAGGGTTTCCTTGTCCTATTGAGCTCGAAATTCTTAGGGTTGACGTCTAATTAATTTTAAAATTAAAGGCTTGGGTCAATGCAGATGCTGGATTGATGATTTGTGGGCTAAGGAAGGGTATTGATCTCCCCACCTTATCTGATTAATGGGTTGTGCCCTTAAGATATATTATGAAATTATGAAATGCAACAGCTAAGGTGTCCAAAAAGTTATAAACAAACAAAATTAAACTTAATTTTTTTTATTTTTGATGATTAAGTATCTGATCCTAATAAATTATGAAATGTCTGTGTAATTTTTTTGGTTTTGCAAAAAATAAATTTACCTAAGTGAATCTAAAATTTTTTTTTGTGTGTTCTAAAATTTTTTTGTGTGTTCAACCTTTTTGTACCCTAGGACAACCATTCAACATAACCTCCCAGTTATGCCAGGGCAACCTTATGTCAGGGCACTCAAGATCGAAAATTGAAAATTGGAATGTAAAATTTTGAAAATTGAATTTTTTTTTTTTTTTTGGATTTTTAAATTGTTGATTATATTTTTTTTTTTCAGAATAACGCCGAAAGTCCCCGGCAACGGTGCCAAAAATCTGATGCGTGTCGTAATGCACCGATTTAGAACCTTAATTCCACTACTCTAAAGGGTAGAATAGCGGGAGTAAGGGTCGATCCCACAGAGACTTTGGGGTTATCTTGAAAAAGTATTTTCTTTTGACTTAAAATAAACTAAAATAAACTAGACTAATGCAAGAATTAAATGCAAATAATAAATCTGTGAAAATAATTTAGATATGACCTATCTCAAGAGTACGGTCCATATCCGTGGATCACGGCCCGTCCCTTAGGTATAGGTCAGTCAAAACTAATTCACTACGACTTACCTTAGACGCTAATCCAACATGACTCCAGCATGACTAAAATAAAAATAAGCAAACATGGATTAATATAAAGCAAATAAATTTTATTGCATAAAAATTGGAGTACAGAGGAAATAAAAGTAAGGGAACAAGGGTCCCTTTCTCCCTTTTTATACGACTCTGACTCTCTGTCACAGCAACAGGTGGAACTACGGACAGCAAGTGGAACCTCCCAAAAATTCCTCTCTTTTTTTTTCTTTTTTTTCAGAAGAGAATCACCGAGGTATTTATAGCTGAAAAATACCGTGTCGGGTCCGTGTGGAAAGCGCGATGATTTCTTCATCTCAATCCGATCTCCTTATCTGATTTTTTTACGATCATCCCCATCTCAAAAATTAAATTCAAAAATTCTATCGCACAATCCCGCGTCCATTCAGCGTCGTCCGACATCTCTTCTCGTTCCGATGCTTCCTTGTTTTCGGACATCCTGGTCTGAACGACGATGACGCTGTGGGCAGAGAGGTGCGGCTGGGGCGGAGACGGACACGGCTGGGCGGACATGACGCAGAGGCTTCGGCGGACTTGGGCGGAAGCACGGACGGTGCGGCTGGGCACGGCAGCGGGCGTAGAACGGCTGGAGGCTGCTTCGGGAGCGGACAGCGCGCGGGCTCGGGTGGCGTGCTCGGGCGACGTGCGGATGGTGGAGGCGTTCCGTGGGCGGCTGGACGGCGGCGCGTCCGGCTGGGTGGAGACGGCTGCAGGCGGCGTGGACGGCTGGCCGACGGCGGAAACGTGGCTTCTGGCTTGGGCGGAGAATGGTTGCAGGCGGCGGAGGGGCTTCGACTGGGCGGCGACGGCTGGCATGGCCGTGGGCGTGGCGCAGGGGAGCTCGCGTGGGCGACAGCAGGCTTGGGCGAAGGGCGGAGACGGCTGGGCGTGGGCGCGCGGCGGACTTGGGCGGCAGCGCGGCGGTGGCGGCTTCGGGCACGGACAGACGGTGGGCGGCTTCGGGCTTGGGCAGAGCCGACTTCCGGCCATTTTTCCGGCCGAACGGGAGCTCTTCGACCGGCGGGAAAGTTGCCGGTGGCTTCGACGGCGCCAGGGGAAGCTCTCCGGCGAGTTTCGGCGCGATCGGAGCACGGTGGTCCACGGCTCCGCCCGTGGACCGGCAGCAATGGCTGCCGTGGACCAGCAGCCCATACGGTGGACCATTGAGCCGGTCCACCATGAGCCAAATAAAAGGTTTTAAGAGCGCTCCAAAAATCGTGCGGCTCTGAAATCCGTGCTAAAACCTTCTAAAATCCATTTCGGGCCCGTTTGAAGTCCGAATTGCATTCTGTTTGCGTCGTTGGACTCCTAAAACCAAGATCTACACATTTATGGAGTCAATTCCTGTAAAGTATCACAAAAAGTATCAATTTTAATCAAATAAAGTTGGATTAATTTTCATTATTCTAATGTCTAACACCTACCGCACACCATCATCACCGACAACGGACGTCAATTCGACTGTCGGGAGTTTGAGGAATTCTGCAGCAACCTCGGCATCCACCATCACTTCACCTTGGTGGCGCATCCACAGAAAAATGGAGAAGCCAAGGTAACGAATAGGACCATCTTACAGGGCCTCCGGACAAGACTGGATCAAGCCAAGGGCAGGTGGGTGGAAGAGCTCCCGAGCATCCTGTGGGCATACCATACCACCCCGAGGACGGCCACCGATGAGACCCCGTTCAACCTCGTCTTCGGGGCCAAAGTGGTTATCCCGATAGAACTCAGCCTACCCACCTTGCGCGTGGAGCAGTATGATGAAGTGGAGAATCCTGCCAGGATGCTGCTAAACCTGGACCTCCTTGAAGAGACAAGGGACAAGGCTCGAGTCCGAATGGCGGCCTACAAGCAGCGAGTGGCCAGGTACTACAACTCCGGAGTGCGACCGAAGTCCTTCCACCCTGGAGATCTGGTGCTCCACCGAGCTGAAGCTTCCTAGCCACGGGAGTGCGGGAAGCTCTTCCCGAACTAGGAAGGCCCTTATAGGATGGCGGAGGTACTCCCTCGCGGGGTCTACTACCTAGAGGAACTAGGAGGGTCCCGGTTCCCTCGGACCTGGAATGCCTCAAACTTGAGAATGTATTACCAATAGTGTAAGGCTCCTTGAACTTCAGCAATGAAATCCTCTTTCTTCACCAAATGCTTCTTCTCACCTCATAGGGAGAGAGCCACCTAGCTCTGAGTTCGGCGAACACGAGCATGGCAAAAGACTCACGAAGGCGCCAGGTCCTGGACTTCGGTCTGGAAGGTGGGGCAGAATCAAGTTCGCCCATGCAGTCCCGGAGAACAGCACGGCAAGCCGCGCAGGGCTCGGATAAAGCCTGCAGCCCCGGGATTCAGTCCGGAGGTCCCGGACTTCGGTCTGGAATGCGGAGCAGAATCAAGTTCACCCACGCAGTCCCGGAGAACAGCCCGGCAAGCCATGCAAGGCTCGTATAAAGCCTAAGGCCCCGGGGTTCAGTCCGGAGGTCCCGGACTTCAGTTTGGAAGGCGGGGCAGAATCAAGTTCGCTCATGCAGTCCCGGAGAACAGCCCGGCAAGTAGTGCAGGGCTCGAATAAGGCTTGCGACCCGGAGTTCAGTCCGGAGGTCCCAGACTTCGGTCTGGAAGGCGGGGCAGAATCAAGTTCGCCCATGCAGTCCCGGAGAACAGCCTGGCAAGCCGCGCAGGGCTCGGATAAAGTCTGCAGCCCCGGGGTTCAGTCCGGAGGTCCCGGACTTCGGTCTGGAAGGTGGGGCAGGATCAAATTCGCCCACGCAATCACGGAGAATGGCTCGGCAAGCCGCACGAGGCTCAGGTACAGCTTGCGACCCCGGGGTTCAGTCCGGAAGTCCCGAACTTCAGTCTGGAATGTGGGGCAGAACTCAGTCCGCCCACGAGCTCGGCTCGGAATGCACTACAGGACTCAGTCCCAGTGCCCAAAACCAGAGTTTGGTCCAGAAGGTAAAAAAAAAAAAGAGAAGAAAAGAGAAGAGAGGAAGGAGGAGAGAGTGAAGCAATGGTCTGGTGAAAAGAAGTTTCATTGCCTTCGGAATGTCAATACACAAGAGGGGTCCCAACAGGCTGGGAGTCCTCAAAAAAGAAAAAGAAGATACAAGTAAAAAAAAAAAGACGATAGTGCCGAGGAGGCTATTTCAACGCTGTGGCATCCTCCTCGAGCTGGGGCGCACTTTCTCCGCTTGCACCGTCGACGGGTGGCTGCTCGGGAGGCTGCTCCGAAGTCGCTGCCTCATCACCAGCTGCTGCCGAAGCTCCTCCACTGGGCTCCTCCATTCTGCCATCGAGGACTACCCCGCTGAGATCGAGCTCGGGGTAGAAGGAACTTACCTTCTCCCGGCATACCTGAAACCCCTTTAAGAAGGAGTCCACGGTAGCATCCCGAACCTCTACGACGTATTCCTCCAAGGCCCGGAACCTCGGGACGGCCTCCTGCGCCTCCCGCTTCAATGCCTCTAGCAGCTCGTTGACGTAGGAGATCTTCTCCTTGGCTGCACTCAGCTCCTTCATGACCCCCTCCACCCGGCGCTCCAGCGACCGGGACTGAGCCCTGAGGCGGGTCTTCTCCGCCGCGTCCTCCTCGGTGCGGCACTGGTTCAAGATCCTCTCATCTGACAGAGAGGTCTCGAGCTCCTTGATGCGCCCTTCGGCGCGGGCCAGGTCGCCTCGGAGGACCTGGTTGTTCCCTCGCAGCTCGACCCCTTTTTCCATGAGGTCTTTGACATCGACCGCAAGCTTGCCGAGCTTCTCCTCCTTCTCGGCGTCCTTCTAGGCATAGCCAGCGAGCAAGTTCCTCAGCAGTAGTACATCCATCCCGATCTGCATCAGAAGAGAAAGGGGTCGGCATAATCCAACAGGAACTTTAAAAGGAAGAAAGCTCGAAACTTGCGACTTACCATGAAGAGCTGTGGCAGGATCCCGAGCAACGTGTCGCTGTAGTCCCGGCCACCCCTTAGACGGTGATCCCGGGAGGTGCAGGCGAACTCCATGACCTTCTCCACGAGGCCCTGGTCACGGATCATGGAGCATCGGCTGGCAAGACTCGACGGCGGGGCAGACGTGCCAGCAGTGGCAGAGGCGGCCGTCCCCTCGCTGAGTAGAGCAGCTGTTGGTGGAGCCGTCGTCGTCCTGGTGACCGTCGTGGGTGCGGTCGATGCGGCGGCTGAAGCAGGTGCTGCCCGAGGAGGGACTGGCCCCCCCTCTTCCACGATCCTGTCGAGGTTGACGGCAGGGACTTCGGGCGCCCGGACCCGAGGTGGCCTGGATATGGGAGCCGCCGCCACAGGTCCGGTGATGGAGATCGGCGCGGCCTCCCGGCTCGCCTCGGTACGAGCTCTCTTCTCCGGGGGTTCAGTCCCCTCGGCGGCATCCCTCTGTGTAGCTCCCTCTAGCAGGTTCTCTAGAGAGAACTTCATACCTGAAAGGAAGTAGAGGTCAGCCAGACCAGTTAGAAAGAAAAGAAGAGGAAGGTGGGGGGAATGCGAAGCGAAAGAGAAGCCCGAGCCTCACCCAGCTCCTGGATGGGACTGATCCCCGCCTTGAACAAGTTCTGCTCTGAGAGTAGAACATCGAGGGTCGGGACCGCATCACTCAGCAGCTGCACGAAGACCTCTTGGTCCGCTGGATCGACCTGGGAATTTCAGTTCGGAGACCGATCCGGCTCGCTCCAGGCCCAGTCAACATTGTTGACCGAGGCGAAAAAGAACCGGTTCTTCCAGCCCTTAATAGACGAAGGGAGGTCGAACCTGAGATACCTAGGATGAGGTGAAATGTACCACCAGCCATCATCGGTGGAATAATGTTTCAGGGTGAAGAGAGCCCTGAAGAGGGAGAAACTGGCAACAAACCCGTGGAAGTAACAAAAAACAATGAAGGCAAAGATGACCCGGATGGCGTTTGGAGCCAACTGGGCCGGGACCAACCGGTAGTGGCTGAGAAAAGAAAGGAAGAAAGGGTGAAAGGGAAACCGAAGACCCCCGAGGAGGAAGTCCTCGTAGAAGGCTACTCGCCCGGGGCCGCTTGAGGTCACTCGATCTCTGGGCCGCGGTAGGGAAAGACGAGTCGAATCTGGGATACCATAGACCTCCCGAAGCAGAGAAAGGTCATCTTCGGTCATCGTTGAGACGTGACCAAAGGGACTGGTGGGAGAAGTGGCCGGAGGGGGAAGAGAAGAAATCGGACGGGTGGAGACTACGGGAGGAGACCTAGGACCCCTAGGGATGCCTATGGTTACACCCCCGGGTTGGAGCTGCCTGCGAATCTCGTCCGGAATCACTTCCCCTTCCGAGGAAGAAGGCGATGGAGTCCTCAGCCGGGAAGGACCGGCCTCGTCCGGGTTAGAAGAGACATGACGGCGACATGCCATTGGGGAAGAAGGGGTGCAGAAAGGTCGTTAAAGCCGAGAGATGGAAAGAGGAGGAAGACACGGGCACTCACCGAGATACTCTGTGTAAAAGAGATGGCAACCCTGAAATGTGAAGGAAAGCCCACTACAACCGCCGGCGAAGCACGAGAAAGTGGAGGGACTTCGTTTCCGGAAAGTCCCCCTCCTTTTCAAACTCGATTGACAGTGGCCGTACCCCTCATTCCGTCCCGAACCACCGCGCGGACGCACGCCCAACATCGACGCTTCGGTTCAATGGAAGCTGCCTCCTTTTTGAAACGGCGCATTAATGGCCGCCGGAAGCGCGATGCATGGCAACCTCTCATAGGACCTCGGGCGTAACAAGAAACGGCGATAACTATCATAGCAATTATTGCGCGAGATTTTCGCCTTCCCCACGTCACCACCGCATTAAATCCCCACGTCCCGAGCCACGATGCCTTGGCGGAACGAGGGGATGGGGGGCAACTGATATGTTTATTATGCTGATGTGGCGCACGTCTCAGGTCCCGCCGAACGTGGTCAGAACCTCGTGGATTTTTTTTCAGCGAGCGAGACGGGAGGGGTCCACCTCGGCCAAAGCTGGCGGCCCCTCGCTCCCTCGCCAGGTGGTGCCCGGAGACGGGTCCACCTCTGCCGAGGTCGAGCCGGGCCCTCCTGCTCCTTCGCCAGTTGGCGCCCGGAGACGGGCCCACCTCGGCTAAAGTCGAGCACCTCTCTGCCGCTCCACCAGGTGTCTGCCCAGGAGGGGTCCACCTCGGCCGAAGCTGGTGGCCCCTCGCTCCTTCGCCAAGTGGCGCCCGGAGACGAGTCCACCTCTGCCGAGGTCAAGCAGGGCCCTCCTGCTCCTTTGCCAGTTGGCGCCCGGAGATAGGCCCACCTCGGCCGAAGTCGAGCACCCCTCTGCCGCTCCGCCAGGTGTCCGCCCAAAAGGGGTCCACCTCGGCCGAAGCTGGTGGCCCCTCACTCCCTCGCTAGGTGGCGCCCGGAGACGGGTCCACCCCTGCCGAGGTCGAGCCGGGCCCTCCAGCTCCTTCGCCAGTTGGCGCCCGGAAAGGGGTCCACCTCGGCCAAAGTCGAGCACCTCTCTATCGCTCCGCTAGGTGTCCGCCCAGGAGGGGTCCACCTTGGCCGAAACTGGCGGCCCCTCGCTCCCTCGCCAGGTGGCGCCCGGAGACGGGTCCATCCCTGCTGAGGTCGAGCCGGGCCCTCCTGCTCCTTCGCCAATTGGCGCCCGGAAACGGGTCCACCTCGATCGAAGTCGAGCACCTTTCTGCCGCTCCGTCAGGTGTCCGCCCAGGAGGGGTCCACCTCGGCCGAAGCTGGCGGCTCCTCGCTCCCTCGCCAGGTGGCTCTTGGAGACAGGTCCACCTCTGCCGAGGTCGAGCTGGGCCCTCCTGCTCCTTCGCCAATTGGTGCCCGGAGATGGGCCCACCTCGGCCGAAGTCGAGCACCTCTCTGCCGCTCCGCCAGGTGTCCGCCCAGGAGGGGTCCACCTCAGCCGGAGCTGGCGGCCCCTTGCTCCCTTACCAGGTGGTGCCCGGAGACGGGCCCACCTCTGCTGAGGTCGAGCCGGGCCTCCCTGCTCCTTCGCCAGTTGGTGCCCGGAGACGGGTCCACCTCGGTCGAAGTCGAGCACCTCTCTGCCGCTCCGTCAGGTGTTTGCCCAAGAGGGGTCCACCTCGGCCGAAGCTGGCGGCCCCTTGCTCCCTCGCCAGGTGGCGCCCGGAGACGGGCCCACCTCTACCGAGGTCGAGCCAGGCCCCCTGCTCCTTCGCCAGTTGGTGCCCGGAGACGGGTCCACCTCGAACGAAGTCGAGCACCTCTCTGCCGCTCCGCCAGGTATCCACCCAGGAGGGGCCCATCTCGGCCGGGGCCGGCCCTGCTTAGCGAAGCCTCCTGGAAGTGGGGATGCGGGTTTCAAAATCGCCACTCAGGTAGCGCGTGTCGCGCCTCGTAAGGGGCGCCGATATGATCTGCAGTGACGTGCGAAACCTCGTTTACATCGGCTAGACGGGCCCCGCAACCGAGAAGCGGAATCCTGGCGGGTAGGAGCCCACAACGGCGAGACGCACATCATCAATGCCTGGGGAGAAGAGCACCCGCGCTCGGCCCAAGGCTTCGCCAGTATCTTCCCCCCCCCCTCCCTTTTTTTCTCGCTAGGCACGGCAAGCAAGGCGATGGGGCCATCGGGTTCCCAGGCCCGAAGGAGAAAGAAAAAGGGGGGGGGGGAGAGAGGCGAGAAGCGAGAGGGAGCCCCCTGAGGGGAGGAGGGGGAGCTGGAGGCAACACGATGGCATAAAAGGGATGGTAAGAGCGGGCAACGAGGTAAGTGAAAGAAAGAAGGGAGAACAAGAAGGCACCGAGAGAAGGATCCGGGGGATCCGAGAGGGGTCCTTAAGCACGAGCTCAGTGAAGGAGCTGGGCCTCAATTCCACTCTTTCTGACACCTCTTTGGTTAATATCTCCTCTAAGTCTGGGGGTCCTTCGGGAACCCGCCTTAGGAGATCTGTTCCATCTCGCTGCTCTCTAACTTGACCATCGGAGCTCCCTCGCCGGAACCCCCGGCCAGGATCTCTGACGTTGTTTTGCAGGACCGGAAGCTCGGAGATCTCGAGGTTAGACGGTCTGTGACCGGTGCCAGCTCTGAAGCTACAGGCCACCATGGTGAGATCGGCAACACTAACCATTTGGATCCATGCTGTGTATATTGGCTATGATAAGTTTATTATAAGAGTATGATGTGCACTTATAGGAGATTTATCGATCTTAGTAGTTGAGGAGTAGTTCTATGCGATTTAAGAGACTAAGTTCTTAAGACTATGGCTATGACAACATGATTAATAGAAATTTTTTTTATAAGATTCATGATCTGGACTCAAGCTAGTTAAGTCTTACATATAATAGATGCTAGGATTTGATGAGTTTCTATGACCTGTATCTTGTCAAGACTCACAATAGAAGAAATTAATTGCATGGTAACTATATCTAGGGATTCTAATATTTCTATTCTACTAGATTGCCACTACATACTACTAGACATTACTGGTGGGTTGTGAGAATTTACTAGGAGTATTTCGGATCAACGATCCTTATTAAGGTGGGTTGGAATCGTTATAACCTATTAAAGGAGTTTTAATAATACTATGATAGAGATCATGGTATATCTTACTATCGGACAGAATAAAACCTGTAGGGTCATACATAAAACGAGTTTGACATGATCGATCAGTTGGATCTTGATCAACTTATCAATTGGATTGATGATTTAGATCGATTTGTAAAAGTTATAAATATAGAAACTGCTAATTGTTATCTAAGATGACTTAGTTACAAGTATTGCAATGTAATTTAGCTCAATTAATTTAGTGATCAAGTCCAAATTGAATTAAATTATATCTAATTTAATTAGACTTAACATAATTCAAGCTTAATTGGATTTCATGATTTAAGTGGGACTTGGATTTTAGTCTTAGTTGGATTAGGATTGACTTTCAAATTTGGCACAAATCGAGTTTGAATTATATTTGAAATATATCCAAATCAAAGCCAAATCAAAATAGGAAGCCAGAGTCCAAGTCAACTATGACTCTCTCTCCTCTCTCATGCAGAAAGAAAAGAGGGCATGCATCAAGAGTTGGCGCCCCCTCCCTTTCTGGCATTCTCTTTCTTGGATAAGTTCTTATCCTTTTTTGATTTTGAATTTGATTCAAATTCAGATAGAGGAGAATCATATCAAGTGGTTAGGAGGGGTTAATCCTTGTTGGACGTGGATCTTAAGAAGGGAAGAAGAGGTGGCATACAAAATTATTCTCAATGAATTTTTCTTAGCACTAATCTTCTTTTCTTTTTGTCATGCATCCGCCTTTCTTCACCCTACCTTTTCTACATGCCAAAAGATAGAGAGAGATAGATCTAGTGAGGAAAAGTAGAGGAAGAAGAAAGAAGTCTCTTCTTTCTTTAGCTACAAACCTCCCTTCTTCTTTGATCTATTGCAAAGGAGTTCGTGCAAGTTCCTTCGATCATCTTATTCTTCTTCTTCTTGAAGAAGAGGGTTAGATCCAAGTCCAAGAAGCAACCTGCAAGTTGCTAGCATGGTGGTGGTCTCAGGAGCTCCGATTAGTCTTATCTCTATGTGGATACCTACAGAGGTCGGGCATATACGTGGCTAAATCAGGATTGGAAGACATCCATAGATATGATTCAAATCAGAATTAGCACAGTACGTAAGTGATATAATCACCAATTATTTTTTTTGAAATTACATCTGATATATATCTTTTCTTTCAGCATGTAAACTAGATATTTAAGTATTTTTAATAATTAGATTATGCATGCTTAGGATTAAAATTTATTTAATTTGCTTTCACGATAAGATTTATGAAATCTAAAATTTTTGCATGCATAAACCATTTTAATCAAACACCTCCGGTCTTAAAGCCTCCTCCTTTAATACCCTCCATGATCTATAGTCAATGCTAGTGTAAATGCCAAAGAAAAGCCAAGGCAAATTATTAATATCATAGATAACTTATTGGTTGCATTTATGCATCACATCCATATTGATCTCCCCGTTCTTTCGGACTATAATTATCTCTCCTGCAAGACCATGAGACTCAATAGCATAAAAGTCCCAAGAGGGTGGAAGATGTCGTTGAACCCAATCCAAGCTCCTACCTAACAACCGAGTCTCGACCAACACTCACATAGTTAGGTTATATTGGTACAACAATCTTTTACAAGTGGAGAAAGATGGTTTCTTGAGCTCCGTATATTTCATAAAAGGATCTTTGTCAATGAGAAGCTTCACTGGTGGGTGCCATGCCAGATTTACCAGCATGATCATGAAAAATAGCCTTGCTCCTTGCATGCTTGCTAGAGGGGGTCCCACCAATAGATTCCTTCAAAACTACTTTAACCTGACCCACAACCAATTCATGTTGGTTAAGCTCCTCTTAGGTTGGCTGAGTGCAAGGAGGCATTCTTATGTGGCTCGGCCCACTTTCTCTCCACCTCCTCCAACTTCTATAGTAGATGGTTCCAATGAGTGGTCCAAAGGTGAGGGTAGCACTAGACACCCCCCACCGACACCATGATCTACCCCTGTAGTCTACTGGTCCTCCATCGGTCGAAACCATTGGCCACCCCTTAACACCAAGGACTGACCTTTCATAATCATTGCCCAGTATGACTTTAAGCATAGGGGTCATCATCGCTATCAGAAAAGGTTCGCTACTAGCTAGGTCCACTACTAGGAACCTTTAGGGATGCACTACCACTACCTCCCTTCCTTGATTTGAAGCCTAGTTGCCGATAGGTGTCATCCCTTCCATGATTCTGAACTAACCAAGCCAGAAAATGGATGGCCATAGCCACTACAGCCCAGGAAGCATTTGCTGGGCTAAGCTCTTCTAGCTTAGGGCCAGGCCCCAAGTCCACTATAGTTGCCACCCAAGCATAGGGCTACAAGCCCACTTTGGTGGGGACACCGGAGGCACCAGAATAAGACAGAGGCTTTTCAACCATCTGTAAATTGATCAATAATTTATGAGTCCATCTGTAATAAGGGCTTAGCTCATCTGAGTCTATTTTAGTTGTTATTTGAGTATTTTGAGTTGTTATTTCAGTTCTGTACTAGTCAGCTCATGTTGAGCTAGTTCAGTCCAACGCTAGTCAGCTCATGTTGAGCTAATTTTATTTTTTTGAGTCCTGTCCAAGCATACTGAAGACTCAAGACTATATCATACAAGTGAAGACCAAGTCCAACTAGATTGAAGACATGGAAGTATAGCCCAAGTCCAACCCAGCTTGAAGATTTGAAGACCTCAGGAGGAAAATTCAGAAAACCCTGATTTCTTGCAGATGCCCTCCAGATGCCCAGATTTCCTTCTAGATGCCAAAATATATTCATAGATAAGGGCATCCATGATTCCAGAGGTCCATCTTCATCCTAGTCCAAAGAAATCAAGCCCAGGCGCCAAGCCCAAGCCCCTAAGAAGCAAGATACCAGGGAATATTCCTACTACCTGGCTACCAGGCCACCCCAACTTCTAGAGGCCCAAACCCATGCACCCGGGCCCCTTTGGGCCGGCCCCTTGCTGCTCTTAGAAGCCCAACACGCCCCCCTAGGTATCCTTGGAGTGTTGGCCAAGTCAAGAGAAATTTTAGAAATTTTTTCTACCTAATGTTTCCTTATTTTCTAGCTAGGGTTTGAGAGGGAAAAGGATTCTCATGTAAAGACTAATGTGCCTTACTTGGAGCCCAAGGTTAAGGGTCTATTTAAGGGACCCTAGCCTCTTGTATGAAGGGAGAATTTTTGATATGAATTAAAACCTTGAGTTCTTCTATTGAGTTGTGTGATACCCTGCTGTGTGCATAAAGGGGTTTGTGAGAGTTTTTCTTCCCAGTGCTGCAATCATCTTCCTGCTGCCAACAAGCCTCTCAGATCCCTGGATGCCCACTCCAAAAGAAGCCTTCCCTTGCTATTTTTCCTTTGTTTTCTTGTTCCTTTGTGAGTTTTCTAACCCCTGACAGGTCGTTTGCAGGTCCCCGAGTTCCTACGAATCCAACGACTCCAGCCAAGCCTCAATCGGATCACCGAGCAGAAAGCCGGGTATTCGCGGGTCTTTGGCTCGATTTTCCAGGCCGCATCCGTCGAGGAACGAGAGACCCCTTTGCTGCGATCTTCACAGACGTTGTCAGGTACACCCCCTCTACCTCCAGTAGTTTTATTGTAGGAGAACTTGCCCTAACCGAGGCTTCTCAGTCCCGGCGGTCCTTCTTTGCTACTTTTCTAGGTCCTAATCTGCATGCTGATCTTCAAAAATTCATACAAAATTTCCTACAAATAATTTTGATATGAAATTTGAGAATTAATCACCTAACTCAACATGTAAAACATACAAAAAGAATTGCATGCATATTAGTCCCGCATCACACTTCATATAGGCTTGGCCCAAACCGATGTCCAACATAGGAAGGTCCCCAACCCACAGCCCAACTCTATACGCGACTCTGGATTGGCCAACACAGTAATGAGTGACACACCTCCACTCGACGCCTCCACCATTGAGTCAGCTGAATCATGCTAGCAGTCACCCCTCATACAAATTTAGTGACTGCTGAGTCACTTTAGCTAGCTTCTGCCAGCCATTAGAGTTAGGTGGGGAGCTTGCAAAGAGGCTTTCTTCAAGGACAAGTCTGGGTGCTTAGAGTTGGGAACCATCGAAGTCAGTTGCTCTATAGTGGCCTTCTTCCTCTTTCCTATTGACAAAGTAGCCATGTGCGGTAGGATATTTGACATGACCATCTAGGGCCCAAGCTAGGGTCGCACCACCATCCTCTCCCCTCATTTCCTAGATCCACCACCTGCTTAGCCCCAACCTCCATGGGAGAGGTTTGGGTCTCCACAAAATTCTCTGGGCAAAGGAAATGCTCGAACCAGCTTGATGGATGATTGGGTGGTGCTCTATAACAATCATCGAAGTGGTCAGTCTAGCCATACCGAAAGCAAACAGTAGGCATATTTTCATAGATAAAAGTTTGCTAAAATATCATGTTTTTTTCCTAATCCAGACAATGGGCTTTAATGACAAGGTAGAATCAATCTCCACTCAGATTTTTGAAAATCTAGTTTTCTTGAGCTGATTTGTGAAGTCATCGATCGATATAAGATTGTTAGTTTCCTCCACAATGCCTAGCAACCTCCGGGAAGACTCAAACTTAATCAGAAGGCTAGGAAGACGTAGCCATATCATGGTCTTCTTGATGATATTGGTCCCTGGCATAAAATCTAGCAACCAAAGCTCTAAGGCTAGCAGCTGGCCAGTGACAAACTAGGGGCCACTGCGAAGAATGGTATTCCTTTCCTCCTTTGTTTTGAAATAGAAAAGGAGGTGATCTTCCACTAAAGAGAATGCCTCAACATCATTGGATAATTTATCTTTGATTTTGAAGTCCTATGTGATCCAGTCTATCAAAACTCGTCGGCCCAAGCTCCGCACCAACACCACCACCCTCTCTCATTGCTCCCTAGCTTCCTCCATTCATCCCCTAGAAATTTCAAGATCATTGTGAAATAGCGCTTGAGTTGTTCAACCTTCATCTCAGAGATATTGTGAGATGTCCATGATAGCCGCCTTGCTTGGCCACCAACTATCTTAGCCCAACCTTTTTGTCCATTGTTTGAGGTGAATGAATGCTTAATCCCCTTGTTACCAAGCTTCTCTCTTCCCTCCATCCTACTCCCATAGCACCCGACACTTGTTCGGAGAAAGTCCTCGGTGACACAATGATTATGAAGATCTCTTTTTAATAAGGATTTGACTAGATTTTTTATAAAAAAAGAGGGGCATATCCGAAGATTATCCAATTTTATTACATTCTTATATTAGTAATTTAGTATTCCGTATATGCTTTGATCAATATGGGATGAACATATCAATGATTGGTATAAAATCTTTATTTGAATTATATTTTATTTTTTTATAAAAGAATAAAGCATGCCTGCATGTCTTTACATAAGGCATGCAAACAAAAATTCTGCACTGATATGGTATATCATTTTAGTGTGCTAGATTATTTCACGTGTCATATCAATATATCATTAATAGATGTAATTGATTAAATTTACATTATTTTTTTAGTCCCCTCAGTTTACAAAGCATCTAAGCAGCATAACAATTATTTAATCTCTATATATGCTATAAGATTAAGACATTCTATCAATTTTGAAATTACTAATCTCGATTTTATAGCATATAAAATTTTGTTATGCTATGAGATCTTATATTGTGTATATTGATAAAATAATATTTCATAACTATAAAATATTGCGAATATTTTGAATAACTAGTACATACAATATATATATATATATATATATATATATATATATATATATATATGTAGCATGGGAAATTTTGTTGTGCTATGAGATTTCATATTACGTATATTTATAAAATAATATTTCATGACTATAAAATATTTAAATTTTATGAAGCTAAATATTGTAAATACTTTAAAATTTTATTATACTATGAGATCTTATATTGTATATATTTATAAAATAATATTTTATAATTATAAAATATTTTAAATTTTATGAAGCTAAATATTATAAATTACTAGTACGTATAATACATATATATGATGTGGCAAGATTGCTGACGTGAAGTATACCTTAGATCCAGCTGGCAGTGATGCTGATAGACATTGCCACGTTGGGTTTCTCTCCTGGAGCTTCTTACCAGGTGGCTCCCCCGAAGTCGAGCCCACACTGGCTGAAGTCGAGCTCACTCTCTTCGAGCTCCTCCATCAAGCGGCTCTCCCAAGGTCGAGCCCACCTCGACCGAAGTCGAGCTCACTCTCTTCGAGCTCCACCACCGGGCAACTCCCTTTGAGCCCTAGAGGATAGCGGCACGCTGCTCGAGGCCCATAAGGAGGCACCCCGTCGAAGCTCCAGGGTCCCCTCGGATCGATGTTTGCACCGGTTGGGAAAGAGTGCTCCGCTCGAGGCATTGCAATTCCCAACTGACCGTTCATACCATCTGGAAGAAGAAGATCGCACTAGGAAATTCAAACCCAAAAGCTGCTGCCCCCGGATCTAGGTCCTGCCAAGTTTTCCCAAATGTGGCATCCTGTGGAAATGTCAGAGCTCGTAACATAACTCCCTACCATAAAGGGAGAGGGTGCTGGGATGCAATCCCCAGGCACCACCGGTCATTGACCTTCGAGCCCCCCACGGGAGGGGAAGAATCCGAAGTTGATATAGATACCACGAGGGACTTACAAAGGATACCAGGAGGGCCTTCAGACAAGGTAAGTGAAAGTGAGACAAAGTAAGTGAAAGCAAGCATAAGAGAAAGGTGAGAGCGGCTAGCGAGATAGCGCACTAAGGCTACCGGAGAACTCATCGAAAGAGTTCCACGGGCACAGCCAGCACAGCTCAGGCTCCCCTTCTCTGCTTGCACCCCCATCTCACTCCTTTCTTTAAATAACCTCGCAATGAAGATCCCATAAGGATCCATTGTGAAGGATCTGTTCCCCTAGATCGTCCACTGACTTGATCATCGAAGTGCCCCTGCTGGGATCCCCGACCCCGGTCTCCCTTCTTTTGTAGGACAGGGTTTGCAAGTAGGATTCCGAGCGAGGAGGGTGATGTTCGGTGCCACATCATAGCTGTAGGCCACGACGGTCCAGGCGGCAACAGATTGGCGTGCTAGGAAGGGGGACAGGATACCCTCTCAGTCAAACTAGCCCCCCAACTTCGAAGCAACTCCATCCGAAGCATGGTGGTGACACGTGCGCGGGAGGCCTCCACCAGTCGTGCAGGTGACCCTCCTTCCCTTGAAGGCACACATAGCTGGGAGGGGGAGCTCCCCACCCCACCACAACCACCTTCGATAGATGTCTAGCTTGCCGCGCTCGCCCAGTAGATGCAAGTGTTGACTGCGACAGTGCAGTAGTTACAACTCAGCAACGGTCTTTAGCTACCCAGCAGCAGCCAAGGACCCCTGCAGCCCAAGCCACCGCCCCCTCGTGGTAGTCTACATTCCTTCCAAGAAAAACCTTCACAGTCGTGGGTCGTGACTGATCCCTGGGGAAGCCATCGAACCCTGATGAAGCGACAGTATTCTGGGTCGGCTGACTGGGAAAGCCAATCTTCGATGGACGATCATGCGATCGTCAGACGCAGCAAGCACCACCGAGGCAAGGCTTCCCATCGTGACCCTCCTCAACCTCATCCTCATCTCCTCCAGCAACCTCAGTGGAAGGTTCCACTGACGAGGCATCAGATGCATGGTTGAGAAGCGCCTGGAAGAACAAGAGTGTAAGCTAGCGGAGCTCTCCCACTAGTTTGCCAACATGCAGGGCTCCTTCAAAGAGCCAGCGGGCTTTGACGCTCATCCTCCTTTTTCCCGAGAGATCTAAGAGAAACTGATCTCAAGTCAGTTTGCATGTCTCAGGTGGATCCTACGATGGGACCATGATTTCCTGGACCATCTGCAGAGCTACAAGACTCTCATGAGAGTCCATGGGGCAACAGATGCTCTTCTCTGCATCACCTTTCCAACCACACTTCGAAAGGCCGCTCGAGTCTGGTTTACCTATCTCGAGCTTGAAAGCATCCACTCCTTTGCATAGCTGGAAAGGAGGTTCATGGCCCATTTCGATGCTTGTTGAAAGGTGCCACGAGAAGTCGATAGCCTTTTCTCCATCAGGCAATAGGACCGCGAATCCCTATGGGACTATGTAACCCGCTTCAAAGTCGCTGCCATGAAGATCTACAATTTGGATGAGCCCGTCACCATGCTGGCACTTAAAAGAGGGCTCAGGACCTCCCGCCCGACCTACTCTCTAGACAAGAAGCCACCAAAGATGTATTCTGACCTCCTCTATTGAGTCCACAAGTACATCCGTGCCGAGGAGGTGGACCGCACTAGAAGGAAGCTGATGGGAAGCCACAAAAAAAGTAGCCTCTGGAAGAGGCCTCCATGGAGCGGAGGCCTGGGTTGACCCCGAACTTTCAATCGGGGCAAAAGCCGAAGAGCAGCCCTATCCTGGAAGAAAGATTCACACCTCTCCTCGTCCCGAGGTCGAAGATCCTGATGGAAATTCAGGACGAGCGCTGCTTATGCCACCCTCCCCTATCGAGACCATCTGGTGGTCGCGATAAGATGAAGTACTATCAATTTCATCGTGACCACGGTCATGATACCTGTTGACTCTAGTCTTGATTTTGATGATTGACAAAATATTTAAGTATATATGAGTACTAATGCATGTTAAAAGTATTTATCAGATTCAGGTACTCATTAATGTTGAAAGATTGAAAAGATTATCATTCAATTGAAGAAGCCATGAAATTTCAAGTTATGGACCTTGGAACATATATTGAAGACCTTGAAGGACTCAAATATTAAATTTGGACAAGTTTCGACACTGATCAAGTCATGTGTCGACACATGGAAGTGTCGATACATGGAAGTGTCGACACATTGACTGATACGCAGAAAAGTTTTTTCATCCGGCATGCTGAAGTGTCGACACGTGGAAACCAAGTGTCGACACTTTGAGTCGATATATCGCGTCTGTGAGTCGACACTTGACCAAACCCTGAAATTATCATTCTGTCTTCTGTTTGGTCTCAGGCCTTGAGTCGACATTTCACTGTTCATGTGTCGACACTTGAAGTCGACACTTGGTTTTCACGTGTCGACATTTTAGCGTGCCGGATGAAAATTTTTTTCTGCATATCAGTCCATGTGTCGACACTTCCACGTGTCGATACATGACTTGACCAGTATTGAAACCTATCCAAATTTAATATTTGAGTCCTTCAAGGTCTTCAATATATGTTCCAAGGTCCATAACTTGAAATTTTATGGCTTTTCAACTGAATGACAATCTTTTCAATCTGTCAACATTAATAAGTACCTGAATCTGATAAATATTTTTAACATGCATTAATACGCATATATACTTAAATATTTTGTCAATCATCAAAATCAAGACCAGAGTCAACAATCTTTCCCTTTTTGATGATGACAAAACCTTTAAGTATAAAAATAGGGTAAGCTTAAAAAAGATTAACAATAATATAAACATGTAAGCTCAAAATCAATAAGTATCAAGCTCTCCTTCAAAATATGATTTCAAAACATTTTTCAAAATTTACAAAATTTTCAATTTTCTCTCCCTTACTAATTCTTCATTAAGATTATAACATTTTGCTTTCTTTTCTCCCTTTTTGTACTTTCTTTCATTTCTCATATAATTTATCATGTTTATCATATCTTTCTCCTTTTCATACTTAACATATTTCTTCCCCTTTTTGTTATCATGAAAAGGATAAAAGGCAATACAAAATGGGAATGAAGGTGGAAAGAATAGCAAGTAGATCATCAAAATTAATTCATGAAATCAATTAATCATGGTATCACTTGAATATAACTCCCCTCAAGGAAAATATATTTGAATGCAAGGAGGAGTAATAGAGCAATATAAATAACGCATTATATCAGGCAAACATTGAAAGCATCATACATGTATATAATGATAACAAATCTTTAAATGCTTCCCCTAAATATTATTTTCTCTTAAAAATATGTATTCATTTTGAGGAATAAAACATGAGAGCACAAGCATCATACTTTCAGACAATTTTAGATGTAAACATAAATACTAAGTCTGAAAGTAAAGATTTGAATGTTTCAAGATTTTCAAAATGCAAAGCATTGAACATTTAAAAACTTTTAGCATGATTTCAAATTCATTTAAAATGATTTGATATCCATACAAACACTAGAAGTAATTCGATAGCAAGTCTAGCTACTGGATTAAGGATTTATCAATATGCACACCTTCTTCTTAAATGTGACCCTTAACTACCAGTTCTATACTTGTTTCAAATTATTTCTAACTAAAGCATAGATGTCAAAAATGAATATACATAAATCATAGCATTTCACTTGAAATAGTTTAAAACTATATTAATCAAAATCAAGTGAAAGTCTAATAATCACAAGTTTAATCATGAGAGCATGAAATCCATCAACATCAAGAAGGTTCATGATCATAACAAATGACTATTAGTTTAAACTCAATTCTGATTAATTAATTGAAATAATTTTCAAAGCAATATTCAACTTTTAAAAGCATTTTTCTTGAAGTAATTTAAGATACATTAATCAAAATCAAATGAAGGTCTTATAATCATAAGTTTAATCATGATAGCATGAAATTCATCAACATCAAAAAGTTTATGATCATAGCCAATGACTATAAGTCTAAACTTGATTCTAATTAAATATTTAAAATAATTTTTCAAAGTAATTAATACAATATTTATAACAACTATTCAACTACATTTTTAATCATGGAAGGAAATGTTTAGAATTTACCAATATGTAGAATCCTTTCTTTACTATTTAGTCCAAAATGTAGTTTGTCCACTTCTTTAAATTGTCTTGTACAATCACTTTTCAAAAACTTCCTTTCTTCATATTGGACTGCAAGACATTCCTGCAAAACACACTAAGTGGACAATTTTGGTATCCAAATTTTCTTAGATCCTTTAGGGTTAGTAAATATGGTTCCTTTTGGAACCCAATTTTTTCTTAATTTACAAGGATATGCATTAATTCCAAATTTTTCATAATTAAAACAAGTCATATTGGAAGGTAATCATTTGAGAAGAAAAGTTCCATACACCTTAAGGATTCATATTTTGAGAGAGTTGAGCCTTCAAGCATCCAATTTCAAAGAGAGCTTCCAAGTTCACAACATCAAGCTTCATTCAAAGGCTTCAACAAATTGAAAACAAGCTTCTTCAACATTATTCAAAAGCTTCAAAGAGATATTCGCTTTATTTTAGAAAGCTTTCATTATTTCTTCATTTCAAACTCATATTTGTTGTAAAGATTATTGGTTAGCATATTGGAAAACCAAGGAGGTTATTGGTAAGCCCTTGAAAATCAATTAGGTTCTTGGTTAGCCTGCAAAACCAAAGGAGATTATTGGTAAGCCTTTGAAAACCAATTAGGTTCTTGGTTAGCTCGCAAAACCAAGGGAGGTTATTGGTGAGCCTTTGAAAACCAATTAGGTTCTCGGTTAGCCCGCAAAACCAAGGAAGGTTGGTGGTGAGCCTTAAAATCATTTAGGTTCTTAGTTAGCCCGTAAAACTAAGTGAGGTTTTGACTTATGAGCCTTGTGAAAACAAGTCGGGTTTTGATTAGTGAGCCCAGAAAACTAATCAACTGTAATCAGTTTGATTATAGTGGAATTCCTAAGGGGATCTTGGAAAGTGGATGTAGGTGCCTTGGAGTGCACTGAATCACTATATATTGTTGTGTTTATGCTTGCTTCTTTAGTGCTTATTTACTCTTGTGTATTTACTTTATTAATTCTATTGCATATTATTTTGAAGCACACAAACACTTTGGCAAAACATAAGCAACTTGAATTGAATTAGCACTTACTTATTTAGTTTATTGCAAATAGTTTAAAAGTTTTATAAAACCCAATTCATCCTTCTCTTGGGTTACATCTTCACTGGGCAACAATACAGATGAGTGCCGCCACCTCAAAAGAGAAATTGAAGATCTGATAAGGAGGGGCTACCTCAGAAAGTTCATGGGGGGCAAGACCCTGGCAGAGCCCGAGGTGCTTGCAGCTCTTCCTCCTATCCCTCTAGTCGATAATCGACCCATCGAGAAGCCTGTGGGTATGATATGCTGGAAAATATAGCACACCACTAAGAGAACCCGGGAGGGAGAGAGGTCTGAGAATGTACTCCCCTTCATAAGGGAGAAGGAAACTGAGAAGAAAAATGTAAATAATAATGACATGGTTGTCGAGATGACAATTGTGAAGCATCCTATAAAATACATCATGGTCGATAGTAGAAGTTCGACTAATATCTTCTTTTATGATGCCTTCTCCAAGATGAACTTATCTCCTGCTCAGCTGAAGCCAGTACACACCCCACTTGTTGGTTTCACTGGAAACTCAGTGGGGGTCGAAGGGGAAATCACTCTCCCGTCACTGTCGGGTCACCACCTCGATAAAGCACGGTCATGATGACCTTTACCGTTGTTAGGCTCCCTTCGACCTGCAACATGATCCTCGGCCACCCTGGACTCAATTTGGTCGATGCAATCATATCCACAAAGCGGCTGCTGGTGTAGTTTCCTATCCCCTGTGGCATAGGAAAAATGAGGGGGGCACCCTAGCAGATTCAGCATTATCTACAAGCCATCCTCGGAGCCAGATGTGCTGAAGAGGGCCCAAGCATTATCAACCTCAACCAAAGGGCGCAGGACCTAAAGGGTGGCCCGATAGAGCGTCTGCTGACATGTCCTCTTGGTGCAGATTCATCAAAGACGGTTCAGATAAGGCCCAACTGCAAGAAGAAAAGTGGGCCCGCTTATTGGACTTCCTCCGGACGAATGCAAACATGTTTGCCTGGACCGTAGCGGACATGCCATGTATCCTCTCTGACATCATTACTCACAAGCTGAATGTCGATCCGAAGTGCCATCCAGTTCAGCAAAGGAAGAGAAGCTTTGCCCTAAAGAGGCAGAGGGCAATCAACGAAGAGGTGGAGAAGCTCCTCGCAGTCAGATTCATTCATGAAGTGCAATACCCTAGCTGGCTGGCGAATATGATCATGGTCAAGAAAAGCAACAGGAAGTGGAGGATCTGTGTAGACTTTACCGACCTCAACCAGGCCTGCCCGAAAGATAGCTTCCTCCTTTTGAAGATCGACCAGCTGGTGGACGCCACCTCAAGGCACCGCTTACTCTCCTTCATGGATACAATCAAATCTAGATGCATCCAGAGGATGAGGAGCACACTGCCTTCATCATAGACCGAGGGATGTACTGCTACCGGATGATGCCATTTGGCCTGAAGAATACCGACGTCACCTACCAGCGGTTGGTCAACAAAGTCTTCAAAGACCAAATTGGCCGTAACATGCAGGTCTACATGGATGACATGCTCGTCATGAGCAAGCCAGAGTTGGACCATGTTGCAAATATGGCAGAGGCCTTCCAAAACCTCCACCTTCACTAGATGAAGTTGAAACCAGCCAAGTGCACCTTCGATGCGGCGGCTGGAAAGTTCTTGGGCTTCATGATCACTTAGAAAGGGATCGAAGCCAACCCCGAAAAGGTCCAAGCCATTGTTAACATGGAGCATCCCACCTCGAAGAAGCAAGTTCAGTGCCACATTGGCTGGATAACAACCCTGAGCCGGTTTATCTCACAATCTGCCAATCATTATCAACCCTTCTTCAAGGTGCTGCGCAAAGTACATGATTTCACCTGGACGAAGGAGTGTCAGGAAGCCTTCGAGGAGCTAAAGAAGTTCTTGGCATCACCACCGCTGCTCTCCAGGCCGGAAGATGGAGAGGAACTCCTCCTGTACCTGACAGTTACCTCGGGGACCGTCAGCTCAATACTTGTCTGCACAGACGGAGATAGAGTTCAGAGGCCAGTACACTATGCTAGCAAGCTTCTCCATGATGCCAAGGTCAGGTATTTCTGCTCCGAGAAGTTAATTTTTGCACTCATCATGTCTGCTCAGTACCTCATGCCTTATTCCAAGCACTTTTGATTGCGGTCCCGATGGACCAACTGCTGAGGGCCATACTCAACCGCCCTGACATGTCCGGACGACTAGCCAAGTAGGCCCTAAAGCTCAGAGAATTCAACATCGCCTATAGGTCAAGGCCGTTCTAGAAGGCACATGTATTGGCTGATTTTTTGGTCGAGTGTGCATGCATGGGTGAAGAATCAGAGAAGACTCCCCAGGAGCACCATATGGAACTCGTAATCGAAGAGGAAGTCTGGGTCCTCCACGTGGATGATGCATCCAACACAGGAAAAGTGGAGCAGGCCTTATTCTCGCCAACAGTGAAGGGGTCATGGCTGAGTGTGCACTTCGTTTCTAGTTTGTTGCCACCAACAACCAAGCAGAGTATGAGGCACTTCTCATGAGACTGAGAGTCTCCCACGAGCTGGGTGTACCCAACCTGAAGGTCTTCATCAACTCCCAACTGGTGGTCGGACAAGTTTCAGGAGAATTTGAAACCCGAGATCCCCAAATATCAAAGTACCTGGAGCAGGTGCGTTCGAGCGTGGCGAGTTTTTGATGCTTCAGCATCTCGCACATTCCTAGTGCAAAAAATGCTTGCATCAATGTCCTCTCTAGGCTCGCAACCTAGCCAGACTCGTTACTGGGGCGTGCCCACATTGAGCACCTCCAGTTACGAGTCTTTCGGGGAAGTCCAGCAAGTCACCCCAGAACCTAGCTGGATGGAGTGGTACATCAGATACATCTCTGACGGCACTTTGCCCGAAGACCGTGTAGAGGTCAGCCTCATCAAGAAGAAAGCTACGCGCTTCATGTTAATGGATGGGCAACTCTACCGTAGGTCCTACTCTTACCCACTCCTGAAGTGCTTAAAACCTTCAGAGGTGACCTTCATACTACAAGAAATACATGAAGGCCTCTGTGGGAATCATGTGGGGGGCAGGATGCTAGCATACAAAGCCCTCCGCCAAGGATACTATTGGGAGACTATGAGAGAGGATGCAACCAACTTTGTGAAGAAAAGCGATTGTTGCCAGCGGCATGCCTGTGTACAGCGCCAACCGGCCACACCACTCTTCTAGCTCTCCGACCCTTGGCCATTTACTCAGTGGGAAATGGACATTCTAGGTCCTTTTTTCCTGCATCCGGGCAACGCAGGTTCCTGATAGTAGCCATCGACTACTTCACCAGGTGGGTCGAGGCCGAACAACTAGCTCAGATCACCGAAGCCAAGGTCAGCTCGTTCTTTAGAAGTCAATCATCTATCGATTTGGCTTACCTCACACCATCATAACTGACAATGGATGGCAGTTCGACAACCGAGAGTTCGAAGATTTCTATACCAACCTCAACATTCATCATTGCTTCACCTCAGTGGCTCATCCCCAGATCAATGGGAAGGCCGAGATAACCAATTGGACCATCCTCCAATGACTCTGGACCAGGCTGGACCAAGCCAAGGGCAGGTGGGCCGAGGAACTTTCCAGTCTTCTTTGGGCCTACCACACTATACCTTGAATAGCCATGGACGAGATGCCTTTCAATCTCATCTTCGGCACCGAAGTAGTGATTCCGGTAGAACTGGGTCTGCCCACGCTGTGCATACAGCAATATGATGAAGCTGAAAACCCAGCTCGCCTTTTACTCAACCTGGATCTCCTCGAAGAAATGAGGGATAAGGCTCGACTCCGGTTGGCAGCCTACCGGCAGCAAGTGGCCCGGTACTTCAACTCTCGAGTGAAGCCAAATTCTTCCACCTGAGGGATCTGGTACTGCACCGGGCCGAAGCCTCACAACCATGGGAATGCAGCAAGCTCTCCCCAAACAGGGAGGGTCCTTACAGGATGGTCGAGGCCCTACCTCATGGAGCCTACTACCTCGTCGAGCTCGATGGCGCTCGATTCCTATGAACCTGGAATGCTAGCAACTTAAAAATGTATTACCAATGATGTAATGCTTCCTTTTATCAATAGAAACTCCTTTTTGGCATAACAATTGTCTTTGCCTTGCAGGTATGTTATCACCCAGCCCCAGGTCCGGCGATCCAAGCTGGGGAGCTCCAGAAGCCCCGCACTGCATCTACTTGACTCCTAGTTCGACGACGGCACTTCAACCCTGGAAACTTATGAAGGCCCGGCACCTTAAGCCCGAAAATTCTCGAAGCTCGATACCTCAAGCCTGGAAACTTTCAAAGCTTGGCACCTCAAGCCCAGAAACTTTCGAAGCTTGGTACCTCAAGTCGGAAACTTACAAAGCCCAGCATCTCAAGCCCGGAAACTTATGAAGCCCGACACCTCAAGCCTGGAAACTTACGAAGCCCGGCACCTCAAGCTGGAAAACTTACGAAGCCCCGCACCTTCTGCCTTGCTCACAACCTAGAGATGCTAGCAGGAGAACCTTTGAAACTCCACCATCTACCACTTGGCTCAAAATTTAGCAAATCAAGCCGGGAAACTTACGAAGCCCCGCGCTTACTACTTTGCTCACAACCCGGAGATGCCAGCAGGAGAACCTTTAAAACTCCACCATCTACCACTTGGCTCACAGTTTGACAAATCAAGCAAGGAAACTTATGAAGCCCCATACCTTCTGCCTTGCTCACAGCCCGGAGATGCTAGCAAGAGAACCTTTGAAACTTCGCCATCTATCACTTGGCTCATAGCTTGGAAAACCAAGCCGGGAAACTTACGAAGTCCCGCACCTCCTGCCTTGCTCACAGCCTGGAGATGCCAGTAAGAGAACCTTTGAAACTCTGCCATCTACCGCTTGGCTCACACTCTGGCAAATCAAGCCGGGAAACTCTAGAAGCCCCGCACTATACTCGCTAGACTTCCAGTCAGGCGACGATGAGACAAGGCATTCCAAAAGGCCCAAGCTCTGCCAGCTAAACTCTGGATCGGCGAAGATAATTTCTAGACTTCTCGAGCTCAGTTCCTCAGCCTAGCGGCATCCTGGGCAACTAGAGATGGACTTCCAAGGCCACTCAGGCCCCCGCAAGCCATCCGCCAGCTCCTGACTTAGCCGAAGAATCCCTAAGACAAGCAACCGACCCCGGGCAGAAGCACGAAATTTTGCAACAAAGACTCTAGCATGGCAAAGGTCCCAATGAAGTTCCTAAGTTCTCTCTGGCTACCTGCTATTCTCGAAGCCCAACCGAGAAGGCCTGGATGCCTGACGCCTCGGAGTGAATCACTATTGCAAAGGTGCATGCACGAGTAACAGCTAAAGAAGGTTGAGATGACCGTTGAGGCAAAAATTCAGCAAACCAAAAGGAACTTCATTGGTATTACTGGAGGAAGTTACTTCATCAAGGGACCCCCGACATGCCAGGCAGTCCCAAAATAAAAAGCAAAAGAAAAGGAAGCAAAATCCTAAGTACAAGTCACTAACAGAGCTTCGGGGTCTACTCTTCTGCCAGCTCCTTCCCAGGACGAGGGGCAAGTGCACCAGCATCCTCCTGGGCCTCCGTCGACTCCTGGACCACCACAGGCAAGGCTGCTTCTGCAATGGCTATAGGCTTTACCTCAGTCGCGTCGGAGGGAGGCACTTCCTCCTCTCATTCTCTTAAAGATATGTCAGAAACTCACCGAAAAGGTATTCACTGTCTTGATTGGATCGAAGAGTTTTAATATACTTTTCAGTTTGTTTTTCTACTTCATTACATATTGTTTGAACATTTCAAATGATTCAGATTTATGTCTCATCAAGAAGACATAATCATACCTCGAAAGGTCGTTTGTAAATATAATGAAATACCCGTACCCTCTCCTGGCACAAACATTCATGGGTCCGCATACATCAGTATGTATCAGACTCAGAATCTTATTGGCTCATTCACCTTTTCCAGTAAAATGTGACTTTGTCATTTTTCCAAGAAGACAAGACTCACAGATTGGAAGTGAACTATCTTCACTAAAATCGAGGAGACCCTCGATTTTCAACCTGTTCATCCTGTTCCTATTAATATGTCCTAGTCTACAATGCCATAGATACGCTTCGCTGACATTATCTATCCTAGGACGTTTGCTAGACATGTACATTACACTAATAAGTCATGATAGTACATAGATGCCATCATGCATTTGTCCATTCAAAATTATAGAACCATTCAAATGATTTTGCAAATATCATTCTTTATTAATAGTTCATAACCATACATGGCCAACTAGCCTACATAAATGACATTCAAAATGAAAGAAGGACAAAAATGACACTCGTTCAAAACGACAGTACAGGACTCGAAAATAAGTTTAAGGACTCCCAACGCCAGAACTGGAACTCGGCTTCCATTTCCCACGTTCAAGAACCTCTCACTATCCTCGAATCTTCTACTAACTTGAAGTCCCTACAAAGAGTTGCAAATGTGAATTGGACTTCCTATATCCAATATCCAATTAGTAGTATCACAAACAGAGAAACTATAAGGTGTTATCATATAAATACCTTGTCCAGGACCATCCTGTAGCTTTCTCTTCTTGGACATGTTTAGGTCAAGGGACGCAATATAAAGAGGACAGTTCCTCTTTCAATGACCCCACTTCTTGCAGAAGAAGCACTCTGCTTGGCTTTGATTAGCCTTCACTTTCTTGGCCTGACTGGACCTAGAAGCACTAAGCACCTTTTTTCCTTTATTATTTTTCTTCTTCCCTTTCTTAAAGGGACGACGCCCTTTCGAAGAACCTCCCACTAGATTCACCACCCCTTTATTCAATTGGTGGTCTTTCTCATAAGTCTACAGTAACCCCAACAGACCGTGGTAGTTAATTGCAGGCTTATTTATTCTGTAATGATCGAGAAAATCTAGATAGGAAGAAGGGAAAGAATTCAGTATCGCATTTTTTTCAAGTTATTCATGCAAGGGACATCCGAGGTTGCCCAGGCGCTCAATCATCTCGATCATGTATAGTACATGATCAGTGATTGAGGCTCCATCACGCATCCGTGCATTATAGATGGCACAGAAGACCCTGTACCTCTCAATATCATCTGGTATCCCGAAAGACTCCTTTAACCTTTAAAGGATTTCTTCCAGCTGGGCTTCCTCAAATTTATGATTGAACTTGTCGTTCATCGCCGCTAACATAATGCATCGGATAATGGTCCTATCAGAGAGCCACTTCTGATAAGTGTCTCTGACAGAATCCCGAGCAGTGGCAGCAGGGATCTCAGGTGCCGGATCCGATATCACATACAGGATCCGTTCATGCTCCAAGACAACCCTGAGCCTTCGATACCAGCTATCGAAGCTGGGTCTATTGAGTTTCTCATTATCGAGAAGAGACCGGAGTGACAGGTTGAAAGACATCTGAAAGGAAAACCAAAGCTAATTAGTGTATATGAATTATTAAGCTAAAGACATGGACTTTAGTCTAAAGGTCCCTCCCACTATTTTGTACAGATTGGTAGCCTCTACCTCCAATCCGAGGAATTACTTTAATTCCTTAGCGGGTACTAGAGTCCAATAGACAACACATGAGCCCGACTTTGGCCGGCCCACCCATGCGTGTCTAAAGGTAGGTTCTTAAACTGATTACTTCTCCAAGTAACCTATAGTAATTGGGTTTTGTCCCAAGGAGCACTTCAATCGGCCTTTGGGCCTCCTATTGAATGTCTCGGTTAGGTCCAACCATTAACATGACAAAATTCAATGCTCCTAACTAACAAATGGTCAAGCCCGACTTTGGCCAGCTCACCTGACCACCATTAAGAGAGTCGCACTAAGTCATCATATTAGGAACAGTAATTCTAATAGCTCAATGAACACCCAATCTTTGGATCTGTCGATGAACACCGAACTACTGGACACATTACTATCCCACTTAATGAGAGGCTAGGCTTGGTTATCTTCATAACTTTGTCCTTTTAATGACCTAATAATTTAGAGGATTTTTAATTAATGTGACAGATGAAGAGATGAGAAGACATTGATCAACCTCCCACTGACCACATCAGTAATCTAGGAGGGTTACACATAACTAATGATCCATGGGCACCTAAAATCAATCAAGACTGATTAACCTTGGGTGACAAAGATTAATACGAGTCAATAAGCTATCTAATCAATCCTGATCGACCACATTGACCAGGTAAGTGAGATCATAGGTTGGGTTTCACCATTAACCATCTTGTCTTAGACACCAACAGAGTTGGCCAGGTAAGAGGTAGCCCCAAAGAACCATGATTACAATGCCAAACTTATCTCGACATCAATCGATTCATCAGACTCGATTACACTAGCCTAAAGACTCAGGCTTTCCATTGAGCCACAAATTAGGTCCATTTAGATTATGGACTAATTAATCTAACTATTAGAAAGATCTAGAGAAGAAATCCTAACTCAACATTTAATTAGATTAGTTCTCTAATTAGTCCAATGCATCTAAACTTAAGTCTAACCCAATTAAGGACCTAATAGAAACTAACCCATGACCCTTAAGGCTTATTGAAATGACTTAACATCTTTGAATCACATTCCTAGAGTTTTTAGTCATTCTTAATTCTCAATTAAGTTCAATAGCCTCAAATAAATTAAAACAATTTTAATTTACAAGTGTAAAATAATTTTACAAAAATTAAAATTTGAATTCACTATTTTTCAGAATTGTTCAACCCAAGTGTCGACACTTCAGGAGCAAGTGTCGACTCAAGGCCTGAGATAGGAACAGAAAATAGAACATGTTTTCTGGCATGCACTCAAGTGTCGACATTTCAGGATCAAGTGTCGACACTTCAACCTATCTCAGAAGAAAAACAGAAACCAGATCTTAGGAAATTTTGTCATGAGTCGACACTTCAAAAGCCAAGTGTTGACACATGGCCTGAGATAATGAAAACACAGTAATTTCAAATCCAATGTTTCTCCAAACATTCAATCAAATCCGATCAAAAATAACTCTTAGATCTTATCTAAAGTTGTTTTATGATTATGTCATTAGATTAAAACATTTTTAACCTATAAGTTTTCTTTCTTCTTATTTTCCTTTTCAAGAGTCAATCACAGCGGCACCCCTACATGCCATAGGAGATCCCATTGAATGGGAAGAGAGGGTCTTGCAGCCCTACTTTTCTTCTATGACCAGACGGTCATGGTGAAGCACTCAATCCAAGTACTAAAAGAAAGAAAGGAGATATTATTAGCATGCTAGAATCATTATACTACAAAAAGGAACCTGGCTCTGATACTATTGAAGGTGAAAAGCACCTATACCTAGCATACAATATGCAAGAAAACATGGCAGAAAGATATGTATTTTAAAATAATTTTAAAGCATGCACAGCGGAAGGCTCGGTAGATAGATCAAAATGATCTACCGATCTGCCCGCAATAGGAACTAGCATAAAGATTTAGCATGCATATAACATCAAAAGCAAGAGAATATATATAAAAGTACCGTACCTTTATATCTCTGAGAGAAGCAATGGAAGTGCTATAAGAAGGAAGAGGGTGCTCGAGCCACACATGCGTCTAGCCTTTACAGGAAATCCACACCTGGGCTCTACTCTGATCAACTCCCTCCGAGTGCTAGCTCTTCGGGATCCTTGTCTGATCTTCTTCTTCTAGGAAGACTAGGATGAGAGCAGAAACCCCTTCCCAAAACCTCTCTTCCCAAGACCTAGCTAGAGTGCTAGGTTACTCACGCCTAATCCCAAAACCTCTCACAGCCCTTCTCTATTTCCTCTCTCAAAGCTTTTCTCTCAAAAATTGGATTAACCATTAGCAGTCCCTGAAGATGACGTTCATTTGTACAGGCAGTAGGGAGAGGATCAAGGTCATACCAAATGGGTCTAACCTAAAGAGGAAAGTATGACCTTCATACCATAAAACCTTGAAGCCAAAACTGGTTTGAATTTGAAATTCAAACTAGGTCAAAACTTGTCCAAAATCCTCCCATGAATTTCTTCCCAGAATTTTGCTCGTCACAAGAAGTGTCGACACTCGAAAATTGCCAAGTATCGACACTTCACCAAGTGTCGACACCTGCAAAATTTCAAGTGTCGACACTTAGAACAAAGTCAATTATATTGACTTCTGGTGATGGCAAACGATTCACGATCGTCGATTAGCGACAAGATCATATAGAAACCCTCCATGGTGTGTGACCCCATAGGTTCGAACACTAAGCTGGTAGCACTGGAACTTTTTTAGTACCAGTCAAAGTCCTCATCTAGCAATGATACCCGACGTCCAGATAGGTCGAAGATGCAGAGCACCTCACAAGAACCTCTAGCATATGGTTGCCGTATAATTCATCCCTTTGATCTCACAATGCTCAGGATGATCTAGGGTTAGATTGCCAACCCTAATTTGGTTTATTCAGATCATGTTTCAACCTCACAAGTTCTGTGACTCCTTACAAGAACTACCCTGGCCAAGGTTTTGCTAAATTGAAACATAGTGAATCATTCACTCCAAGCTATTTGGAGAGGTCAATTCCATCTTGATCCACCACCGCTCCACAAGTACTTGATTGCACCCATAAATCTTCCATCACTGGATTAGAAATGCAGGTAGTCCGGCACCAAAGTATAGTGAGTTGCTTGCAAGCTGCCATGGTGACCTCAGGTCTGAGGGACACATATACCCATATCCCTTCATGAGCAATCCTTCGACAAAGGGGAGCTCCGCAGATGGTCACGTTCAGTGAGATATCACATATTTTACTTGCATGTCATACCAGTGTCTCCACACTCCTTGGTTAAGACGATAACTAATAAATATAACATACAACAACCTACACTCGATACATCGTCGTCCTATAATAATATATCATTTGGTTGTGAACCAGTTTAAGAACTACTTGATATATCCTCTCTATATCAAATAATATAATTCTAAGGACTCCATCATCAAGAGTTCATTTCAAGAAAATGTAAATATGATGAATAGCTAAAATAAATAACTTTTATTTATTAAAAGAACTCATATACAAAATACAAGATATCACAACCGTCTACAGCCTAGACATTTGACTTTGGGACACAATTCCCAATAACTCCCACTTGAACTAAAGCCAATTAGTACAGAATCTCATTCCCATTTTTCGTTTACAATAATCAAACTCTTGAACTCCGACGGCTTTAGTGAAGGGATCAGCTAGGTTCTCCTTTCCATCGATCTTCTGAAGATCGATGTCACCTCGTTCCATGATCTCTCGTACAAGGTGATAGCACCACAGAATATGCTTTATGCGGTGATGAGACTTTGGCTCTTTGGCTTGAGCAATGGCTCCAGTATTGTCACGGTACACCGAAACAGGACCATCCAGGGAAGGTGCCACTCCCAGCTCGCCAAGGAACTTCCGCAACCACACAGCTTCCTTCGCTGTATCAAATGCTGCAAGGTACTCTGCTTCGCATATTGAGTCCACTATAGTAGGGGAAGGAAAGAGATCTCGGTTCGGGAGAAGAGGAAGGTTGTAATGCTATGATGGCATGGGATAGTGACTAGTTTTGGGGATATGTTGGAGTTCGGGATAGAGAAGTAAAGAGATCTTAGATATTTGATTTATGAAAAAAGAGACAGAGTTTTGCAGGAGATTAGGATGTTGAGAAAGAAGAAAAGGAGAGAGAAAGAGGAGAGAGAAAGAATAAAATAATAATAATAATAATAATAGTAAGGGAGAGATTGCAAGGTCTCTTTCTCTAAAAATTTGAAAAGTAAAGGTTTCAACAGAAGGACCATAGATGAAATACTGGTAAAAAGGTTTTGGATTTTATAATTTGTTTAAAATTATTTATTTATGTTTAAAAGTTGTTATTGTAGGGGGCAACCTTCTGAGCAGAAGGGTATTGTGCGGGTTCCGGGTATGGACCAGTGTTGGTTATCTCTAGTAAGGTAAGGATTCTAGACATGATCATCAGTTCTATATATTATTTTACATGGCATGGTTTTGATCCGAGTACATGAGCATTGGCATACATGATTTGTTTTGCATGGTATAGTTGATTTTTTATGATGGACAATATGACTATTGTTGTTATTTTTTATATTTCTAGATACTATGTTTATCAAACAAAATTACTTTTGATGGTTTGGATCGTGATGCCGGTCATTGAAAAATTCTAGATGACATGATTTGATGGTATGACGTGAATTGATAAAGTATAACCAAGAGAAATGGTAATTGGACTAGCTTGACCATGAGAAGTGGTTAATTATAAGACTAGCTGGACCACGAGAAATGGTCGATTATGAGACTAGCCTGATCATGAATAAATGGTCGATTAACAGGCTTGTACGTGAGCTAGCTTGGCCACGGCGGATAGCAAATGGCCGATTATGAGGTTGCCAGTCATGGGCCGGAGCATGATCTTGGTTAGTCCAGAATCCTAAAAATAAAGATTGATTAATGAAAACTCTAAAAAAAACATGGATTTTTCATGGTTTTGTTGTACAAGATGTTTGACTTGTTTGACTGCATGATATAATATACTAGTATGTTTTTACTATATCCAGAGATATATTACTATTGGTGTGATCATTTGGAAACCTTACTAGCCTGTAAAGCTCACAACCCTCTATTTATTTTGTCTTCACAAAGTTGTGCAGATATTCAAGCTTGGTGATGGATTTGAGTCGTGAAGAAATAAGGAATATCTAGAGAGTCATTAAAATCAATCGAATGACTAGAGGATGACTAAAATTATAACCATATGAGTTGTATTATTTCTTTGCATTAGATAATTTCTTATGAATTATTATCAATAGTATTCTGGAGCATTGAAGTTGAAATGAAAATTTTTAGGCCTTGCATGATCCATAGAAGGTATTATAGGGCTTATGTGGCCGGCCGCGTAGCTGATTTCAGTGTTGGATTTGGGGCGTGACACTAAGAAAGTCACCGCTTCTGGGGGAGCCATCATCGAGGACGTCCCACCTGATCGGGGGGAGCTCACCACCGTGGTCGACGGCGCTACCGACGGTCGCTCCATCCCTCTCTCTCTTTCCGCATCCACCTCAATGACTTCGAGAGGCTGGACCGGGACGATAGCAGTAGCGGGCCTAGACCGCTCACTCGTGCCAGGCTCCCAGGCCGAGGGCTAGACTTGGTGCCTCGGAGGCTCAGGGGCCGGCTCGGCCACTCGCTCCATTGGGCCAGAGCCTACAGCGGGCCCAACCCCCTGGCCAGGCCCGATCCAGGCCCTCTTTAGTGGAGTCTCCCTAGGCCGGATGATGCACATCTCTTCTGGGTGGACTCCAAGAGTTCATCCACCAAGAACTTCATGCCTACAAGAGGAGAAGACCAAAAAAGACTAACCTGGTTGTTGGAGGAAAAAGATAGCCGGGAGGAGGAAGAAATCCTGATTCATCGGCGAGCACGAAGAGTTCGAAAGGATGATTTGAAAAAAGTTTTCTCTCTTTTCAAATGGTCAGACAGCGATCGTAAGTCCCTTCAGTGCCTCCACCACCCAATGGGCACCCCGTGTCAAGATTCGCTAAGGAAGATGCCTTAATACCTCGGAAGTCGCCTCGGGTCCAGGACCAACCATTATGCTTCTTCAAACCTACTGATGTGGCATCCTCGCATTGGCCTCAAGACAATTCGCGAAGTGGCGGCGATCATAGCATTTAATAGTACCAAATTTTTATCTTTTCACGTCAGCATCGCAATAACTTCCTTCGCTCCAAGTACAACATTTTATCGGGACTCGGGAGTGGGGGGCAAATGATATGGCAAGATCGTTGACATGGAGTACACCTTAGATCTAGCTGGCAGTGATGCTGACAGACATTACCACGTTGGATTTCTCTCCTCGAGCTCCTTCACCAGGTGGCTCCCCCAAGATTGAGCCCACCTCGACCAAAATCGAGATCACTCTCCTCGAGCTCCTTCATCCTGTGGCTCCCCCGAGGTCGAGCCCACCTCGATCGAAGTTGAGCTCACTCTCTTCGAGCTCCTCCACCGGGCAGCTCCTCCAAGGTCGAGCCCACCTTGACCAAAGTCGAGCTCACTCTCTTCGAGCTCCTCCACCGGGCGGCCCCCCCGAGGTCGTGCCCACCTTGGCCAAAGTCGAGCTCGCTCCCTTTAAGCCCTAAAGGATAGCAGCACGTTGCTCGAGGCCCATAAGGAGGTGCCCCATCGAAGCTCCAAGGTCTCCTCGGATCGATGTTTGCACCGGTTGAGAAAGAGTGCTCCGCTCCAGGCATTGCAATTCCTAACTGTTTATACCATCTGAAATAAGAAGGTCGCGCTAGGAAATTAGAACCTAGAAGCGGCTGCCCCCGGATCGAGGTCTAGCCAAGTTTTCCCAAATGTGGCGACCTGCGGGAATGTTAGAGCTCGCGACATAACTCCCTACCATAAAGGGAGAGGGCGCTGGGATGCAATCCCTAGGCACTGCCGGTCGTTGACCTTCGAGCCTCCCCCCACGGGAGGGGAAGAACCCGAGGTTGGTACCAAATACCACGACGGACTTACAAAGGATACCAGGATGGCCTTCAGACAAGGTAAGTGAAAGTGAGACAAAGTAAGTGAAAGCAAGAACAAGAGAAAGGTGAGAGTGGCCAGTGAGAGAGCGTACTGAGGCTACTAGAGAACTCATCGAAAGAGTTCCACAGCCACAGTCGGCATAGCTCAGGCTCCCCTTCTCTGCTTGGACCCCCAACTCACTCCTTTCTTTAAACAACCTCCTAGTAAAGATCCCACAGGGATCCACTGCGGAGGATCTATTCTCCTAGATCATCCACTGACTTGATCGTTGGAGTAACCCCGTCGGGATCCCCGGCCCAGGTCTCCCTTCTTTTGCAGGACCGGGTTCGCGAGCAGGATTCTGAGCGAGGAGGGTGATGTCCGGTGCCATATCACAGCTACAGGCCATAATGGTCCAGGCGACAATAATATATATTTGTCACCATACTCCTGGCAACATAATATGGTAGCTGCATCGATTCCATAACCTCCCCTCGTAAGCATAATTTCTAATTGACCATTTTTTTAACTAAAAAAACTCGACCATTTTTTAAAAACTTTTCCCATACCATTCCTATCACTCCTGCCTCTAAATTTTTTAAAAATAATATATATATATATATAATATTTATGAAATTAGGTGATCGGTTGTTTATTCATGAAATTAGGTGTTTTCTGCCTACATGGCTGTGCACAAAAAAATTTGTTGCCACGTGGCATCACGCATTGCCACGTGACACGTGAAATCGTCTTTGGCAAGGACGAATTCAGATGAAATCATCCTTGCCAAAGACTATTTCAGGTGTCCACGTAGTGAGCAAATGGCGCAGATCCGATCGACATGTGGCGTTACCGTGCAGACACGTGGTGCAACAGGCTAAAATCATCTTTGGCAAAGACGATTTCTCAGCTGTTAACCCCCCTCATGGCTTCTTTCTCCCAGTTCTTCTTCGCTGGTCCCCCCACTCCGGCCCCCACTCCGCCCACTTCGGCCCCCACTCTGGCCTCCCGACTCCTGACCCCAATCTAACTTCCGATCCTAACTTTCATGTTTGTTTTTTTGTTTAGTTTCTTCCCTGCCCCACATTATATTATTTTTTTATCTAGATCCTTATTATGATTTGTTTTAGGGCTCTAGATCCGGTCTAAGTGAAGGTTCAACCTGATTTCTGGTTCTCTGGCAAAGATCCAATCTTAGGTTCATAAAAAAATAATTTCTTGGCATTACAGGTAATTTTGTTTTGGATTATGTTAGATTATGTTATAAATTGAATGTTGAATTTTGATATGAATTCTTGATAGTTGATTATCTTATATTATGTTATTTTATTTGGATAAATATTATTATTAGTAATTTAATTATGTTACATGATTATATTGTTGTAATTGTTTAAATCTTATGTTGTTATTGTTTGGTATATTGAATAATCTTGATTATAATAAAATTTTATATTATGTTATTTTAATTAATTAAATATTAATATTAATAATTTAATGTGGTTGCATGATTATATTGTTGTAATTATTTAAATATTATGTTGATGTTATTGTTTAATATAATTATTTTTATATTAAGTAATTTAAATTTTGAAAATAAATTTTGTAATATTATACTATTAATATTTTATATTCAGGTGTAATTACAATTAAAATTTTTATATCTACTTCATTTATTTAATTTTGATAGTTGAATATTAATTATGTATTTTAAAATTGATTAAAATGTAATTTGTTAAATAAAAAATATTAAGTTGTAAATATAAAGATAAAAAAATAAATAAAGAAATATCATTATATATTTATATGTTTTGAATTAAATATGAAATTTATTTCAATATTTTAAAATAATTTAAACATAATTAATTAAAAAATATTATATAATGAATTTATAGGATGTAATTAAAAAATATTATATAATTAATTAAAATATTTTGTACATAATTACTATAAATTAATAAAATACATAAGTATTTATAGGATGTAATTTATTATTTAAGTATAAATGAATTTATCATGGTATATGAGTAGTGTATGTAATTTTATAAAGGAAATTAATGAAAAGATAATAATAGTATAAAAAATATTTAAATGAATTAAAATAATTACTATAAATGAATTAAAATAATTATGTAATTTTAAATATTTAATTAAAAAAATATTATATAATAATTAAAATATTTTGTACATTATTACTATAAATGAATAAAATATATAAGTATTTATAGGATGTAATTAATTATTTAAGTATAAATAAATTTATCGTGGTATATGAGTAGTGTATGTAATTTTGTAAAAAAATTAATGAAAAAATAATAATAGTATAAAAAATATTTAAATGAATTAAAATAATTACTATAAATAAATTAAAATAATTATGTAATTTTAAATATTTAATTAAACAATTATATAATTAATTAAAATATTTTGTACATAATTACTATAAATGAATAAAATATATAAGTATTTATAGGATGTAATTAATTATTTAAGTATAAATGAATTTATCATGGTATATGAGTAGTGTATGTAATTTTATAAAAAGTGTATATTAGAAATATTTAAGATGAAATTGTAAATTTGGTTAGTAATACATAGGCTACGTTAAAATAATTTTAATATTCATGTATTTCTGACAAATAATTCATATATTATTGACAAATATTAATTGGTAGTTAATTTGATATAATTTATTAAAATTTGCATTGCATTAAACTGTAGACCCGTCAATTAATTAATATGCATAATTTATAGTATCCATACATTATTTTTAATTTTGTATGGATCTTAGAACTATGAATATTAATCAATTGATTATCCAAAGTGGCCAGTTTGGGAATTACAAATAATTTTATGGATCACTTTACAGCATACAAATGATGTGCAATGGAGATCGAATAAAATTTCGTGCAGCATTTTCCTTTTGCTCTCCGCATACATAAATATTTGTATGTTAAGAACTAAGGAGAGATACTGCCAAAATTTTATTCAATCTTCATTGCACATCATTTGCATACTGTAAAGTGATATGTAATATTAATGCAATTCTTGAATGGGATATGATTTATCTTTACCTATTAGTTGGTGATATGATGTATTTTTCAATTTATATTTTAAAATCATCATATGTATATATTAATTTAAAAATATGTTATAATCTGTAGAAAGGAATATTTGCTTTCATAATCTTAATGGAGAATTATATTTAGTTTAATTATTTTGTTAGTGATGTCATTAGAAACATGTACAGGTACTTTTTTTACTTGTTTGTGTTGTTATGATTGCTTTGTTAGTAATCCGATAAATAATTAATGTATCACTGAGAAAAATTAATTGCTAGGTTAGTAATCCGATATTTTGTATATAATTCGATAAAATTTGTAGTGCATTGAACATTTCTAAATATATTTTCTTGATTAAACATATAGGGCATAATGGGAGAAACAATCATAGCATTATATTATATTAATGGTTCTATGATCAATGGACCAAATAGGATTGAGTACAATTAGGGTCCAAAAAAGGCAATTAGAATAAATTCTAATATGATATTTCAAGAGTTAGAGAACAAAATATGTAGAGCTCTGCATATTGATAGAACTTAAAAAAAATATTGATCATCTATAGATATCCACAGGTTATTCAGCCGATATTTGTAAAGTATAAACCCATTCCACTAACTGATGATGAAAACATGGAGATAATGTTTTCAACTATCAGTTCATATTAATATATATCAGGTGCAAAGTTATACATAGATATCCAAACTGTAGAAGTCATGAACCTGTCTGTTCTCAAGATGACTATGAAGAAGCTGTTTGAAATATAGCAATAACCCGTGTAACTGAACAGGTTATTTCATACTATACTTCGAACATCGTAGATAATGATGTGAAAAATATTGGTTCAGTTTATACAGTACACCCATTATGTACGGTGGACAGTACTGTACCTAAAAGTAATATTAAAGAATCATCAACATATACAGCTGGTGATGATACGGTGCATCTAGATAATCAACTTTTTAATGAGAATGATGATAAAAGTGAACATGATTTGGATAATAAAGCTAATGAAGCCGAAACTTCACACCCAATATGAAGTCCAGATGGCACTCTTGTTCCAAACTATTCTGTGTTTGAAGCTTCATCTAGAACATTCACCCAGATTGATGGGATGCTACGAATGTGTCAATGTATTCTTCATTCCAGGAACAAAATGTTATATGGCAAAGGGATGAGGAATTACATAAAGGACTTCGCTTTATGGATAAGGTAGAATTACAGACTGCAGTAAAGGAGTATTATGTTGAAAGACATCATGAATTCAAGGTTATTGAGTCGAATCCAAATCCATGGCTTGTAAAATATAAGAATAGATATTCGAGATATCAGTGGATGGTAAGAGCTCTTAAACGTCATGATTACTTTGAGATCTCACGATATAATAGTCCTCATACATGCCTATCTACAATGATATCTCAGGATCATTCTGGGCTGGACTCCACATTAATTGCAAATGAAATACGGGACCTGGTGAAAGAAGTTCCTATAATTGTTGTTGTTGAACTTGGTGCAGTGATAAAAAATAAGTAAAACTATGCACCAAGTTATAGAAAATTATGAGAAGCCAAGCATAAGGCAATAGCTATATTGTTCGGGGATTAAGATATGTCATATCAATTATTTCCGAAATGGTTACATGCTGTGAAACATTTTAATCCTGGTTCCTGGATAAAATTTATCAACTCTCCGACCGGCATTCCAGCTTGTGCTCAGTTTGATCGTGTATTTTGGGCCTTTTCACCCTCAATTGAAGGGTTTAAGTACCGTCATCTGGTTATAAGTGTTAATACTACTTTCATGTATGGAAAGTATAAGGAGAAGCTGTTGATTGCAACTACTGTAGATGGAAATAATCAAATATTTTTGCTTGCATTTGGTATTGTTGATGAAGAGTCAACTGATACCTGTGGTTGGTTCTTAGCTTACATCAGAGAGTTTGTTACATCACGTCAGGAAATTTGTCTAATTTCTGATCGACATGCCGGTATTTTTGCTGCAGTACAGAATGAGTATCTTTGTTGGTAGTCATCGAATGCTTATCATGTATATTGCCTGCGTCATGTAGCAAGTAATTTCAATTCAAGATTTCGTGATCTCAAACTAAGGGATGTTGTGAAAAAAGCTGGAATACAATCACAGCCCAGAAAATTTTAGAAATATATAAGGAACATTGAAAAATTTAATCCAGAAGATGTTCAGTGGTTGAATGAAATCTCTTTATCGAAATGGACACGTTCACATGACGATGGACGACGGTATGGGATGATGACAACTAACATATCTGAGTATTTCAATGGAGTTTTGAAAAATGCTTGATTATTGCCAATAACAGCATTGGTGTAGTTGACTTTCTTTTGGCTTGTGTCATACTTTGAAGGTCGACGTGCCCAAGCAAATGAGGCAATGGACAGGAACGAAAGATTTACTCCATTTATCACGGGACATGTTATTTCCAAGCAAGCTAAAGCAACATCGCATACCATCACAAGGTTTGATAGAGGAAGTGGCTTGTTACAGGTCCAAACTGCTAGACGTGGTCATAACATGAACAGGGACAACAATACACATATCTACTATCGATATGTATTATTGAAAATATAACTTATATATTGTGTTATGTACATGCCGAATTATAGCTTTTGATGTTGTAGGTTGTTCGTCTATCACAGCAGACATGTACGTGTCAGAAATGATAGTGTTATTATTTACCTTGTTCTCATGTCATGGCTACTTATGTACATGTTGCAATTTTTACAGATACATTGATCGGTGCTACACATTACAAGATTATCATCAAATATATGCACCATAATTTCAACCAATTCCTCATGAAGAATATTGGCCACAGCAAAGTGGACATGGAATCATTATACCTGATATCAATAGGTTATGCTAAAAAGGTAGGCCATGGTCTATAAGGATTTGAAATGATATGGATGTCCGAGAAATTAGCAACAGACGTAGGTGTACAATCTGTAAGGAGGAAGGGCATGATAGACGGTCATGTCCAAGACTTCTACATGCACATCAGTAAAATTATAATAATTATATTTCACAGATATTTTAAGGTACATCACTTATTTCTATTATTTATCTGATGTTTATTTATTAATTAATACAACTGTACTCATATTATTTTCATTGTTTAAATTATGTTCAAGTTTCAGGACTGGATTTTGTTGTTGCTTTGGAAGTCTTATCGGATGTTCGTGGTTCATGTCATTGCTTTGTATTATGTTTGTTGGATTGTAGTACAATTCTATGGTTTAAGATGTATTATTATCTCATGTTAATACTTTGTATTAGCTTGATGTCATTTTTGTTTAAGTAAGATTTTGTATTATATTTGATCTTATTATATGTTCTAATTAAATTTCTAAGAAAAATATCATGTTTAGTGGTATTTGTTATTGCTTATTTCATTTCCTTTGAGTTATTGTATATTATAGTTATGGAACCCGGTCCTTCCAATCGTATGTATTATACGATCAGGATGTATATAGATTGTCTCTGGTATAGGAGGGACATGATACTATGGTTTTGCATTGTCGTTGATGGGAGATGGTTACGTGCGGATCGATACCGCTATATCGGTGCATATTGCCTTTGTTGGTGCATCCGGGTTTTTATGGACTTGCTCGTGTTGGATTCATTAAATTAGACTGGCATTTGATCACTGCTCTTGTCGAGCATTGGCGCCTAGAGATGCACACTTTTCACTTTCCGCAGGAGAGATCACCATCAATTTCAGGATATTTTCATTCAGCTAGGTTTGCCAGTTGATGGTCTACCAGTGATTGGTTCTACACAGTTAGATTAGGGACAGCTCTGTCATGATTTATTAGGGGTTATCCCACCACACAGTAGATTACAGGGATCACAACTGAGTTTGGTCTGGCTTACCGAGTAGTTTCAGCAGTTAGCTATTGATGTCGACGAGATAGCCATACAACGCTATGCTCGAGCATATATTTTGTAGCTGATGGGTGGTGCCTATTCATAGATAAATCTGGGAATATGATGCATCTCATGTTTCTATCCCTACTAGCAGATTTGGATGCTGGACAATATAGTTGGGGCAGTGCAGGGCTCACATGGTTGTACAGAGAGATGTGTAAGGCGAGCAGGAAAGATGTTAGTAATATTGCTAGTCCCTTATTATTACTACAACTGTAGGCATGGGATAGATTCCCGATCCTTGCACCCCGCAGATTACAGTGACAGGCTCCAGATCCTATGATCGATTTTGATGATGATGTAGCTGGTTTACCATAGGGTCCTTTAAAGATGCGGTAAGTTTTGTGTTTATATTAAATTTATACTGTGTATGATATTTACTGACTTATTTAACAAATTTAATAAATTTATTTTGCAGATGGAGAGATATTTTTTCTCTGACACAGGTACCGACACATGTGGTCTTTTCATATCGTTAGTTGATAGATCACTTTTGAGCAGACGAGGTAATCATTAGTGCTTTTTTTTTAAATGTTTGATTAGTCTTATATGTTCTTGTTTAACGAATTATGCTTTAAATTATTTATGAATAGGTGATATGGCAGCCATATACTGTCGTTATACTTGTATAGTTACCAAACTACTATCTACATGGTTAGGATATCTGGTGTGCTCGAGTGCCACTTGTTTGTTTTCATATAGCGGAGTGGCACTTACCTGATAAAGTGATGTGCCAATTCAGGATTCGACAGGTCATGCCTGATCAGGTTGATACGCGTTCAGCACTGCACCAAATCGATCTGAGAGGATGACCCAAGCAGGATTGGTCTGCCACTCATCACCAGTATATTCAGTTATGGATGAGTCAACATGACCATATTGTAGATGGTTTTCTAGTTGATGGTATCATGGATTATCACGATCCCTATATCCAGTGGTACCGCAGCATCACTCATCGATTCATCAATCATCCTGGTGCGGTTAATGATTATATGGTAAGAAATTTAAGTTTTGCTATTTATTAATGTTAAATTTTATATTTATTGAAACTCATTTTTTATTTTTAACTTACAGAACAGTGCCATCACGAGGATACTTCAGCTTGCTCAGCCAGATTGCATAGCGACGAACTCCAGACAATACAGGATGTTTGCATTCCATCTTTCATACTGTCGGTGAACATGCACGTATCCCGTTACAAGAGTTTTATCAGGGGGTCAACAGAGAGGTTACATATAAGTGGAAACTGTTTTTGTGTATGATGTTGTAGTTCTAATGTGCACAATTGTCTTGATCCACATGTGTACCTGAAATGTAAAAGTTCGTGTCATTTCATGGATCTACAAGTTTATGTGCTTCCTTACTTGTTAAAGTTTTGTGGTTTGATAAATATGTGTGTAACAATCTAGGATTTCATCCAAAAAAAATAGCCAGAATATATTATTTGGGTTCCCTGGTCCTGTATAAGTATCCAAGATCTTTTTAGCGAATAACTGATGTAGGATTAAATATACGCTCGCATAGGTGCTCACAAACTTTTCTTGTTTAAGCCATGGCGTCCTTGCCAAGCTAAGGATCTGAATCATGCATCTATTCATAAACACCATGATTGGCCCATGGTTAGTCCTAATAAACCTGTGCTGTAGTATCTCTTAGTCTACGTAGATGCTAGACTGGATTGGCTCTAATACCATTTATAACAATTCTGGACCTTATCCAAAAATGCTAATTAAAATGTATTATTTAGGTTCCTTATCCTGTACAAATATTTAAGATCTTTCTAGTAATAATTGATATGGAACTAAATGCATGTCCGCACATGTCCTCACAACGTGACTATTAAATTAACTCAAGGCCTTACTAAAATGTTCCTAAATGTTCATATTCAACCAACTTTTGTGCACCATTTCTTTTCTGCCATTGCTTTGCATATTTTAGATATCTGTTTTGTTTGTTGACAGCATTCATTTTCTTGCCGAGTTTGGTTGAGTGGATACAGTTACTTTAGATAAAATTAGCATCTCTTCAATCTCTCTCTCTCTCTCTCTCTCTCTCTCTCTCTCTCTCTCTCTCTCTCTCTCTCTCTCTCTCTCTCTCTCTCTCTCAGACATTGGAATATGTCAGTCAAATGCATTGCTATAGGGCTGTAAAAAGAGTGAACTGTTTGCCAGCAGCTTATGCTTGGCTTGAAATTTGGCTCAAAATGAGCTCATTCAATTAGTAAATGGGCCAAGTGCAAGCTAGTATATTTTACTAATTCGTAATTTATTTATATAAACAATCCTTTATATCATTTTTGATTTATTAGATATTTATTATGCTATTTTTTCACTAGTTCTCGATCTGATGGTTCAAATACGCCGTAAGTCTAAAGAGTTTGGCCACCAACACTAAATCCATTGAAGACCCTTTTGCATGAACCTCCCTCATCTCCAATTCTTCTTTCTTCCATCCTTTCCTTTCTAGCCTTCGATCATTCCATTGGCAAGTTATAACTATTTTTGAAAGAATGACAAAAATGTCTCTAGATATTTTGAATTATTTGCTTGATCTATTTTTATATTTTTTTAATACAGAAATCAATGATTATACTCACAATTAACCTTGACCTCTTAAAGTTACCATTCATTTGCATTGCAGAGTAGCGATCCTAGCCAGAAGAGTTCTCAAGCTATGACCAAGTTCCTTTGATGATTGGTTACTTTGCCCTTTCCGTTCCTTCCGGGCTGAGTTTATATTGGTGAGAAGGTGTTATGTTTTCAACGGTCCTTTTTCTTCGAAGTGAATGGATATGTTGGAATGTAAATATTTTCTAGAGATAAATATTTACATTTGTCAGTTGTGGAGTCTTACTGAAAGGAGCCAATGTTATAAATTTGAAAAAGATGTCCATATTTATGAGTGCTTGTATTTGCTTTAAGAGAGGCTCTTCATGTGATATTTTTAAGCCTCACCCCGCAAATGCCTCTCATTATCATAAGTCTTCATTCTGTTTTCTCTTTTATGATGCTTAAGTCTTGCAAATTTTTCTGTATGTGCTTAATGTCCACATGCGTGTATCATGTGTTAGTCAGTAAGTGTTGGATTCTGTATTGTTTACTCTCAGCAAAATCCAAGGTGATGTAAAACAAATAATGATAAAGTTGATTTCTTTAATTCGTAAATGGAAAGAATATGGAGGATGATTTTGCTTCATACTATTTCTTGTGAAATATCACTCATTGCAATCTGGCTGTGAGATGTGACTGGAATCTTAATATTTTATGGACGTTATGCCTTATCCAGTCTTTTTAAAGTTGTATATGTTAAATCATATAGTCAAAATCATATTTTTTACACCTTTGATTTATAATCTTGATAATTTGTCATCATTCATAAATCAGCATGAACTTCTACAAAACCTAAAAGAAGCCTCTCTATACTTCGTATTGAGTTTAGTCTTGAAGTTTTTTGAGAAGCTAAGAAACACAAGAACATCGATATTGAAGCGAGATGATCCTAAGACTCATATGCATGCAGGAAAACAGAAACTAAATTTTTAGAATTTTTTTAGGATTTTAATTTGCAGACTAAAGTTCCCGAAATCAAGTAAAGAATAACTAGGAAACTAGTAATGAAAGAAACTAGCATACCAGTATAAGACTCATGCAAAATAATAAAAGATAAAATCTCGGAGATTGAGAAACCCCCGATTAGGATAGCATACCTCCATCAAATCAGAAATTAGGAGGGAGAAGGATTTTACCAAGCACCGATTCGAAGAATTATTCGAAGCCGGGGTCGCACAGCACTCGGGATTGGCGCTTGGAAGATAAGCCTTTGGTTCCTCGGTTTGGGCAGCTATCTGGGATCAGTCCTGGAGGCAAAGAGGGCCTCCTCATCGGAGGTGAATACCACGAGGATCTTGCAAACGTCAGAGAATTAATTAGAGAACAAATAAAAAGTGGAATTATGTAATTATGGTTAGAAAGGAAGAGATTAGGGATTTGGATGTGGGCGGCTTGAAGGTGGAAGAAGGATGAAGATCACCTGGGATGGCTAGGGCTTGGTAGGATTAGGGCACACAACTCCAAACACTCACTTCACACAAAGTAGAATACAGAGCAATCTCAAATAAAATTCACCAGAGTTTTGATATCATGAATAAAGATTACTTACAAGAGGGGGAGGGGTGGGGTATTTATAGATGTTCCCCAAGTCCTCTCCTAGTTAGGATAGGAATACAAAGTAGAGAGGAAAAGGGATTACAAGTTTGATTAAGATTGGGAGAATATACTTTGAATGAAACTAGTTCTCCTTATTTTACTTGGATTTCCTTCCTCCTTTGAATTGGTCAAAGGCTTGGACTTGGTCAAAGGGCTTGGACGCCTACACGTATTGGGCTTGGGTGTGTGGACTTCATGGGCAGCAAGGGGGCATCCTCCTTTGGGCCTTGATGCATGGGCTTTGGGCCCTGGAAACTGGAATGCCCTGGTATCAGCATATTCCTTGGAATCTTGGTTCTAGGGCTCATGGGCTTGACTCCTTGGCTTGGAATCTCTTGGCCTAGGTGCTGGCATATTCCTGGAATTATGAAGTGCCCTGATCTGGAATATTCTCCGGTATCTGGAAGGTATCAAGGCATCTGGAGCGCATCTGGATATCTGGAAGGAATCTTGGATCTTGGGGTGGCAAACAAGGTCCAATTGGTTGATGTGAAGGCCTCTGGCTCCTGGATGAGGCCTGGTGGAACTCCAAAACAGGGAATTCTCTCCTCTTGTATAAAAATTGAACTGGTACTGGACTAACACTGAAGTACAGGATTCAATGACTGGACTACGGTTGAGACAAATCAACTAGCCTCAACTTATTACATGACTCAATCTTACTTGATTACAAAATTATGACACATGACTAAGGCTCTAAACCCTAATCAGTAAACCATATGGGACCCAGTAATTTGTGTTTGATCCTGGTGCCCCCACCAAATATTTTCCTCAATTCTGAACATTTTTGAAACTAATTGATGCTTGATATTGAAGTGAATTTTTCTCATATGCAATTACATAGACATGTATCACCCAGTTTGTGAGATGGCTCTTTAAGTTTGCCACCTTCAGTCTTTTTTGATTTACCTCTATAATTTCTGCCTCTCAATCATCTACTAAACCTAGAAACTAACTGATCTGATCTTAAGATCTGTTATTACATCATTATCCTCGGCTGGGAGTACATGCCCTTTGCAAGCACGGATGATCTCATTTTTCCTTCATGGTCTTGTTATGTAAGATTTCTACATCTTTGCACTTTCTCTTTTTGACACCAATTTGACTGGGTCTACCCCAGACATAACATTGTTCTCTTTATGTTATTTTTGAATGTTACAATGGTTAAGTAATAGAAATGGAAATGAGTTTGATAATTTTTAAAGCTAGACTTTTTTTTTTAATACCTCTCTTCATTCCTTTTTTTTCTCTGTTAGTCAAACAAAATTTTAAAATACTTGCGACAATTGATGTGATACATCTCCATGAAATATGAATGCCGATCAACTAGATAAACTGTTTACTGTTTAGCACCTTTATTGAGCCATAACAGTTTCAAAATCTTAGTTGTAGTTGATGGGGAACACCATTGTAGTGAGGAGAATAAGATCTAGTTATGGGTCTATCAAGTTTGATGCTCCTTAGCCATGGCTGCATATCTTTTGGGATGTTGAACCAGGTCATGAAAGGACTGCCCAGGTGGCTTTAGCATGACTTGCAAGGAATAATTGTACTGTGGTAACAAGAAATTGATTGTAACTCGCAAGCAATTCATTTCTGTGTGAGGGGCCCTATGCAAGTGCCACGGAAGAGAGTGCTACAACATTTTCTTTGGGGTGGGGTTGCATTGAAGGGAATCAAGGGATTATCATTAGCAAAGGTTCTTTAATGTTAAGAGTAGAGAATTCATGATGCTCAAGTAGGGTAATAGTAGATTTGAGTAATCTGGGATTGCTCAAAATGGTGGATGAAGGAGAGGAAAGATTTGAGAGGACATCAATTAGAATTGGTTTGCTAGAAGACCTGAGAGATGTTGAGAAGGGTCATTGTGGGTTGATTTCTGAAAACTTGACATGCCTGGAGATAGAAATATTCAGTAGAGGGATTTTAATGACAATTGTCCTCATGCTTAGTATCACATTCCAAGAAAACTCATTTAGAAATTGGAGGAGAGAGCTCAGTACTTTTACCATGAAGAAGGAACATATAAATTAGACTCCATGAAGATGCTTTCAAGTAGGATGAAAAGTTAAACCACAGAAATGGTAAACATCCATAAATAATAGAAGGTCTTACATAAAACATAAGCACAATAAAAGTTAAACCACATAAAAGTTGTTTTTTAGAATGACTAGATGAGCTTGGAAACAAAATTCAAATAACATATGTGCAATATTAAAATTATCACTGTGCTTTCTTCTAATAACATTTTGTAAAGTGTACACTTGAAAACATTACTAACAAAATGTGCCCTGAGAGTTCCATCAAAAAAAAAAAAAAAAAGTGCCCCCAGAGAAGATTTAGTAAAAAATCTTAGATGAGGTTATGTGCTCATTGTTTTCATCTAATGGAAAACCTTAACAGGCCAAAGCTAGCTGTGTAATTCATGATAGCCACAACTTGATAAATATGTTCAGATGACGTCCAGAGATCAGGTAACTTTGGGTGAAGCTAGTGAAACAATCAATAAAGAACACAGTAAGAACAAAGAAAGTAAAAGAAGCTTGCACCCGATTATCTAAATGGCAATTGATATGACGTTTACCTCTACTGCAGTCAGAGATCATCATATGAGGGATAACCAATTGTGGACGTATCACTAGGGATACAACAAGCATTTCTGACTCTCTGCCTACACTGAAATGAGGGTTTCACAAGATATCTCTTTCATAAAGCTCCATTGTCTTCCCTGACCATAAATGTATGCTCTCAGTTGAGCTTAATATTTTATTTAACTATAGTTGAGTATTTCATTATAGTCTTGATCTTAGAAGCCAAATGCAGTTTGCTTGAAGCCTATTCTGAATTTTGTCAATGAATGAGGACTACTGAATTTGGTTGTTACCCTTGGGAGAAAGGATAGAGCAGCTGCTTTTTTCAGTGGAAAATCAAAACTATTAAGTTTTTTTTAAGAGCATTCTGTTTAGGGCTGGAAATGGGCCGGCCCAAAGATTATATTTTAAAATTTTTTGGACCGAATCCGGGCATCCCTTTGGCCCAAAAATTAAATGGACTCTATTTTACAGCCATAAGATTAGTCCAATATGCTTAAAATTTCATGCGCAGCCTGAACCAATTTCAGGTTGGCCCGAAGTTTATTGAGCTGGCCCAGCCCAGTTCCAAACAATGGGCTTTTGGGCTGGCCCATTTTCAGCCCTAATTCTGTTATATCTATGGAATTATAACTGGTAAGGTTTATTATGTTTAATTCTTGTAGACTTGGTAGGAGAATTTCAACTTATGATCTTCTTTTGTTTTGCTTATGTGGTGCAAATTATTATGTCCATGATTTCTGCTATTTCTTTAAGAACATATTTTCACCTTTGCCTTTCATGCTGGTCATGTTTCAAGTATCCCAACTTAGCCATCATCTCTTACTGTCTAGAGAGTGAGTTCCGTGGTGAAACAGACTGGTTTGAGAATTTTGGAATGGCTGTGGGATTTAAACTAGAAGCTTTAGTTCCTACTTTTAAATACTTCTTGTTGTTTGAACGGTATGCTAACAAAATTGTCACACCTGGAGTTGGTGTTCCTTTTGGAAACACCAGGATTGACATTTCCTGATACATGCCCTACCAGATACTTTTTATTTGCTCCCACTTGGTTTGCGTGTATGTTAGGCTTTTATAGAGCTTTCTTTGTAATTATTCAGGAGCCATTGTTATTATACTTGATTAACTTTAGGTACCATTTCTTGTCATATTCCATATCTTAGGTCATACAACTTGTTGATGAAATTTCCTTTGCTGTTCTGCCTAAAATTTTGATGCCATTAAAAACTTTTGCATTTTGACACTCAAAAGGAAGTTATGACAAATCAATTATATGTTGTTTTCCAGGTTTACGAATAACATTCTGAGCACAGCACAACAGATATGGCTTCAAAAGCCTGGAGGTGCAAAAAGTCCAGCTAAAGAATATATGGGCAAAACAACTAGGGACGAATCATCCAACATTCCAAATTCCATATCCAATATCCAGAAGTCTATGCTTGATGCTGAAACAGAAAAAGCAAAATACAGTCAAGGAGAAAAAGCAAATCCCGGTGGTTTGCCACCTGGTGAAAGGTTAATTTTTTTTAATATCCTCATAAAATCATCTAGAAACTTTTATTTGTTTTTGAGTTGTTTATATTCATGAAATGTTATATGCACGTTCAAACAAATTAAGGAGCAGGAGGCAAGGAGAAGGAAACAAAGGGAAGAAGAGAAGAGAGCACAAGAGGTAGCTGAAGGTTCCCACACAATCACCGAACAACAAAATTCAGAAGTGAAATCATTAGAGAACAAAAATGAACAGGTAGAAGCTGATTTATCTAGGATATAGATGATTGATTATAATCTGTGACTGTTGATGATTCTTTGAATATTAAAATGGCTGTGTTGAATTTTAATTCTAAACAGGAGTCAGTGAAAGATCAAACAGATACAGATTTGTCTTCCAGAAACAATGATGGATTTAATGGTAATGCTGGTTCAGTAATATCAAATGACAGAAGTCTTCATGGGAATGTGCCAAAGGTGTTCCCTTTTTAAGTGAACATTTTTTCCTCTACCATTTTTCCCTAAATGGAAAAATAATCTTGGACTAATCGTGGAACAAATCTACATTCTACAAGAACAAAAAAACAAAGATGTTTGAATGTATTATTAAGCTCAAATAGGAATGTTTGTGGTGGAGATAATGAAATTGTATCTATTTGTATATGAACCAAAAAAGGCTTCCCCTTCGATCACAGTAGAAAAGAAAAAGAAGAAATAGTGGCATATAATTCTGGTCTAGCAGATTGGAAATCGATTTAGATCATCTTTACAAGTGAATGGCTTGTATACTAGAATTGAGCAACATGTTAATGGGTGTAGCAAACCACCTGTAACCTACCTGAGGTTGAAGGCAGATATGTGGCTTCCTAGTTTATGCTTAGCAGCCACAATCATATATATGTTGGGGATGGTAAATTTGCCACTATAACATATGTATTCCATAATTTTAGAATCATATATTTTTTCATTTTCTTTGATACACCACCAAGTTTATGGAGATGGATTTATGTCCTTTAGTCTGGCTTACTAGATATGAAGATCATGCTGTTTATGTGGTCAAGCATGCAAAACCACAGGATGCTTGTTTTTTTTTTTTTGGTTATAGCTGATTTATTGACCCTGAATCCCATGCGGATCTTATCCTTCTAATCTCAAGCTATATGTCTATATTTCAGGAAGAAGTGACTGAATTACATGCTTCCACTGACAACCAAACTTCACATGATGCTCTTGACAGAAGAGATCAGGGGACAGAATGACATGAAGCTTAGGCCATCACACTGGCTTATACTGGTTTTCCATTCCCTCTGGCTAGTGGGATTCTATGGTTGTGCACTTAGTGCTGATCACAAATTCCATCAGATTGCATTCTAAAGTCAGTTTATGTCCCAATTGTAAGAGGGATGAGGATGGTACTTTTTAATGGTGCTTCCAGATCCACCACGTTGCTGCATCAAAGTGTTGGCCACCGATTGTGACATTGGTCTCCATGATTGTAAATTTTGTCAGATAAAACATATCAATTTTTTTTTTTTCTAGATCTCGTGCATATAAACGTCTGGGGACTGTAGTTTAAAGATTAAAGCTTTCTAATACATGAATCATGTGAAAGTTATTGTGTTTGGTCTTCCAGCATGCTTCAGAAAAATGTGATGATTGGGAGTTGGGACCCTATGTCAATTAATAATGTTATCATGGAACTATTGTTGCAGTTTTAAACTTTTAAGCCTTCTAGTCCATGATTTATGATAAAAAAATCGACTCCAATCTAACAGGACAAACCAAAAGCCTCCATGCAGCTATTCAAGTATCAAGATCACAAGATGACTTAAGAGAAGGATGCCCATTGGGCATCTTGTGATTCGGTTAATTGAATGCCATCCAGGAAAATAGCATAGCTAAAGATGGCGGGCCGTACCATCAAGGTGATAGTTTAGTCAATATTGCTTGTGGTCTGATCATTCATAGAGTTAATTAAATGAAGGAATTTATTTTGGATGTAAGATCGATTATTGGATCCGTTAATGTCTTGATAGGATTGGAATGATGTGCCATCCATGTTACTTAGATGTGGTGGGGAATGGTTGAGTTATTTTTGTTGTCATTATATATCAAATATTTTCTAGTAAAGTGGAGATTTTTATAGCCATTTTTAAGAAGGGTTGCTATGCTGGTCATCCCCTTTCCCCTCGGTTCTTTTGCTTATGAAAAAAAAAAAAAAAAAAAAAAAATGCTGACCGTCCGAAATTTGGATCCAGTGAAAGGAAGTGTTAAACTTGGAAGCAGGCAGCAGAATGGAAAAGTAATCTTGCTGTCATAAGGTTTAGACTCTCCAAGTATATGGTATCGTTGTGTATTGGTTCGGAAGAAACATTCTCTCCATGAGTTGATGGAGCAGTAAGTATTTCGGTGTTTATAAAAGTAAATAATTTTAATGACGCGATCATAAATTGGAACCAGCACATCTCATAGGGGTGCCAAGCAGTAAGTGCTGTTGGCTCCCATGCGAGAGTTGCTAACTAAACCTATTCATAATCTGAAAACTATAATAATCTTGGAGAAAAAATAATCAAAAACTGTAATCTGGAACCTCTTTTCTTGTTCTGAAAGAAATTTGAGATATTGTATGTTAGGTGCCTGATTTTGAACCCCGCTTTCACCAAAACTTGGGTTAGTGGTATTTCAATGAGGGCTACCATCTATTCTGTATTTCGGTCTCTACTTTTAAAAATAAAATCATTGAAACTAAGACCAAAAAGATATATATTTGATGTTGTTATTTTTTCAAAATCATCTTTATTATCCAAAAAATAAATGTAAGAAATTTTTACTTTAATATTTTAAAATAAAAAACCTGATTTTTTTATAATCATCGATACTATCTTTATTACCACTATTGTTGTCTTTATTATAGTTGTTGCTACTATCCACCTCTCTCTCATTATCTTGAGAGTATACCTATGAGTTTTATTATTGCTTTTATTGCTATATCACCACCGTTATTATTGTCATCTCGATTAGACATTAGTGCTTATTCTCTACTACTTTATCATTGCCATCTTTGTTATGCCATTGTCACCTTGCTATTATTATTATTATTATTAGCATTTCATTATTTTTGCGAGTATTATGGTCCTCTCCGGTACCATTGCCGATATTTATAAAAATAATTAATTATTTTTAAAAATAATTAATTATTAAAAAAGCATTCTGAACGAGGCTCTTGCTTTGTAAGATTTGTAGAAGACAAATATATATAGTTATTAATTTGATATCAAATTTAAAACAAGATATCAAATTTGGATCCATTTTTTATAGTTATTAATGTATTCATATGACTAAACTATCAACCCGATGGCGATGGCAACCCTCAATCTTTGTCATTTAGATTTTTTTTTAAAGAAATTTTTAGTAAAATTAAAGATGGTTCAAAATAGAAATACTTGACAAATTAGGATTTATAAAATCGAGATATGATATAAAATATATATGATCCATGACCAGCTAGAGTTCTTGTTAGGCCTTCATTACTATCAAGTTTAAGTTTACATAGCTACGTTTGAATTTTGGAGCTTTATTTATACTCTAATTGAAATTAAGTTTACAGGTTGACCAGGTTGGGTCAATGTTATGAAAACCACTTCTGACTCGGTTGAAGGTCAATTCTTGGTTACAAGTAAGCTTCTACGTTTATATATTAGCTCTGATGATGGATGTTGGACATAACCTGGATCTAGATGGATCGACGTTTGCCACCTTTTTGGCCATCTGCGATGCTAAAAAGAGTCAGAAAAAAGTCAATAACCGTAGGATTCGCTCACTCACGTTGTCAACCTCTTTAACAAAAGATTTGATGTCCCAACGTTTTTAACCGAAATTCGCAACAACCACTCTCCACCCTTGCTTCCTACCCATTTCAAACTCTCTCTCTCTCTCTCTCTCTCTCTCTCTCTCTCTCTCTCTCTCTCTCTATATATATATATATATATATATATATCACCTCCTTTCCCCTTCTCCTCCATTGCAGCATTCTTCTAAGTTGATCACGACCGACCTCATGGCGAGTCTCCGACCCCTCTTCGTGCTCGGCCTTGTCCTTGTGGCGGTCGTGGTCACTGAATCCGCCTCATCTCCGGCTCCCACCCCCTCCGCCGTCCCCGACACCAACGACCAAAACCCCCTCTTGGCTCCCAAACCCCGCACCCCCCTGCCGGATTCTGGGGCAGAATCTCCTGACAGTGATGACATGGACGATAACGACATAGCACCTGCTGGATCTCCCTGGGCCACTGGAAATAATGCAGAAGACGGCACGTCGAGCACCGACTCCGCCGGTAGTCCCACATCTCCTGATAACGGTGCCTCTGCTATTGGGGTCACTTCCATGGTTGCCATCACTGCAGTTGCTGCAAGCTATATTATCTTTTAATTAAACCTGGGATTCTGTGTTTTTCAATAGTTTCAATTATTATTATGATTATTACCATTATTCCAATTTTCTTGGAATTCATGGTATAAATATGAACTGAAGAGAGCTTAAAAAGAATAAAAAAATAACAAAATCTCTTAATTCCTTTTGGATTCTCATATGTATGTTCTATTTCATATTGAAGGGTCAGTGTATCAGTGCATTTAAATGATTAGAAAACTTTCCCATAAAATTTGGACTAAAATTGTGAACATAGGAACATCTGAAGAGAAACTTTTAGCAAATGTTGTCTTAATTGAACCTTCCCAACCCTTCCCAACTGTTGCTTTGTATGCATGTTTTTTAACCAAACAGCCATTGTTGTGGGCCTATATATGATAGCTATGTGCCAAGGAAATGCTCACCCATGGCAGTCCTCGGAAACATAAAATTGGTTGTTTTCTCTGGTCCTTGCTGAGCCACAGTATTCACCCTAGCATTAATCATCAGTCTTGCCTACAAGGTCAGCAGAACATGGAGGCAATGGGGAAAACATCATTAAACATTACAAATGTCTTCAAAGGAGGTCTGTGCTCTATATGGTCTGTGATACAAAGTACTGTGAGAACCCAGACATGGCACAGTCCACCTAGAAGGCAATTTATAAGCTCTTGATGTTAAGAATGGTGGTTGCAAAGTTTTCCCCTCAGCTCAACTGATATCAGAATAACAATAAAGAAGAAAAATCACCAGAACTCTTCGATCCAAAATATCAGAAGACAGGTTTCCTCTTTGGCATTCCACCACAATATGGTTGCTCTTTTGTACAATTACTCATCAGTCTCCCAGATTCTGAAGCATTAGAGTTATATTCATAGTCTAAAATGTAATGCCGCTACAAGTTCATACAGTCCCTGATTCAATTATAATTGTGATTACTCACGTTCCATCTGGCCTGCATCTCTTGCCATTTGAAGAGCAATGTACTCTACACAGGCCTTCTTGGAGCAAGAGTAGGAAGACAACAAGTTCATTTTCCCTTGCTTCTCTAGCTATTGCTAATAAACTGAATTAGAGATCCTTCATACTTACATGTAGAAAGAACTTAAATTTAAATATACGGTAATATGAACTAATAAGCAGTTGCAGTCCTGGCTGGTGATGATTGTCCATATGATAGGAATTCTAAGGAAGCTAAAAAGAATGAACAAAATGCTTAGTATCTGAGACCTTGGGAACTAACTGAGATCGATCTGCACCCTTTCTGGCCTAGGTTTCGTGCTCGAATGCCCGGAGAATTCAATGCCCAGCTGACCCTTGGCTCCTGACCCAAATGCATAAAGCTTCCCTGATTCTGTGAGTACCAGTGTGTGTGCATCGTTGGTCCAATTTGATGAGTTTGTAGGGCTGATCTGCACGATCCTTTCAGTGATTTCTTTGAGCAAGGTACCCAACATTGGTGGTGTTGGAATTATTTGAAGAAAAGTCTGGATCATAATATGTCAAAGTTCAGCAACATCTAAGGAAAACCAAGGTGGTGCTTGTTCTTAATTGCATTGCTTCAAAATAGAAAATTTGATACCAAGTCCAATAGGGAAAATCAATCATGGAATAGCTGTGCATGATGCAGTCTGCATGCTCAAGTCAGTGATGTTGAAATGCAGGCAATAATGGCCATTAAGATCAAGAAAATGCAGCCAGATCAAAATTATGGAATTTCGAAAAAGTTTGGCATGGATTCAAAATCAAAACCAATACGGAGTATGCATTCGATGTTAACATATTCATAATATTTTGCATTAAAAATGTAAATTTTCTTATGAGTGTATTCGATGTGTTTAACACCGAGCTTAATAGCATCTTAAATGAAGTTAATTTAATTTTTCAAGCCAAAAAGAATCTGAAACACATGGATTTCTCGTATAAAAGAAAATGATGATCAGCAAGAGCTGAAGACAATTTTGCTTAAAGTTGGTATTTCTCTTGTACCTACTGAATTCATCAATGATGATACCGGTCCTCATTGTTCATTTCCATTTAAAACTATACTTTCTGAATGGAAAAGGATGAATTGAGGACCGCTCTGTTTAATCTTACAAAATGTAAATGAAAACAAGAGGAATATCTATAGCTAAGCTATAATTTTTTTATGGAGAAAACTTTCATATATTTTTTTTTTGGTAAATAAGAAGGCCTCCGCTGTGCCAGGTAATGTTCGATTCAAGATGCTTAGATTTTTGCGGTCTTTCCCAACCTAAAAAACCTAAAGATAAGCAGGTCAATCTCCGGTTAGTAGAACAGGGGCAAAGAAGAGATCCTAACCTTTCATTCATACAAACTATCATTCTGGATTTAATCGAGTCACCCACGGATCATGTCTCGAACCTGCAACCAGTTGGTAGTGAGGCAAAGCCTCTACCAACCGGGTTAAAGCCTTAGCAGTTTATATGCTTTTCTTGAGAAGCCTCTACCAATCGGGCTAGAGCCTTAGCAGTTCATATGCTTTTCTTGAGAAGGAAATTTTCACAGGAAACATAAGTTTCTAGAAAGCTTATCCTACGAATGCTTAACGCTGCTCACTCTTCTACTGCACTACTAGAAGATGTTCATCTGCACTTCAAAAACACAAAGGAAAGCAAGAAAAACAAGCAGAAACGCGCACACAAACCTGTTGAAAAGGAGCATGACCCAGATTTGAGGATCCTCCATACCCAAAGGAGTAGACATTCCCGGTGCGAGAGACCACAAAAGTGGTGCAATCACCTACTGCAACATGGACAGCCTTAATGTGGTTCAGGCCTCTCACCACCATGGGAAGAGGCTCGTAATCTTCAGTTCCATTGCCCAAGCAGCCATAGTGCCCCCACCCCCATGTACATACCCGCCCGTCTCGTCCCACAACGGCGGCGTGCCAGGTACCTCCTACGAGGCATACAGGCTTCAGGTTCAAAATCTTAAAATACTCGACCAACCTCGGGTACTTCTCATTAGTTATGGAACCATGAGCTAGCTTTCCTCCCAATCCACAGCCTACAGTGTACACAGACCTGCATTACAATCAAAGGTGAGAAGAATTCTGAGAAAAATGGGGAACAAAGACACCTACAGATTGTAGATTGTGGAGTGCAGGAAAAAATCTTGGATGCTTCCTACTTCCTCATAATGTTCTCAGTCCGAGATGGAAAAACTTATAACAATGAACAATTAACCTACTGCCAACACAATCCTTCAGCGAAAGTTAATTTACTGATGTCTATCAGAAGAATTTCAGCAATGCTGAAAAGATAAAAGTGTATATATAATGACATGTAATAAGAAAGATCAAGTTTGACTTTCAAAATTCCTCCTGAAAGTTAATTTACTGATGTCTATCAGAAGAATTTCAGCAATGCTGAAAAGATAAAAGTTTGACTTTCAAAATTCCTCCTTATTAGAAATCAGTGAAAGTTAATTTACTGATGTCTATCAGAAGAATTTCAGCAATGCTGAAAAGATAAAAGTGTATATATAATGACATGTAATAAGAAAGATCAAATTTGACTTTCAAAATTCCTCCTTATTAGAAATCAGTGAAAGTTAATTTACTGATGTCTATCAGAAGAATTTCAGCAATGCTGAAAAGATAAAAGTGTATATATATTGACATGTAATAAGAAAGATCAAATTTGACTTTCAAAATTCCTCCTTATTAGAAATCTTGCTTCATAATATGTTCTTCTTATATCTGAAGTTAAAAGGACATATAGTTTTCAAAAAAACTTACATGCCATTAGGTTGAAAAGCAAGTGCTGCAAGGTAGCAATGTCCAGCAGCAATCTGGACCACCGGTAAATTCGCGAGAGGACCGAGAAGAGGACGGGGCTCTCGGTCTCTCGGATCAGAACGGTGGCCTAGCCTTTCATTAGTTCCCCAAGAAAAAGTATACACCCTGCCTTCTCTAGAGAGAACTGCAGCAAAGAAGTAACCTATCGCTGCTTGAACAACAAATACATCTTTCAAAGATTCCACTAGCTGAGGCTTCGAAACAGGATTTCTTGAACCTGTTGTTCTCCAAAACCATCCTTCCCAAATGCATAAACTCGCCCGGTTTCACTGACCAGCATCGTCTTCCCTCTGCTGCCACTGCTTGAACTATTCGAATGCCTTGCAGTGATCTGTAAACAAACAAATATTTTTGTTCTTTATGATCTCTTCCTACCTGCATCCATTCATAAACCAACAGGAAATTTTAGAAGCACCTGATTAGCTGCGGCCGTGCTTGGTTCTCCCAAGTGCCAAGGCCAAGCTGCCCTGAGCTATTGTCACCGAAGGTATAGACCGCACCGCCGGAGGTCACGGCAATGCTGTGGCCAGGACCTGCAATCACCTGAGACTTCCCTCTACGTGTGGTAGATTCAAATGCCATCAAATACTTTAAGACCAGCTTCCAAGAACCCCCGCATCTCTGCTTGAGTAATTGCTTCTCCTCTTCCATCATTTCCTTAAAGATGACCCTTTTGAAGCACATATCAAATGCAGCAAGCTCAGAGAGGGATAAAGAGTAGTCCGGTTCCAAGTTGGCAGGCTGCTTGAAGAAGGAACTTGTGGCCTGCAACAACCACGAAGATCGATCGATCAGCAGCAGCATTGCTAATTCCAAAAATTGGGAAATAGAGAACATTGCTACTTGCCTCAAGTCTGGCAAGGTCCTGTGGATCAAAATTAGAAGAAGTGAGGATATGGAGGACAATAGAGGGGTTCGCCAAAGGAAACTCCCTAGGGATGGAATTGGCTTGTTGGTACTGGATGGACCTCGCTTCGTCTAATAAGTTTGCCTCCATGGCTTGGTACTTACTTACGGCTTAACCAGAAAAGAGTTTTCAGACTGCAATTTAAGAGAGGAAAAAAAAAAAATCATTATAATGCATTTAAAATTTCAAATAGCACTTTTGATCACTATGTTTTCTGAAAAGATTTGCACAATGCTAGAGAGTTAAATCTATAGGAACCAAAAAAAAAAAAAAAGAAGCAAAACAGCAAAACTGTTACAGCAAAAAAAAAAAAAAAAACCAGAATTTTCTTTAAAAAAAACAAAAACAAAAACACGAGTGCCTTATCAAAATAATAATAAATAATAATAATAATAATAATAATAATAATAATAATAATAATAATATATATAATAACAGCGTGCAACTGGATGAAAAAAACCTATACAGAAACCAAGTACTTAACGTAAGAAGGTAAAGAAATATCTACTATGTTAAACTAAAACAGTTGTGATATGAACAATATTATGCTTGGAAAGAACAAGAAAGAAGAAATAATACGGTCTAGTAATCAAGAAAAAAGAAGAAAAAAAAAAAAGCAACATATTTTTTGACAGATGCAATCTATTAACTATGTACTTCGTATTTGGGATCGAGCAAACTGAAATCAAATAAGATATAAGATCAAAGAAAAGAAAAAAAAGGAGTCACACGATAGGCAGAGAGATGAATCTCCACCGGAGATCATTAACAAAGTTAACAGGAGATACATAGAATTCTTGGAAGAGGGAGAGGGAAGAATACTAATATTTATGGGTACAATAATACCATTTAAGAACGCGGTATAATCTTGGGCCAACCAAATAGAGGAATTCCAACGAAATGGAAAACCTTCTTTTTTTTGTCCTCGAAAACAAGCAAATCTGATCATTATGAACAGATCTCTCGGCTTCCCAACCGTCCACGGTTCTCTCGCCTCCCCGGAAATCCCGCTTAACGAGTTCAACAACGTTTGATTTGCTTTGAGGCCGCCGTAGACAAGCTCTAGACTTGAGGGTGCAACATGTTTTGTGAAGTCAAACATGCAACAAACCGACTCGTGGTTGGCAACTTGGCATTTGAAGAATCCAAGATAAACAGCATGTTGTAGCCATGACAGGCTAAAAATCAAAGGCAGCATAGATTGCATTTGGATAACATTGATCATATGTGAAGTTAGCATGGATGGCTGTGATCCTTTCGCTTGAGTTGTTTATCATTTGTGTGCATTCATAAATGTACAGCTAATTGAGATAGAGACCCTTGTCTGGTATCTTTCCCTGAGAATACCAGGTTTTGTCCATCTATTGTAGAAGTGAGTTTAGTAGTAACATCCAGGCAGACAAAACTTCAAACAAAAATATATATATTTTTTTATTTCCTTTGTTTTTAAATGTATCTCTCCATCTTTCTTGATAAAGAGGTGAGAATCAAATGAAATAGGAGGTTTGGGTTGTATATTTCACACCAAAGAATGATTAAACTTCTTTCACGGTGTTGACCATTAGATCACATCTCTCAAAGCACTTTAATTTTCATTATTCATCCTATCATGCCCCAGCTCAATGCCCAAGCCAGGCGTACGATAAATGGCCGCATCTTTGCAGGCTTCAATCCAAAAAAAAATGCAAGACCTATATTACTAATCAACAATCATGCAGTGATAGAAAATAAATTCATTAATTATTCATTTATTTCTAGAGTTTTCCATCAAAACTAACAACTAGATAAAATTCAACTAAAAATCTAGGATACAATGTAAGCAAAGTTTAACTAAACTTTAAGATAAAACATAAACTAAGAATTTAACACCTAAACCCTAGCACTTCACTGAGTGGTCTCAAAGCTTGATTGATCTTCTGAATCTATAGAAAAATATAGAAAACATGGGATAAGCTTTATAGGCTCAGTAAGTTATTATCATATCTAATATATGCATAAATATATCAATAATAATTTACAAATATACACAAATCATATATCACAGAATAACCAGCTCATGACAAAATAAAATACAATCATCATATTTACCATTAAATCTATCAACAATAATTCATAAACATATACAAATCATACATCACAGAATAACCAGCTCATGACAAAATAAAATACAATCATCATATTAATATGCACATTCAATTAACAAACAATATAACTATGGATGGCAAATCATTCTACTTTACCCTCCTAGTCCCTCTGACTATGGCCACGATCGATCCGCGACTAATCCCGAAAGAGACTAGATCCTGACTACACATACTGTCCATCGGTCATATGCCAGTGATTATCCCACTAGAGGTCTGGAAAAAAATTAGCTCTGATATCACACGAGGAATCATGCATACTCAGCATGTGCCATGATAAAATTCAAAAATAAACTAGCTCCTGACTATACATGCCGTCCATCGGTCATAAACCAACGATCGCCTCACTAGAGATCCGGAAGGAGACTAGGTCCTTGTGTGATCATAGTTAGACTAGAGAGCATTAACACCAAAAAACATCATAATTTATGCAATTCAACATATCTCAATTTATGCTAAATATATTAATATTTCATAATATTCACAACATAACATAAGCATATTTAGCATGTAATACTAGAGGTCAAGATAACTTATCTAAAAGAACTCTATCAATATGTTGCCTATTCGAGTCTCAACTTTGATACTGCTCTATCAACAAGAAAGATGAAAATCCTGATAAGATTAATCATGTAATTAATTTTCTATCTAAAATAAACTCGCATAGAAAAATTACTCTTAATCCAGTCTGGATCTTGACCTAAATCATTAAAGGAATCGATTCAAATTTTATTATTATTTTTGATATTTTATTTTTCTTCTTCTTTTTTTTCTCTCTCCTCTCTCTCCTCTTTCTCTCTCTCTTCTTTCTCTCTTCTCTCTCTCTCTCTCTTCTCTCTTCTCTCTCCCTCTTTCCCTCACTTTCTTTTTTCTACTTTCTCTCTCCTCTTTCTCTCATCTTTCTCTCTCTCTTTCTCTTTTCTTTTTTTTTTTTTCTTTATTTTCTTTTTCTTTCTTTTCTTCTTCCTTCTTTCTTTTCTTCCCCAGCTCCCTTCCTGGTTTGGCCTAAGCAAGCCTTCCATGCTCTAGCGAGCCAGAAGGGGGAGGTAGTCCACCGGAGGCTAACCGGATGGAGTAGAGGTGGGCTCGGCTGGTGCAACCATGGTCGGCCTGGCAACTGGCAAAGAACCGAGAGGAGAATGGAAGAGATCCATCTCATGCTACCCCAAAACCTATAAATCAAGGGTTGAGGAAGAAGAGAACTTACCAATGATGATCCAAGAGCGATCGGTCATCGGATGAGAGAAGAAGATCAATGGAATCTCGATGATGAGGGGGTTGTAAAGAGAAAAATGATGGGATTCTCTCATTGTACAGAGAAGAACGTCAATCGACCGAGTCCTCCTTCCCTCCATGATGCTCCACTGGTCATCTCCGACTCCCCCACGGCTTCCCTTCCGAGTTCTCCAATGACTTCTCCATTTGCATAAACAGGGGCTCCATCCCCTTTTTTTTATAGTTTTTTAATATAAATCGATAGCCTTTGTCGACTTCAGCCCAAGTGGCCCAAAATGAGTTTGGCCTAAGAAAGCCTTCCATGCTCTAGCGAGTCGGAAGGGGCCGGTGGTCCACCAGAGGCTAACCGAATGGAGTAGAGGTGGGGTCAGCTGGTGCAACCATGGCCGGCTTGACCACTGGCAAAGAATTGAGAGGAGGATGGAAGAGATCCATCCCATGCTATCCTAAAACTTATAAATCAAGGGTAAGGAAGAGAAGAACTTACCGATGATGGTCTAGGAGCGATCAGCCACCGGATGAGAGAAGAAGATCGATGGAATCTTGGCGATGAGGGGGTTTTAAAGAAAAAAATGATGGGATTTTCTCACCGTACGGAGAAGAACGTCAATCGACTGAGTCCTCCTTCCCTCCATGATGCTCCACCAGTCATCTCTAACTTCCCCATGGCTTCCCTTTCAAGTTCTCCGGTGACTTCTCATTTGGATAAATAGGGGCTCATCCCCTTTTTTTTTTTAGTTTTCGAATTGAAATCGACAACCTCTATTGACTTTAGCCTAGATGGCCCAAAATGGGCTGGGCTTCACATTCTCCCCTCCTATAAAAAATTTTCAGCATCAAGATTTTTTAAAAAATCTAAGTCTTCTAAAACTCAAAGATGCATGATCCAAAATTCACATGTACCATTCTATCAAATTTAGTAATCCCTTTTTTCTTTATTAATAAGAGCTTCCATTTTTTTATCATAATATACTTTAAATTAATCTTAATATCTTTAGTCCACCATACTTTCGCTGTACACTTTGATATAAATTATCAAATCCTCTAATTGCATTAGATAATTTTTGACAAGGATACCACTTTACATTATAATCTAAATAAAATCTGTTGCCGCCTGGATCGTCGTAGCTTGTAGCTCCGGCACGGCATCGGGTGTCGCTCCCCTTGCCTGGGATCCTTCGCGTGTTCCCAGACCCCTACAAGAAAAAAGAGACCTAGGCCGGGGATTCCAGCGGGGGTACTCCGACGATCAAGTCAGTGGGCGATCTAGGAGAACAGATCCCCTCAGTGGATTCCGGTTCGTTTCCCCGTTCGGGGGTCGTGTGCTTTTAGAAAAGAAAGTGAGTGTAGGGAGTTAGCAGAGAAGGAGGACTAGAGCAGGGTCGGTTGTGTCCGTGGGATTCTTCCGACGAATTCCTTGGTAGCCCCCAGAATGTTGCATATGGTTTGCTCTTCCCTTCTGTGTGCCAACCTTTACCTCCCTTATCCCTTGCTGGTTTAGCCTCTTGTCCTCTTCTTTCATTCGGAGGCCCCTCTTTTGTTTTTGTATGGAGAGGCCATGTGCGACCTCTTGCTTGCTTTCCAGGTGTTTTCCTTTTCGGGAAAGTTGCAGGAGGTGACACCTGGCAGCACACGGGAACTGCGCGTGAGCTCCCGTTTGCCCCTTTGAGGTAGGGAATTATGTTGCTAGCTCTGATGCTATGGTTGGTTGCCATGATTCGGGAAACTTGGCAAAGCATTAGCATGCGAGCGGCTGCCCCCGGGTTTGATTTCTCTGGCACGGCCTTCTACTTGTGGATAGTGCAGACGGCAGACTGGGGAGCACCGTACCTTGAAAGGGATGTTCCTTCCTGATCGGTGTAAGCTGGGATCTGAGAGGTCCCTGTGCTCCGACGAGGTGCCTTCCTCCACAGGCCTCAGGCGGCAGGCTGCTGCCTGTCAGTTGTACTATCTTAGAGGCGGGGTCTAGGTGAAGGCGACCCCCTTTTCTATCTTAGAGGTGGGGGCTGCTGCATGTCAGTTGTACTATCTTAAATTTCCTTGTCTTTACTAGGCCTTGAGCATATCATGTCAAATTTAAACTTTGATCCACTTTCTATGTTTAAAGCCTTTCTATATGGCATGACGCTAACATGTTTGTTTCGAGCTTACTCTGTTCCTTTGGAGGGGGAGACCTCCAAGGATATCCTTCATACAGACATGTACGATGAGCGGTCTCTTCATCGCATGGGGTATAGGTTGGTCTCAAGTCATTGGGTGTGCAGAGAGTCTAGCCAAGAGCCAGATGAGGAGGATGAGATCCATGAGGCAGAGGCAGGGCCATCAGGGCCTTCTGTTACACCTCCTCGATCAGCACCTGCAGCAGCCAGTGAGCCAGAGCCTACCACTCCAGCTCCTGCACCCGCAGCTTCTCCTGCTCCTCCTTCCACTTCAGTTGGTACATCCTTTGAGGAGATGGTCAGGCACAAGTTTGCAGATATTAGGAGCGAGATGATTGGCTTGGGAGTCCATACCGCTCAGCTACGCATAGAGATTGAGGTTCTTAGAGCTCGTACAGCTAAGGAGCATACCGAGATGCGACAGACTATGGAGGCAGGTTTTGCTCGCATTGAGGATTTATTGAGATCACTCTTACCTCCAGCAACACCAGCAGATCCACCCCCTCCTGCAGATGATGATGACGGTGGTGATTGCCCTAACAGACATGATCACACATTTGATGGTGGTGACTGAGCTGATGATGGTGATGGCGACAGAGTGACAGGTGACAGTGACAGTGATGATCGAACAGATGACTTTGAGTTGGTCAATCGTGAGGCCCAGCTTCCTGCTGTTCAACCTGATGATCCTTGCAACACACTGTTATCGACTGCTCCATTTTCGTGACACCTGCTGAGACTCTTCCACCACCATCCACTCATTCTTCTAGGGTTGTACCCGAGTAGGACCTTCGACTAGGACTAGGAGTCATACTATCCTGAAGACACCTAGAGCTCTAGTTCCTAGGTCTAGGATTACAGGTCCTCTTTTATTTGAGATTCCATCTGATGAGGAGTAGCCTCATAGATGATTATGCTGATGATTGATGTTTATGTTTTAGTGTTTATCTATATTTAGTGTTTTTCGTGATTATCTCTATGTTATGTTTTAGTGATTGCTGATTGTCTCAGCAAATTTTGTACTAAAAACACTTTTATATATATGCAGACCAGCGTTTTAGTTATCAAGCTTGGTTCATTTGCTAGCTTGTTCATTTACTCTAACAATGATTGAATCTATGTATTTCATGTTTGAACTTTGCTCTGATACCTTAATTTTTGCTCTGGTACTAAGTATTTCAAGACCCCTATTACATCAATTCAGGGGGAGTTTACTCCTTTTATTCTTTAATGTTGACAAAAAGGGGGAGTAAGGTATATAAGAGTAAGATATATATAAGATTCAAAATTTTTAATTGTGAAATGTTTCATATCTTGACTCACTTAGGGGGAGAGAAAATTTAACTTCATACTTAACTTATATCTCTTCCTTGTCAAAACTACATTATATGGGTGTGCATATATTTTTAAGGTCATGTTTTATGTGGTATCATATTCAAAATTGAAAATTGAATGCTTATATACTCAAGGTTTTGTCATCATCAAAAAGGGAGAGATTGTTGGGTTTGCCCTTGTTTTTGATGATTAACAAAATGTTGAGTACATATTTTGTACTAATGTTTCACTTGTAGTTATAAGTTACAGGATACAGGCACCTCAAATTTTCAAAAAGAAAGTATCTTGAAGCTGAGCAAAATTCGTATTTTAAGAAGTCTTCTCATCATGAAAAAGGCCTAAAAATATTTAATTATGATTTGCTTAAGTGTATTAATGTTTAATTGCATATCTTTATGTTTTAGGAATTTTTGGCACTCATTTTGGCAATTTTCAGATCCAAGTGTCGACTCAAGTTTGCCAAGTATCGAACCTAAGTGACCGGCATGCAAAAATCCATATATGGCATGCCAAGTATCGACAACTGAGTTTCTAGTGTTGATACCTGAGACACAAGTGTCGATACTTAGAATCCAAGTGTTGACTCAAGGCCTGAGATTTTTGAAAATATAGAACTTGCCTTTTTGAAAGATTTTGTGTCAAGTATCGACATCTAAGCTTCAAGTGTCGACACCTGCAGGACCAAGTGTCGATACCTGGGAACCAAGTGTCGACACCTGGAAGCCAAGTATCGACTCACAGGTTCTGACAGCTTCAACTGATCTATTTTCTAAGTTACAAATTTGGTGTTTTCAAGCTTCCAACGGCTAGTTTTGATCCTCTAATGATCTCAAACCATTTTTTGAAAGTTTTTGTAGTATTTAAGCTTCACCAAACTCATTCATGAAGCATTGAACTCCATTAAACACTCAAAAGTCAATATTTTCTCAAGAACTTCACTTCCAAAATCCATAAAAGGAGAGATTCCCTGAAAAAACTTACATGCCTATTATTTTATCCTTCCAAAAGTGAGCTTGAAGAAGATTCCAAAGAGAAGATAACAAAAGCATCTACAAGAGCCTCAAAGCTTCACATTCCACTCTTTGAAGAGAGTTTGATTGTGCTTTCATTATTGTATCTTTTCTTTATTCCTTGTTGACCTAGCTTTCAAGGGTTTCTTGAAAGTAGGTTGTTGTGGTTGTTGGTGAACCAAAGGCACAAAACCAACTAGGATTTAACTTGTGAGCCCAAGACAAAACAAGTTGTAAAGGTTGTTGGTAAGCCTAGGTGACAAAACCAACTTAGGTTTTGACTTGTGAGCCTTGTTGGTGGGGATACCAAAGGCACCAAAATAAGACAGATACTTCTCAACCCTCTATGGATTAATTAGTAGTGTTTGAGTCCATTTGTAATAAGGGCTTAGTTCATTTGAGTTGTCATGTTATTATTTGAGTCCTGTACTAGTCAGCTCATGTTGAGCTAGTCTTCTTCCTAAGTCCTGTACATGTTAGTCCAAGTACAAGTGAAGACATGCTAGCCTAAGTACAAGTGAAGATCAACCCAGTCTGAAGACATGAAGACCATGGAAGGCCCAGTAGAAGAAATCAAAAATCTGGAGTCACATCAAAAACCCGGGAGCCCTAGACCGTAGCCTGAAGAAGATTGGGCTAGCCAAGGCCCAAAAGAGGAGCTAGGGCACCATTTTCTTATGGTCACCTTCTCCTTGGTCAGCCACTTAGAGTCACCCCTCTTGGCCGACCAAGGCAAGAGTGAGAAGAGAAATTTAAGGGATTTTTCTATCTAAACCTATCATGTATTCTAGCTAGGGTTTGGGTGGGATTCAGATTCTTAGGTAATGACTAATGTAACCTTACTTGGAGGCCAAGTCTAAGAGTCTATTTAAGAGACTCTACTCTCTTGTATCAAGACACTTTTTTCATGAAATAATATTAAGTTCTTTCAATTACTGTGTGCTACCTACTGTGTGCTAAAAGGAATTCTGTGTGAGCCCTTCCTTCTTCCTGGTGTTTGCGCCCAGCCTCCAGCCGCCATCCAGCTCTCCAACCCTGGCCGCCAACTCCATATCTCATCTTCCCCTTGCTATTTTTCATATACTACTTCATCCTTGCTTTGATTCCTAACCCCTGGAAGGTTGTTTGCAGGTCCCTCGGCTTCTACGAATCCAACGACTCCAACCGGACCGCAATCGAATCACCGAGCAGAAAGCCAAGAATCCACGGGTCTCCGGCTTGATTTTCTAGGCCGCATCCGGGAGTGAGAGCGATCCCTTCATGTACGATCTATACTAGGCACATCAACCATTGTCAGCTACACCCCCTCTGCCTACCAGTCCCTTTATTAAAGATGAACTAGCTAAACCGAGACTTCTCAGCCTCGGCGGTCCACTTTCCATTGCTTTTTAGGTCTTGTTATGCATGCTTTTTGCTTCTTAATTTTATATAGAACTCTCTACATAGTTTCTTGGTATGATTTTTGGGATTCCAACATATAACTTAATATATAAAAATACAAAAATAATCTGCATGCATATATAGTTCCGCATCATTTGGTATCAAAGCTTGTTTTGGGCTCAATTCTCTTTGGATATTCGGATCGGGTGCTTCACCATGGCCGTCCAGTCATAGGAGACTAGTAGGGCTGCAAGATCCTCTCTTCCCAATCTACGGGATCTCCTATGGTGGTAGGGGTGCCGCTGTGAATTGATCCCTAAAGAAGAACACAAAGAGTTTCATTAGGGTTTTTGCATTCTCGGCCTTCTTAGTACATCCCTTGTTGCTTCAATTGTTTCTGCCTGCATAAAATCAGAAAACTCTAAAATTTATTTTTCTAAATTGCTCATAATTGAAGTTAATTTTTAAAATTTTTTCAAAAATTATTTCGGTATGTGGATTTTCTCCCAACCAAATACTGTCTGAGAACAGTTCTGCCTATTTTGGCAGCAAAGTTGATTTCAGAAAGTTTAGGATTCTTTAGTATAATTTTTTGCATATATTTAATTTGGCATGTTTCCTGCATATTAGATCATAATCTGCAAATTATCTTTCTATATAAGACAATACCAAAATAAAAAAAACACATATATTCAAAAAATACCAAAAAACTTAAACCCTAATTTGCATTTTCATCTGCCTGCCATCATTACATAAAATACTTTAAGGGCACTTTTTATATGTCAGATAAGGGGAGGAGTTGATAACCTCTCCTTAGCCCAAAACCACCTACCTTGCATTCAGTCCCAAGCCTAATTTAAAATTAATTAGACTTAATTTGCCCTAGTAGGCTAGGGACACCCATCGATTGGGTTCAATCATTGTGGGACGACTAGTGCACCAATTCATTTCCTATTACTAGATGCTGGTATCTAGGCTAGAGGCACAGTGTCAAATGACCTAAGCATATCGGTGGTTCCTTAATTGGATCCCTGCGAGAGCAAGGGGGCCTCCCACCATCCCACCTCTTACCTGGCCAATTGAAGGACTAGGATTTGAGTTGTGTGTAAGTTGAGTCAACCCATTCTGATTGGGCTCTAGGTCTAGGCAGCTGTAGTTGAGTCAGTGTTGAGTCTTGCATGAGCACTAGATCAGGAGCATTATATCACCCACCATCTCAACCTTTGGCTGAAACCATGGACAATCTTGAAGCCCAGATTAAAGCCCTTACTGAATAGCTAGCCCAATCCTTAGCCCAGGTGAATACCCAGATAACTCAGTCCAATACCCGAATCCATAATAGACTTGATCACTTAGCCCATAGGTTTGAACATATAGACAACCGATTAGGAACCCTAGAGAAAACCCGTAAGACCCAGACTAGATCCAAACCTGAACCACCTTTACCCATGCTACCCAAATTATATGAACCTAGAACTTATGCATCCAAAACCTATGAATATAGATCCTATGCACCCACTCCCTGTAAGCCTAATAGATCCATGACCTATAGATCTGAACCCTATAGGCCATCGATCGGAACCCCATAAGGCTAGTATCCCTAGATATGAACCCAGTATTAATCCACTACCCCTTAGTCAACTTGAACCCACTAGGAGTAGTGCCCATAATCAGAAACCAGGACCTAGCCAATTTTTTCTTAGCCGACCTTCCCCTACCACCCCTGTGATTCACAAGGCTTACATTAAAGCGGAAGTGTATGAAGCTGATGTGAACTTAGTGGATGAGTATGAGGGAGAAGAGAAGACACCTCTATAAGACCTAGAATTAGTTAACCCCGTATGTACCCAGGTAGAAGCCAATCTAGAGTTAGTTGACCCTGACTATACCCAGCCTAAAGCTGTAGTGAAAGAACAATTAGAGGAAGAGAACCCAGAGACTGCTGCTAGAACCTTACCTGAGAAACTATTGAGGAGAGCCAAATTATAGAGTCTAGTTCTAAAATACAAGAACCAGAAGAATTTATTAAGGACCTGATTTTTTTTGAATCAGTACCCTCAGGATGAGCCCCCTCCTATAGTTTCCATTAAGGACCTCTTCCCTGAGATTAGTAACCCAACCTTCCATTATGCAAACCCTGTAGATATACCTCAACCTTGTAAGGTTAGCCTCATTAGTCTAGAATTAGTCCATGACATCCCTTCTTATATCCTACTGTATCCAACTAACCTTGAACCATTTTCCTATCCTACCAGACTAATTCTGAACACACTTCTTATTTTCTGTCCTTTCCAGATACCTCCAGCATTTCTAGAATCATTAAATTGCATTTAGTTGAGATTAGCATACTGCATACATTCATTATGCATGTTAGATTTGCATTTTACTCCTGGCATATTCTATGAAATTTGCTAGGAGTCCATTGTAAATTTTCATGTGCATGCCAAACTAGGATTAAACCTAGAGAACCTATAATCTGTTAGGTTTAGGTCCAAAGAGTTCAATAAAATTTCCTTCAATAGGAATGCATAGTCGAGTCTGTTAGGTGTTAGTATGAGTCCTTTGTATCACCTGTTAGGAGTCTGCATGTGCCCAGCAAGTTCACCACCTGCACTAATTTTGAAACAAACTGGCTAATTCTCGGAAAAGGGCCAAGAAATTTAATGTAGTGGATTATATCATGATTAGTCTTAGGCCTGAGCGGTTCCCACCTGAGACTGTTAAGAAGCTTCAAGCTCGCAGAGCTGGACCTTTTAAAGTGATAGCGAGGGTTGGACCAAATGCCTATATGTTAGATTTGCCTCTGGATTTGGGCATTAGTTCTACCTTCAATATCGCAGACCTGGTTGAGTATAGAAAACCAGCAGCGATACCCAGTGAGGCCTTTGGACCTACTCCTTCCATTGTGAGTGAACTTAGCCCAGAGTGTCCTCCAATTAATTGGCCTGAGAGAGGAGAACGAATCGAGCGTATCCTGGATGATTAAGCCATCACAACCCGAGGCCGCGGCTATCAACGCTACCTGGTCTGATGGCAAGGCTGGCCAGAGTCGAACGATTCATGGATTTCTCGAGAAGACTTGCAGCACCTCGACCCAGACTTTCTCGAGGGATATGTGAGCTAGTATGATTCTTACTTGACAGGATCGAGTTTCTCCGATCCCGGAAGAATTGGTGGGGACTTTAGAGGTACCAGAATAAGACAGATGCTTCTCAACCCTCTGTGGATTAATTAGTAGTGTTTGAGTCCATTTTTAATAAGGGCTTAGTTCATTTGAGTTGTCATGTTATTATTTGAGTCCTGTTCCAGTCAGCTCATGTTGAACTAGTCTTCTTCCTGTGTCCTGTACATGTCAGTCCAAGTACAAGTGAAGACATGCCAGTCCAAGTACAAGTGAAGATCATGAAGACCATGGAAGACCCAGTAGAAGAAATCAAAAAACCTGGAGTCACATCGGAAGCCCGAGAGCCCTAGACCGTAGCCTGAAGCAGATTGGGCCAGCCAAGGCCCAGGAGAGGAGCTAGGGCACCATTTTTTTATGGTCACCTTCCCCTTGGTCGGCCACTTAGAGTCACCCCTCTTGGCCGACCAAGGCAAGAGTGAAGAGAAAAATTTGAGGGATTTTTCTACCTAAACCTACCATGTATTCTAGCTAGGGTTTGGGTGGGATTCAGATTCCTAGGTAATGACTAATGTAACCTTACTTGGGGGCCAAGTCTAAGAGTCTATTTAAGAGACTATACTCTCTTGTATCAAGACACTTTTTTCATGAAATAATATTGAGTTTTTCCAATTATTGTGTGCTACCTGCTATGTGCTAAAAGGGATTCTGTGTGAGCCCTTCCTTCTTCCCGGTGTTCTACGCCCAGCCTCCAGCCACCATCCAGCTCTCCAACCCTGGCCGCCAACTCCATATCTCATCTTCCCCTTGCTGTTTTTCTTATACTACTTCATTCTTGCTTTGATTCCTAACCCCTGGAAGGTTGTTTGCAGGTCCCTCGGCTTCTAAGAATCCAACGACTCCAGCCGGGCCGCAATCGGATCATCGAGCAGAAAGCCGAGAATCCGCGGGTCTCCATCTTGATTTTCTAGGTCGCATCCGGGAGTGAGAGCGACCCCTTCATGTACAATCTACACCAGGCGCATCAACCGTTGTCAGGTACATACCCTCTACATGCCAGTCCCTTTATTGAAGATGAACTAGCCTAACCGAGACTTCTCAGCCTCGATGGCCCACTTTCCATTGCTTTTTAGGTCCTGTTATGCATGCTTTTTGCTTCTTAATTTCATATAGAACTCTCTACATAGTTTCTTGGTCTGATCTTCGAGATTCCAACATATAACTTAATATATAAAAATACAAAAATAATTTGCATGCATATATAGTTCCGCATCACTTGTAAAACAAGTCGGCTATAGTCTTGGAAAGATTATAGTGGAATTCCCAAGGGTGGCTTGGGGAGTGGACGTAGGTGCTTGGTTTGCACCGAACCACTATAAAACTTGGTATTTGTGTGTGATTACTCTTCTTATTACTTGCTCTTTATTCCTTGTAATTAATTACTGCTTTTTGCTGCATATCATTAAGTTATTCACATTGCTCACAAACACTTTAAAGATCGGCACATATTTGCTTTAATTTTTGAAAGACCCAATTCACTCTCCCTCTTAGGCTCCATTTCTGGGCAACACCCCTCATAAACTAAACTCATACAAGTCTCCCAATATCAATTTCTTCACTCAATTCAACATCAATTGTAAGGTAATTTAAATATTCTCATAAATCTTAAATTTGACTTGGAGTTCAACATATCCAATAATCTTCAACATATATATGAAAGATCAAGTTATCCAATCCAAAACTGCTAACATAAGCCATCAAAGATTCTACTAAGATATGCATACCATGTCTACGTAATATCATTTAATCTGCTAATAGCAAATTATAGATCTATACATTATCCCATACAGATTCATCAAAAATTATTCTTCTTAATATCATTAAAATCTTTCATAACTTATATCCTAAATATCTTACAACAGTCCAAAATTTATAATCCAGTAATTAACAACAAAACTCGCATGCTATTATGATCTTCATTCATATTAAGTTTAGATTTCCAAAATCATTCAATTAATAATTGAACATATATATTCAGCATAACATAACATACTATACTTCTAGGCCAATACTTTTGAAGCTCAATCAAATCTTTTTATCAGAGATAAAGACACATCTTATTCAGCTCTTCAATATCCATAATATACTTACTTATCATGATCAAATAGTATAAATCATTCAGCCTTTTACACTCATCCAAGATCATTCTCACTACTTATATTAGAGACAAAAATCATGTTCCTCTTTTGCACTAATCATATGCCAAATTTTATGCACAATACCTAGGAACTAGAAATCCAAACTTTAATTCATTATTGCAACTTTTATCATATCCTGACTACTCATAATACTAAGTTCGAATACCTCTTAAGTCACAGTCCATAGTGATCACAACCTAAATTTTAATATCACTCAAATCATATCCTCATCATTTACATCTCAGTCCCAAGTAATCATAATCCAAGCTTCGATATCATTCTGTCATGCCTTAATAATGATCATGTTAATTTCTAATGACTTATATTACAGTCTATAATTTCATCAAAATTAGATTTTCAAAGTAAATCAATTCATAATATAACTCAAAATATACCTTCATATATCCATTATCTAGCATCGATGATATTCTTCTAAAATTTAAGCTAGGAGAGTTTAATTCAACATTTTATTCATGCAAGACTTCTATACTTAGTAAAATTCTTAGAACTATAACATATATCTATCAAAGAAAATTAAATAAACTTTAAGTATTGACAATTATTCTAAAATATTTAATCAAAATCCTAATTCTACCCCACTCTTACTAACTAAATCATCTTGATCATAAACCTTTGCTCTGAAACCATTAAATCTATCATGCCTTGACCCGATGTCCAAGCCAGGCATATGACAGATGACTGCATCTCATAATACTTCAATTCCAATGAAAATACAAGGCCTATCTTACTAATCAACAATCAGGCAGAGATAGAAAATAAATTCACTAATTATTTATTTATTTTTAGAGTTTTCTATCAAAACTAATAAGTAGATAAAATTTAACTAAAAATATAGGATATAATATAAGCAAAGTTCAACTAAACTTTAAGATAAAATAGAAACTAAGGGAGTAACACCTAAACCTTAGCTCCTTACTGATCGATCTCAAAGCCCGATCTTTCGAACCTGTACAAAAATATAGAAAACATGGAGTGAGCTTTATAGACTTAGTAAGTTATCATCACCTCTAATATATACATACATATGTCAATAATAATTTACAAACATACACAATTATACATCACAGAATAACTGGCTCATAACAAACTAAAATAAAATCATCATGTTTACCATTAAATCTATCAATAATAATTCGCAAACATACACAAATCATATATCATAGAATAACTAGCTCATGATAAAATAAAATCAATCATTATGTTGATATGCATATTTAATTAACAAACAATACAACTATGAATGGCCAACCATTCTACTTTACTCTCCTAGTCCCTCTGACTATGGCCATGATCGATCTATGGCTAATCTTGAAAGAAACTAGATTATGATTACACATACTGTCCACCGGTCATGTACATGTGGTCACCTCACTAGAGGTCCAGAAGGAAACTAGCTCGATATCACACGAGGAATCAAGCTTACTCAGCATGTGCCATGTCAAAATCTAAAAAGAAACTAACTCTGACTATACATACCGTCCATCGATCATGTGTCAGTGATCGCCCCACTTGAGGCCCAGAAGGAAACTATGTCCTCGTGTGATCATAATTGGACTAGAAAGCATTAAAACCAAAAAATATCATAATGTATGTAATTCAATATAACTCAATTTATCCTAAACATATTTAACATTTTATAACATTAACAACATACCATAGAGCATATTTAGCATGTAATACTAGAAGTCAAGATAACTTATCTAAAAGAATTCTATCAATATGTTGCCTTTTCGAGTCTCAACTCTGATACTACTTTATCGACAAGAAAGATGAAAACCTAGTAAGATTAATCATGTAATTAATTTTCTATCTAAAAAAAACTAGTATAGAAAAAATTGCTTTTAGTCTAGTCTAGATCTTGACCTAAATCACCAAAGAAATTGATTCAAATTTTATTATTACTTTCGATCTTTTATTTTTTTCTTCCTTCTCCTTTTTTCTCTCTCCTCTTTATCTCTCTTCTTTCTCTCTCCTCTATATTTTCTTTCTCCCTTCTTTCTCTCTCCTTCTCTCTTCTCTCTCCCTTCTCTTCTCTCTCTCTTCTCTCTCCCTCTCTCTCACTTTCTTTCCTCTTCCTTCTTTATCCTCTCTCTCATCTTTCTCTCCTCTTCTCTGTCTCCCCTCTTTCTCTCTCCTCTTCTCTCTCTCCCCTCTTTTTCTCTCCATTTTCTCTCTCCTTTACTTTCTCTCTTCTCTTTTTTTTTTTTTTTTTTTTTTTTTTTCTTTTCTTCTTTTTCTTTCATTATTCTTCTTTCTTTCTTTTCTTCCACGGCTCCCTTCCTGGTTTGGCCTAAGCAAGCTTTCCATGCTCTAGCAAGCTTGAAGGGGACAGCGATCCATCGATGGCTAACTAGATGGAGTGGAGGTGGGGTCAGCAGGTGCAACCATGGCTAGCACGGCCACTGGTAGAGAACTAAGAGGAAGTTGGAAGAGATCCATCCCATGTTACCCAAAAAGCTATAAATCAAGGATCAAGGAAGAAGAGAACTTACCGGTGATGGTCCACGAGTGGTTGACCATCAAAGAAGAGAAGAAGATCAATGGAATCTTGGTGATGAGGGAGGGTTTTAAAGAGAAAAACGATGGGATTCTCTTACTGTATGAAGAAGAACTTCGGTCGACTGAGTCCTCCTTCCCTCCATGATGCTCCATCGATCATCTCCGACTCCCCTTGTCTCCTATTTTTTTTTTGGTTTTCGAATTGAAGTCGACAGCCTCTGCCGACTTCAACCTAGGTGGCCCAAATGGGCTGGGCTTCACACATCCCTTCACAGGTCTCAAAATGACCATTGCATGATCCAATGGTGGATTCATATGAATGAGGAGGAATCTTCCTTCCATGCAAAATATACAAACCCTGTCCTAGACTTTTTTTTCATGATTGTCATCTACCCGTTGGAATGGTTAAAATCAACTTTAATGGGTCAGTAATGGAGACTAAGATATGCATTAGATTCATAATCCAGGACCGACTTTAGATGGCCGATTTACGTCGAAGCTTAAAACCTATCATGTTGCACTATTTCTAGAAGCAGGGTTACATGTGCAATTTGGGAAGGTCTCTAAACAACTATAAATAAATCCCCAATATTAGCCTTCTTGTGCATCACATCTAATCCTATCTTCATCAACTAGGACTTATGTCAATAGACATATCCTTTGTTCATGGAAATTAGAGACTATCTTTTAATGTAACTTGCATTATCATGGAAGGTAGCTAATTAGCTGACAAATTGACTACAAATAAGGATTGTTACTAGATAAACTGGATGTACTGAGATGGCTTTGAGCTTTTGAGAATTAGGAGGTCCTTCAAAAAATTAACCAATGCTTAAATAAAAATTCCTTTTTAAGATTTGAGTAGTCTAATATGACAAGATGTAATAAGATATCTACTCAGATATTTGCAGATTTGTGTATCTGCTGGATTTTTAGAACTTTAAAATTTGAGGATATATATTTGATTTTCTAAAGATATTTGACCATAGTTGGATCTTTAGCTCTGTACTCTCTTCATATTTATTCAATGACTAGTTGGGAGTTTGAAAGAACCTTAATCTGATTGATATTGATCTTTCTTGTTATTTTTAAGCTGATAATTAGTGCCTCATATTTAACCACATAGTGTTAAAATTGAATTTTAGGGCATACTTTATCATGACTTCATCAGGATTATTGAGGATTAATCCAGCTCTATTTTCTTGAAAGTTTGAGGCACCATCAACATGTAAAATCCAGGAAGGTGTGGTCAGTTCTTCTTTCCATTTCTTTTCTCCTCTTTCTTCATTAGATATCGTGCATTCCATGCTAAAGTTTGCGAGGACTTGAGCTTTAATACTGGGATAAGGTTTGTATTCAATATTAAACTCTCCTAACTCGATAGTCCACTTGGCTAGGTATCCTAATGTGTCTAGCCTTCAAGTATGGATTTCAGAGACTGATCTATCAAGATAACTATAGAATGGGACTGAAATATGGTCATAATTTTTTTGATATAATAACGAGTACATAGATCATCTTCTCGACCTTGGTATACCTTACTTCTGTATCTCTTAATATTTTGCTGGTATAATAAATAGATTTTTATACATCTATATCTTCTCTGACCAAAATAGAGCTAATGATGCTAGGAAAAATAGATAAGTAAATGTAGAGCTGCTTACCTTCTTTTGGCCTTGACAGTAATGAAAGAGAGCCAAAATATTTCTTTAGATCTTCAAAAATTGATCGATAGCTTGTTGACCACTCGAAATTATTGACATGCCTTATGACTTTGAAAAACAATAGGCACTTTTTAATTATTCAGGAAATAAACTGGCTGAGCAAAGCAATTTGACTAGTTAAGCATTGAACTTTCTTTTCGTTCTAAGGATGCTTCATTTCCAGAAATGCTCAAATTTTTTTAGGATTAGCTTCGATTCCTCTTTGAGTTACTATGCAACAAAAGAACTTTCTTGATATAATATCGAATGCATATTTATTTAGATTAAATTTCATTTGATATTACCTTAACTTGCTGAAGGCTTCTTCCAGATCAACTACATGATGATCACTCTTTGTACTCTTGATGAGCATATTATCTATATAGACTTATATATTTCTCCTATTTGCTTTTTAAGGACTTTGTTGATCAAATGCTGGTAAGTGGTTTTAGCTTGTTTAATCCAAAATTCATTATTTTGTAATAGTAGAGCCCTCTTTCTATTACGAAGGCCATTTTTTCTTGATCTTCTTCTGTCACTTGGATTTGATTATATCCTAAAAAAGTATCCATAAAGCTTAGTAATTCATATTCAGAAGTAGCATCAACCAGTTAATCAATTCTTAGTAAAGGATAGCTGTCTTTTTGATAAGCTTTCTTAAGACCAGTGTAGTCAATATAGATTCTTCACTTCTCATTTGCTTTCTTTACCATGACCATATTGGCTATCTGGTCCGGTAATGAATTTTTCTGATAAAATCTACTTTTACAAGTTTGTCCACTTTCTTTTCAATGACTTTTTGCCTTTTTAAAGCTAAACTATTTTTGTTTTGCCTGATAGTAGGGTAAAAGAAGTTTTATACTAAGTTTATGGACAATGACACCAAGAGGTATGCTTGGCATGTCGGTAGCTATCCAAGCAAAGATATCAGCATTGACATGAAGAATGTTATCGGTCGTTTTCTGACTTCAAGTGCTAGAAGAGATATGATTTGTACAGTTTTATCCAGCTCATCTCATAGAATACTCATCAACTATATGGCAAGCTCCCTTCTATTTGTGGTGGTGTCTTTTTAAACATTTAGCTCATCTATTCACTGGACCCCGATTTATTTTTGAACCTTAACATCTACAAGAAAACATCATCTTGCTAATATTTAATCTTCTTTGATTTTTTCAACTCCATACTTTATCGAGAAGCAGACGAGTAGGTGGTAGATGGGGACTACTGCCCTTAATGCATTTAACTCTGATCATCTAAAAATAGCATTATAGGGTGATGTCACTCAGACAACTGGAAAATTTAGGGTTGTCGCTTATTTAGGCAGTTGACTTGTAGTCATTGGTAAGGGATCTCTCCTTCTGTAATGATTGAATTTTCAAAGAACTCGATGAGTAGAGTGTTTATCCTTTTCAGCATTTCATATGATAATTTTATTTTCTAGAAGACACCATATAATAAGACATCAATAAAAGCTTCCATTATCAACTATTTTTTTATATCATAATTGGCTATCGTCAGGGAGACGATGATAGCATTATCATGCAGGATTTGAACTCTCCTTATGTCATTGTTAGATAAGAAAATAACATTCTTGTTTGGTCGGCTTTGCCTGATATCATTTTTCGGTGGGTCCTCATCTCATACTTATACTCTTGCCTTTAAAGAGGTCTAACAGCATGTTAACTGTCTCGATGGTTGACAAATTATTGGCTTGACTTTTTGCTTAGGGTGCATCTGAGAAATCTCTTCTTTTCTCTAGCTATTGATATGCTTATTGAGGTAGTCCTTATGGATCAAATTCTCAATCTCTTGTTTTAACTATCGATAATCTTCCATATTATGACCATGATTTCTATGGAACTGGTAATACTTGCTCTTGTTCCTCTTTTCTAGTGGACCTTTCATAGGTAGTGATTGGTGCAGGTAGTCTTTATTTTTTATCTCCATTTAAATTTAAGATTAAGAAGAAGTCAAGGGGATGTAATTGGAAAATTAATGAGCATAATAATTTGGCTTTGAATTCTTTAGAGATTTGGTGGCTTTTGTCTAAGCATGAGCTTCTTCCTCGCAAGCCCGCTTCTTCTCGCTCTCCTTCTTTCCTTCTTCCCTTCTTCCTTTCATTAGAGAAAATAGCTTTCCTTGGCTTGGGCATATTTTTCTACATGCACGAGGAGCTTAGCATAATTTTTTTAAAAAAATTTATCCAAGAAGAAACTCAGGTGACCACTTCAGAGTCTTTGCTTCAAGGCTGATATAATGACAGATGCGTTGAAGTCTTTGACTTTTAATATGGCTACATTAAAGCAAGCCATTTAACTTTGAAGTGTCTCTCTTTCTTCTTGTTTAATGAAGAAGAGATCATCATTATTCTTCAGTTATGGTCGATGACATCGAAATGTATTATTAGTTGACCGCCTATCTACTGGAAAGAGTAGATGGAATTAGATAGTAGGCTTGAAAATCACATCTTGGCAGCTTTTTTTAGAGTTATTGAGAAAGCTAGGCACATTGGTGTCAGACGTGCCTTAGAGCCTCATGAGGACCTTATATCCTTCCAGATGATCAACTGGGTCAATAGAACTGTTGTAAGGTTCAATTAATGGTTTCTTAAACTGATGGAAGATTGGCTCATTCATTATTTCTTTAGAGAAAGGAGATTGTATATTGAAATCATGGAAGTCATTCTAGTGACAGTCTTCCACATAAAGTTTATCGAGTTTGGCTTCCAGTTCTCAGACTTTCCTCTCGATGTCATCCTCTTATAGAGAGCGATCATTTGGATGGTGCACTGAAGTCGAATCTCTTGAAAATCTTTCGAGGGATGGTGGTGATGGTTCCTTCCTTCCTGATGAGGAATCGATCACCAGATTTCTTCATCCCCAAAGAGAGGTTGATTTTTGTCCCCTCCACTAGATGGGTGCTAGTGGCTGCACTTGATAATGGTTCAACCGGTAGGGCCGAGGGTAGATGGTAGATTGTTGAAGGAGATGGACGACGTTCATCAATAGTTGGACCTGCTCAATCAAAGTATCCAGCCTTTAATCAATAGTAGGAGTAGGTTGAGGACTTCTTTTTATTGATCTTAGGAATGATTTTATTGTTTACAAAATATTGGGGCATAAATAATACACTAACAATTTCAAATGGATGATAATATTTTTGTAGATAGCTTTCCGATGGCCAGTTTAAATTAAAAATACTTCTAAATTATTGGAATGGTTTTTGAGCTATTAGAATGATTAATGAGATTGTTAGGACTATTGTCAACTTGTATGTATTCATTAAAAATCCTTTTAATACTTTAAAAAAGTCTATGGAAGAAAAGTGACTTCAATTTATTATTAAATATATATGAGATAGTAAGAAAAGTTTATTTATATCTTAGAGAGCATGTGAGAGTATTTAGAAGTCATTTAAAAGTTTTGAAAAACTAAATGTAGTGAAATCTATGTAAAATGTAAAACTAGACTGAAAGAGCCGACTCTGGCATGTTGGCATGGCATGTTAGCATGACATGCATAACTTGGCACTATACACGAGCCGACTTGTAGGATTCAAGCTAATTCTCTCAGAAATGATAGAAATCATGATTTTTGAATATAGTTCAGAAAAGATGACTCATAGCAAATGAGCTAGCTCTCTCAGAAAGATAGAAAGAATGTTTTCTAAAAATATTATGCATGAACTAACTCCTACCAGGCGAGTTGACTCATAGACCTTGAACTACTATAGTATGGCTAGTTTTAGAACTTCTAGATTTTAATTTTTAAGGCTTCTAATGGCTATTCATCATCTCTCAATAACTAAAAATGGATATAAATGATTGAAAACCAATGGAAAAATACTTGAAGAAGTACAAATACTTGGATTTAAAGTCAAAGACCAATATTCCTCGAAATATTATTATCGATCATTGAAAATAAGTGAGATGTCACACGAAAACTCAAGGGCATATAATTTCTTCCAACTAACTCTCTTGAAGCATTAAGTAAGCATCTTAGTAAGCCTTGAAGATTAATTGTTGTTGACTTGAAGAGTTATTAAAAGGAACTTTATTAGCAACCTTTTACTCTTTTGCGAGTTTGTGTAGTTGCTCTAATTTTTAATATTTTATGTTATTATTTATTTTAGTAGGGAGCTAAAACATGAAATTGAGTTTAAGTTTTGATTAATTGATCTTGAAAAACTAATTAGATTGTTTTGAGCCCATAAAATAAATGGTTGTATTAGGATTTTCATTTATGAACACGGGAGAAACAAACTAGCTATATTCCTACGAGAATATAGGAAAAATTCCAAGAGATCCTTGGATAGTGGACATAGAAGTTGGGATTGCTCCGAACTACTATAAATCTTGCTGTGCTTGTATATGATTATCTCTCTCCATCTCTCTTACTTTAATTTTAGCATTGCACACTTCACTTGATATAATACTTGTATCAATATCATTTAAGTTTGTTTTTATTTTTGAAAATCCAATTCTCTTGGATTGTCGATTTGAGCATCAAGTGGTATTAGAGCCATTCTTAGTGCCATTAATACAATAATTAAGAGAAAATATTATAACAACCCATATAAGCACTTCACTAGCTGAAGGACAATCTAGCAATAGACCTTCATTGTTCAATAGCACCAATTATACATACTAGAAAGCTAAAATGAGAATTTATATTTAAGCAATAGACTTTTAATTATGAAGAGTTATTATTAAAGGCCCTCATATATCCACAAAGAAGGTTGATGGCATTGACATCCCAAAATCAGAACATGAATGAGATAATCATGACATGAAGATGGCTAAACTTAATGCAAAAACTATGAACTTTTTATATTATGCACTAGACCCCACTGAATTCAATCGAACCTCTACTTGTAATTCATTTAAGAAAATTTGGGATAGACTTCAAGTTTTAGATGAAGGCACTAATCAAGTCAAGAATTCTAAAATTAACTTATGCATAATTATAAATTATTCAAGATAGAACTTCTGAGATCATTTTTGAAATGTTTACAATATTTATTGATATTATTAACAATCTCAAAAGTTTTGGCAGGATATACTTCAATAGTGATTCGGCAGAAAATATCCTCACATCATTACCGAACTAGTGGGACACAAAAGTCATTGTTGGAGGGAAGAAGAGCTTCTTGAAGTAAAAGACCTCAACAACCTTTTTTTTGGAAGAGTTTCTTAAATCTTTGATGACATATGAATTGAACATGAAGCACCATAGGAAATAAAAGGAAGAAAGAAGAAAATCATAGCTCTTAAGACAGTGACTGAAAAGAAAAAAGAAGAAGAAAGTTTCTCATCCAAAGAAGAGTTAGGAGATGAGGACATGGCCCTTGTAATTAGAAGATTTAGAAAATTCATGGGCAAGGATAGATCCAAATATAGAAGAAGATACTTGGCTAAGGGGAGCCAAGCAAGAAAACAAGAAAAAGGATAAAGATCAACAGCCCATATGTTATGAGTGCAAGAAATTATGATATTATCGATCCAATTATCCAAATCTAAAGAAAGGTTACAAGAAGAGTAAGAAAAAGAAGGCCATGATTACCACATAAAGTGACAACGATGAATCAAGCTCTAATGAAGAAGAAGTGCAAATAAAATCAGCCAACCTATATTTAATGGTTTTGAAAGAAGAGGTATGTGCTGAACCGAATATTGAGTTTACATTTATAAACTCTATTTTGCTTTCTATGATTTATTAGCTAAATTTAAAAAGCTAGGTATAAAGAACAAAGCATTAAATCTATCTAATGAGGATTTAAAAAAATAAATGCATAAAAAAATGATGCATTGCAAAATGAGTTGGATTATATACGTTAAAGAAATAAAGTCTTAGAAAAAGAAAAGAATGAAAGTTTTAAGAAACTTA